>CM039683.1:66990000-68240000 GCA_022530915.1 Paspalum notatum | reverse complement strand
AGGCACTCGTCCTACGAACTCTAAGTGTAGGTGTTAGGGCTAGGGCGGCCAGGAAGTCTAATGCAATTGGTTTCAAGCAACTCCTAATGCAGATGCGTAATCATCATACAAGATAGTATTAGCTGGGAGTAATCATGGTCCTGCCTACCTTTGATTGTTCTTAAAAAAACCAACAAACTAAACTAAGTTAGTTTGCCGGGTTGTGAGGCTTTGCCCCAGGCAACCCCTTGAAGTAGGGACGGACTTAATTAGTGACCTTTCATCTTCAGGTTGGGGAAGAACCAACTCCTGGTGCAATCCGTTGTTCGGCTTATCGATCAATAGCAGCTCTTGTGTTGATCCTTCTTCGCGGAATCTATATGCATGATGTAATATGCAAGTGAGTGCAAGAGAATGCAAATACCTGCATATGCTATAGGTTATATGTATGTCATAGTGCAATCATGAGTGCAACGAATGCAACTGTACGCATGAGGTGCAATTAAAGCATAATGTATGATCAAGTGGGTTGTGACAAAAGATTCGATTTGTATTTAGTTCAAACACATCCCATAAGAAGAAAACTTAACAACTTTCCTAAGAAATCATACAACCCATCACTAAGAAAATCGTACAAACCATCACCACATTTTATCTTTGAAGTTATTGGGAATTATTGTTCTATATGTGTACACAGTCCCTATCAAATTGAATGAAAGGGTCTCTCAAAAACACCTTTATGAATATAATGCACTCCTGAGTTCATATAGTTAGACAACTCAAACTGATCTCAAATTTTTACCACATATAGAAACATACTTCAAAGCACTACTGCCAAAATTTCAGCTACAAACAAGTTATAATTAATTTATTAAAATTCCAGCAAGTTACCAGCCCTATAGCTTCCAAGATTTTTCATAATTTATCGGAAGGGTTTCTGGACTTGAAATTTCTACAGCAAGCATTTCATGTCATAACCATTATATACAAAAATTAGCAAATATAAAATCTATCGTTTGATAGAACATCTATTTTCCATATAATTAACTTATGCAAATTAATATGTACTTAAAAACATTGTGAATAAATTCTCCAAATATATTTTCTGGATCCCTTACCATACTAGTAGCATACCAGATTTTTCATAGAATTAACTATGGATCTTAGAATCTCTTTTCCTTTTTATTTAGTTAAGCATGTGACACTTTATCATTTTTAAATCACCACTCAAACTTCATATGCAAGGCCCCAAACTTTACCAGCAAGCTATCCATACTATATAAAGTACATGAAAAATACCAGAGGTCACATTTGAGCATAATTTATGTAGCTTTTATTTTCTAAGTTAATTAAATACACAAAACACATGCATAAGGGCAAAACAGTAATTAAACAGTCAATGCTGGGGCTACCAAAAATCGCACGGTACCTAGAAGCCATAACAAAGCTACTGTCCAAGTTTCATAATTTTTGGAGTTCATTTAGTCTATTTTTTCCATTTACTTACTCTCAACATGCATGCACTAAACCTGGGGCAAAACAGACTTTTCACATATCCACATCATACCTATCATGTAGATCTACTCACAAGAAGTACATATCCACTGAGTTTGTCCTATTTGGATTTATATTTGAATTTTTATGATTTTTCAAAGTTCACAGCCTATTTATTAACAAAATGATAATAAAACATTAGAACCAGAGATCCTCACGCAATTAACCGTAGACCTCAGGGGCTAGAACAGAAGATCTCCATGACTCAATACACAGCGCGTCGGATCTAACCGCGAAACGCCTAAAACCCGAGGGTTAAAATGCAAATCTTGCATCCCTTCTTCAACCTCCCGCCGGGGAGAGAGAAGGGCGGCGGCGCGCCGGCCGCGCGGGGCCACGGCCGCTCGCCGGCGACGGTCAGGGAGAGAGAGGAGGAGCGGAGGAACCTTACCCCCTACCTAGATTCGGCGGAGGAGCGTCGGAGGCGGCCTGCGACGTAGCGCAGGGGAGGCGGAGGTGCGGCGGCGCGGTGTGCGGTGGCGGAGGGGAACCGGCGACCTAGGGCTACGGCATGCGGTGGCGGGGTGGCCGAGAAGCATCGGCACGGTGATGTGGAGGTGTGAGGGTGAGCGGAGCGGCGGGGACTTTGAACTCGAAGCTTTGCTTTAATGGCGGCCGCGTGGGGTTCAGCGGCGAAATACGCCCCGGTGGAGCGGTCGCGGTGGCCTAGACCTAGGTGGATCGGTGGAGTGGCGTGTGAGGAAGAGCGGCGCGGGGTTCTGGGGAAGCGAGGGTGGCCGGAGAGGCGGGTGCGGGGTCGGCCTGAGCTCGCGGCAATGGCGGGCGGCGTGGGAAAACAGAGAGAGCGAGGGACGAGTGGGAGAGGAAAGAGCGGAGGTGCGGGGTGTGAACCGAGCCAGGATGCCGTCTCGGTTAAGAGGTCGAGGGCACGGTTGGGGCGCGGCGTCGGCCGGCCGACGGCAGGTGGCTGCTGCCGCGTGGAGGCGACGGGTAGAGGAGGAGGGGCGGTGATCGTTCGGTGGACGGGGTCCATAGACCATGTGCCTATGCCAAGTGGGACCGGGGTGATAGAAAGAGAGGAGGGCTCATGAACCGGGTGCATGGAAGCGAGTGGATGGTGGGACCCACTGGCTGGATTTTCCAATCCCGCGGGCGGGAATCCGATGCGGTCTGTCAAGTGGGGCCCACTTGTCATAGAGACAGAAGAAAAGGAAAAATCCCGTAAAATGGAAAATGGAGTTTGACTGCAAATACATTTGTTTGTATTTCGCGTTTTTGAACGAGTTAAAGGCCGAATTTGAAAATACCCCAATTGGATGAAATGTTCTAAATTTGTTCCTCTACATTTCCCTTATAAACTTATATACCATGTTATATTCAAAAATATGGTTTAAATTTAAATTTAAACCGCTGACCAAGGTTTGAGCAACAAACCCTCCACCTTGGAAATTTTAAAAGTCCATTTTCTAGACACTTTTACAAAAGGAGTTTTATACCAATGTTGAATTTCATGATATACAACTTTCTCAATACCAGCATTGCAAGGTTTGGGCTTTAAGCTCAAGCAAATTTGAATTTACATTATAGGTCAAGTTTAGATAGATTTCACATGCTGATAGAAAAATCCCCAAAACTCTATGCAAACCTTAATGCATGTCAAAGCACCAATTACCAAAGTTGTTCACCATAAAATTGTCAACAAGTTTGTCAATATGAATTTCACCCAAATCTTAACTAGATTCAAAGTTATGGGCACAATTACAGAGACATATATGCAGAAAACAGGTTTCCACAAGTTTCAGTTCAACCAAGTTTGAACTAGGGCTCAAATGCATGTCATTGTATGATGCATTATGATGAATGCTGCATGTATGTGAGATGAAAATGCACTTAAGATACCGGAGCATCACAGCCCGGCGCCTGCTGGTGGCCGGCCGAGGCCGCAGCTCCCTGCCTCGCCTGGCTTCCTTCAAAGGGAAGCGAACGCCTCCTCTCTGTTCTCACTCCTCCGCTCGTCTCTTCCACTCGTCTCTCGCCTGAACGCCTCCCTCCTTCTCCACAGCCTCCCACCGCCGCACGCCATTGACGCAAGCTCGGGCTCAAGCTGTGTCCACCGCTCCGAGCATCTCCAAGCCCCTACATCACAACGCCTCCCTTCCTCGTCCTCCACTCCATCACCACGCCTAGCTCTAGGCCATCAAAACCTCTCCACCGCCGCGTAATCCTCCGCCGGACCTCACCAGAGCCGCAAGCTAGGAGCTTGAAGCTTGGGCCCACTGATCCGCTCGTCCGCACGTCCCACCGCTGCCAGCCGAGCTTCCTCATCCTCTCTGCCACCATATACCCCAAGTCTAGGCCGCCGGTTTCTCTCCAACCGTGCGCATTTCGCTGCCGGACCTCTGCCTCCCTTGCGCTACATCGCCGGCCCTCCTCGACGCTCCTCCGTCGAATCGAGGTGGGGGGTAAGGTTCCTCGCCCTCCCCTCTCTCTCCCCGACCACCGCCGGTGAGCCACCGGGCCCACATGGCCGGATTCCGCCGCGCGCCACCGCGCCGTTCACCCCGGCGGGAGGTGGAAGACGATGCGGGTTTTGCACTTTAACCCTCGGCGTCTCGGCGTTTTCTGTTCTAATCCAACGCGCTGTACACTGAGTCACGTAAATCTCACAGTCTAGCCCCTGGCGGTTATGGTTAATTGCGTTCAAGTCCCGATCTATAGGTTTTTCAATTTATTTCATTTATATTGGGCTGTGAACTTTGGAAAATCACTATAAATTAAGGAAAAATCTAAAATGGACAAACTCAGTGGCTATGGACTCCATACGAGTAGATCTATAGAATGAATATGATGTGGATGTGTGAACATCCTGTTTTGCCCCTAGTATAGTGCATGCATGTGGAGGGTTAATAAATGGTAAAAGTGGACCAAATGAACTCCAAATTATGAAACTTGGACAGTAGCTTTGTTATGACATCTAGATACTGTGTGATTTTTGGTAGCCCTAGCATTGGTTGGTAAATTACCGTTTGGCCCCTATGCATGTGTTTTGTGTATTTATTTAACTTGGAAAATGGAAGTTACATAAAATATGCTCAAATATGACCTTTGGTATTTTTCATATACTTGATATAATATGAGTAGTTTACTGGTAAAGTATGAGGTTGTGCATGTATGTTTTAGCTGCTGTTTTGAAATTGACAAAATGATACTTGCTAGAATTGATAATTGGAAAAATTGACTTTAGGATGCAAAGATAATTCTATGAAAAATCTAGTATGCTACTAGTATGATACGGAGACCAGAAAGTATTTTTGGAGAGTTTATTAACACTGTTTATAAGTACATCTTAAATTGCATGAGTTAAATATATGGAAAATAGATGTTCTGTTAAACTAAGGATATTTCTTTTGCAAATCTTTGTATATGCTACTGACGTCAACTAGTGCTCACTACATAAATTGCATGTCTAAATTCCATTATTATAAATTATGAAAAATCTGAGAAGCTATAGGGCTGATAATTTGCTGGAATTTTAATAAATTATTTATAACTTGTTTGTAGCTGAAATTTTGGCAGTAGCATTATGTAGTATGTTTCTGCATGTGATAAAAGTTTGAGACCAATTAAAGTTGTCTAACTATATGAACTCATAGGCGTATTTTTATTCATAAAGGTAGCATGTTCATTAATTTGTGTGTATATGTTTAACTGCAAGTGACAACATTCTTGTGCATATATAAAGTACTTGGTGCATACCATCAAGTACATATCACCTGCATTTTGTGTATAAGGGGTTGAACTAGGATCAGTGATGGTTTGTACGATTTCTTAGTGATGGTTTGTATGATTTTTTAGTGATGGGTTGTACAATTTCTTAGCAAGGTTGTTAGGTTTCCTTATTAAGAGATGAGTGTGAACTAAGAATACTTGAATCAATTTGACATAAGCTACTTGACCATGCATTATGTTTCACTTGCATCTCATGCATACAATTGCATTCGTTGCACTCATGGTTGCACTAGGTCATGCATATAACCTGTACCATATGCATGTATTTGCATTCTCTTGCACTCACTTGCATATTGTACCACGCATACAGATCCCGCGAACGCAGGAGCAGCCGCTGATCAAGCAGCCAGAAGAAGAGCCCCTACACTAGGAGTTGGTCTTTTCTCAACCCGAAGACGGAGGGTCGCTGATTACATCCGTCCCTGTTTCAAGGGGTTGCTTGGGGCAAAGCCCCACAACCCGGCAAACTAACTTAGATTAGTTTGTTGGTTTCCATAAAAATACTCAAAGATAGGCAGGACCATACTATATCCAGCAAACATTTTATGTCTTAATGATTAGGCATATGCATCAGGAGTTGTTTGGAACCAACTGCATTAGACATCCTGGCCACCTTGGCCCTAGCTCCTATGAATAGAGTTCGTAGGACGAGTATGCCTAGAAATGCTAGGTATGAGTAGACACGAGTGAGCACTATCACTCGTCGCGTAAGTGATTTTATAAATCTCAGAAATCTTACTATGATGGAACTTTATTATATTATTGCTGATATTAAGTGGAGACCGGACGGAGCATAAGTTTACTTTTTGTGGTGTGCGTTGTTGTTATCGTGCTCCGTCCGAGTCGCATAAGGCCCGTCCGCTGTTCGTCTGCTGATTGGCATAACATTGCTAGAGTGCTTATCCAGGACATGGGCCTGGTGAAAGTCTTACTTGTGCCATCCGAAAAACAAAGACTTGGTCCTACCATGGGCCTAGGGGCGCTTGACTCATGGGAGGACTGACCCGGTGCACCATGGTAACGCTCCATGGGGGCTAAACCTAGGGAATGGTGGGTTGGAATTGAACTTAGGATGGGACAAGTGGAGATGGGGACTATATGTGGGAACGTGATGGTTAGTAAGCATATACCCCTGGCATTTTTAGTTATTCCCGGGAATTAAAAATCGATTCGAATCGCTGATACTCACCAGGTGTGAGAGTGCCAAATATCACTGTCGGGCAACGTAGTAATAACTTAAATACTTTATGCTTATATTCATGTTTTCCAATACAACATGCTTGGATGTGTATTATATACTATTATGCAAGTTACTGATGGGTTCTCGTACTTTACTTTCATGCAAGTATGTACTTTATAATGTAAATGATCTTCATGGTTAAGGGACAGCAGCTGTCAAATCCTGCTATCTTATCTCAACATGACCTTGTTTAAAAATCAATGGCTAAGGATCCACATGATTAGTAAGCATGCTTTGCGTCAGCCGTAAGCCCTGTCCATTAAGTCCTACTGAGTAATTAGTACTCAGGGTTTGCCCCCACTTTTGGATTACAGGTACTGATGACTTCTGGACAACCGCTTGAAGGAGGGTAGAACCGGTGGGCTCGGTGCTACTCGCCTTGTTTATCTCTAAATGAAGACTACTTGAGTTTGTTTCCGCTGCGAGTTGTTTTGAAAACTCTTCCGCTATATATATATTTCTCAATCGCTTCCGCTGTATTTTGAGCTTGTATTTGATTCCATACATGATGGTTTGTAAACTAAGTCTATCCATCTTATATTTCAACTGCATGTGATGATGTAACTATTGTGGCTCCTTCGAGAGTCGGATGTGTCTGATGTTGGTTTCTCGGGAAATGGTTTTATCGAGAGCCCGAAGGACTCTCGACGGACTACCGGATTTAGTCTGGCCTAAGTGCACTGCGAGCCAGAGGTGGCAGGTGTGCTTAGTCTGGATTAAGCAAGGCAGTTCCGCCACATGGTGTAGGTCTTGAGGGCATTTGGGATACTTTGTAGTGATGGAATTTGCACATCTTATCTCAACCCCTTTTGTATGTGATTTCTCTCATGCTCTAAGTGGTCTTCTTTTGTATGGAATGTGAGCTTCTCCCTGTGATACACCAAAAACCACCAAAACTCATGGAATTCATTAGTGTTAGGTAAATAATGCATAGGACTTTATCTATACCCTAGTTATTCACTGACAGTTGGTGGTTGAAATCTTGCAATAACGATCACCAACACAGGCAAAGTCAAATCCCCACGCTCACCACTTGGGCATGACAGGGTACAAGGGGCTGGTAGAAAAAAGAATGAGGCAACAACTAGCATTCGCCCCAAATGGTTTAGCGTAGGAAGATCCGTATGACGGCCTTGATGAGCATTCACACAATTAGATCAAGGCGCGAGAGAAGCAAGGTAGTTTGACAACCAAAAACTGAAGAAGTTGTACAAAAGATTTTAGAGTTGAACAAGTAGCAACAGGAGGGCAAGTTCTTCCCTAATAGGGAGAAGGATGCCCTAACCCTCAACCTAGGCAACAAGGAGCACAGAGGTTGCGTGCAAGGCATATCTTCTAAAGTAAACTTGAAGGAAGGGTTTGTCTAAGACAAGGCCAGATACAAGAGGCATGATCGGTTCATGGAGATGATCAGAGAAGAAGCCGAGGCCATATTTGCTGAACGGTTTGCTGCATACCGTGTGAATCCAGAGGATCAAATTGAGAGAGTGAGTGATGAGCCATTATCTGTTGCTATCCCGATAGAAATGGCACCGAGCATGGTTATCGATCCGCTGGATCAAATTTCTAGTCTAACACCGTGCTCACCACTAATTCCTATGGGTAAGCACGGGAGGGTGGAGGTGGTGGGCAATGCAATGGCTATTCCTGGCGATATGTTTCACGGAACTCCTATTCCACCAGGTTATATCCGGGTCAATGTGATTTTGATCGAACCTAAGCATGTGGAAGAACCAATAGACATCCCTACGCCACAGGGGATACACTGCCTCGGAGTAGCTGTGAACCAATTCATATTATGGAGCAAGAAAGAGATATACCGGACACCTATGCTCGATCAAGGTCAACCAGATGAGCGGGCGATAGTGGTGGGAATAGATCAACAGGATCCTGATGACGCAACAGGAAACCCCCACTCTCCACATCACATGACCCCGCGGCCTCCAATACCCTTGAACCCTCCGCCTCCACATCCCGCGAACCCGCCGTCTCCACCTCCGGTGAACCCACTGTATACATCTCCACCGAAACCTCCATGTCCATCGAAACCTCTTTCTCGATCTCATCTACTACGAAACCTCCATCTCCATCGAAACCTCCTTCTCCATCTCAACCGAAACCTCCATCTCCAACCCCATCGAAACCTCCTTCTCCATCTACATCTCCACCGAAACCTCCTTCTCCAACTCCATCGAAACCTCTTTCTCCATCTCCATCTCCACCGAAACCTCCATCTCCAACTCCATCGAAACCTCCTTCTCCACCTCTCGCAAAACCTCCGCCTTTAGCTCCTAAAGCATCCAAACGTGCCGACATTCCAAAGCAAATACGTCATTACGATGGAAAGGTCATGTCAAAAGAGACTACAGCTAGGCTACAAAGCAAAAAGAAGAAAAAAACATGTACCATTATCCAAAGGACAGGACAAGGATGAGTAGGATAAAGAAGAACCACAATTCATAGAGTCCATCGGCTTAAATAACATCGCTAATCTTCCGGAGTGCCCAAACAAATATTGGCACGGGAAGCCTTTCCACCCGGATTGGGCCTTGAAATTAGTGCCCAATGAAATGTGAGGAGCTTCCACAATTGGATCATGACGGCCTGCCAAGATGAAATCAACCAGATAATAGCGCAGTACAATAGCCGGTTATTTCAATCATGGGGAACTAAATCACTAAATATCGGCTTCCATGACCTTCAATTAATGTTTAGGCTCGGCGTGGCTGGACACTAGTTTAATGACTGCTTGGTGCCTGTAAGTGCCTTGATCCTTAAACATGAATTCATATTTGTTCTCACAAAATCATTAATTGTACTTTACATCTTACGCGTGCTTTAATTGCAGAATGCAAGTGCAAATGGCGGAAAAGATGGGTGTGAAGGTCAGGTTCTAGGACCAAAACCTAATTTCGAAGGAGAAACACGCGTTCCCCCTCCACTACCCAAATCAGCACGCCAACCTAGCAGCATGTAAAGCAAAAAAAAGATAAACAAATAATCCGGCTGAAAATCGCGAAGGAACAAAGAATGCTAACATCGGCTGAAAATCAATTATACAAATGTAAGAAACACATTTTCTTGTAACCGTTCTTCAATCATATATACAACTATGTGCAAGTAACTTAATTAATTACGCATCGTTCTTGAATCATTTATTTAAATAGGACTTTCAAGCGCCATGTCAAAAAAGGGAGGGAGCCATCATGAAGATTTTCCAGATAGGATCCGTGTTCAAACAAAATTCCCCATAAGTTGTGTACATTAATACTTTCGGTATAGTTTGTTGTCATATGAAGATAAATGATGTGAATCGATCAATACTTGTGTATTGCCATAAGCAACCAAATGTTACACTTTTTTTTGTGGATACTATGTCCGTGAGTTCCTTAAGGTTAACGGACGATACAGAATAAACCCGGAAGATGTAAGCCACCGATTAGCACAATATCCATCAATTACATAGCCAATACATAATACATATTATCTAATGTTATCTCTACATATCTTGTCCATGCAGTGGCCCAACCTACGTACGAAAGACACCTATCTCTCCGAGGAGGCTCTCATGGCTATCATCGCAGACCTGTGACGTTTCCATCTCCGTGAGTTGTGCCACGTCATAGGGGATTTCTTCAAGCCGGATTCTGAACTAGCTACGCTTCTAGAATGAAAAAAACTTAGGGAGTAGGAAAGTACCGGACTGTAGTTAGGCACTCAAACAATACTTATTGAATGTGCACATATATGCAATATAGGTTGGTATAAAAATTTTATTTAGATGTCATTAACTATACATATGTGATCTGGTGAGAAAACCGTGGTTCAAATATTGGCCCCAAGGAGCTCTGGCGCCAAATATTGGCGGCAAGCAGCACTGGCATGTAGGGGCGGACCTCCTCATAAATATGAGGGAAGGGCTGTTGTTGTAACCAGGATGACTAGATGGCTTGGCGTGGGGATGCGGCGTTGCAGGTGGTGTACCCAGATGCCGGCATAGCAATCTGATAATGGGGAGGAGCGCCCATAGTCATGCTCCAGGGATGTAAGCTTTGGCTGAACCTCGATAACAAACATCGTTACTCCGGAGTTGTCTGTGATTGTGCATGATTATCTCGATCGATCTATAGTCGCTTCCACATGCTTAAATCTAACAGAAACATTAAACATTGATATTTCATTGCACAAGGTGTTTTTAAAATCAATAGCAACGTGGAAAGATCAAACAAATCTCACAATTTCTTGAAGAGCAAAATCTCCCCATGAGAGAACAAAGAAGAAAGAAAAAATAACCAATGTGAAAATGTACAACATCAACACTCCCCCCTCTTTAACGATGGATTCATCGACAACATAAAAGAGAATAGATTCAGTACAAGAATTTTTCAAGTTTAAGTTTCTTTTTTTTGGATATTTGAAGTTTACCAAAAACTTGTAACACCCAGAAATTCTCCCCAAGATTTGTGGCTCCTCGTGGATCTAAAGATTGGGCAAGGAAAACCACAATCGAACCACGCCCTAGCAGTCCAAAACACTGGCTAGATAAAGATCTAGGGCCTGGTCAAGGACAAATACACCAAAAGACCAAGGAACCAAGATCAAAAGCCAATCAAGTGTAACACCCTAGTTTAAATTCCAGCATTTTATAATTAAATTCAAGCAATTTATTTAATTTTCTAAGGCCCATGTGCTTAGTTTGCATTAACACGATTTGTTTAAAATAAATACACGTATAAAACTAACCATAGGCCTAACTTTATTGTGCATACATGCTGGACCATTGTTCTGATTTGTTGAATTAAGGATTCAAATTCAAATTTATATGAATTATTAGAACCTTCACTCTCTTTTATTCAAAAGAATTCAAAAACAGAAAAAAAAGGAAAAGAGCAGCCAGGCCAACCAGCCCAGCCGGCCCGGCCACCCTCTCCACTTGGGCCAACAGGCCAGCCCAAACCGCGCCAGCCCCCTTCCCCCTCTCTCGCGGATCGACCGGTCCCACCGGTCAGTCCCTTCCCTCACCTCCCGCCGAAGATCCCGCTCGCCCCTCTCGTCTCCCCGCTCGGCCACGTCGGTGCCCAGTGGAAGGCAGGCGAAACCGAGCCCACGTTCTCCTTCCTTAATCGTCCCTCCTTCAATTCCCCACCTCTCGCGCCGGTTTCCCCTTTCTCCTCCTTTCCTTCACTGTGCCATGACGAGCTCCACAGCCGCCGACAGCCACCCCTCGCACGCGCAACCTGACCCCAAGCTTCGCCTTGAACCCCTTTACCACCCTACCACTCCAATTGCACTCTCTTTCACTGAAGAGCTCGCAATCCGCAGCCGAACGTCACCCCCGGTAAGCCGCTCCGTCGTCAAAATTCGTCGTTGGCGAGGCCACTCCGACCGTCTAACCCGTGTAGTTTCTTTCGCAGGGACGTCGCGGAGACGTTCCGCGGGTTCTGGACGGGAGACCACGCCTCCATCGCCCCCGCCCTGGCCCTGGCGCGCGCGTCCGGCGAGTCCCCGCCACGCGGGACAGACTCCGCCATGGAGTATGGTCGCCGCCGGTGCCCCTGTGTCCCGTTCCGATCAGTCATCAACGGCCACGATTAAAACGTGGGATACCCCTTCGCGGGCCAATCAGAACGCGCCACGTCGCCTTCATAATCCCAATTAGCCACGAGCCCGCTCGTCAAGCCGACATCGCATGCCACGCGCGCGCCGCTCGGCGTAGACCGAGTCAGCCGTGGGACTTTTGCAAGAAAGCCCCCGCGTTTTCCTGGAATCAACCCGCAGTCCATCACCGTTGAAAATAATTAGGAAAAGGCCCTGTTTTTAATGTTTTAGCCCCTGAGCTTTTCGGGATTTTAACCCGCAGTCCAGGCTCTCGTGTCTTTGGCTCTAAAACCCTCGGCGGCTAGGTTTATTTATGGTTAGGTCCTCGGTTTTGCAAAGTTAGCCCCTGGTTCAGTTTATTTATCATAGTTTTGTCCCTAGCAGGTTGTTTTGGGCATAAAAACCACTTTTTAGCTCCGAGTTGAGTGATTCTTGCGCTCACGTGATCGTAGCAATGTATAGAATGTTTTTAGTACAGTTTTATCTTCTGTTTTTATGATATGATGTACTGTTTCTTACCCTTTGTTAATTGTTTGCATGTATGAATGCGTGGAAATGCTTGTATGTTGCCATGAACGTGTTTAAACGGTGAGCAGTATGTTGCAGAAGATGAGCAACAGTTTGAGGGTGTTGAGCATCAGCCTCAAGACCAGTTTGAGCAAGGCAAGTATAATGTGAACACAACCTAATAACCATTTAATCACTTCATATGCATGTGTCTAATTTTGTATGCCAATAAGGACTTTACTTAGCCTCTTTTATCAATATGTTTACCTATGGGAATGCATGTTGGTTAAGTTTGCCAGACGCTGCGCGAACACATGTTACTTTTGTTAATAATTCTGTTAAAGGATCTATGCAATTTTACTCGTGATCTTGACCCTCTATGCTTTGCTTGAGTGGTTCTTGTCTCTTTAAAATTGGCTTTTTAGCAACTTGCTTTAGGGGGCATGAGCATGTGTTTTGCTTATAGCCACTCTCCGTAAGGACTGGTTCGCAAAACGACAACCTGGGATAACAGTGCTGCCATGAGACTGGAATGGGACAGTCTTAGCTAACTATTAGATTGCGTTGGTTTGGGAGTAACTTACCGACGGGGCAAGAGAGGAGGTGAGCTTCTGTGGCCCTCGCACTACTTGGGTTGAGTGTGATGTAGTTCTTCTCCCCTTGAGGCTTGCTCCACAGTTGCGGACCTGAAACCTTAGCGGTTACACCTTACCAATGTGATCTTTGTAAAGGCCTCGTCATGTGCTTGCTAGTCATCTCATCTAAGGCAATGTGATGAACTCCTAGCGTAGCTCACGACTTGTGGGAAAAGATGTACAACCTTTCGAGAGTGTAAAACTGACATGTCAGCCATGCTCACGGTTATGAGCGGCCCAGATCCTTTATGCAGATTAGTGGTTCCTGGTTTGGTTTGGGAGTTGGTTCTCATGCTAATAATGTTGATTAACTTCTTATGCAATATCTTGGGCTTAATGGTTTATCTACTCACTTGTAGTAACTAGCTGTTAAATAAAACTTGACCAACTAAAAGCTCATGCATTGTGTCAGCCAACCTTAGAGCCTCATGGTTCATGTTATGCTTGTTGAGTATTGGATGTAATACTCACGCTTGTTTTCTTTTATCAACCTACTGTTGGCTGGAACCCAACCGCTGCTCAATTCAAGAAGGCTTTAAGGAGTATGTTTAGGATTACGATGAGTTCTAGGCGTACTAGTTCACCAGTCGACGTCCCTGTGGCGGCTCGTTTTGCTCTTGTTTACGCTTCCGCTATGACTCTGATATAAAGACATGTTGTCTTGATGTAATAATGTGATGATATACACTGTGTAACGTTTTTATCCTTTTTATGCACGTTCTGTGATGTCACTATTGTCATAATATATGTGAGACTTGTTCCTGGCACATACATGTTGTTCCGGTTCCGTTGGTTGAGAACTGGGTGTGACAAAGTGGTATCAGAGCCAGGTTGACTGTAGGACGGTAACCTAGTTAGAAATGGTCGTGTTTAAGGATTTTACTTCTTTTGTCTATTTGCTATTTGATAAAAATTTATTTTATCCAGCTTACTACAAAATCATATGTTATCATTATGTTAAAAATTTTTTTGTTTTATTCATTCTATCATATAGAACTGATCTTAATGTTATTCTATCCTCGTTGTAGATGTATCCCACCAAGAGAACCGCATGCAAGAGCACCGGGGGGGCCAGGCGCTTTGGACCCTTTGTTCCCCCCGCAGCCTGAGCCTGAGTACCCGATGGTGGAGACTGAATCCGAGGAGTCTGGGTCTGAGGAGGAGGCTGAGGAGGAGCAGCTTGTGCCGGAGTACCCGGTGGTGGAGCCTTTGCAGCCACCGGAGCAGGCGCCACAGGAGCACCCTGAGGACGACAAGGTTGTGGAGATACCTCCACCACCTCAGGTGCCACCAGAGTTAGTGGTGCTGGACGGCGACACCGACGACGAGCATGAGCACCCCGCTAACGACTACCACGAGCCCACTGAGGACAACGAGTACCACGTGGCTGGCTCTGAGGAGGTTTCCTAGGGGAACGCTTCTCAGGCACACCAGGACGCTGCTGCCAGCGCCAATGGGGAGCTGAAGTGGGTCGATGAGGAGATCTACCCCGAGGTGTATCACCTTCACCAGCTGGAGTTTCCCAAGATGATGAGGGAGGCGATCTAGGAGCGAGGCTACGGCGACATGGCCGTAGTCTATGAGGCGATGAAGAGCTCACACCCCCTGCATGGCATCAAGTACACCACGGTTGCACGTGTTGTGGAGCAAAATGTGGTGATCCAGAAGTACCACTCAGTGGCCCCTCGTGCGACGCTGGACGCAGCCCTCAACGACGCCGCCCGTCAGGCTTACGGGGTCTTCTGCCACGACCACCGTGAAGTCTACGATGGTTCTGCCCACCGCTACCTTCCTCGCCGCCAGAGTGGAGAGGTGGCCCACGAGATTGCTCCCTTGGAGGGTGGCAATGCTCAACTGTCTACCTTGGTGCACTTCACTGCGGCCTTGCTCACGGAGCATGAGGCCTTGTTGGACGAGCACCGCCGCTACCACAGGAGGCTGGTGGCAGAGCAGCCGGAGGCACCACACGTAGAGCCAGCGCAGTCTCCTCCGCGCAAGCGGATGTGCTATGAAGAGCCGAGCCGCCGCACCAGGGTGCTTTCCCGTGACGACTAGATGGCCATGCCATTGTCAGTTGGAGTCATTGAGTCATCGAGTCATTTTCTTTTTGTGTGGAACTTGTTTAAATTCTGGTTGGTTATTCATTTGCTTATTGAACTATGTGTGATTTGGATTTTTGGTTGAGTGATACATTCAGCTGTGGGAGTTGTCTACAGCCTGAACAAGTCAATGTTATCAAGAATAAAATAAAGTTAGTTCGTTGGGTTAAAAATATCAACTCTATTGCTCTATCTACTATATCATCAGTCTTTATCTCTTGTGCATCATTATATCAGTCAAGTGCTTATGATGTCTCTGTTGCAATCAGATGGTTAACACAAGGAGAGGTGGTGGTGCTGGTGCTGATAACCAGGGAAACCCAGGAGGAGGCCACCCACTGCCCAACCCACCACCACTGACACTGGAGCAATTCTATAACCTCCAGATGCAGATGATGGCAACAATGACCAATGCTGTGCAAGCTCTCCAACAGGCTCAAGCTCAACCACCCCCGCCACCCAGGGACAGACGTGGAGATTTCTTGAAAGGTCATCCACCAACCTTTTCACATGCTACAGAGCCATTGCAGGCTGATGACTGGCTTCGTGCTGTGGAACGCCAGTTGGATATTGTACAATGCAACAACAGGGAAAGGGTCTTGTATGGGCCTGGATAGTTGAGAGGTGCAGCGCTTGATTGGTGGGAATCCTACATGGTCCAAGACAGGGAAGCTTTCACCTGGGCACAGTTCAGGCAGAACTTCCGTAATCATCATGTGCCTGCAGGATTGATGAAAATGAAGAAGAAAGAATTTCTTTCTTTGAAGCAAGGCAGTATGTCTGTGACTGAGTACAGGGACAAGTTCCTTCAGCTTGCACGTTATGCTACTGCAGAGGTGGCAGAGGATAGAGAAAAGCAAGGATATTTCATGGAGGGTTTGAATGATGAACTTCAGTACCAGTTGATGAACCATACCTTCCCTACTTTTAATCAATTGGTGGATAGGGCACTTCTCACTGAAAGAAAGCATCAAGAAATAGAGGAAAAGAAGAGGAAGTTTAGCAACTCTTCTTCAGGTAGTAACACCCATCCTCACTATCCACAGGGCCAGAGTTCTCAGCAACAAGGAAATCAGCAGCATACCCAGGGACAACAAGGATATCAGTACCACCACCAGCAGCAGGGACAGCGTTATCAAAGTCAGCCTACCCGTCCTGCTTATCAAGCTCAACGTCAAGTGCAGCCCAACCCTCCTGCAACAAACCAGGCTCCAGTCCAAGCTAATAGGCATTGCTATAAGTGTGGTGATCCCGGACATATTGCTTCTGCCTGCCCCCGTAAGGTGGGTAACCAACAGGGTCAGCAGCAAAGCCAGAGGCAGAATCTTCCACAGCAGTAGCAAGAGCGCCCAAATCAGCAAGCCAAGGCGCCATGGCAAGGAAAGGTGAATCATGTGATAGCTGAGACTGCAGCCGAGGCTCCTAACGTCGTGCTGGGTACATTCCTAGCCAACTCTCGCCCTGCTACAATTCTTTTTGATACCAGTGCTACACATTCCTTCGTTACAAAATCATATGCTGAGCAACACAATATTCTTATAAAATCCACGAATAGACCCATGGTTGTTTCCCTATCGGGGGAAAAGTTGAGCACAAATCTAATCTGTCCTCGAGTTGGCATAAACATAAGGAGGGTAGAATTCTGCACAAAGTTGATAGTCATTGACTCAGCGGGTATTGACATTATTTTGGGAATGGAAACTCCTGCTAAGTGGGATGTCAAAATTGACTGTGCCAAGCGATCCGTTCACCTGACAGCTCCTGATGGTCGGAAAGTGGGGATTAGTGCTACAGATTCTTCCGGTTATTTGCATCAAATGGAGGCTAAGCCCACTGATGGGATTCGAGTGGTTCGTGAATACCCTGATGTCTTTCAGATGAGTTGCTAGGTATGCCACCTGACTGAGAAGTTGAATTTTAAATTGAACTTTTACCTGGTACAGCACCTATTGCAAAAAGACAATATAGAGTGGCACCTAAAGAATAGGAGTTAATAAAGAAAAATACAGATGAGCTGTTAGAAAAGGGGTTCATTCGGCCTAGTTCTTCACCTTGGGCTTTTCCAGTTTTGTTTGTGGATAAAAAGGATGGGTCACGGAGGATGTGTGTGGATTATAGAGCTTTGAACGATGTCACCATAAAAAATAAATATCCTTTACGCCGGATAGATGATTTGTTTGATCAGTTGCAAGGTGCATGTGTGTTCTCAAAAATTGATTTGAGGTCTGGTTATCATCAAATGAAGATTCATCCCTCTGATATTCCAAAGATTGCCTTCATTACCAGATTTGGGTTATATGAGTATACGGTGATATCTTTTGGCTTGACAAATGCTCCTGCTTATTTCATGAATCTTATGAACAAGGTGTTTATGGAATATCTTGACAAGTTTATTGTCGTGTTTATTGATGATATTTTGATCTACTCCAAGATGGAAGAAGAACATGAAGACCACTTGAGACTAGTTTTGCAGAAGCTGAGAGAACATAAATTGTATGCAAAGTTGAGTAAGTGTGAGTTTTGGATTGATCAAGTACCTTTCTTGGGACATATCGTTTCAAAGGGCGGAATCATGGTAGATCCAAGCAAGGTCAACAGTGTTATGGACTGGAAAATACCGGAGAATATGAAAGAGGTTCGTGGATTCTTGGGTTTAGCAGGTTACTACAGGAGGTTCATTGAGGGCTTCTCCAAGACTGCCAAACCAATGACATCATTGCTTGAGAAGAATGCTGAGTTTATTTGGAATAAGGATAGGCAAGCCTCATTTGATGAACTAAAGAAGAGACTCACTACAGCTCCAGTTCTTACTCTACCTGATCCAACGAAAAGTTTCACGGTGTATTGTGATGCTTCTAAAGAAGGTTTGGGTTGTGTGTTGATGCAGGAAGGTAAGGTGATTGCTTATGCTTCACGTCAGTTGAGAAAGCATGAGGCGAATTACCCTACTCATGATTTGGAGTTGGCAGCTGTTGTGCATTCTTTGAAGATTTGGAGCCATTATTTGTTTGGGAATTGTTGTGAGATATACACAGATCATAAGAGTCTCAAATATATCTTCACCCAAAACGAATTGAATATGAGGCAGAGAATATTGTTGGAGTTGATTAAAGATTATGATTTGGAAATACATTACCATCCAGGAAAGGCTAATGTTGTAGCGGATGCTTTGAGCAGAAAGAGTTATGTTAATATGGCAGTCGCTTTTCAGATGCCACCTGAATTGTGTGAAGAATTTGAGAGCATAAGTTTGGGTTTTGTACATCATACCACAACAGCAACTTTTGAAGCAGAGCCTACACTAGAGCAAGAGATAAGGAAATATCAGAAGACTGATGAGAAAATTCAGGAGGTCCGTGCACAGACTAAGGTGGGCAAGGCGCCACACTTTCATGAAGATGAGCAGGGTACTGTATGGTACAAGAATCGCATCTGCGTGCCTGATGGGGATAGTATAAGGAAGTTGATACTCAGTGAAGCTCATGATACAGCTTATTCCATTCATCTAGGTAGTACAAAAATGTACTATGATTTGAAAGAAAGATTCTGTTGGTATGGAATGAAAAGAGCAGTGGCTAAATATGTTGCAGTGTGTGACACTTGTCAACGCGTAAAAGCAGAATATCAGCGACCTGCAGGTTTGTTGCAACCATTGAAGATTCCCGAGTGGAAATGGGAAGAAATAAGCATGGATTTTATTGTGGGGTTACCTAGAACTCAGAAAGGATATAATTCAATTTGGGTAGTTGTGGATCGATTGACTAAGGTGGCTCACTTCATACCTGTGAATACTACTTATTCAGGTGCAAGATTAGCAGAGTTGTATATATCAAGAATTGTTTGTTTGCATGGGGTGCCTAAGAGAATTATTTCTGACAGAGGTTCACAGTTCACATCCCGTTTTTGGGAGAAGCTACATGATTCGTTGGATACTAAGCTTCGGTTTAGTACACCATATCACCCACAGACAGATGGTCAGACGGAAAGAACAAATCAAATTCTGGAGGACATGTTGAGAGCGTGTGCAATTTAGTATGGTACTAGTTGGGATAAGAGCTTACCTTATGCTGAATTCTCTTATAACAATAGTTACCAAGCCAGTTTGAAGAAGTCACCATTTGAGGCATTATATGGCAGAAGGTGCAGGACACCTTTGTTTTGGAATCAAACTGGTGAAAAGGAAGTGTTTGGGCCTGATCTTATCAAGGATGCTGAACAACAGATAAAAATAGTGCGTGAGAACTTGAGAGTTGCTTAGTCCAGACAGAAGAGTTATACTGATGTGAGACGCAGGGATTTGACCTTTAAGGTTGATGACTTTGTGTATTTGAAAGTATCACCTATGAGAGGTATCCGCAGGTTTAATATTAAGGGAAAGCTAGCACCTAGATACATTGGTCCGTTCAAAATAATTGAGAGAAAAGGTGAAGTGGCCTATAAGTTGGAATTGCCATCGAGCCTATCTAGAATGCATAATGTGTTCCATGTTTCGCAGTTGAAGAAGTGTTTGAGGGTGTCAGAAGAACAAGCACCACTGGAAGGTTTGGATGTGCAGGAGGATTTGACATATACAGAGCATCAGGTGAGGATTTTTGAAACATCAGAAAGAGTCACCAGGAATAAAAGGATCAAAATGTGTAGAGTGCAGTGGAAACATCACACAGAGGATGAGGCCACTTGGGAAAGAGAGGAAGAGATGAGAGCATCTTACCCTGATCTTTTTGCTAGCCACCTATATGAATCTTGGGACAAGATTCTTGTTAAGGGGGTAGGTTTGTAACACCCTAGTTTAAATTCCAGCATTTTATAATTAAATTCAAGCAATTTATTTAATTTTCTAAGGCCCATGTGTTTAGTTTGCATTTAACACGATTTGTTTAAAATAAATACACGTATAAAACTAACCATAGGCCTAACTTTCTAGTGCATACGTGCTGGAGCATTGTTCTGATTTGTTGAATTAAGGATTCAAATTCAAATTTATTTCAATTATTAGAACCTTCACTCTCTTTAATTCAAAAGAATTCAAAAACAGAAAAAAAAGGAAAAGGGCAGCCAGGCCAACCAGCCTAGCCGGCCCAGCCACCCTCTCCACTTGGGCCAACAGGTCGGCCCAAACCGCTCCAGCCCCCTTCCCCAGTTCCCCCTCTCTCGCTGACCGACCGGTCCCACCGGTTAGTCCCTTCCCTCACCTCCCGCCGAAGATCCCGCTCGCCCCTCTCGTCTCCCCGCTCGGCCACGTCGGTGCCTAGTGGAAGGAAGGCGAAACCGAGCCCACGTTCTCCTTCCTTAATCGTCCCTCCATCAATTCCCCACCTCTTGCGTCGGTTTCCCCTTTCTCCTCCTTTCCTTCACTGTGCCATGACGAGCTCCATAGCCGCCGACTGCCACCCCTCGCACGCGCCATTTCAGTTCATCCAAACCACTATAAAACCCGACCCCAAGCTTCGCCTTGAACCCCTTTACTACCCGACCACTCCAATTGCACTCTCTTTCACCGAAGAGCTCGCAATCCGTAGCCGAATGTCACCCCCCGGTAAGCCGCTCCATCGTCAAAATTCGTCGTTGGCGAGGCCACTCCGACCGTCTAAACCGCGTAGTTTCTTTCGCAGGGACGTCGCGGAGACGTTCCGCGGGTTCTGGACGGGAGACCGCGCCTCCATCGCACCCGTCCGCGAGCGAGTCTGAGCCCGTCCACCGTCCTTCATCGCCAGGCCGAGCCGCCGCTTCCCCGCCTTCATTGAGCCCTTGGTGAGCTTCGCCTTGGCTCTCTCCCTCTCCCGAGCCAGCTCTAGGGCACCAGGACCGCTCCAGGCCCTGGCGTGCGCGCGTCCGGCGAGTCCCCGCCGTGCGGGACAGACTCCGCCATGGAGTATGGTCACCGCCGGCGCCCCGGTGTCCCGTTCCCATCCTGGCCGTCCGATCAGTCGTCAACGGCCACAATTAAAACGTGGGATACCCCTTCGCAGGCCATCAGAACGCGCCACGTCGCCTTCATAATCCCAGTCAGCCGCCGGCCCGCTCGTCAGGCCGACGTGGCATGCCACGTGCGCGCCGCGTCAGCATCGCGTCGGCGTAGACCGAGTCAGCCGTGGGACTTTTGCAAGAAAGCCCCCGCATTTTCCTAGAATCAACCCGCAGTCCATCACCGTTGAAAAATCATTAGCAAAAGGCCCTGTTTTTAACGTTTTAGCCCCTGAGCTTTCTAGGATTTTAACCCGCAGTCCAGGCTCTCGTGTCTTTGGCTCTAAAACCCTTGGCGGCTAGGTTTATTTACAGTTAGGTCCTCAGTTTTGCAAAGTTAGCCCCTGGTTCAGTTTATTTATCACAGTTTTGTCCCTAGGAACTTGTTTTGGGCATAAAAACCACGTTTTAGCTCCGATTTGAGTGATTCTTGCGCTCACGTGATCGTAG
Source organism: Paspalum notatum (assembly GCA_022530915.1). Lineage (NCBI taxonomy): Eukaryota > Viridiplantae > Streptophyta > Magnoliopsida > Poales > Poaceae > Paspalum > Paspalum notatum. The sequence continues at coordinate 68,218,224 of CM039683.1, read as the reverse complement.
CAATGCGTAGAATGTTTTTAGTACAGTTTTATCTTCTGTTTTTATGATATGATGTACTGTTTCTTACCCTTTGTTAATTGTTTGCATGTATGAATGCGTGGAAATGCTTGTATGTTGCCATGAACGTGTTTAGACGGTGAGCAGTATGTTGCAGAAGAAGAGCAACAGTTTGAGGGTGTTGAGCATCAGCCTCAAGACTAGTTTGAGCAAGGCAAGTATAAAGTGAACACAACCTAATAACCATTTAATCACTTCATATGCATGTGTCTAATTTTGTATGCCAATAAGGACTTTACTTAGCCTCTTTTATCGATATGTTTATCTATGGGAATGCATGTTGGTTAAGTTTGCTAGACGCTGTGCGAACGCATGTTACTTTTGTTAATAATTCTGTTAAAGGATCTATGCAATTTTAATCGTGATCTTGACCTTCTGTGTTTTGCTTGAGTGGTTCTTGTCTCTTTAAAATTGGGTTTTTAGCAACTTGGTTTAGGGGGCATGAGCATGTGTTTTGCTTATAGCCACTCTCCGTAAGGAGCGGTTCGCAAAGCGACAACCTGGGATAACAGTGCTGCCATGAGACTGGAATAGGACGGTCTTGGCTAACTAATTAGATTGCGTTGGTTTGGGAGTAACTTACCGACGGGGCAAGAGAGGAGGTGAGCTTCTGTGTCCCTCGCGCTACTTGGGTTGAGTGTGATGTAGTTCTTCTCCCCTTGAGGCTTGCTCCACAGTTGTGGACCCTGAAACCGTAGCGGTTACACCTTACCAATGTGATCTTTGTAAAGGCCTCGTCGTGTGCTTCCTAGTCATCTCATCTAAGGCAATGTGATGAACTCCTAGCGTAGCTCACGACTTATGGGTAAAGATGTACAACCTCTCGAGAGTGTAAAACTGACATGTCAGCCGTGCTCACGGTTATGAGCGGCCTAGATCCTTTATGCAGATTAGTGGTTCCTGGTTTGGTTTGGGAGTTGGTTCTCATGCTAATAATGTTGATTAACTTCTTATGCAATATCTTGGGCTTAATGGTTTATCTACTCACTTGTAGTAACTAGCTGTTAAATAAAACTTGACCAACTAAAAGCTCATGCATTGTGTCAACCAACCTTAGAGCCTCATGGTTCATGTTATGCTTGTTGAGTATTGGATGTAATACTCACGCTTGTTTTCTTTTATCAACCTACTATTGGCTGGAACCCAACCGCTGCTCAAATCAAGAAGGCTTTGAGGAGTATGTTCAGGATTACGATGAGTTCTAGGCGTACCAGTTCACCAGTCGACGTCTCTGTGGCGGCTCGTTTTGCTTTACGCTTCCGCTATGACTCCGATATAAAGACATGTTGTCTTGATGTAATAATGTGATGATATACACTGTGTAATGTTTTTATCCTTTTTATGCACGTTCTGTGATGTCACTATTGTCATAATATATGTGAGACTTGTTCCTGGCACATATATGTTGTTCTGGTTCCGTTGGTTGTGAACTGCGCGTGACATCAAGAAAGAGGAAGAACCAGCATACACAAAGGCTGCACGAAATCCATCTATTGATTGCCTCGAAGAGGTCTTAGATCCAGATTACAAGTTGAAGATCGTACACCAAGACTACGAAATCTCTAAGAACATTAGTGATCTAATCTTGTAATGCTGGTAGGTTGACTGCTAAATAAAAGGTGGCCTAGTTGCTAGGAATTGACCCGCTGTCGTATATAACATGCCACTATATTCAGATTATGTATGAGGCCTATGAATAACTCTTGTAAGATTTAAGTTCTAACATGGTATTTCAGTAACGATTAATGCTACTGACAACGCGGTCTGGTCTTACTATTATACTGAGTGTGAACATAAGATTAACTCGTTGACCATTCGATTAGTGGGAGAATATTGGGTAATCTAAGGCCCAAAAATTTGACGGCACAAGGCCCACGTAGTTCCAATCTAAGCCCAATTAATAGTTGCAATGATCGGCAGCAACCTTAAGCCCGTTAGGCATGCGGTACTGGCCTGCAGAGCCTAATTATTAGAGGGAAAACCCCCTAGTCGTGAATTAACTTAACCAGCAACACGTCACCGTAACTATTCGTGAGTTCATCCTGTATCCTATCTAGAGAGGGCTCTGAAGGGTTCCGTAATCATGTGTCTATGTTCTTCTCTTCTTTCCACAGGTACAGATCAAGTTCTACACCAACCAGGAGTGTTCTGTCCCTGATCCATTGAAGACTAAAGCTACTTCATCTACATCAACATCAAGATCCTATCTCCAGAGGCGCAGATGGATCCTACACCTAATAGTTAGTATCCTAAGATAATTTTCCGCATTAGATTAATGGTTTGTAGTCAATTTTAGACTAAGATAAGTTCCTGGGTGGTTATATTAGTGTCTCTAATCCTAAGTAGATTCTAATACTTAGTAGTGGACTCGGTTTAGGCAAGCACAGATATTGCCAGGCAATTTGGTGGTGAGGTAGTCTCGGAAGCGTTTGTTGCTGACTGTCCGACATGACGTATATGTAGTGTTGGGTGGTCGACGTCGTAACAGGAAATACATACACTTGGGTATAGTAGAAGCGTGTAATGGAACCCACAAAGGAAGTTACATCCAAAACACACATCCTACCTACTACCTATTGAAATGGCGAAATAATACACTTTCTAGCTAAAGCCCAATGAATTGTATCTGCTGGCGTCACCTATAAATCTAGGCATCATCGTTCCTAACTAGCCTTAACTAGCCTCGATTTCCACCCTACTCGACGACGGCGACGGCGATGGCCACGGTGCTCCGTCGTCTTGCAGGTGGGGTGCGAGCGCGAGGAGGCGGCAGGCCGCAGCGGCCGGCTTTGGCTCTCCCCGCCCGCCGCCTCCCTCCGGCACGTTGCGCGCCACCTAGATCCGCTTCCTTCCCGTCGGCGGGCCGCCTCGGCTCCGCTCCGCTCTAGTGTCTGGCTTGCCACCCAAATCTGCTCTGCTACGGCGAGCCACTTTCGCACTGGCCAGCTCTGCTCTGCTTCGGCGGGCGCCATCATCTCCGCGCCGCTTGCCTCAGCTCAAATTATTTTAACAACTCAAAAATCAAATTTAACTGATGGTCTAAAACTCGAATTATGCTGTGGCTAAAACCAAGTGCATGTTGGGTATGCGACTAATATTTAATTTTGCGAAACACATAGTACAAACATAGACGCACATAAATAAGCATGTAGATTCGTGCTTCTATATATGAACACAACAGATACACCCTGCCTTTATGAGCGCCTCGAAGAGACTGAGCCAGAACATTTTGAGATTGAGAGTCGTTAAGCCTAGGAGTAAATCTGGAAAAATAGAAGCACACGCACTGAGTGTTGGACTTGAATATTGGTCAGAATGTTCCACCACAAACAGATACAAGTAATCCCTCGGGCATTACTACATGCACTCCTCTTCACAAACAGTGTCTATGCTTATACCTGGGCACGCCGTATCGTGGCCCCACTGCATACCCAAACCAACCACCTATGTCCACTTACCGTTGCAGCGGCGATGGCCGTATATTTTGTATATGTCCCACTAGGTACGGCGCGGAGTTTTACTCATACTCTACCCAAGCCCTTTAATACAGCTCAAGTCTTTGTAGTTGTGTTGTGCTATCTACATGTACAAATCTTGTGGCTGCAAAAAGGTGCCTATCAGTCGTATAAATTGCTAGTCATTTTGCCCGTCTGGCTGAACTATGTATGAAATATCGTTGCTCAGTTATTCAACTGTACACTTGCATTTAGGAAAATATAATTTGGCATAGCAATATAAAACGATACAAGTAGTTAAGAGGAATCAGTCACACACATGCCTGTTTTTATTTGGATAACAACGGAAGTACGCACGTACATAAGCGCGTACGTACGTAGAAGTAGAAAAAACACACACACATAGAGACCCATACATATATTCCATACATGGAAACCAGCAGGCGGCTAGGTAGTTAGGCGTTACGACAGCCTAGTTACTGCAGTTCTTTGGCGATTGGTTTTGTGACGAGCAAGGCTCGCACCAACACTTTATCCTTTAATAACTCCTCCAGCTTCTTCTCCTCCTCCTGGCACTCCTTTGTTTTGTAGCCCCGCAGGATGAGTATGCGCCTATTTATTTTGTCGACCAACTTCTTCTTCAGGTTCACTAGGTCCTTCCCCTGGACTGTGTTCTTTTTTATCAGCACCAGTGCCTGTTCGTATTCACCCTCATCGATGGCCGAGTCGATCTCCTTCTGCTTGCATGACCCGCCACACACAACAAAGAACAACATTATTAGTTCATCATTAATATATCATACATACAACATCGATCGGAGGAACATTTACCTCTCTTACGTACTACAGAGAAGCTGCATGGAACATCTAGAGCTATGATGGTACGTCTCTAGCTCTCTCTCTCATTCTACTCTCGGGTGTAGCTACATTAACCTATGTATCTTAATATTTGAGACGTATCTAACCCAACGAAAGTTATGTACATGGTTAACGTGGTCATCCTGGACCATCTATGGTAGTATGTTCATTGAATATGCAAGTATAAATAGAGTACATAGACATACTATTTTTATGTAAACTAATTTAAAGATATTATCAAGTATACTAAACATAGAGGTCTTTTTTTGCAGTTCTTTCATGTGGTGCTATTTAGGTTATCTTAAATAACTATAAACAAACATAGTCAAAATAATAAGCGAGAGTAATATAGAGGAACACACTAGTGCAGTTTGTGAAATGATGGAACCTTATATTCTTCTGCTGCCTTCATCACGTTTTGATGATGGATGTGCGGCATGCTGCTCCTGCGTTGATGGACAAACTGCCACGGCCCTCACGTACGTGCTGGATGTCTCGTCTGCCCTTGCTAGCTTAGCGAGATGTGGAGAACCTAGTTAAGGTCTCGAGATGAAAAGGATGATGATGTGTAGATTTGTAGGAAAGGATGGTGGATTGCATTGGGTTTAGCAAGAGAGTGTATTTATATCCAAAGCAACCCAGGTCTGTACGTAGCTATAGATATATAAACAATGACCTCGCGAGCAACTTTTTTCCATGCATTTATTGCGACACTGTTTCGATCGTTTCGGTATATGTAGTATGAGGCTGCGTTCTCATTGTTTCCGTTACATGTTTATATTTAAGAGTCATTTCCTAGCACCACCCAACACTACATACAAGCCGTGTGGAGAACTGGACGGCAACAACCGGTGACCACTAAACTTCCCAGCAATGTTTGTGCTCGCCTGAACCAAGTCAACACCGATTCAGTTCCAGTCTTGCGCTTATTCTATCCTTGCCAAAAATGAGTTTACATACATCCTTTTCTGTTGTGTCTGAAACCATAGCAAGCCCTAGAAACATGTACTAATTAATAAGTAATGACGACCTTCGTCGCTAACACTATCTCCTGAATAATCATCCCATCATTTTGAAAGGAGAAATATCATATACTTAAACTTTCTTTTTACAGTCTTATTAACTTGTCTATGTGATCTGATATAACGTGAAAATTGTTCTATGTATACTTTGATCTATGAGCGTGTTTCATTTGATGCAAGTCAGCTACCAGTCCTACCATGGACAGATTTCAGTACCGATCCATGACCATATGTACGTACTTTATTCCTTATACTAGGTCTTTCAACCAAAATACTAGGGCACATAGGGCACCCAGGGATTGAACTCCCAGAGAGATGAATGACGACGGCTAACGGAGAACAGGCCTGGGCAGCAAGAGCAACCCCAAGTGATGGTGCAGGAAGAGCACCGCATGCTGTTGAAGAGGAGGATGTTGGTCCAGACAATGCGATAATAGAGGACCAATGTTTCAGGAAAGCTCCAAGCTTTGTGAACCAGTGCGCGGACTAATTGATTTTGCATTGCCGTATTACAAGTAAAAACAGCATCTACGCCTTCTTGTCTATATTTAGTTACGAAACTCTTGTGATTGAACAATTGAAATTGTAGCAAGAAAAACAATTGTCAGCCCTGACACCTGGTGGCTGATGAGACAATAATTACCAGTTCGTAATCAGTGTGATATAATAGCCCACATATGCCCCCTGCTTCACGGTTTTTGACATGCATTTGTTTGGACGAGGTTGTTTTCTTCGAAACTTCTGCACAAGATTCAGATAGATAGAGACATTAAACTAATTAACTTTTCATGTGTTTTGGAGTGTATCTATAGAGACTTAACGCAGAAGAGTAGTTGTGTCAACCGACAAAGTTGTCACAAGAGAAAGAAATAAACCGTGGTCATGTCATCTCGTCAAGCTCTCTTTGCTACACATGTTCATACAATGACCGGTGCTTATAAGAAAAAAAAACAATGACCGGTGGGAAATGATACGATTTCAGAGGAGTAAACACAACATTACTCAGGGCGACAGAGGACTAATATTCTGGAAAGCTCCAAGCAAGCGCCTCAGATTTCATCCAAAATATTTTTAGTGTGGAAGTTTTATTTGAGTTTCATTCTCATTAAATAATATGACACATTAGGATGTTTGGTGACATAGCAAGGTACACGATTACATAGAGAGAAGAGAGAGAACAGTTTCATTTAGAGGAAACCTTAGATACAGTGTTAACTAGTTGGCTAGTTGATTATTATTATTACGTAATCTTTGATACGATTGCAAAAGTAGATAATTTTAATATAAATTTGAGGGTTTTTTTAACTAAACTATATGTCATAATAGCAGAGGTGAATAATTTAGATATAAACTAGAGGAGTTATTTGGTATTATCCATAGCAAATGTGACAAATTAGGTATAAATTTAGGGTGTTATTTCATACTCCCTCCGTCCCAATTTATATGTCGTTTGACTTTTTTGGCATCCGGTCAAACTGGCTCGTCATCTTATTCAAAATATTTGTGAAAATGAAGAAATATTTAATACATAGTTGAAGTATATGCTAAACTAAACCATAATAAAAATAAATAATAATTGTGAAATTTTTTGAATAAGACGAGCCGGTTTGCCCAGATGCCAAAAAAGTCAAACGACCTATAAATTAGAACGGAGGGAGTATTTTCTCTCATAACGGCAAAGTGGATAATTAATATATAGTTTTGGGTGTTACTTAATAGAAAACAAATCCAATGGCTATTAAGATTCCAATCTACCAATTGATTATCAGATGTTTCTTATTATTGTGAGAATTTCTATGATTTTATCCTTTTAGCGCATCTTTCGAGGATTAATAAGAGGCTCCAAAAAGAGTTTTTAATTAGTAATAGTAAAACTAGGTGCAATATATCTGTTTCACGGAAAGGTTTCTAATATCATTATAAAAATTTACGGAATCATTTAGTAGGGTAAATTTGTTAATGGAAAAAAATCAGACAAAAAAATTAGGGTAAATTTGAAAATGAGTTTCATAATGGCAGAGGTGGGTAATTAATTTAAAAATAGATCTAATGGCTATTAATATTTCAATCTGCCAATTGATGGTCGGATGTTTTTTATTATTATAAGAATTTCTAGGATTTTCTCTTTTTTCTTAGCGCATCTCGTGAGGATTAATATGGAGCCTTCAATTAGTAATACTAAGATGACACATCAGGATGTTTGGTGACATAGCAAGGTACACGATTACATAGAGTAAAGAGAGAAAAAGAGTTTCATCTAGATGAAACCTGAGATACACGGTTACCTAGTTGAATCTATGTGGCACCCTAGGTAAACGTGAAATGAAACTCTCCATTGACAGTGGCCTAATGATCACTGCATTACTCCATTAACTTTTGTGGTGCAGTGCACAGACTAATTTACTTTGCTTTAATACAAGTAAACACGATAATAGGACCTAGTATTTAAATAAAAATAAAAAACCTTGTTTGACCTAGTAGTATAAGAAACTTATATATGGTCTTGCATCGCATTACTGAAATCTGTCTATAGTATACCTAAGGTCAAATCAAACACACTCACATACAAATCAAGTATAAGATGAAAATAGAATAATTTTACAGAAATATGAGATCACGTAGACAAGCTAAGAGGGTAAAGAGAATCTTAATATGTAGCATTTCCCTTTCAGAATGAATGAATGATTATTCACGAGATAATCTGAATATATATAGTTTGGTCGTTTCAAACATTAAAAAAAGACTTTTTTTTGCAAGAATAATGTCTTCAAGGCTTCAAGTATATATATCCACGCTAGTTTGGAGAATTGAATCGGTATTGCAGTAGTGGAGGTTCAGGCTAGCACATCTATGGACACGCAATTTGGTGGTGAGGTCTCGGAAGCAGTTGTTGACTTCCGCTGTTCCATACACGGCATATAAACTGTTGGTGGGTGTCTGGGCGGTCGTAGGAAATCACAACAAACATTTAGTGCATGGAAAAAGAAAGTTCCACTACTGGAATGGCTAGGTTTCCATAGAGTTTAAATTCCTAGGTAGAAGATCAAGTACTGTACAGAAACCCTTTCCCCATGTGGTATCTAGTAGGAATACTTTCCAGGGAAAAAATCAGCGGGAAAGAGAGTTGCCCTAACTAGGGTTCCTGAGACATGAACAATGAATATACATGTATTGTTCTCGTATTTATATACATGTATTGTTCTCGTATTTATATAGATGTATGTCATAACACAATATATTATACATATTATTCTAACAAATAAGCCTAAGTAGTCTATGAACAGACATGTGCAATCCAGTTGGAATAATGCATTGTTTAAGTAGTTGTTTGACTGATTAAATAGTGTTTAGTTGTTACAGGCATACCCACAATTTTGCGTTTACACACATACTACGAGGCTGTGTTCTGATTATTCCATTACATGTTTATACTTAAGACTCATTTCCTAACACCACCCAACACTACATAGATGCCGTGTGGAGCAGTGGACAGCAACAACCGCTGACCACTAAACTGCCCGGCAATGTGTTTGCTCGCCTGAACCAAGTCAACACCGATTCAATTCCAGTCTAGCGCTTATTCTATCCTTGCCAAAAATGAGTTCAGATATATCCTTTTCTGTGTTTGAAACCACAAGGCCCTCGAAACATGTACTAATTAATAAGTAATGACCTTCGTCTCTAACGCTATCTCGTGAATAATCATCCCATCATTTTGAAAGAGAAATATATAGCATATATTCAGACTTTTTTACAGTCTTATTAGCTTGTCTATGGGATCTGATATAACAGGAGAATTGTTCTATGCATACTTGATCTGTGAGCGTGTTTGATTTGAGCCCTAGTCAGCTACCACGGACAGATTTCGGTACCGATTCATGACCATATGTACCTTATTTCTAATATTATATTATACTCGGTCTTTCAAAAAAAAAAATACTAGGCCATACAGGTCCCAGTCCTGCGCGTGTCTACTTGCATTACCGCAACGTCATTTAGCCCCCGCACTACACCTGAAAGTTAATGGAGTGGTGCAGTGCTCATGTGTGAAAACAGAGATGGTAGTTTGGGCGTGCCACTTGGTTTAACCTACCGGCCAGCCAAGATGAGTTGTGGAGCTCGGAGAATACCCCTATAGATACACATACGATCAAACGACATTAAATTCTAGCCAGATCTGTGGATCGGCTTAAGCCTTCTTGCTATCAGTTGGGTTAGTTCATCGATAAAACAAAGCAATAAATGATACTTAAAGCATGATATAAACGATACACCTCCCGAAGATTGACGTGCTATGCATATAATCAGATGAATCTAGCTAAGATAGAACTTAATAAACTATAAATCATACGCATGAACATAGATCGGAACTCCCAAGGAACAAATACAATCTAAAATGTGTAAAGCAAGGTACCAAGCGTATATACATCTTGCGACGCATGTCATGGATTGTAGCAACCGCACGAGCTATATACACTACAACAATATTGAAAACTTTCGGCAGCTAAATTTGTTTTTGGTAGCCAGTCCTGACCTCCGAAAACAATTTGTTAATTTTTGGCGGCTTTGGGTAGCCGCCGAAAATAAGGGCATTATTTTCGGCGGCTTAGTATGCCTCCGAAAATTAGTATATTATTTTCGGCGGCAAGCCACGGTCGCCGAAAATAAGCCCTTTATTTTCGGCGGCCATCCCCAGCCGCCGAAAATTAGCACAACCCTATCCGGTTCGAGGCGCCCCCATCCCCTTCCTCCACCCTCACACACGCACTTGAACGCACCACGCGCCGCTCCCTGCCTGCCTGCCGCGCGTCGCTGCCTGCCTGCCCGCTGCCGGCCTCCAGACGCGCCGCCCCCATCGCCGCCCTACGCGCTGCCACATGCCGTCGCCCGACGCGCCGCCACACGCTGCCACCCGAGGCACTGCCCCATGCCGCTTCCCGACGCGCCGCCACCCCCACACGCGCGCCGGCCTCCTCGGCCAATGGCGGCCGGCGTCCCTCCCGGCCGGCTCTCTCCTCCCGGCCCCCAGCGCTTCCCTCCTCTCGGCGCGCAGGGCGCCCCTCCCTGATGGCCGGTGCGCCCCTCCCTGAGATTGTATTGCTTGTTCTTGGTGGTACAGATGGGGGCTTTGAGCCTCTCGTGTGCGTGTGTTATGCTGAAAGATGGAGCATCGTCCCTCTCTCATGGTGCCCGCCCTTCCTTATATACACGAGTCAATTCCCTCATTGCCACCAGAAATTTACGCCATTCCCTCGGTGCCACTAAAATTTCGTAGTTTCCTTCACTGCCATCCAAAAAAGTTTCTACTCCCCTGGTTGGCACTCCCGTCAACAATCCATCAAATTCATTTCACTGATAGCCTGGGCCCACAACTTCCCCTCCGTTATCCCCACGTTGGACGCGCATGTGAGGCGCCGGGCGAAGGCGCGACGGACGCGCTTGCGCGACGCCGGATGGAGGTTAGTGAGCAGCAGCGCCGAGGGGAGGCGTCTGTCCGGCGCTGGGTGGACGCGAGGGAGCGGCGTCGGGCGGAGCTGCGTGCACGGTGTCTGGAGGAGGCGCGATGGACGTGCATGCACAGTGGGCGGAAGTGAGGGAGCGACACTGGGCGGAGCTGTGTGCGCGGCGCCAAGAGTAGGCGAAGGAGCGGCGCCGGGAGGAGATGTGGGCGCGGCGTCGGTCCCTCTCGCTGCACAGGTCTCCCTTGCTAAATGGCGCGCCGGGGTTCCACTTCGCGGCCATCGACGACGGCCTCCCGCTCTCCAACGCCGACGCCACACAGGACATCCCCTCGCTCTGCCACTCCACCATGACCACCTGACTGCCCCGCTTTAAGGCCCTCGTCCCACGCATCAGCGCTGAGGCCCAGGCCGAGGGCCATCCTTCCGTCTCCTGCGTTGTCGGCGACTGCATCATGACCTAATCCCTCCGTGCCGCGTGGGAGCTCGGCCTCCACTGCGCCACGGTCTAGACCGCCAATGCCTGCGGCTTCCTTGGCTACTACCACTACCGCCACCCCATTGACAGCTACCCGCTCAAGCACGAGGAGCAGCTCACCGACGGCTACCCGGCGCAGCCGCAGGTGGTGATGCCCTGCACGTTCTCAGCGTAGATCTAGGCCATGGGCGTGGGGATGGATAACGGAGGGAAAGTTGTGGGTCCAAGGTGTCAGCGAGATGAATGTGACAAAGAGTTGATGGGAGTGGCAACTAAGGAAGTAGAAAATTATTTCGGTGGCAGTGAAGGAAACTACAAAATTTTAGTTGCAGTGAATGGTGGATGGCATGCGACAGAGCGCTGCACCGTCCGGCGCTGTGCCGCCACATATCGAGCCACCACACGTCGAGCATGCGGGCGGAGGGGCAGGCCATGCGCCTGCCGCCCCCGATATGCTCTTGGTCTCCGTGCCCGTCCTCGGCCGCAAGAGAACTCCACTCTATATAAGTCTGTGACCAAAGGTGTAATAGTTCAAAAATAATTTAAGACTAAACGGATACCAGTAGGGTTTTGGGTCTTATATGTTTCTATCCTTGCGACTTAAATTATTTAATCCAAGATTTTTTTTGGAAATTATCATGTAAGCATAAAATATTAAAAATCGTTAGGTTTAGTCCCACATAGGTAATTGATGGTGGAGGAGCACGACATATAAAGCGGGGGTAGCCCTCACCTAACGGACTAGTCTTTTGGGCTAAGTTAGGCCTGTGGGCTTTATGTGTCGGGGACTCCGGTATATGGACCTAGTGAACCGCGGCTCGTGGGCGCCAAGTGAGCCGGGCCGGAAACCGCTGCGCCACTCTAACAAGTGGTATCAGAGCCCATGGTTGTAAACCTGGAAAATCTCGGTGTGTCACTGGTGACGGGGGAGTCTGCGGAGGTCTCCGGTAGGTCACAGGTGCGGTGTGACGGGAGATGTGGACTCGTGTCAGCAGTCTGGGAGACATTTTGGGAGGTCACATGTGCGGTGTGATGGAAGCGTGGGACCGATGTGTGACGGGGGACACATATGCACGTTTCTCTTTAATGCAACTAGTCGTTCTCTAGTCGTTCTTAATTTTCGCACATGGTTAGTGTACCCGCAGAAGAATGCATGCTCATACATTACCACATAGTGTGGCATCCACGCGTGACCGCTGCATGGACAACGTAGGTAGGCCGATGCACCTTTGCTCAAAACCTGACTTTCCACCAGTACTGGGGATTGTCGAGAAGAAGGTGGATCCCAAAACCGAATATAAGTGTGGTGGGTATGAAAGCCTCAAACATGCCCACCACCCTTAAAGAGCTTTTACTTATACAGCATGAATGCAGAGTTTACAACCGTTCGCAAAACCCAATAGCTTCCACCACTACTGGGGACAGCTATGGACGAAAAGTTGCTTATCAAAGCGCTGTACATGCATATGAGTTCTATCTAGGTCAGAATGTTAGTGATGTCACCTGGATAACACTAACATCCTTATACGGGCATAGCGTATACTCTTATTTTTGAATTACTTGAAGATGGGTTTTCAAAATTAGTTTTGTAAACCAAAACTCGATGATATAACTGTTGTCTGTGTATGATCGGCTCTGATACCAGCTGTGGCGGAATCGCCCTGCTTAATCCAGACTAAGCACACCTGCCACCTCTAGCTCGCAGTGCCCTTAGGCCAGACTAAACCCGGTAGTCCGTCGAGAGTCCTTCAGGCTCTCGATATCAACATTTCCTGAGGAACCGACGTCAAACACATCCGACTCTCGAAGGAGCCACAACAATTACATCATCACAGGCAGTTGAAATAGAGAATATTAGACTTAATTTACAAACCAAGTGTATGAAATCAAATACATGTTCAAATATAGCGGAAGCGAATTCAGAGTATATATAGCGGAAGCATTTTCAAAAAATCTCACAGCGAAAACAATATACTTAAGTAGTCTTCATGAAGAGAGAAACAAGGCGAGTAGCACCGAGCCCACCGGTATTACCACCTCCAACAAAGCTATCCAGATGTCGCCAGTACCTGTAATCCAAAAGTGGGGGCAAACCCTGAGTACTAATTACTCTGTAGGACTTAATGGACGGGGCTTACGGCTGACGCAAAGCATGCTTACTAATCATGTGGATCCTTAGCTGTTGATTCTTAAACAAAGTCATACCATAAAGTAAGTACTTGCATGAAAGTAAAACATGAGAACCATCAGTAACTTGCATAATATCCAAGATATACCCCTATTCTACACATATCCCGTCCCAATATTCATAGCGCCTCCATCCAACCCTTGGGAGTAGCCGTCTCAGGAGCAATACCACGGTACGTCGGGTCAGCCCTCCATCGACATCAAAGCACCTCCCAAGTCCATCAACCTCTTATCAGTGGATGGGCAGCACCATGATTAGTGAGATGGACCATATATATCCAAGCATGTTGTATTAGAAAGCGTGATTTAATAAACAACATATTACAATTATTACTACGTTGCCCGTCAGTGATATTTGGCACTCTCACACCTGGTGAGCATTAGCGATTCGAATCGATTTCTAATTCCCGGGAATAACTAAAAGTGCCAAGGGATATATGCTTACTAGCCATCGCGTTCCTCACATATACCCCCCATCTCCAGCTGTCCCGTCCCAAGATTCACAGCGCTCTCACCTAACCCTTGAGAGTAGCCGTCTCAGAAGTGATACCACTGTGTGCCGGGTCAGCCCTCCCTCGACTTCCAAGCACCTCCCAAGTCCATTGGCCCTCTATCAGTGGAAGGGCAGCACCATGAATAGTAGGACGGGGCCGGTAAGACTTTCACCGGTCCCATGACCCAGATAAGCATCTTAGCAATGTTGAGCCAATCAGCAGGCGAATAGACGAACGGGCCTTAAACGACTCGGGCGGAGTCCACCATACCTTGCCACATCATCATTTTTCTCATAATATTCCCATAACTCCGGCCGGTCTCTGTTTCAAACATAGCATATAATAATCTTCCATAAGATTTCTGTCTTGAAAACACCTACGCGACGAGTGACTCCATTCACTCGTGTCTACTCGTACCTAGCAATTCTAGACAACTCGTCCTACGAACTCTATTATGTAGGTGCTAGGGCCAGGGCGGCCAAGGAGTCTAATGCAATTGGTTTCAAACAACTCCTAATGCATATGCATAATTATCAAACAAGATTTGTATTTGCTGGGAGAAATCAGAGTCCTACCTACCTTTGATTTACTTTAATAATACCAACAAACTAAGCTACTGTTAGTTTGCCAGGTTGTGAGGCTTTGCCCTAGGCAACCCCTTGATCCCTTGGACAACTCCTCTGTCCATACACGACTGATGGGCCCTCCAGGTCGTGAGTGGGTCTTAGTTGGTCTTTTGGATCACCGTCGGTTGAAGTAGTTCCACGCACTTGCTTTTTTATCACGTATCTGCAATTAAGCGTCACTATATGAATGCCATGCACGATGCAGTGAATGTGATGCATGAATGACAAACACGCACTTAGAAAATCGTTTCGTGGTTAGGCAGAAAGGTGAACGATAGACTACTTAATCAAGATTATATTGTGGGTATAAACCTAGCATACGCTCATACCATTAAATAGAAACAGTGCAACACATGAATCAGCACAGGAGCAAGTTATCAATTTAACTGGTTCTTTATCATTTCATGTGTAAGCAAAACATCACACTAGTATACGAGCACACCAGGATGAGTAAGGTTGAAACATTATTAAGTGTCTTGCTTGGAAAGAGTTACTTATCACGAAAAGACTACTTCATGCACACACAGGGGAACATTCACCGATGACATCACACACTTTGTTTATCTAATGGATTAAGGCCTTATATTAACCTTAAGTGTTTCACACAGCAAAAGAGTTCATCTCTCAATCAAGTGTGGCATAGACAATAGTAGATAGCGTGCAGCTAGAAATCAACCTTCATGCATAGTGATATCAATAGTAAACAACCACCTACACTTATAATTTAAATAATACATGCCCACTTTATGAATAAAACGCATTACATGTGTTCATGTAGTTAGACAACTCCAATTGAGCTTAGATTTTTGGGACATCTAGATTTACACTACATTATGCTACTGTCAAAATTTCAGCCATAAAGGAGTTATAAATTAATTATGAAAATTCTAGCAATTTTTCAGCCCTATAGCTTCTCGGATTTTTCATAAATTATAGGAATAGTTTTCGAAGGTGAAACTTTACCAGTGAGCTATACTTAGCATGGAATGCATGTACAAAAATTTACAAGTTAGAACTCCCAAGTTTGACAGGACATCTATTTTCCATATATAAGTCCTAGGTGAATTTAAGAGGTACACATGAACAGTGTGAGTAGCCCTCCATAGTATACTTTCTGGACTCTATGCATCAACCTTAGGCTACCAAATTTTTCAGAGAATTTTTCTAGCCATTTATGACCATTTTTCCTAATTATCTTTTCTAACATATAGCATTTTATCATTTTTAAATCACCATTAAAACTTAATATGCAGGAGCTCACATTTTACCAGTGAGATACTTATACTACCCAAAGTATATAAAAAATGCTAGAGAGTCAATTTGAGCATATTCTATGTAGCCTCCAATTTCTAAGTTAAATAATTGCACATAGCACATGTATAATGGTAAAAGGTAATTAATAGCAAGTGCTAGTACTACAAAAATTCACATAGTGCTCTAATACCACAAGAAAGCTACTGTCCAAATTTCATGCCATTTGGTGTTCATTTAGTCAACTTTTGACTTTTATCCTAATTAATCATGCATGCAACAAACCAAGGGCAAAACAGAAATTTCACACTTCCACATCATACCAATCATGTAGATCTATTCAAGAGGAGTCTAACGCAACTGAGTTTGTCTACTTTGTATTTTTCTGTGATTTGTTATGAATTTCCAAAGTTCACAGCTCAATTAAACGCATTTAAATGGAAAACATTAGATCTAAGGACTAGAGTGTAATTAACCGTAGATTCCAGGGGCCTGCACAGAAGATTTCGCTGACTCAGTGAATAGTAAATGAAATCGACACGTAGAATTGGAAACTCAAAGGGGGTTTTCTGCAAAACCCCCTCTTTCTTCTACCTTCGTCCGGAGGAACGACGGCGCGCGTTCTCGGTGTGCGGTGCGGCGCGTGGAGGCCCGGGCTTGAGGCCGACGGGGTCGGGGAAGGTGTTCCCATCCACGGGGACTCGATTCCTCCAGATATCGTCGCGGGAGGAGGTCCGTAGAGGAGGAACGGCGGTGGTGAACCAAAGCCGTGGGAGCTCGGCGTGGCGCGGCGGCGCGGCGTCGGTCCGTCGACTCCGGCGACAGGAGGGGACGAGGGCGGGCGTGAGAGCTCCGCAGAGAGATGGCGCATGCGGAGGAGGTGAAGTGGAGGTGCGGGGATGGCCCTAGGGTGGTGCTCCACGGCGAGGCGCGGTTAAGCCGGGGCGGCGCTCGGCGTCGCTCGTGGGGGGAGGTGGAGGAGGCGATGGCGGCGGCGGTACCTAGCGCGTTAGGCGCGCGAGGCCGAGGCGGAACTGGCGGTGGTGGTTTGGAGCACCGGGAGGCGGTGGAGGGTGGTGCGCGATGGGGTGAACCGACCGTGAGCCGAGGGCGGCGACGGCGCGGAGTGACGTCGCGAGATGGTCCGATCTCCTCTTTGGGGAGGGGAGCGGCGGCGACGTCAAGTGCGGGAGGTGCGCCATGGAGCGGCAAACGCGGTGGTGAGGTCTAGGGGCGCGGGAAGCATGTGGAGCGGCGGTGGGCTTGAGCTCCAAGCTCCGGCGGCCATGGCGGCATGGCGCTCTGTTCTAGCCATTCGGGCGAGGAGAGGCAAGACAAGGAGAGGGCGAGAGAGCGAACCCGGACGGGGTCGCGTCTAGGTGAAAGGGGCGCGAACGCGGGGCGGCCGGGGCTCGATCCGCGGCGGCGTCACACTGACCGTACGCCGGCGGCCGCGTGGCGCGCGCCGGCTCGGCCGTGGGCGCGGCGCTGAGCTGCGGGGCCCACCCGTCAGTGACAGGGAAAAGAGAAATAAAGGAGTGTGTTTTCTCCCTTACTGTAATTCACATTTTTGAGCTACTTTGGAGCCGAATTTGGAAAAGTACCAATTGAATGAAATGCTCTACTCTTCGAGCTCTACAAGTTTGTCAAAAGGCCACCAGATTCTCAGTGGAAATATGATTTACACTTGAATTTATATAGCAGCCTTTAATTAGGACAGGGAACCTTTATTACTTGGGAAATTCAAAACTCATATTTCAAAACTCATATTTCTGGGCTTTGCCTCCCAAGGTGCCTTTTGACAAAGTTGCTTAAAATTTCAAAATCTACAACTTCTTCCATTTGAGCTTTGTATAAAAATGGCTGTAGGTTATAGAAACATTGAGTTTACTAAACAGGTCAGATTTGGACTGGTTTTCTGTGTTGGTAGAGAATGACCATAAACTCCTTTTAAAACTCAATATATGATCAAACCCCAATTAACAAAGTTGTCCACTGAACAGATACGTATCGGGTGCAAAGCGGAAGCACTAACTATACCTAGCAGAACAAGCACACAACACCTAGACAAACACAACAAAGCACAGACAAAACAAGATAAGGTACAAAGCTTGCAAGTGTCACACACTAGCCAATCAACACACCGGAGCATGCCTCACTTAGAAAAGTGAGTAAAGAGTATGGGCATGCAGTGGTTGACACAAAACAAGTTTGAAGCAAACAACAACACTTCAAAAACTAAAGCCAGAAAACTGAAGAACTGACCGGACAGTCAGTTCTTTCCCTGAAAGCCTGACCGGGCAAAGCAGAACACGGGGCAGAACAAAGCGAGTGTGAGGGAACGGGACCGGACAATCCGAACCAGCCACTTCGGACAACAGGGTGGACAAAACAACCTAAAAACCCGAAGAGCAGAAGAAGAACAAGGGACTGGACAATCTGATTCTTCAAATCGGACACAACCTCAGACAAAGAAACCAAGAAGAACAAACCCCAAAGCAAGCGGAGCAAGAAACACGAAAAAATAGCCCCGGAAACACTAGACCGGACAATCCTTTCTTCTCCAGAAGAACTGACCGGACCGACCGGACAAACACTTAGAAGGGGAAGAAAACAGCCCAAAAACACTATAGACCGGACAATCCAAGGGATGGGGATCGGACAATCCGAAGTCCCTACTTCGGACAAACCTAAGGACAATTGATTTGTCCTGTCAGTTCTCCGAAAAACTGCACAGAAAAACAGCCCGACACTCCATCGAAAAATCGATCAAAACGGGGTCAAATCTCAACGAAACTTCACGAAAATTTGCATGGATAATCCTAAGGACCTTCCCTAGCAAATCCCAAAAGATCAGCTCCAAAAGATCAAGGGATGCACGGGAATTGCAAATCTCGTGAGGTAGGTGAGTTGACTCCGAAAAACCGAAAAATGAGAAGAACGGCCCTTGCTCGTGGTTCAATGATTCTAGCACTTGGCTAGTGAGATTCACCACATCATAGCAAGGCAAAATACCAGCAAAAGAAAGATCCCAACCTTGGACAAACCGAAACACACCAAAATCCAAGATTTGGAACCAAAAACGAACTAGAACGGGAAGGGAAAAGGGAAGGACGAAAATTGCTGCTCACTCCATGGAATTTCTCAACAAGGAACCTTGGATTAAACACGAAATTCAGGTTACACAAGTTCCCTAGAGCCTACCTCCCATCATCCTCCCACTAATGACAAGATTAGACTAAACTAGGCACTCATCTCCTAGCTAATCACCTCTATTTCTTCTCTTTGGACCTTGGCTGCTAGGGTTAGGAAATCCTAGGGTTTGTGGCTGCCAAGATAAGCTCCAAGGGAGCCTCTCAAGTCAATTTATACCCTAGGCCCTAAACGACACAATTACATTAAGACCCCTACTCTAAAAATGCCCGGAGGGGGCCAAACCGAAAAGATACAATCGGACGACTACGATGACGTCTTGATCATCTTCGGTTTCTCCGCCTCGCTTGGATGTGAGCCACGTAGCCAGTAGTCCGGAAGCTTCCCCCGGTTTTGAAGTCAGAAACTAGGAAACTTTATTTTGCGGGCTTCCTGGGCCGGGTCTTGGCCCAATCTTCAATCTTGGTGAGTCGGAGCCCAACCCACCAAGTCATCTGAACTTGGGTGGCGGTTTTGAGCCGAAGCCGCTAAACCCTCCCTCGCACGCCTTCGCGCCATGCACTCGGGTTGGACCACCACGGTGGCACCCGGCTTCTCCAGTCCATCGGAGTTGCCTCGCGGTCCATTGGAGGGCTTACACCACCGTTGCCGAACCGCCCCTCCGTGTACTGAGCTTCCATGGCCGACCGACGCCGAGCATTGCCTTCGGTCCATTGGAGGACTTTTGCCTCAGTCCATCGAGGTCTTCATCGTCTACCTCCAGTCCATCGGAGGGCCTCCAGTCCATCGGAGGGCTTGAGCGCGTTGACAATCACTCATCACACCAGGAGAGCAATGAGGCCGGTCCATTGGCTCTCAATCTCCCCCTTGATGAGTGCATTGTCAACACCTTCAACCTATAACCTAAAATGGATAAAAGACAAAAGAAAAGCGTAAAACCGAAAAAGAAAGAAAATAAAAGGAATGCTCAAGCTGCCCAAAACACAATAAAGGCAAAACACAAGGCAACTTGAAGCAAAAAGAAGCAAAGCATCGGCTCCTCAAGACAGAAGCTAAAGGCTCAACGCACCGATGCAAAGAGCATGCTAAAAGCTCAAACTCCCCCTGAAATGCATCCTCACAAATGCAAAATGAATGCAAAGCTCCCCCTCAACTAAAACTCTCCTGAGTTCTCCCCCTTTGTCCATATTTTAAGACTTCTCCCTTTGGAAGTACACTAATTTCTCCTCAAATTTCTCCCCCTTGTTGACAATAGACACATCAAGGGTTCTTTGAACTCAACTCCCCCTGAACTAGACAACTCCCCCTCAAAATATGCCATCGAATGCAAGGAGTGGAACTGATGGAGCTCAGAAGGGATGTAAAGCTAGTAATCACAAGGTCTAGCATACAGAGCATATGAGGGCAAGGAAGCATACAACAAGGTCAAATGAATCTATCTCACACATATCAAGAGTAAGCTTGTTTTTCAGGGTTAATGAAAAGAAGGCATCACCAAATGAATAGCACCTAGCAAGATAGGCATGAACAACAAGATGCTAGCAGTGCACACAAGGTGTACTACTCTCAACCAAAGCATATACAACTAGCCATAAGCATTTTAGAGACTTGCAAATTTCAGATTTAGACATTTGTATTCAGATTTAGAGGCACTCAAAAGAAGCAACATATGCAGAGTGGGAGAAAAAGGCTAGAGAAGCAACCGAAGAGCGTGTAACACGCTGGTGAATGTCTCCAATCATCCTATGTGGAGGGTGATCCCGCTGGACCTGCCGAGATGAAACAATCTCGGAAGTCACCTCCCCTGCGTCCTCAGCGGGTCCAGCCTCTGCATGAGCTTGCTGTCGAGGGAGTGAGGAGGAAGCCGTGGGTAAGGGTCCTCCTTCATCATCTGAGCTCGTAGCAGAGGGGGCTGGAGCTGCAGCCGGTGCAGTGGCTCCTGCATCACCATCATTAACTGCACCTTCCTCATCCTCAAAGATGGGGGGTGCCTTCTTCATCATCACCTGAAAGCTCAAAGGCAGGGGTTGAGCAGGGCATAGTTTCATCAAAAGAAACCTCACAAGTCTCAACAACTTGCTTGGCCTCCAAAATCCACACACGAAAAGCCCTAGAACTAGAAGCATACCCCAGAAAAATCCCATCCAAACAACGAGACTCAAACTTGTCCAATGCCCCACCTTCTTAAGCACAAAGCACCTGCAGCCAAACGCTCGTAAATGCTTAACGCTGGGCTGCCTACCAAAACGAAGTTCAT
This sequence comes from Paspalum notatum, assembly GCA_022530915.1. Lineage (NCBI taxonomy): Eukaryota > Viridiplantae > Streptophyta > Magnoliopsida > Poales > Poaceae > Paspalum > Paspalum notatum. The sequence goes on along the minus strand of CM039683.1, from coordinate 68,196,927 downwards.
ACGAGGTCTTCCCAAGAAAAGCTCGTAAGAAGATCCGGTTCGCAATGTAACAGGCCGTATTCACTGCCTCAGCCCAAAAGCGCCTTGGAGTCCTATGCTCATCGAGCATCGTTCGTGCCATCTCAACAAGTGTGCGGTTCTTGCGTTCCACAACACCGTTCTGCGGTGGGGTATATGGAAGAAAACTGGTTCTCAAAACCTAGGTCACGACAGAAGTTTTCAAACTGAGAGTTTCTGAATTCTCCGCCATTGTCACTGCGGATAGCCCTCATGGCCTTATGACTCTCGTTTCTCAACCTCAATACCAGATCCCAAACAAAACCAAACGCCTCATCCTTAGACTCCATGAAAAATACCCACGAGAACCGCGAAAAATCGTCCACAACGACAAGCACGTACCACTTCCCACTGACTGACGCTACCCGAGCGGGACCTACTGTATCCATATGGAGTAGCTCACCCGGATAGGAGGTCATAACCTGAGACACAGGAATGTGAGAGGCGGCAACCATCTTGCCATGACGACAGGGGTGGCAAACTAAGTCCCTCTCAACTCTCAATTTGGGCAATCCTCGGATTAGACCCATTGAACTTAACCTGACTAGCAGATCAAAGCTCAAGTGACCAAGTCTCCTATGCCACTTCCATATATCAACAGAAGGACTAGCAACCAAACAGCGCGCAGGGCCAGAAACAGATGTGAGGTCGACCCTAAAAACCTGACCAAAAGGTAGCAAAGAGCAAACAAGGGTCTCCTCAACATCAAGAACGCAGCACGCACCTTTCTTAAAACGAACTTCAATTCCTTCATCGAGAAGTTGCGAAACAGAAACCAAATTGAACCCCAAATTCCGGACAAAGGCAACTTCTCTCAGGGAAAGCTTAGCGGAGAGCGAAACAGAACCAACACCCATCACTTTACCTTGACCATTGTCCCCGAATGTGATGTACTCCTTGGTGCTTACGGGGTTGAGGCTAAAGAACCACTTGCGGTGCCCTGTCATGTGCCTAGAGCAACCGGAGTCCATGATCCACACGTCCTCCATGCCTCGATCCTGCAAAGTCAAGTAAAGCGACGGTGAGCAAACGGTCCGGCACTGGGGTTAGTCCCAAAACTGCTGTACCAGTGCCGATCCATCTGCTCAAAAGTAGGGTAAGCACAATCAAAGAAATCATCACGACGATCAGGGTAACCACGACCTCCAAAGCGTGAACCCTTGAAAGCTCTCTCAAAGCCTCGGTCACGAGGTCCATAGCCACGCTGAAAACGACTAGAAGCTCGGTAGGTAAAGCGTCTCTCACCACTAGGAGCACGAGCCTGAAAGCCGCCTCCTCCCTCACCACCGGCAAAGCGGTCTCTCATCTCACCGCAGTGGGGAGGATCTTGCCTACCACCCTGGTAGAACTGATCCTGGTTCCCCCAAGCTCTCTCCTGCCTCTCAACCCGCTTCCTCCTGAAGCAAAACTCCTCTAGGTGGCCATTCCGCTGGCAAAACTCACAGTGGTAGACATGCCTCCTAGGAACTGGGTTAGGCTAGGACTTAGGCTTAGGTGGTGTGGCCTTGGGTGGCTCAGGCTGCTGGACTGGCTTCTTGCCCTTGGGCTTAAGCTCTTCCTCAACAATCTTATCCAGCTTAGCCTTGGAAGGCTTGGGTGTCCAGTACTGCTTCTTTGGGGCAGCCTTAAGTGGCTCATGGTAAACCCCATCAACAGTCTCACCTGGCTGGGTAGGTACAGTCTTGATCTTAATTGGGGTACTCTTCTCTCCAGAAGTACTGCACTCACTAAACCCAACACCACTCGTCTCACCCTCAGCTCTCTTGGTGCTCTTTATGATCATCTCTAGTTGGGGTTGCCTCGCATATACCCAACTGAGCACCTCTCTCAACCTATTGTTGTCATTCTGCAAAGACAACACCTCCTCCCTTAGATCCTCCAGAACTACACTCTGGATAGCACAAGTGTCACCGTCTAGGGAGGGAACCACAACAGCTTTCTCCAACTTCCTAATCGTGACATCCCTATCCATCAGTTGCATCCTAAGGGTTAGACAGTTCTCACAAGTGTCAGTAGGTGCTGAAAGCACCTCAAAGTCAGCTCTCAACTGCTCTAACTCACTTCTCAAGGTAGGACAGACCATACAAGCACCCAAAAGCGTAGGTCTAGCCCTAAGCTCCTCAAGCTCCATGAGCTGCCCCTCAAACTTCTCCTTCAGAACAGCTAGCTCTCTAGCTAGACAAGGGCAAGACTCACACTCAAGCTCTCCACTCAAAGTAGGCTCATCCAGTTTGGACTGGAGTTTGCTTAGCTCAGCCTTCAGCTCATCTATCTCCTCTACCCGCTTGGCATACCTATCTCTCTAGTCACCAAGCTCCGTCATGAAAGACTCGCAGGTAGGGCACTCAATCTCACTGGGTTGGGGTCTCACACTCCTCAACCTCTCATTCTCCTCTAAAGCCTCAGCAAGTTGGGCTTTCAACTTCTGCAGCTTCTTAGCTGCCTTTTCCAGCATATTATCCTGGGCCTTAAGCTCTCGGCTGTTCTGCTCTAGCATCTCAAGGATTTCGGCTTGCTCAGGAGTTACCTCATCATCGGAAGAAGAGTTGCTGCCTTCATCCTTGTTCTCCTTGTCCTCAAGCGCCATGGAGCAAACCGAGCTCCTCTTGTCCTTGTTCTTGCGCCTGGACTTGGTGGAGACAAAGCACAAGCCAGCTGGACCGCCTTGATCATTCCTCTTGTCCTTCCTGTACGTGATCTCCTCATCGCTTGAGCTCGACGAGGACGAAGAGGAAGAAGTTCCGCTGCTGCAGAACCTGATCTCAGTGAAGAAGGCCTTGTCCCGCTTCCGGTTGTCCTTCTGGTAGCTCTTGAAAGCCTTCCAGAAGTTCTTCTTGCCGAAGGGGCGCTTGCTAGAGCCGTGCTTGCTGGAGCGATGCTTGTCAAAACTTGCCTTGCCGGAGTGATACTTGTCGGAGTCGGGGGAGTAGCTTTTGCCCTTCTTGTAGTAGTCGTTCTTGTTGGGGCACTCGGCGACGAAGTGGCCGACCTCTCCGCACTCGAAGCACTTGGGCCGCTCTCCCCTCTTCTTGCTCATCCGGTTGTCATAGGCACGCTGAAAGCGACTAGACACCAGACACAACTCATCATCCCCAAGCGTCGCTAGCTGCTCCTCTGTAATAGACATCAAAGCAGAAAACGAGAAGTTGTGTAACATGGGGTTAGTGACAGACTCACTAGAGGAGGTAGCCAAGGCCAGACTCTTAGAACCTGTACAAGCGAGGGAATCCCTCATTTTGTAATCTACCTTGGTGGCCTTGAGCTTACTATAGAGCGCCTCTACTCCAATCGTATCATACCCTGCCGACTCAATGATTGAGTTCACCTTGATCTCCCATATTTTTCTGTCCAAAGCATACAACAACTTGACAGCCTGCTGATGATCGGTATATGGGAGGGCAGCGGGGGCAGAGTTGACACGCAACTTGTTGATGATTGACTGAAAGTGACCAAACAAGTCGTCTACTGACTTTCCCAGCTTCTGGACGAAATTCTCATATTCGCGCCGATAAGTCTCCACAAGCCTAGCCTTAATCGTCGCAGTACCCTCATGGTGTGCACTAAGCAGTGACCATATCTCACGCGCAGTCTTAAGGTGACTCACTCTCTCATAATCCATGGGACCAAGCCCGGAGCAGAGAAAGTTAACAGCCTTGGCATTCGCCTCATGCTGAGCCACGATATCCTGCGTAGTACGCTCAGCGACTGGAAGCACCACAAAAGTCGTACTCTGAGTAGCATCCCATATGTCCTAACTCTGGCTAACAAGGAACGCCTCCATCCTACCTTTCCAGTAGGGATAGCCATCGGAGCCAAGGACGGGAATTTTCCCGGAGTAAGTCATCGTCGCTACGGTTTCGTCACCGGTTAAGGAATAGGAAACCTAACCGGCTCTGATACCACTTGTAGGACCGAGACGTGCGACTAGAGGGGGGGTGAATAGGAGCACTTGAAAAACTCAAACTCAAACCCCCCAAAGTCCGCTCTCATGAAAACACACGCACAACCGATACCGTCCACTGAACAGATACGTACCGGGTGCAAAGCGGAAGCACTAACTATACCTAGCAGAACAAGCACACAACACCTAGACAAACACAACAAAGCACAGACGAAACAAGACAAGCTACAAAGCTTGCAAGTGTCACACACTAGCCACTCAACACACCGGAGCGTGCCTCACTTAGAAAAGTGAGTAAAGAGTATGGGCATGCAGTGGTTGACACAAAACAAGTTTGAAGCAAACAACAACACTCTAAAAACTAAAGCCAGAAAACTGAAGAACTGACCGGACAGTCAGTTCATTCCCTGAAAGCCTGACCGGGCAAAGCAGAACACGGGGCAGAACAAAGCGAGTGTGAGGGAACGGGACCGGACAATCCGAACCAGCCACTTCGGACAACAGGGTGGACAAAACAACCTAAAAACCCGAAGAGCAGAAGAAGAACAAGGGACCGGACAATCTGATTCTTCAAATCGGACACAACCTCGGACAAAGAAACCAAGAAGAACAAACCCCAAAGCAAGCGGAGCAAGAAACACGAAAAAACAGCCCCGGAAACACTAGACCGGACAATCCTTTCTTCACCAGAAGAACTGACCGAACAAACACTTAGAAGGGGAAGAAAACAGCCCAAAAACACTATAGACCGGACAATCCAAGGGATGGGGATCGGACAATCCGAAGTCCCTACTTCGGACAAACCTAAGGACAATTGATTTGTCCTGTCAGTTCTCCGAAAAAGTGCGCTGAAAAACAGCCCGACACTCCATCGAAAAATCGATCAAAATGGGGTCAAATCTCAACGAAACTTCACGAAAATTTGCATGGATAATCCTAAGGACCTTCCCTAGCAAATCCCAAAAGATCAGCTCCAAAAGATCAAGGGATGCACGGGAATTGCAAATCTTGTGAGGTAGGTGAGTTGACTCCGAAAAACCGAAAAATGGGAAGAACGGCCTTTGTTCGTGGTTCAATGATTCTAGCACTTGGCTAGTGAGATTCACCACATCATAGCAAGGCAAAATACCAGCAAAAGAAAGATCCCAACCTTGGACAAACCGAAACACACCAAAATCCAAGAATTGGAACAAAAAACGAACTAGAGCGGGGAGGGAAAAGGGAAGGACGAAAATTGCTGCTCACTCCATGGAATTTCTCAACAAGAAACCTTGGATTAAACACGAAATTCAGGTTACACAAGTTTCCTAGAGCCTACCTCCCATCATCCTCCCACTAATGACAAGATTAGACTAAACTAGGCACTCATCTCCTAGCGAATCACCTCTATTTCTTCTCTTTGGACCTTGGCTGCTAGGGTTAGGAAATCCTAGGGTTTGTGGCTGCTAAGATAAGCTCCAAGGGAGCCTCTCAAGTCTATTTATACCCTAGGCCCTAAACGACACAATTACATTAAGACCCCTACTCTAAAAATGCCCGGAGGGGGCCAAACCGAAAAGATACAATTGGACGACTACGATGACGTCTTGATCATCTTCGGTTTCTCCGCCTCGCTTGGATGTGCGCCACGTAGCCAGTAGTCCGGAAGCTTCCCCCGGTTTTGAAGTCAGAAACCGGGAAACTTTATTCTGCGGGCTTCCTGGGCCGGGTCTTGGCCCAATCTTCAATCTTGGTGAGTCAGAGCCCAACCCACCAAGTCATCTGAACTTGGGTGGCGGTTTTGAGCCGAAGCCGCCAAAGCCTCCCTCGCACGCCTTCGCGCCATACACTCGGGTTGGAGCACCACGGTGGCACCCGGCTTCTCCAGTCCATCGGAGTTGCCTCGCGGTCCATTGGAGGGCTTACACCACCGTTGCCGAACTGCCCCTCCGTGTACTGAGCTTCCATGGCCGACCGACGCCGAGCATTGCCTCCGGTCCATTGGAGGACTTTTGCCTCAGTCCATCGTGGTCTTCATCGTCTACCTCCAGTCCATCGGATGGCCTCCAGTCCATCGGAGGGCTTGAGCTCGTTGACAATCACTCATCACACCAGGAGAGCAATGAGGCCGGTCCATTGGCTCTCACATAACTGGCTCTTATCAAGAAACTTTGGGTTTGATCTTTAAAACCTCTTGTCTTTAGATTTTTGAACATTGTCAAACAGAAAGGTCTAGGGCTACTTTCTTATCCAAGGTTTGGCATTTGGTGTTGAGCTCAAAAGCATGTGAGTGTTGACTTATTCAACAACGAAATGTGTGGTCTTGTATCTTGTGTAGAAAATTTTGATTTAGTGGCTCCTCCACATATTTCTTGTTACTTCTCTAAGCATGATTAAGTCTTAATCCATCATTAGCTTGTCTCTAACTGCGTGTTATGGCTCTTGAGATGCCAGGGGCATCATAAAATTTTCTTGCCCAAGTTCCAAGATAATTTTGGCTTAGAAACGAAAGAGGGACCCCGAGGGGGATGGGAACAAAACTTTACAACGAGCATAAATTTACCCTAGCTTCATGTTTCTTTGAAACTTCTTCACCAGATTTAGATTACAGACAGAGACATCTCAACTAATTTTTGAAGTTCCTCAAAGTATAAGTGCAAAGACTTGACCAAAAGAGTAGGTAGATCAAAACCTATGTTGCCTCCAAACAAAGAAAGAAACCGTGTTCTTGTGATCTGTCTAACTATGTTTGTTAAAAGTATTTGGCCAGTGTTCAAAAAAAATAGAAGAGTCTATTCTGTGTATGCCATTGAAAAAGTTCTCAATTCCATAACTGCCGCTAAAGATTCTGTTGTCCGTTATCTGTCATTGGTAAACTTTTGTTAGGACATGTGCTAAAAGTGATATCAGATCTGGTCAACATGGACGTTGACCACTAAAGTTGGACGGCAGTGGCACACAGGTCATGGCAAAAGTTTACCAATGGCAAATAACGGGCACCAAAATTTTTGGTGGCCGGCAGTTTTGGAATCGAAAACTTATTCAACGGTACACACGGAACAGTCTCCAAATGGAACGACCAGAGGGAAGGTACAGTTTCAGAGGAGAATAATGACAACATTGTGTGGCTTTGCCGTAATACAAGTAAACACGTGCAGGACTGGGACTGGATGGTATGACATAGTTAATTTTTTTTGAAAGACCTAGTATAACCTATGACAAAAAAAATTATATATGGTCATGTGACATGAATCGTTACTGAAATCGGTCCGTAGTAGCTAGGTTCAAATAATCAAACACACTCACATTCAAAAATAATGTGTTTAACAAATATTGTCATACCAGGTGATCAGTCATTTAAAATTCAGGCGATGACTTAGGTGCAATCAGGCCATTTGTGCAAGTGTGCAAACGGCTGTTCTGGTGCGTCCAACAGACATCCAACGGTGACGTGTTTTTTTACACATAAACCCTCCCACCACACCATGTGAGATGAAAAAAAAAAGAAAACCCCAATCCCATCCTAATCGTCTTCTACTCGTTCGCCCGCCGCCGCCAACTCCATTCGTCTTGTCAGTCACCTCCGCGTGCCCCCGTTCGAGCGCCACCACCGCTCGCCGGAACGCGGTTGCCGGATGGCCACCACCACTTGGTCGCCTCCTCCCTCCACCACGCGGCCGCTGCGCACAGCCAGCCAATGCCTCCCGCCACTGTCAAGCTGTGCTGCCAGCGTGTGCCTTGTGTTGCTGCTGTGCTACTGTCGACGTTCTCGACACTGAGATAACATAGAGGTATCCTGCTAGGATGAAGGAGCGTAGGGACATGGGCGCTTCCGACGAGCTCTGCTGCGAGGGGAAGGGTGTAGGACTCGGATTTAGAGAGGTTCGGGCCACCAGTGTGGTGTAACACCCTACGTCTTCTTGGGAAAGCTTCAATATATAGAGTGTAGAACACAAGTTACAGCTTGGGGCAGAGCTCAAGCCTGCGTGGAAGAGCTCTGCTGAGTGTGCGTGTATGTGTGTAGTTGAAGGAAATTCCGTCCTGCCTCTAAGTGTCCCTCTCTTCCCTTTTATAGGCCGAGGGAAGATGAGAGAGTACAGAGTTGTAGCACTGGGCTACAGTGATGCTTATGGTGATCCTTATCTTTAGACAGGGTCTTCTACTGTATAATCGATTGACGGTCATGCCTCTACTGATGTCGTATGCCGTCCGAGCGTGACGGTGGTTCACTGTTATGTCTTTTGTTGCGGTCCTTTTGCTTAGGCGCCGGAGTGGTTCCGTACTGTCCCATCCCGTTTGACGGGCCCGAAGCATGGCCTGCACGCTGCTCGCATCGTGCTGGTGTACTTTCGACCCACCAACCCTCCTATATTCATTGCGGTAGGTGATGGGTCCCTTGGGCTCTGCAGGAGCCCTTTGGGGTTCCCTGGTCTTGCCACGAGGGTTATGCGACTTGCTGCCATGTGTCCTTTACCGTGGCCTTGGCTTGTCCCTGAGATAGTCTTGCGGCTGTAGGTCCAACTCTATGGGCCCGTGGTCCCACTTTCTCCTTCATATACGGTGAGGCTTCTAGGTGAGCATCTCTGGGGTATGGGTCCCCAGGGACGCTAACAGAGGCCCCTGGGTCCACTGCGCAGTTTTACTGCACGGTGGGCCCAAATCCTTTCCGATCTTGCTATTCTTGAACTGTTCCGGAAGGTGAACCGTCTCGCGTCAGTTGTGGCCCATGGGGGATGATGCGCATGCCTATCACCATGTCACCCGAGGGTGGCACGGAGGCTCAGTTCCCACCGCCATCCATTGAGGACGCCCTGTGGGAATATCGGGGCCCGTGCTCATTAAAGCCTTTTGGCATGTCCCTGTGAACACAATAGTGAAGCAGCCAGCTATAAAACCTATTTCTCCGATCCCCTTTCATCTTTTTTGCTTCCTTGCCTTCTTCCTTGCACTCCGCTCTCACCTACTGTTCATCTTCCTGCTCTTGTCTCCACCGCCACCGCCGCCATCCCTAGAATGACGAGCTCTCTTAGGGCGCTACTAGCGGACTCCCTTCCCAAGCCGAAGCATTCCTTGAGCGACATCATCGGGGCGCTCGGGACATCGGCGGGCGCGGGCGGTGAGATGGTGAAGCTCGGCTCGGCATCGCCGCGGTTGCCGAAGCAGGACGAGGGGAGTATATCACCTTCCTGGCCTATGTGTAGGCAGGTGCTAACTTTCCCCTCAGTCGCTCCGCCGAGGAGGTTCTGGATTCGTACCGTATCCGGCAGGGGAACCTTGCCCCCAACTCTGTACTGATGATGGCGACATTCGCCTACCTTTGTGAGGTGTTCATGGGGGTGAGGCCCTGCGTGACGCTGTGGCGCCACTTCTTCGTGCTGCGCTCCTCTGGAGGTACCCCAAAAACTTTCGGATCTTGCAGGATCCAGACGCGATCAAGTCCGTGGTCGGAGTACATCTACTGTGACTTCAACGGTAGGTGGGATCACTGGAGGGAGTCGTGGTTCTACCACTAGACAGAGGTGAACCCTCGCCTGCGGGTTCCGCATCGGGTCACCTCGGTCTCGGATTGGGAGGCATGCCTAGAGATTGATCTGGGCTGGAAGCCGGTGCTCGACCGGATTGAGGCCGTGCGGGCTACGAGACTCCACTCAACCGCGTTGTTGGCAAACTTCACGTCGCTCTGGGTCGCGCCGCTGCAGCACCATGACGAGCCCATGTGGCTCTACACAACGGATCTTGCAAACCAGATGCGGGTATCCCCCAACAGGTCGGGTCATGGAGCTGGCACATCTGGGTCTCTGTTGACGCAAGATAACGACGGTTTTTATGCCCTGTTTTAAGGTGTTTTCTTGTGTTTTCAAAAGTTAATCTTATGATTTAATCTTATTTTACTAACAAATAACCCCGTTTTCGAGAATACTCTTTGTTTTTGTTTTTGTGCAATATTGATTTTTGCAAGAAAATGGGTATAATTGTGATAATTTTGAGGATTTCTCAAAGAAAGGATTTATGCTACAAATCCAGAGAGACAAGATGATAAATAAAAGAAGGACAATTGAAGCCCAAACCCATTACGGAGAAGGTTCCGGTAGCTAAGGATTGCTTGAGTATGAAGAATATGAAGATAAAAGGAAGTTACATCCAAAACACACATCCTACCTACTACCTATTGAAATGGTGAAATAATACACTTTCTAGCTAAACCCCAATGAATTGTATCTGCTGGCGTCACCTATAAATCTAGGCACCATCGTTCCTAACTAGCCTTAACTAGCCTCGATTTCCACCCTACTCGACGACGGCGACGGCCACGCTGCTCTGTCGTCTTGCAGGTGGGTGCGAGCGCGAGGAGACGGCAGGTCGCAGCGGCCGGCTTCGGCTCTCCCCACCGACCGCCTCCCTCCGGCACGTTGCGCGCCACCTAGATCCGCCGCCTTCCCATCAGCGGGCCGCCTCGGCTTCGCTCCACTCTGGTGTCTGGCTCGTCACCCAAATCTGCTCTGCTACGGCGAGCCACTTTCGCACTGGCCAGCTCTGCTCTGCTTCGGCGGGCGCCGTCATCTCCGCGCCGCTTGCCTCCGCTCAAATTATTTTAACAACTCAAAAATCAAATTTAACTGATGGTCTAAAACTCGAATTATGTTGTGGCTAAAACCAAGTGCATGTTGGGTATGCGACTAATATTTATTTTTGCGAAACACATACTACAAACATAGACGCACATAAATAAGCATGTAGATTCGTGCTTCTATATATGAACACAACAGATACGCCCTGCCTTTATGAGCGCCTCGAAGAGACTGAGCCAGAACATTTTGAGATTGAGAGTCGTTAAGCCTAGGAGTAAATCAGGAAAAATAGAAGCACCCGCACTGAGTGTTGGACTTGAATATTGGTCAGAATGTTCCACCACAAACAGATACAAGTAATCCCTCGGGCATTACTACATGCACTCCTCTTCACAAACAGTGTCTATGCTTATACCTGGGCATGCCGTATCGTGGCCCCACTGCATACCCAAACCAACCACCTATGTCCACTTACCGTTGCAGCGGCGATGGCCGTATATTTTGTATATGTCCCACTAGGTACGGCGCGGAGTTTTACTCATACTCTACCCAAGCCCTTTAATACAGATCAAGTCTTTGTAGTTGGGTTGTGCTATCTACAAGTACAAATCTTGTGGCAGCAAAAAGGTGCCTATCAGTCGTATAAATTGCTAGTCATTTTGCCCGTCTGGCTGAACTATGTATGAAATATCGTTGCTCAGTTATTCAACTGTACACTTGCATTTAGGAAAATATAATTTGGCATAGCAATATAAAACGATACAAGTAGTTAAGAGGAATCAGTCACACACATGCCTGTTTTTATTTGGATAACAACGGAAGTACGCGCGTACGTATGTAGAAGTAGAAAAAACACACACATAGAGACCCATACATATATTCCATACATGGAAACCCGCAGGCGGCTAGGTAATTTGGCGTCACGACAGCCTAGTTACTGCAGTTCTTTGGCGATTCGTTTTGTGACGAGCAAGGCTCGCACCAACACTTTATCCTTTAATAACTCCTCCAGCTTCTTCTCCTCCTCCTGGCACTTCTTTGTTTTGTTGGCCCGCAGGATGAGTATGCGCCCATTTATTTTGTCGACCAACTTCTTCTTCAGGTTCACTAGGTCCCTCCCCTGGACCGTGTTCTTTTTTATCAGCACCAGTGCCTGTTCGTATTCACCCTCATCGATGGCCGAGCCGATCTCCTCCTGCTTGCATGACCCGCCACACACAACAAAGAACAACATTATTAGTTCATCATTAATATATCATACATACAACATCTATCGGAGGAACATTTACCTCTCTTACGTACTACAGAGAAGCTGCATGGAACATCTAGAGCTATGATGGTACGTCTCTAGCTGTCTCTCTCATTCTACTCTCGGGTGCAGCTACATCAACCTATGTAACTTAATATTTGAGACGCATCTAACCCAACGAAAGTTATGTACATGGTTAACGTGGTCATCCTGGACCATCTATGGTAGTATGCTCATTGAATATGCAAGTATAAATAGAGTATATAGACATACTATTTTTATGTAAACTAATTTAAAGATATTTTCAAGTATACTAAACATAGAGGTCTTTTTTTGCAGTTCTTTCATGTGGTGCTATTTAGGTTATCTTAAATAACTATAAACAAACATAGTCAAAATAATAAGCGAGAGTAATATAGAGGAACACACTAGTGCAGTTTGTGAAATGATGGAACCTTATATTCTTCTGCTGCCTTCATCACGTTTTGATGATGGATGCGCGGCATGCTGCTCCTGCGTTGATGGACAAACTGCCACGGCCCTCACGTACGTGCTGGATATCTCGTCTGCCCTTGCTAGCTTAGCGAGATGTGGAGAAGCTAGTTAAGGTCTCGAGATGGAAAGGATGATGATGCGTAGATTTGTAGGAAAGGATGGTGGATTGTATTGGGTTTAGCAAGAGAGCGTATTTATATCCAAAGCAACCCAGGTCTGTACGTAGCTATAGATATATAAACAATGACCTCGCGAGCAACTTTTTTCCATGCATTTATTGCGACACTGTTTCGATCGTTTCGGTATATGTAGTATGAGGCCGCGTTCTGATTGTTTCCGTTACATGTTTATATTTAAGAGTCATTTCCTAGCACCACCCAACACTACATACAAGCCGTGTGAACTGGACGGCAACAACCGGTGACCACTAAACTTCCCAGCAATGTTTGTGCTCGCCTGAACCAAGTCAACACCGATTCAGTTCCAGTCTTGCGCTTATTCTATCCTTGCCAAAAATGAGTTTACATACATCCTTTTCTGTTGTGTCTGAAACCGTAGCAAGCCCTAGAAACATGTACTAATTAATAAGTAATGACAACCTTCGTCGCTAACACTATCTCCTGAATAATCATCCCATCATTTTGAAAGGAGAAATATCATATACTTAAACCTTCTTTTTACAGTCTTATTAACTTGTCTATGTGATCTGATATAACGTGAAAATTGTTCTATGCGTACTTTGATCTATAAGCGTGTTTCATTTGATGCAAGTCAGCTACCAGTCCTACCATGGACAGATTTCAGTACCGATCCATGACCATATGTACGTACTTTATTCCTTATACTAGGTCTTTCAACCAAAATACTAGGGCACATAGGGCACCCAGGGATTGAACTCCCAGAGAGATGAATGACGACGGCTAACGGAGAACAGGCCTGGGCAGCAAGAGTAACCCGAAGTGATGGTGCAGGAAGAGCACCGCATGCCGTTGAAGAGGAGGATGTTGGTCCAGACAATGCGATAATAGAGGACCAATGTTTCAGGAAAGCTCCAAGCTTTGTGAACCAGTGCGCGGACTAATTGATTTTGCATTACCCTATTACAAGTAAAAACAGCATCTACGCCTTCTTGTCTATATTTAGTTACGAAACTCTTGTGATTGAACAATTGAAATTGTAGCAAGAAACAATTGTCAGCCCTGACGCCTGGTGGCTGATGAGGCAATAATTACCAGTTCGTAATCAGTGTGATATAATAGCCCACATATGCCCCCTTGCTTCACGGTTTTTGATCTGCATTTGTTTGGACGAGGTTGTATTCTTTGAAACTTCTGCACAAGATTCAGATAGATAGAGACATTAAACTAATTAACATTTCAAGTGTTTTGGAGTGTATCTATAGAGACTTAACGCAGAAGAGTAGTTGTGTCAACCGACAAAGTTGTCTCAAGAGAAAGAAATAAACCGTGGTCATGTCATCTCGTCAAGCTCTCTTTGCTACACATGTTCATACAATGACCGGTGCTTATAAGCAAAAAAAAAAACAATGACCGGTGGGAAACGTTACGATTTCAGAGGAGAGTAAACACAACATTACTCAGGGCGACAGAGGACTAATATTCTGGGAAAGCTCCAAGCAAGCGCCTCAGATTTCATCCAAAATATTTTTAGCGTGGAAGTTTTATTTGAGTTTCATTCTCATTAAATAATATGACACATTAGGATGTTTGGTGACATAGCAAGGTACACGATTACATAGAGAGAAGAGAGAGAAAAGTTTCATTTAGAGGAAACCTTAGATATAGTGTTACCTAGTTGGCTAGTTGATTATTATTATTATGTAATCTTTGATACGATTGCAAAAGTAGATAATTTTAATATAAATTTGAGGGTTTTTTTAACTAAACTATATGTCATAATAGCAGAGCTGAATAATTTAGATATAAACTAGAGGGGTTATTTGGTATTATCCATAGCAAATGTGACAAATTAGGTATAAATTTAGGGTGTTATTTCATACTCCGTCCCAATTTATATGTCGTTTGGCTTTTTTGGCATCTGGTCAAACTGGCTCGTCATCTTATTCAAAATATTTGTGAAAATGAAGAAATATTTAATACATAGTTGAAGTATATGCTAAACTAAACCATAATAAAAATAAATAATAATTGTGAAATTTTTTGAATAAGACGAGCCGGTTTGCCCAGATGCCAAAAAAGTCAAACGATCTATAAATTAGAATGGAGGGAGTATTTTCTTTCATAATAGCGAAGTGTTAATATGTAGTTTTGGGTGTTACTTAATAGAAAACAAATCCAATGGCTATTAAGATTTCAATCTACCAATTGATTATCAGATCTTTCTAATTATTGTGAGAATTTATCCTTTTTAGCGCATCTTTTGAGGATTAATAAGAGGCTCCAAAAAAAGTTTTTAATTAGTAATAGTAAAACTAGGCGCAATATATCTGTTTCATAGAAAGGTTTCTAACATCATTATAAAAATTTACGGGATCATTTAGTAGGGTAAATTTGTTAATGGAAAAAAATCAGACAAAAAAATTAGGGTAAATTTGAAAATGAGTTTCATAATGGCAGAGGTGGGTAATTAATTTAAAAACAAATCTAATGGCGATTAATATTCCAATCTGCCAATTGATGGTCGGATGTTTCTTGTTATTGTGAGAATTTCTATGATTTTTTCTTTTTTCTTAGCGTGTCTCGTGAGGATTAACGTGGAGCCTTCAATTAGTAATACTAAGATGACACATGAGGATGTTTGGTGACATAGCAAGGTACACGATTGCATAGAGTGAAGACAGAAAAAGAGTTTCATCTAGATGGAACCTGAGATACACGGTTACCTAGTTGAATCTATGTGGCACTCTAGGTAAACGTGAAATGAAACTCTCCATTGACAGTGGCCTAATGATCACTGCATTACTCCATTAACTTTTATGGTGCAGTGCACAGACTAATTTACTTTGCTTTAATACAAGTAAACACGATAATAGGACCTAGTATTTAAAAAAAATAAAAAACCTTGTTTGACCTAGTAGTATAAGAAACTTATATATGGTCTTGCATTGCATTACTGAAATCTGTCTATAGTATACCTAAGGTCAAATCAAACACACTCACATACAAATCAAGTATAAGCTGAAAATAGAATAATTTTACAGAAATATGAGATCACGTAGACAAGCTAAGAGGGTAAAGAGAATCTTAATATATAGCATTTCCCTTTCAGAATGAATGAATGATTATTCACGAGATAATCTGAATATATATAGTTTGGTCGTTTCAAACATTAAAAAAAGACATTTTTTTGCAAGAATAATGTCTTCAAGGCTTCAAGTATATATATCCACGCTAGTTTGGAGAATTGAATCGGTATTGCAGTAGTGGAGGTTCAGGCTAGCACATCTATGGATACGTAATTTGGTGGTGAGGTCTCGGAAGCAGTTGTTGACTTCCGCTGTTCCACACACGGCATATAAACTGTTGGTGGGTGTCTGGGCGGTCGTAGGAAATCACAACAAACATCTAGTGCATGGAAAAAGAAAGTTCCACTACTGGAATGGCTAGGTTTCCTTAGAGTTTAAATTCCTAGGTAGAAGATCAAGTACTGTACAGAAACCCTTTCCCCATGGTATCTAGTAGGAATACTTTCCAGGGAAAAAATCTGCGGGAAAGAGAGTTGCCCTAACTAGGGTTCCTGAGACATGAACAATTAGAATATACATGTATTGTTCTCGTATTTATATACATGTATTGTTCTCGTATTTATATAGATGTATGTCATAACACAATATATTATACATATTATTCTAACAAATAAGCCTAAGTAGTCTATGAACAGACATGTGCAATCCGGTTTGAATAATGCATTGTTTAAGTAGTTGTTTGACTGATTAAATAGTGTTTAGTTGTTACAGGCATACCCACAATTTTGCGTTTACACACATACTACGAGGCTGTGTTCTGATTATTCCATTACATGTTTATACTTAAGACTCATTTCCTAACACCACCCAACACTACATAGATGCCGTGTGGAGCAGTGGACAGCAACAACCGCTGACCACTAAACTGCCCGGCAATGTGTTTGCTCGCCTGAACCAAGTCAACACCGATTCAATTCCAGTCTAGCGCTTATTCTATCCTTGCCAAAAATGAGTACAGATATATCCTTTTCTTTGTTTGAAACCACAAGGCCCTCGAAACATGTACTAATTAATAAGTAATGACCTTCGTCTCTAACGCTATCTCGTGAATAGCGATCCCATCATTTTGAAAGAGAAATATATAGCATATATTCAGACTTTTTTACAGTCTTATTAGCTTGTCTATGGGATCTGATATAACAGGAGAATTGTTCTATGCATACTTGATCTGTGAGCGTGTTTGATTTGAGCCCTAGTCAGCTGCCACGGACAGATTTCAGTACCGAT
This sequence comes from Paspalum notatum, assembly GCA_022530915.1. NCBI lineage: Eukaryota > Viridiplantae > Streptophyta > Magnoliopsida > Poales > Poaceae > Paspalum > Paspalum notatum. Next base: position 68,180,224 of record CM039683.1, on the reverse strand, counting down.
TCATGACCATATGTACCTTATTTCTTATATTATATTATACTCGGTCTTTCAAAAAAAAAAAAATACTAGGCCATACAGGTCCCAGTCCTGCGCGTGTCTACTTGCATTACCGCAACATCATTTAGCCCCCGCACTACACCTGAAAGTTAATGGAGTGGTGCAGTGCTCATGTGTGAAAACAGAGACGGTAGTTTGGGCGTGCCACTTGGTTTAACCTACCGGCCAGCCAAGATGAGTTGTGGAGCTCGGAGAATACCCCTATAGATACACATACGATCAAACGACATTAAATTCTAGCCAGATCTGTGGATCGGCTTAAGCCTTCTTGCTATCGGTTGGGTTAGTTCATCGATAAAACAAAGCAATAAATGATACTTAAAGCATGATATAGACGATACAGCTCCCCAAGATTGACGTGCCATGCATATAATCAGATGAATCTAGCTAAGATAGAACTTAATAAACTATAAATCATACGCATGAACATAGATCGGAACTCCCAAGGAACAAATACAATCTAAAACGTGTAAAGCAGGGTACCAAGCGTATATACATCTTGCGACGCATGTCATGGATTGTAGCAACCGCACGAGCTATATACACTACAACATTCCTGAAAACTTTCGGCAGCTAAAGTAGTTTTTGGCAGCCAGTCCTGACCTCCGAAAACAATTTGCTAATTTTCGGCGGCTTTCGGTAGCCGCCGAAAATAAGGGCATTATTTTCGGCGGCTTAGTATGCCTCCGAAAATTAGTATATTATTTTTGGCGACAAGCCACGGTCGCCGAAAATAAGCCTTTTATTTTCGACGGCCATCCCCAGCCGCCGAAAATTAGCACAACCCTATCCGGATCGAGGCACCCCCATCCCCTTCCCCCACCCTCACACATGCACTTGAACGCACCACGCGCCGCTCCTTGCCTGAATGCCGCGCGTCGCCGCCTGCCTGCCCGCGTCCAGACGCGCCGCCACATGCCGCCGCCCGACGCGCCGCCACACGCCGCCACCCGAGGCGCTGCCCCATGCCGCTTCCCGACGCGCCGCCGCCCCCACACGCGCGACGGCCTCCTCGGCCAACGGCGGCCGGCGCCCCTCCCGGCCCCCAGCGCTTCCCTACTCTCGGCGCGCAGGGCGCCCCTCCCTGATGGCCGGTGCGTCCCTACCCGGTGCCCCTCCCGGCCTCCCTCCACACGCCCTCCATGAATGGCTCCTCTCCCCGGCCCTTCACTCCCACAAGGGGAGCGCACCGAGACAGTGACATCCCGCACTTTGGAGTAAGAAACCAATGACTTTTGACTTTTTTATAGTGTTAATTTTCGGCGGGCTGCCGTCTCGATGGCCTAGCCTTGGGGGGCTCGAAGACAGACAAAAGAGATGAACGCAAGGATTTAGAGTGGTTCGGGATGAAATCCCTACGTCCACTATGTATGCTGAGATTGTATTGCTTGTTCTTGGTGGTACAGATGGGGGCTTTGAGCCTCTCGTGTGCGTGTGTTATGCTGAAAGATGGAGCATCGTCCCTCTCTCATGGTGCCCGCCCTTCCTTATATACACGAGTCAATTCCCTCATTGCCACCGGAAATTTACGCCATTCCCTCGGTGCCACTAAAATTTCGTAGTTTCATTCACTGCCATCCAAAAAATTTTCTACTCCCTTAGTTGGCACTCCCGTCAACAATCCATCAAATTCATTTCACTGATAGCCTGGGCCCACAACTTCCCCTCCGTTATCCCCACGTTGGACGCGCATGTGAGGCGCCGGGCGAAGGCGCGACGGACGCGCTTGCGCGACGCTGGATGGAGATTAGTGAGCAGTAACGCCGACGGGAGGCGTCTGTCCGGCACTGGGTGGACGCGAGGGAGCGGCGCCGGGCGGAGCTGCGTGCATGGTGTCGGGAGGAGGCGTGAGGGACGCGCATGCACAGCGGGCGGAAGAGAGGGAGCGGCACCGGGCGGAGCTGTGTGTGCGGCGCCAAGAGTAGGCGAAGGAGTGGCGCCAGGTGGAGAAGTGGGCGCGGCATCGGTCCCTCTCGCTGCACAGGTCTCCCTCGCTAGATGGCGCGCTGGGGTTCCACTTCGCGGCCATTGACGACAGTCTCCCGCTCTCCAACGCCGACGCCACACAGGACATCCCCTCGCTCTGCCACTCCACCATGACCACCTGCCTGCCCCGCTTTAAGGCCCTCGTCCCAGCATCAGCGCTGAGGCCCAGGCCAAGGGCCGCCCTTCCGTCTCCTGCGTTGTCGGCGACAGCATCATGACCTAATCCCTCCGTGCCGTGTGGGAGCTCGGCCTCCACTGCGCCACGGTCTAGACCGCCAACGCCTGCGGCTTCCTCGGCTACTACCACTACCGCCACCACATTGACAGCTACCCGCTCAAGCACGAGGAGCAGCTCACCGACGGCTAACCGGTGCAGCCGTAGGTGGTGATGCCCTGCACGTTCTTAGCGTAGATCTAGGCCATGTGCGTTGGGATGGATAATGGAGGGGAAGTTGTGGGTCCAAGGTGTCAGCGAGATGAATGTGACAAAGAGTTGATGGGAGTGGCAACTAAGGAAGTAGAAAACTATTTCGGTGGCAGTGAAGGAAACTACAAAATTTTAGTTGCAGTGAATGGTGGATGGCATGCGACAGAGCGCTGCACCGTCCGGCGCCGTGCCGCCACATATCGAGCCGCCACACGTCGAGCATGCGGGCGGAGGGGCAGGCCACGCGCCTACCGCCCTGGATATGCCCTTGGTCTCCGTGCCCGTCCTCGGCCGCAAGAGAACTCCACTCTATAGAGGTCTGTGACCAAAGGTGTAATAGTTCGAAAATAATTTAAGACTAAACGGATACCAGTAGGGTTTTGGGTCTTGTTTGTTTCTATCCTTGCGACTTATAGTATTTAATCCAAGATTTTTTTGGAAATTATCATGTAAGCATAAAATATTAAAAATTGTTAGGTTTAGTCCCACATCGGTAATTGATGGTGGAGGAGCACGACATATAAAGTGGGGGTAGCCCTCACCTAACGGACTAGTCTTTTGGGCTAAGTTAGGCCTGTGGGCTTTATGTGTCGGGGACTCCGGTATATGGGCTTGGTGGGCCGCGGCTCGTGGGCGCCAAGCGAGCCGGGCCGGAAACCGCTGTGCCACTCTAACAAGTGGTATCAGAGCCCATGGTTGTAAACCTGAAAAATCTCGGTGTGTCACTGGTGACGGGGGAGTCTGCGGAGGTCTCCGGTAGGTCACAGGTGCGGTGTGACGGGAGATGTGGACTCGTGTCAGCAGTCTGGGAGATGTTTCGGGAGGTCACATGTGCGGTGTGACGGAAGTGTGGGACCGATGTGTGACGGGGAAAATTGTTAAGTTTAGTCCCACATCGGTAATTGATGGTGGAGGAGCACGACATATAAAGCGGGGGCAGCCCTCATCTAACGGACTAGTCTTTTGGGCTGAGTTAGGCCTGTGGACTTTATGTGTCGGGGACTCCGGTATATGGGCCTGGTGGGCCGCGGCTCGTGGGCACCAAGCGAGCCGGGCCGGAAACCGCTGCGCCACTCTAACAAAAATACCTTCAAATTTTCCATTCCTTTGTCATTGGTGTTTTATATATCTTTTCTTGTGAAGTAGGGCTGCCTATGTTGGTTCATCTCCAGCGATTTGTAGTGCCAAAATTTGGGATCTCATATTTCCTTGCCCAAGTTCCAAGATAATTTTGGCTTAGAAACGAAAGAGGGACCCCGAGGGGGATGGGAACAAAACTTTGCAAAGAGCATAAATTTACCCTAGCTTCATGTTTCTTTGAACCTTCTTCACCAGATTCAGATTACAGACAGAGACATCTCAACTAATTTTTGAAGTTCCTCAAAGTATAAGTGCAAAGACTTGACCAGAAGAGTAGGTAGATCAACACCTATGTTGCCTCCAAACAAAGAAAGAAACCGTGTTCTTGTGATCTGTCTAACTATGTTTGTTAAAAGTATTTGGCCAGTGTTTAAAAAAATAGAAGAGTCTATTCTGTGTATGCCATTGAAAAAGTTCTCAATTCCATAACTGCCGCTAAAGTTTCTGTTGTCCGTTATCTGTCATTGGTAAACTTTTGTTAGGACATGTGCTAAAAGTGATATCAGATCTGGTCAACATGGACGTTGACCACTAAAGTTGGACGGCAGTGGCACACAGGTCATGGCAAAAGTTTACCAATGGCAAATAACGGGCACCAAAATTTTTGGTGGCCGGCAGTTTTGGAATCGAAAACTTATTCAACGGTACACACGGAACAGTCTCCAAATGGAACGACCAGAGGGAAGGTACAGTTTCAGAGGAGAATAATGACAACATTGTGTGGCTTTGCCGTAGTACAAATAAACACGTGCAGGACTGGGACTGGATGGTATGACTTAGTTAATTTTTTTTGAAAGACCTAGTATAACCTATGACAAAAATAATTATATATGGTCATGTGACATGAATCGTTACTGAAATCGGTCCGTAGTAGCTAGGTTCAAATAATCAAACACACTCACATAGAGATCAAGTATGGTGTACATAGAATAATCTTCCAGATGTATATCAGATCAGGTAGACAAGCTAAGACTGTATGTAAAGAAAAAAATCTGAATATACTGCTTACTATTGGTCTCTCAAAATGATGGAATGATTATTCACGAGATTTTTGATCTTACGTAGATGAAGGTCATTATTATATGTTATGAGGGCGTATATATGGTCGTTTCAAACATGCAAAAAAAAAACATCTTTGGTACAAGGATAGAACAAGGTATTCAAGTGTTTATGTAACCGTGTATGGTCGATATATTCAGCAGCCGAACATATATTAAGTAATTCTGTAGCCAGGCCATGCAGTAGCGGCACATGCGCTGGAGCCAAGCAGCTGTGATTAATGCTTAACTACACCATCAGCAATATAGAATCATGTATGAACTTATTTGGGATCCAAAATCACTTATAGTTTGAGACGGAAGGAGCAGTGGAAAATACGGTGCAGATGGTTTTCTTGTTCTTATACCAAAACACGTGCCCCTTAGTTAACATCTTCCTTGTCCCTGTAACTTTGAATTTATACCACTGGCACATCAACCCGTGCTCCCGCACAGGCCAAGTGTCGGTTATAAGATAGTACATATTATCAGAAGATAGGTGGTTTTCATATAAATTTAAAAGGACTATTTAGATCATCTGTCATAACAACAAATTAAAGATTAGTAATTAGTAATTTAGATGATACAAATTTAGAAGGCTATCCTATGTATCTATATCGATGGAGGTCACTAAGGTCATATCTCAACATGCAAGCTATCCACATCATCATCCACTAAGAAGCCATGTCATCAGCCACTAGAACACTTTATTAATGTCTTTTGCCGATCTTCTGTGGCTAATAACATCTATGCATGCAACTATTCGTCCTTTCGATCACTTCGCAAGAAAATTTCCACAACATAAACACAGAGATGATCAATCATTTAAATGTCAATCTCTCAACTAAGATGAATAAGTTACCAATTATAATGTGTTTAAAGAATAGTATGTTCAAAAACAATGTGTCACGGATGATCAATCATTTAAAGTCATTCTCTCTCGACTAACATAAATAAGTTATCAAGTATAATGCGTTTAAAAAATAGCACGTTCAAAAATAATGTCATAAAGATAATCAATTTTAAAAGTCAATCTCTCTCAACTAAGATGAATAAGTTATCAAGTATAATGTGTTTAAAGAATAGTACATTCAAAAATAATGTGTTTAACAAATATTGTCATACCAGGTGATTAATCATTTAAAATTCAGGCGATGACTTAGGAGCAATCAGGCCAATTTTAAAAGTCAATCTCTCTCGACTAAGATGAATAAGTTATTAAGTATAATATGTTTAAATAATAGTACATTCAAAAATAATGTGTTTAACAAATATTGTCATACCAGGTGATCAATCATTTAAAATTCAGGCGATGACTTAGGTGCAATCAGGCCATTTGTGCAAGCGTGCAAACGGCTGTTCTGGTGCGTCCAACAGACATCCAACGGTAACGTGTTTTTTTTACAAATAAACCCTCCCACCACACCATGTGAGATGAAAAAAAAAAGAAAACCCCTATCCCATCCTAATCGTCTTCTACTCGTTCGCCTGCCGCCGCCAACTCCATTCGTCTCGTCAGTCACCTCCACGTGCCCCCGTTCGAGCGCCACCACCGCTCGCCGGAACGCGGTTGCCAGACGGCCTCCACCACTTGGTCGCCTCCTCCCTCCACCACGCGGCTGCTGCGCACAGCCAGCCAATGCCTCCCGCCACTGTCAAGCTGTGCTGCCAGCGTGTGCCTTGTGTTGCTGCTCTGCTGCTGTCGACATTCTCGACACTGAGATAACATAGAGGTATCCCGCTAGGATGAAGGAGCGTAGGGACGTGGGCGCTTCCGACGAGCTATGCTGCGAGGAGAAGGGTGTAGGACTCGGATTTAGAGAGGTTCGGACCACCAGTGTGATGTAACACCCTACGTCTTCTTGGGAAAGCTTCAATATATAGAGTGTAGAACACAAGTTACAGCTTGGGGCAGAGCTCAAGCCTGCGTGGAAGAGCTCTGCTGAGTGTGCGTCTATGTGTATAGTTGAAGGAAATTCCGTCCTGCCTCTAAGTGTCCCTCTCTTTCCTTTTATAGGCCAAGGGAAGATGAGAGAGTACAGAGTTGGCTGCACTGGGCTACAGTGATGCTTATGGTGATCCTTATCTTTAAACAGGGTCTTCTACTGTATAATCGATTGACGGTCATGCCTCTACTGATGTCGTATGCCGTCCGAGCGTGACGCTGGTTCACTGTTATGTCTTTTGTTGCGGTCCTTTTGCTTATGCGCCGGAGTGGTTCCGTACTGTCCCATCCCGTTTGACGGGCCCGAAGCATGGCCTGCACGCTGCTCGCATCGTGCTGGTGTACTTTCGACCCACCAACCCTCCTATATTCATTGCGGTAGGTGATGGGTCCCTTGGGCTCTGCAGGAGCCCTTTGGGGTTCCCAGGTCTTGCCTCGGGCATTATGCGACTTGCTGCCATGTGTCCTTTACCGTGGCCTTGGCTTGTCCTTGAGATAGTCTTGCGGCTGTAGGTCCAACTCTTTGGGCCCGCGGTCCCACTTTCTCCTTCATATACGGTGAGGCTTCTAGGTGAGCGTCTCTGGGGTATGGGTCCCCAGGGACGCTAACAGAGGCCCCCGGGTCCACTACGCAGTTTTACTGCACGGTGGGCCCAAATCCTTTCCGATCTTGCTATTCTTGAACTGCTCCGGAAGGTGAACCGTCTCGCATCAGTTGTGGCCCATGGGGGATGATGCGCATGCCTATCACCACGTCACCCAAGGGTGGTACGGAGGCTCAGTTCCCACTGCCATCCATTGAGGACACGCTGCGGGAATATCGGGGCCGGTGCTCATTAAAGCCTTTTGGCATGTCCAGCCAGCTATAAAACCTATTTCTACGATCCCCTTTCATCCTTTTTGCTTCCTTGCCTTCTTCCTTGCGCTCCGCTTTCACCTACTGTTCATCTTCCTACTCTTGTCTCCACCGCCACCGCCGCCATCCCTAGAATGACGAGCTCTCTAAGGGTGCTACTAGCGGACTCCCTTCCCGAGCCGAAGCATTCCTTGAGCGACATCATCGGGGCGCTCGGGACATCGGCGGGCGCGGGCGGTGAGATGGTGAAGCTCGGCTCGGTGTCGCCGCGGTTGCCGAAGCAGGACGAGGGGAGTATATCACCTTCCTGGCCTATGTTCATACAATGACCGGTGCTTATAAGAAAAAAAAAACAATGACCGGTGGGAAATGTTATGATTTCAGAGGAGAGTAAACACAACATTACTCAGGGCGACAGAGGACTAATATTCTGGGAAAGCTCCAAGCAAGCGCCTCAGATTTCATCCAAAATATTTTTAGTGTGGAAGTTTTATTTGAGTTTCATTCTCATTAAATAATATGACACATTAGGATGTTTGGTGACATAGCAAGGTACACGGTTACATAGAGAGAAGAGAGAGAAAAGTTTCATTTAGAGGAAACCTTAGATACAGTGTTACCTAGTTGGCTAGTTGAATCTATGTGGCATTCTAGGTAAACGTGAAATAAAACTCTCCATCGACAACGATCTCATGATCACTGCGTCACTCCAATACTTTTGTGGTACAGTGCGCAGACTAATTTACTTTGCTTTAATACAAGTAAACACGCTCAGGATGAGGAATGATAGCGCCTAGTTTTTTTTAAATAAAAACCTTGTATGACGTAGTAGTATAAGAAACTTATATATGGTCTTGCATGGCATTACTGTAATCTGTCTATAGTATAGCTAAGGTCAAATCAAACACGCTCAGATAAAAGTCAAGTATATAAATTTTATTCAGATGCCGTTAACTATACATATGTGATCTGGTGAGAAAACTGTGATTCAAATATTGATGCCAAGGAGCTATGGCGCCAAATATTTGCGGCAAGCAGCACTGGCATGTAGGGGCGGACCTCCTCATAATCATGAGGGGTGGCTTTTGTTGTAGCTAGGATGACTAGATGGCTTAGCGTGTGGGGATGTTGCGTTGTCGTGGTGTATCCGGATGTCGGCATAGCTATCTGATAATGGGGAGGAGCACCCATAGTCATGCCCCGGGTATGTAGGCTTTGGCAGAACCTCATTAACAAACATCGTGCCTCCAGAGTCGTCTGTGATTGTGCATGGATATCTCGATCGATCCATAGTCGCTTCCACGTGCTTAAATCTAACAGAAACATTAAACATTGACATTTAATTGCACAAGGTATTTTTAAAATCAATAGCAACGTGGAAAGATCATCACAAAAGATCAAACAAATCTCACAATTTCTTGAAGAGCAAAATCTCCCCATGAGAGAACAAAGAAGAAAGAAAAAATAACCAATGTGAAAATGTACAACATCAACACTCCCCACTCTTTAACAACGGATTCATCAACAACATAAAAGAGAATAAATTCAGCACAAGAATTTTTCAAGTTTAGCTTCTTTTTTATTAGATATTTGAAGTTTACCAAAAACTTGTAACACCCTGAAATTCTCCCCAAGATTTGTAGCTCCTCGTGGATCTAATGATTGGGCAAGGAAAAACCTTAATCCAACCACGTCCTAGCAGTCCAAAACACCGGCAAGATAAAGATATAGGGCTTGGTTAAGCACAAATACAACAAAAGACCAAGGAACCAAGATCAAAAGTGATAGAGTAAGCCCAATCTTCCATGAGGTAATGTCGGTTTAGGGGTGGAGAACTCGACGTTGGTGAAGAAGGCTCCGAGCGGATCGATCAAAAACCTTGCAATCACTACACCACTGCTCCGATGGTTATTGACCGCGTGACGTGCGCAATCGATCTTGCCAAGAAGGCTATCGTTCCTGCAATGCAATCGAAGAACACCAGCAAGAACGAGGAAAGAACGCAATCAAGATTAAACTTGTGCTCACAAAAGTTGGGGTTTCATAAACCGATGACGGTGACTGTTCTTGATAGAAACTCTTAAGCAAAACTCAAACCCTAACTCATGCGGCGGCTACTGTTTATATAGAGTTTTAGGTCGACCAACAAAGCCTAGACGCGTCCATGATGGACTCCGAAACGATACATGGGCCAACAGCCCAAAAGGCGCGAAACAGCCCCTGGACAGATTCTGTCCTCTAACTTGCGACGTGAATTCCTGATGACTCCGAACTCCAAATGACCTAAAACCGGTGGCATGGAAAGGTTATCTTCTTAGCTTTCCAGGCATGTGTGGATCGTCAAAATCGGAGTCCGTTTGTGGCCTGGGTGCTGTTTTCATTGATGACTGGTCCTGTAGGCCGAAGAAGTCAAGTCCGAGTAGAATTGGGCCTCCATCTTGATTTGGACGTCCCTCCTGCCCTCCTCCTAGTCCGAGATGATCTCCAAGGCCTTCATTGTCCTCTCCTAAATTCCTTAGTATAATATAATCAACAATAGCATTAGTTAGCATACCATCCTCATAAGTATAAATACGGGTACTTAGAAACAAGCTCACCTGTTGATTCAATTGTTTTACATGTGTTCTTGTAATTGGTCCTTGCATAAGCATAGGATGAGCTAGCCCCTCGATGCTAGCTCATCCTCTTCTCCCAATATTGTTTCAAATCTGCAATGTTAAATGTGGGACTAACCCCAAAATCTGCAGACAACTCAAGCTTGTATGCATTATCATTAATCTTTTGAAGCACCTTAAAAGGACTAGCAACTCGAGGCATAATCAAATCTGGAAAACATTCTTTGCGCAAGTGTAACCACACCAAATCACCTGGTCCAAAAAACACATGTTTTCTACCTTTACTACGAGCTAGTTTGTACTTCTCATTCATGGTTTCAAGATTATTCTTTGTTGTTTCATGTAAGCTTCTTATAAACTCAGCACATTGTGATGCATCCAAATGCAAAGGTTTCTCGAAAGACAAAGATATCAAATCTATAGGAGCATGAGGATTAAAACCATAAACCACTTGGAAACGGCTTAGCTTTGTGGTAGAGTGAACGGACTATTGTAAGCAAACTTAATATGAGGTAAACACTCTTGCCACATTTTCAAATTTGATTTCAAAACAGCCCTAAGCATAGTAGATAAAGTTCGATTAACAATTTCAGTTTGACCATCAGTTTGGGATGACATGTGGTGGAAAACAAAAGCTTTGTCCCCAATTTATTCCATAAGCTCCTCCAAAAATGACTCAAAAATTTTGCATCACGATCTGAAACAATAGTATTTGGTAACCCATGTAAACGAACGATCTTATGGAAAAACAAATCAGCAATGTGAGAAGCATAGTCCGTTTTATGACAAGGTATAAAATATGCCATTTTCGAAAACGATCCACAACAACAAAAATGCTATCTCTCCCCCTCTTAGTCCGCGGCGATCCCAAAACAAAGTCCACAGAAATATCAGCCCAAGTAACACTAGCAACTGGGAGAGGCAAATAAAGACCATGTGGATTAAGGCGAGACTTAGCTTTATTGCAAGTAGTGCAGCGTGCCATATACCGTTCAACGTCCCGCTTCAATTTAGACCAAAAGAAATGAGCAGCCAGCACATCCGTCGTCTTCACACCAAAATGACCCATCAAACCGCCTGCATGCGCTTCCTGCAAAACCAAAAGACGAACGGAGCTATCTGGGATGCATAACTTGTTAGCCTGAAAAATAAGTCCATCATGCCTCGCCTCCACTCCGGCAAGCCGACTCGCCCTGCACCTCGCCCTACGTTAGCTCCGGCGGACCGCCTCGCCCCGCTGTCTCCTCTCCAACGCCGCCTCCGCTTGACACCCGGCAAGAGGAACTAGAGAAGAAAGATCCTGTCCCCTCTTGTCCCCCGTCGTCCCCTCGTTTCGGGGAGATGACACCGTCCAACTTTTTGGCCCAATGGGATGATCCCGTCCCACCTGACTCTCTACCAAACAGCAGCAAAAGTGGGATCGTCCCATCCCATCCCCTGTTGTCTCACCAACCAAACGCACCCTAAGATTTGGCACTGAAGCTGATCAAAGAGAATAAGGCGGTTCAGGAGAAGGACCTAGTGAACCTGAAGAAGAAGTTGGTCAACAAAATAAAGGAGGACATGCTCGTCCGGTCCAACAAAATAAACAAATGCCAGGAGAAGAAGAAACTGTAGGACGAGGTGAAGAAGTGTCACACCCCAAATTTTTTCAATTTGGAATGTGACACTTTTGGCTTGAATTAATACAGTGAATTTCTTGAATATTTAAAATTTTGTGAAGCACTTATATATTTACATAGATATTTAGTGTAGGAAATAATTATTTTGTAAAGAGAACAAATATAATCTATGTTATAATAATATATGTGTTGCATTCATGCTGGTTCACATGATGTTTTTGAGTGATAAAGATTTTCTAAATGAGTTTAAACTACAAGTAACCTTTTCTAGGAACTTTCTAGATTTTCCTAGAAGCTTTTCCTGTTTTCCGTAGAGCACAATCCATTTATTGGAAGCTCTTAAGAACCTTTCCATGAGCTCCAAATATTTTATTTGGGTTCATTAGGTCCAAAACTATTTTTGGGATTTTTTCTAAAATTTTTGAGACCGTCGGCATATTTTTTCGGACTTCAAGTATTGATTCTAGACTTATCTATAATTATTTTAATTCCGAAAATAAATAATTCCGAATTTACTTGGGCTTTCTCCATTTAAATATGCCGGAATTTTAATAAACCCCTAAGGCCCATTTATGGGTTCTCTAATGGGCTTTAAGCTCATTAAGCCCATTAGTGGGGTGGAAGGTGCAAATCAATTAGTACCACCTTGCTAGTTGACGCGTATCTACCGGCTCTTCTCCCTATATAATAAACCCAACCCCTCCTCTAAACGGCACACACAAAAAAAAATATTAGAATGCCCCGAACTTTGGGAATTCTAACATAGTCTATATCTCTTCCCGGATCCGGCGTGATCTTCCGTTACCGGTGAGCCTTTTTCCTTTCTTCCATCTTTTCGCTTTCAATCTTTTGTTTCTTTCTGTCTCGCCTAATCGGACGGCGGTCACTCCCTGGATCCACTTATTAGTTGCATGCTACCGTGGGCCAGTGCTGCCTAGGACCGCACGTCGCCGGCGTGGCCGCTGTCCGACGACCCCTGTCTCTCCCTGCAGTCCTGCAGCAAGACCTGAAGCATGAGAACCTGGTCCGAGCTGATCAAAGTCCATCCGTGTACAAGCACAGTGCAGAAGGAGATGCGTTCTGTACGTGGAAGATGGTAACCCTATCTATACGCTAGCTTCTCTAGTTCACCTTTACGTTTAAACCCTAAAAAGACTCTGATCCCTTGCTTCCCCAAGCGTGAGCAGCAGGCAATCAGCAGCTCGTCACGTAATGCATACGATAGTTTTCAACCAGCTGATCAAGGCACAAGCAGGACTCTTTGCACCGACTGTCCGGCCTCTGTACACACCGTCATCTTTGGCGTATGCCTCAGGAAGATGCCCTGGCCGCGTGCCTGTATAAGATGGGCGTTCCTGGCCCTTCTGCAAATCCCTGCTACCCTATCGATCTCATCGTCGCCATTGGACGTCGTTGTCACGCAGCCAAGCCGCAGCAACCCCTCTCACGCTAGGTTCCATGGGCCTCGCGTCACCATGTCCTCGTCGACGACTGCAGGAGCCATGCACCGTGAAGGTGAGGGTTTGCGAAACCAGAGGGTAATCCTCCGCATATATCCGATTTGTTATGACAACCTTGCATCTCAACAGTAGATCCTTTTTATCTCTTTAATCAGATCCATTCCATATCTTTCAGCAGATCGAATCCCAATTTTTGGCCAATTCAGGAGTACTATTCGTTGAGCCCATCAATGTTCTCTTTCAGCTCATAAGGTATACAATTAATCGTGTTTTCTGCTCTTTGATCCTTAATGTCTTGTATCTTATTCGTTTTAGCTATGCTTATGTCCGTTCTTGTTGCATTAGAGTCGTAACGCCAAAACATACGCTTATAGTATTGATGTTTACCATGTTTTGTATTTCTAATTTTCAAATTAAATATTAATTTGGTTAATAATATCTCATAGGGTTTTCTGAATAAAAGCAATCTAGCGTTTAATCTCGCTTTTTCTTAAACTCTTGTTAATTTGGATAAATCTTTCTCTAATGATTTCCAATTAAAAATTATTTAGGTTTAAACCACGGTTTTGTTAAACTACATGTTAACTTGATTAATGATTATGCAATTGCTTCCTAATTAAAATATGCATAGGTTTATACCTCGGCTTTTCATAATTCATCAAGTTAATTTGATTAATGCCGACTATAATGTGTTTTTAATTATAACTTGTTTAGATCAAACACGTTATATGCTAAAAGTCCGAATAGGTGATCTTATAAAACTACTCTTTCTTAAATTAATTATTTTAATGCTACAATGAGTCTTTATAAATAAAATCTGGTTAGTTTCAACTACGGTTTTTAATTCAAATATAATTTGAATTAATTCTAAGTTGGTTATTTCTCTGAAATATCCATTTGAATTATTTTATTAATTAAAATAAATGATGCTCATAGTCTTTTCTTTGAGGGTCAAGACTACAAATCTTACGTTAGACGTATCTTTTCAACCGTAGCTCTGTTTGCGGCGTTTCTCGCGCTCTTGTGACCATAGTGACGTTTCCTCTCTTTTTGGCACATGTTTTATAAAGCTTTTCTTTTGATTGGTGTATTGTTTCTTATGCATGTATGTTTGTCTGCTTGTATGTTGCTTGTGTTGTCACGTATAGAACGAGTATCATACGTGAGAGTGAAGATCAAGCTTTTCAAGATCTACAATTGAAGATTATTCGAGCGGTTACATATTTAGGAATAAAGGCAAGTATTCTTTGACCTATGTCCTATTTACGTTAATCACATGATCTAGAGCCTAATTTGAATGCTCAACCTAAGGATGACTAGCCACTTATTTTTTTCCGTCAATGTTTTATCCTATGGGAGGGCTGTGATGTTGCAAATTAATTGCTACCGCTCAACTTACTTTACTCATGTTGTTAATCTTGTTTAATTAATGACGAGTTTGATGATAAACATATGATTTTGGCAACATGGGGATTTGAGCATGTTTTGTGGGTTTGCTCGATGGCCTCACCCTAAGGATCGGTTCGCCGAGCGACCACCCAGGAAAACAGTACAACCACAAGACTCACATGGGCACTGGGCTTGACTGATTAATTAGATGAACTAGAGTTTTGGCTTACTTTCCTGAAACATGGCGTATGAGGGGTCTGGGGGATATGGGACTTTGCCCTTTGCCAATGTGGTGCAGTTTGTTGTTAGTCACCCTTTGGAACGGAACTCTCATATCTTTAGTTAACTGGAGTAACCTGTAACGAGTGGGCCATAACTCTAGGAATTCTTTGTAAAGGTCTCGTAATGAAACCCTGCCGATTCATCCAAGGTAATGAATATATGGGGTCTGATCCACCCTTAGGCATATGGGAATCATGACTTGTGGGTAAAGATGTACAACCTCTCGAGAGTGTTTTAAACTGATATATCAGCCGTGCTCACGGTTATGAGCGGCCTGGACCCTCACAGATTAGAGTTTTCAAAGAAAATGGCTCATGATGATAATGGTGATGACAGTGATGATGACAGTGAGGATGACAGTGATGATGACAGTGGTGATGATGGTAATGGTGGCAGTTACGACAATGGTTGATACTCAATTATTTTATTTACTTGTAATATTTCAGTTATGGGATGGGTTATGCTAATCATTGCTAGTAATAAAACTTGACCAACTAAAAGCAACTGCTATGCCTGTCCACTATAAAGCTAGTCCACTTTTATCATAAACGGAATACTTGCTGAGTGCACCATGTACTCACCCTTGCTATCCCAAACCTATAGTTCTTCTCTATACAAGTTGATGGTGATAAGAAGACGGAGTGGATCCAGAAGTTTATAATGTGTTTAGGCGTACGTGCCCCCAGTCAACCCTCCTGTGAAGATGGAGTTCCGCTACGAGATAGAAGTTCCGCTATACTCTGATATATTGACTTTTGTGTCAAATGTAAGTTTTATACGCTTATATAATGCACTGTCTATTGATATTCACTAATGAAGTCGGCTGTATGTGTGGGAAATAGATCCTGGGCACACATATAGTGTTATCTGGTTTTGTTTATAAAACCGGGTGTGACAGAAGTGGTATCAGAGCTGTGTTGACTGTAGGACGTAAGCCTAGTTAGCATGGTTTCTTTTTTGACCTTAGATTGCTATATACTCATTCACCTTCGCTATACTTGCTTTCCAAGTTATCAAATTGCTGCCCCAAAGCATTTGGTGTATCTTTGTTCTCGTCCTATTTCTTTTCTCCGTCCTCTTACATAGAACTTAAGCAGGGTAGAGCCCAAATCAAGTTTTGGCACATGAAAGTTTCTTTCCACGCAATTCTATCCAAACACTGCTCTTCTCGTACAACCCATTCTTTCCATTAATTTTTTTTTTGTTACGTCATCCCATGTCAGCTCTGGTTGTCCCCTGTCTCTCTTCACAGTATTGTCTCGCCTTACGATGCTTCTATGCACTAGTGCATCCAAAAGTCTTCTTTGTACATGTCCAAATCGCCTTCACCGAGGCTTGATAGATTTTCTTCAATTGGAGCTACCCTAGCCTATCACCTATCTCATCATTCCTCATTTGGTCCAACTTGTATGCCCACAGATCCAACCTAATATAAGCGTCTCCATTGAATTTAACTATTGAACATGCCACCTCTTAGTAGGCCAACACTTTGTCCCATATAACATGGCTAGTGTAATTTTCATCCTATGGGATTTACCTTTTTGGGGTACCCTCTTGTCACATAGAACTTCAGATTCTTGACATGACCACATCCATTCCGCTTTCACCCTATGGCCAACTTTCTCATCAAATATTTCCATCTCTTTGTAATATCAATTCCAGGTATCAAGAGTCTTTTTCTTAGGTACGACATGGCCTTCTAAACTCATATCCCTATACTCCATCTTTAACTAATCATCGCCTATCATTAACCAATCCATTTGACTCACTTCTTGATTCACATGTTGCCCTTGGTAGTGGTTATATTCTTTATAACCAGTTTGCCTTTATCCCTTTTCTATAATATTTAATGTCTTCTCCCCTAAACTGCTTTCCATCCTTCCGGCTAGTCTAGTCTCATCATCTACCTTTCTGTCTTACATATGTGGCCTTTAATAGCACGTTCCTTATCTTACCCTTATCTTGTGGTCTTTAGGGAATATAGAAACCCCTTTTAAGGAAGTCCACCATATAAGTTAAAGAGAACGAATAGTGCGAGTTTGTATGCTTGTTATTGTGCTACATGTGTGATTTGGTTCTTTGTAATGATTGTTGATGTGTTGTTGGATTTTGATCCACAATAGCAAGAGTTGTTATATAATAAATAGATGGGTTCTTTTCTATCCCTATTCATCTTTCCTTTTTCTTTTGCAAAACTTATTCCTAATTGAAGTGCAACTACAAGGAAGAATAATGCCTCCACCAACATGGCCAAGATCAACACTCTACTCTTATCCCTTTCATCAAGTGCGGTAAGGAACAACTCGTAAAGCCTCATCTTTTTAAGGGGGGTAGATGTAGAGATTGCAAGAGGTTGGACTAACAAGAATTTGGTCTATCATGAGAATTGAGTATTTCAGATGAAGTGAGGAAATTACCACCAGGAAGTCGCTAATGGTAAAGAGTCAATCATGGATGAAGAATTTTAAACCATCCGTCTTTTCTTGCTAGCCTGTCCAAATCTCGAGGACGAGATTCCTTTAAGGGGGGTAGTTTTGTCACACCCCAAATTTTTTCAATTTGGAATGTGACACTTTTGGCTTGAATTAATACAGTGAATTTCTTGAATATTTAAAATTTTGTGAAGCACTTATATATTTACATAGATATTTAGTGTAGGAAATAATTATTTTGTAAAGAGAACAAATATAATCTATGTTATAATAATATATGTGTTGCATTCATGCTGGTTCACATGATGTTTTTGAGTGATAAAGATTTTCTAAATGAGTTTAAACTACAAGTAACCTTTTCTAGGAACTTTCTAGATTTTCCTAGAAGCTTTTCCTGTTTTCCGTAGAGCACAATCCATTTATTGGAAGCTCTTAAGAACCTTTCCATGAGCTCCAAATATTTTATTTGGGTTCATTAGGTCCAAAACTATTTTTGGGATTTTTTCTAAAATTTTTGAGACCGTCGGCATATTTTTTCGGACTTCAAGTATTGATTCTAGACTTATCTATAATTATTTTAATTCCGAAAATAAATAATTCCGAATTTACTTGGGCTTTCTCCATTTAAATATGCCGGAATTTTAATAAACCCCTAAGGCCCATTTATGGGTTCTCTAATGGGCTTTAAGCTCATTAAGCCCATTAGTGGGGTGGAAGGTGCAAATCAATTAGTACCACCTTGCTAGTTGACGCGTATCTACCGGCTCTTCTCCCTATATAATAAACCCAACCCCTCCTCTAAACGGCACACACAAAAAAAAATATTAGAATGCCCCGAACTTTGGGAATTCTAACATAGTCTATATCTCTTCCCGGATCCGGCGTGATCTTCCGTTACCGGTGAGCCTTTTTCCTTTCTTCCATCTTTTCGCTTTCAATCTTTTGTTTCTTTCTGTCTCGCCTAATCGGACGGCGGTCACTC
This sequence comes from Paspalum notatum, assembly GCA_022530915.1. Classification (NCBI taxonomy): domain Eukaryota; kingdom Viridiplantae; phylum Streptophyta; class Magnoliopsida; order Poales; family Poaceae; genus Paspalum; species Paspalum notatum. The sequence goes on along the minus strand of CM039683.1, from coordinate 68,161,994 downwards.
CCTGGATCCACTTATTAGTTGCATGCTACCGTGGGCCAGTGCTGCCTAGGACCGCACGTCGCCGGCGTGGCCGCTGTCCGACGACCCCTGTCTCTCCCTGCAGTCCTGCAGCAAGACCTGAAGCATGAGAACCTGGTCCGAGCTGATCAAAGTCCATCCGTGTACAAGCACAGTGCAGAAGGAGATGCGTTCTGTACGTGGAAGATGGTAACCCTATCTATACGCTAGCTTCTCTAGTTCACCTTTACGTTTAAACCCTAAAAAGACTCTGATCCCTTGCTTCCCCAAGCGTGAGCAGCAGGCAATCAGCAGCTCGTCACGTAATGCATACGATAGTTTTCAACCAGCTGATCAAGGCACAAGCAGGACTCTTTGCACCGACTGTCCGGCCTCTGTACACACCGTCATCTTTGGCGTATGCCTCAGGAAGATGCCCTGGCCGCGTGCCTGTATAAGATGGGCGTTCCTGGCCCTTCTGCAAATCCCTGCTACCCTATCGATCTCATCGTCGCCATTGGACGTCGTTGTCACGCAGCCAAGCCGCAGCAACCCCTCTCACGCTAGGTTCCATGGGCCTCGCGTCACCATGTCCTCGTCGACGACTGCAGGAGCCATGCACCGTGAAGGTGAGGGTTTGCGAAACCAGAGGGTAATCCTCCGCATATATCCGATTTGTTATGACAACCTTGCATCTCAACAGTAGATCCTTTTTATCTCTTTAATCAGATCCATTCCATATCTTTCAGCAGATCGAATCCCAATTTTTGGCCAATTCAGGAGTACTATTCGTTGAGCCCATCAATGTTCTCTTTCAGCTCATAAGGTATACAATTAATCGTGTTTTCTGCTCTTTGATCCTTAATGTCTTGTATCTTATTCGTTTTAGCTATGCTTATGTCCGTTCTTGTTGCATTAGAGTCGTAACGCCAAAACATACGCTTATAGTATTGATGTTTACCATGTTTTGTATTTCTAATTTTCAAATTAAATATTAATTTGGTTAATAATATCTCATAGGGTTTTCTGAATAAAAGCAATCTAGCGTTTAATCTCGCTTTTTCTTAAACTCTTGTTAATTTGGATAAATCTTTCTCTAATGATTTCCAATTAAAAATTATTTAGGTTTAAACCACGGTTTTGTTAAACTACATGTTAACTTGATTAATGATTATGCAATTGCTTCCTAATTAAAATATGCATAGGTTTATACCTCGGCTTTTCATAATTCATCAAGTTAATTTGATTAATGCCGACTATAATGTGTTTTTAATTATAACTTGTTTAGATCAAACACGTTATATGCTAAAAGTCCGAATAGGTGATCTTATAAAACTACTCTTTCTTAAATTAATTATTTTAATGCTACAATGAGTCTTTATAAATAAAATCTGGTTAGTTTCAACTACGGTTTTTAATTCAAATATAATTTGAATTAATTCTAAGTTGGTTATTTCTCTGAAATATCCATTTGAATTATTTTATTAATTAAAATAAATGATGCTCATAGTCTTTTCTTTGAGGGTCAAGACTACAAATCTTACGTTAGACGTATCTTTTCAACCGTAGCTCTGTTTGCGGCGTTTCTCGCGCTCTTGTGACCATAGTGACGTTTCCTCTCTTTTTGGCACATGTTTTATAAAGCTTTTCTTTTGATTGGTGTATTGTTTCTTATGCATGTATGTTTGTCTGCTTGTATGTTGCTTGTGTTGTCACGTATAGAACGAGTATCATACGTGAGAGTGAAGATCAAGCTTTTCAAGATCTACAATTGAAGATTATTCGAGCGGTTACATATTTAGGAATAAAGGCAAGTATTCTTTGACCTATGTCCTATTTACGTTAATCACATGATCTAGAGCCTAATTTGAATGCTCAACCTAAGGATGACTAGCCACTTATTTTTTTCCGTCAATGTTTTATCCTATGGGAGGGCTGTGATGTTGCAAATTAATTGCTACCGCTCAACTTACTTTACTCATGTTGTTAATCTTGTTTAATTAATGACGAGTTTGATGATAAACATATGATTTTGGCAACATGGGGATTTGAGCATGTTTTGTGGGTTTGCTCGATGGCCTCACCCTAAGGATCGGTTCGCCGAGCGACCACCCAGGAAAACAGTACAACCACAAGACTCACATGGGCACTGGGCTTGACTGATTAATTAGATGAACTAGAGTTTTGGCTTACTTTCCTGAAACATGGCGTATGAGGGGTCTGGGGGATATGGGACTTTGCCCTTTGCCAATGTGGTGCAGTTTGTTGTTAGTCACCCTTTGGAACGGAACTCTCATATCTTTAGTTAACTGGAGTAACCTGTAACGAGTGGGCCATAACTCTAGGAATTCTTTGTAAAGGTCTCGTAATGAAACCCTGCCGATTCATCCAAGGTAATGAATATATGGGGTCTGATCCACCCTTAGGCATATGGGAATCATGACTTGTGGGTAAAGATGTACAACCTCTCGAGAGTGTTTTAAACTGATATATCAGCCGTGCTCACGGTTATGAGCGGCCTGGACCCTCACAGATTAGAGTTTTCAAAGAAAATGGCTCACGATGATAATGGTGATGACAGTGATGATGACAGTGAGGATGACAGTGATGATGACAGTGGTGATGATGGTAATGGTGGCAGTTACGACAATGGTTGATACTCAATTATTTTATTTACTTGTAATATTTCAGTTATGGGATGGGTTATGCTAATCATTGCTAGTAATAAAACTTGACCAACTAAAAGCAACTGCTATGCCTGTCCACTATAAAGCTAGTCCACTTTTATCATAAACGGAATACTTGCTGAGTGCACCATGTACTCACCCTTGCTATCCCAAACCTATAGTTCTTCTCTATACAAGTTGATGGTGATAAGAAGACGGAGTGGATCCAGAAGTTTATAATGTGTTTAGGCGTACGTGCCCCCAGTCAACCCTCCTGTGAAGATGGAGTTCCGCTACGAGATAGAAGTTCCGCTATACTCTGATATATTGACTTTTGTGTCAAATGTAAGTTTTATACGCTTATATAATGCACTGTCTATTGATATTCACTAATGAAGTCGGCTGTATGTGTGGGAAATAGATCCTGGGCACACATATAGTGTTATCTGGTTTTGTTTATAAAACCGGGTGTGACAAGAAGCTGGAGGAGTTGTTAGATGATAATCTGATAAAGTGTTGGAGCCACCCGAGCTCGTCCTACCTTCAACTAGGCTGTCCAGTAGCTAGACACGCGCAGGACTAGGACCGGTATGACGTAGTGTTTTGTTTTTTGAAAGAGACTTGGGAGATGACCTTATAAGAAACATATATCTGGTCACGGATGGTACTGAAATCTGTCCAGTATCTAGCTCGGTTAAGTTCAAATCAAACAAGTCCACAGAAGCAAGCTGTGATATATCAGAGAACGTAGACAAGCTAATATACTGAAAAATGAAAACGTGAATATATTCCTGTTTCAAAAATAATGTTGCCCGGAATGATTATTCATCACACGAGATATATACAAAGACAAACATGTGTACGTCTACATATACTCATTGATCTATTTGATTCTGTTTATATGCTCGTTCTAGGATACCCAAAATAGAAATATAAGAAAAAATTGCAAAGCCACCTTTGTTTTTTAATATATTAATATTTTGCCTAATACCGACACATACATCAATGCCTATTGCAAAATTTTGGTACATAACTACTAAAACTATTTTAAGAACTAAAAAATCAAATTTAACTAATGGTCTAAAACTCAAATTATGCTGTTGCTAAAACCAAGTGCACGTTGGGTATGCCACTAATATTTATTTTTGTGAAACACATAGTACAAACATAGATGCTAAATACGCACATAGGTTCATGCTTCTATATATGAACACAACACATATGCCCTGCCTTTATGAGCACCACGAAGAGACTGAGCCAGAACATTTTGAGATTGAGAGTCGTTAAGCCTAGGAGTGAATCAGGAAAAATAGAAGCACCCTCACTCAGTGTTGGACTTGAATATTGGTCAGAATGTTCCACCACAAAAGACCTAGGCAGTTGAGCTAGGCTCAGCTCGTGGATATGCTTATACATATCATTGAGATTAGCATGCGACTGCGACCAATATGAAGAACATTTATTCGATCTAGCAAGGGCGTGGTATAGATAGAACTAAGATGCAAACTACTATTTATGCTCTGTCAATTTATTACTCAAATAACTTCTAGCTTCTCAGTTTCAAGGTCGATAGACAATCATGCAAATGAGACAATAAAATGATGTGGCCACATATGCACTTCCTCCGTATACGGGGCCGCTGGCCAACGCGCACGCCGGCGATGCGCACGCGCTCCGCACGCGGGGTGCAGAGGGGGGGGGCGCCAGCAACGCGAGGGCGGTATCCAAGGATTGGGCTCTAAATACGACCTAGTCAACTAAACATGACGCTTTACACAAAGGACTAACAAGTAATCCCTCAGGCATTACTACATGCACTCCTCTTCACAAACAGTGTCTATGCTGATACCTGGGCACGCCGTATCGTGGCCCCACTGCATACCCAAACCAACCACCTATGTCCACTTACCGTTGCAGCGGCGATGGCCATATATTTTGTATATGTCCCACTAGGTACGGTGCGGAGTTTTACTCATACTCTACCCAAGCCCTTTAATCCAGCTCAAGTCTTTGTAGTTGTGTTGTGCTATCTACAAGTATAAATCTTGTGGCTGCAAAAAGGTGCCTATCAGTCGTATAAATTGCTAGTCATTTTGCCCGTCTGGCTGAACTAGTATGAAATTTCGGTGCTCAGTTATTCAACTATATACTTGCATTTAGGAAAATATAATTTGGCAGAGCAATATAAAACGATACCAATAGTTAAGAGGAATCAGTTACACACATGCCTGTTTTTATTTGGATAACAACGTATGGAAGTACGTACGTACTACGTTACGTACTACGTGCGTACGTACGTAGAAGTAGAAAAAACACACACACATAGAGACACCTGTTGACGGTCGTTATCTCACGATTTCAACCGTCAATTATCCACCAAACGAAGCTAAACAAGTGAAATATATGGACTAACCTTTGCTATTAATGAGTTCCACAAGATGTACATGAATATTTGGATACAGGTACCAAAATACACATAAAATTGTTGCAAATATGTCACATATCGAACATGAGCAGAAATGGCAAAAGTGGGGTGGCCGTCCGACCACTTACCATGGCCGCCCGGCCATGGGTGGTGGCCGCCCGACCACCCGCCAATGAGGTTTTGGGTCCACGACCACGTGAATGGTCCCTTGACCACTTCATGTGCCATGTCATCGATCCGGTGTGCAAACAAACACAAAAAGGTGAAGATCCAACCATACAAGAGAGCATCCAATATATCCAAGGGTCACATTGTGCCGGGACAAGGATTGGTGACGTCAAGGATCCGAGGGCAACAACATGCAACGAATCGGAGCAAAACACGTGGCCGCCCGACCATTTAGGGTGGTCGGCCGACCACCCCTCGGTGGAATTTTTCACGTGCACCAACTGATTTAACTGCCAACCGACATGAGGGAGTGAGATCAACCGTCGGATGCTCAAGGTCGGTGAATCGGGTGGCCGCCCGACCACTCCCTATGGTCGGCCGGCCACCGACTTTGGCCCCCCGGCAATCGCCTCAGCCCCTTTACCGACCTAGTGCACATATAAATACCCCCCTCACTTCCTAGGCTATAAAAGACCCCGTGAGCTCATTTGCAAAGGGTGGAGTGAAGGAGAGTTGAGTTGAGAGTCCTATCTAAGAGTGCTTCACTCTTTCCTTAGTAGTTAGGATAGTCCTGGGAGTTAGAGTTGAGTCGAGCTTTGCCTCGGAGTCTTTGAGTTATCTTCGAGTCTGTGGTAAAACTCTTGTATCTTTTGGATTCAGATTATCTTCAATATAATTCAGTTATATTTTACTTTATTTCTATCTCCTGCAAGTGTGATGTACCTTTATTTTGCATACTTGCTAAGCTTAGATTGTGTTTCACTTAGTTGTTCAAGTCTTGTTATACTTGCGGGTGCTACAACTCAACCCTAGACTTAGACGCTAGGCTCTGGCTAGATCCTCTCCTCTGATCCAGGAAGATCTATCGTTGTTCAAGCTTCGCTTGAACAAGTTTATAGCTTGCCATCCTCTCCACACAGCTTTGCTTGGTAGCCCCACTAGGTGACAGCGTGTGGTGTGCCTGTGTAGTCCAGGCCCGTTGTTCGGGAGGCCCGTAGGTGTTAGCCAGACTCTCTTTCGGGACCTACTATCTACCCCCTGGTACCCTCGAGACTCTGGAATTTCACTCGATGCAAGACCCTGGCTTGTTTACTTGAATAGCTTAGTTAGACACGGATAATCTTTGTAGCCGATTAGAATAGAGTTTGGTGACTTTATCTCACTCGTTGTCCTCCCAGGCAACTATACCTTTCTACAGATAGCTTAGATAGATATCCTCCTCCACCATACACCTATCTTTATCACGTTTACCCCTGTTCAACTACTAGTTGGTATAATTTATCCAAATTTGCAGTCCATTCGATTTGAGTTTATTCAATTACACGCTTGAGCCTACCGCTTCCCTGTGGAAATTTACGATACTCGGAATACTCTGAGTGAAAGGCTACAGTGGTCTCCGTGTGCTTGCGGAGTAAAAGCTGTAAAGGCTAAGAGACGCCAACAAGCTTTTCTGGCGCCGTTGCCGGGGAAGCAATTGGCCAAGAGATAATTGATATCTCATTTCGAACCTGTATACTTGATAGGTTTTACCGCTAGGTGTTAACAGGCTCACTTTGCTCTGTTGTTTTGGTTGCAACAGAGAGGTGTATGACCGGTTTTGACCTGCCGGTAATTTCCACAATAACCCAGAGTCATTGCTCTGGAGAGTTCGATCAAAGACTATCCACGAACAGAGACCTGTACCCAGGGAGCTAGAACCAAGTACTTCGTCCAGTACTCCACGTTTCACCACCATGGCCGAAAAGACCATCAATAAGTTCTCCATTCCCTCAAGCGACAACGTTCCTACAGGACCTGAGGTACAAGTGGGAGAGAACTTCGAACTCAAACCAGGGGCGATTCACATGATTCAAGCTATCCCTTTCTGCGGACTGGCTACGAAAGATGCCAATAATCATCTGCAGCAATTCTTGGAGATCTGCAGCACATTCAACATGAAAGGAGCATCACCGGATGCCGTCAAGCTCCGTCTCTTTCCCTTCTCTCTTGTTGGGAAAGCAAAACAATGGTTCTACCTCAACCGAGAAACACTCACAACTTGAAATGCATGTTCCGATGCATTCTTGGCGAAGTATTTCCCGCTAGGGAAAACCAACGCGTTGAGGAACAAGATCTCGAGCTTCCAACAGCTCGCAGATGAAACCGTGGCTGAAGCTTGGGAACGACTGCAAGAATACATTGCAGCCTGCCCCACCACGGAATGCAAGAGTGGCTGATCATTTAGAGTTTCTTTCATGGGCTCACCCGCTCAGCTCAAGAACACTTGGATGCAGCCGCTGGAGGATCCTTCCTCTCCTTGAGCATCTCAGCGGCCAAGAATCTCATTGAGAAGATGGCCACCAATCAAAGATGGAGAGAAGAGAGGTCTAGTACCCGTTCCCGTGGCGTCCATCAGATCGAGAGCACTGACATGCTCGCTGCAAAGATGGACTTGCTGCCGAAGAAGCTAAACGACGCTCCAGAAGCCGGTCCGGTGCACGCCCTCGACTCTCACATGACTTGCAAAGTCTGTGGAAATACAGGACACTCAGGGAACAGCTGCCCTGAGACGCAACCCGAAGATGCGAACTTCATCGGTAACAGTACCAATGGCTTCAACGGGAATCGTCCTCAGCCAGGATGGAATTCACGGCCAAGTCTCCCTTTCTCTGGGCAAGGTAACTCTTCGAGTTCACAGCAATTTTCTAAGAGTAATTATAGTTTTGATCAAAAAGCTGTGAATGATAGCATTAGTAAAAAGTTCCATGCTAATGATAGGTTGTTTGAATCTATATCTTTGCAAATGGAAACTTTGAATAGTGCTATGAAAAACCAACTTAGCTTCAATAAAATGCTGGAAACTCAGATAGCTCAGTTGGCTGCTGCTCTACCTAACCCAAATGCGGGCAGCTGCCTGGACAACCTGAAGCTCCTCCCAAGGAGCACATAAATGCAGTAACCACAAGGGGTGGAAAGTCCACACAGGACCCCCCATCTCCTAGTCATGCAGCACTACAAGAAACCATGCGATTCAAAACGTTTCATTTATGTCACAAAACATGTTATTTACGTCATACATTGCCATTTGTGACATCACGGCGACGAAAATCAGAACGTCACCAGTTGAGCGTCTTTAATGATCACTTATGACATTATCGATATTTTTCGTCATAGATCTAGTGACGTTTCTTCGTGCGTCACAAATTTGTGACGCTTGTTTTTGTCATTATCGTGCTCAAAAAACGTCACAAAACCTTAGGGGTGGATATGCCACGTAGGACAGAAATCGTCACAAAACATTTACCACCCAACGTGGCAATGACATGACGTTGACGTGGCAAACCATTTGTGACATTTTAATTCGTCATAAAATGAGATAAAGCCCATTTACATACTGGCTAATCTATAAGCCTCGACCAATTATATTTGGCCCAAATATACATTTACCCATTCCATGACATACTCAGCCCACATAGCACAAGCCCATACTGTATAGCTTCAGCTCAATAAATAGCGAATAAACTGCTGGATCAATTTCATCATGTTTGCATACATAAACTCCCATAGTACAGAATTATACTAACATGAAAAGATTTACAACTAAAACAGTAAAATATTACATTGTAAGCTAAAATTCATTCATTGGTAAGGGACTTTGTCTTTGGTAAATTTTGGGAAACAGCTTCAACTGGAGTTTTTGATGGTGGACCATCTTCTATAGCAGGAAAAATGGCTTCCGTACCAGCCTAACAATAGCAAAAAAAACAAGTCAGGTTTTGATGCATGACAATGATCTAGCATCAGCCTGCTTTTTTTTCATTTAGGAACATTCCGATCATACATGTTGTAAACGATTCACATTACAGGTGGAGATTAACACATTGCATGTGTTCGGCAGACAATAGAGGACCTAAGAATTGACATCTTCGGAGGAATTTCAGCAGAGCTAGCGTCTTGCATATTTCAGTGAAAACTAAATTCTGTAGTCTAAATAACAATTACAATATGTGAAAGTTCACGTACCGGTTCAATCTTCCCACACATGCCTTGTCTTCATAAGTCATCACATCTACAATATATCGGCAACAAATATTAGAAAGCATAAGCCATATTACAGTCAATTGAATTGTGAAGAAATAAATTGTGCAACAAGGGAACAATGTGAAAACACTTCAATCGGGACGTTTGCAAACCCAAAGGGGACCGACCAAATCATTTAGCTTGTCAGCATCAACAATCATTTTCAAAACAATACTATACAAATGCACCACAATCTTGCAAATAACCAAAAGTGAAACCCGCTGGATATATAAAATTTGACCTCACTTTAGGAAATGAACATATCCGAGCAATGAATATTTAACACAATATTGATAGCACCGGATGGTGATTTTGCCTGTAGCAAGACATTGGTCATAGGCACTACTACTAATACCGCTAATATAAAATTAATACTATCATATTAACCCTCTACTGAAATGCAATTAATGCTACTATTATATTATCCCTTTAGTATGTCATGATTTGCAACAACAGGCCCAACGCAACAAGCAAGACCTTTGATATTCTTCCTGGTGTGTCCTTGCTCGGTTCATGTCTACGTGTGTTATCCACTGCGTTGCTACCTGCCTGCATTGTTGTGCTGCTCCCAATAACGTTCAGATCCAACTCCCATACATGGCAAAACAAATCAAGAGGTCCCCCCTAGTGTTACTCCCATTGACGCTCAGATCCAACTCCCATCCTTGGTGAAAGAAATCTGAGATGTCCCCCTACTGCTGCTCCCAATAACGTTTAGATCCAACTCCCCTCAATGACAAAACAAAATCAAGAGGCCTCCCAACTACTCCTTCCCACTAACGCGCAAATCCCCTCCCATCCACGGGTAAAGAAATCAACAGCTCCCAATTGAAATGAACCATATGGATCGCGATTTACCTGCTTGTTTCTTCGTGCTCCCTGATTTTCGACCATGAGCCATCTTGGCCAAGGGCCCAAGGCACTGGGAGCGCCACGCGGGAGGGGAGAATCTCGACACCACCGAGGTGTAGGTAGCTCGCCGGCGGCTGAGGGAGTGGACGGGGAGGCTCCTTGCTCGGCGCCGCTGCGTGAGAAGGGAAAGAAAGAGACCAGAAGAAAGTGAGGGAGAGGTAGGGTTTCGCCGTTTCGCATATTTATGCAGCACAGAGGAGTTCGTGGCCGTCGGATCATGTATCCAATGGCCACGCCGTGCTGTGTATGGTTGAAGCGGGCTGGGCCGGTACAATTGGGCCAAAATCAAGTTTTTCCATTTTATTTCACTTAATACAGTTTTATCACTTATTTAGTGCATTCATCCATATTATAAGCATTCTTGTAGACTAAGTATTGTGGTGATTAGGTAAATTAAGCTGAAAATTATTTGTGCAACTATTTAGTGAATTTTGAATTAACAAATTAACAGTGTATTCATAATACCTGTGCTAAGATTAAATGGTGGTGTGAGTTACACGTAAAGTCATTGTAACCATCCAAGTTTCAATATAACCAATAATTCACTTTATCATTTTCATGTGTGGACTTGAGGTTACCTTCGTATAGAATGTTTGTTAGTATAGATAACTTATTTGCAATTTTCGAACAACGATTCAATATTTTAGGAATTTAATTACATTATTGATGATTTAGTGCAGAAAAAATAAACAATACAAAAATAGCCTCAGAAATTCATGATACTTGGCGGAGGGGCAACATATGGCCATGTAGCATCGTCAAAAAAGTTTGGACAAAAAACTCTACAAGATAAAGATGTTTCTTTCATACGGCCTCCACTCGTTGTGTGGGTCACGTGAAGTCACTCTAACCATCCAAATTTCAACATGATCAATAGTTCAGTTTATCATTTTAATGTGAGGATTTGAGTTTACCTTCGTATAAGATTTTTATTGATCTAGATAACTTATTTGCAATTCTCAGTCAATAATATAATATTTTATGAATTTAATTGATTTTTTATGATTTACCGCAAAAAAATTAATAATACACAAAGAGCCTCAAAAAGTCATGATATTTGGAGAAAAGGTAACATATGTCCACATAGCATTCTCAAAATAGTTTGGACACGAAACTCCACATTGAAAACGATGCCTCTTCATTTACACATGAAAATGATGAGAATAACTAGTAGTCACTTTGAAACATAAGAGATTTGTGAGACTTTATCGTGAACACAAGAAAACCTATATGCTTATTAAGATTTTTTTAAGACTTAAACCTATATGCTTATTAAGATTTTTTTAAGACTTAACATACTCTTTAAAACTTAGAATAAAAGATTGTACATTTTGGAAATTGTTTTCTTCCTTAGATACACTACAATTTAATAAATATGGTATTATAGACATCTGCAGCCAGTTAGCGTAATGGTAGTCGTTCTTCCCTGCCTTTGAAAGGTAGCAGGATCGAATCCTGCTTCGTGCGCTTTTGAGGTGCCGCCTGGGCCGATAATGGCCATGGCTCAGTATGAGCAGTAGCATAGTTTGGGTCGACCTTAAGTTGAGAAAGTGTCCATGACGGCCTCTTGCTCTGTCAGCCCAGTTTAAAGGATAAAAAAATAGTATAACTAAGATAATATACATGAAAAACTTGAAAAATTAAATGGTCTAATGGTATGTCTATTTGTTTTTATGTAGGAGGTCTTAGGTTTGACCTCTGCTCATTTCAAGATTTTGTTTTTTTACCAAAAAACTGGTATGATTTATTTTATTATTAAAGATATTTTGATTTTGTTTTTTGCTAAAAAATTGGTATGATTTATTTTATTGTTAAAGACATTTCTATAATGACATGTGCAATTATATATTTGCATTTTTCATAAAGAGAATAATAATTATTTTGAAAAATCAAGCGCAATAAACTTGAAGAACAAAGAACCTAATAATTAAAAAAAATTATGACGCAACAATAATGTCATAAATTTGTGACATTTGCTACTTCTCCATTCATGACACATTAGAAATCGTCACAAATGGGGCTTTAGTCTAGTTTATGACGATTTCAATATGATCTTTGTAACGAACATCTAAATTTCGTCGCTAAGTCTTCATGTTTCTGCAAAACGTCGTAAACTCAAATTAAGTAACGACGAAAAACTCTAGTGTCATGAGGAAAATGTCGTAAATCGCAAGGTTTCTTGTAGTGCAGGTAAAGCGCAGAAGAAGACTGTAGAGTCAGAAGACAAGGTTGGAGATGAAGATACACCTAGCAAGAAGGAAAAACCAACATCAAAACATCTACCCCATGAGTTCTACGACACAACGGTGCTACCATTTCCTCTGAGAAACAAGAAGGCTACCGCTGACGAACAATATAGTAAGTTCGTTGAGGTCATCAAGAAATTATATGTCAACATACCCCTGCTAGATGCTATACAAGTACCGACATATGCCAAGTACTTAAAGGATATCCTCAATAACAAGAAACCCCTACCGTCAATGGAAATTGTGCACTTAACGGAAGAGTGTAGCGCAGCTATACTCAAGAGAAAGGACCTTGGAAGCCCTACCATCTCATGCTCGATTGGTACCCAGCACTTTGATCAAGCATTGTGCGACCTTGGAGCCAGTGTCAGCGTAATGCCGAAGGTCATCTTCGACAAGCTGAATCATGACGCACTTGCTCCCACAGCTATGTGTTTACAGCTTGCGGATCAATCTGTCCGTTACCCCAAAGGAGTGGCAGAGAACGTTCCGGTGAGAATCCGGATTTTTCTCATTCCAGTGGACTTCGTGGTGTTGGATATGGAGATTGACTCAAAAACCCCACTCATCCTTGGGGGACCATTTTTGAGCACCGCCGATGCAACAATCGACGTTGGAGCAGGAAAGGTTCACCTGAACATTAACGGAAAGAAGGCCTTCAAACCAAAAGTGGAACAATGCAACAAGGTGAAGACTTTCAAGTGCTAGGACAAGAAGGATGAACCCAAGGCTAATACCGGGACCAATCCATCAAATTCCAAAGAAGACAGTCTCGTGACATTTATGCTGAACAAATTGAAAATCGAGGCTGAAATTCAACAAAAAGAGTATGAGAGGGCAATGCGAAGTAGAAGATTGAGAAGCTAAGAGACGAGGTGCGACAGGCTCAGAACTGCACCAGGAGGCAAAGCTCCTGAGAAAAGACATGGTGCTGAAGGCAAATTGACTACGCCAAAGTGGCCAACCGAACCAGCACCCGAGAACAAGGTCGACGCCGAGGACAAATTGACATCAGTGCGGCGTAGAAGAAATAGAACACAGTGGAAGGCAGCCCCCAGCTATAGTTTCTATGAAACTCCGAAGGGCAAGACATGGGCTCCCCTCGCCAAAAGGTAAATTGGCACACTACCCATCGACGGCATATTTGCTTTTCCGCCAAAGTTTAATTTGTAGCACTTCACTGCTTATTTAATTTTTTGCACGTCCAATCTTAATTTTTGCATTAGTTTAATTTCTTAAACATTGCAATTTTGAAAAAAAAAATATTTTTGAGTGGCCGGCCGGCCACATTATGTGACCGGCCGACTGAGCCACTCCCCCTCTGCCCCCTTCCTCTCATTTCGTGGCGCAGAGCAGCAGCTCTTGCTCCCTCTCTCCTTCTTTCTTTTCCTTTATTCCCTTCTTTTCCTTTCTCCTTTCTGTTTCCCTTCCTTTCTCTTTTCTTCTTTCTTTCCCTTTCCAGTTTTTTCTCTTTACCACCCTTCAAGGGAGAGGCAGAGCAGTAGCCACCTAGCCAAAGGCTATGGCCGGCCGGCCTTGACCAGTGGGCGCTCGGCCCCCTTCCTCTGTTGCAGTCAGCGTGCACTACCTCCTACACTCAAGCACTGTCTCTCCCACGTGCGATGATGGCCACCCAAGACCCTGCATGGCCGGCCGACCAGGGCTGTTGGCCGCCCGGCCATTAAGCTTGGCTACTTTCGAGGGATGGCCGCCCGACCACTTTCACCGGCCGCCCGGCCACCTCTGCTCATCTACTCCGCTTTTCTTCCTCTCCCACGCGAAATGATGGCTGCCTGTGCTCAGATCATGGCCGGCCGACCATAGGCTTTGGCCGCCCGACCACCCTCCTGTCTCCCTTCGGTGAGTGTTTTCCCCACTTTCCTTCTTGCGCCTCTAGGTCTCTGCTGCTCGAGCAATGATGGCCACCCGGCACCCTGCCATGGCCGGCTGACCGGGGCTGGTGGCCGCCCGGTCGCCTTGCATGGCCGCCCGGCCCCCTACTCCTTCTCCCTTGTCTATAAATGCTGCCCTCTGCTTCCTTACTTGATGCACCGAGCAGCAAGCTGCAAATTCTCACTTCTCCCTCTCTAATCCCTCGCTTAGTGCTTAATTAAGCTCTCTAGCTTAGTTAAAATAATGTCCGAATAAATTTTGATTAGCCAAATAAAATTCCGGCAACTCTCTCTCTTTGTGAAGCAGAACGAGAACGTTTTGTGGAGGCTCTGCCTCGTAAGGACGCTGTTTTTAGACGACTAACCCGCTAACGCTAATCTTTATTTTCATTTATCCTTCGGGTATCATGCATTTGTTGTGTGCCTTGCAGGATGAAGAACGCATTTAAGAAGGCGAAGAAGGCCGTTAGCAAAGCAGGACAACACATCCGCTGGTCATCCTCGGAGAGTGGCTCCGGCTCGGCAAGCCGGCATGCTGCCTCTGAGAGGATGTCCATCAGCATGGAGGAGCCTGAAGAATTCCAAACGTCGCCTACCCACCGGCCAATACTCATCCTCGATTCGCAGCTCGTGCCGCGTGGTCAAGATGAGGCCAAGGCATTAAGGTCTTTAAACCAAAAGACTTATGCCTTGACCAAATGCTTCGACGAGGACCTCCTCGTTGACACCGACATACGGGAGGAGTTCAACGAGGTGTTCTAGGTCATTGGGTGGAGCGACTTTGCAGAAATCCCAGAAGGAGGAATCATCCTCCTCACCAAAGAATTCCTCATGACGCTCCACACCGACACCCGAAGGGATGGTACGTACATCTGGTTCCACCTTTTCAATACTGATTATGAGTTTACTCTGCGCCAATTTAGCAACTTGCTTGATTTCTCGTCTCAATGCACTTTGAGTGAGGATTTAGTGGGGTTTAATTCAGCAGAGTTTTGGAAAGAGTTGGTAGGACCAGATGCTCCTAGGAAAAAGAGCATCGCTCACATTAGGCACCCCACTTTGCGGTTTTTAGCCCATTGGCTCACCGTGGTTGTTTTCCCGTGGGATGATACCCGTTGTGTCACAGTAGAAGATGTTAGATGTCTCTATGCCATGTGGAAGACAATAAAGTTTGCCCCTACACTTAGCATGGTTCGCCACTGGCAAGGACTAGCTCAGAGTGGTCATATCATCTCGATCACGTCATTCGTGACAAGGATCGTCAATGGGTTGGGAATGCTAGCAAATGCTACTGTTTCCTTTATGCCAAATGACCCTACACGAGTAGTCAAAGAGTCACACTTCATCCACGCGCACTTTTTGAGGAAGGACACAAACAGGAACTACATCATGACTTTTAGAGGTTCTAACTTTGAGCTGCCACTCCCAGCACCGCAGCTCAAATTATACTCTGTGAGAACACTAACCATGCAGCTGGAACCCGAGCTAGAACCAGGAAGAAACAGTGTCTCCGGAGTCATGACTCGCGCCCAACGACGTCGAGCAGAGGAGCCAATCCGCAAGGCCAACGAGGATGCACAGCAGCCAGGAGCCGCACCTGCATGGGCTCATCCCAGCACTCCTGCTTGGGAAGCCAACCCACAGGGTTCGTGGCACAGCTCGTGGAACTCCATTGTGCCCTCCGCCAACCTGAAACCATCATATCACAGCGGAGGTGAGTACTCTTATGGTCATGGTGCAGGTCTGTCCCATTCTGCCCGCTATACCGGTGGCGAACTCGATGGGAACTTCACCGCCCTTTTTGGGGCATTAGATCTCAAAGAGCATCGCACCTTGGGGATGATGGACAGCCTCGCCGACATTCAGCAGCAACAAGGAGTTGACCACAACTTGATCCTAGAGACAAAAGCGACTGTCGACCGCATGCAAGAGCGGAACCTGATGTACTACAACTGGAAAGGGTTTTTTCCCGAGTGAGCTTCATTGAAGCTTGGGGAGGAGAACCAACAGCTAAGGTATGTGTGTTCCAGCATCGCCTTGTTCATCCCTGTACCTGTCTAGTTCTATCTGCTTTACCCGTGAGAAAAGTGCCCGTTGTATCTTTTAATTCCAGTAGTTAAAAAAAACGTGTATCCTAATAAATAACTCCTATGCTTATTTGCTAAATTCACTTGCTAGCTTCGTTTTGGAAATGATGCATAGTTGCTCTATCAAGTGAATGGTTTAATTCTTGCATGACAACTTATGCTTAGCTTAGTCCTATGTTGGTGAATAAAGATAAGTAAGCCAAAAGTTTTACCTTGTGGATGCCATTTGTGATAACAAGCTTAAATTGTTGTGAGATCATGATATGACTTAAGAGTGGGATGATTCTTTCAAGTTCCTAGTAAGATGGATATCTCAGGTTTTTATTTTTGAAAATAACAAAAAAAGCTCTCCATGGTTAAAAATTCCTACCAGAGCCAAATACGCTTCACATGTTCAAAACCAGCTACAAAGAGCTGCTTAGATATATTTTGAGCTTTGTCAAATTTTGAGTCTCATTGAGTAGAAATATCATCTTCTGTTGATGGCTGGAGTATAAAATCAAATGCAAGTGATCCATTCCGGACTTTGCATCCACCAAAAGTCTCCAAATACTTCTCATAATCCCCTAGCCTTCAAATTTCAAGGAGTAAGGGTATGGAGCCAAAAAAGAAATGCATGCAAAAGCATGGCAAAAAAAAAATATGTGCAAAAGCACGGCAAAATGAAAAACATTCAAGTTCAAGTATGGCAAAAAGAAATAAAGGCTCCATATCCACTCCAAATCTATAAAGGCTATAGGGATGAAAATTTAGAGAAAGAGACAACTTGTTCCACCACTCATACTCCAGTGATCAAACAGAAGAAATGATAGAGTACACTCTTTGGTCCAATCTTTGGCTTAGCAAAATAAGCATTCTAAGTGTGCCACATTCTCCCCCACCTAAAGCTCCACAAAAGTCTTAGTGTAGGAAAATGTTGGCCACAATCATGGCCCTTGGTGAGGAAACATTTCTGAGCGATCGAGAGTACCAAGGGGAAGCTTATGTTTGTTTTGAAAAATCTTAAAAACACCTGAGAAGGACATCCAAAAAGAATGAGTTAGAATCAATCCTGCAAACAAGTTGTTCTGTCTCTCAACCGCCCAAGGCAAGGTAAGCAAAAAGATGCACCACAGGTATGACGCAAGGTGAGCTTTGATTATTTCACTATTTGGGGCAAAAGTTCGAGTGTTGAGTTGCATATAAGAATTTTCCTTCACTTTCGATATTGTAGCAACTCCTGATCCACTTTCAGTCTTAGCTTTGCTCGAGGACGAGCAAAGGTCTAAGCTTGGGGGGTGTTGACGGTCGCTATCTCACAATTTCAACCGTCAATTATCCACCAAACGAAGCTAAACAAGTGAAATATATGGACTAACCCTTGCCACTAATGAGTTCCGCAAGATGTACATGAATATTTGGATGCAGGTACCAAAATACACATAAAATGGTTGCAAACATGTCACATATCGAAGATGAGCAGAAATGGCAAAAGTGGGGTGGCCGCCCGACCACTTACCATGGCCGCCCGGCCATGGGTGGTGGCCGCCCTACCACTCTCCAACGAGGTTTTGGGTCCACGACCACGTGGAATGGTCCCTTGACCACTTCATGTGCCATGTCATCGATCCAGTGTGCAAACAAACACAAAAAGGTGAAGATCCAACCATACAAGAGAGCATCCAATATATCTAAGGGTCACATTGTGCTGGGACAAGGATTGGTGATGTCAAGGATCCGAGGGCAACAACATGCAACGAATCGGAGCAAAACACGTGGCTGCCCGACCATTTAGGGTGGTCGGCCGACCACCCCTCGGTGGAATTTTTCACGTGCACCAACTGATTCAACTGCCAACCGACATGAGGGAGTGAGATCAACCATCGGATGCTCAAGGTCAGTGAATTGGGTGGCCGCCCGACCACCACCTATGGTCGGCCGGCCACCGACTTTGGCCACCCGGCAACCGCCTCGGCCCCTTTACCGACCTAGTGCACATATAAATTCCTCCCTCACTTCTTAGACTATAAATAGACCCCGGGAGCTCATTTGCAAAGGGTGGAGTGAAGGAGAGTTAAGTTGAGAGTCCTATCTAAGAGTGCTTCACTCTTTCCTTAGTAGTTAGGATAGTCCTAAGAGTTAGAGTTGAGTCAAGCTTTGCCTCAGAGTCTCCGAAGTTATCTTCGAGTCTGTGATAAAACTCTTGTATCTTTTGGATTCAGATTATCTTCAATATAATTCAGTTATATTTTACTTTATTTCTATCTCCTGCAAGTGTGGTGTACCTTTATTTTGTATACTTGCTAGGCTTAGATTATGTTTCACTTAGTTGTTCAAGTCTTGTTATTCTTGCGGGTGCTATAACTCAACCCTAGACTTAGACGCTAGGCTCCGGCTTGATCCTCTCCTCTGATCCAGAAAGATCTATCGCTGTTCAAGCTTCGATTGAACAAGTTTATAGCTTGCCATCCTCTCCACTTGGTGTGCCTGTGTAGTCCAGGCCCGTCGTTTGGGAGGCCCGTAGGTGTTAGCCAGACTCTTTTTCGGGACCTACTATCTACCTCCTGGTACCCTCGAGACTCTGGAATTTCGCTTGATGCAAGATCCTGGCTTGTTTATTTGAATAGCTTAGTTAGACACGGATAATCTTTGCAGCCGATTATAATAGAGTTTGGTGACTTTATCTCACTCGTTGTCCTCCCAGGCAACTATACGTTTCTACTGATAGCTTAGATAGATATCCTCCTCCACCATACACCTATTTTTATCACGTTTACCCCTGTTCAACTACTAGTTGGTATAATTTATCTAAATTTGCAGTCCATTCGATTTGAGTTTATTCAATTACACTCTTGAACCTACCGCTTCCCTGTGGAAATTTACGATACTCGGAATACTCTGAGTGAAAGGCTACAGCGGTCTCCGTGCGCTTACGGAGTAAAACCTGTAAAGGCTAAGAGACGCCAACAACACCCATACACATATTTCATACATGGAAACCAGCAGGCGGCTAGGTAATTAGGCGTTACGACAGCCTAGTTACATGGAAACCAGCAAGGCTCGCTCCAACACTTTATCCTTTAGTAACTCCTCCAGCTTCTTCTTCTCCTCCTGGCACTCCTTTGTTTTGTATGAGTATGCGCCCATTTATTTTGTCGACCAACTCTTCTTCTTCAGGTTCACTAGGTCCTTCTTCTGGACCGTGTTCTTTTTTATCAGCTCCAGTGCCAGTTCGTATTCACCCTCATCGATGGCCAAGTCGATCTCCTTCTGCTTGCATGACCCGCCACACACAACCAAGAACAACATTATTAGTTCATCATTAATATATCATACATACAACATCTATCGGAGGAACATTTACCTCTCGTACGTACTACAGAGAAGCTGCATGCAACATCTAGAGCTATGATGGTACGTCTCTCTCTCATTCTACTCTCAGGTGTAGCTACATCAACCTATGTATCTCAATATTTGAGATGTATCTAACCCAACGAAAGTTATCTTAATATTAATAATTGGAGGCTCCAAATAATTGGAGGCTCCTTTTGGAGCCTCGTACATTAATTCTCACGAGACGCTTAGAAAAATAGAGAAATTCTAGAAATTTTCACAAAAAAACAAAACATCCGGCCATCCATTAGATGTCATACAACTACCCACGTCAATAATATCCATTAGCTATATATCTTAAAATAACCCCCAGAAGTTGATTCAAAATTACCCACCTCTGCCACTATGAAAGGTTATGAGTTCAATTCTCAATCAAAACAAATTTCTTCTGTTTTCGTAGATTTTTCCATTTTTAATTTATTTTCTAAGTAATTACCCACCTCTGCCATTAAGAAAGGTTTTGAGTTCAACTCTTAACAAAAGCAAATTTCTTCTATTTTTGACAATTTATTTCTATTATCAAATTTACTCTCACTTTATTGTCAATTTTTTCCAATTTACAAATTTACACTACTAAATGATCCTATAACTTTTTTCATAAAGATGTTATAAACCTTTCTATGAAACAGATATTTTGTGCCTATCTGACTATTACTAATTAGAGACTCCTTATTAATCCTCTCAAAATGCGCTAAATAAACGATAAAATCATAAAAATTATACCCTCTCATCGATATTGTAGATTAAAATCTTAATAGCCATTAGATTTGTTTTCTATGTAATTAACATCCCGTCATCCATCTCTAATAATAGATCTGTTTTCTAGGAAAAAAATAAATCCTAAAAATTCTCACAAAAAATCAGAAACATTCCGTCATCCATCATATAGCTCTAATAATAGTAGTCAGTAGATCTATTATAGTTTCTAAAGAATTATCCACCATGATATTATGAAAGATAAAATAAAATGATCTCCCAAATTTATATAAAAATTGCCCATGATACCATTATGAAATATGAATTACATAACACCTTAAATTTGCATTAAATTACCTGCCATGCCATTATAAAATATGAATTAAAATAACCCCTTAAATTTGCATATAAATTACTCAACATGCCATTATAATTAAAAGATGGATTGAAATAAGCCTTAAATCTGCATATAAATTACCCAATACGCTATCATAAAATATAAATTAGAATAGTTTCTAAATTTGCATGTACATTGCCCACAATGACATTAAAAAATAAATTAAAACAATAAACTTTAATATTATTATAGATTAAATCTATATCCTTAAACCTTTAACCTGTACGAGAGCACGGGTTGATGGACTAGTGTACATACTTAATGTGGTCATCCTGGACAATCTATGGTAGCATGTTCATTGAATATGCAAGTATAAATAGACTATATAGACATACTATTTTTACGTAAACTAATTTAGAGATATTATCAAGTATACTAAAACATAGAGGTCTTTTTTTGCAGTTCTTTCATGTGCTATTTAGGTTATCTTAAATAACTATAAACAAACATAGTCAAAACAATAAGCGAGTAATTTATAGGAACACACTAGTGCAGTTTGTGAAATGATGGAACCTTATATTCTTCTGCTGCCTTCATCACGTTTTGCTGATGGATGCGCGGCATACCGCTCCAGCCTTGATGGACAAACTGCCACGGCCCTCACGTACGAGCTGGATATCTTGTCTGCCCTTGCTAGCTTAGCGAGATGTGGAGAAGCTAGTTAAGGTCTCGAGATGGAAAGGATGATGATGCGTAGATTTGTAGGAGAGGATGGTGGATTGCATTGGGTTTAGCAAGAGAGTGTATTTATATCCAAAGCAACCCAGATCTGTACGTAGCTATAGATATATAAACAATGACCTCGCGCGCAACCTTTTTCCATGCATGTATTGCGACACTGTCTCGATCGTAATTTCGGTATATGTAGTATGAGGCCGCGTTCTGATTGTTTCCGTTACATGTTTATATTTAGGAGTCATTTTCTAGCACCACCCAACACTACATACATGCCGTGTGGAGAACTGGACGGCAACAACCGGTGAACACTAAACTTCCCAGCAATGTTTGTGCTCGCCTGAACCAAGTCAACACCGATTCAATTCCAGTCTTGCGCTTATTCTATCCTTGACAAAACGAGTTTACATATATCCTTTTCTGTTGTGTTTGAAACCACCAAGCCCTAGAAACATGTACTAATTAATAAGTAATGACCTTCGTCGCTAACACGTACTATCTCGTGAATAATCATCATCCCATCATTTTGAAAGAGAAATATCATAACTCAGACCTTTTTGTACAGTCTTATTAGCTTGTCTATGTGGCTTATTTCTTATACTAGGTCTTTCAAAAAAAAAAATACTTGGGCATACAGGTCCCAGTCCTGCGCGCGTGTGTACTTGCATCACCACAACGTCGTCCTCGACGATGAACGGGTTGGCGGCGGAGGAGCCTGAAGCATCGTGCACCGAGCCAGCGGTCACGGCATAGGGCCCTAGGCGGTGGTGGTGCTTACACCGGTGGTGGACTTGGCGTTCGGGGTTGCACACCCAGCGGTGTGGACGAAGCGCAGGAGATGACGCGGGATCGAGTGTGGAGGTCGCTGACACGTTGAAAACGCCAAGCTCGAAGGACGCAGGGGACGCGTGGGGGATGTGTCGCCCTTGCATTGAGAACACACTGGTTGAGGTGGCGGAGGAGACGAGAGATCACATGACCGAGAGTGAGTGGAACGGTACGGAGACCGACGCACGCGTTTTTATCAGTGGATTTGAGAAGGAAAAAGGGCGCATACATAATTTGTACTAACGGTTGGGGTACTCCACCGATAACGTTGGGAGGCCATAGGTACCGGGTGGGCTTACAAGCCGATATTAACATGGCCCATCAGCAACAAAAGTACCGGGTAAAGTCACCAACCGGTACTAATGTGAGGCTGTCAGTACCGGTTGCTGACTATACCCGGTACTAACTAGCCTGCACGGCTCCTAGCTGTTGCACCGGGTATTGATGCCGATGGCCTACTAGCACTGAGAACAATGACGACGGCTAACGGAGAACAGGCCTGGGCAGCAAGAGCAACCCCATGATGGTGCAGGAAGAGCACCTCATGCCGTTGGAGAGGAGGAATGTTGGTCAAGACAATGCGATAGCAGAGGACCAATGTTTCAGGAAAGCTCCAAGCTTTTTGTGGACCAGTGCGCGTACTAATTGATTTTGCATTGCCCGATTACAAGTAAAAACAGCATCTACGCCTTCTTGTCTAGTTGCGAAACTCTTGTGAATGAACAATGGCATTTCTAGCAAGAACAACAATTGTCAGCCCTGACGTCTGGTGGCTGATGAGGCAATTTTCAGTTCGTAATCAGTGTGATATAATAGCCCATATATGACCCTTGCTTCACGGTTTTTGACCTGCATTTGTTTGGACGAGGTTGTTTTCTTCGAAACTTCTGCACAAGATTCAGATAGATAGAGACATTGAACTAATTAACTTTTCATGTGTTTTGGAGTGTAACTATAGAGACTTAACGCAGAAGAGTAGTTGTGTCAACCGACAAAGTTGCCTCAAGAGAAAGAACTAAACCGTGTTCTTGTCATCTTGTCAAGCTCTCTTTGTTACACATATTCATACAATGACCGGTGCTTATAAGAAAAAAAAAACAACGACCAGTGGGAAATGTTACGCTTTCAGAGGAGAGTAACCACAACATTATTCAGGGCGACAGAGGACTAATATTCTGGGAAAGCTCCAAGCTAGCGCCTCAGATTTCATCCAAAATGTTTCTAGTGGAAGTTTTATATGAGTTTCGTTCTCATTGAGTAATACTAATCTATCAATCCGTGCTCTCGCACGGTTAGAGTTTTGGAAGTATTATGTATTACAGTACAACATATATTGATCTATTTTTATACTTAGATTGTTATAATAGCATATCTTGTTACTTTAGATATATGCTTGATTATTATTATTATGTAATCTTTGATACGATTGCAAAAGTAGATAATTTTAATATAAATGTGAGGGTTTTTTAACTAAACTATATGTCATAATAGCAGAGGTGAATAATTTAGATATAAACTATAGGGGTTATTTGGTATTATCCATAGCAAATGTGACAAATTAGGTATAAATTCAGGGTGTTATTTCATACTACCTCCGTCCCAATTTATATGTCGTTTGACTTTTTTGGCATCCGGTCAAACTGGCTCGTCATCTTATTCAAAATATTTGCGAAAATGAAGAAATATTTAATACATAGTTGAAGTATATGCTAAACTAAACCATAATAAAAATAAATACAAATTATGAAATTTTTTGAATAAGACGAGCCGGTTTGCCCAGATGCCAAAAAATTCAAACGACCTATAAATTAGAACGGAGGGAGTATTTTCTTTCATAACGGCAAAGTGGATAATTAATATGTAGTTTTGGGTGTTACTTAATAGAAAACAAATCCAATGGCTATTAAGATTCCAATCTACCAATTGATTATCAGATGTTTCTGATTATTGTAAGAATTTCTATGATTTTATCCTTTTTAGCGCATCTTTGACGATTAATAAGAGGCTCCAAAAAGAGTTTTTAATTAGTAATAATAAAACTAGGCACAAAATATGTGTTTCATAGAAAGGTTTCTATCATCATTATAAAAATTTACGGGATCATTTAGTAGGGTAAATTTGTTAATGGGAAAAATCAGACAAAAAAATTAGGGTAAATTTGAAAATGAGTTTCATAATGGCAGAGGTGGGTAATTAATTTAAAAACAAATCTAATGGCTATTAATATTCCAATCTGCCAATTGATGGTCGGATGTTTTTTAATATTGTGAGAATTTCTAGGATTTTCTCTTTTTTTCTTAACACGTCTCGTGAGGATTAACATGGAGCCTTCCATTAGTAATACTACGATGACACATCAGGATGTTTGGTGACATAGCAAGGTACACGATTACATAGAGTGAAGAGAGAAAGAGTTTCATCTAATGAAACCTGAGATACACGGTTACCTAGTTGAATCTATGTGGCACTCTAGGTAAATGTGAAATGAAACTCTCCATTGACAGTGGCCTAATGATCACTGCATTACTCCATTAACTTTTGTGGTGCAGTGCACAGACTAATTTACTTTGCTTTAATACAAGTAAACACGCGGAGGATGCGGAATAATAGGACCTAGTATTTAAAAAAAATAAAAAACCTTGTTTGACCTAGTAGTATAAGAAACTTATATATGGTCTTGCATCGCATTACTGAAATCTGTCTATAGTATACCTAAGGTCAAATCAAACACACATGCAAATCAAGTATAAGCTGAAAATAGAATAATTTTACAGAAATATGAAATCACGTAGACAAGCTAAGAGGGTAAAGAGAATCTTAATATATAGCATTTCCCTTTCAGAATGAATGAATGATTATTCACGAGACAATCTGAATATATATAGTTTGGTCGTTTCAAACATTAAAAAAAGACATTTTTTTGCAAGAATAATGTCTTCAAGGCTTCAAGTATATATATCCACGCTAGTTTGGAGAATTGAATCGGTATTGCAGTAGTGGAGGTTCAGGCTAGCACATCTATGGACACGCAATTTGGTGGTGAGGTCTCAGAAGCAGTTGTTGACTTCCGCTGTTCCACACACGGCATATAAACTGTTGGTGGGTGTCTGGGCGGTCGTAGGAAATCACAACAAACATTTAGTGCATGGAAAAAGAAAGTTCCACTACTGGAATGGCTAGGTTTCCCTAGAGTTCAAATTCCTAGGTAGAAGATCAAGTACTGTACAGAAACCCTTTCCCCATGGTATCTAGTAGGAATACTTTCCAGGGGAAAAATCAGCGGGAAAGAGAGTTGCCCTAACTAGGGTTCCTGAGACATGAACAATTAGAATATACATGTATTGTTCTCGTATTTATATAGATGTATGTCATAACACAATATATTATACATATTATTCTAACAAATAAGCCTAAGTAGTCTATGAACTGACATGTGCAATCCAGTTTGAATAATGCATTGTTTAAGTAGTTGTTTGACTGATTAAATTGTGTTTAGTTGTTACAGGCATACCCACAATTTTGCGTTTACACACATACTACGAGGCTGTGTTCTGATTATTCCATTACATGTTTATACTTAAGACTCATTTCCTAACACCACCCAACACTACATAGATGCCGTGTGGAGCAGTGGACAGAAACTACCGCTGACCACTAAACTGCCCGGCAATGTGTTTGCTCGCCTGAACCAAGTCAACACCGATTCAATTCCAGTCTAGCGCTTATTCTATCCTTGCCCAAAATGAGTTCAGATATATCCTTTTCTGTGTTTGAAACCACAAGGCCCTCGAAACATGTACTAATTAATAAGTAATGACCTTCGTCTCTAACGCTATCTCGTGAATAATCATCCCATCATTTTCAAAGAGAAATATATAGCATATACTCAGACTTTTTTACAGTCTTATTAGCTTGTCTATGGGATCTGATATAACAGAGAATTGTTCTATGCATACTTGATCTGTGAGCGTGTTTGATTTGAGCCCTAGTCAGCTACCACGGACAGATTTCAGTACCGATTCATGACCATATGTCTTATTTCTTATATTATATTATACCCGGTCTTTCAAAAATAAAAAATACTAGGCCATACAGGTCCCAGTCCTGCGCGTGTCTACTTGCATTACCGCAACGTCATTTAGCCCCCGCACTACACCTGAAAGTTAATGGAGTGGTGCAGTGCTCATGTGTGAAAACAGAGACGGTAGTTTGGGCGTGCCACTTGGTTTAACCTACCGGCCAGCCAAGATGAGTTGTGGAGCTCGGAGAATACCCCTATAGATACACAGACGATCAAACGACATTAAATTCTAGCCAGATCTGTGGATCGGCTTAAGCCTTCTTGCTATCGGTTGGGTTAGTTCATCGATAAAACAAAGCAATAAATGATACTTAAAGCATGATATAGACGATACAGCTCCCCAAGATTGACGTGCTATGCATATAATCAGATGAATCTAGCTAAGATAGAATTTAATAAACTATAAATCATACGCATGAACATAGATCGGAACTCCCAAGGAACAAATACAATCAAAAACGTGTAAAGCCAGGTATCAAGCGTATATACATCTTGCGACGCATGTCATGGATTGTAGCAACCGCACGAGCTATATACACTACAAGAATCCTAAAAACTTTCGGCAGCTAAAGTTGTTTTCGGCAGCCAGTCCTGGCCTCTGAAAACAATTTGCTAATTTTCGGCGGCTTTGGGTAGCCGCCGAAAATAAGGGCATTATTTTCGGCGGCTTAGTATGCCTCCTAAAATTAGTATATTATTTTCAGCGGCGAGCCACGGTCGCCGAAAATAAGCCCTTTATTTTCGGCGGCCGTCCCCAGCTGCCGAAAATTAGCACAACCCTATCCAGATCGAGGCGCCCCCATCCCCTTCCCCCACCCTCACACACGCACTTGAACGCACCACGCGCCGCTCCCAGCCTGCCTGCCGCGCGTCGCCACCTGCCTGCCCGCTGCCCACCTCCAGACGCGCCGCCCCCCATCGCCGCCCGACGCGCCGCCACATGCCGCCACCCGAGGCGCCGCCCGACGCCGCTTCCCGACGCGCCGCCGCCCCCACATGCGCGCCAGCCTCCTCGGCCAACGCCGGCCGGCGCCCCTTCCGGCCTGCTCTCCCCTCCCGGCCCCTGGCGCTTCCCTCCTCTCGGCGCGCAATGCGCCCCTCCCTGATGGCCGGTGCGCCCCCACCCGGTGCCCCTCCCGGCCTCCCTCCACACGCCCTCCCCGGACGGCTCCTCTCCCCGGCCCTTAACTCCCACCAGGGGAGCGCACCGAGACAGTGACATCCCGCATTTTGGAGTAAGAAACCAAGGACTTTCGACTTTTTTATGGTGTTAATTTTCGGCGGGCTGCCGTCTCGATGGCCTAGCCTCGGGGGCCTCGAAGACAGACAAAAGAGATGAATGCAAGGATTTAGAGTGGTTCGGGATGAAATCCCTACGTCCACTATGTATGCTGAGATTGTATTGCTTGTTCTTGGTGGTACAGATGGGGGCTTTGAGCCTCTCGTGTGCGTGTGTTATGCTGAAAGATGGAGCATCGTCCCTCTCTCATGGTGCCCGCCCTTCCTTATATACATGAGTCAATTCCCTCATTGCCACCGGAAATATACGCCATTCCCTCGGTGCCACTAAAATTTCGTAGTTTCCTTCACTGCCATCCAAAAAATTTTCTACTCGCTTAGTTGGCACTCCCGTCAACAATCCATCAAATTCATTTCACTGATAGCCTGGACCCACAACTTCCCCTCTGTTATCCCCACGTTGGACGCGCGTGCGAGGCGCCGGGCGAAGGCGCGACGGACGCGCATGCGCGACGCCGGATGGAGGTTAGTGAGCAGCAGCGCCGAGGGGAGGCATCTGCCCGGCGCTCGGCGGACATGAGGGAGCGGCGCTGGGCGGAGCTGCGTGCACGGCGTCGGGAGGAGGCGCGAGGGACGCGCATGCACAGCGGGCGGAAGTGAGGGAGCGGCACCAGGCGGAGCTGTGTGCGCGGTGCCAAGAGTAGGCGAAGGAGCGGCGCCAGGTGGAGAAGTGGGCGCGGCGTCGGTCCCTCTTGCTGCACAGGTCTCTCTCGCTAGATGGTGCGCCAGGGTTCCACTTCGTGGCCATCGACGACGGCCTCCCGCTCTCCAACGCCGACGCCACACAGGACATCCCCTCGCTCTGCCACTCCACCATGACCACCTGCTTGCCCCGCTTTAAGGCCCTCGTCCCACGCATCAGCGCTGAGGCCCAGACCGAGGGCCGCCCTTCCGTCTCCTGCGTTGTCGGCAACAGCATCATGACCTAATCCCTCCGTGCCGCGTGGGAGCTCGGCCTCAACTGCGCCACAGTCTAGACGGCCAACGCCTGCGGCTTCCTCGGCTACTACCACTACCGCCATCCCATTGACAGCTACCCGCTCAAGCACAAGGAGCAGCTCACCGACAGCTACCCGGCGCAGCCGCAGGTGGTGATGCCCTGCACGTTCTCAGCGTAGATCTAGGCCATGGGCGTGGGGATGGATAACGGTGGGAAGTTGTGGGTCCAAGGTGTCAGCGAGATGAATGTGACAAAGAGTTGATGGGAGTGGCAACTAAGGAAGTAGAAAATTATTTCGGTGGCAGTGAAGGAAACCACAAAATTTTAGTGGCAGTGAATGGTGGATGGCATGTGACAGAGCGCTGCACCGTCTGGCGCCGTGCCGCCACATATCGAGCCGCCACACGTCGAGCATGCGGGCGGAGGGGCAGGCCACACGCCTGCCGCCCCGGATATGCTCTTGGTCTCCGTGCCCGTCCTCGGCCGCAAGAGAACTCCACACTATAGAAGTCAGTGACCAAAGGTGTAATAGTTCGAAAATAATTTAAGACTAAACAGATACTAGTAGGGTTTTGGGTCTTGTATGTTTCTATCCTTGCGACTTATAGTATTTAATCCAAGAATTTTTTGGAAATTATCATGTAAGCATAAAATATTAAAAATTGTTAGGTTTAGTCCCACATCGGTAATTGATGGTGGAGGAGCACGACATATAAAGCAGGAGCAGCCCTCACCTAACGGACTAGTCTTTTGGGCTGAGTTAGGCCTGTGGGCTTTATATGTCAAGGACTCCGGTATATGTGCCTGGTGGGCCGCGGCTCGTGGGCGCCAAGCGAGCCGGGCCGGAAACCACTGCGCCACTCTAACAAAAATACCTTCAAATTTTCTATTCCTTTGTCATTGGTGTTTTATATATCTTTTCTTGTGAAGTGGGGCTGCCTATGTTGGTTCATCTCCAGCGATTTGTAGTGCCATAATTTGGGATCTCATATTTCCTTGCCCAAGTTCCAAGATAATTTTGGCTTAGAAACGAAAGAGGGACCCCGAGGGGGATGGGAACAAAACTTTACAAAGAGCATAAATTTACCCTAGCTTCATGTTTCTTTGAACCTTCTTCACCAGATTCAGATTACAGACAAAGACATCTCAACTAATTTTTGAAGTTCCTCAAAGTATAAGTGCAAAGACTTGACCAGAAGAGTAGGTAGATCAAAACCTATGTTGGCTCCAAACAAAGAAAGAAACCGTGTTCTTGTGATCTGTCTAACTATGTTTGTTAAAAGTATTTGGCCAGTGTTTAAAAAAATAGAAGAGTCTATTCTGTGTATGCCATTGAAAAAGTTCTTAATTCCATAACTGCCGCTAAAGTTTCTGTTGTCCGTTATCTGTCATTGGTAAACTTTTGTTAGGACATGTGCTAAAAGTGATATCAGATCTGGTCAACATGGACGTTGACCACTAAAGTTGGACGGCAGTGGCACATAGGTCATGGCTAAAGTTTACCAATGGCAAATAACGGGCACCAAAATTTTTGGTGGCCGGCAGTTTTGGAATCGAAAACTTATTCAACGGTACACACGGAACAGTCTCCAAATGGAACAACCAGAGGGAAGGTACAGTTTCAGAGGAGAATAATGACAACATTGTGTGGCTTTGCCGTAATACAAGTAAACACGTGCAGGACTGGGACTGGATGGTATGACTTAGTTAATTTTTTTTGAAAGACCTAGTATAACCTATGACAAAAAAAAATTATATATGGTCATGTGACATGAATCGTTACTGAAATCGGTCCGTAGTAGCTAGGTTCAAATAATCAAACACAGTCACATAGAGATCAAGTATGGTGCACATAGAATAATCTTCCAGATGTATATCAGATCAGGTAGACAAGCTAAGACTG
This sequence comes from Paspalum notatum, assembly GCA_022530915.1. Lineage (NCBI taxonomy): Eukaryota > Viridiplantae > Streptophyta > Magnoliopsida > Poales > Poaceae > Paspalum > Paspalum notatum. Next base: position 68,131,351 of record CM039683.1, on the reverse strand, counting down.
TATGTAAAGAAAAAAAATCTGAATATACTGCTTAATATTTGTCTTTCAAAATAATGGAATGATTATTCACGAGATTTTTGATCTTACGTAGATGAAGGTCATTATTATATGTTATGAGGGCGTATATATGGTCGTTTCAAACATGCAAAAAAAAAAACACATCTTTGGTACAAGGATAGAACAAGGTATTCAAGTGTTTATGTAACCGTGTATGGTCGATATATTCAGCAGCCGATCATATATTAAGTAATTCTGTAGCCAGGCCATGCAGTAGCGGCACATGCGCTGGAGCCAAGCAGCTGTGATTAATGCTTAATTACACCATCAGCAATATAGAATCATGTATGAATTTATTTGGGATCCAAAATCTCTTATAGTTTGAGACGGAAGGAGCAGTGGAAAATACGGTGCAAATGGTTTTCTTGTTCTTATACCAAAACGTGCCCCTCAGTTAACATCTTCCTTGTCCCTGTAACTTTGAATTTATACCACTGGCACATCAACCCGTGCTCCTGCACAGGCCAAGTGTCGGTTATAAGATAGTACATATTATCAGAAGATAGGTGGTTTTCATATAAATTTAAAAGGACTATTTAGATCATCTATCATAACAACAAATTAAAGATTGGTAATTTAGATGATACAAATTTAGAAGGCTATCCTATGTATCTATATAGATGGAGGTTACTAAGGTCATATCTCAACATGCAAGCTATCCACATCATCATCCACTGAGAAGCCATGTCATCAGCCACTAGTACACTTTATTAATGTCTTTCGCCGATCTTCTGTGGCTAATAACATCCATGCATGCAACTATTTGTCCTTTCGATCACTTCGTAAGAAAATTCCCGCAACATAAACACAAAGATGATCAATCATTTAAAAGTCAATATCTCAACTAAGATGAATAAGTTACCAATTATAATGTGTTTAAAGAATAGTATGTTCAAAAATAATGTGTCACAGATGATCAATCATTTAAAGTCATTCTCTATCGACTAACATAAATAAGTTATCAAGTATAATATGTTTAAAAAATAGCACGTTCAAAAATAATGTCATAAAGATAATTAATTTTAAAAGTCAATCTCTCTCAACTAAAATGAATAAGTTATCAACTATAATGTGTTTAAAGAATAATACATTCAAAAATAATGTGTTTAACAAATATTGTCATACCAGGTGATCAATCATTTAAAATTCAGGCGATGACTTAGGTGCAATCAGGCCATTTGTGTAAGCGTGCAAACGGCTGTTCTAGTGCATCCAACAGACATCCAACGGTGATGTGTTTTTTTTACACATAAACCCTCCCACCACACCATGTGAGATGAAAAAAAAAACGAAAACCCCAATCCCATCCTAATCGTCTTCTACTCGTTCGCCCGCCGCTGCCAACTCCATTCGTCTCGTCAGTCACCTCCGCGTGCCCCCGTTCGAGCGCCACCACCGCTCGCCGGAACGCGGTTGCGGGACGGCCTCCACCACTTGGTCGCCTCCTCCCTCCACCACGCCACCGCTGCGCACAGCCAGCCAATGCCTCCCGCCACCGTCAAGCTGTGCTGCCAGCATGTGCCTTGTGTTGCTGCTGTGCTGCTGTCGACGTTCTCGACACTGAGATAACATAGAGGTATTCCGCTAGGATGAAGGAGCGTAGGGACATGGGCGCTTCCGGCAAGCTCTGCTGTGATGGGAAGGGTGTAGGACTCGGATTTAGAGAGGTTCGGGCCACCAGTGTGGTGTAACACCCTATGTCTTCTTGGGAAAGCTTCAATATAGTGTGTAGAACACAAGTTACAGCTTGGGGCAGAGCTCTAGCCTGCATGGAAGAGCTCTGCTGAGTGTGCGTGTAGGTGATGAGTCCCTTGGGCTCTGCAGGAGCACTTTGGGGTTCCCAGGTCTTGCCTCGGGGGTTATGCGACTTGCTGCCATGTGTCCTTTACCGTGGCCTTGGCTTGTCCCTGAGATAGTCTTGCGGCTGTAGGTCCAACTCTATGGGCCCGTGGTCCCACTTTCTCCTTCATATACGGTGAGGCTTCAAGGTGAGCGTCTCTGGGGTATGGGTCCCCAAGGACTCTAACAGAGGCCCCCGGGTCCACTGCGAAGTTTTACTGCACGGTGGGCCCAAATCCTTTCCGATCTTGCTATTCTTGAACTGCTCCGGAAGGTGAACCGTCTCGCGTCAGTTGTGGCCCATGGGGGATGATGCGCATGCCTATCTCCACATCACCCGAGGGTGGTACGGAGGCTCAGTTCCCACCGCCATCCATTGAGGACGCGCAATGGGAATATCGGGGCCGGTGCTCATTAAAGCCTTTTGGCATGTCCCTGTGAACACAATAGTGAAGCAGCCAGCTATAAAACCTATTTCTCCGATCCCCTTTCATCCTTTTTGCTTCCTTGCCTTCTTCCTTGCGCTCCGCTTTCACCTACTGTTTTATATTTTGTTTCTTTCAGAAATTTCTTTACATTTATGTTTTAAATAAAATAGTTAGCATCCTATCAAAATTTGGCGACGATTGGCATTGAAAATTGTCAGGGTCGGCGGACCAATAGGGTCATTTTCGGCCGACCCTAGGTGTTGCCGAGTCGGTTTAGATTCATATTTTTATAGCATAGTCTCCGACATTTTTCAAACAATTTTGAGGAAGAGTTCGGTCTAGACGATGAGGATTACGGAAATTTAGGAGTTTTGCTTAGTTAAGTGTGGGGAGGTTATTATAGTACCTACTACGTCTAAATAAACGTCTAATTGAACGTCTAAATAAATAAGTATAAGTTTTATATGGTTTTATTAGTGCGTTTTTTTATTTAGAGTCCTATTAAAGTGTTTTCTTATATATTTAGTCTATGAAAGTCTTTTGTAAGGTCTTATTATATTAATAAAGTGTGTGTTGAATTATTGTCTCGCTTTATTTAAGTTTGTTCTTTATTTTTATTTTGATATTTAATCTTGCTTAAGTTTTCATGATTTGATTAATGTGGAGATTACTATATTGATTAGTAATGCATAACCCATATGTTTATCAGAGGATTATGTTTTATAGCTTTGCCAAGGTTTTTAATAAAGAAAAAGATTAGAGGTGTATTTAATTTTTCATAAAAATCTCTCTTCTTTGATCAAGTTTTACATCCCTTTGTTAAGAGAGAGTTAAAATTCCTAGTAGAGCTTAGATTATAAAAACCAGTTTATAAGCAAGATATCTCATATGAGTTTGGTTAAGTTTGATCTCTTTAGAAAATTTGGTCTCTTGAATAAATCTTAGTCATCTTTATTTCATCTTTTTGCTAGCCTAATGTTATATTCCAATTGCTTACATCAATAGAGCAATTTCCGTTACCCTTTAAAACTTTTTATCTCATTATTTATCTTTACCTATTTAAGTGGAGTTTTTGCTCATTAATTATTTATGGGTAGAATCAAAGAGTTGTTTAGAAATTATATTAGGAAAGAAGGAGAGGCGCAAATTAAACTTAAAAAAAGGGAGAGAAAAAAAAATTTATGGCGCCAAGCAAGTAAAAAAGAAAAGGAAAAAAAGAGGGAGAAAAAAGTATCAAGTGGTCGAATTAAAAGGTAGAATTAGGAAAATTTGGAAGAGCGAAGAGAAAATCTAATAGTCTTATCAGTGTAATGAGCAAAAACTTTCACTTTTCCAACCATGTGCAAATTCCGGAAATTATTTCACTTCATTTATTATTGCACATGTCCACTATCTATACCTTCTTTTTCCTTGTCTTTAAATACTTATTCTTTTTCGATGACCAAGATTAATTCAAGTTGATTAGATGATCTTTAGAGAGATATCTTAGCTAGATAATAAAATGAGTAACTTTACTAAGCCTTTACCAATCTCCTAATATATTCCTGTGAGAAGAGAGGAAAGAGAGAAATTTTTATAGGATAGCTACTTATAAAGAGTGCCTTTTGAGAGCTTAATAAAAGAGATTAGTAATTTCTTGATCTTCGAAGAGTTTTTATTTTCTAAAAAAAATCCTCTTCTACAATTCTAAAAGAAGACTTTGGCATTGCTATGATTCGTTTGACTTTGACAAATTTTGCGGGGATCTATATGCATAAAAGTTAATCTTAAGTCCTATGTTATGATTTGATTGATTTCTAAGGTAAGACTAGATTGAGAAGTAATTGTTTAAAATCTTGCTTAAATTTAGTTGTGTTTTATCGATCCTTTGCTCAAGGACGAGCAAGATCTAAGTGTGGGGATGTTGACGCAAGATAACGACGGTTTTTATGCTCTATTTTAAGGTGTTTTCTTGTGTTTTCAAAAGTTAATCTTACGATTTAATCTTATTTTCCTAATAAGTAACCCCGTTTTTGTGCAATATTGATTTTTGCAGGAAAATGGGTATAATTGTGATAATTTTGAGGATTTCCCGAAGAAAGGATTTATGCTAGAAGTCTAGGGAGACAAGATGATAAATAAAAGAAGGACAATTGAAGTCCAAAAGAAAGCCCAAACGCATTATAGAGAAGGTTCCGGTAGCTAAGGATTGCTTGAGTACGAAGAATATGAACATAAGGAAGGTTTATTAAGAGTCCAATCCAAGCTCCAATTAAATCTCGAGATATTCTCGGATTTCAGGACAGCAGCATTTCGTGGACCCCATTTGGAGGCCTTAACGATGTCAATTGAAGAAAGTTTGAATACCAAAGTTGTAGATCTCTTCAAGCTCTAAAATGTAGAGTCCGAGTTTGCCTTATTTGGACTTCGGTTGAGGGAGTTATGGTCGAAATACTAAAGGCTGCAGAGTATGGAGAGCTGATTTCGGGAAGGATTAGGACAAGGACTTCTTCTCCAAGCAAGGAAGCTTCATGGACGACCAAGAACCTTCAAGATACATGTATACACATAGAAATAGGCCTTATAGGACTCATATAACCGACATATTAGATTCCATATATGGCCTCCCTAGAGGGAGGGACATCCAATTCATTGTAAACAAAGCTCTAAAGCTAGGTTTATAGGGTCCATCTTTGTAAGTTTCGGCGAGTAGGAGTTCTCGGCGAAAGGGAAAGGCGAGAGGAGGCAGGAACAGAGGGGCTCAGCCGACCTACTCCCCCTAGGCTCAGCCGACCCTAGCTGTTTCCAAGGAGTCTCGAGCTCATCTTCGACTGCATGTTTCGTCTCGTTGAAATCGACAACTTTGTGCGTCGAGTTCGTGATGTTCCTCGAGTAAACTATCTGTTCTTCTTATTTACTATGATAAACCTTGAGTTTGATCAATGAAATTATCTTTTGGCTATTAGTTCTTTTTTTATACATAATATACGATCCATGTCTTTGCAATGCTTCATCTCTACATGTGATCCGGCCGGATTTGATATCCACATGTCTTTTAGTAGATCTTTTTACTTTAATTAGTTGATTGAATCTGCTCATGCTTAGATTTGGGTTAGGCTTGCTAGTTCGTCGATTACCCTGACTTATGTGACAAATGGTTGGAGGGAAAGGTTCTAGTAAATCTATGATGTTCGTTATCATGTTTATTCTACGTTGCATGTTAGATCTTTGCTCAGGGTGGCTCTTAGTTTATAAGAAGTTTGTCTCATATCTCTTGCTAATCCCTTAGCCATATTTAGCCTATCTTGATCTTGCCTAGTTTGTTCTAAACAAGCTTTCATCTTTGATTTACTTTATTCTATAGTCTAGAGTTATATCTAGTTTGTGATTAGATTATCGTTTATCATCCTTTAGCTTATTAGATCTATTAGAGCTAGTTAGTAATTGATTAATCCTTGATTAATAGTAGTTTAAATGTAGTTTTTCATGGATTGACAAAACCCTTGATACTCATCTCGGGGAAAGGCTACACCGATACTGTCGCTTGCCGTATAAGGTTTGGCGTCAACAGTCTCTTGGCTCCCCAACTTCTTGTCCGGCAGCTTCTTCTAGGCCGGAATCGGCCTCACGGAAGCGCGGCCACAATGCTGAGGCAGGGTCCTCAGGAGGGGCCGTGGTCTCGCCCGGGGATATGAGCCGTTTCATCCTCCCAAGGAGGAAAAAGACGACCAAGCGCGTCAGGTTCCATTCTCGTCCATTTTCATCAATTTCATACTCCTTCTTTGTGTTTTCCTGCAACCATGTATCTTTATTTTTAGGCGGGATGTTTCTCTTGCTGTCGTGGTGTCTTCCCTGCCCCGAATGGTCACGTCGAGGGGTCTTCCTTCCTCTAGGGGAGACTCTACCGCAGGGGCGCCAGGGGCCACCAGTGCTTCGGGATTGGAGGTGGACCCCGACCCTACGAAAAGAGTGGAGATTCCTACCCAGGGGTGGACCCTCATGACGAGGTAGAGCCAGAGCCGAAGCCGGAGCCCCTGGAGTCGCTGGGGGCTGGATCCCCGGAGGCAGCCCCGCCTACCTCAATCGTTCTGGGGTAGCAGTCTGGGGGTTCCCTACAAGATCCTCAGCCTACCGGGCCCAGGGGATTGCCGAGGTTACCCCGGACGCTATCCTTCCCGGTCCTGCCTCTGAGGAGCCCCGGTCCGCCGATGCCGATGTCCCGTCCCCTGGCGAGGAGGAGCCAGCTGATGCCTGTTGGTGGTTCTTAGCCTAACAGATTTTACTCCGCAAGCATACGGAGACCGCTGTAGCTTTCACTCGGGAGTATTCCAAGGTATCGTATTTATCCACAGGGAAGCATTGAGATAAAAATATTAACTTATCAAAAACATCTTGTTATTTTACTCTTTCATTCTAAACGGTAAAAGAAAGGATAATGGCACACTGACACACTCCACATGGATACACAGCTCAACGTGAAGCTAGGAGGACAACGAGACGGATCTGGTTCCTGATGAGATCTTCCTTTACTAAGGTCAAGCCAAAAGACAAAGCTAGCTCCACCTGTCACTCTACTAAGGTCGTGACACGACTGAGGTTATGGTTTGATCTAGTCATCTTTACTGCATCGGACATCGCGGCTATAGAACCACTGCCAGGCACTAGAGTGCTGATTACCCAGCCGAGAAAGGCGAGTTCTAGGGAGCCCGACTAAGCGTCTACATACATGTTGGATCACAACCTGGTGCCAGCCTGAACGACGGGGTGGAATACTGAGACGCCCAAATGCTGTTACCAAAAGGGGCTACCTAAAGCCTATGCGGTACACACGAGACACCCAGAGCTGTGTGGGGCTGGTTGCAAACCAAGGTGAACTTACAGAGTAAACTCTGGTTATTCACATCCTCCACTTGGCTAGAAACAAGTGGAAGCATCACAACTGCTACGACTTAACTAACTGCGTGAACAAGGAACCCGCAAGTAAAAAGACTAGATTAACCATAACCTCATAGAGCAACACTAACTAAGTCTAATGACATCCCTACAGTACGATCATAACCATAGGCAGGAAAGTAAATGCTTGAACTTAAATAAAGAAATATATTAAATAAACTCAAAGTTTTACAGGAAAGGAAAGATACAAGAGACTCGTACCAGACTCCTGAAGACTGCTCCAGAACAGGCAGAGCCTGACTCTAACTCCTACCAAAACATTGAACTAAAGGGGTAGCGCCACCCAAAAGGGGGCACCTCCCCAAGAGAGAGAGAGGAGAGAGTACAATGGTGCAAGTGAGAGTGAGGGGGTGCCTCTCTATTTATAGTGGAGGAGGTGCCTTGGAGAGGTGGAGATGCTCCCTTGATCCTAGGAATATTCCTTTCTTGCATGCATGGCAACTTAGGAGTGAAGGAACTTGCATGTGGATGACATGTGGGGCCAAGTGACCACTCTCCAGGCCGGGCGACCTGCATGTGGGGCCAGGCGGCCTGCATGTGGGGCCGGGCGGCGTCCCCTTGGTCGGCCGGCCCTTAGATCCACCGCCTTCGCTTCATCGACTGTCCAGGACTCCTTCCAAGGTCGGTAACCAACTGGGCACGTGTTACATAGGTCGGGCGGCCAAGGTAGTTGGCCGGGCGACCTCCCTCTTAGGTCGGGCGGCCCATGTGCTTCCTCCTCCGCTGTCCGATTAACCGTCTTAGTGTTTGGACATTGAGGATTGAACGGTGTCGGATCGATGACGTCACTAATCCGTTGTATTCTTGCATGCAGGTGACGTGGCATGGCTTAAGGCAGGACAAAGGGGTCGGGCAACCTGGTGGAGGTCGGCCGGCCTGCATGTGGGGCTGGGTGACCTGAGGTGGGGTCGGCCAGCCTGCATGTGGGGCCGGGCGACCCTGGCCCCTTGTCCAATTTACCGCCTACTCCATATGATGTATATTTCTGTGGAATTTGAGCGTCTCCCTACAAAATAGCTTCAACCACCAAAACTCGTGGAAGATATTAGTTCAAAGTAAATAATGCATAGAACTTTGCTTATTCCCCATTTATTAACCGAGGAATTGGCGGTCGAAATTAGGAAATAACGACCGCCAACACGCCCCCAAGCTTGAACTTTTGCTCGTCCTCGAGCAAAGCTAAGCCTTAGGCTCGGCGGATTAGGAGTTGCATCAATGTCAATAACCCTGCAAGTATTAAGTGCACAACCGAACACTCCACCATTTATGTATTGACCAAACAGGCACAAGTGTATCCCAACCTTTTTATGCATACCTGTGGGGCTTCTTGACTTCTCACCTTGTCTTTGGCGGTTGAGAGATGGAATAACTGCAGTAGAATCTTACCCAATGCAATCTCTTTTCAGGTTTCATAGTCGGAGGTTTTGAAAATTTTGCAATTAAAGCATCAAGTTCCTTAGATGGTACTCTCGAATCGCTCAAGTGGTTATGAAATTCCTCACCTGGGCCAAAGGCCATTCTTTTTCCCTACAAACTATTGGCTTATGTGGAGCTCAAGGTGGGGATAAAAGAAGGCTTACTTATGCCATGTATGTTGTTGAGTCAAAAATTGGTTCTAGTGAAGTTAGTGATACCCCTCATTCTGATCAATAGAGAATGGATGGTGCCTTTGTGGTGGTGGAGAAGATGGACACAAGTGGAAAGTATATGAAGATGAGTCCAGTATACTCAACATTGTGATGATGGGGAATATGGTCTTGGGTGAAAACTCCATATTTTGATGGATCCCCTTGTTTGGAAATTTGAAATCCTTGAGCACATGGAGCTATCACTTTTCTTTCTTTTTTTTTTCATATCTCATTCTCACCCCTTATTATTATTATTTTTTTTTCATAGCTCCATGTCTCATTTTGCAAGGGAACTTGGGGATATCTTGTGGAATATGATTGGAGTATTTATTTGGAAGACCATATTTGTGGATGGGTAAGTGGATGATGGATGTAGTTTTGGTATGGTGGTGGAATATCTAGTGACTGTGGATGCTTGAATTCAATGTGAATTTAAGCATAACCAGATATAGGAAGGCTAGCAAATGAAAGTGGATATGAAGGGGTAATTGATCGGGATTTGAGGTGTCACTACTTCATAAGGACTCAAAGTTTGACAAAACTCAACACAACAATAAGTAGCATATGTAGAGGTTTGATCATATAAGCATTTGGCTCTGGATAGGTATTTCAAACCACTAAGGAACTTGCTTCATTTTTATTTTCAAAAAGAAAACTCTGAGAATTCACCTTACTAGGATCAAGATGGGTGCAACTCAAACTTTTGTCATATCACATTCTCACAACAACCTAGACTTGGTTTGAAAGTACTTGCTCCCACAAGGTTGAACATTAGAGCAAGGATTACAACTTATGCCAATAAGTTCAAATTTTGTTGGAGAGTATCAAGTTGTATACGAAATACTTACAAGAAATTAACAGAGCAACTATTCATCATTTCCTTTAAGCAGAGGGTATAAACAAAACTCTAGCATTATGGGTAGGAGTTAGTTTATTCATGGTTGTAAGCAAATCTTTTTGGTATTTTATATTATGCAAATTTTTATGGGGTTTTTCTTTATTGGGATTAGAAAAGGAAGAAAGCAAGCATATTTTTGGTGTCATGGCACATAGGATAAAAGATATGACCATGAAATGCATGACATTCGGCGTGGGGTACATACCTGGTGCAGCGTTCCCCCCAAGCTTAGATCTTGCAACTGAATGCAAACTTGAAGCTTGTGCTTGGCGTATCTCCCCATGTGCCCATTGCATCTTGTGGGGGTGCCTGACAAATCCTCCCCAAGCTTATACTGTTGTACCTTACTCTTTAGCTTGCTCCCTAGGGTGACAACGATGCTGCTTACTTCTGTTATGTTCGCCTATGTTAGGCGAATTCCCTTCTCTACTCTTGTTTTGCCTCCTCATCTCTTTCAATTAAATGTTAGGGGCAATCCGTCATATCTCCGCGGCTGCTACTTGGACCTTCTACATGGTGTCAGGAGTTTTTGATTTGTAGGCAACTCAGTCCTGGTATTCTACTCTCTTTGGGTGAATGTCTCCTTGTAGTTGATGTCAGGTTCCTCCCAGCTCCAACATCATATTTTCCTTCAGCTGACATTCTTTTCCAAAGTGACACATATAGTGGTTCATCCTTTTCACATGAAATGGAAGAATACCAACGGTCCTTCTCTTCTCAAGAAGAGTGTCAAGAATAGATTCATCTCGTGGCAGGTTGCGTTTCCACCTTTCTTCTATTCCATGGCTAGCGCTGACGTCTCACTTGGCTCATGTAGTTGAAGTAAGGGTTGATCTTGAATCGAGTTCTGACATTGAGCAGACTTCCAAGTGATGGCTATGGCTTGCACAGACCACTTGTTTTTCTTCCCAAATGAGTGGAAAGATGGAGACGAATGTTGTTGGATTTGACACCATTGTCAGTTGAATCTGCCACCAACTTCTAGTTAATGGATGTTCGCATCCGACGGGTAGAGTAGCTCAGCCTGACATCTGGTTGGCTTGTTGCTCAACTGGCCAGGCAGAAAGGAATTAAGGAATGCTCTCTATTCGCATTCCTCCATCATTGGGTGATGTCTCCTCATATATCTCATGTGATCCAATGCTTTGCATGACTTTGACACCTAATCTTGTGCGGACAGCCTCTCGGGATGAGAGATGTCTATGTGTTCTTTTCTGTGTCATGCTTCCCAAGTGATGCAGAGCATGGTCGAAGTCTCGCAGAGATCAACCATATATGATAGGTTGGACATCGGGTCCTTCCTCTCAGGGGGGTTTAGAGGATGAATGTCTCCTGCAACAGGTTAGTGGACAACATATACAATGGGCCTATGTGTAAAGAGTATTAACACTGGGCCCGTTGTACATAATGTGCTAAAAAAAATTGGCATTTTTAAAAGCTCAGAAGCACAAAACCATGTTGTTGCCATGATCATTACCATGTTCAAGAATCTACTCAAATCTAAGGTCACGACATGTGAAAAGAGATTACTCAGGACCTTGATTTTTATCTCCATGGAAACTTAAGAAAAATCGACCAGCACCCGATTCAATCGATAGCGACGGTGGATATTTCACAACCAAAATCTACTCATAGCTCAATGATCAACGTTGTCAAATTGACCAAAGCAGGCCCTTAACCTAAGCACCATGCTCAATTTAAGAGACCTATAGGCACTCATTGGATTCTGGCCCAAACTATGTCTACCCCCAGCAGATTAAGGTCGCATGAAAACATGGTCAAGATTTACTCACATGGATAGAGCAAAATGAAGCATGGAGTTTTCAATTTTTTTTTTTTTTTTGCTTTTTATAAGATAGAAAGAAAGGGTAACAACAACAAGTTGAATAACAAATTAATATTCTATCTCGCCGCTTCCCCCGCAACGGCGCCAAAAAGCTTATTGGCGGTTCTTAGCCTAACAGATTTTACTCCGCAAGCGTACGGAGACTGCTGTATCTTTCACCCGGGAGTATTCCAAGGTATCGTATTTATCCATAGGGAAGCATTGAGATAGATATATTAACTTATCAAACATCTTGTTATTTTACTCTTTCATTCTAAACGGTAAAATAAAGGATAACGGCACACTGACACACTCCACAAGGATACACAGCTCAATGTGAAGCTAGGAGGACAATGAGACGGATCTGGTTCCTGATGAGATCTTCCTTTACTAAGGTCAAGCCAAAAGACAAAGCTAGCTCCAACTATCACTCTACTATGGTCGTGACACGACTGAGGTTATGGTTTGGTCTAGTCATCTTTACTGCATCAGACATCGCGGCTATAGAACCACTGCCAGGCACTAGAGTGCTGATTACCCAGCCGAGAAAGGCGAGTTCTAGGGAGCCCGACTAAGCATCTACATACATGTTGGATCACAACCTGGTGCCAGCCCGAACGACGGGGTGGAATACTGAGACGCCCTAATGCTGTTACCAAAAGGGGCTACCTAAAGCCTGTGCGGTACACACGAGACACCCAGAGCTGCGTGGGGCTGGTTGCAAACCAAGGTGAACTTACAGAGTAAACTCTAGTTATTCACATCCTCCACTTGGCTAGAAACAAGTGGAAGCATCACAACTGCTACGACTTAACTAACTGCGTGAACAAGGAACCCGCAAGTAAAAAGACTAGATTAACCATAACCTCATAGAGCAACACTAACTAAGTCTAATGACATCCCTACACTACGATTATAACCATAGGCAGGAAAGTAAATGCTTGAACTTAAATAAAGAAATATATTAAATAAACTCAAAGTTTTACAGGAAAGGAAAGATACAAGAGACTCATACCAGACTCCTGAAGACTGCTCCGGAACAGGTAGAGCCCGACTCTAACTCCTACCAAAACATTGAACTAAAGGGGTAGCGCCACCCAAAAGGGGGCACCTCCCCAATAGAGAGAGTGGAGAGAGTACAATGGTGCAAGTGAGAGTAAGGGGGTGCCTCTCTATTTATAGTGGAGGAGGTGCCTTGGAGAGGTGGAGATGCTCCCTTGATCCTAGGAATGTTCCTTTCTTGCATGCACGGCAACTTAGGAGTGAAGGAACTTGCATGTGGATGAAATGTGGGGCCAAGTGACCACTCTCCAGGCCGGGCGACCTGCATGTGGGGCCAGGTGACCTGCATGTGGGGCCGGGCGGCGTCCCCCTTGGTTGGCCGGCCCTTAGATCCACCGCCTTCGCTTCATCGACGGTCCAGGACTCCTTCCAAGGTCGGTAACCAACTGGGCACGTGTTACATAGGGCGGGCGGCCAAGGTAGTTGGCCGGGCGACCTCCCTCTTAGGTCGGGTGGCCCATGTGCTTCCTCCTCCGCTGTCCGATTAACCGTCTTAGTGTTTGGACGTTGAGGATTGAACGGTGTCGGATCGATGACGTCACTAATCCATTGTATTCTTGCATGCAGGTGACGTGGCATGGCTTAAGGCAGGACAAAGGGGTCGGGCAACCTGGTGGATGTCAGCCGGCCTGCATGTGGGGCTGGGCGACCTGAGGTGGGGTCGGCCGGCCTGCATGGGGGGCCGGGCGACCATGGCCCCTTGTCCAATTTACCCCCTACTCCATATGATGTATATTTCTGTGGAATTTGAGTGTCTCCCTACAAAATAGCTTCAACCACCAAAACTCGTGGAAGATATTAGTTCAAAGTAAATAATACATAGAACTTTGCTTATTTCCCATTCATTAACCGAGGAATTGGCGGTCGAAATTAGGAAATAATGACCGCCAACAATGCCCAGGTAGATGTCCTGGCTGTCACCGGCCTGGGGAGCGTCGTGCCCTTCAGGGGGCAAGCAGATGATGGTACCACCAGTGGCGCCGCCACTAACGCCACGTGGGCTTTCGTGGCGATGTCTGATGGTGAAGGGTGGCCCGAGCCAGCCGGTCGCAGAGAACTCCCAGTCATCTCTGAGATGAGGGGTGACTTTTCCTAAATGCGCCAGGGGTTATGGCGCTTGGAAGACCAGCTGGCCACCAAGTGGCGTAGGTAGCTGCCATGGAGGACGTTGCCGCCATCGCCGCAGCCCATCGTGAGGGACGAAGCCTAGAATGTCTTGGCAAGTGGCTACGAGGCCTCTGAGGCCGAAGCCGAGGAGCTGAGGCTAGCCCATGACGCAGCCTTGGCAGCTCATGACGCCGCCCTGGTGCAAGCCAGTCAGGCCACTGCGGAGAGGGATGGGGCTTATGCAAGCGCCCTTGCCTCTGTGAGGAATGAGGAGGAGATCCTAGAGCTGAGGCATCAGGAGCTTGACGGGGAGTCGTCGAGGCTGAAGGAGCGTCACACCGAGTTGAAGGTGCAGGAGACCAAGTTGTTTCAATGCAACGAGGCTACCAAACAGCGGGAGGCGGCATTGTGCTCCAAAGAAGAGAAGCAGGCCGAACGCGAGAGCCTCCATGTTCAGTGGGTTATGGACCACAACGCAGAAGTCACGGTGTTTGAAAATGAGAAGAAGGAACACGCCTCTTCGGTAGCGGCCTTGGAGCAGCAACGGGAGGAAGTGGCGGCTCGCGAGAGTGCCATCTCCGCCCGGGAGGAGGTCGCTGCCAAAGCCATTGAGGAGCGGGATGCTCTTTCCAAGGTTGCCGCTCGGGTGACTGAAGTCGAAGAAGGTCTCGAGGCGGCGAAGGCAGTGCATGACGATCACCTGAAGCTATGATCGTATGCCTGCAGCAGTGGCTGGAGTGCATACAATCAGATACGTGCTGCCGTTGTTGGCCTAGAGATCCCTATTCCCGACATGCCTTCGTAGCTGTCTATTGGTTTCCTTGGAGGTCTGCCTCCCGCTTTCTCATCTTTGGCCAACTCCTTGATGAGCGCCAAAGCCCGGTTGGATGTTCGTGTCGAGGGGGAGAAGCGCAGCGTTGGGCTCACATGTGCAATCAACGCACTTGGGCTTGCCAAATGTAAGGCACCCAGCCTTGACCTCTCGACCGTTGCTGACCAGAAGTCCAGCAGCGACGAGCTTCAGCAGGCGATGGCTATGTGCTACAGTGTCGTCGAGCAGATAGTTGAGGGCTACTTGGCTAGCGACGAGTCCGAGGCGGAGCCGGAGTCCTCAGACGAAGATTAGCCGGCTGCTCTTCCCTCGTTACGCTTATTAGTTTCTCCTTTTGTTTTCTGAAGTTGTTTCATGAACTTGTGTCGCTTGACCGTTGCTCTAAGTCGAGCTAAACTCTATTGCCCTTTTTGTGGTGTATGTAAAGTTTCTCAGTTTTTCTTCATGCTTTGGGTGTGCCCAGGGTGCTATCCCTGCACAGAAGATCCAAAGTTTGTTTCTTTTAAAAAGCCGCTCAGGTGTAGTCTTGTCACCTCGTCACGCGGCACCGTGCAGTGACGGTTGGTAGGGGCCTACACGCTTGCCTCCTCACGGGGGCAACAGCCCGGCCCTATTCTGCCCAACATGTCTCGTCGGACTGAGACGGCCAGTGAGCATTTCAACCCTTTTTGACTAAAGGCGTACTTGTTTTTGCTTCTTCTATTGTGGGGTTGGAGACGGTGCTTGACTCGTCTCCACCGAGTCACTCAGCGTAGAGCATCGGATGCCTCTGTGCGGAGTAGTCCCATCACCACCCTAACGCTGGCAAGGCAGCGATGGGGGAATCTCTTTGAATGCCTTGGGCAAGGCATCAGAAGCGTGCTAGCGGTAGGCTCCTGCATTGCTTTGAAAGCCTTGGCTTTTGGCAGGGATGCTTCACTGTGGATCCGTCTTTTGAGTAGCACGAAAGGGCGTCCTTGTAGCCTCTGTCCGGCCGGTTTAGGGGGCTACAGAGATCTTGTGACCCCCTTCCCAGGCTTATGCATTTGCTGCGCCCACGCCCTCTCGGCTCAGGCTATAAATAGGGGGTCTCCCCTCAATTCTTTGCATCTCACCTTGGAGTAGGGTGGTCGAGTAGTTTTTAGCTTAGTAGTTCCCCCACCAAGCCGTAGAGCCCGTCCTTCCCTTCCACGCCTCACAAATGGAGTTAGCTTGCCTCCACTCTAGAGGCATGGAGTGTTGTTCACTGAGTTCCGCCAATCAGGCCGCCAAGGCCAACCTTAGAGTAGCTTGGATTAGTATTCTTCATGCTACCCACAACCTTAGGTTGTGAGCGTCTTTTTATATGTGTCGGAGTCAGGTTGTGAGCGGCTTTTTAGCCAGCCCTCATGACCTGGCTTCCCCCCAACGCCCTCGCTGCCATGGGCCCCTTGCGTAGGTGAGGCTCGGTGTCGGCCCGCTTTCTGATCATTAGAGATCGGCTGACGCTCCACCTGGGGCCTTCTAAGATGAGGCCCCGGTAGTGTGGAGCCACCGACGCGTGAGCGAAGCTCTCCCCTGCAGTCCTCGTGATGCATGGCCAGTTGTGGATGGTGTAGGTGCCGTGTGTCTTGCCTGACTACCTCCCTCATTTATAGGCAGCGGCTGAACATGAGCACCCACCACCACCGAGATGGCTGATGCATTGGTGTCACCGAGGCAGTGAAGGCAGTGGCGCATGGTGAGGTTGTCTAGGGGGATCCGACACCGAGCGATGGTGCACACGCTTCTCTTCACCACCGCTCTTAGAGCCGCCGCCACCGTGGCCAGCGAGGTTGGAGGCTGGGGAGTGCCAGGAACCGTGACCGCAAGAGGGCTGACTTTCGAAGTCTGCCCCTCCATCCCACGGATCCCGAGTAGCTTCTTCGCCATCTCCTCCATGGTGCGGATGCAGCAGCGAGTCGCTGACCCCCACGTTGAGCTCCCAGAAGAGGATGCCTAGTGGTTGTGCTGGGTCAGCTACAGTGGAGTGCTGGAGAGGAAGATATCCTCCTCCAGTGCTCCCAGCATGCTGCAGACGCTGACAAGGTCGAGGTGGGAGCCCTTGCTTGGCCATGGCACCTGGGAGGGAGGAGTGGAAAGGCTCATGTTCTTCTCCTCTACCAGGGTGTCTAGCTCCGTCAAGGGTTCTTCTCCAAAACCTGTCTTCGCCACGGTCGGTGGGGTGTACAGCTCTTCTCGACTCTAGCCCCCGAGTGGGACCCAGAGTTCCCTTTGATCCATTCTTCAATGTATCTTGTATTTGTGCAACAGTATGAATAAAGTGGAGTGACTTTTGGCATTGTCTGGATAGTGTTTCCTTCATGGGCCCCCAGGGCATCGCCTGGGGGTTTGAGATGGACTTCGAGTTCCCCTTCAGTTTTTTCCCAAGTTCAGGAATCTCGGGGCATCGCCCGAGGTTATAGTTGCCTTCGTCCTTCTGCTGACACCAGGTGCCCCCGGGCAACGCCCGGGGTTCCCTCGAGTCTTCCGATCCGGAGTCCCCAAGGCCACGCCCGGGGGTTCCTCCGAGTCCCTTGGTCCGGAGTCATCCTCCGAAGTTTTCCCCAGGGGTTCCTTCCAGGGGGTTCACCAAAGTCCCCTGGAGAGGCCAAGGCCTACTCCAAGGCTGCACCTACCCCGGACGAGGTCATCCCCCTAAGTATTCACCGCGGGGTTGCGTTTTTATCTACCTGAAATGAGGCTCACATAGAAGGAGTGACTCTCCCCCTGAGGCATTGTTACTTGTTCCCTACTTGGCGCTTTTGCTTAACACCCCACAAGCATGTTCTGGTCTTGGCTCGAACGACCGAGGTTCAAGGGTTTAGGACCAGGGGGGACCCAAATCTTGGAAGCAGTGAGCGGGTGAAGGCGGACCAGGCCGAGACACGGCGACCCGATTAGGACCCCTGGCGCTATCCCCTAACTCCGGTCCTTACCAGTATTCAGGCCCTTGCTCTGAGTTGTTTGCTCAATCAATCTTTCAGGTACTCCAAACCATGCCTCATGGGGATACAAGAGGGGTACATATAAATAGAAAACTGACTTCATTGAATTTTGAAAAATAATCCATTTTCGAGCATTTACATAAATAGCAACATATTGGGTGGCCCTCGGGCAACAGGGTGCATCCGAGGGTTGTACCGTGGTGCCTCATGGGTAGAATTTTAGTAGATATTCGATGTTCCATCGGTATGGGAGCTCTTCACCACTCTCCGTGGCTAGGCGTACGCAGCTGTCTCGAGAGACCTCGACCACACAATAGGGACCTTCTCAAGTGGGGGATAGTTTGTTCATCCCCACCTGAGTCAGAATGCGTTTGAGCACAAGGTCTCCTACAGCTGATCGGGGTCTCACTCGGCGCTGGTGGCAACAGCGCAAGGCCTGTTGATATTTAGCAGCACGGAGGATAGCTACTATGCATTTTTCTTCCAAGGGGTCGACGTCTTCATGCTAGAGTTGTTCCTGTAATTCTTCGTCAAAGGCGTTTACTAGGGGGCTCCCATTTGTAACTTCAAGGGGAAGCATTGTCTCTGCCCCGAAGACTAAAAAGAACGGGGTTTCCCCAGTCGGTTCACCCAAAGCACAGGCTCGAGGTGGTCCACCCACTTTTTGCCATGTTTTTCCAAGCTCTCAAAAGTCTGAGTCTTGAGCCCTTTAAGGATCTCCATGTTTGCCCTCTACTTGCCCATTGCTTTGTGGGTGATGTGAGGAGGCATAGCAGATCTTGATGGCCATGTTGTCGCTGTATTCTTGAAAAACAACACTAGTGAAGTTCGTGCCATTATCAGTGATGATGCGGCTCGGAACCCCAAATCGGGAGACGATCCCCCGGAGGAACTTGGTTGCTAAATGCCTGTCAATCGTCCTGATAGGCACGACTTCAGGCACTTCGTGAACTTGTCGATGGCAACATAGAGGTACTCGAAGCCTCCTACTACTTTGGGGAACGGGCCCAGAGCATCAATCCCCCAGACCGCAAAAGGCCATGACAGGGGAATGAGCTGCACGAGCTGAGACGGCGTGTCAATTTGTTTCGCATGGTACTGAAATGCCTTACATTTTTTGACCATCTCAGTTGAGTCCTTGAGGGCTGTCGGCCAGTAAAAGCCATGCCGGAAGGCTTTCCCAACCATCGTGCGGGATGCTGAGTGACTCCCACACTTGTCCTCATGGATATCCTCAAGGATCTCGAGGCCTTCCTCCTAGGGGACGCACTTGAGCAGAACGCCATTTGATGCGCAGCGGTAGAGGTCCCCTTCTACTACCACATATCTTTTTGCTTGACGAATTACACGTTCTGCTGTTGCCTCCTCCCCACGAAGGGTGTTGTCTTCCAAGGAACCCTGGATCTCCTAGATCCAGTTCCCGGGGTTGGCTCCCAGGGTTCTCTGGGCTTCCTTCTCATCGGGAGGGTGATCACTCCACGGGGCTTGGAGTTGCTCGGGGTTTGGATTATCGGCCCCCGAGGCTTGCGGTTGCCCGGAGTTTGAGTTTCCGGCATTCTGACCCCCAGGCCGGGGGGTGACGCCGCCCCCTGGCCCAGAAATCGCAGCCACTTTTATGAAGTAATCCACTAGCTGCTGCTCTGAGGGCTCGCAGAGGTTCGGAGGACTCGATTGTGGAAGACTCCACTGGGTGGAGGAGCCCTTGCCGAAGCAAGGTGGAGAGTTCGTCTGCTTGAGTGTTTTCTTCTCGGGGTATGTACCTGAACTCAATTGCGCCGAAAGAGAGCTCAATCTTCTTAACCTTTATCAGGTATGCTGCCAAGTGCGCCTTGTTACAGGCGCACATGCTGTTGACCTGATTGATCACCTGCTGTGAGTCCCTTTTAATGCGGAGTTGGTGGATCCCAAGGCTGAGGGCAGTCTTGAGTCCCGCAATCAGAGCTTCATAATCCGCTGCATTGTTTGAGGTTTTGAACATGATGTAGAACATGTACCGCAAGAGCTCTCCTTCAAGAGATATGAGGACTACTCCGGCCCCCGAGCGCTTGCGGGTACATGAGCCATCAAAGCACAGCTCCCAGGGTTTCTCAGTGAATTGGACGCATGGTTCTTCGGGTGTAGTGGGTTCTGGGCTTTAGAATCTGGAGCTTCGGCCCCCGGCATCCATTCAACGAGAAAATCTACTAGGACCTGACTCTTGATAGCATACCGTGCAACAAATTTGAGTTCGAATTCAGCTAGCTCCGCCGGCCATTTGGTTATCCGTCCTGTAGCGTGTCGATTTCTCAACACGGTCCCAAGCGGGTAAGAAGTGACGACAGAGATTTTATGTCTTTGAAAATAATGTCGCAACTTCCTTGACGCCACGAGTACGGCGTACAGTAGCTCTTGGACCTCGGAGTACCTCGTGGGGGCATCCCGTAGGACTTTGCTCACAAGGTAGACTGGGTGTTGAATCCTTTGGGGTTCTGGGGGTTCGTCATCGGGTTTCGGGGCGGGTGACGCAAATGCTGAAAGGACGGGGGTTTCTCCGCTGAGCGCAGAATCTACCCCCGTCGCGTCTTTTATGTGGTCGTCACTCGCATGAGCACCAGCCATGCCTGGCTCTTTTCCCCGGGTAACCTCCAGAGGAGCGTGCCCGGGCCAAGATGGTTCGTCACGTTCAGCCACGAGAACCATGCTAACCACGCTATTGGTGACCGCAATGTAGAGGAGCAAGGGTTCCCTCTCCCGAGGTGTGACCAGCACCGGCGGGGAAGAGAGGTACTTCTTCAATGCTTTGAACACTTCCTGTGCTTCTTCTGCCTACTCGAATGAGTTATCCTTCCTGAGGAGCTTGAAGAATGGGAGAGCCCGTTCTCCTAGCCTTGAGATGAATCGGCTAAGGGCAGCCATGCTGCCGGTCAACATCTGGACCTCCTTTATACGGGTTGGGGGTTGCATTCTTTCGATGGCTTGAATTTTTCGGGGTTTGCCTCGATCCCCCGGTGTGAGACCAGGAAACCGAGGAGCTTTCCCGCGACAACCCCGAACACACACTTCTCAGGATTCAGCATCATTTTGTAGCTATGCAAGCTTTTGAAGACATCTTCCAAATCCCGAAGCAATGAATCACTCTGACGGGATTTAATTACAATGTTATCCACATACACCTCGACTGTTTTGCCTATATGATCTTTAAGAGTAATATGAGTTGCGCGTACAAAAGTTGGCAATGCATTTTTGAGACCATACGGCATATTCACATAACAATACAGTCCACATGGGGTAATATAAATGATGTTTTCTCCTCATCCTCCCTTGCCATTCTAATCTGGTGGAACCCTGAACATGCATCTAAGAACGGTAATAGTTCACATCCAGCTGTAGAATCAGCAATTTGATCTATCCTAGGGAGTGGATAAGGATCTTTTGGGCAAGCCTTGTTCAAGTCAGTGTAGTCGATGCACATCTGCAATTTGCCCCCAGCCTTGGGGACCACTACTGGGTTTGCGAGCCAATCCGGGTGCTAAACCTCCCGGATAAAGCCTGCGCGAAGAAGCTTGGCGATCTCGAGATGGATAAAGTCCTGTCTTTCCATCGACTGTTTGCGAATCTTTTGTTGAACCGGCCTTGCGCCGGGATGCACTACGAGTTTGTGCTCTATCACCTCCCTGGGGACCCCGGGCATGTCGAATGGTTGCCAAGCAAACACATCGACATTAGCCCAGAGGAAAGCGATGAGCGCGAGTTCCTATTTGGGGTCCAGACCCCCAACCATGCAGGTGGTCTAGGAAGGCCCTGCCCTGATCTATACGACCTTGGTTGGGACTGTGTCTCCGTTGAGGGGACCCTGCTGTTGCTTTGGAGCGGCCACCCGGGGTTCAGGTCCCCGGGCCTCTTCTTCCTCCAAGGGTCCCATGGAGATAATGGGGATCCCAGGAGGCTTGGTCGAGTCAACCCCAGTCAGGGGTTCTTCGTATCCTTGTGCTGCCATGGCTTGCAGCTCCTCCATGGCCTTGACTGCCGCAGAGCGGTTGCCAAGGATCGTGATGACCCCATTGGGGCCTGGCATTTTCATGCAGAGATACCTGTAACGTACAGCTGCCATAAAGCTGTACAAAAACGGAAGACCGGGAGCGTGGCTGCAGCAGTGACCTGCCTCCTCAAAAGCTTGAGGGCACGGCGGGTCTGCGCGCTGCCGACGTTGCTGTGTATAACAGCAATGACCCGCTTTGCTACCTAGAACTTCGCAGCGTCATCTTCTTTGTCGTTGTCGTCATCAGAGGTGTTCTCCTGGGGTTTGTTTCCCCCACGAGGACCCCTCTCCGGCCTATCTTGCTGTTCTAGGTTCTCCCGCGTCTGACGGTTCCGCTCCGTGATGTTCTTGACGATCTGACAGTCTTTCAAGTCATGGCTATCAGAGTCGTGTAGTGGGCACCACATTTTTGCTTTACCCCGGTCCGTGGCAGCTCTGGGGTGCTTGTCCTCGCAGCGGCGTTGGTCGGCAGGCTGGTTCCCACCCGCCGTGAAGACGGCCCCCTGCTCCGAGGTTTTGCCTGGCCTTCATGCTCAGGGGCTTGATCTGCCAACCTTAGCTGGACAGTCAGGGGATTATGCCAAGTCCGGCCTTCATCTGCTCGGGCGCACTTGTTAGGAAGAGCTAAGAGCTCTCCGACATCATGAACCTCATGCATAGCAAGCTTTTCCAGCATCTTCTCATCTCGGCCCCCTGGCGAAAAGCCACAATGACCGAGGCTGGGGCGATCCGAGGAATGGTGTGCCTTACCTGGCAGAACCGCTGGACAAACTGGCACAGAGTCTCGTTGGGCTGCTGCCTGACACCGTGGAGGTCCGCCTCGGACCCCGCACGAGGGCATGAGTCGGCAAAGTTCACTAGGAACAACCGACACAACACCTCCCACGAGATGACAGATTCCTCTCGGAGGTTCATCAGCCAGGTGCGTTCCGCCCCGGTCAACGCCACATGGAAGTAGTTCGCTATCACATCATTTGCGCCTCCTGCGGCAATGATGGCAGTGGAGTAGATCTGCAGGAACTCGTGTCGATCAATGGTACCGTCGAACTTCTCCGGCATGTGTGGCCGAAATTTGGCCGGCCATGGCACCCGCCGGACATGCGAGGCAAGCGTCCAGCACCCGGCCCCGAAGTCCAACTCCGGGGGCCCGAGCGCCGGAGCCATGTATAACCCTGGCACCGGTGCTCCCTCCTAGGGGTTCGGGACCCCGTAGAATGCCTGAGCCCCGGCCCCCGGGGCTCGTACCCCGACCTGGGGGTTCGACGCATTGCCGGGGTTCTGAACCCCGGCTCCCGGGGCTTGTACCCCGAGCGGGGGGTTCATGCCCCCATACGGAGATTGCTCCCCAATGCCCGGGACTTGCACCCCGGGATGGGGGATCTACATGTCGTCAAGCTCCTAGCGGCGGTGCTCCCGGCTACACTCGATAGTGAGCCGAGCGTCCTCTGCTGCCCTGTTTCCGTTCAGCACCTCGCGTAGGTCACGCGGTTGTTGTTGTAGTGGTGCCTACTACTAGACTCTAGGGAGCAACTGCTCCTGCGCCCCGCCTTAGGGCGCCCGCGAGTGGTGGTGGCCTGAGGCTGCGGTACCTCAGGCCCGCCAACATCCTGGGAAGCTCCTGATGGCACTCGACCAGCTGCGACGAACCTTGCAACGTCATGCTGCCACTGCTCATACGCCTCCGGCGCCGCTCCTGGCGCCGGCAGGTTACGCAGCAGAGCCTCCGCTGCATACAATGCTCCAACCACATGGTCAGAGAAATCTAGCCTGCGTCAGGTCACGGGCCATAGGGCTCCGAACAGACTAAGATCTAGCTCCCTGCCTGTTGTCGGGGGCAGGAGCTCACGGAGGATCCACCGCAGCAGAAGGGGTATGCTGCTGTTGCCCCCTCTGTTGCACCTGTGAAGCCAGATCTCCTGCCGCAGCGTGGGATGCTTGACGGCCACCCGCAGACGCAGACGCTCTCCTCCTCCATGTGTAGGTGGAGCGCCCACCGTGGGGCACCGGCGGTGCTGACGCCACGTGGTGCGGACGCCTCTCAGGCGGCGGCGTATGTGCCCGGTGATGCGGTGCCACCTCTCCTCCCTTGGAGCTAGCAGTAGAACGAAGTGGGCCTCCTCGACCCGATTCCCTCGCAGCCATCGAGGTGTGCGGTCAGCACGCCCCACCCCTACCTGGTGCGCTAATATCGACGTTCTCGACACTGAGATACCGTAGAGGTATCCCGCTAGGATGAAGAAGCGTAGGGACGTGGGCGCTTCCGGCGAGCTCTACTGCGAGAGGAAGGGTGTAGGACTCGGATTTAGAGAGGTTCGGGCCACCAGTGTGGTGTAACACCCTACGTCCTCTTAGGGAAGCTTCAATATAGAGTGTAGAACACAAGTTATAGCTTGGGACAAAGCTCAAGCCTGCGTGGAAGAGCTCTGCTGTGTGTGCCTGTATGTGTGTAGTTGAAGGAAATTCCGTCCTGCCTCTAAGAGTCCCTCTCTTCCCTTTTATAGGCCTAGGGAAGATGAGAGAGTACAGAGTTGGTAGCACTGGGCTACAGTGATGCTTATGGTGGTCCTTATCTTTAAACAGGGTCTTCTACTGTATAATCAAATGACGGCCATGCCTCTACTGACGTCGTATGCCATCCGAGCATGACGGTGGTTCACTGTTATGTCTTTTGTTGCGGTCCTTTTGCTTACGTGCCGGAGTGGTTCCATACTGTCCCATCCCGTTTGACGGGCCCGAAGCATGGCCTGCACGCTGCTCGCATCGTGCTGGTGTACTTTTGACCCACCAACCCTCCTATATTCATTGCGGTAGGTGATGGGACACCTTGGGCTATGCAGGAGCCCTCCGGGGTTCCCAGGTCTTGCCCCGGGGGTAATGCGACTTGCTGCCACGTGTCCTTTACCGTGGCCTTGGCTTGTCCCTGAGATAGTCTTGCGGCTGTAGGTCCAACTCTATGGGCTCGCGGTCCCACTTTCTCCTTCATATATGATGAGGCTTCTAGGTGAGCGTCTCTGGGGTATGGGTCCCAAGGGACGCTAACAGCTGCCGTCTCTGTCTAGCGGCCACGGCATCATCCGGCGATGTTGGCGGCAGGGCTGGGCGGGTGTTGCACCAGCCATTGTTTCCGATCAAGTCGACCCCGCTGCCATCACCGCCGCCTCCGCCGGCACCGGACTTTACATCTGACCCGGCGATGCTAGACGGGCCACCTGCCCTTGTTCCCTCCGGCGCCACCAACGGCGCCAGCGGCAGCGGGCGGTGGGGGCACGACAACGACATCCACGCCCTCCACCGTCGCCGCCAATGTCCTGACTGGTGGAGTGGTGGAGGCCGTCCGGCGAGCGGCGGCAGCACTCGAACGGAGGCACGTGGAGGTGACCAATGAATTGTGCCAGTATCGGGCGAACGAGTGGAAGCCGATTAGGCTGGGATTGATCCTTCCAGGGGTTTTCGGTTTTTTTTTTTTTTTTTTTTTGCATTTGGGATGGTGTGGTGGGAGGGTTTATGCGTAAAATGGCACATCACCGTTGGATGTCTCTTGGACGCACCAGAATGGCCGCTTGCACAAATAGCCTGCTTGCACCTAAGTCGTACCTCTTTAAACTAAGATAAATAAGGTATCAAGTATAATGTGATAAAAAATGTTGTCATACAATATACATTAGTATATTTCTATTTTCAAAGTCTATGTCACCTTTGAGTCCACTAATTTAGAAATCTTGTCACTTTAAAAATTCCAGCAGCCCCCACAACGTGTCGATTAAGGTGAATCCGACTTTCCACGTACTCCCTCTATCCCATAATATAAGGCATATAAATTTTTAGCACGGTCTTTAAAGCGAAACTTTGATCATGCATATCTTTTAAAATATGTCATCAATGAACATAAAATTACTCTCAACTAAAAGTACTTTTGAATATAAATCTAAATATATAACTTGCATACATTAAATATATATATTTTATAATAAATTATTAAGCTAAAGATTTAAACCGTTGACTTTCCTGAAAACATGAGTGCCTTATTTTATGGGATGGAGAGAGTATTATTTACTTTTTTATTAACCCAAGTTTCCTACTAATAAGGATTGTTAAATATCTGTTCAAGTCACTCTCCTCTTCGGTTTACTATATAACTATATATCATTTTTTTCTCACACATACATACACAAGTGAACCCATCATGCTTTAGTTATTGCAATTTATTCAGTAGCAAGTTGAAGTTGCTCCTTACATCTCACATTCATTCATGTATTAATATCGCTAAACTTTCTAAATGTATACTTCGAATTATATGAAAGCACTTGCCTTTTTTACCCAAATAATTATGTAATATCCCCCTATGCAGGATAGAAGGAGACAAAAGAATAGGTAAATGGTGTACTTTATGCAGCTCTTTGATTCATGTATATCCCCCTATGCATGACAACATGAGATAAAAGGACGGGTAAATGGAGTCCTCTGTGCAGTTCTTTGAATCACGTATTGTTAAGAAGCGCACCCAAAGTAATAAGTTGTCATCACTAGAGATGTGTTACTCATGCCATAATGAAATATCCACTCTACAAATCTTTTTAGTAGTTTTAATTGCATAGATTTATTAGAATTATTGTTAGAGGCTGAGTGCTGGCAGACCCATGGCTGTTCCATTGTTCTGTTTTCTCTGCGAGATGAATATTTGAATCAATACTATTCCTTTCTTTAAAAAAGTATTGAACTCACTCTTTAAGTGTGGCGGAACCGCCCTGCTTAATCCAGACTAAGTACACCTGTCACCTCTGGCTCGCAGTGCACTTAGGCCAGACTAAACCCGATAGTCTGTCGAGCTACCCAAAGGGCACTCGATGTAACCATCGCCCAAAGATACTGACATCACACACATTCAGCCCTCGAAAGAGCCACAACAATTACATCATCGCAGGCAATTGAATAGCGGAAGTAAGATAAAGATTCTTACAAACCAATACATGTAATCAAATACAGGGTCAAAATACGGCGAAAGCGATTTCAAAGTATATATATAGCGGAAACGTTTCAAAACATCTCGCAGCGGATATAAAACTCAACTAGTCTACAGATAGAGATAAACAAGGCAAGTAGCACCGAGCACACCGGTTCTACCCTCCTTCAACACAGTCATCCTGGTGTCGTTAGTACCTGTAATCTAAAAGTGGAGGCAAACCCTGAGTACTAATTACTCAGTAGGACTTAATGGAAATGGCTTACGGCTGACGCAAAGCTTGCTTACTAAGAGTTTGATCCTTAGCTGTTGATTTCAAACAGGATCAAGTTAACATGTGGAAGTAGGATTAACAACTGCTTGGTTTATCATATAGAAGAGGGATTTGGCAGTTGCTTAGTTCATCCTATCAATAATACTAATCATGAGTATAATAATAAGTTGTATAAAAGTAAAGCATGTATATTCAAGCATGTAGTATTCAAAACCATGAATTCATAATACAGCATATTCAAGTGGATTACTGCTTTGCCCGTCAATGGTATTGGTATTCTCACACCTGGTGAGCATCAGCGATTCGAATCGATTTTTATATTCCCGGGAATAACTAGAAGCACCAGGATAGCATATGCTTACTAACTCCCAGCGTTCTCACATATGCTTCCCCCATCTCTACTTATCCCGTCTCAAGTTCGATGACCACTCCCGCCTGACTCCCGGAACGCGTTGTCGCAGGAGCGTTACCACGGTCACGTTGGGTCAGCCCTCCCTTGACACCCGCCTCCGCGGCCACCTTCCTCTCAACCAATGGGTAGGAACGTGCCCCTGTGCTTGAGACGGCACAAGTAAGACTTTCACCGGTCCATTGATCCTGGATAAGCACCCTAGCAATGTTATGCCGACCAATAGGCGAACAACGACCGGCCTTATGCGACTCGAGTAGAGTCCACCATGCCTTCCACATCATCATCATCATTTTTCTTGTATAACCATATCTCCGCTCGGTCTCGAGTTAAAACCATGAGCATCCTCATAGCTTTCATCATAGTAACAGTTCTTATGACTTTTGAAAAATCACCTACGCGACGAGTGACTCCATTCACTCGTGTCTACTCGTACCTAACATTACTAGGCATACTCGTCCTACGTACTCTATTTTAGGTGCTAGGGCCAGGGCAGCCAAGGAGTCTAATGCAAATGGGTTCTAAACAACTCCTAATGCAGATGCGTAAGCATTCATCAAATACATTTGCTAGGTAAAGCATGGTCCCGCCTACCTCTGATTTGCTTTAAGAGAACCAACAAACTATGCTAGTGTTAATTTGCCGGGTTGTGAGGCTTTGCCCCAAACAACCCCTTGATCCCTTGGACAACTCCTCCGTCCAAACACGACTGATGGGCCCTCTAGGTCGTGAGTGGGTCTTAGTTGGTCTTTTGGATCACCATTGGTTGAAGTAGTTCCACGCGCTCATTTCTTGATCACGTATCTGTAATGAGCGCTACTATATGATTGACACGCGGGATGATGCGACGAATGAGATGCTTGAATACGAAGCACACGTATGAATAACCATTTCATGAATAGGCAAAAAGGTGATTGATAAACTACTTAAACAAGGAGTACCTTTATGGGCCTAGATCAAACATATACCAAATCGACTGTATGATTGCACTTATCAAGTTAGTGATCATACGACAACCGTATTAATGATGTGAGTTGGTAAAAGCGAGTAATATCTAAATTTGTACATGAGCAAGTTATCAATTTAACTGGTTCTTTATCATTTCATGTGTAAGCAAAACATCACACCAGTATGTGAGCACACATGTAGTGGGCTACTACACCATTCTCCTAGCATTAGTAACAGTCGTACTTTCATGAACTGATAATAAGTATACCCAATCACATACCTAACTAGTAAGTAAGTTATTTATCATAAAGAAGACATGTTGGGTACTATGTGGATGGAAGCCACACTAGGATGATGCAAGGTTAAAACATCATTAAGTGTCTTGTTTGAAATGAGTTATCTATCATGGAAAGACTACTTCATGCATTCATAGGGAACACTCACTAACGATATTACACCTTTTGTTTTTCTCATGGATTAAGGACCTATATTAACTTTAAGTGTTTTACATGGCAATTGAATTAGCCCCGCAATCAAGTGTGGCATAAACAACAGTAGATAGCTTGCAGCTAGAAATCAACCCACATGCATAATGATATCAATTTCAAACCAACACCTACAGTTATAATTAAATAACATATGCCTACTTTATGAATAAAAAGCATTACTTGTGTTCATGTAGTCAGGCAACTCTAAATGAGCTCAGATTTTTATGATATGTAGGTTTATACTACATTATGATTCTGTCAAAATTTCAGCCATAAAAGAGTTATAAATTAATTATGAAATCTTTAGCAAGATATCAGCCCTATAGCTTCTCAGATTTTTCATCAATTGTCGGAATGGTTTCTGAAGCTGAAATTTTACCAGTAAGCTATACTTAGCATGGACTGCATGTACAAAAATTTACAAGTTAAAACTCCCAAGTTTGACAGGACATCTATTTTCCATATATTAATTCTGTGTGAATTTAAGATGTACATATGAACAGTGTAACTAGCCTTCTCGAATATACTTTCTGGACTCTATGCACCCACATTAAGCTCAAATTTTCCAGAGAATTTTTCTAGCAAGTTATGACCACTTTTTCTAATTATCATTTCCAACATGTAGCATTTTTATCATTTTCAATCACCATTCAAACTTTACATGCACAATTTCATATTTCACCAGTGGGCTACTTATACTACACAAAGTATATGAAAAATGCCAGAGAGTCATTTTGAGCATATTCTATGTAACCTCCAATTTCTAAGTTAAATAAATGCACATAACACATGTATAATGGTAAAAGGGTAAATAAATAGTAAGTGGTAGGGCTACAAAAATTCACATAGTGCTACAATGCCACAAGAAAGCTACTGTCCAAGTTTCATAGCATTTGGAGTCCATTTAGTCCACTTTTGACGTTTATCCTAATTAGTCATGCATGCAACAATCCAAGGGCAAAACAGACATTGCATACTTCCACATCATACCCCTTCAATAGATCTATTCAAGGGGAGTCTAATGCAACTGAGTTTGTCCATTTTGGATTTTTCTGTGATTTGTTATGATTTTCTAAAGTTCACGGCCAATTTAAATGCATTTAAATGAAAAATCACTCAGACTAGGGACCCGAACATGAATAACCATAGCTTTCGGGGGTTAGCGTGCAAGAATCACCAGACTCATACCACAGTGCACCGAATGACCTTGGAAAACTTCAAAAGAGCGGGTGCCGGATCGCAAAATCTTCTTCTTCTTCTTCCTCGGGCCGATGGGGAAACGACGCGGCGGCTCGGCGTTCCGGCGCTTGCGCCGGCACGTAGAGGCGGCGACTTGGAGCCGAGGCGGTGGCCGAGGGTGGTCCCGACCATGGGGTTTCGTCTTCCCTAGGTCTAGTCACGCGGGGAGGCTTGTACGAGCGGCGTGGGGTGGTGAACCCGGACGGCCACGGCGCGGCGGTGCACGGCGGCACGGGCTCGATTCGACCGGGGGGAGGCAGACCGAGGACGGTGAGGGGCGCCTGAGTTGCGTGCGGTGACGAGGAACATGGTGGTGGTGGCGTGGTGGCGTGGGGTTGGCCCGAAGAGGGCTCTCCACGGCGAGTATGGCGGCGGCTAGTGCGGCATGTGACGGCGCACGTGGAAGAGGGTCGAGGAGGCGATGGCGGGGGACGAGAGCTTGGGGGAGAGGTGGAGGATGGCGAGGCGATGACGGGGCGCGCATTGGGTGAAGGGGAGGCGGCCCGAGGTGACCAGCGTAGTGAGCTCGCCGCGGGCTAGACCATGGCGTGGCCACGGCGTGCACACACGTGGAATGGCTAACGGTGGCGGGGCGAGGCCGAGGAGCAGCGGGGACGGTGGAGGAGCTCGAGGCGGCTGTGATGGGGGTGGTGGCTAGGCTAGCAGAGACCTACTGGGGCGGCGGCGCGAGCTCGGCCATGGCGGCTCGGGAGCGTCCCGCGAGAGAGCGAGTGCGGGGAGAGAGCGAGAGTGAGGCGGGGAGTGAACTCGGACGGGAGAGCGTCCAGATGAAGAGGGCGCGGACGCGGACGCGGTTCGGCCGGGGCGGGGCGTCGATCCGCGGCGTGCCACGATGCCCGGTCGCCGGCGTCCACGCGGCGTCCGTCGGCTGGGGAGCCGCGGCGGCGCTGACGGTGGAACCCACCGGTCATGACCGAAGGCCAAAGAAAAGAAGAATGTGTTTTCTATGTCTCTGTAAATCGCATATTTGATCTAATTAAATGCCGAATTTGGAGAAACTCCAATTGAATCAAATGTCTTACTCTTTGAGCTCTACAAGTTTGTCAAAAGGTTCAACCCCAAATTCTAAGTAGAAATATGATTTATACATGAATTTACATAGCAGCCTTCGGTTAGGACAGGGAACCTTTATTACTTGGGAAAATCACAACTCCTATTTCTAGGCATTATCTCCCAAAGTGCCTCTTGACAACATTGTTTAGAATTTCATAAGCTACAACTTATTCAATTTGACCTTTGCATGAAAATGGCTGTAGTTTATAGAAACATTGAGTTTACTAAACAGGTCAGATTTGGACTGGTTTTCTGGGCAGATGAAAAATGACTCTAATCACCATGTAAACTTCAATATATGCTCAAATCCCATTTGACAAAGTTGTTCTTTAGTGAATTACCTACAAGTTTGGTAATATAGATCTGGTCTGAATCCCAACAGATTTTGAACTATAGATACAAATGTGCTCCAAGGTTTGGTAAAACAGAAATTTCACTTTGTGTAGAGGCCTTCTTGTTTCCAACCTTTGAAGTGTCAAATGAAGTCCAATCACTTCCACAATAGGTGAATTTGAAAGGTGATAAGTTCAATTTCATTTCATAGAAAGGGAGAATTTGAAGTTGTATAGTGAAATCAAAAGTAATTTCAGAATCAACTTGGGGAAAAACTGAAAATCCATACTTGAGAAATTTATGTGGGGGCTGATTTTGGTTATTTCCAAGAGAATTGTGGTGAAGTTTAAAACAGGTTAAAAACATTTTTTAAACCATGTTCAATATAACAAAAGGGTAGTCCATAACATGTACAACAACTTTGCCAATGGAGTTGAGCTCAGGTACTTAATGGATCAGAAAGTTTTATTAGGGCTCAAATTTGGTCACGACCACTATTGACACCCTCCAGGAATCTCTGATTTGAGTTGGCCTCGACTCTTAATCCCCATAACATATGGTTTTTAAAGATGGTTGTAATATCAAAGTCGAAGATAACACCCTGAACTAAGGCTATGGTATTTGGTGTTTTGCATAAAAGCTTGTGGGTGGTGACTTAAACAACCAAACCACGTAGAGTTTTGTATCTTCCTAGAAAATTTTTGACTTATTGATTTCTCCACTTATTCCTTGTCACTCTCTAAGCATGATTAAGTCTTAATCCATCATTAGCTTGTCTCTAGCTGCGTGTTAAAGCTCTTGAGATGCCAGGGGCATCACATTAAGTCCCGCAGCAACGCGCGGGGAAATCACCTAGTGTTCATAATGACATAGACGAATAATTTAAAATAATTTTAGATGTTACTTTGTGTTGCTTTTTAGATGAAGATCAAATCCCCGCACAAATGCATAGTCACGTAGATGGATTACCACTGTGGTTCTCTATTGCTGCAAATCCGCACACGGAGGTACTGTGGCTAGGGCTATGCTTACGTAGATGTATTATGAAAAGGGCACGGCAGCTAGCACTGTGTTTACATGGCATGGGCTAGGGCTATGCTTACGTATGTGGAGGGTTAATCTAATGGCTATGACGATTACATGGCATAAATTGATGGCCGGATGCTTTGTTTTTTTCTGAGAATTTCTAGGATTTTTCTATTTTTCTAGAGCGTTTCGTGGGAATTAACGTGGAGGCTTTAAAAAAAACCTGCAATTAGTAATAGTAAGATGGTATAAATACATCATCGTTGGGCAGGCCCTAAAATGCCATGAAGAAGTCGATCGCCTTTTTGTTCACTAGGCTAGCCCTGCTCCTCGTCACAGGACGCCCTGCCTTCACAACTTGTGCACGTCCTCCTCTCCCTGCACCAAAATAGTTAGAAGGTACGAGCAGACAGGGGAGTCCTCAAAGTTACAATGAACAAAACTTGGGGAGATAGTTCAGTTAGCTGCAACTATAATCTTTAGTGATGAAGAAGACAGGTTGATTGGTGATTGAACCCCAAAGGGTTCTACACAACTTTGTCTTTGTACAAGATTATAAATTATAGAGGTATTCTCTATGTACGATATGTGCTTGTAGTGTGGTCCCTATAGTCCAACCAAGGGTACAATTTTTATGTGCGCTTTTTTCAAGAAATAGTGTTTTTACCAGGGATAACGTAGCTAAGAGAAGATGTATGACCTTTCCTGCATGTTTTGTTGTAAGAATAAAATAATCTGACACCTCTTTGTTGGATGGGTTATAATATTGTTCCAACAATTAGCTGAGTTGTTTGGGTATGTTTTGTGGAAAATGGAGTTTTCAGTGAAAATACTGTTTCGGTGAAAATGGTGAATTTGGTGATTGTAGTGCTTTGGGTTATTCTGGTGAAATGGTGAAATCCGGCACGAACTATCATGGGCTACGTGGAACCGAATGTTAGTGGCCTGCATAACCTGTGATTTTTGTTATAATACTCCCGCCGTTCCAATTTATAGTTCGTTAGACTTTTTGGCACCAAGTTTGACTGACTCGTCTTATTCAAAAAATTTCACAATTATCATTTATTTTTATTATGATTTAGTTTAGCATACTATGAATTAAATTTTTCTATTTTTTCTCAAATATTTTGAATAAGACGAGCAGGTTAAACTTAATGTCAAAAAAGTCAAAGAAACCATAAATTTAAACGGAGGGTGTATTATTTTGTACACACAGGGGCACCAACCAAGTGGATAGGCACGTGCATGAAGCCTGCTTGAACTCATGGCTACCACCATCAGCGCATAGACCTGAATGAAAAAACAATGAGCAAATTGCTTGATCTTTAACATACTAGTTCCTCGTCGTGAACATCCTTTTTGTACCTGCACCAATAACTAAGTTGATGTAACTTTACAACAAATAAAGCTGAGCCAACATGGTCTCCGGTATTAATAGTTACTTAAAAGCCACAATTATGGATGCTTTATGTTGTGCATAGCCTAGCTTTGCAGCGGAATTCATCGAGTGAACTTGCTTTACGTTGTAACATGCATCTTACACGCACGATATGTACATCCACACCTCCACGTACGCCATAAGTTGAGCTGCCTGAACCTTTACACGCATGTTATATTGAACTTAAGCACTGAAAAAACATATTAAAGTTAATAACTTTGCTGTGTGTCTTCTCTGTTGCAACAACAAATGATATGGTTGTAGTAGAACTGACGGCTGCGCTCCACAGGTCAGCCCATGTCACTAGCAGCGGGCTTCTTACTTCCTGTTGTGTATTGCTAAGACTCCAAATTATGAGCAACTAGTCCATCAGCCTCTGCTTCTGCACAGGCTAGAATCTTACAAAAGAATTAACAGGTTAAGTTTATAGATAAACTATGGTAAATGGATATGGTAATTTTTTTAATTCTCTCTTTGTTCATTTCCTAACACAATATCTGTATGAATACACAATTGTGTTTGTGTCGCCCTTTCTAATAATTTAATGCAACATACCTCGTTGTGTGTTCTACAAACATATAAACAATTTATCTGGTTGCTACAACCTTATGAATTACTATCTTCGTCCATCGATATATGATATTAATGGTCAGATGGAGTACTCTATATTTTCTATCCATATTAATATAGCCCTAGACGACACCTAAATGTGTCTGCAATGTGCTTAGTTGACATTTAGCATGAGTTATATGACGACCATTGTTGCAACCCATATGTCATGACATGATGAATATAAGTTTTGGCTTTCAAATTTAGATCGCAATAGTTGTTGTACTTTTTACCAACATATTTAGTTGACAACCTAATGATTATTTTACCTTTATTTAAAATTCTATAAATAATTTTTATTAGGAACATATGCTCTAGGTCTAGTATGCATTATTGTCGCTAGCCTACATCACGACATCAGTGATGTTGATATTCTTTAGCAAAGAAGTATGCATGTAGTGTCTATTTTTATAAAAGAATGAAATAATTAGTTTTATATATCTAATTTCATTGTGATATATTTTATAATTTAAAACAAAAGTTTAGTGTTATCGTTATGTGATTTATTAAGGGAACATTTTCATGATTGTTAAAGAATAAAAAATACATATTTATTGACAATTTATATATTCATTTTTGCTGAGCTTGAGGGCATAGCGGTTGATAACAGACCCATGTCGGATGAAACTATTGAGACTGAAAGCGTCTGATGCTGAATGCATGGATTTACGTTTCGCCATTGAACGGTGGCTTCTCTTCATTTCTAATCTATGTATCTTATCTTAATCTACCCTATAAAAAAACGAGTTTAAAATAAAATATATTTACCTATTCATTTTCTACCCACCTATGGCTCCACCGTTAGATCCAATCCAGGGCCCACAATCTGGCCTTTTATGTTTGAGCGTCCCCACAATATCCATAGAACTGTTACTTGATAGAAAAGTACAACTAATCTGAACCGTATTCTTTAATCACATAATTAAATCAAACGGCGTACAGAACCAACGAGAGAAAATCTTACGGAAAGTCTTACGAGTTTCTGCCTGTTTTTTTAATATTTTTTTCACCAAGAAATTTGTACCCGTTACGATACATCAACCAATGCAGGATGGGCCAACAATTCTGCTGCATTGATTTCATAATAGCCCAATGGTGATATCACGAAGTGCAAATTAATGATTAATTGATTTGGATCCATAATGGCCCAAAGCAATTCAACGCATGCACAGTATCAGACCAAATTGTTTAATACCAAACCGTCCTAAAAACTCTAAATGCTCGTGCTTAAAATCTCTGGTCATGCACATCAAAGCACACGGGAAATCAGGATCGATGGGAACAAATACAATCCTCAGATTAGATTGTGCGGACCTTCCAGAGAGGGAAAGCTGGACGCAAAAGCAAAAAATTTGCCGACCAGAGAGGAGGTAGGTTGTGCAAGATTGAAAATTAGGCTGAAGAGAGAGGCTGCGCATGAAAAGGAAAAAAGAAAAAGAAATCAAGCGCCTGAGCTCTGCATGTTTGATCCTATGGCTAAAACAAACCAGAAGAGGCTGCCGCTGCCTGCGCCAAGAAACAGAGTGGAGTAAGGGTTAGGGTTAGCCCTGCCTTGCCGGCCCAAGCTGCGCGTTCGTTTGGTCTTCTAAAGAAATTCGAGCCATGGGCCAAAATTTACTAATTTTATTGTCCATGAATCCACAAATAGTTTGTTTCTGGGTGAGTTTCTATATTAAATTGAAAATTAGTTCTTTTACCTATGGTTTATTTTCTATCTAATTACGCACGTGCCGAGTCCATCTACATTATAGAAACATAAAAACACCATTTATAACACATTTTTTATACAAAACTGGAAGAATATATAACTCATATAATGTTTTAATTAAAATATTAAATAAAAAATAACACACTAAATGAATAGTAAATAAACAAAAATGGCATACCATATTTAAAATTTATATAAAGTTAAAAATAAATTGCATGTCATCTTTTTTGGCTGTGATCGGTAAATATGGCTGCTGCTGCTATTTGTTTTCAATAGTGTTTACAGACTGCAATGGTTTGTCTTCTATCAGCGAGAAATTTGGTTTTTTAGACTAAGATTGGGCTTCGCATAATTGCTATCGCCATCGTGGGCTTCGCCAAATTGCCACCAATAACATTGGCACCTTAGTTTTCCTGCCATTAGCCTTTTTAATTCATTTTCCTTTCCTTTTCTAATTACCGGGGATGGAAAAAGACATCCATGCCCCTCATATCCCCTTCTCAGACGGACGCCGGCCACCGAGCCCGCTCATTTTCGCTGGCTCGCAATCTCTCAGACCGCCGGCGGCCACCGAGCCCGCTGCCCGGCCACATCCAGCCCAGCTCGCTCCCATCCTTGCGTGTCTTTCACGTCCAGGGGTGGCGGTGGGAGCAGAGGCGGGGCCACCGGTGTTAGGACAGATGGCTAGCCGCGCGAAGGCTCCATGGCGGTGGCCTGTCTTCCTAGACGAGAATGGTGTCTCACCCGCGGTCGAGAGGGACGACAGGGACCCAGCGGACTGGGCCCACGCAGAGCACATACACGCACTGTGGGGAAACTGGTTCCTCGACGGCGTTGAAAATGGCAAGGCTGAGGCGGGCGTCACCGGGAGAGGCCCTGGCGCGGGAGGTCGAGGCCACGACAAGGATGCCGTGGGAGGAGAGCGAAGAGTGGACACAGGGGAAGAAGAAGAGACCAGCGGGGGAGCCGACGGCGGTGGCGTGGTTGAACGTCACAGAAGTAGGGCGGCGTCGGCGACGAGGTGCCCACAGAGAGGTGGGGCTGGCGCTGCCAGAGAAGCCAGTAAGTGGATGACAAGAATTCGGTGGCCGGGGAGTTACCGCCGCCGGGCGGGGAGGGAGGTCAGGCGAAGAGCCTTGGGGCAAAATCGAGGTTTAGGGTGCAGCCGGCGGTGAGGTGCCTGTAGAAACGAGTCTGATCGCTCTTGTGGAATGGAATGTTGGAACCCAGGGACAGCCGCTGCAACCCTCGCCTTGCTCCCTCGCGCTCACTCTCGCCGACAGCCCAAGGAAGATGATAAACAGTAACTTTGGGCGACGAACGCCGCGGGCGACGGATGCCCTGTGTCTAGGCCGCTTTCATTCAACTTGACTCAGCAACGATTACAATGGGGTGCGGTGGCTCTTATAGACCGTGGTGGAGCTCGCCTCCATGCCTCCAGCTTCCGCGCCAAGGCTCCACGGTGCACCCGGCGTCATGGCGAGAGACCCATTCTCCCGCGCGACGCGTCCCACGCACCAACGCTCGCCTGCTTTCCCGCTATCCCCAACTAACTCAACTCACACCGCAGCTCTCCTGCCAGCACGCTGCTCGTCCTACCACGTCGCGCCTATCTGACCCGAGCTGGCAGCTCCACTGCCCCGAGCTCGCCGGCCTCGGCGACGTGCCACGCCCACGAACCGGGCGAGCACATGCACACACAACGCACGCACGCACTCAACACGGCCATGTCTAGCTTACGTCTAACATGGAAGAGCAAGGGGAAACGGGGCAGAAGAGTCTTTCTCCTATGTCCAATTCTACAAAAGAATAATGAAATGAATAAAGAGTTCCAAATGGCAGGAAAACCAATATGACAATATTTTTTGTGGCAATTTGGCGAAGCCCATAATGGTGACAGCAATTATGCGAAGCCCAATCTTGAGAGTCCTATAAAACCAAATTTCTCTCTAGCAGCCCTTTGTATCGTCACGTGCGGGACGCATGTGCATTTTTACTAGTAATATCAAATCTTTGGTTTGAATCTTTTGTTTGGGGGAGGGGTTCGGCCGCTGTCTTCGAGGGTCGCCGTCGCGGGGGCTACGACTGCGCTTCCTGGTCTCTCCGCCTCCCTTGGGTGGCCGGTGCCCACGCTGGGGCACCACCGCCATCGGGGAGCTCTTCCTGGCTGTCGGCGCTGGCGGCCCTGTTGCCATGGTGCCCTGCCGCGACAGCCATGCTGGGCAGCCCATCGTGCGCCGTGTACAGGTCGGGTGTGCCGTCGTGCTGTCCTCCGGCAGAACCCGCGCCTAGCCGGCTCCTCATCGCCACGGCTGGCCCTGGCACGCCGCGGCGCCCCTCGTCGTCTGCCACCGATGTAGGTGGTCTTCATGGGGTACGTGGCGGTTTGCCCGTCCCAGCACGGGCCTTCACCGGAAGCGGGCGATAGTGGTGCCACCCCTCCGCCGACTAATGACATGACGTTTCGTGGTCTTCGGTGTTGGGCGGGGTGACAGAGGTTATGGCGAAAGTCTAGACGGTATCGTCTATGGACGTCACGTTTTCCTTAGAGGCGTCCTCTCCGCTCCTTACTCGTACCTACCTTGCAGCGAAAGTTCTGTGCCCGGTGTGCAGGGGGTGATTCACTTTTGCATGGTCCTCCTAAACATCATATCAATTGTCTTTGGAGGTGTATCCAGTGTTATTGAACGGTGGTTTTTCTATGTGCTTCGGAGGAGATTTCTGAGATGCTTTAGATGCTCTATTCATCAATTTATTTTGAGGAGGACGATGGAGTTTTCATGGATTTTGACCATCTTACTTCGTGGTTGTATCAAACTTTCGCCGAATTTAGTTTTTTTTTTTTTGGTCACATGGTGTGAGTTGTATGCTGAGTTTGAAATCCTACGATGCTTAGAGCATTTTAGGTTTCTATCTGTTTTATTTTTTTTTTCTTTCTTTCTCTCTTTTGGCTGAGTGCACTTTTAAGTGCAGAGGCCGGAGCATTATTTCATCTCGAAACAGAACTTCCTTTATTAAAAAAAAGAATTGCTAGCTGGAATCCAATTCTAATTGTGAGGAACAACAAGGTGCTAAGATGAGGAAGAGAAAAAATTCATTGGAGCTAATTACCGAATACTGACGTGTCCAATTCTAATTGTGAGGAACAACAAGGTGCTAAGATGAGGGAGAGAAAAAATGCATTGCAGCTAATCACCCAATACTGACGTCATTATTATATTCATTCATTACAAAATAAAATCATGATAGTAATACAATTATGGGTAGTTATGGGTCGTGAATGTATTGGTCTATTAGCTCTGCTTTTTTTTCTTTTTTTCCCAAACCTTATCAGCTTCTCAACCTTATCCTCTCACACTATCCCTAATGGTTGGGTAAAAAAAGATTGCCTATACACTGTAGGGCTACTATAGACAGAGAGGGATTAGTTGGAATAGTGGAAGAATAGTGGATAGACAAGTTTTTTTAGGAGGTTGGGGATGGTCTCACGAGGATGACGATGACCGTTCGCTCTCTCTCACTCTGAGATCTTCGTCATGCACTCGTGCTCCCTCTCTTCCCTCCGCCCAGAAGGAGGCTCGTCGCCCAGGCCGACACCCAAGGCCTGCCCACCCAGTCCCCCACCGCGCCGTTTTCTAGGGCGTCACCCACCGCACCCTCGCCGGCCGATGCCGATCTATGGCCGAATCCACCTTCGCCCGTCCTCCCCACGGCAGCGCCTTCGCCTGTTCTCTCTCCCGCATCTTCATGTGTTCCTTGTTTCTCCATATTTCTCCTTGGATGTGCACCTTCTCAGCATCTACAGTGATTGCCACGTTGTGCTACAATGAGTTTGTTGATCGATTATGACTTAGCTTATTCTGCATTTCGAAGGCGATGTGGTATTATACATGCTCATTTGATTTGGTGTAGAGTTGTATATATTTGATTTGGGCCTTCTGCACCTCAACCAGAATTATTGGGCTGATTCTTTTGCAATTTGTGTACGGGATCACACCAAAGGGAAGAAAATAAGAGTCCAGCCTGCTTCTTCTCGAGAGAAAGGAAAGGCGGGTAGATAAATCTTCGGTGAAAAAAAATCGACGATGGCCAGCAGAAACGCGTTAGAAGCGTAAGATGTTATTTCTATTGCATGGACGAGCGCGCGTGAAAAAAGGTGAAAAAAGATCAAACGGTAGATTTTCATAGTGGAAACGATGTATGTATTAGTAATTGTTAACCGGACATATCTTGTGGGACCCTATATATACTTTGATCAAAACTCTTGATTGATGATCCAACGGTGAGTATATAATTGGGTTCAGTTATGTTTAGGTGAAAAATAATTGTTTTAACGGGCTCTTTTATAGGGTATAGATATAGATAGATAGATGAACTAGAGTTTGGTAGTTTGCCTACCTGAGATACGGCGGTGTTACGAGGGAGACTTCTATACCAGGGTGAGGGTAATATGTAACGGGCAACTACACTCTATGGAGTCTTTATAAAGACCTTACAGTGACATAGACATACAACACACACTATCTCAAGGATCATAAGGGTAAGTCGTCTTCGGTTACAGCAGGTGTACATATTTATCATTTATGGCCTCGCCTCTAGCTAGGCGCGTAATACAACTCAAATATGTCGTAGCCTAACTATACATATATTCAACACATATTCCAGTAAAGAATAGTGATGCAACACACTGCCTCGAAAATCAGAAGGCTAATAAAATGGAGCAAACGTTTTACTGCAGCACGGCATTCGGGTACATTGAAGGAACTACTAAGGAAATTAACAAATATAGCATAAATAGAATAGATCTAGGATATCAAGAGGCATGCTGCAGAGACTTGTAGATCCCGATAAGTGTACCTACGACAGTGGCGACTGCACCAATTTTGGATATGAGCATGCAGACGGTTTTGTGCTTCCCGTGATACAAAAAGGAGCGCACCTTGGTCTGCATCTTCCTGTCGCGCTTGTACCCCTCAATCTCCATCATGGTGTAGATAAAGCCTATTCCTTTGGGCAGGCTCTGAAAGCGGCTGAAGAAGTCGAGCGCCTGCTTGTTGGTGAGCCCACCTCCGCCTTGAAGGACATCCTGCCTTCGCAGCTCGTGCACATCCTCCTCCCTATGTACCAACATGGATAGTAGGACAAGATACGAGCAGACGGCGGAGTCTTCAGCCTTATATAAGCATCCTTAAAGCTTGGGATTGTGCATAGCTCGAAAGCGGCCATGTTGACGAGCCAGTTTGCGCGCACATGGTCCAGAGACAGCGGTGCCAGTGAGATCTCGGCGGCGAAGCGGATGTCTTTCAATGTGAGGCCCATGTCAACGAGCTCTCCTGTTTTGTTAGCCGTGATGCTGATGCCGATTTGGGCGAGGTCGACGGCACTATTAGAAAATGATAGTGACTCCAACTCATCTCCGTCGGGCTGATCCTTTCTGCCCCGCCCTATAGTGTAGTACCAGAGAAGGCCAAGGAGATGTGGTGGATCGTAATGAGTTTCAGAATGATACAAGAAGAAAGGCTCGTCTTTGAGAGGTTTGCGGTCTTGCAGCTTGTATCTCCAAGAAGCAACGAACTTCTCCAGCAGCTTGTCTTGCCGCTTGCGGTCTTTCTGGAACCCCATCATGACGGCCTCGACCACACTCCAGGGGAGCTGGTTCTCAAGCTGCCAGACGTCATGGTGGATGCCGATGTGGTGGGAGTAAAAGAAATCGCGCAATGACGGATCCGTCTCCTCGTCTGAGGGATCTGCAGACCAGGCCATGTACTGCACCAGGAAGCAAGCATCAATGAACATCATATGTCGGAAGTCTTCAAGCATCAAAGAGCGGGGTGGTGACACCTAGGGAGGTGGGAGGCCGCGCGGGCCCTTGCCGGCGCCTTTCTCCGGCTACGGGTGGCTCCAGTGTGCCATTCCGGCGAGGCCATGGTGGTGGTTGTGGTCCCATGGCGCGGCCCCCATGGGAGATGTCTCTGGCGAGCTCCATGGTGACTTCTTCCGGTGGATCTCGGGCTCGGCGGCGGCGCGGCTGCTGGGCCCTGTTGAAGCGTGTGCAGCGACGCGGGCGGGCGGTGGCCTTGTCCGGTGGCACGTGCAGGGCGACTCACTGCTGCGGCTCTGCTCTGTGATGCGCAGTGGTGGCATCCAACGGCTCGGTCTCGGCGTGTTTGGTTGCGGTCATCCGGCTTGGCGCGGTGTGCTGTGACAGTGTGGTGACATCAACGGTTGGCATCTGGGTGAGGAGCTACCGGTTGTTTCATGCTTGTCGTGTGTCTGCTTGCAGCGGACCTTGGCGGCTAGCTCTGCTTGGCAACTGTTAGTTCGGTGAGGGACTACGTTGAAAGATGGCGCTTGCAGTGGCGGCAATGTGCAATGACTTGGCTTGTAGCGGATTGCAGCGGTTAGCTCTACTTGGCAAAGGGCTACTCCAGTGCAGTCTATCGTCGGAAGACGGCGCTTGTGACATTGTTGGCTTGCTAGCTCAAGTGCGGTGTGCCTGTAATGTTTTGGAGTTCTAGTGGTAGCTTGGCTTGTTCGGTGTTTGTGGGAGCGGGGCGACCTTGCATTTCTTGCTGACGGATTTCGTTAAATAGATCCTTGTCCTGCTTTTCAGAGGCGGATGCGGCGAGGCCCCGTGCTCTTTCTCGAGGTGTCATGAGGTGTGGAGTCCAATGGCGGATGCGGCGAGGTCCCCGCGTGTTGGGTGTTGTGACAGGGGCTGGATCTGGTGTTCTTCATTCCGTCAGTTTGAGTGCTAAGCTGCAGCAACACTACGGCATGATGTCTCGCACGGCTATGGCCTTCTTGGTGCAGTGCAGTCTGATTCTCTTGTTTTCACTGGCATTCTCGAGCTACGACGCAGGCTTCAACTTCTACAACGCGCAATTGACGGTGTTTGTTGCAGCTCCCATTGCGCACTGGGGTTGGTGGTGATGGCGAAAGCCTTGCCCGTCATTTGGGCTGATGATGGCGATGCCTCCAGGCACCGTTCACTTCTTTGGAAGCATCATTGTTATACCCCCTCTTCCCTTTGTACAGTGTGTTTTCCGGGGTGCAAACCTTGACCCTAGGGTCGGGCAGCGGCGGCGCCTGTGGCGTCGTGATCCTTCTTGAAGGCGTCGCTCTAGATTCACACACTTTGCCAAGGTCTGGCGTGTCTTGCGGCGATGTGCTGGGGCCAGCGATGAGTTTTGTGTGGAGTGTAAGCGTGGTTCGGCTTGCGTTGATGTCCCAATCCAACCGGTCGGTGTTTGTTTTTTCCTATTTGAGTTTCTGTTGGTTTGGTGGGTGCGTGTTATGTTCCAATCCAACCGCACGGTGTTGTTTGTTATACTGTCCAGTCTAGACATCTTCTTCTTTTTAATATAATCGGCAAGCTTTGTCTGATTCGTTTCAACAAAAAACTTGTCATACATTTTCTGCAACCA
Organism: Paspalum notatum; assembly: GCA_022530915.1. Taxonomy (NCBI): domain Eukaryota; kingdom Viridiplantae; phylum Streptophyta; class Magnoliopsida; order Poales; family Poaceae; genus Paspalum; species Paspalum notatum. The sequence goes on along the minus strand of CM039683.1, from coordinate 68,087,847 downwards.
TGATGATGACCAGGAGCTTGATTCTGTGATAATACAGTGAAACGCGGCTACACGCTTCGCCTGCTCCGCCTTTTGGAGGTGCTGCCGGCGGTGGTGGCAAGGGCCGATGGCCACAGCCCTCGGCACAGTATACTCATCACCGAGATCTCTAATGCTTTTGGGGTACCTATGGATCTTCACTTCCACCTTGTAAATAATTTCGTGCTTAAACTCTTTCGGTTCTTCCTGGAACAGATCTCCGTATCCATATTGTGCAAAACGACCTCACTTAGCTCTGCTTTTGCTTCTCGATTGGATAATGCTGCGGTGTGGCTGCTGCATGGTACTCAACCAGCTGCCCGGAGCCATTATTAGGGGCACAAATTTGGATCCATCTACCACCATATATCTCACCGGACTCAGCTGGCGGCTCAGCAGCAAAGCCAGGAGACCATGCTGCCGGCGCCATGGTCCAGTTCGCCAGTTGAAAGTTGCAAAGTACACATGCCGCAGCTGCAGGCTCCATATATGCTTCAATCGCCAAGCTGGTCATGAAGAGTAGTGTGACACAAAGCTGAAGTGAGGAGCGAGTGAAAACGATCTAGCTAGAAAGAGATTATATTCACTGAGAATCTTATCTTACTATTACTGATTAGGAGTTACAAAAGTTGCACGAATTACGAAGCGCGCTAGAAAAAAAGATAAATCCTATAAATTCTCACAAAAATCAGAAACATCTAACCATCAATTGACATATTGAAATATTAATAGCCATTAGATATGTTTTCTAAGTAATTACCCACATCTGCCATTACGAAAGGTTTTGAGTTCAACTCTCGACGAAAACAAATTTCTTCTTTTTTGGTAGATTTTTCCATTTTCAATTTATTTTCTAAGTAATTACCCGCCTATGCTATTATGAAATGTTTTTAGTTCAACTCTCAACGGAAGCAAATTTCTTTTATTTTCAGATTTTTCTATTTTCAAATTTACTAATAGTTTTTTTTATTTTTTCCATTTACAAATTTACACTACTAAATGATTCTGTAACTTTTTTCATAAAGATGCTAAAAACTTTTCTATAAAACAGATATTTTGTGCCTAATCTTGCTATTACTAATTGAACACTGCTTTTAGAGCCTCCTATTAATTCTCATAACAAGCGCTAAATAAACAATAAAATCATAAAAAATCTCACAATAATTAGAAACATCTGCCTAATCTTGCTATTACTAATTAGAAATTTTCATGATAATAAAAAAACATCCTATTATCGATTGCATATTGAAATCTTAATACACAGTAGATCTTTTTTTTCATGTAATTAACATATCATCATTCATCATGCAGCTCTAATAATAGATTTGTGTTTAAAAAAAGATAAATCCTAAAAATTCTTAAAAAATCAGAAACATTTCGTCATCCATCATGTAGCTCTAATAATAATAGTCATTAGGTCTATTATAGTTTCTAAAAAATTACCTACCATGACATTATGAAAGATGAAATAAAATAATCCCATGAATTTGTATAAAAATTGTCCATCATACCATTATGAAATATGACTTAAATAACCCCTTAAATTTGCATAAAATTATCCACCATGCCATTGTGAAATATAAATTAAAATAACCCCTAAAATTTGCATATAAATTACTCAACATGCCATTATAAAAGATGAATTAAAATAAACCCTAAATCTGCATATAAATTATTCAATATGCGATCATAAAATATAAATTGAAATAATTTATAAATTTGCATATATATTACACATAATGACATTACCAAAGATGAATTAAAACAATCAGCTCTAATATTATTATAGATTAAATCTATATTTCCTAAAACTCTAACCCGTGCGAGAGCACGGGTTGATGGGCTGGTATAAGTAGTAACTGGAATAGTCTAATTAAGGGTACCGATCACCGCCATAGTCAACAGTTTAGAAACACGTACAACCGAGCTAGTGCATAGTTACTCAAAGTTCCAAGAGAGAAGAAGAGAAAGATAAGTTACAACAGGACAGGAGGAGCAGCCTCACAACAGGGTAAGATTAAAAGCCTAGTCAGACCCTCCACTTATAGGGCTTCAATTCGTTATCCTGTGTCCGATTGCCATGGAATGTTGCCTGCCCAATACATTATTTTTTTTAAAAAAAAAAAGTGTTGCCCAATAGGCTACTGGCATCTTCTACCCATTCTTAATTCTTCTACCCACATTATTGGTGGTGTCGTGGTGCGACACAACCGACATCGCTCGCTGAAACGACAAGATCTAGATCGATCAACCACTACCGTATAACGCACTCATGTTACTGTCATGATTCAACCTTCCTTGCTTGTAGTCCTAGATCGAGCAAATTGTAGGACCGAAATGCATTTTTAACCACCCCAACTAGAGGGAATGAATATTGCGGAAGTTCAGAATAATTTTTTCCACTTCCCTCAACTCAAAAAAAAACTTTAATAAACCACTGCTATGTTAAACCATCTATTTTTGTAAAAAAAAAAACATACAACCCTAGATATGAAATAAAAAGATATCTAGAAATGACGACAATTGATTAAACACTAATTTCACGATAAAAAAACTATAAAATATTAAGAATTCCCTAGCAAGATTCAAGATATATATAGATCTAAATCCAAAAGGCAAAAATCGAACAAAGAAAGCGAAAGGATATCTTGTGAAAGCGATCTTTATTCCACGCCCTGCTTGTGCCAGACTGCCTGCATCACTTTGCCACGTTGACGAATGACGACCGCCGTCCGCCATGCCGCCCACCCAGCGGCCAGCATATGCTCCTTGCGTCATGCATGCATGTCAGCATGTGTGAGCCGCCAACCCGCCAAGTATACTAATCCATGGTACGGTCCACACCATGCAGCACGCATGCACCATGTTGCATCTCATCACGTGTGCACCACCATGCTGCATCATATACATCACATGCATGCACCACGTACACACACATGCATAGCAATATATGCATTTGTCTGCGCAGTTCCCGGTTGACGAGCGCTCCTCTTCCGCGCGCGGAGGGTGGGAGTAGGTGGGGCCCAGGCATCTTTTTTTTATTTTCTGTTTTTCTTTTTTCACGATAATTTTATGGAAGCATAATTTATGGGGATGATTTTATGGAAACATAATTTATCACGATAATTTTACGCAACCAGCATAAATTATCACGATATTTTTATAGAAAAATAATTTATCAGGATAACTGTATAGAAACATAATTTTATCCGGATAACTTTATGCAACCATAACTCATCACAATAGCATAAATTTATCACGATATTTTTAATATAATTTATCAGGATAACTTTATGGAAATATAATTTTATCATGATAATTTTACGCAACCATAACTTATGTAAGCATAATTTTATCAAGAATATTTTATGCTATCATAACTTATCACGATAATTTTATCACGAATATTTTATGCAACCATAACTTTATTGTTTTTTTCTTTTTTCTTTCTTTTTTTTTATGATAACTTTATGGAACATAACTTATCAAGATAACTTTTATACAACCATAATTTTATCATGATAATTTTATGTAAGAAAAATTTTATCATGAATATTTTATGCAACCATAACTTATCACGATAACTTTATGTAAGCATAATTTTATAACGAATATTTTATGCAATCATAACTTATTACGATAACTTTATGTAAGCATAAGTTTATCACGAATATTTTATGCAACTATAATTTATCAGATAACTTTACGTAAACATAATTTTATCACGAATATTTTATGCAACCATAATTTATCACGATAACTTTATAAAAACATATTTTTCTCACAATATTTTTTAACGTTAGTATGAAATCGGTTTGATCAGTAGACATTTTCATCTGAAGCTACATTTTTTTTAGCTTATCTAAAGCTATGTAGAAAAAACGAAGTTAAAAAATGTTTCGTTTCTATGCTTCTATGCATGCAGTGTAGCAGCCGAACCAACTGTATATGGCACTGAGAAGCCAATGGGGCCCGCGATAGCGACGTGAGGGGAAAAACGGCAGTATGCGTTGAGGAGTAGGACAGCGACCTAAGACCATGTGCACTCGCTACGCCATATCGTTCCGCCACCCGCGTAGCGTAAAAATTTGGCGTAAAAACACCTGCAGCCGGTTCCGCCACGGCCTCCGCCACCACACCGGAAACCATTCGTTCCCCCAAATACAGAGGAAACTCCGGATTCCGCCATCGTCTGTGCAGGCGCGGGCCCCATCAACCGCCCTTCCCTTGCGCGCTCCGCCGGAAGAGAGAGAAGCCGAGCAGCAGCACAGGAAGCAGGGCCGGCGATGGCCGGTGGAGGCGGATCTGCCGGAGGAGAAGGAGAGGGGGCGGACGAGCTGCGCTGGGAGAGGACTCCGCCGGCTCGGATCAGGCCTGGGAGGTGAACAGGGAGAAGAGGAGGCGGAGAGCTTCGGTCCGCCACTGCTACCACGAGAAGGGGAGGGCCACGCCGGCCGCCGTCGTCGTTGTCGCGCGCGCGGAGGAGGGGACGCCGGCGCCGGGCGGAGACGGCCAGCCAGTCGTCGTCGCTCGCCGCAGAGGAGGCGGATCGAGGGGCAGCGGCCGCGCGGAGAGGTGGAGAGGGGCAGCGGCTGCGCGGAGGAGGCGGATCCAGGGGCGGCGGCTGCGTCGAGAGGTGGAGAGGGGTAGCGGCCTCCGTCATTGCTCGTCGCCACAACGCGGTGAAGCTCGAGCGGGTGGAGAGGTGTCACACCTGGTTTTATAAACAAAACCAGATAACACTATATGTGTGCCCAGGATCTATTTCCCACACATACAGCTGACTTCATTAGTGAATATCAATAGACAGTGCATTATATAAGCGTATAAAACTTACATTTGACACAAAGGTCAATATATCAGAGTATAGCGGAACTTCTATCTCATAGCGGAACTCCATCTTCACAGGAGGGTTGACTGGGGGCACGTACGCCTAAACACATTATAAACTTCTGGATCCACTCCGTCTTCGTACATGGTGCACTCAGCAAGTATTCCGTTTATGATAAAAGTGGACTAGCTTTATAGTGGACAGGCATAGCAGTTGCTTTTAGTTGGTCAAGTTTTATTACTAGCAATGATTAGCATAACCCATCCCATAACTGAAATATTACAAGTAAATAAAATAATTGAGTATCAACCATTGTCGTAACTGCCACCATTACCATCATCACCACTGTCATCATCACTGTCATCACCATTATCATCATGAGCCATTTTCTTTGAAAACTCTAATCTGTGAGGGTCCAGGCCGGTCATAACCGTGAGCACGGCTGATATATCAGTTTAAAACACTCTCGAGAGGTTGTACATCTTTACCCACAAGTCATGATTCCCATATGCCTAAGGGTGGATCAGACCCCATATATTCATTACCTTGGATGAATCGGTAGGGTTTCATTACGAGACCTTTACAAAGAATTCCTAGAGTTATGGCCCACTCGTTACAGGTTACTCCAGTTAACTAAAGATATGAGAGTTCCGTTCCAAAGGGTGACTAACAACAAACTGCACCACATTGGCAAAGGGCAAAGTCCCATATCCCCCAGACCCCTCATACGCCATGTTTCAGGAAAGTAAGCCAAAACTCTAGTTCATCTAATTAATCAGTCAAGCCCAGTGCCCATGTGAGTCTTGTGGTTGTACTGTTTTCCTGGGTGGTCGCTCGGCGAACCGATCCTTAGGGTGAGGCCATCGAGCAAACCCACAAAACATGCTCAAATCCCCATGTTGCCAAAATCATATGTTTATCATCAAACTCGTCATTAATTAAACAAGATTAACAACATGAGTAAAGTAAGTTGAGCGGTAGCAATTAATTTGCAACATCACAGCCCTCCCATAGGATAAAACATTGACGGAAAAATAAGTGGCCAGTCATCCTTAGGTTGAGCATTCAAATTAGGCTCTAGATCATGTGATTAAAGTAAATAGGACATAGGTCAAAGAATACTTGCCTTTATTCCCAAATATATATAGCTGCTCAAGGAATTCTTCAGCTGTAGATCTTGAAAAGCTCGACGTTCACTCTCGCATATGATACTCGTTCTATGCGTGAAAACACACGCAACATACAAAGCAAACAAACATACATGCATAAAAAACAAATACACCAGTCATATGAAAAGCTTTATAAAACACGTGCCAAGAGGGCTCATCGCTACGGTCATGGAAACGAAAGAAACACTAAAAACAAAGGTACGGTTGAAAACATACAACTAGCGGAACATTCGCATTATTCACTAGAAACATTAATAGGCTGTACTTATTTTAAATACCAAAATATTGTAAAAGAATATTTCAAGAATAACCAATTTAATTATATTCTGGATTGAAAGGCGTTGTTGAAACTATTCACTTTTTTATTTATAATAATATTCCATATGAATTATACAGTTTAAACAAATAATTTTATAAAGATAAGCATGTGGGATATACCTAGCCGAGGTTTTAACATATATCGTGTTTGACATAATCAGGTTATAATTAAAACACATGACACTGTTATTAATCAAGTTAGCATAAATTTATAAAAGCCGAAGTGTAACCTATTCATATTTTTAATTAGAGAACAGTTGCATAAGCGTTAATCAAGCCAACATGCGTTGAATATAAAAGCAGGGTTTAAACCTAAATTGCTTTTAATTAGATAACGGTTGGAATAAACGTTAATCGAATTAGCATGTATTTAGGAAGTACCATATTAAACTCTATATTGGCCGTGTTTAGAAAACTTACGAAGATAACATTAATCATATTTAAGAATTTAATAAATCTCATAATATGAATATATATGGTAAAACATCGTTACTAGCGCGTAGATTTAATTGTTATAAATCAAGAACAGGTGAAGCTAATAAAAACGGGTGCAAAACGTTAAAGATATGCGATCTGGAACAAACCAAAGGCTAGATCGGAATTAAACATAGAATTTAGGGGCTGGCTGAGATGATTAGCAAAATTCAGTGCTCGTGAATAAGCTTGTTCTCAGGATTAAATCAGTGGAACTGGAAAACATGGACTGAATTTGGTGGGATCTAAAAGAACCAAGGGGTTATTCGTAGAATGTCTATGAATATGTAGGAAATTACCATGTCTTCTAGGGATGTCTTCACATCTTGGTCTTCTTCCTCGCGGATGCATCTTCCTGGATCCTCGTGGCTAGCCGGTGCTGCTTCTCGCGATTGGAAAGAAGGAAGCTCGACTGGCCAGGCATGCAGGGCGCCACGGCCTGGCAGCAAGGCAGCCTCCGGCGTTGATGCTGGGCAACGGGTAGCTCGGGGTCGGGATACAGCTTGGACGGTAGGACGCCGCGGGCTCAGCTATACGTGCAGCCAACGGACGACGCATTAAGCATAGCCATCGTAGCTTGGCACCGTGCGCAGCAGCGAGGGCAACCGGCGGCATATCAGATCAAACAAAGACAGCCGACAGCTACATGCATGAGAGACGAGAGGCACACAGCAGCTAGGGCATAGAGTTTGGTGGGCATAGAGTTTGGTGGGCACAGACGTCGGGGTCTAGGCTATTTATAGCGGCGGTGTCCGAGACGTGCGGAGGGGGCAAAATATGGAACGGCGCAAGGAGAATCCGGCTCAGCCGGTGCTCGAGTCCGACGGGACTCCTATCCGTGCGCACAGACCAGAGGATTAGATCACGATCGAACGTGGACTCTAGTAGATGGATCAGAACGTTGCAACAGAGTTGGTCAAGGATGCAAGATTAGGCTTAAGATAAGAAACGTACGAGAATCGCCATATTCATTGGAGCCTTGCTTAGAAATTTCCTTCCTTCTAATATCCACGAACCACGATGCATGCATCTGCTACTGGCTTCCTGGTCGTATTCGGACCATGCTGCTCGTACGGGTAAAACTCGATCAGCTTGAGACATGCTTCTGATGCGCCGGATTTTGGTGCAGGGAGAGACGGAGGTCATCAGGCACCGGCCACGTCGGTGACTTGCGGCATGAGACAGCACCCGCCGCGTATAGTGATGTGGCAGTGAGCTCAGGTGACCATGCACAACTAGCGTCGTGGGTGCAAGGCTTAGCTGCTAGCATTAGGAATGGTGGCACACGACAGGATATACCATGGATTGATGACGGCGCGATGGCAAAACAACACAGAGGCTAGGCGCTGGTATGCCTAGTAGGACAGGGAAAAGACGATGGTGAGATGACCGGGTTCGATGTCGGCACAACAGATGAGAGAAACAAATTAAAGAAAGAAAGAGAGGAAGTTTACCAGGCAATGAAGACACTTGCCGGAGTTTTACTCTGACTCTGATAGACTATTTTATGGATAGACTATATTCTCATGTGCCGTTTAGACGAGGGGTTGGGTTTATTATATAGGAAAAAGAACCGTGTAGATGCGCGTCAATTAGCAATATGGTACTAATTGATTTGCACCTTCCACCCCACTAATGGGCTTAATGAGCTTAAAGCCCATTAGAGAACCCATAAATGGGCCTTAGGGGTTTATTAAAATTCCGGCATATTTAAATGGAGAAAGCCCAAGTAAATTCGGAATTATTTATTTTCGGAATTAAAATAATTATAGATAAGTCTAGAATCAATACTTGAAGTCCGAAAAAATATGCCGACGGTCTCAAAAATTTTAGAAAAAATCCCAAAAATAGTTTTGGACCTAATGAACCCAAATAAAATATTTGGAGCTCATGGAAAGGTTCTTAAGAGCTTCCAATAAATGGATTGTGCTCTACGGAAAACAGAAAAAGCTTCTAGGAAAATCTAGAAAGTTCCTAGAAAAGGTTACTTGTAGTTTAAACTCATTTAGAAAATCTTTATCACTCAAAAACATCATGTGAACCAGCATGAATGCAACACATATATTATTATAACATAGATTATATTTGTTCTCTTTACAAAATAATTATTTCCTACACTAAATATCTATGTAAATATATAAGTGCTTCACAAAATTTTAAATATTCAAGAAATTCACTGTATTAATTCAAGCCAAAAGTGTCACATTCCAAATTGAAAAATTTGGGGTGTGACAAAACTACCCCCCTTAAAGGAATCTCGTCCTCGAGATTTGGACAGGCTAGCAAGAAAAGACGGATGGTTTAAAATTCTTCATCCATGATTGACTCTTTAACATTAGCGACTTCCTAGTGCTAATTTCCTCACTTCATCTGAAATACTCAATTCTCATGATAGACCAAATTCTTGTTAGTCCAACCTCTTGCAATCTCTACATCTACCCCCCTTTAAAAGATGAGGCTTTACGAGTTGTTCCTTACCGCACTTGATGAAAGGGATAAGAGTAGAGTGTTGATCTTGGCCATGTTGGTGGAGGCATTATTCTTCCTTGTAGTTGCACTTCAATTAGGAATAAGTTTTGCAAAAGAAAAAGGAAAGATGAATAGGGATAGAAAAGAACCCATCTATTTATTATATAACAACTCTTGCTATTGTGGATCAAAATCCAACAACACATCAACAATCATTACAAAGAACCAAATCACACATGTAGCACAATAACAAGCATACAAACTCGCACTATTCGTTCTCTTTAACTTATATGGTGGACTTCCTTAAAAGGGGTTTCTATATTCCCTAAAGACCACAAGATAAGGGTAAGATAAGGAACGTGCTATTAAAGGCCACATATGTAAGACAGAAAGGTAGATGATGAGACTAGACTAGCCGGAAGGATGGAAAGCAGTTTAGGGGAGAAGACATTAAATATTATAGAAAAGGGATAAAGGCAAACTGGTTATAAAGAATATAACCACTACCAAGGGCAACATGTGAATCAAGAAGTGAGTCAAATGGATTGGTTAATGATAGGCGATGATTAGTTAAAGATGGAGTATAGGGATATGAGTTTAGAAGGCCATGTCGTACCTAAGAAAGATACTCTTGATACCTGGAATTGATATTACAAAGAGATGGAAATATTTGATGAGAAAGTTGGCCATAGGGTGAAAGCGGAATGGATGTGGTCATGTCAAGAATCTGAAGTTCTATGTGACAAGAGGGTACCCCAAAAAGTAAATCCCATAGGATGAAAATTAGACTAGCCATGTTATATGGGACAAAGTGTTGGCCTACTAAGAGGTGGCATGTTCAATAGTTAAATTCAATGGAGACGCTTATGTTAGGTTGGATCTGTGGGCATACAAGTTGGACCAAATGAGGAATGATGAGATAGGTGATAGGCTAGGGTAGCTCCAATTGAAGAAAATCTATCAAGCCTCGGTGAAGGCGATTTGGACATGTACAAAGAAGACTTTTGGATGCACTAGTGCATAGAAGCATCGTAAGGCGAGACAACACTGTGAAGAGAGACAGGGGACAACCAAAGCTGACATGGGATGACGTAACAAAAAAAAATTAATGGAAAGAATGGGTTGTACGAGAAGAGTAGTGTTTGGATGAAAGAAACTTTCATGTGCCAAAACTTGATTTGGGCTCTACCCTCCTTAAGTTCTATGTAAGAGGACGGAGAAAAGAAATAGGACGAGAACAAAGATACACCAAATGCTTTGGGGCAGCAATTTGATAACTTGGAAAGCAAGTATAGCGAAGGTGAATGAGTATATAGCAATCTAAGGCCAAAAAAGAAACCATGCTAACTAGGCTTACGTCCTACAGTCAACACAGCTCTGATACCACTTCTGTCACACCCGGTTTTATAAACAAAACCAGATAACACTATATGTGTGCCCAGGATCTATTTCCCACACATACAGCCGACTTCATTAGTGAATATCAATAGACAGTGCATTATATAAGCGTATAAAACTTACATTTGACACAAAGGTCAATATATCAGAGTATAGCGGAACTTCTATCTCGTAGCGGAACTCCATCTTCACAGGAGGGTTGACTGGGGGCACGTACGCCTAAACACATTATAAACTTCTGGATCCACTCCGTCTTCTTATCACCATCAACTTGTATAGAGAAGAACTATAGGTTTGGGATAGCAAGGGTGAGTACATGGTGCACTCAGCAAGTATTCCGTTTACGATAAAAGTGGACTAGCTTTATAGTGGACAGGCATAGCAGTTGCTTTTAGTTGGTCAAGTTTTATTACTAGCAATGATTAGCATAACCCATCCCATAACTGAAATATTACAAGTAAATAAAATAATTGAGTATCAACCATTGTCGTAACTGCCACCATTACCATCATCACCACTGTCATCATCACTGTCATCACCATTATCATCATGAGCCATTTTCTTTGAAAACTCTAATCTGTGAGGGTCCAGGCCGCTCATAACCGTGAGCACGGCTGATATATCAGTTTAAAACACTCTCGAGAGGTTGTACATCTTTACCCACAAGTCATGATTCCCATATGCCTAAGGGTGGATCAGACCCCATATATTCATTACCTTGGATGAATCGGCAGGGTTTCATTACGAGACCTTTACAAAGAATTCCTAGAGTTATGGCCCACTCGTTACAGGTTACTCCAGTTAACTAAAGATATGAGAGTTCCGTTCCAAAGGGTGACTAACAACAAACTGCACCACATTGGCAAAGGGCAAAGTCCCATATCCCCCAGACCCCTCATACGCCATGTTTCAGGAAAGTAAGCCAAAACTCTAGTTCATCTAATTAATCAGTCAAGCCCAGTGCCCATGTGAGTCTTGTGGTTGTACTGTTTTCCTGGGTGGTCGCTCGGCGAACCGATCCTTAGGGTGAGGCCATCGAGCAAACCCACAAAACATGCTCAAATCCCCATGTTGCCAAAATCATATGTTTATCATCAAACTCGTCATTAATTAAACAAGATTAACAACATGAGTAAAGTAAGTTGAGCGGTAGCAATTAATTTGCAACATCACAGCCCTCCCATAGGATAAAACATTGACGGAAAAATAAGTGGCCAGTCATCCTTAGGTTGAGCATTCAAATTAGGCTCTAGATCATGTGATTAAAGTAAATAGGACATAGGTCAAAGAATACTTGCCTTTATTCCCAAATATATATAGCTGCTCAAGGAATTCTTCAGCTGTAGATCTTGAAAAGCTCGACGTTCACTCTCGCATATGATACTCGTTCTATGCGTGAAAACACACGCAACATACAAAGCAAACAAACATACATGCATAAAAAACAAATACACCAGTCATAGGAAAAGCTTTATAAAACACGTGCCAAGAGGGCTCATCGCTACGGTCATGGAAACGAAAGAAACACTAAAAACAAAGGTACGGTTGAAAACATACAACTAGCGGAACATTCGCATTATTCACTAGAAACATTAATAGGCTGTACTTATTTTAAATACCAAAATATTGTAAAAGAATATTTCAAGAATAACCAATTTAATTATATTCTGGATTGAAAGGCGTTGTTGAAACTATTCACTTTTTTATTTATAATAATATTCCATATGAATTATACAGTTTAAACAAATAATTTTATAAAGATAAGCATGTGGGATATACCTAGCCGAGGTTTTAACATATATCGTGTTTGACATAATCAGGTTATAATTAAAACACATGACACTGTTATTAATCAAGTTAGCATAAATTTATAAAAGCCGAAGTGTAACCTATTCATATTTTTAATTAGAGAACAGTTGCATAAGCGTTAATCAAGCCAACATGCGTTGAATATAAAAGCAGGGTTTAAACCTAAATTGCTTTTAATTAGATAACGGTTGGAATAAACGTTAATCGAATTAGCATGTATTTAGGAAGTACCATATTAAACTCTATATTGGCCGTGTTTAGAAAACTTACGAAGATAACATTAATCATATTTAAGAATTTAATAAATCTCATAATATGAATATATATGGTAAAACATCGTTACTAGCGCGTAGATTTAATTGTTATAAATCAAGAACAGGTGAAGCTAATAAAAACGGGTGCAAAACGTTAAAGATATGCGATCTGGAACAAACCAAAGGCTAGATCGGAATTAAACATAGAATTTAGGGGCTGGCTGAGATGATTAGCAAAATTCAGTGCTCGTGAATAAGCTTGTTCTCAGGATTAAATCAGTGGAACTGGAAAACATGGACTGAATTTGGTGGGATCTAAAAGAACCAAGGGGTTATTCGTAGAATGTCTATGAATATGTAGGAAATTACCATGTCTTCTAGGGATGTCTTCACATCTTGGTCTTCTTCCTCGCGGATGCATCTTCCTGGGATCCTCGTGGCTAGCCGGTGCTGCTTCTCGCGATTGGAAAGAAGGAAGCTCGACTGGCCAGGCATGCAGGGCGCCACGGCCTGGCAGCAAGGCAGCCTCCGGCGTTGATGCTGGGCAACGGGTAGCTCGGGGTCGGGATACAGCTTGGACGGTAGGACGCCGCGGGCTCAGCTATACGTGCAGCCAACGGACGACGCATTAAGCATAGCCATCGTAGCTTGGCACCCAGGGACAGCCGCTCTTGTGGAATGGAATGTTGGAACCCAGGGACAGCCGCTGCAACCCTCGCCTTGCTCCCTCGCGCTCACTCTCGCCGACAGCCCAAGGAAGATGATAAACAGTAACTTTGGGCGACTAACGCCGCGGGCGACGGATGCCCTGTGTCTAGGCCGCTTTCATTCAACTTGACTCAGCAACGATTACAATGGGGTGCGGTGGCTCTTATAGACCGTGGTGGAGCTCGCCTCCATGCCTCCAGCTTCCGCGCCAAGGCTCCACGGTGCACCCGGCGTCATGGCGAGAGACCCATTCTCCCGCGCGACGCGTCCCACGCACCAACGCTCGCCTGCTTTCCCGCTATCCCCAACTAACTCAACTCACACCGCAGCTCTCCTGCCAGCACGCTGCTCGTCCTACCACGTCGCGCCTATCTGACCCGAGCTGGCAGCTCCACTGCCCCGAGCTCGCCGGCCTCGGCGACGTGCCACGCCCACGAACTGGGCGAGCACATGCACACACAACGCACGCACGCACTCAACACGGCCATGTCTAGCTTACGTCTAACATGGAAGAGCAAGGGGAAACGGGGCAGAAGAGTCTTTCTCCTATGTCCAATTCTACAAAAGAATAATGAAATGAATAAAGAGTTCCAAATGGCAGGAAAACCAATATGACAATATTTTTTGTGGCAATTTGGCGAAGCCCATAATGGTGACAGCAATTATGCGAAGCCCAATCTTGAGAGTCCTATAAAACCAAATTTCTCTCTAGCAGCCCTTTGTATCGTCACGTGCGGGACGCATGTGCATTTTTACTAGTAATATCAAATCTTTGGTTTGAATCTTTTGTTTGGGGGAGGGGTTCGGCCGCTGTCTTCGAGGGTCGCCGTCGCGGGGGCTACGACTGCGCTTCCTGGTCTCTCCGCCTCCCTTGGGTGGCCGGTGCCCACGCTGGGGCACCACCGCCATCGGGGAGCTCTTCCTGGCTGTCGGCGCTGGCGGCCCTGTTGCCATGGTGCCCTGCCGCGACAGCCATGCTGGGCAGCCCATCGTGCGCCGTGTACAGGTCGGGTGTGCCGTCGTGCTGTCCTCCGGCAGAACCCGCGCCTAGCCGGCTCCTCATCGCCACGGCTGGCCCTGGCACGCCGCGGCGCCCCTCGTCGTCTGCCACCGATGCAGGTGGTCTTCATGGGGTACGTGGCGGTTTGCCCGTCCCAGCACGGGCCTTCACCGGAAGCGGGCGATAGTGGTGCCACCCCTCCGCCGACTAATGACATGACGTTTCGTGGTCTTCGGTGTTGGGCGGGGTGACAGAGGTTATGGCGAAAGTCTAGACGGTATCGTCTATGGACGTCACGTTTTCCTTAGAGGCGTCCTCTCCGCTCCTTACTCGTACCTACCTTGCAGCGAAAGTTCTGTGCCCGGTGTGCAGGGGGTGATTCACTTTTGCATGGTCCTCCTAAACATCATATCAATTGTCTTTGGAGGTGTATCCAGTGTTATTGAACGGTGGTTTTTCTATGTGCTTCGGAGGAGATTTCTGAGATGCTTTAGATGCTCTATTCATCAATTTATTTTGAGGAGGACGATGGAGTTTTCATGGATTTTGACCATCTTACTTCGTGGTTGTATCAAACTTTCGCCGAATTTAGTTTTTTTTTTTTTGGTCACATGGTGTGAGTTGTATGCTGAGTTTGAAATCCTACGATGCTTAGAGCATTTTAGGTTTCTATCTGTTTTATTTTTTTTTTCTTTCTTTCTCTCTTTTGGCTGAGTGCACTTTTAAGTGCAGAGGCCGGAGCATTATTTCATCTCGAAACAGAACTTCCTTTATTAAAAAAAAGAATTGCTAGCTGGAATCCAATTCTAATTGTGAGGAACAACAAGGTGCTAAGATGAGGAAGAGAAAAAATTCATTGGAGCTAATTACCGAATACTGACGTGTCCAATTCTAATTGTGAGGAACAACAAGGTGCTAAGATGAGGGAGAGAAAAAATGCATTGCAGCTAATCACCCAATACTGACGTCATTATTATATTCATTCATTACAAAATAAAATCATGATAGTAATACAATTATGGGTAGTTATGGGTCGTGAATGTATTGGTCTATTAGCTCTGCTTTTTTTTCTTTTTTTCCCAAACCTTATCAGCTCCTCAACCTTATCCTCTCACACTATCCCTAATGGTTGGGTAAAAAAAGATTGCCTATACACTGTAGGGCTACTATAGACAGAGAGGGATTAGTTGGAATAGTGGATAGACAAGTTTTTTTAGGAGGTTGGGGATGGTCTCACGAGGATGACGATGACCGTTCGCTCTCTCTCACTCTGAGATCTTCGTCATGCACTCGTGCTCCCTCTCTTCCCTCCGCCCAGAAGGAGGCTCGTCGCCCAGGCCGACACCCAAGGCCTGCCCACCCAGTCCCCCACCGCGCCGTTTTCTAGGGCGTCACCCACCGCACCCTCGCCGGCCGATGCCGATCTATGGCCGAATCCACCTTCGCCCGTCCTCCCCACGGCAGCGCCTTCGCCTGTTCTCTCTCCCGCATCTTCATGTGTTCCTTGTTTCTCCATATTTCTCCTTGGATGTGCACCTTCTCAGCATCTACAGTGATTGCCACGTTGTGCTACAATGAGTTTGTTGATCGATTATGACTTAGCTTATTCTGCATTTCGAAGGCGATGTGGTATTATACATGCTCATTTGATTTGGTGTAGAGTTGTATATATTTGATTTGGGCCTTCTGCACCTCAACCAGAATTATTGGGCTGATTCTTTTGCAATTTGTGTACGGGATCACACCAAAGGGAAGAAAATAAGAGTCCAGCCTGCTTCTTCTCGAGAGAAAGGAAAGGCGGGTAGATAAATCTTCGGTGAAAAAAAATCGACGATGGCCAGCAGAAACGCGTTAGAAGCGTAAGATGTTATTTCTATTGCATGGACGAGCGCGCGTGAAAAAAGGTGAAAAAAGATCAAACGGTAGATTTTCATAGTGGAAACGATGTATGTATTAGTAATTGTTAACCGGACATATCTTGTGGGACCCTATATATACTTTGATCAAAACTCTTGATTGATGATCCAACGGTGAGTATATAATTGGGTTCAGTTATGTTTAGGTGAAAAATAATTGTTTTAACGGGCTCTTTTATAGGGTATAGATATAGATAGATAGATGAACTAGAGTTTGGTAGTTTGCCTACCTGAGATACGGCGGTGTTACGAGGGAGACTTCTATACCAGGGTGAGGATAATATGTAACGGGCAACTACACTCTATGGAGTCTTTATAAAGACCTTACAGTGACATAGACATACAACACACACTATCTCAAGGATCATAAGGGTAAGTCGTCTTCGGTTACAGCAGGTGTACATATTTATCATTTATGGCCTCGCCTCTAGCTAGGCGCGTAATACAACTCAAATATGTCGTAGCCTAACTATACATATATTCAACACATATTCCAGTAAAGAATAGTGATGCAACACACTGCCTCGAAAATCAGAAGGCTAATAAAATGGAGCAAACGTTTTACTGCAGCACGGCATTCGGGTACATTGAAGGAACTACTAAGGAAATTAACAAATATAGCATAAATAGAATAGATCTAGGATATCAAGAGGCATGCTGCAGAGACTTGTAGATCCCGATAAGTGTACCTACGACAGTGGCGACTGCACCAATTTTGGATATGAGCATGCAGACGGTTTTGTGCTTCCCGTGATACAAAAAGGAGCGCACCTTGGTCTGCATCTTCCTGTCGCGCTTGTACCCCTCAATCTCCATCATGGTGTAGATAAAGCCTATTCCTTTGGGCAGGCTCTGAAAGCGGCTGAAGAAGTCGAGCGCCTGCTTGTTGGTGAGCCCACCTCCGCCTTGAAGGACATCCTGCCTTCGCAGCTCGTGCACATCCTCCTCCCTATGTACCAACATGGATAGTAGGACAAGATACGAGCAGACGGCGGAGTCTTCAGCCTTATATAAGCATCCTTAAAGCTTGGGATTGTGCATAGCTCGAAAGCGGCCATGTTGACGAGCCAGTTTGCGCGCACATGGTCCAGAGACAGCGGTGCCAGTGAGATCTCGGCGGCGAAGCGGATGTCTTTCAATGTGAGGCCCATGTCAACGAGCTCTCCTGTTTTGTTAGCCGTGATGCTGATGCCGATTTGGGCGAGGTCGACGGCACTATTAGAAAATGATAGTGACTCCAACTCATCTCCGTCGGGCTGATCCTTTCTGCCCCGCCCTATAGTGTAGTACCAGAGAAGGCCAAGGAGATGTGGTGGATCGTAATGAGTTTCAGAATGATACAAGAAGAAAGGCTCGTCTTTGAGAGGTTTGCGGTCTTGCAGCTTGTATCTCCAAGAAGCAACGAACTTCTCCAGCAGCTTGTCTTGCCGCTTGCGGTCTTTCTGGAACCCCATCATGACGGCCTCGACCACACTCCAGGGGAGCTGGTTCTCAAGCTGCCAGACGTCATGGTGGATGCCGATGTGGTGGGAGTAAAAGAAATCGCGCAATGACGGATCCGTCTCCTCGTCTGAGGGATCCGCAGACCAGGCCATGTACTGCACCAGGAAGCAAGCATCAATGAACATCATATGTCGGAAGTCTTCAAGCATCAAAGAGCGGGGTGGTGACACCTAGGGAGGTGGGAGGCCGCGCGGGCCCTTGCCGGCGCCTTTCTCCGGCTACGGGTGGCTCCAGTGTGCCATTCCGGCGAGGCCATGGTGGTGGTTGTGGTCCCATGGCGCGGCCCCCATGGGAGATGTCTCTGGCGAGCTCCATGGTGACTTCTTCCGGTGGATCTCGGGCTCGGCGGCGGCGCGGCTGCTGGGCCCTGTTGAAGCGTGTGCAGCGACGCGGGCGGGCGGTGGCCTTGTCCGGTGGCACGTGCAGGTCGACTCACTGCTGCGGCTCTGCTCTGTGATGCGCAGTGGTGGCATCCAACGGCTCGGTCTCGGCGTGTTTGGTTGCGGTCATCCGGCTTGGCGCGGTGTGCTGTGACAGTGTGGTGACATCAACGGTTGGCATCTGGGTGAGGAGCTACCGGTTGTTTCATGCTTGTCGTGTGTCTGCTTGCAGCGGACCTTGGCGGCTAGCTCTGCTTGGCAACTGTTAGTTCGGTGAGGGACTACGTTGAAAGATGGCGCTTGCAGTGGCGGCAATGTGCAATGACTTGGCTTGTAGCGGATTGCAGCGGTTAGCTCTACTTGGCAAAGGGCTACTCCAGTGCAGTCTATCGTCGGAAGATGGCGCTTGTGACATTGTTGGCTTGCTAGCTCAAGTGCGGTGTGCCTGTAATGTTTTGGAGTTCTAGTGGCAGCTTGGCTTGTTCGGTGTTTGTGGGAGCGGGGCGACCTTGCATTTCTTGCTGACGGATTTCGTTAAATAGATCCTTGTCCTGCTTTTCAGAGGCGGATGCGGCGAGGCCCCGTGCTCTTTCTCGAGGTGTCATGAGGTGTGGAGTCCAATGGCGGATGCGGCGAGGTCCCCGCGTGTTGGGTGTTGTGACAGGGGCTGGATCTGGTGTTCTTCATTCCGTCAGTTTGAGTGCTAAGCTGCAGCAACACTACGGCATGATGTCTCGCACGGCTATGGCCTTCTTGGTGCAGTGCAGTCTGATTCTCTTGTTTTCACTGGCATTCTCGAGCTACGACGCAGGCTTCAACTTCTACAACGCGCAATTGACGGTGTTTGTTGCAGCTCCCATTGCGCACTGGGGTTGGTGGTGATGGCGAAAGCCTTGCCCGTCATTTGGGCTGATGATGGCGATGCCTCCAGGCACCGTTCACTTCTTTGGAAGCATCATTGTTATACCCCCTCTTCCCTTTGTACAGTGTGTTTTCCGGGGTGCAAACCTTGACCCTAGGGTCGGGCAGCGGCGGCGCCTGTGGCGTCGTGATCCTTCTTGAAGGCGTCGCTCTAGATTCACACACTTTGCCAAGGTCTGGCGTGTCTTGCGGCGATGTGCTGGGGCCAGCGATGAGTTTTGTGTGGAGTGTAAGCGTGGTTCGGCTTGCGTTGATGTCCCAATCCAACCGGTCGGTGTTTGTTTTTTCCTATTTGAGTTTCTGTTGGTTTGGTGGGTGCGTGTTATGTTCCAATCCAACCGCACGGTGTTGTTTGTTATACTGTCCAGTCTAGACATCTTCTTCTTTTTAATATAATCGGCAAGCTTTGTCTGATTCGTTTCAACAAAAAACTTGTCATACATTTTCTGCAACCATGATGATGACCAGGAGCTTGATTCTGTGATAATACAGTGAAACGCGGCTACACGCTTCGCCTGCTCCGCCTTTTGGAGGTGCTGCCGGCGGTGGTGGCAAGGGCCGATGGCCACAGCCCTCGGCACAGTATACTCATCACCGAGATCTCTAATGCTTTTGGGGTACCTATGGATCTTCACTTCCACCTTGTAAATAATTTCGTGCTTAAACTCTTTCGGTTCTTCCTGGAACAGATCTCCGTATCCATATTGTGCAAAACGACCTCACTTAGCTCTGCTTTTGCTTCTCGATTGGATAATGCTGCGGTGTGGCTGCTGCATGGTACTCAACCAGCTGCCCGGAGCCATTATTAGGGGCACAAATTTGGATCCATCTACCACCATATATCTCACCGGACTCAGCTGGCGGCTCAGCAGCAAAGCCAGGAGACCATGCTGCCGGCGCCATGGTCCAGTTCGCCAGTTGAAAGTTGCAAAGTACACATGCCGCAGCTGCAGGCTCCATATATGCTTCAATCGCCAAGCTGGTCATGAAGAGTAGTGTGACACAAAGCTGAAGTGAGGAGCGAGTGAAAACGATCTAGCTAGAAAGAGATTATATTCACTGAGAATCTTATCTTACTATTACTGATTAGGAGTTACAAAAGTTGCACGAATTACGAAACGCGCTAGAAAAAAAGATAAATCCTATAAATTCTCACAAAAATCAGAAACATCTAACCATCAATTGACATATTGAAATATTAATAGCCATTAGATATGTTTTCTAAGTAATTACCCACATCTGCCATTACGAAAGGTTTTGAGTTCAACTCTCGACGAAAACAAATTTCTTCTTTTTTGGTAGATTTTTCCATTTTCAATTTATTTTCTAAGTAATTACCCGCCTATGCTATTATGAAATGTTTTTAGTTCAACTCTCAACGGAAGCAAATTTCTTTTATTTTCAGATTTTTCTATTTTCAAATTTACTAATAGTTTTTTTTTATTTTTTCCATTTACAAATTTACACTACTAAATGATTCTGTAACTTTTTTCATAAAGATGCTAAAAACTTTTCTATAAAACAGATATTTTGTGCCTAATCTTGCTATTACTAATTGAACACTGCTTTTAGAGCCTCCTATTAATTCTCATAACAAGCGCTAAATAAACAATAAAATCATAAAAAATCTCACAATAATTAGAAACATCTGCCTAATCTTGCTATTACTAATTAGAAATTTTCATGATAATAAAAAAACATCCTATTATCGATTGCATATTGAAATCTTAATACACAGTAGATCTTTTCTTTCATGTAATTAACATATCATCATTCATCATGCAGCTCTAATAATAGATTTGTGTTTAAAAAAAGATAAATCCTAAAAATTCTTAAAAAATCAGAAACATTTCGTCATCCATCATGTAGCTCTAATAATAATAGTCATTAGGTCTATTATAGTTTCTAAAAAATTACCTACCATGACATTATGAAAGATGAAATAAAATAATCCCATGAATTTATATAAAAATTGTCCATCATACCATTATGAAATATGAATTAAATAACCCCTTAAATTTGCATAAAATTATCCACCATGCCATTGTGAAATATAAATTAAAATAACCCCTAAAATTTGCATATAAATTACTCAACATGCCATTATAAAAGATGAATTAAAATAAACCCTAAATCTGCATATAAATTATTCAATATGCGATCATAAAATATAAATTGAAATAATTTATAAATTTGCATATATATTACACATAATGACATTACCAAAGATGAATTAAAACAATCAGCTCTAATATTATTATAGATTAAATCTATATTCCCTAAAACTCTAACCCGTGCGAGAGCACGGGTTGATGGGCTGGTATAAGTAGTAACTGGAATAGTCTAATTAAGGGTACCGATCACCGCCATAGTCAACAGTTTAGAAACACGTACAACCGAGCTAGTGCATAGTTACTCAAAGTTCCAAGAGAGAAGAAGAGAAAGATAAGTTACAACAGGACAGGAGGAGCAGCCTCACAACAGGGTAAGATTAAAAGCCTAGTCAGACCCTCCACTTATAGGGCTTCAATTCGTTATCCTGTGTCCGATTGCCATGGAATGTTGCCTGCCCAATACATTATTTTTTTTTTAAAAAAAAGTGTTGCCCAATAGGCTACTGGCATCTTCTACCCATTCTTAATTCTTCTACCCACATTATTGGTGGTGTCGTGGTGCGACACAACCGACATCGCTCGCTGAAACGACAAGATCTAGATCGATCAACCACTACCGTATAACGCACTCATGTTACTGTCATGATTCAACCTTCCTTGCTTGTAGTCCTAGATCGAGCAAATTGTAGGACCGAAATGCATTTTTAACCACCCCAACTAGAGGGAATGAATAATGCGGAAGTTCAGAATAATTTTTTCCACTTCCCTCAACTCAAAAAAAAACTTTAATAAACCACTGCTATGTTAAACCATCTATTTTTGTAAAAAAAAAAAACATACAACCCTAGATATGAAATAAAAAGATATCTAGAAATGACGACAATTGATTAAACACTAATTTCACGATAAAAAAACTATAAAATATTAAGAATTCCCTAGCAAGATTCAAGATATATATAGATCTAAATCCAAAAGGCAAAAATCGAACAAAGAAAGCGAAAGGATATCTTGTGAAAGCGATCTTTATTCCACGCCCTGCTTGTGCCAGACTGCCTGCATCACTTTGCCACGTTGACGAATGACGACCGCCGTCCGCCATGCCGCCCACCCAGCGGCCAGCATATGCTCCTTGCGTCATGCATGCATGTCAGCATGTGTGAGCCGCCAACCCGCCAAGTATACTAATCCATGGTACGGTCCACACCATGCAGCACGCATGCACCATGTTGCATCTCATCACGTGTGCACCACCATGCTGCATCATATACATCACATGCATGCACCACGTACACACACATGCATAGCAATATATGCATTTGTCTGCGCAGTTCCCGGTTGACGAGCGCTCCTCTTCCGCGCGCGGAGGGTGGGAGTAGGTGGGGCCCAGGCATCTTTTTTTTATTTTCTGTTTTTCTTTTTTCACGATAATTTTATGGAAGCATAATTTATGGGGATGATTTTATGGAAACATAATTTATCACGATAATTTTACGCAACCAGCATAAATTATCACGATATTTTTATAGAAAAATAATTTATCAGGATAACTGTATAGAAACATAATTTTATCCGGATAACTTTATGCAACCATAACTCATCACAATAGCATAAATTTATCACGATATTTTTAATATAATTTATCAGGATAACTTTATGGAAATATAATTTTATCATGATAATTTTACGCAACCATAACTTATGTAAGCATAATTTTATCAAGAATATTTTATGCTATCATAACTTATCACGATAATTTTATCACGAATATTTTATGCAACCATAACTTTATTGTTTTTTTCTTTTTTCTTTCTTTTTTTTTATGATAACTTTATGGAACATAACTTATCAAGATAACTTTTATACAACCATAATTTTATCATGATAATTTTATGTAAGAAAAATTTTATCATGAATATTTTATGCAACCATAACTTATCACGATAACTTTATGTAAGCATAATTTTATAACGAATATTTTATGCAATCATAACTTATTACGATAACTTTATGTAAGCATAAGTTTATCACGAATATTTTATGCAACTATAATTTATCAGATAACTTTACGTAAACATAATTTTATCACGAATATTTTATGCAACCATAATTTATCACGATAACTTTATAAAAACATATTTTTCTCACAATATTTTTTAACGTTAGTATGAAATCGGTTTGATCAGTAGACATTTTCATCTGAAGCTACATTTTTTTTAGCTTATCTAAAGCTATGTAGAAAAAACGAAGTTAAAAAATGTTTCGTTTCTATGCTTCTATGCATGCAGTGTAGCAGCCGAACCAACTGTATATGGCACTGAGAAGCCAATGGGGCCCGCGATAGCGACGTGAGGGGAAAAACGGCAGTATGCGTTGAGGAGTAGGACAGCGACCTAAGACCATGTGCACTCGCTACGCCATATCGTTCCGCCACCCGCGTAGCGTAAAAATTTGGCGTAAAAACACCTGCAGCCGGTTCCGCCACGGCCTCCGCCACCACACCGGAAACCATTCGTTCCCCCAAATACAGAGGAAACTCCGGATTCCGCCATCGTCTGTGCAGGCGCGGGCCCCATCAACCGCCCTTCCCTCGCGCGCTCCGCCGGAAGAGAGAGAAGCCGAGCAGCAGCACAGGAAGCAGGGCCGGCGATGGCCGGTGGAGGCGGATCTGCCGGAGGAGAAGGAGAGGGGGCGGACGAGCTGCGCTGGGAGAGGACTCCGCCGGCTCGGATCAGGCCTGGGAGGTGAACAGGGAGAAGAGGAGGCGGAGAGCTTCGGTCCGCCACTGCTACCACGAGAAGGGGAGGGCCACGCCGGCCGCCGTCGTCGTTGTCGCGCGCGCGGAGGAGGGGACGCCGGCGCCGGGCGGAGACGGCCAGCCAGTCGTCGTCGCTCGCCGCAGAGGAGGCGGATCGAGGGGCAGCGGCCGCGCGGAGAGGTGGAGAGGGGCAGCGGCTGCGCGGAGGAGGCGGATCCAGGGGCGGCGGCTGCGTCGAGAGGTGGAGAGGGGTAGCGGCCTCCGTCATTGCTCGTCGCCACAACGCGGTGAAGCTCGAGCGGGTGGAGAGGTGTCACACCTGGTTTTATAAACAAAACCAGATAACACTATATGTGTGCCCAGGATCTATTTCCCACACATACAGCCGACTTCATTAGTGAATATCAATAGACAGTGCATTATATAAGCGTATAAAACTTACATTTGACACAAAGGTCAATATATCAGAGTATAGCGGAACTTCTATCTCATAGCGGAACTCCATCTTCACAGGAGGGTTGACTGGGGGCACGTACGCCTAAACACATTATAAACTTCTGGATCCACTCCGTCTTCTTATCACCATCAACTTGTATAGAGAAGAACTATATGTTTGGGATAGCAAGGGTGAGTACATGGTGCACTCAGCAAGTATTCCGTTTATGATAAAAGTGGACTAGCTTTATAGTGGACAGGCATAGCAGTTGCTTTTAGTTGGTCAAGTTTTATTACTAGCAATGATTAGCATAACCCATCCCATAACTGAAATATTACAAGTAAATAAAATAATTGAGTATCAACCATTGTCGTAACTGCCACCATTACCATCATCACCACTGTCATCATCACTGTCATCACCATTATCATCGTGAGCCATTTTCTTTGAAAACTCTAATCTGTGAGGGTCCAGGCCGCTCATAACCGTGAGCACGGCTGATATATCAGTTTAAAACACTCTCGAGAGGTTGTACATCTTTACCCACAAGTCATGATTCCCATATGCCTAAGGGTGGATCAGACCCCATATATTCATTACCTTGGATGAATCGGCAGGGTTTCATTACGAGACCTTTACAAAGAATTCCTAAAGTTATGGCCCACTCGTTACAGGTTACTCCAGTTAACTAAAGATATGAGAGTTCCGTTCCAAAGGGTGACTAACAACAAACTGCACCACATTGGCAAAGGGCAAAGTCCCATATCCCCCAGACCCCTCATACGCCATGTTTCAGGAAAGTAAGCCAAAACTCTAGTTCATCTAATTAATCAGTCAAGCCCAGTGCCCATGTGAGTCTTGTGGTTGTACTGTTTTCCTGGGTGGTCGCTCGGCGAACCGATCCTTAGGGTGAGGCCATCGAGCAAACCCACAAAACATGCTCAAATCCCCATGTTGCCAAAATCATATGTTTATCATCAAACTCGTCATTAATTAAACAAGATTAACAACATGAGTAAAGTAAGTTGAGCGGTAGCAATTAATTTGCAACATCACAGCCCTCCCATAGGATAAAACATTGACGGAAAAATAAGTGGCTAGTCATCCTTAGGTTGAGCATTCAAATTAGGCTCTAGATCATGTGATTAAAGTAAATAGGACATAGGTCAAAGAATACTTGCCTTTATTCCCAAATATATATAGCTGCTCAAGGAATTCTTCAGCTGTAGATCTTGAAAAGCTCGACGTTCACTCTCGCATATGATACTCGTTCTATGCGTGAAAACACACGCAACATACAAAGCAAACAAACATACATGCATAAAAAACAAATACACCAGTCATAGGAAAAGCTTTATAAAACACGTGCCAAGAGGGCTCATCGCTACGGTCATGGAAACGAAAGAAACACTAAAAACAAAGGTACGGTTGAAAACATACAACTAGCGGAACATTCGCATTATTCACTAGAAACATTAATAGGCTGTACTTATTTTAAATACCAAAATATTGTAAAAGAATATTTCAAGAATAACCAATTTAATTATATTCTGGATTGAAAGGCGTTGTTGAAACTATTCACTTTTTTATTTATAATAATATTCCATATGAATTATACAGTTTAAACAAATAATTTTATAAAGATAAGCATGTGGGATATACCTAGCCGAGGTTTTAACATATATCGTGTTTGACATAATCAGGTTATAATTAAAACACATGACACTGTTATTAATCAAGTTAGCATAAATTTATAAAAGCCGAAGTGTAACCTATTCATATTTTTAATTAGAGAACAGTTGCATAAGCGTTAATCAAGCCAACATGCGTTGAATATAAAAGCAGGGTTTAAACCTAAATTGCTTTTAATTAGATAACGGTTGGAATAAACGTTAATCGAATTAGCATGTATTTAGGAAGTACCATATTAAACTCTATATTGGCCGTGTTTAGAAAACTTACGAAGATAACATTAATCATATTTAAGAATTTAATAAATCTCATAATATGAATATATATGGTAAAACATCGTTACTAGCGCGTAGATTTAATTGTTATAAATCAAGAACAGGTGAAGCTAATAAAAACGGGTGCAAAACGTTAAAGATATGCGATCTGGAACAAACCAAAGGCTAGATCGGAATTAAACATAGAATTTAGGGGCTGGCTGAGATGATTAGCAAAATTCAGTGCTCGTGAATAAGCTTGTTCTCAGGATTAAATCAGTGGAACTGGAAAACATGGACTGAATTTGGTGGGATCTAAAAGAACCAAGGGGTTATTCGTAGAATGTCTATGAATATGTAGGAAATTACCATGTCTTCTAGGGATGTCTTCACATCTTGGTCTTCTTCCTCGCGGATGCATCTTCCTGGGATCCTCGTGGCTAGCCGGTGCTGCTTCTCGCGATTGGAAAGAAGGAAGCTCGACTGGCCAGGCATGCAGGGCGCCACGGCCTGGCAGCAAGGCAGCCTCCGGCGTTGATGCTGGGCAACGGGTAGCTCGGGGTCGGGATACAGCTTGGACGGTAGGACGCCGCGGGCTCAGCTATACGTGCAGCCAACGGACGACGCATTAAGCATAGCCATCGTAGCTTGGCACCGTGCGCAGCAGCGAGGGCAACCGGCGGCATATCAGATCAAACAAAGACAGCCGACAGCTACATGCATGAGAGACGAGAGGCACACAGCAGCTAGGGCATAGAGTTTGGTGGGCATAGAGTTTGGTGGGCACAGACGTCGGGGTCTAGGCTATTTATAGCGGCGGTGTCCGAGACGTGCGGAGGGGGCAAAATATGGAACGGCGCAAGGAGAATCCGGCTCAGCCGGTGCTCGAGTCCGACGGGACTCCTATCCGTGCGCACAGACCAGAGGATTAGATCACGATCGAACGTGGACTCTAGTAGATGGATCAGAACGTTGCAACAGAGTTGGTCAAGGATGCAAGATTAGGCTTAAGATAAGAAACGTACGAGAATCGCCATATTCATTGGAGCCTTGCTTAGAAATTTCCTTCCTTCTAATATCCACGAACCACGATGCATGCATCTGCTACTGGCTTCCTGGTCGTATTCGGACCATGCTGCTCGTACGGGTAAAACTCGATCAGCTTGAGACATGCTTCTGATGCGCCGGATTTTGGTGCAGGGAGAGACGGAGGTCATCAGGCACCGGCCACGTCGGTGACTTGCGGCATGAGACAGCACCCGCCGCGTATAGTGATGTGGCAGTGAGCTCAGGTGACCATGCACAACTAGCGTCGTGGGTGCAAGGCTTAGCTGCTAGCATTAGGAACGGTGGCACACGACAGGATATACCATGGATTGATGACGGCGCGATGGCAAAACAACACAGAGGCTAGGCGCTGGTATGCCTAGTAGGACAGGGAAAAGACGATGGTGAGATGACCGGATTCGATGTCGGCACAACAGATGAGAGAAACAAATTAAAGAAAGAAAGAGAGGAAGTTTACCAGGCAATGAAGACACTTGCCGGAGTTTTACTCTGACTCTGATAGACTATTTTATGGATAGACTATATTCTCATGTGCCGTTTAGACGAGGGGTTGGGTTTATTATATAGGAAAAAGAACCGTGTAGATGCGCGTCAATTAGCAATATGGTACTAATTGATTTGCACCTTCCACCCCACTAATGGGCTTAATGAGCTTAAAGCCCATTAGAGAACCCATAAATGGGCCTTAGGGGTTTATTAAAATTCCGGCATATTTAAATGGAGAAAGCCCAAGTAAATTCGGAATTATTTATTTTCGGAATTAAAATAATTATAGATAAGTCTAGAATCAATACTTGAAGTCCGAAAAAATATGCCGACGGTCTCAAAAATTTTAGAAAAAATCCCAAAAATAGTTTTGGACCTAATGAACCCAAATAAAATATTTGGAGCTCATGGAAAGGTTCTTAAGAGCTTCCAATAAATGGATTGTGCTCTACGGAAAACAGAAAAAGCTTCTAGGAAAATCTAGAAAGTTCCTAGAAAAGGTTACTTGTAGTTTAAACTCATTTAGAAAATCTTTATCACTCAAAAACATCATGTGAACCAGCATGAATGCAACACATATATTATTATAACATAGATTATATTTGTTCTCTTTACAAAATAATTATTTCCTACACTAAATATCTATGTAAATATATAAGTGCTTCACAAAATTTTAAATATTCAAGAAATTCACTGTATTAATTCAAGCCAAAAGTGTCACACTCCAAATTGAAAAATTTGGGGTGTGACAAAACTACCCCCTTAAAGGAATCTCGTCCTCGAGATTTGGACAGGCTAGCAAGAAAAGACGGATGGTTTAAAATTCTTCATCCATGATTGACTCTTTAACATTAGCGACTTCCTAGTGCTAATTTCCTCACTTCATCTGAAATACTCAATTCTCATGATAGACCAAATTCTTGTTAGTCCAACCTCTTGCAATCTCTACATCTACCCCCCTTTAAAAGATGAGGCTTTACGAGTTGTTCCTTACCGCACTTGATGAAAGGGATAAGAGTAGAGTGTTGATCTTGGCCATGTTGGTGGAGGCATTATTCTTCCTTGTAGTTGCACTTCAATTAGGAATAAGTTTTGCAAAAGAAAAAGGAAAGATGAATAGGGATAGAAAAGAACCCATCTATTTATTATATAACAACTCTTGCTATTGTGGATCAAAATCCAACAACACATCAACAATCATTACAAAGAACCAAATCACACATGTAGCACAATAACAAGCATACAAACTCGCACTATTCGTTCTCTTTAACTTATATGGTGGACTTCCTTAAAAGGGGTTTCTATATTCCCTAAAGACCACAAGATAAGGGTAAGATAAGGAACGTGCTATTAAAGGCCACATATGTAAGACAGAAAGGTAGATGATGAGACTAGACTAGCCGGAAGGATGGAAAGCAGTTTAGGGGAGAAGACATTAAATATTATAGAAAAGGGATAAAGGCAAACTGGTTATAAAGAATATAACCACTACCAAGGGCAACATGTGAATCAAGAAGTGAGTCAAATGGATTGGTTAATGATAGGCGATGATTAGTTAAAGATGGAGTATAGGGATATGAGTTTAGAAGGCCATGTCGTACCTAAGAAAGATACTCTTGATACCTGGAATTGATATTACAAAGAGATGGAAATATTTGATGAGAAAGTTGGCCATAGGGTGAAAGCGGAATGGATGTGGTCATGTCAAGAATCTGAAGTTCTATGTGACAAAAGGGTACCCCAAAAAGTAAATCCCATAGGATGAAAATTAGACTAGCCATGTTATATGGGACAAAGTGTTGGCCTACTAAGAGGTGGCATGTTCAATAGTTAAATTCAATGGAGACGCTTATGTTAGGTTGGATCTGTGGGCATACAAGTTGGACCAAATGAGGAATGATGAGATAGGTGATAGGCTAGGGTAGCTCCAATTGAAGAAAATCTATCAAGCCTCGGTGAAGGCGATTTGGACATGTACAAAGAAGACTTTTGGATGCACTAGTGCATAGAAGCATCGTAAGGCGAGACAACACTGTGAAGAGAGACAGGGGACAACCAAAGCTGACATGGGATGACGTAACAAAAAAAAAATTAATGGAAAGAATGGGTTGTACGAGAAGAGTAGTGTTTGGATAGAATTGCGTGGAAAGAAACTTTCATGTGCCAAAACTTGATTTGGGCTCTACCCTCCTTAAGTTCTATGTAAGAGGACGGAGAAAAGAAATAGGACGAGAACAAAGATACACCAAATGCTTTGGGGCAGCAATTTGATAACTTGGAAAGCAAGTATAGCGAAGGTGAATGAGTATATAGCAATCTAAGGCCAAAAAAGAAACCATGCTAACTAGGCTTACGTCCTACAGTCAACACAGCTCTGATACCACTTCTGTCACACCCGGTTTTATAAACAAAACCAGATAACACTATATGTGTGCCCAGGATCTATTTCCCACACATACAGCCGACTTCATTAGTGAATATCAATAGACAGTGCATTATATAAGCGTATAAAACTTACATTTGACACAAAGGTCAATATATCAGAGTATAGCGGAACTTCTATCTCGTAGCGGAACTCCATCTTCACAGGAGGGTTGACTGGGGGCACGTACGCCTAAACACATTATAAACTTCTGGATCCACTCCGTCTTCTTATCACCATCAACTTGTATAGAGAAGAACTATAGGTTTGGGATAGCAAGGGTGAGTACATGGTGCACTCAGCAAGTATTCCGTTTACGATAAAAGTGGACTAGCTTTATAGTGGACAGGCATAGCAGTTGCTTTTAGTTGGTCAAGTTTTATTACTAGCAATGATTAGCATAACCCATCCCATAACTGAAATATTACAAGTAAATAAAATAATTGAGTATCAACCATTGTCGTAACTGCCACCATTACCATCATCACCACTGTCATCATCACTGTCATCACCATTATCATCATGAGCCATTTTCTTTGAAAACTCTAATCTGTGAGGGTCCAGGCCGCTCATAACCGTGAGCACGGCTGATATATCAGTTTAAAACACTCTCGAGAGGTTGTACATCTTTACCCACAAGTCATGATTCCCATATGCCTAAGGGTGGATCAGACCCCATATATTCATTACCTTGGATGAATCGGCAGGGTTTCATTACGAGACCTTTACAAAGAATTCCTAGAGTTATGGCCCACTCGTTACAGGTTACTCCAGTTAACTAAAGATATGAGAGTTCCGTTCCAAAGGGTGACTAACAACAAACTGCACCACATTGGCAAAGGGCAAAGTCCCATATCCCCCAGACCCCTCATACGCCATGTTTCAGGAAAGTAAGCCAAAACTCTAGTTCATCTAATTAATCAGTCAAGCCCAGTGCCCATGTGAGTCTTGTGGTTGTACTGTTTTCCTGGGTGGTCGCTCGGCGAACCGATCCTTAGGGTGAGGCCATCGAGCAAACCCACAAAACATGCTCAAATCCCCATGTTGCCAAAATCATATGTTTATCATCAAACTCGTCATTAATTAAACAAGATTAACAACATGAGTAAAGTAAGTTGAGCGGTAGCAATTAATTTGCAACATCACAGCCCTCCCATAGGATAAAACATTGACGGAAAAATAAGTGGCCAGTCATCCTTAGGTTGAGCATTCAAATTAGGCTCTAGATCATGTGATTAAAGTAAATAGGACATAGGTCAAAGAATACTTGCCTTTATTCCCAAATATATATAGCTGCTCAAGGAATTCTTCAGCTGTAGATCTTGAAAAGCTCGACGTTCACTCTCGCATATGATACTCGTTCTATGCGTGAAAACACACGCAACATACAAAGCAAACAAACATACATGCATAAAAAACAAATACACCAGTCATAGGAAAAGCTTTATAAAACACGTGCCAAGAGGGCTCATCGCTACGGTCATGGAAACGAAAGAAACACTAAAAACAAAGGTACGGTTGAAAACATACAACTAGCGGAACATTCGCATTATTCACTAGAAACATTAATAGGCTGTACTTATTTTAAATACCAAAATATTGTAAAAGAATATTTCAAGAATAACCAATTTAATTATATTCTGGATTGAAAGGCGTTGTTGAAACTATTCACTTTTTTATTTATAATAATATTCCATATGAATTATACAGTTTAAACAAATAATTTTATAAAGATAAGCATGTGGGATATACCTAGCCGAGGTTTTAACATATATCGTGTTTGACATAATCAGGTTATAATTAAAACACATGACACTGTTATTAATCAAGTTAGCATAAATTTATAAAAGCCGAAGTGTAACCTATTCATATTTTTAATTAGAGAACAGTTGCATAAGCGTTAATCAAGCCAACATGCGTTGAATATAAAAGCAGGGTTTAAACCTAAATTGCTTTTAATTAGATAACGGTTGGAATAAACGTTAATCGAATTAGCATGTATTTAGGAAGTACCATATTAAACTCTATATTGGCCGTGTTTAGAAAACTTACGAAGATAACATTAATCATATTTAAGAATTTAATAAATCTCATAATATGAATATATATGGTAAAACATCGTTACTAGCGCGTAGATTTAATTGTTATAAATCAAAAACAGGTGAAGCTAATAAAAACGGGTGCAAAACGTTAAAGATATGCGATCTGGAACAAACCAAAGGCTAGATCGGAATTAAACATAGAATTTAGGGGCTGGCTGAGATGATTAGCAAAATTCAGTGCTCGTGAATAAGCTTGTTCTCAGGATTAAATCAGTGGAACTGGAAAACATGGACTGAATTTGGTGGGATCTAAAAGAACCAAGGGGTTATTCGTAGAATGTCTATGAATATGTAGGAAATTACCATGTCTTCTAGGGATGTCTTCACATCTTGGTCTTCTTCCTCGCGGATGCATCTTCCTGGGATCCTCGTGGCTAGCCGGTGCTGCTTCTCGCGATTGGAAAGAAGGAAGCTCGACTGGCCAGGCATGCAGGGCGCCACGGCCTGGCAGCAAGGCAGCCTCCGGCGTTGATGCTGGGCAACGGGTAGCTCGGGGTCGGGATACAGCTTGGACGGTAGGACGCCGCGGGCTCAGCTATACGTGCAGCCAACGGACGACGCATTAAGCATAGCCATCGTAGCTTGGCACCGTGCGCAGCAGCGAGGGCAACCGGCGGCATATCAGATCAAACAAAGACAGCCGACAGCTACATGCATGAGAGACGAGAGGCACACAGCAGCTAGGGCATAGAGTTTGGTGGGCATAGAGTTTGGTGGGCACAGACGTCGGGGTCTAGGCTATTTATAGCGGCGGTGTCCGAGACGTGCGGAGGGGGCAAAATATGGAACGGCGCAAGGAGAATCCGGCTCAGCCGGTGCTCGAGTCCGACGGGACTCCTATCCGTGCGCACAGACCAGAGGATTAGATCACGATCGAACGTGGACTCTAGTAGATGGATCAGAACGTTGCAACAGAGTTGGTCAAGGATGCAAGATTAGGCTTAAGATAAGAAACGTACGAGAATCGCCATATTCATTGGAGCCTTGCTTAGAAATTTCCTTCCTTCTAATATCCACGAACCACGATGCATGCATCTGCTACTGGCTTCCTGGTCGTATTCGGACCATGCTGCTCGTACGGGTAAAACTCGATCAGCTTGAGACATGCTTCTGATGCGCCGGATTTTGGTGCAGGGAGAGACGGAGGTCATCAGGCACCGGCCACGTCGGTGACTTGCGGCATGAGACAGCACCCGCCGCGTATAGTGATGTGGCAGTGAGCTCAGGTGACCATGCACAACTAGCGTCGTGGGTGCAAGGCTTAGCTGCTAGCATTAGGAACGGTGGCACACGACAGGATATACCATGGATTGATGATGGCGCGATGGCAAAACAACACAGAGGCTAGGCGCTGGTATGCCTAGTAGGATAGGGAAAAGACGATGGTGAGATGACCGGGTTCGATGTCGGCACAACAGATGAGAGAAACAAATTAAAGAAAGAAAGAGAGGAAGTTTACCAGGCAATGAAGACACTTGCCGGAGTTTTACTCTGACTCTGATAGACTATTTTATGGATAGACTATATTCTCATGTGCCGTTTAGACAAGGGGTTGGGTTTATTATATAGGGAAAAGAACCGTGTAGATGCGCGTCAATTAGCAATATCGTACTAATTGATTTGCACCTTCCACCCCACTAATGGGCTTAATGAGCTTAAAGCCCATTAGAGAACCCATAAATGGGCCTTAGGGGTTTATTAAAATTCCGGCATATTTAAATGGAGAAAGCCCAAGTAAATTCGGAATTATTTATTTTCGGAATTAAAATAATTATAGATAAGTCTAGAATCAATACTTGAAGTCCGAAAAAATATGCCGACGGTCTCAAAAATTTTAGAAAAAATCCCAAAAATAGTTTTGGACCTATTGAACCCAAATAAAATATTTGGAGCTCATGGAAAGGTTCTTAAGAGCTTCCAATAAATGGATTGTGCTCTACGGAAAACAGGAAAAGCTTCTAGGAAAATCTAGAAAGTTCCTAGAAAAGGTTACTTGTAGTTTAAACTCATTTAGAAAATCTTTATCACTCAAAAACATCATGTGAACCAGCATGAATGCAACACATATATTATTATAACATAGATTATATTTGTTCTCTTTACAAAATAATTATTTCCTACACTAAATATCTATGTAAATATATAAGTGCTTCACAAAATTTTAAATATTCAAGAAATTCACTGTATTAATTCAAGCCAAAAGTGTCACATTCCAAATTGAAAAATTTGGGGTGTGACAAGAGGTGGGGAGGCGGAGCGTGTAGGGGACCTGGCGCGCGGAGGAGGCGGGGAACCGTGACGTCGGCGCCGTCGCTGCACACCGTCGCGACAACGAGGAGGCAGCGGCGCGGAGAAGAGAGGGGAGGAGGACACGGATGCCGGTGGTGGAGAGGTCGGCGCGGAGAGAGCCCGCGGCTGGAGGTGGAGGTGGCGACGGATCCGGGCGGAGAAGAAAGGGCGGCGGCACCCGAGGCGGATCCAGGCGGCGGAGGGGATGAGAGGCCGCCGGAGGGTGGGTGGCGTGCGGCAGCGGTGAGCAGAGGGAAAGGGAGGTAGGGCGGGGGGCCTCTCTCGCCTGGAACAACCCAGAAGAAAAGGCTCGTGGTGGGGCTACATGTCAGTGGTTTGGGATGGAAGTGGTAGTTGGTAATGGATGAATAAAATATGGTATGATTGGATGTGAAGGAAAAATATAGAGAAATAGGAGTGCGGGAGAAATTGGTTTGGAGAAAAGAATCTTGCTGACTGGGATAGAATATTTTTTATGGAGGAAAAATTTGGAGTAGTAAAAGTGTAGATAGTCTAAGGCGGAAAGCGCGCTGGGATCGCGTTCACGTGGGGGCTGCCTGTCCGATCGCTCGTGAGATTCGAGCCTAGCGAGCGCTCGCGGAATAGACAGGCCCCAGTTGAGCGATTGCTCTAGACCCTCAAGTCCTCAACCACACGAGACCCCGACATTAGTCAGGCTTAGTCTCTAGTGATTTATATATAAGTTCCATATACTTTAGGCAATTAAGTTGTATATACTAATCACACTAAATATATAAAAATACAACACAAATATGATACTGTTTTCAGTATAACATGATTCAATAAAAATCCTTTTGACACTAATATTTGATGTATCACTAAACATTGTACTCCCTCCGTCCCAATCTACGGGTGGTTTGTTTTTTTACACTAAGTTTTGTCTTATTCAAAAAATCAATATAATTACCATCTCAGATAGACTACATCGCCGCGGCGCGGGAGCTCGCCGCCGAGGACCAGGCGTCCGGCACCGGACGCACCAGGGGTGCGATCGGCAGGATGGACCACGAGGTGGTGCAGTCCGCGATAGACTACATCGAGCTGGCCGACGTCGACGGCCGCCCGCCGAGCGGCATCCTGCTGGAGACGGAGCTGCGCGTCATCAGGTGGCTTGGCATGCCGCTGTACGCACTACTGCGGAAACGGCTTTCAGTGTCGGTCCGTAACCTCCCTACAGCACCGAAAACTATACCGATACTACCGAAGCGATACTAAAAACTCAGAGTATCAGCGTCAGTTGTTGCGGAACGAAGGTAAGAACCGGTACTAAGGATTGCCCAGCCTAGGACAGCTACAACGCTCGGTGGGCCATTATGTAGCACCAGTTGTGGTAACCACCCGGTATTAAAGTCCTAGCACCGCTCGTGAGCCCGCCCTCTTTCTTGCACCGGGTTGTATCACCTACCGGTACAAAATATATGGCGCCCACTTGCGTGCTCCGACACTTTTAGTACTGTTGCCAATCCTCACCCGGTACTAAACTGATGCTTCCACATGTCCTCTTATACACTTTTAGTACCGGTATTATTGTAACCGCTATTAAAGTGATGGCTCACATGTGTCCGCTGGCACTCTTTTTAGTAGCGTGTTGTATCCTTGCCTGGTACTAAAGTGATGACAATCACGTTTTGTTAATTATTTATATATGCTGTTATACTGGCAGTACATATTGCATAATAATAGCAGATGCATACGATAATAATAGTATTATTGTATAATAGTAGCACTGCACTTGTTATTGTAGCATTGCATAATACAGATAATAATAGTAGCATTGCATAATAGCAGTATTATTATAACCGCTATTATTACATAATAAGCTGTATATGTACATAATATAAAAATATATTATTATTGTTTCTGGAACATGCAGGCTCAGAATTCCAAATAATATTCATCTGGTGGACAGTAAAACTCTCCTGTTTTGCTCACAATGGAGTCAAGAATAAATCCAATCAATTGTTCTTGGACTGCACGGATTCTCTCGGACGGGAGGAGCTTCTCTTTCAAATTCAGTACCTGTAGTTTTAAAAATGTATGTGAATATACTAAAACATTAGTGAATAAAAAAGTATTTACTGAATGTCTAGTTATTAACGTACATGGATGTCTCGTTGAATTGACGGCGAGCTTACAAAAGTTTTCATGAACTCGCAGACATAGTAACTACAATGGTTGGTGCCCTATGGTTTAACACTAGGAGAAAAAGAAAGCTATTAGAGATGATTCACGTGCATAAACAGTTAAATGATGTAGTGCAAGTAGAACATATCGAAAAGTTATCATAAACTCATAGCTTTGATGCTAGATTATTCGAGGTCGGGAGTTGCGCCGGAAGGAAGCACTCTTTCCATACTCTGTGCATGTAATGGTTGATCAGATGGTAGAAAAATTTAATGGTGACTGAGGTAAAGTGGAATGGCCTAAATTACTTGTAAAGCATGGTTATGATTTCTGCGTAGTACTTTGTTGGCTTTCTCAATGAGTCCATTATAGCGATTTGGTCCTCCCTGACTGCGAGTACAATTGGTATCCAATGGAACCTACATATATATACAAGCAACAACATTAGATTATTAAGCGCAACAGTGTAAAAGAAAGTGATATGTGACAGTAAGCACTCATTTAAAGCGATAAGGTAAAAGAATGTAAAATTTAGAAAGTTGCTTCCTGAGCATTTCTGCCAAGTTGTTAAAAATATGATCAAAACCTCGATCTATATTGTCCTTGTTCACTATCTCAAGGTTGATGAAGCCCAAATTCTTAATCTTATTCTTCTGGCACATTTGGATCTCCATTCTGCATACATCAATGAGACGACACCGATAATATATATAGTAAGGATCGATATACAGATCAACAAAAGTCATATCGAGTTGTAAAAAAACGTACACGGTCCACACGCTCATTAGCATTATGTCCAAAACTTCTGTCCGGTAAACATCAAATATATCCTTGAAAATCATTTTGAAAATGGTTATTAATTAATAGTATATTTTAGAAAATTCAAAAGAAACAGGGATATAGAAAGTTTACTGAGACATCCTCTCGAGAATGAGCATGATAAAGTCGCATAGCACCCAACACCTCTTATCGAGCGACCCTTTGTCATGTACTCATGTAGATGGATTTGTGGAGCGAGGACAGTCTCCGTCCGTCACATCTATCCGTCACTCCATCTATCCGCTGTGATTCTAACAGGTTGAACCTCCGAGGACAGTCTTCGGCCGCCACATATATCCGTCACCCCATGTGTCCACTATGATTCTAATAGATTGGACCAATCGTCTAACTTCACAAAGCGTGCATGGCTACACCTGTTATGACAAAGATGATTGCAAAACTATGGATCTTAGAACAGATCTCAAATCAGATCCACCTAGATATAGATCTGTCGTCGCCCTAGCTAATATGCAGTCCATATACAAAACAAGATAGATAATATGTACAAAAGGTGACAACTAATAAATAGTGATTGGATCCAAATAGCGATTTAATTCAAAAAGGAGAAACAAAGCCACCTAGATATAGATCGCCTAAGCTAATATGTAGTGCAGGCACACGAGATAGATAATTTTAAGTATAATTTGAGATATTTATTTATATTTCTATATTAAAAATGTACTGCTGTTATTATATACTACTAGGTCTTATTAACCGTGTCAATCGAGCATTTGAATTTTTTGAAAAAAAAGTCAACCGAAGCCCATGTTTGGTTCTGAGAATCGTATAGCTAATAGATCTTAGAAAAAATTGACTAGCTAATTGTTAGTAGGCAAACTATTAGCTGCAGATCGAGGGCATAGCGATCTTTTTATGTTATTAGCTGCCATTCTGTGGGTTCGGTCAGTCAAGGAGACAATTGTTCACTTGAGTCTAGCTAATTATTTGTTGATCTATTAGCTGGTTTGTTTGGTTCTTTAGCTATATATTTTGCCAGCTTATTATAAGATATAAGCAACCGTGGCCCTAACTATTTTAATTAGTAATTTTCCATACAACACCATATAATGCACTTGCACTTGAGTGAAAAATTGAGGGGATTTGTGTCAATTACCCTCAGCACTAATCATTCGAGACTGTTCGTAAGAGGCGGTATATTTGGATCAAGATTTACATTAAATTTTGTATATAAAAAAAACTGAGAGTTCGGTTCCAAATCATTTTTAATATATATACTAAACAATCAAAAAATTTTAAACAAAATTGATGAAAAATGTCTTCATTCAAGTTAAACACAGAATTAACAAAAAATCCATATAAAAATTTAACAATATAATCCCTCCAGTTGCACAATAATAAACGTTTTGGTTTGCGTACAATCAACATGTTATAGTTTTGACCATAAATATCTCTTCAAATATTTCAATTCACATTTCGAATTTGATATGGTTGAATTCGCCATCAACAGTAGTTTCAAAATATTACAAACTTAATATATTTTAAATAAGTGTTGTCGTGGTGACCGTGTCGCTGTCCAAAACGTCTATTATTTTTATACCGAAGGGAGTATATTTTTAGAACATTCGAACTAAAAAATATTGTATAAATGGAATGGGACTAAGAGGCATAGACTAATATAAAATTTATAATAGTTCAGAAACATTGATATAAGTTTAAAAGGAAAAAAAGAAAACCACATGTATATATATATTAATAACACATTATTTTTTTTAAACATTTAAAACACAATAAATTACATCATCTTAGCTATTTGTCACGTGCGGGATGCACGTGCATTTTTACTAGTAAAGGTCAAAAAGAAATGATGTTACATGGATAAAGAATTAGAGATTGAGGTGAAGACAGATTAAGCAAGAGCTTGTTAAAGTAAAACGATATTGAGAGTGAAAAGAATGAAACTCCATATCGTATTGATTGATGATCACACATATATATACATGGGGAATGGACGTGTCCGTTCGTGTGAATGGACGCGTCCCTTCACCCTTTTGGGAGTTACAGGAGGGAGAGTGAGTGAGTGAAGAGACACAACTCTTCACGAACAGACATCTATTCATTAACTAACTAACTGCTCTAAGCCTTGACGATGAACTTCTCCAACATGTGCCTCTTCCTTGAATGGTCACAACCCTTCATCAAAGGGTGTCTCTTGGATGAGATCACATTTCTTTATTTCTCAACACTCCCCCTTGATCGAATCCATCTTCTGAGATCATCTTTGAATATTTTATCCATAAATATGGTATGCCTAATATCGTCTTCTAAAAACCCCGTGGGAAAAATGGACAATACGACATATTGATAATTCTTCTATGTTCAAGTAAGAAGAGAAAAATTATCGATATACTATGAGTATTCCTTCAAAAACCTAATAGAAAAAATAAAGGATATATCACAATATATATTATTTGTCAATAAATCTTATATGTCTGATATCATCCTCTAAAAACCCCGTGGGGAAAATAGATGATAGGACATATTGATAATTCTCCTAAAGTTCCTGTAGGAAGAGAAAAATCGTCGATATCTCATGAAAACACCTTGAAAACCCAAAGGGGAAAATCAGGGATACATCATGATATATTGTTTGTCCCATGAATCTAACATGACTAATATCATCCTCTAAAAACCCCTGTGGGGAAAAATAGATGATATGAAATTATATCCTCATATTGATATTGCCTCATTTAAAACTTTATATGAGAAAGACTTCAAAGAGGGAAAACTCATGTAAAGAAAAGAGCACAACATATGGTGTCTAAACAAGTTTACGAATCTAAGAGAAACTCCCCCTGATTCCTGCAAAACTTAAGTTGTCTCATACCTGCTCCTTCAACATATTTAGAAAACATGGAGTAGGTAAAAGCTTTATGAATATCTTTATAAGACATCACACAACTTAGTTTGTAACATGTTTTCCAATCCATCAATTGGGGAAAAACAATCTTAGGTAAAAATGCATAGCAAAATTGCACCTAGTATAACTTGTCTACACCTCTACAACATAAGGTCGATGGTTCAATCAAACCAATACCACATTATAAAAGTATGTAGTTTGTCATTCTGCGAAGCCAAAGCCATTCTTGGAGCTTCATATAATCAACATGATTATTAATCAAAATGAATGGTGAAAATGGCCATAGATATCTTTATTGAAGACATCCACAATATATGGCACTTTTCACACTATAAGTATGTAACAATTGTCTATGATATGACATTTGAAGGATCAAATAAATGTCAAAATCTCGGTTTTTTTTTTGTAAAAGACACCAAGATCAATCCAGTGAAAGTCGAATCTCAGTTTCTTTAGTTAAAGATACTAATATATCTTATATATGCCTTCGAGTATTGAAAGATATCCCTTAACTCTAACCAATGTAATTTGGTATGAGTAACGCTATACCTTTGCAAGTAGATTCATTGCAAACACAATGCCTGGCCAGGTACT
Organism: Paspalum notatum; assembly: GCA_022530915.1. NCBI lineage: Eukaryota > Viridiplantae > Streptophyta > Magnoliopsida > Poales > Poaceae > Paspalum > Paspalum notatum. The sequence continues at coordinate 68,046,625 of CM039683.1, read as the reverse complement.
ATTTGCAAAGATATGTAAGCGTAGAAAAGGCACAGATATAAGGAATATGGATTCCTATATCTCTTCTCCGTCTCCCCAAAAATGTCGAAAAGGGTCTTTCTCTAAATTTAATTTAAGATCTGACCACCAAAGGATTTTAGATGGTTATGATTTATCTATATTAAGTTATATCAATATCTTCTGGATTTAGACAACTTTTTGAACACAATTGTTCAAACAATATTGGATTATAAATCCATATGCCCCATAGTATACTCCATCTTTAGATTACCATGTGGTATTTAATAGTATTCATCGCTAATGATATCAATTTTATTGACCAATCATTAGGGGAGCATAAAGTCCAATCAAGGACTTCTAGATAAACACCCACATATGTTGCAGTAATTTTTGTGTACCCTTCTCAAGAAAGAGTTCACTAAGTCGATTGTACCTTTCTCGACTTTAATGCTTTTGAGCCAAAACAATGAATTTATTAGCACTACACTTTATATGTTGCATGTTTGTGTATGAAGGTTTAACACCTAGTGACCCATGATACATTTGTTATCACTACATCTGTCAACTGCATGTATAGATGATTTTGTACTGCCAAATTATCGGAAATTATTCATCTTACTAATAAAGGGTTTGGGTGAGATTTTTGTTCAAAATCTCTAAGCCAGGGAGAATTGGTTGGGCTGTTGGGTTAAAGCCCTATGCTACTAGTTTTGTTCATATCTCACTACTTTTTTTCCGAAGGCCAATTTTGGGCGGAAAATATTTTTAAGGTAAGAAGATCTTAAAATAATTTTCCATATGTCGTTTATCGTACACATACAATAGGGGAAAATATAACTAATAGCATTGCCAATAATTTCACAATATCCCATAGGGATGGACAAGTCGAAACATACCAAAGTTTTGGAACGAAGTCTAAGAAATTATTTCATTTGCAACATGTTGTACGGGCTTCATGTATATGTCATATCCGTTGTTGTCAACGTATGTTTCTATGGGAAACAAGTTGTACGAATGTCTCTATAATTCAGTAAGATATAAGTTACACTCATTATCTATAGGAGGCATGATAGTGGTACGACCATTCCAACTATCATATCACTTGCAGTGATTGCCAAAACTTATTATCTTCCATTCAGAAGAGCCTTGAAGTTTTGTGTAGCCCTAATTATAGAGTTTATGGCATTTATCTATCATAGAAACAGTGCCTATACATACATATATATATATATATAATAATAATTTATGACATATTGTTGAGTCTCAAATACATAAGTATAAGATATACAACAAACATGCCTTGACAACTTTTAAATAAATATTACACATTTTTATTTGGACATTTTTTTGTGAATAGACATTGAGATTATTAGAATTCTCAAAATTGAGTCATCTGAAATATATTCGATGAGCGTTATATCCATTCTTGTGAGGTTCTCTTACTTTAGAAGAGAAATGTTGTTACACGATCCATAAGATCCAGTGGTAAACAACCAACCTCTAACTTATATCAGCCTTAAACTTTGGTATAGATCAAATTTGGAACTTTATGAGTAAGACATTGTTAAGCAAAAATGCTAAACGAAAACCACAATCATGACAATTAGTTGTCATATCTGGGTTCGGAATTGCCATTGTTCCTCTTTTTACGCATTAATTTGAATAATAAGCCCAAAATGCATTAAAATTGTTACATGAAATATTTTTATCGAATATCTATATGGTATCATATGGTTTCTTAGTAGTAGCTAAGATACCAATTTATTTGATCTGTTATGAAAGCTACTCTTGATAGAGTTTCAGTATATGCTTCCACTGGTTCATAGGATAAGACTTATGTTAATGTCCATTATCTATGGGAATTAAAGATGCCCATTGGGCGAGTTCATAGAACTTTGTATCTATTATCCCTATCGTAGTATAAAATTCATTTGTTTAATGGCAATGTTGTAATAATATTAAAAGCAAAATTAATCAAGTTTTTATATCTTATCAATGTATTTTGGATCATTAGAAGCCTTACATAGAATGTCAACTTCAAAATCTATCATTATCAGTAATGGTATACACTTTGTAGATAATCTCTGTGTGAAACATAGAGTAGATTTCTCAATAGTAGGCAATTAAAACTGCTGCTTTAGACATGGTCTCCGGACTGATATATTCATATGAGAACATACCCCAGCCAATGTCTAAGACTCTACTATCTGTGTATAACCAAAATTAAAAAAATGGTTGTCACCATGATGGTGTAAACCATAGATCCAAAATTTTCATTTCATTGAAAACACTATGTAGGTAATCATCAAATTTGGACAAATATGATGTAGACTTCTCAGTGACAGACGAATAATTCGTTGCAATAGACACGGTCTTCGGGCAGAATTATTCATGAGAACAAGACGCAGCCAATGCCTATGACTCTATCACTTGTGTTTTAGTCCCGAAATGATACAAGACATTATTGAAAATTTTGCATTCAATCCTAAGTTAATTAAGAAGTACTTAATTGAGAGGATTTTTTTATTAAAATGCAATTTCTAAAGGAATTGCTAAAATTAATAAGGTCGTTATATTGTTAAAGTCATAGACTAAAAACATAATTGCACTAATTATATAGCACAAAAATTAAATAGAGCTATAGTTTTGCAAAATCTATTTTGATAACCGCAAAAAGCCATATTTTGCGAACAAGATCTATGTTTTCTCGCAAATTTCTCTTTTTGATAATTAAATGATATTTTAATTGTGATGGATTAGTCATAAAACCCCTTAGACAAATGAAATTAACTTAAATGTGAGAGTTTTTAGTATAAACCCTTTTGACAAATTAAGTCATATTTCTATTTGTGAGAGTTTTTGGTATACTTTTTTTTTTGTTAAAAACATACCATCACATGCAAATATACATAAAAACATATATACATTCACATATAATAATGACAAGTACATCAGGGGTCTAAATAACAGAAAGACTACTAACTGATATACTATAGAACATAAATACATACTAACACGAAGGCTAAACGTAAATTATGTATAAACTATGTAAAAAATATAAAGCCCGTGAGAGAGGCGCAGGCCTCTTCCAGGCGGCTCGGTCCGGGTGGAGAGGCCGGGAGGGGGTGACAGCGTGGCGAGGCCCAAGTTGGTGCAGGGAACGGGGTTCGGTGAGGTGGCCCATGGCCACATCCAGCCCATCTCCGATGGGATAAGACGCGAATGGGCCCGCGGTTACCCTAACCCTCTGTCACCTTGGCTCCTCAGCCACACAGCCGCCGCCGCCGCCGCCGCCGACTTTCCTCTGCCACTCGCCGTCGACGGAGTCAGCCACCGCTGCCGACGATGGAGCTAACCGCCGGCCGCAGAAGAGAGCCAAGGGACGGATCTGTGGTTCCCACGCCTCATCCCCTTGGATGTCGCTGCCGCAGCCAGCCTCCACGCCACCATCGCAGCCAAGCCGTCGTGCCGGTGTCGCATTGGGCGGGGCCTCCGCCAGGTGCCAAAAACCATGGGCAGGGCCTAGCCGGGTGGAGGCCGTCGGGCTTTGCCACGCCGCGTGCAGAAACCGTGCGGGGGCCGCCGTAGCAGTCCTCCCCCTGATGCATCTGCGAGGCGTGCTGAGCCAAACATTGCCGGGCGCACATCCGGTCGGCAAAGAGGTAAGAACAGAGGAAACAAAATTGCATCTGTGTTTACCGTCATGTCTTTGACCTTGTTTGTCTATTGCTTTTTTTTTTTCGCGACAAGCCATTTGCTGTGTGCGAGTTCTTGCTAAACGCCTTGATCTTGTTGCTTTTTCTCGCGAAGCCATGTACGGTCTGTGTACGTGCCAATGGAGTCCATCGTCTCTGGGCAGACCAAGGCGATGCAGAGAAAACGCCATTCTCTTGGTGGTACAGAGGACTTCGAATCTTCTGTATGTTCTTGCAGGCATAGACAGGAAATCCAAGGCAAAAGATTGAAAACAAATCTATCATCATAGTTGTTATTTGCAATAGATCGAGAAAGTAAAGGAATGATGTTTCTTCTCTTTTCTGCAGTTGTCGACGAATCCATGTTCTTGTTCGGAGGTTGGCATCTCGCCACAGTTGTTCATGATACCCTGGTGGATCACCAGGCGGTGGCGAACGCGGCCATGGTCGGGGTTCGCGTGTTGAAGACGGCGGGTCACGGGGCGGGGCGAGGAGCGTCATGGCCCCGGCGTTCTCCTTCTCTCTTTCTGCTCGCCGGAGTTCTTTTCTGTTGCTTCTCAGTGGAGAGCAAGCAATGCATGATAACGTGTTAAAGTAAAACGATATTGAGAGTGAAAAGAATGAATCTCCATATCGTATTGATTAATGATCACACATATATATACACGTGGAATGGACGTGTCCGTTCGTGTGAATGGACGCATCCCTTCACACTTTTGAGAGTTACAGGAAAGAGAGAGTAAGTGAAGAGACACAACTCTTCATGAACAGATATCTATTCATTAATTAACTAACTGCTCTAAGTTTTGATGATGAATTTTTTCTCTAACAGGTGTCTCTTTCTTGAATGGTCACAACCTTTTAACAAAGGGTGTCTCTTGGATGAGATCACATTTCTTTATCTCTCAACAGAGCTAATACTGGGTTTCTGCCTGTCTGGTGGTGGTGGCGAGTCATCCGCCGATGCCAAATGCACTAGAGATGTCGATCGAGAGCCACAGCTAGCTCACACACGCATGTAGATATCGTGACCTGCTAACTCCTATGTTCATCTCGCGTGTCCAAGGTAACAAACATGTATGAGAGTGAGTCCTCAATCAAAAAAAAATTTACAGTAAGGATGCTTGTTCGATTAATTTATTCATTTTTTATAACTAAAATGGAAAAAACGGAAAGAGTACGATCGACACAGATATGTTGGATTCAGGGTGAGACAACGAGATACTAAAATATGGCAACATAGCTGTAGTTAGATTGCTATAGAGTTTGTGAAACTAACTACGTATGCATGACTGCTACTAGTAGAGAAACTAAAATATGTAACTATCAATACTGATTTCCTGTGGCCTCACGAACAGGTCTACTTTCGCAAGTGCCTGTGCCGGATTTGTTACGCCAGCACGCCTAGCTGTGCCGCAGCTACCAATGGCACCGCCGCTCGTCGGCGGCCACACACCGTTATCTCTCTCCCAGCGGTAGAGGCAATACGGGATCTGACCCCACGCTGGCAGATTATCAACCTGCTCCATGGTGAGGTACGCCAAACCCTCCCAGTGCTCGGTGACCGTCTGGCGCACCGACTTGAAACGCAGCGCCACGCTGATGATCACCGAGAACGTGGCCAGTGCTCGCTGGATGTCGGCGTCCGGAGTCGACGATGGGTCGTAGCCAGACATGGTCTCCACCGAGCTCGCGGCGGCGACTCTGCCGAGCGCCACGTGAACCAGGTTCTCGTGCCCGCCGTCTCCCATGAGACCGGCGTACGACCCCGTGAACGGCAGCGTCTTCGCGCCGGGGAACATCGACTCGAAACCCAGTAAGGCGTGCCGGTGAGGTTGCGGAACGCGTGGAGGTGGACGCCGCCGTCGTCGAGGGCGATGGTGGCACGGGCGCTCCCCGTGATCAGCGTCACCTTCAGCCACCGGCCGGGCGGGCTGTGCCGCGCGGGTACACCCCGCCGGCGATCTTGAGGCGGGGCAGGTTGTCGGCGAGGATGGCACGGAGCAGGTCCAGCAGCTCCGAGATGGGACGATTCAACCTCGACGTCTTGTGGCTCGTACCCAGCTTCGGTGCCCTCCACCACCAGCAGGAGCAGGAGAAGTGCCTTGGATTGAATGCTTGGGCGCTCCATCAATCACACAATTGAACTTGTGACGACTGACGAGCTAGGTAGAGAATGGGAGATGCATGGAGGTGGTGCGATGATATTCTATATAGGAGTACACTACACCTCTGGGCTTCAGTCCGGGTAGGTAAAGCTCCCCAGGAGTGCCTGCTTGCCACGGTCACACAAAGGCCATGCATGGACAACTACCTGCACGCAGGTGCAGGCGACCTGCACGCACAGACATAAAAAGGGTGTTTTTTTTACTCTGTCAAAAAGCTTCTTTTACGATTTTATCTTAAATAAAATAACACTAACAAGACCTGCATGATAAAAACAAAATAAATTTTTGAAATTTTGACAGAAATCAGAAATATATGGCCATCCATCAACTATTATTAATAAAAGGGCTTTTTGACCTCTTTTACCATTTTGTCTTATTTTACTATTGTTAATAAAAATCTCTAAATAAATAAAATAATGCATACAAGATGTGCTATAAAAAATAAATCTTTGAAAGTCTTCCATAAATCAGAAATATCTATCCATCCACCAGATAGTACTCTAACAATAATGGTCATTAGAACTACTATCCATGAGCACATGTTTGCACAAGTTAGAGATTTAGGAGGTATAGATTTAATTTTTAGTTATATTATAGATGATTTTATAACGGCATTGTGTATAATTTATATACAAATTTCAGGATTATTTTAATTTATCTTCCATGATGGCATGATGGTTATTTTATATGCAAATTTATGGGTTATTTTAATTTATATTTCATAATGGTCTCATGGGTAATTTATATGCTCATTTAGGGTTCATTTTAATTCATCTTTTATAATGGTATAGTGGGTAATATGCAAATCTTGGGGTTATTTAATTCATATTTCATAATGGGATGGTGGGTAAATTATATGCACATTTAGAGGGTTAGTTTAGTTCATCTTTCATAATAATGAATATTCTTTTAGAAAATAAAACATATCTAATGTCTACTATTGTTAGAGCAATACCGGATGGACAGATAGATGTTTCAGACTTTTGTGAGAATTTGTAAGATTTATTTTTTCTAGCATATCCGGTGAGGAACATGGAGACTCCTTCCAATTAAATTAGTTAATAGAAAGATTTTGCATATTAATTATCCATCATCCAAATCTTTGTATATAAAAAACCGAATTGATTCCACAGTTATGTATTAATCTTTCATATTAGGTGACAAACTCAATCTGAATTGAATTGAAACTTGTCCGTTGTCTGAATCCCCACTATCATGTTAAAATTTAGTCTGAGGAGGTATTGTGTTTTTTTCGTGCCTGTGCGCCGTAGCAGCGCAGCGCAGAAGCAGGCATTTTGGCCTGCTGGTGAAATAATCCCCAAAAAGCTACATGGCAGTTTTCTCTCTATCGCACGTGGACTGGACTACTGGACCAGCAGAAGCTACGGCTGGGTCCGCCTATGCCAAAATGCACTCGATCAGCCGTCGAGCCACTACCCTCCTCGCACGCATGTATGATGACCTGGTATCGGGTATATTGCCAGTTTTCGTTTTCTCATCACAGCGATGTGTGCTCGAAGAATCACCCTGTTGCTGTGATGAGACGGACATAACCGGCAATATAGACTAGATAGCACTGCTATAGCAGGTCACCATAAACTATTACTAGCTGATATAGCATGAAGGTAACAAATATGCATGAGACCTCAATCTAATTGTATGTTTGTGCAATCCATAAGCAGACCATTATTAATTAATTTTATAACTGTATATTGGGAATAATGAAAAGAGTACCACATACATATCCATGGATTAAATTCATGGAGAGACAATGAGATATAGCTAAATAGCTATATATAAAGTTGTGAAAATATGCCTGGCTAATACTAAAACGAGATAATATGCCCCCACACTAGCAAACTCTTAGCCTTCCATAAGGTGGTGAATCTCCCCGTACCAATTTACAGTGATGGTTTGGCACCAAGATTTTAAATGCAGCGCCTCACTTATAATCAACACAAGGGTTACCAATGCTTGCTGGATCTCGGCGTGTGGAGTAGAGGCAGATAGAATTTCCGTCGCGCTTATAGCCGCAACTATGCCGAGAGGCACAAGCACATGAACTGATTCGTGCACCCACCAGCTCCTATAAGACTCGAATGTCGGGAAGTTGTGCCCGTCCTTGGCGATGTTCTGGAATCCGAGCAGGTAGAGGTCGTCGCCGTCATTGGCATGTTGTTGACAAAAAAGCCGCAAAGCAGCAGCTCCAATATTGGACGCTCATCGAGGTTGAACTCCACGTTATGTCTTCTGCATCATACCCCGCTTTGGTACCCTCCACCAGCAGCAGGAGAAGAGCCTTGGTTTGCCTGGTTGGGCGCTCCATCACACTGAATTGAAATTGTGACGAGGTGGAGGGCGTGGAGCTAGATGGAGAACTGGAGATGCATGGCATGGAGTGGTGTGACGCTATATAAACCTCTGCTGGCTTCAATCGTGGTAGATAGAGCTCACCAACAGTGTTGCTTGGCACCACATGCCTAAGGGGCTGGGTCACATAAAGGACATGGCGCAACTACCTACCCGCATAGCGCCCCATAAAAGAGTCTCTTTTACCATTTTAACTTATCATAATATTAATAATTGAAAGATCTAAATAAAATATTGCTTACAAGACATGCTAGCAAAAAAAAGATAGATCTTAGTATTTCTCGCATAAATTATAAACATCTGGCCAGGTAGTCTCCAATAATTATAGCCATAATATTTATTTTATTTTCAAAAAAATTACCCACTATGTCATAGTTAAATAAGAATTAAAATAACCTCCCAAATTTGCATATTATTTACCCACCATTGTCATTATCAATATGAATTAAAGGAACCTTCAAATATTAAATTTTCATATTAGGAGACAAACCCAATCCAAATCGAATTCAAATTCATTTAAGAGTCTTGTTTGGACTATAGCAGAGGTCACACAATGTGCATAGACTCTATTTTGGATGTTTTATGTATCGACTAAAAGCTAAGGACAGATTTTCCAAACTAGTCAGTCCGGCCTAAAATTTTGCTTGGAGTCGATGAAAATAGTCAAAACAAGATTATATCCAAAATCTGCTATGGTGAGGTAACAAAGAATACACAAAAACAAACGCTCAGGTCACATACAGATTTCATTTTGAATGTTCTATATATTGATGGAAAGTTTAAAATTTTAAGTTTTCCAGCCCAACCATGCCGAGCCACCTTGCTTGTGAGAGGGAGGTGGCGCTTTGCGTTTTGGCCAATGCTCACTTTAGTGGAGACAGTGGTGAGCGTCTGTGAGTGGCTGTCGGAATACCCCCACTCGCGTGTGGGTGTGACCTGGGGATATCCAGAGTTACCCCACCGGGAAGCTTGACCCTTGCTCGTGTCATCTTGTCAATCTTGATCCTTGCACGGATCGACGCCTTAGTCCTTGCACGGACTAAGCGAGAGCAAGGCTTTGTGAGGAGCTCCAAACGAGGACTAGGAAAAGGCTTGAGCTCCTTCTCGAAACCTCAAGAAAAATATCCGCTTCTCCAACTTGTGCTACTGTCGCTCTCTTCACCGGGAGTTTGCATCACTATACCTGTATCTTTAGCTTTCACATTTACTTTCTTTCAATTGTATGCTTAAAAGGAAACTTAGGCCCGAACAATACTATCAATAACTACAAACCTTAACTTATGGCTAAGAGATGTACCAAAAAATAAGACAAATATTTCTTTGATGCTTATTCACCTAATGATTGAATGACCACATTTCATAAAGTTACCTCATATGTTATTGTTGTTAGTCAAATAGACATGAAGACAACTTTCCTTGTTAATAGAGAGTTGAATTGGGGAAAATTACAATGAACAACCTGATGGTTTTGTATTAAAAGGTCAAGAGATCAATGTCTAAAACAAACACCTAATTAAGCAATGGCGCAAAAAAATTGACACCACAATAACTTTTGTAGGCTTTGCTATTAATGAGAATGCTAGATGTGTATATGATGGTGTGATCTATGAGTTATACTATGCTCCTATGTCGATGATACACATATCTTTTGATGTGATAATTATATGAGGTTAGTCTTTTCTGTTAGAGAAATTTGAGATGAAAGATTTAGAAAGAATACAGATGTAATTCTAGACATCAAAGTCTAGTTTCTCAGCACAAATTATCTATCTAAAGTGGCATAATCTCCAAACTCATAGGGGTTAATTAATGGAAAGTGTTGTTTATATACTTAAAAAAAGCTCCAGGACTTGCCTCAAAGACTTCTAAGGCAAGAGAACAGGTTCAACCTGAAATTTATATATTCTAATGATTTCTCAAGATCTGAAATGGACCATCTTCCTTGTCAACTTCAACTCTTTATTACTGGTATCCATGGAGATGAATGGTTTATAAAAGTGGAAATGAAGCACACCAAATATGATGTTGTGGTGCAAGCTTCTTAAATTGGTGCTAATACTTCTTGTAGCGACAGCTAGCTAGTGTTAAGAGGATATTTTCATCAATGAAGTATGTAATGAATAAGTTGAGAAATAGAATGCATCATCGATACTTGAATCATTGTTTGGTCATATTTCTTAAGTGCGATTTTTTTTTTTAAGTTGAGGAGCATGACACCATCAATCGCTATCAAGCCATGAGGGAACTAAGAGTTCAAACTAAACTGCAATTTTCTTTCAAAACGTTGTAATTTCCCTTTGTTTATTGGATTTATGGGATAGTTTTCATTTGAACAATTTGCACCTTTAATACTCCTTAAGTAATTTGATATCCTTAAGTGATTTCTTTGGCTTGAGAATATCCTGCTTTGAAATCCTAATCTGCCACCGCTGTCGACTTTCGGAGGCAAGAGAACAGGTCAAAGTGAGCAGATATTTTTTGGAAGAGCAGCTTGTAGAAATTGAGGTTCCTTGTGCACGTACACTGCGCGTAGCTAGGTCCAAAATTAAAACAAAGGGCTGGCTGGCTCCGGAACCATTCAACCACAGCAACCGAATCATACATGGGTAAAACCAGATAGAATACACCCTCCGTCCCGAAAGAGTATCGTCCGCCTTAATTTTAGTGCACGTTCCGGCACTCGTTTTATTCAAAAAATTAATTTAAAAATTAAAAAAATTATATAAAAATACTTATGGTTATAAACGTAATCATAAAAATTAATGATATTTATAAAAACATTTTGAATAAGACAAAGGATTGAAGGTAGTACGCTGAAATCGAGAGCGACACTCTTTCTGAGATTGAAGGAGTACGAAAGAACCGAAATACTTTAAACTTTAAAGCAAATTTACTGTGTGTTTAAAAGAACACTACGTACATATACCATTGAGGCTTTTTCTAGAGGTCCGACACTGCCGCGGCGACCTCAAGGATGTTGGAGAGCGTGCCCAACCCGCGGATGCCGCCGCCGCTGCTCCCACTCCCCGTACTATTACTCCCGGCCGTCGAGCGTCTCTGCAGCATGCCTCTCACGACGGGCACGCTAGTCTCGACGAAGCCGCCGCCGACGGCGTCCTGGTAGTACTCCTGCTCCCAGCTCTGGACCGCGACCTTCTTCAAGCACGCGACGTGCACGTACCCGTGCGCGCCGCCGTGGCACCATCGGTACGCCCAGAACCTCTTGCGTCCGCCGCCGCCGCCCTTGTTGTCGTCGGCGCCGCCGCAGACGAGGCACGGGAGCCCGGCCCCGGCGCAGAGCCGGAGGAGGTGGCCGCCGGGGAGAACGGTCTCTGCCCTCAGCGCCGCGCAGCAGGGGTGCAGGTCCAGGTCCCCGTCGGCGCAGTGGTAGACGAGCCCCCGCGCGCGGAGCCCGCACGCGTCGCAGTACGTGGCGTCCACGGGCGGCGGCGCCTGCGGGAGCAGCGCGAACTCGACGTCGTCGCCGAACAGCGCGTGCTTCAGCGTCGGCGCCGCCAGCGCGCAGCTCACGTGGAGGTCGAAGTCGCAGCCGGCGGCGCACCGGTACCGCCGCACCCTGCCGCTGCCGGGCTCCTTGCAGCCGTCGCACCGGAACGGCGCGCCGTGGGTGGTGGTCACCAGCTGCAGCTTGTGCGCCGGGTGCGCGTCACGGGAGATCTCCGATGGAAGGTCATCGTACATCTTCATGGTTGATCGGTTGCTGCGGTTTTTTGATTAAGATGAGATTAAGGTCCAACCCAACAGGAGTTTATAGCATTGGTGTTCACGTTCAAGAAGATGAGTTGGAGGCTAAGGGCTACGTCGTTTTCCTTTGACTCTCTCCAACAGGAACCTGGAAACGGTCATGTACGCTGAACTTGTCATCTCACATTCTTGAAGAAGTGTCTGAAAGATGCTTGAGTACTCTAGGGATAGTCCGTGGATTATATCAGTTACATCTTGATTCTAAGTTTCTAACGCCCAAGCTGAATATATTTGACTTGGTTGATATCAAACCTGTCATCAAATATTCTGGTTCCATGTATCCACTGCATCTAACAGGAGGATGCAATCAGATTTATTAATTGGACTAAGGAACAGTGCACGTTTTAAGAGGATATTAGCTTACGGTGGCCAGGTTGTCAGTTATCCCAAGAAATACATTAGATTTTGTGTCAGTATTTTGGTGATAATAAGCTCCATCTCTGAGATGTTCACTTGTTTGTTGGATGCAGTGCCCCTTCTGTGACACCATTCTGGTTCTTGGTCTTGAGTCGTTCCATCTCTGAGAAAGACTGCTGCTGCTACTTAGGCCTAGCTGCAGACGGGACAACAAGCAGTAATCTGAACCACTCCCACCCAAGATGACATCAAGTGAATTCCGATAGCAATCTTCAAGATCATTTGTGATAATGCCTGATATATGATGATTTTCAGCAAAAAAAAAAAAAGGAGTATCCTTTCTTTCTTGTGATATTATCTAACGCCAGACCGTAAAAATTACAAAATCAGCTTGGAGGGGAACAGAAAGACGATTAAAAAAACATATTTTGCATAGTGAAAGTAGTCATAAAGAGTAAATGGGAGAAAGAGAAATTTCTACGACTTGCCAAAGGAAAATTGATTCCAGAGAGAAAATTTAAAATTGGAAACATGGCACCTATATCTCCATGAAAAGAAAAGAAATAAAGTATAATGAATGTGATTTTACTATTGAATCACAAAAGTTGAACAGCTACAAAATGTTTACATGCCCATAAATTTAAACCAGATGGACAGCTATATCTCTATAGTTTCGAAAATACTTCCGTACAAATGCCTGTGTTTATAAGAAAATCAATAATAATATAATACATAACAAAAACTCCATTACCACCAATATGTGTGTGCCATTTTTCCAACAAACACAACAGCTGACACTTCTGTTATATTTATCTATCGTCACATGTAAAAGCTCATTAGTCATCAAAGTTTCTTTCAATTGTGGAAGGTCCGAAGGTGGCAGTTTTGCATTCCTGCCAAATACTGTGATATGACCAATATTTGAGTATGAAAGATATTGAAATCTGACTTCGTCCGAACCAGTAGTGCAAAATTAATTGAATGTGTCTCTGTGGAGATCAATCAGGAACAGGATGCAAGTAATAGGGAAAGCCAAAAGTGAATTGTATTGTATTACATATTCCTTTTTTGCTTGCGGCTTCCAAAATTTTCTCCACCCCTTGCTTGTCCTTGTGAAACCTAAATCCCCTTCTAATTCCTATTTCTAGATTTCCTGAAGCTTCCAAAAGGAGGAACTGCTGATGAATAGGTGCTGAGCTCATGAGAGAGAGCTGCCACACAGGCATAAATTACCTTCACGCTTCAGCAAACTCTCTTCAATTCAGTTCCTTTAGAAACATCATCAATTGGTTTCCTGCATGCTTCTTCAGCTTCAGGGCCAGTATTAGATAAAAATGCCACAAGCTTCTGCCTCAGCACCGGTGATAGCTTCTCACAACCTGTCAATGGCTCTAGTGACGGAACCACCCCTTTCTTCACCAGCACCCCAAATGCGCTCCTCACACACTGCGCAATCGCCTCCTTCCTCCCCACATCGTAGTTGTCAATAAGAAGAAACAAGAACTCAAGCAGCATGTTTGTAATATCAGTATACTGAGACACTGAGTTCACCATCAGGAGCATTGCAGGCTCAATATTCATGACACTACCCCTCACCTCCTCGAAAAACAGCCAGTCATAGAACAGCGCCAGCTTGGCATTCGCCACAACATAGCCCTTGCTGCAACTCGTCAGCAGCCAACCTACGACTGCCCAGCGAGCAATGACACCAGATTGCATGACCTCATTGGTCGGGTGGTACCCGCAGCATATGAAGCGCACAATGTCAGGGATCCTCTCCTCCCCTCCGGGCACCATCAGATGCTTCCTTGCGAACCAGAGCTGGTACCTCTTCTGATCCCCCCACTTCACATTGTTCATCATGAACAAGAGCTGCGTTTCCATCTCCGCTGTGACGGCCACAGCCGTGCACCACCGGGGTGTGCTGATCCAGCAGATGTTGGCGGCGCGGTCCAGTACCAGGTCTCTCCACAGCACCTGGAACTCTGGCACGAGCACCAGATCATGGAGCGACCTCACAAGGTCCCTTCCGAGCAGCGCGCACACTTGGAAATGATCCCGCAGCATGGAGACGCAGAACAACACCAGCCTTCCCCTGCACTCTTGCAGATTCTTGGCGCCCTTGCACTCCTCGCAATCCTCCTTGCACTCGACGCCACTTGGGAGCGGAGCGAGGCGATTCCTGGCGAGGAGGCGGAGGAAGGCGAACACGGCGGAGGCGAGGAGCTGGGGCTCCTCGTCCGCGAGGAACGCGGCGTGCTCGTGGAAGACCTGGAGCAAGCGGGCGTCTCTGGGGAACGGCACGCGCCGGAGGAGCGAGGCGAGGAGGGGCGCGAACCCCGGCGCCGCGGCGCGGGCGAGCTCGGACGCGGCGAGGAGGAGGCGGGTGCGCGGGTGCGGGAGGAGCAGGGGGAAGGGGAGGGAGAGGAGAGCGGACGCGAAGGCCGGGTAGAAGGCGGGGAAGCGGGCCCCGGCGGCGTGGAGGGCGACGAGGAGACGCCGCGGGGGCGGGGAGGGTTCGGTGAGGAAGGAGAAGGCGAGGGCGAGCGGGAGGTGCGGCGAGGAGAGGTCGGCGGGGGACGGGGACGGGGAGGGGAGGAGGAGGTGCGCGGCGAGGAAGGGGTGCTCCGGGGAGGACGCGGAGGTCGGGGGCGGGTGGTGGTCGCCGCCGGCGAGGAGACGCGGGGGCGACGGCGGCGAGGTAATTGGCGGCGGCATTAGGGACGACGGCAACGGCGGCCTCCAGGCGAGGAGAGAGGGGTCCCGTTCTCGCACATAGATGGACCAAATTTCATAGTGGGCCTGTATGAAGGCCCATAACGGCACACCATGAAATGGGTGCTAATTTCTCAATGGGCTTTTAACAACAGCAAGCATACATATCAATTGTTTTTTTTTTTTGCCATAAAAATATTTGTATATTTTTGAAAATGGAGACGGCGGTTGTATTGGTTATCAAACTATATATCCCATTCATCAAACGATGCCAATTTTACTTTTCACTCATTTATTTATTCTTGGTATCAAAATATAGCACCCATTCTACTAACCTCCAAAAGAATATAGTAGTTAGATAATTTCTAGTCAAAACTTTTTTTTTACTTTGACTAGCACCAGTATCATAAATAGAAAGATTAATACGACATAAAAGGTAGTTTCTAAGATATGCACCCACATATGATTGCAATACTTAAGGGACAAAAAATACACTTTTGCTTAATCTGTATAAAATTGTGTATTGATAGTTATTTGTTAAAATTTGTTTATATGAGAAACCTAGATGAACTGCTATTAGTGAATGAGCATCAATATTATACAGAAAAGGGTAAACTGCAGTTAGATATTGAGGAGTTTAGAGCTAGAAGGTGCCGCTTAATATCAGCCTAAACTGACACTTAACAGCATAGAGGTTGTACTTCTAGGGAAGGTTTTCGACAATGTTCAATCTACATCGACAGGAATACATATAAGCAGTTGATCATAGTAACCACAGGGTACCATCTGTCTTCTCTAGCTGGTACCACCAGGACTAAAAAATTCTCCAGGATCTCGGTTACACAACAGAACATACACTCAACATATCAGATTGAGCAACCTCATAGACGACGCATCCTAAACTTCAGATGCCATGAGAAAGTACCCAGCAAGGCCTTCTGATAGGCGCTAGGTTTTGCTGGGGTTCAAGAGTTCACCAAGATTCAAGTGCAAGTTGTTCCTCATGGTTCTCCTTCCTGCTGCACCAGCATTGCCCTTCCTCATCATTGCCGTGAACTCGCTGTAGTCGATTTGCCCATCCTGAAGTGAAAAAAAACGTATAGAAATTAACTGGTGAACAATCAAATCCAAGATCACGAATGCAGCTAAAACATGCCGATTAAGAGAGTAGATTAAACAGATAAGAGACTTACATTGTTCTGGTCAACATCTTTAATCATATCCTCAAGGTGGACATCATCAAGACCAAATTCACGGCATGCTTGTGACAGCTCATCAATGGTTATAAAACCACTTCCATCTTTGTCGAAAAATGAGAATGCTGAAACCAAGTTCTCCTCCCTCTCCAGCTTATTCATGTGCAGCGTAGCTGCAATGAATTCACCATAGTCAATGGTTCCGCTGTTGTCAATATCAGCCTGGAACAAATGTGACCAAAGCCAACATCAATGTCCACAGAACATAGCTGCAAGTAATTATGATTGAACTAGTAAATACTGAAGAAGCACTTACTGCTTCCATTAGAGCCTGGATTTCATTCTCTGTTAATTCTGAGCCTACCCTTTTCAAGCCATCTTTCAGCTCATCAAATGTTATAGTCCCACTGTTGTCAGTATCAATCATCTTGAACAACTCCTTGAGGCCTCCGATCTCTTCCTCAGACAGGCTTTCAGCAATAACCTGAATATTGAAAAGATGCCTACAGTATGTCAGATGTGTTAAGACGACCACTGCAAGTTCCGCATTAGGTACTGAGCATTAGAAAAATTCTGCAATCTCCATGATGGATCAATGTTCCAAATTAATAAATTTTCTGCAGCTAATATCCAAGCAAAAGTGGCAGAAAAGCAAAGACAGTCCAAAACATCATATCTGACATCTTATGTTTTGCTTTGACAACACAAATCAGAACACCATTAGTGTGTATTTTTTTTCTTTAAAAGATTATGGATCCAAAATAGTCAGATATGTTGTTGTTGATGGATCCACATAGTGAGCATTGTGACACATACAGAAGAAAGCAGGGGTGCCAAACTGTCGATGGGTATGAAGACAAAGGTATGACCATTCATCAATCTATCCTCTACTAGCATTTGGTTGCAGAAAAAAACAACACCTTCAGCTTCTGAGTGATTGCAATTGAGGAACCACTACAGTTAACAGTAGGGATGAAAACGGACGCAAAAGACATCATTCATACGAAAACGATTCCCAGTTGATTGGAAAATCTCCATATTTGTCATTTTAACTGTTTAGTGATGGCTAAATTATGACGCTAAAAGAAATTAGAAAGACGGAATTTTATATACGGTAATGATTGAAAGTGAAGATAAAAGATATCACTTTTATGGACACAAGTTATGGTAAACAGGATATTCCATTTCCACTCTCATCCCTAGTTAACAGAAAGGTTCTTTCAAACAATTGGAAAACAGAGTGTGATGGGATTGGTTTGGTATATCAAGAAATAAAGGCCATGTTAATTGAACCATAACTTATATGATGCATTAACTATTAGGGCATTAATGGAACAACGAACAAAACCTAAAATGTAAAGTTGCACAAATAACTATCACATCAAATAGGGATGAGTAAATATGCATACCCTTAACGCCATCTTCTTGAGCTTGTTCATTGCCGAAAAATGCTTCAGCCTTGACAAAACAGCAGAATCAATAGGCTTATCAGGTGCCACAGCATCATCAACAATCCATGGGTGGCCTGACATATTTGCATAGAGAATGCCATTATTATGAGATAAAAAACAGATACCCCATCTGGCACGCAGGAAATATACCCACAACACAATTACATGAGTGAGATAAGGGAAGGAGTGTACTTACAGAGAACATCATAAGCCGTAAATCTCTTTTTAGGATCCCGAGTAAGCATATTACGGACCAGATCCTTAGCGCTATCAGAGATACTAGGCCAGGGTTCAGATTCAAAATCAAGTTTGCCTCGCAGAATCTGCCTGAAGATTCCTGCTTCAGTTTCTGAGAGGAGAAAAGCATATACCATTACACGTGAATTTGCAGTGGCAAACAAATTTGTCGAATTGAATGAAATAATTTACCTGCCCAAAATGGGGGAACACCACAAAGCAAAATGTACAGGATTACCCCTGCGCTCCATACATCAGCTTCTGGACCATAGCATTTCTGAAGCACCTCTGGTGCAACATAGTATGGGCTACCAACGACATCAGAGAATTTATCCCCTGAGAGAACAGAAAAACACAGCTTTGCATCATCAATAATCTTTGCGCACAGGACAATGTGAACTAAGTATGATTTATAATGCAACTGCCACAGTACCAATTACCAAACACATCAAAATAAAAAGATCATAAATCATTATCCGCTACATTTGGAAGAATACAACATGTGAACTTCTGCTAACAGTTTCAACTCATTACATTCCAAAACGAAACTGGGAGCTTTAACATGGTTTTGATATTTTCTACTATCATTCTTCTCAAATAATCATAGCAATGCCTTGTCATAGATATGATAAATAAGATTTTCATTCAGTCAAAAACGAACAATTGGGAAGCAATAATGATAACTTCAATGGACCACATTTCAAAAAAAAAAAAACTCCTACGGACCAGACCATGACACGATATCAAGTGTTAATGTTTCCACAAACTAAAAGGTCATTCCACTACAGCAATTAGGCTAATACTAACTTGTGTCAGAAGTGCCAATAGCAACAATTAACAGATGGACGTGCCCTCCCATATTGAGCAACATAAAAGCAAAAAACACAATCACATACCAGGCTTGTAGAACATGGAGAGCCCAAAGTCAGTGGCCTTGAGCGGGGCTTCCTCGGCACTACTGGCAAAGAGAAAGTTCTCTGGCTTGAGGTCCCGGTGCATGACGCCAAGCGAGTGGCACCCTTCCACGACCCCAACAATGGTCTTGATGAGCTTCGCTGCCGCACGCTCGCTGTAGTGGCCCTTGGCCACGATGCGATCGAAGAGCTCGCCGCCGGCGCAGAGTTCCATGACGATGTGCACAAAGAGCGCGTCCTCATAGGCGCCACGGATGCGGACGACGTTGGGGTGCTCAGAGAGGTGGTGCATGATCTGGATCTCGCGGTAGACGTCCTCATAGTCCTCCCGGCACAGCAGCTTGCGCTTGGGGATGGACTTGCAGGCGTACTCGGCGCCGTCGGCCTTGCCCACGCACTGGTACGTGGTGCCGAACTGCCCCTGCCCCAGCTTCTTGCCGATGCGATAGTGGTCCCGCACGTTCGCCGTCTTGTACGGCAGCACGGACGCCGGCCGCCCCGACGACGGCGCCGGCGCCGTCACCGGCTGCGGCAGCTTCGCCTTCGCATTGACGTTCCCGCTCGGGTCCGGCTGCATTGGCGCGCCCCGGGTATTGCTCCGCGAATCAAGAACCGTATGGAGGCCGCCGCAGCAGCGGAGGAAGCCTGTTCTTGGACAAACAAACCATAAAAAGGTGAGAAATTTGAGAGCCGGTGATCAAGAAACGGTCAAAAGGGGAAAGATATTCACCTTGGAAAATCTCTCGCTACAAATTTCTGCAACTCCGGCAAGAATTTCCGCGGATTGGCGACGGAGGAACAGGGGAAGCTAGGGATCTTGGAGCGGGGAAAGCAAAACGATGGAATCGATGACCGAGATACGGAGCTTTATGTGAGGTTTATCTACCACGAACCCACGAGAATGGAAGGGAATGAGAAACGAGAGCAGCAAGGAGAAGAAGAAATCTATGCTCTCGCTTCTCAGGTGTCACATGGGGAAGACTCAATCCTACCAAAAGAAAAAGGGGAACCCGCGGGGAAAAGATTGACCTCTTTATCCATCCGGCGTGGAGCTTACGAGCTGGCCGCGCAAGAGGACAGGGTCTTGGCGGCGTGGGTGATGGCTCCACTTTTTTTTAATAGGAATTTCAGGGAGGGAGGCGGCTTCCAATGGGGGCGAGGAAATGATGACGATGAGAGGGCTCAAATATCTGCCTTTTGATTTTGCGATTCGAGGCTGTGAATAGGAAAAGGGAGGTGGTGTTGGTGGAGGGGATGATTTTGGGGAGGGGAATGCCGGGGATGTGAAGCTAGGTCGTATCCAAGGAATTCTCCATGGGTGACCAGGAAGGAGGGAGGAAGGAGACGACGAGGATGTCACCATTTCTTTCCCTTCTTTTTTTTTTTCACTTTTCTCCCTTTGTAAAGTTGTCAATCGCATATGGGTCCATATAAAAACCGCAAGATAATCATGCTCGAGTTTTACTCTTCTCGATCAAGATAACCCACCTGGATTGAGTTTTCTACCGAGATTCAGTTTTAAACTAAATGGAGCTGTAACCTACACACTGAAATTAGTTCAAAGTTCAAAAACCGTGTTCTTTTTAGCTTGGCTCATGCAAGGTAACGTATAAAAATCTAGGTTCTAGAACACATGGCCAAATTCCACGCCTAATTTTGGCCAAACGAAACATAACGTCTTTTATAATTTAAATAGAAAATGTTTTGTATAAAAAAAAGTTGTTGTCTTTTTTTCTCTCAAACCAAAAGTTTTTATCCCACCTTCTATTTCAAACTTCACTCTCTGCCTTCATATCATTTTGCACTTTCTGATGATAATAACTTTAACTAATAAGTTTGTGATTAGTGGTACTAGCACAAGGGCCTTTGCTCTTGGTGCAAGCATTGATGGTCCAATTTTTATGATAAGATCATCCTACATCTAAAAAGAATATTCTCTAGGGATGATAATACTCGGCTAAGTGCTTTTTCACCTCAACATAAAATATTTCTTTATCCAAAAAAAAGTAGGATGATCCGGTCCTAGCTATCTCAAATGAAACGCTCCTTAAAATGGGCTCGATTCCATCCCATTCCCATCGCACTAATCTCTTGTAGGGAAAAAAAAGCAACCACCCTTGTTTTAAGAATTTAAAGTTCCTGAAATGTTGGAATCATGATGAAGTTTTCTTCAAATCATGCTCTGCCATTTCCCCGGTCAACGTTCTCCGTAGTTTGTCAAGTGCATTTCGTGATTAACCAGTGGATGCATCTGAAATATTGAAGCATAAGCTGTGTGTGGTGGGCCTGGCCAAAACATGGGTTATGGCTATATCAAGGTGTGTTGCATGACATATTTGTTAGTTCATTGGAGTTCTTTTCACTTTGATGTTTTGGACTTCAAGTGCTGAAGCTTTTATTTCTTTTAATGTAATTGTCTACACAATGTTTACTATCAAGATTGGACATATATATAAAGCCTCTGTCACTACATGGTTTATTGCGAGGTCACCAAATAAGAGTTGTAAATGGTAAATTTTGTAGAGACTATAGAAGTTCAATAAAAGCACTTATAAAAATACAGAGAAGTTTTCCCCTTTCAAATATTAAAAAAACTGGCCTTTTATCATTGTTAGCTGAAAAATTGCCCTCTCAAATCTAACTTGAAAAATGCTACAGGCCCATGGCAGTATAGAGCATTTTCAAGGCTGTTTGGAGGGGAAAAAACATATTGAATATGATTCACGGGAATGTGTTTCGTTTATAGAAGACAAAAGGGAATGACAAGGACCGCAGTGATCAGAACCACGTACCGAGCCATGAATCCAAAAGTTCTCATCGGAATTGTCAATCACTTGGTTGCTTTCTACACCTTCCCCGTGACTTTGTTTATTAATTCCTGCATCTGCATTGTACTGTCTTGACTCATTCCGTTTAGACAAAGAAGAACGCATGCATCTTTCTTGCAACTTGCGTTTCTAATATAAATATACTGTCATTTATTCTTTTCAGCACATGGGCACACCCTGTTTTGGCACAACCATATATACTTCAGTAATCTTGGTTATAGAGAGATTAAGCAAGGTGATATATAGAGATGAAAAACAATGTCAAACAAAAGTAGGTATCATGTATAGTGTTGAATATATGGGCCAAGCCCATCTATTTAATCCTAGAAAATCTCAAAGGCCCATGTGTGTATATGCAAAGGGAGTGTGGAATCTTTAGTCCCACCTTGCTAGTGAAAGGGGAAGTTCCACCTACTTAAATATGGAGACTCTTCCCCTTCTACTAAGTCATGGTGTGGAGGGAGAAAGAAAGACTACACGCGCGCGCTCGATCGCTCACCGGGCCGGGCTCGGGCTCGGGCACCTGCATGAATGGTCCGCCGAAATCCGGGCTCGGGCTCGGGCACCTGCGTGAATGGTTCGCCGAAATCTGGATCCTGACCTTGCGGGTGTGCGGCTTCCTTTTGCTGTTTTTATTTTTGGTGGGAGAGCAGGTCTTCGGAACCCTTCGCCTTTCGAGCTTCTGCACCGGGAGAAGGCGAATAAGGTTTTTTGGAAGCGCTCCGCGCGACTGCTCGCTGTCTTCACCACGGGTCGGCCGTCTTCTTCCACTGACGGAGGCTATCGCCGCCGACTTCTTCACGGGATTTTGCATCGTGCTGCGTACAGTACCTGCGACGTCCGCGACACGGTCATCGTCAACGTCATCCCCAGTATGGAATCGGCTCTAGCTGCCGACAGGTATAAACAGATCTATCCAATCTATCTGTTAATTATGATCTGTGAGATCTTTGCTGTGACTGTTCTATCTAGTATGTTAGATGAGTACATGCTAGTTTGTGCTATGCTTTGCATGATTTATTTTCGAAAATTAATTCGGATATTGTCTAGTTTCTCAACAATCTAAAAACCTTATTGTAGACAATTTTCTGAATTATCAATGGCTGTGTTTGCTGATGCACTGAAACCGGAGAAGTTCTCTGGTGTGCACTTTAAGAGGTGGCAAATCAAGTGCACCCTCTGACTTGAGGCTATGCATGTGTTCTGGGTGAGTAAAGGCAAACCTGAGGGTGATCTCTCAGATGCAGATCTGCAGAAGTTTACCGAGGCCAATACTCTCTTCAGAGGAGCCATACTGAGTGCTCTTACCGACCATCTGGTTGATGTGTATATGCACATAAAAGACGGGAAAGAGCTGTGGAATGCACTGGAAGCTAAGTTTGGTGCATCGGATGCAGGCAGTGATCTGTATATCATGGAGAGCTTTCTTGACTTTAAGATGGTCAATGACAAATCAATTGTCCAGCAAGCTCATGACATACAGTGAATTGATAAGGAACTCGAAATCCTTAAGTGTTCTCTTCCTGATCCGTTTGTGGCTGGTTGCATTATTGCAAAACTTCCTTCTTCATGGAGGAGTTTCGCCACAGCTCTGAAGCATAAGAGGACGAAGATATCAGTTGAAGAACTGATAGCGTCTCTTGATGTGGAAGAGAAGGCTCGGGCTAAGGACACTAAAGGAGGTGAGGGCCACTCAGTTGCCAATACGGTTCAGAATCAGAGGAACCAAGGCAATGGGAAAGGGAAGTTCAAGCCTAACAAGACTACCAACTTCAAGAAGAAGAAGAACAAGACTGAGTTGCCCTGCTTCACGTGTGGTGAACTTGGGCACTTTTCCAAGGACTGTCCAGAGCGTGCAGACGTCGAGGGAAAAGAGGTGGCAATGGACAATCGTCCAAGACTGTCAACACTGTGACTGCTAGCAAAACTGGAGATGCAGAGTATGGTAATTTACCTACTGTCTTTTCAGTTATTCAATCTTTCGATTGGTGGATTGATACGGGTGCTAATGTTCATGTGTGTTCTGACATTACTATGTTCTCTTCTTACCAGGTCACAAGAGATTGCTCCGTCTTGATGGGGAACGGGTCCGCTGCTTCTGTTCTTGGCACTGGTACGGTGGATCTGAAGTTTACTTTGGGAAAGATCGTGCAGCTGAAGAACGTGCAGCATGTCCCCTCCATGAACAAGAATCTCATTAGTGGCTCTCTTCTATTGAGAGATGGGTTTAAGGTAGTGTTGGAGTCCAATAAAGTAGTTGTGTCGAGACATGGTTTATTTATTGGTAAAGGCTATGTTAGCGGAGGCTTGTTCCGCTTATCTCTTTCGGATTTTAGCAATAAGTGTGTGAACCATATTTGCGGTGGTGTTAATGATGATGCGAGTCTTTGGCATGGTCGTTTATGTCACGTTAATTTTGGTCTTATGAAACAGCTTTCCAGCATGAGTTTAATTCCGAGTTTCACCTTTGTCAAAGGTTCTAAGTGCCATAGTTGTGTGCAATCTAAGCAACCTCGAAAGCCTCACAAGGCTGCTGAGCCGAGGAACTTGGCACCTCTAGAACTCATACATTCTGATCTATGCGAGATGAATGGTGTGTTGACAAAAGGTGGAAAGAGGTATTTCATGACTTTGATTGATGATGCGACTAGATTTTGCTATGTTTACTTGTTGAAATCTAAGGACGAAACGTTAGACTACTTTAAAATCTATAAAGCTGAAGTTGAAAATCAACTAGAGAGAAAGATAAAACGTCTTAGGTCTGATCGTGGTGGCGAGTATTTTCCCAAAGTCTTTGATGATTTCTGTGCGGAACATGGTATTATTCATGAGAGGACGCCTCCCTATTCTCCTGAATCTAACGGGGTTGCCGAGAGGAAAAACCGCACATTGACTGACTTGGTGAATTCCATGTTAGACATTGCTGGTTTATCTAAGGCATGGTGGGGGGAGGCTATATTGACTTCTTGTCATGTCCTAAATAGAGTTCCTAATAAAAACAAAGACATAACTCCTTATGAGGAGTGGATTGGGAGGAAACCATCACTTTCTTACCTTCGTATTTGGGGTTGCTTGGCAAAAGTTAATGTGCCTATTAACAAGAAGCGCAAGTTAGGACCTAAGACGGTGGATTGTATCTTTTTAGGATATGCTCATCAAAGCATTGCTTTTATATTCTTAGTAGTAAAATCTGATGTGCCTAATATGTATGTTGATACTATTATGGAGTCTCGTGATGCTACTTTTTTTGAGAATATATTTCCTATGAAAGATATGCATAGTACTTCTAGATTTTCTTCTGAGATAACTCCTGAACTTAATGCACCAACTGAAGTTTTTGAACCACCACGTGAAATAAGTCCAGAGAAGGATAACAATGAAGCTCCGAGAAAGAGCAAGAGACAAAGGGTTGAAAAATCCTTTGTCAATGATTTCATTGTATACCTCGTGGATGATACTCCTATGTCTATTAGTGAGGCGTATGCATCTCCAGATGCAGATAATTGGAAAGAAGCTGTTCAGAGTGAGCTGGACTCTATTTTCTCCAATGGAACTTGGGAGTTGACCGAACAGCCTTATGGTTGTAAACCAGTAGGCTGTAAGTAGGTGTTCAAGAAAAAGCTTAGGCCTGATGGTACTATTAAGAAGTACAAGGCGAGACTTGTGGCCAAGGGTTATACCCAAAAAGAGGGCGAAGACTTCTTTGATACTTACTCACCTGTTGCTAGAATGACTACTATTCGTGTACTACTTTCCCTGGCTGTTTCATATGGTCTTATCATTCATCAAATGGATGTAAAGACAGCTTTCCTTAATGAAGAGTTGGAAGAGAAGATTTATATGGAACAGCCCGATGGGTTTGTAGTAAAGGGTCAAGAGAGCAAAGTATGTAAGTTATTGAAATCTTTGTACGGCCTGAAACAAGCGCCTAAGCAATGGCATGAGAAGTTCGACACCACCTTAACATCAGCAGGCTTTGCTGTTAATGAAGCAGATAGTTGTATGTACTATCGCTATGGTGGGGGTAAAGGGGTTATATTGTGCCTATATGTTGATGACATATTGATTTTTGGCACAGACATTGATGTGATCAATGAAGTCAAGTCTTTCTTATCAACGAAGTTTGATATGAAAGATCTGAGAGAAGCAGATGTGATTCTAAACATCAAGCTTATTAAGGATGAGAGTGGAATTACTCTTTCTCAAACCCACTATGTAGAGAAGGTCTTGAGCCGATTCGGCTATATAGACAGCAAGCCTTCTCCCACTCCTTATGATCCCAGTGTGACATTGAAAAAGAATAAGAGAATTGGTGTAAACCAATTAAAATATTCTCAGATTATTGGTTCGGTCATGGACCTTGCTAGCGCTACCAGACCCGACATATCATTTGCTGTGAGCAAATTGAGTAGGTTCATGTCCAACCCGGATACAGATCATTGGCATACACTTGAAAGGGTTATGTGCTATTTGAAAGGAACAATGAGTTATGGTATTCACTATTCAGGGCACCCTGCTGTGCTTGAAGGATATAATGATGCGACCTGGATATCTGATGATGAGCTATATGCCACAAGTGAATATGTGTTTATGCTTGGTGGTGATGACGTGTCATGGAGGTCTTGCAAACAGACTATTTTGATAAGGTCAACCATGGAGGCTGAGCTAGCTGCTTTAGATACAGCGTCTGTAGAAGCAGATTGGCTACGTGAGCTTTTGATGGACTTGCCAGTGGTTGAGAAACCAATACCGGCTATTCTTATGAACTGTGACAATCAGACTGCGATTGCCAAAGTGAACAGTGATAAGGAAAATGCGAAGTCCTCAAGACACGTTAGAAGACGAGTTAAATCTGTTAGGAAGATGAGACACTCCGGAGTGATAAGTGTGACTTATATTCAAACAGAGAAGAACCTGGCAGATCCCTTTACGAAGGGACTATCACGTAATGTGATAAACATTGCATCGAGAGAGATGGGTTTGAGACCTATTTAAGTTGCAATAGTGGAAACCCAGCCTTTGTGATCGGAGATCCCGTGAATTAGGATCTGGGTAATAACAAGCTATTGGTGAACTGAGGAGAGTGACTATTAACCCTTTCTATGTGAAGATGCAACACTCTCAAAAGCTGTATGGTAGGGTGACTTTATGTCTTAATGTGTTTCTGTTGGCTTTTAACTAAGCAAAGATGCTGTCCTACAGAGCATTCTTGAAAGAACACACCTATATGAGTTTGACTGTAAAACGTCGCAGTCTATGAGACTTAGGTGATCTCTAGTAAGCTCATGAAGAGACCAGGGAGTACGACGCATATGCTCCACCCGCGGAGGGGATTACTGGCAGTCACGTACTAGTTATGACTTTAAGCAAAACTTGTTTGCACAAAACTTGCAATTCAAAGCATAGTCCATTGTTCAAGTTGTGAATGAGTGTAACTTGAAGTTCTAGGCAGAAGTTCAACTTCACAGTCTCTGCTGAAACACTGGTATATAAACAGTAGTAAGTATTGGCAAATCTCAAAATGGGCATTTGAGATCTGGTGGGGGATTGTTGAATATATGGGCCAAGCCTATCTATTTAATCCTAGAAAATCTCAAAGGCCCATGTGTGTGTATGCAAGGGGAGTGTGGAACCTTTAGTCCCACCTTGCTAGTGGAAGGGGAAGTTCCACCTACTTAAATATGGAGACTCTTCCCCTTCTACTAAGTCATGGTGTGGAGAGAGAAAGGAAGACTACACGCGCGTGCTCGCTCGCTCGCC
The DNA here is from genome assembly GCA_022530915.1 of Paspalum notatum. NCBI lineage: Eukaryota > Viridiplantae > Streptophyta > Magnoliopsida > Poales > Poaceae > Paspalum > Paspalum notatum. The sequence continues at coordinate 68,019,169 of CM039683.1, read as the reverse complement.
TCGCCGGGCCGGGCCGGGCTCGGGCTCGGGCACGGGCCAGGGCGATGGGCGCGGGCACGCGGCACCTGCGTGAATGGTCCGCCGAAATCCGGATCCTGACCTTGCGGGTGTGCGGCTTCCTTTTGCTGTTTTTATTTTTGGTGACTTTGGCCTGCAAGTTTTGGTTTCCTTATCTGATTTGACTTGGTCGTCAAGCTAAGGAAACTGTATCCGATCGAGATCGTGATCGCGACACGAGTTTGGGTCATCGGGTCCTATATAAGCAGCATACCGGCGCCACCAAAAGATACACCAGAAAAACCTAGAGTTCCGATCGAGATCGTGATCGCGACACGAGTTTGGGTCATCGGGTCCTATATAAGCAGCCTACCGGCGCCACCAAAAGACACACCAGAAAAATCTAGAGTTTTGCCAACGCTTGTTACTGCGCCGCCTTCATAGTTCTCTCCATCCCGCCGCCGACGTGCATCTGCGACCGGGAGAGCAGGTCTCCGGAACCCTTCGCCTTTCGAGCTTCTGCACCAGGAGAAGGCGAATAAGGTTTTTGGGAAGCGCTCCGCGCAACTGCTCGCTGTCTTCACCACGGGTCGGCCGTCTTCTTCCACTGCCGGAGGCTATCGCCGCCGACTTCTTCACGGGCTTTTGCATCGTGCTGCGTACAATACCTGCGACGTCCGCGACACGGTCATCGTCAACGTCATCCCCAGTACGGAATCGGCTCTAGCTGCCGACAGGTATAAACAGATCTATCCAATCTATCTGTTAATTATGATCTGTGAGATCTTTGTTGTGACTGTTCTATCTAGTATGTTAGATGAGTACATGCTAGTTTGTGATATGCTTTGCATGATTTATTTTCGAAAATTAATTCGGATATTGTCTAATTTCTCAACATATAGTAGGAGTATGTTATAGCAAATGCCAAATTATATTGGAATATACAGCTCTACACTTTAAAATTAGGTCATTTGACTTTTATTTTTGTCGGACATCAGCTTTGAAGGATCATTTTATTGAAAATATTTATAATTATTATATTTTTTTATTATGAGTTAATTTATCATAACATACTTTAAAAATGAATTGAAGTTTGCCATATTTTTTTTTGATAAAACGAGTGGTCAAAATCAGCATAAAAATGTCAAACAATCTACTCCCTTCGTTTTTTATTCAATATTTTAGTTAAAAAATGAACTAACTATTGATAAATATTCAAGCAAAATAAATATTCGAGCAAAGAGAGTAATGTAACTATTGGCGATCAACCAGTTAGGTATCTTGGGGCTGGGCCAGTAGAAGACCACCCATGGATTGTCTGTTTGTAGTGGTCCCTTTGATTTGAGACTTGACTTGAAAGCTATGTATGTTTTATAGCACTCCCTGTATTTTAAATTGCAAGAGGTTTTGACTCTCTCTTCCTTCATTTTAGATATTGATGATAAATGTTGACATATAGAGAGGACAATGCATTTATATTTATTTAAGATCCAAAACCCATTACGATTTGGGAGGAGGGTAGCATTGAACGAGACTCTGGTTCACCCTATAAAAGGTTGAGTTAGATTCTCCGGGTTGGCAGAGGATGTGACACCGGCCAAGCCAGGACCATACCTACCGGATAAGCAGATGACGGCACCAAAGCCCTAATAAAACACTACTTTTTTTGATAAATAATAAAACACTACTTTGAAGAAGGAGAAAAAAAAAACCTGAGAGATAGTAAAAAGGTCTACCAAGGTTGCCGCATAGCTCACACCTTCTCGATGTGGACAGGGCATCTGGAAGCCGTGCAGGAACGTTTGGTGAGCTTAATTTTGATCACTGGAAAAGTGGTTTCGTAGCAGTCTTTTACCGCGCATAACTGTAACTTGATCACGTAGGTGATCCGCATAAAATAGAAAGTTATCACCACCACGCCTGGATAAAAAAGTGAGGGGCGAACGAACATGCTCCATATTATCGGTGAGTGGGATCGGCGATGCAGGGCAGGGGGCCAGGTTGACTGAATTTGTTCTCCAACATCATCATCATGTGTTGTTGTTGCTGCTGAAAACAGGGGAGAGGGACCGTGCATGGCATGGAGATAGGGATCGTGTGTGGGGTGTGGAGAGGAGGAACTGAGCTGAGATGAGCTAAGGTGTGTGGGTGGGTGGGTGTGATCTGATGTGGGGAGCTGAAGGCTTCACAGTTCACACACATCGCTGTATCGGCTGTGCTTAATTTGTGTGACCATGGCACACTGTCAGCAGGTCAGCACCACCGTCCACCACCTACCAGTCTAAACCTAGCCTAGCCATCCAAGGATAAGAATTCCAAATCATGTTCTAGTCATGCCAGCTTTGTTAAGTACACAGTACAGCATAAACAATGTGACGAGGAGACGTTACTCCCAGCAGCACTAATTAATGCCCCTTAGTGCAAGGCTAATGTACGGCGCTGTTTGGTTGTGAGATCTACGTTTCTGGTCCGGTCCGTGTCCGCAACCAAATGGCCGGGCTTACGTAAAGTTTGTAATAAAACATTTCAATGTATATAACATGGGAAGAACACAGAGATTAAGAGAGAGACACAAAGGTGAATGCAACGAGCCGTTTCGTAGCAATTTAAATGGATTTATAGAAACTCAATCCTTTTATTCCAACACAAGGTGCTGACAAAATAGAAAGGTGGTTTTGAGCTGTCCACAAAACTCCGCCATTTCTCCTTGTTTGAGAGGGCGCCTAAAGAAGAGACGGTCAGGGGTTTTCAGAAGCTTCGGCTGTCTATATCTAGGCTCCCCCGCACGTTTTGGTTGATCACGATTTGCGCGTCGCTTTGCCCCGGTCAGACATCTGACGAAGCGAGTGGGAAACGGAGAGACCGAGCTTCCAGGTTCCACCCCCAGGTCATGCATCAAAGTCGTCCGCGCGTTGACCAAGCACCACGGTGGTCAAAGCCGCGTCTGTGCTGCTGCTGCACACGCACAGACGATGCGCAGCGCTGCAACACCGCCCATTAGAGCCCGCCAGCACCAACCAAAGCGACTGTTATTACCGCAGGTAATTAATCCATCCGCATCCAATTAGCAATGCCATCGTCACCCGCAGTCTCCTTTGTACATTATACAAGCATATACTAGCACCGACAGAACACGATGGAAAACGACGTGGCGCTAATTTCTGGTACTGCTACTACTATCAGTGTGAGCACTACTGCCAGTTTGCTCCGATCCGGCAGTCCGGCGGCTCCGATGCGACGTTGCGGAGAACAGAAGTAGCATGAGAGGGGCTTGGCTTTTCGCCTGCGTGCGAGGAAAGGTGAGCACGACTGCTGCTGCTACAGAGTCGCTGCGCTGGACATGGAGGGAGCAGCAGACCGGATCAAAGGATTGACTGACTGGTTCGGGTCATGGCCGCACGTTCACGTTCAGTCGCTCATCACTAGCCTAGCCGCGTGGGGCCGGGTGCCACTTGACCTGACCCATTCAACACGGCGCATGGAGTACCACTGTACTACTAGTAGCTTTTTTTTTTTTTACTACAGCAAGGGATGGAGTGGAACCGGGGGTGGTGGGGGGCTTCCTCCTGCTCATCCCACTCGCCGTCGTCACACGCGTCCAGGAATTCATGTCCACCTTGCCGTGCTCATCATGCAGATCTGAAATAGTACAGAAATAGCGTGCTCCCCGCAGCCTGGTGGCGGCAGTGATTGCAAACATTCCTCTCGACAGCAAGATTCTGCGACGAGCGAAACGATGTCCCCTCCTGCAGTCCTGCCCATTATTCTACTCCTCCCATCCTCACCACCAACACCCACGCCCAGACAACTCCACGTGCGCCGCGCCGGGTCTTGCCACTGCCACGGCCACTCCAATCCCCGCAGACTTTGGCACCGGGTGGGTCGGTCACCAATTCAATCACGGTATAGCAGAAAACAAGCACCAATTCGATCGGCATGGAAATCATGCCACCATAGAACGCCATTACCACACCACCACTACCACCGACTCCACGGTAACAAGAAAAAAAAAAAAAGAAAGGTAAACATCTCACGCCTTCCCATCTGAATTCTGAAGGCAGAAGCTGCTGCAATGCAGCCCCCCATGGCATTAACCCAAGGTGGTGTCTGTCACGACTCACACGGAGGCCACGGAGACCAGCGCCGCCGCCGGCGGAGTCCTCCCCCTGGCCGCGTCCGTCGCCTGCGCGTACAGGGAGTTGTGCCGCAGGATGAGCTTCAGACCCTTGGCCTCGGCGGGCCTCACCGGGACGGCCGACCGCTTCGAACTCGTCGCGTGGTGGTGGTGGTGGTGGTGGCTGTTGTAGTAGTTCTCCGCCAGCGCGGCCGCGTCCAAGGGCGACCAAGCCCACCCACGCGGCACGCTGGCCGCCCACATGAACCGGCTCGAGCACGGGTTCATCAGCGACTCGCGGAACTCCTTGGCTCCCTCGCACACCACGCCCTGCCACAGATTACACAGCACAAACAAAAACCACCAGCTAAATTCGAATGCGGCTACGCATGGCTTATGCTATATGAATATTGGACACAGAAAATCATGGTATGGTACCTCTGCCATTGCTTTGATCTTCAGAGTGACGCTGTTGGACAGGACGACGATGCTGTGGTCGCTCCTCAGCTTGTTCAGGAGGAGGGCGCAGTCCAGGACGCGGTCTTCAGGTCTCGGGGACATGATGTCCGCGAGCGCAAAGCTGCCCGGGGAGAAGAAGGCCATCGGGCTGAATGAGGCGGCGCCGGAACCGACCCTGATTGCTTCGTCGATGCTCTGCGCTGAAGGGGTTGCAGGCGGGGTCGGCGCCACGGGGAGCATCTCGGACGAGCTCTGCACATGGATCCACCAGCTCTCGGTGGCCATGCACTCCTCGATCCATTGCAGGATGGAGGTGGCCTTCGTCGACCTTCTGAACAGGCCCTCCCGCTGCTTCATGGAATCTAACTCCCTGATCACTGCAGAGAGAATGAAAAACAAGATTAGTGCTTGAAGCTATGCAGGTGCAGCGATTCAGTTAGCAGCTGCAAGTATGAAGCCGAGCCATAATAAGGAAACAGGGGCACGCATTGTGGACATCAACAAAGACAAAGATTAAACAATAAAGCCTACAATTGCGAAGAATCACTTGACAGCTTGAAAGTTAAAATGACAGAAGTAATCAGCCTTCAGTTGATATCATATTATAGCATGGATTGGCTGTTGCAATGGAGTACTGAGTGTCACAAGCAAATAACAGAATCATAGTACCATCATATAGTACTAATGATGCTACATACAACTGTACAAGGAATCATTTGTTCAAACATTTGGTGATGGGAGCTGGGAGCATAACAGAATGAACTGAAGCAAGCGTACATGCTCTGAACTTACCAATCCTTGGTATGAACAAATGAGTTCCTTTTATGCCTTTTAACAGCACAATAGCCTTCCTAGATTCGTCATCAAGAAGACTGTCAGTATTAGCCACCATGGTCCAGGCTCTCGCACCTTGTCCAGCCCTTCCTGATTCTTGGTTATTACACTGTCCAGCATAGATAACGGCTCATGTCAGATGCCATATTTGAACGAAAAGATAATTCATGTGGAAAATGCAGGTATAGTCTCTGCAATAACTTACTGCAAGATTGTTCAGTTTATCTTCCAACTTGATGGCTAAGTCACCAGCACCAATGTCAGCTGGCCTAGCAACAGCACAGTTACAACCGAAGGAGGTAGTGGGTTTCAAAGGAGAATTTGACACAAGAGTCTGGAACGGGACCCTATCAACAACTCTTTTCTTTGCGATCGCACTTTCAACTCGCGTGCGGTTTTCAGACATATCCCATGTTTTCCGAGCTGCAGAAGGTAGTGGTGTCAAGTTCTCCTTGTCAGAGCAGAATGCTTCTTGATCTTGATCTAATTCAGCTGTGAGGTTCTTGGGAAGACACTTCCTTGCTTTCATGCCTCCTGAAGATATAGGGGTCATATTCTCCTTATCTGAATAGAAAACATCAGAATCTACTGTATGGACTTTTTCTGACTTTGCTGATGATTTAGTACATTTCTCCTTATTTGAAGTGTTCTTTGCTGACACTGAATTATCCATCCTTGACCCAAGAACTCTCCTAATGTTGGGCTTTACCTTAGAGGCAGGAGTCACATTCTCTTTGTCTGAGAACAGATCTTCCTGCCTCGCAGGGGAGATAGCCTCATACTTTCCAGGAGACAGCACTGAGTTTTCTCTATCAGGAAGGATGTCATCTTTGAGTTCCAGATGTGAAACATTCTCCTTGTCTGAGAACAGATCTTCCTGCCTTACAGGGGAGATAGCCTCATACTTTCCAGAAGCGAGCACTGAATTTTCTCTATCAGGAAGGATGTCATCTTTGAGCTCCAGATGTGAAATGGGCACACACTCTGTCTGGCTCTTCTGCAATTTTCTGTCAGCTGGGATTAGCAGGTTAACATTCTCAGAGATAGGATCAATTGATTTCATCTGATTTCCAGTGTTCAGCATAGAGTTTTCGTTTTCTGAAAAGTTGTCATGATCTAAATTGAGAGGGGAAATGGAATCCATCAACTCTTGGGAAAAGTCAGGCTTCAGACCTCTATGGCTCCTCTCCATTATTATGTTACCTGATACATTGGGGGTGATATTCTCGTTGTCCACTGGACAGATCACTTCATTTTCATCAATCCCTTCAGCATCCAAATTGTCAAGTAGATTCCCACAAATTGTGCCTTCAAGCTGGTAGTTCTCAGGACCCTCAGCAAGATGGATCAAACCACCGTGCTTCATTTCTGGAGTTACAGGATTTTCTGCAAGAGTTACAGGTTCCATATTATCTGTAGCATCATTCCATTCTGGAATTTCCTTGTTGGCAAGGGCATCATCTTTGAAAGGCAAAAGGAGAGCAGAATCAAACAAGCCTGGGACATAGTTCTCAAGGATTGACTCTTTCTTATCCTCCATAGTAATGCAGGCTGGGGGATTCAAATGGACCTTATCTTCTACAATCACCTCTTCCTTTTCGTCAGCTCTTTCAAATTCAGAATTACCAAATAAAGCTATACATGCCGTGCATTCTGTCCCACAGCTCTGGGAACATACAAGAATCTCATTTGGCTCTCCTTTCTGAAAGCTATAGCTCGGAGTGCTGCTTCTTTCCCTGCTCCTGCCTGTGTCAATATGAAGTGATTTGACTGACTTTAACTTGGACCTCTTTGGCACTTGGTTTGAGGCATCACACTTGCCTAACTGGACGGATTTTCCAGCATTTGTCAATGTGGCTGGCATTTCATGTATGATCAAAGATCCAAAAGATTCTGAAATTGGATTATTGTCAACCAACTTTTCCTTTACCACTCCATCTCTTTCTTCAGGAAATTGGGAAACTGAACCTTCATCAACAAAAATGGAATGACCAAACTCAGGCAATGGAGGTGCTGAGGGGGCCGCTTTGGTTGGAAATGCAATGTCTTCTGACACAATTTGTTGATTTGTCTCCTGAATATTAAATTAGGCTGTTAGAAAGCATTCCAGAAATTCAATTCAAAGTTGAAAAATCCCTACAATCAATCAAAAAAGGGAAAAACAACTATGGGACAATATAACTCATGTAAACAGTTGAGGTCATGAAAACAATAGTTCTACTTCTACCCAAAGATATTTAAAAACAAAGAGCTGATGTACATGTTTAAACTTTAAACCAATGTTATATTAGCAACTTCAGCATGGGACAATATAACCCAAATAAAAAAGTTTGAGTTCATGAAAACAATGGTTCTAAGCAAAGATATTTAAAAACAAAGAACCAATGTACATATTTAAACTTTAAAGTTGCTATATTAGCAACTTAAGCATATAAATGAGTTTGTACAAGTGAAGATATATATATTGTCAACTCATCACATAGCTTGTGCTAAAGCAATTATAGTGACTTGGTTCACGCAAGATTATGGTCATAACATTTGTATTCCATATTATTGTGCACAAATGGTTGCTTAGCATAAGCTGGAAATTACACACGCCTTACCCCTAAAAATCATTTGATAAGATAATAACGCAAAATAGAATCAACAACACACAAAATAATATGTAGCAAATAGAGATTTGCTTGCACATGCACAATGCATTTAACCTGGCATGAAGTGCACAAATAATAAAAGAATCTGCAGCATGACAATTTCCTTTAGGCAATATAATTATTTCAATACAAATATATCACAGGGTAGGCAAGAGCATTCACAAGACACAGAAAACGTTGATGATATTTATAAGCAAGCAAGCAACTTGGTACCAACAAATGGGAGCATCATTAAAGTAAACAATTAAGGAAGAGAGTGGTAATTGAAAAGTGACGATCAACAGAACAAAGCTAGTTCAGGTGGCAAGTAGGAAATTCTATAGTGCAGAATAGATCTGAAAATAAGATGCTATCCTAGAACATGCATAACAAGGATTACTACAATGGACGAATTAGTCACCACATCAAACACTGGAAATAATGGAGGCAATCCACATTAAACAAATATCCACATCAAACACTTGGGTGCAAAAAAGATCATAGTAATAAAAAAAAATGCATTAGTTGCCAAGTGGTAGGCTAAATAAGCCAATAAACATGGAATTGCAGCTCTCAAGATACCAATAAGCATTTCATACATTTTTTTGGTATTCAATAATACTGATTTGCTGCAAACAAACCTGATCGGTCTCCATGTCCGCTGATTCCTTGTGCACAGGCTCTAACAGGTTTCTGGTCTCCTGCACACATTTCATCAAATACTTAGTCCATAACAAACGCTGACAGCTAGTTCCAAAGTGAGAATTGCTAGTTGGTATATCTACCTCATAAGCACCGAGCTGCTCCTTATCCTCCTCAGGTAGCGATGGCATATGCAGCGGATCGTCCATCTCAAGAGCCTCGCGCAGTGACAGCCAGAGCAGCCTGTATTCCCTCTTGGAGGCCCCAAGCCGCAGCGTGTCACCGGCAGCGAGATCCACCGGCGTACTCGGCGGGATCCGTCGCCCCGACACCCATGTCCCGTGCACTGCTCGAACCAGTCACCAGCGGTGGGGAAATGGCGTGTTAAATTTCGCATAATTTCAATCGGAATCGGAAGAATTCGACGCTAGATTACAACAGGAAATATCGATGCGGCCAAATGAACTCTAGAAAAACGAGGGAAATCCGAGAGAAACGAGACTACCACGGAGACCGGTGTTGAGACCCCCAGTAAAATCCCCCAAATATCATACGCTACAGCTGGACGAACACGAACCGATCGATTCACACGGACGCACACAACCACGGAGACCGGTGTTTAAAGTAAACGGACACCATCGAGACACGCACGGCGAGCGATCACGAGGCTCACCACGCGGGGGCGGCGCAGAGGAGTTGGGAGCAAGGAGGGAAACAGAGCGGCGGGGGGGCCTCACCGGAGCAGAGGTCGGTGACGGTGATCCGCCGCTGCTGGCGCCGGCACCGCAGCTGGAGGTGGAAGCGGCTGACGCTGGGGTGGTCGACGAGCACGTGGCAGTCGGGGTGCCGCCCCACCATCACCGGCGGGTCCTCCTCCTCCTCGTCGCCGCCGTCCCCGTCCCCGCGCGCCGCCGCCGTGGTCGTGGCCTTCGGAGGGGGCGGCGCGTTGAGGAAGATGTGCTTCAGCACCACGCCGCCCTTGGACACCGCGAACGCTGCGATCGGCGAGTCGCCGTCCGCCGCCGCCGCCATGCCGTGTGGGGGTCTTTCTTCTCTCGGTCGGTGCGTGTGGGTGGGTGCCGCGCTGGTGAGGATGGCGAGACGTGGGGGGGGAGGGGGGGGACCGGGGGAGATCTCTGTGAGGTTGAAGCCTCGGATCCGAGGGGGGATTCGAAATGGAGTGGAGGGGATGCGCAGCGGCGGAGACGTTGGGGGTGGGTGGGATGAGGAGGGCGCCGGATTTTGTGGATTTTGGAAGCTTCGGGGTCGCCCCGTCGCAACGGCTAGAACTGGAACGGGCGGGGCGGCTCTGTAATTAGGTTTCAATTGGGCCGACAAATAGCGAGGGGTGTGGTCAGCGTGGGCCGTGTGTTGGGGCCTCATGCGTCTGGCCCAGCGTGGGTCTCTGTGTGTTGGCCTTTCTATATTTCTTTTGGTTAAAAAAATATTTTGCAAAAATATCTCTCTGGAATAAAATTTATTCTCTCCATATTTAAATATCGTGGTTGACTTTTTTTTAATTTTGATCTCTGTCTTATTCAAAAAATTTATATAAACATATAAAAAGCTAGTTGTACTCAAACTCTATATAATAATACGATGGATGTACAAATCTATACTCACACTGCTTAAAACATGGGAGTGACTCCTCGTCTTGCGAATGATTTTTTCATTAAAAATCATCCACTTTTCTAAACCAATAAGAACTTAACACGTCACATGTTCTCCCCTCCCCGGTCTCACCACAGGCGGCGCCGGCGGCGGCCTCCCGCCTTTCCACGCCGTGCCGCTCCCCATCCCCTTCTCTCGCGGCCCTGCTCCTCTTGGCGCGGCCCTCCGACGACACGGACAGCAGGGCATCGTCCGGCAGGTCGGGGGAACAGCGGCGGCGCCACCGCGCCCCGACGCAGAGTCGGCTCGAGGCTGCGCCCGTCGCTGAGGAGCGTCATGGGCTCCTCCGCGTGTTTCACCACGGGGACCCGCTCCGAGCGCTTCGTCGCCTACCCGGCCACGCCGTCGCCGTCACGCGCCTCTGCCATGTCTCCTGCGCCTGCGCTGGTGAAGAAGAGGTCCCTGTTCGCCGGGCTGCTGGACGTCTCTTAATAGGCAGCCGTTGCCCAGCAAGCCGGTGGCCAGCTCGTTCAGGGGACCCCGCCCTGCAAACAACGCGGATGGCGGCGGCGTCGCCGGGGCTGCTCCGAACGGCCGGAAGAGCCAGGCGCAGCGGTGGAGCCCGAGGAAGAGGGAGGGGACGGCCGAATGAAATGGGCCAAGCAGAAAGCCCAATCATATGCACAAATCTTGAAACAATCACAACCACACAAAAATGAATGAAAAGACAATTGAAAATTATCCGTTAGATAAATAGAAATTCTGTAAAACATGCGATGTAATCTAGCCACCATGTGGAATGGCCATTGCAGGCCCATTTTGAAACTAAAGAATGGCTTGGAGATCTCGGGCCGGGCAATCAGCATATTCTTATCCTAGTTTAACAACTCTCCGCTTGGAAGGATTTAAGGAGAATTTTTTGATCTAACGTGGATTTAAAAACCCACCCCAGTCTTTCCAATTTGCTCTAGGCCTTTCGCTTTTCCGGCGGAAGTTTAGATTCCCTAACTTAATTAGGCATTACAATTTCCGGTGTCTTTAGTTGCTAGTATTATTTCCTGGCACAAATTTCAAGGCTAGTATTTTCAATTCGCCAAATTGCCTAGTGCATTTTTCACATCACAGCTAAAAAATTCTCCTGTTCAGAATGTAAAAGCACATGTTTTTATCCCTTTGAGATAGGACCTGAATAATTGACTAAAACAGTTGGTTTTTAACCACTAACTCATCAGACCTGCCTAACATTGCTTGTCGGCGGAATAGCCAATTTGGTTCGCGAACTATCGTACAAAGCTCATTTTTGTCCTTCAACTACTCAAGTCCTCAATGAATTCGTTTAGACTCAATCTCATCTTTGGACTGATATGGACTGCCACATCAATAGTCCAACTCATGAACTTTTACTTTTTTGCCCAAAAAACAATTGACGTGAATTCTGATTCCTAGTCAATCTAACGCCCCACTCCCTCCCACAGCAATGGCGTGTTCTGGAGGGAGTGCATCTGTTCTTATTGCGACAACAGTAACAATAACACTTCCCCCTCACATGAATTTGAGCTTTTGGTCATGTGAAAAAAGAGTAGTATGTTAGTCATTGGAAATTGATCCTGTAATAATCATGTCAAATATTTGCTTCTCAAAAATACTTTAGAACCAAACATACACTGGTTTCTAGAAATACTCTGATTTTAGTGGCGTTTAGAAATAATGTGGTAATAATTTCATAGCAAACTGTAGACAACCATATATTTTTTTACAAACTTTGCTAGCAAACAGGTTCTTAGAGTACAAAATTTGACCCACCAACAAATAAAAAAGCCTATAAAGATGAGAAGTGCAAAATCCACTTTGCCGCTGGACGGCCTCAGGTTTCTGTTGCTTTCAGAAGGGCAGAAGGTTTTGTCGCTTTGACCAGCTGGCCGGTTGGATCAGGCGCCACACAATTGCTCCGAAAATGCAACCTATAACTCCGGCCTGCTGCTGGCCAAGAAACTCGCACAGGGAGTGTTATTTCAGAGAAAAACTCTCTGCTCTCAGCTCTGAATGGCACTCTCGATCTATCTCATCCATTTTTTTGAAAAAAAAAAAAACAAAGATAGTGAAAAATACTGCTAATCAACTGTGCATGAGTGGAAACCTAGCTCAGCATCATGTGAATGCCGACCATGCATACTGAACTGTGCTCACTGTATGAACGTGTGAAAAAAGTGCAGTGTGCAGTTGACGATGGTGGTGACAGGAAGAGAAGAAGTGCACTGAATATGTGGTCGTCGCGAAGACTTGTTTTGGTACCTAGTGGACATCCTGGCGGTCGCGCCGGAGACGACATTGACCGCCGGAATTGAAGAATTGCGCAGGGCACCCATTCAGCACTTCAGTGTTCAGTGGTTGTAACTGTAGCCAAACACTACTCCAGTACAAGTAGATTATTATAAATATAAGTATCTAGCAGAAGTTCCTATATATAATTAACCGGCGCTCTGGCAAATTAAAGTCGCAACTGCACCGCCAGTCCTCTCGCTCCGATGCGTCGCCGGCGACTGCTCTAGCTACTGATCAGCGAACTGTAAGCACCTGATGTCTTCAACTGACATTTCATTCTCGTCCAGCAAATTCCTTGACGCTCCAATTCTTCGTTTTATAGTTTGCTTAAAAATACGCTTGCTTCCATAGGCCCCCACGACCTCGATTAGTAGGTGGTTTTAATATAATTTTGAGGGGTTACTTTCATACTATCAATCATAATAACTAAGGTGAATAATTTAAATATAAATTAAAGGGAATATTTGGTATTATCCACCAAAATAGCAAATATGAGCAATTAGGTATAAATTTAGGGTGTTATTTCATATTTTTTTTATATTAGCAGAGTGGGTAATTAATATGTAGTGTTAGGGGTTATTTAATATTATTTTGATAATGACAAAGGTGGATGATTAAAATAGATCTAATGGCTATTAAGATTCCAACCTATCAATTGATGATCAGGTGTTTTTTTATTATTGTGAGAATTTCTATGATTTTATTTTTTTAGCGCATCCTGTGAGGATTGACGTGAAAATTTCAAAAAGAGTCTACAGAATATCTGTTTCATGGAAAGGTTTCTAGCATCTTTAATGAAAAAAAACAAAAAGTAAAACTAAATTAAAAAATAGGAAAAATCTAAAAAATAAGAAGATATTTGCTTTCATTGAAAGTTGAACTCAAGACCTTTTGTAATGGCAAAAGGGGTAATTACTTCGAAAATAGATTTAATGAAAAAAGAAAAAAAATATTTGCTTTCGTTGAGAGTTGAACTCAAGACCTTTCATAATGGCAGAGGTGGGTAATTATTTAGAAAATAGATCTAATGGCTATTAATATTCCAATCTGCCAATTGATGGTCGATGTTTCTGATTATTGTGAGAATTTCTATGATTTATTCTTTTTTTCTAGCGTGCTTTGAAATTAGTGTTTCTTTTAGAACCTTCAATCAGTAATAGTAAGATTTTCTAATGGAGGGATTAGCAAACAGTACACCACACCGCATTCACACCACACCTTCCTATCTGAAGATCACAAATTCATACCTTCCTACCAAAGAGGCCGTCAGTGGGTCAAGCACGTCTGGTTGACAAGCCACACCATGTCCCCAAGTCCACAACAATCTACTTCTAGCTTCACCCCAAGTCATCCCGGGGCCATGGGTGGCTCAGGTGGTCACCATCTTCTTCCTGACAAAGATGACAGATAACGACTGAGCTTAATCCGGTTGCTTTCGAGTTGTTTGCTGAAGGAGCAGTCTCAACTCAGCAAGAAGTATAAAACAGAGGAACGGTGCTTTGTCGGAGGGTCCGAAATTGTTCAGTGGCTACCTCGGTGATATCTTAGAGTGCTGCAATTGGACGACTTCAAGTGCATTCCACCAAGAGGTAAACATAATCCTCCTGTTAAAGCTCAGCACCCAAATATGTACTAACCTATTATTATCTGAATTTCTCCTTTCCTGTCTGTGCACATGATCATGATCTAGCAGAAGTGGCCATGAAGCTTACTGCCATGGGACAGCTTTTCTTCGTGCTAGTAATAGTGAGCTCTACAAACGGTGTCATCTGCTCTTCCAATGGAAACTACACAGATAGGCTCTCTCTAATGGAGTTTAAGAAGGCGATAAGTCTTGATCCACATCAAGCTTTGATATCCTGGAATGACAGCACCTATTTCTGCAGTTGGGAAGGTGTTGTGTGTTCTGTCAAGAACCCAGGCCGTGTCACTACTCTTAATCTTACTAATCGAGGTCTAGTAGGGCAGATATCCCCTGCACTAGGAAACCTGACATTCCTGAAAACCCTTGTTTTGTCGGCTAATTCATTCAGTGGAGAGATCCCTGTGTCCCTTGGTCACCTGCGTCGCCTCCAAGCCATCAGCTTGCAAAATAACACGCTGCAAGGAAGGATACCAGCCCTTGCAAACTGCTCTAAACTGACAGAGCTACTGCTGGCAAACAACCAACTAACCGGACAGATTCCTGTAGATTTGCCTGAGAGCCTTGAAAGTCTCGATCTTACGACAAATAATCTTACTGGGACCATCCCCGAGTCCGTTGCCAATCTCACAATGCTACAGATATTTAGCTGTGCGATGAATAAAATCGTTGGGAACATCCCAAATGAGTTTGCAAACTTGCTGTCACTGCATGTCTTTCGCGTGAGTATCAATAAGATTTCAGGTCAGTTTCCACAGGCCATCCTGAATATTTCTGGTCTAGTTGAGCTTTCCGTATCTCAGAACAATTTTTCTGGACTTGTACCATCCAGTATTGGTAACTCTCTACCTAATCTTCAGGTGATCTTGTTAGGCGAAAACTTCTTTTATGGCCATATCCCATCCTCATTAGCAAACGCTTCAATACTAAATACGATTTCTATGTCAGAGAATATGTTCACAGGGGTGGTGCCTATTTCTTTCGGAAAACTTTCTAAACTATCATGGTTAAATCTTGAGGTCAATAAACTCCAAGCAAGCAACAAACAAGATTGGAGGTTTATGGACAGCTTAGCCAATTGCACTGAGCTAAGTAAATTCTCCGTGGCTTACAATTATCTAGAGGGCCAAGTGCCAAACTCTGTAGGTAACCTTTCCAGTCAACTTCAGGGTCTATACTTGGGAGGAAACCAACTGTCAGGAGATTTTCCTTCTGGTATAGCAAATCTTCCCAACCTATTCATTGTAAGTCTATTTGACAATAAACTTACGAATGCGCTTCCAGAATGGCTTGGTACTCTCAGCAATCTGCAGGTACTACAGTTGAGTGACAATTTCTTTATAGGGCTTATTCCATCATCATTTTCAAATTTATCTCAATTGGTATATCTCGATCTAGAACAGAATCAGTTAAATGGACACATACCCCCAAGCTTAGGAAACCTCCAAGTACTTCAGGCATTGCTTATTAATTCCAATAATCTTCATGGCACTGTACCAAAAGAAATCCTCACAATTCCAACACTGGTTAGTCTAAGCTTATCCTTTAACAGCCTATATGGACCACTTCATGCTGAGATTGGGAGTGCCAAACAACTCACATATTTAGAGATCTCATCAAATAATCTATCTGGAGAGATTCCTAGGACTTTGGGTAATTGTGAGAGTCTGCAGGTTATCACGCTGGGCCATAATGTTTTCAGTGGAAGCATCCCCACTTCGCTTGGTAATATAAGTACCCTACAATTTCTCAACTTGTCTCACAATAACTTGACTGGATCAATACCGGTCGCTCTAAGTGGCCTACAGTTCCTTAAGCAACTAGATTTGTCATTCAACCATCTGAAGGGCAGGGTCCCAGAAAAAGGAATATTCAATAACGTGTCAGCTCTATGGATTAATGGAAATCAGGGACTTTGTGGGGGACCACTGCGGTTACACCTACTTGCATGTCCTAGCGTGCATTCGAATTCAGCTAAGAACAAGGTTTCACTTATTCCAAAAATAACCATCCCAGTAGCCATAGTGCTGGTATTTGCAGCTGTGTTTGCTGTTTTGTTGTTCCGGAAGCAAAAGCAGAAGACAAAGGCTGTTTCTTTACCTGCTTTTGGTGGATTCCCCCGAATTTCTTACAGTGATCTTGTTAGAGCGACAGAGGGCTTTGCAACATCCAATCTAATTGGTCAGGGAACATATGGTTCTGTTTACCATGGGAAACTATTTCATGATGGAAAACCAGTTGCCATCAAAGTGTTCGGTCTAGGGATAAGAGGAGCACAAAAGAGCTTCATCACAGAGTGTAGTGCATTGAGAAATGTGCGGCACCGCAATCTTGTTCCTATCCTAACTGCATGCTCAAGTATTGATTCCAATGGAAATGATTTCAAAGCATTAGTTTATGAGTTCATGCCACGTGGAGACCTGCATAACTTATTGTACACCATTCGAGACAGGGAAGGCTCTTCATCATCATGTTTGAATTACATTTCATTGGCTCAAAGATTAAGCATCATCATAGATGTATCAGATGCTTTGGCATATCTACACCATAACAACCAAGGAACCATTGTACATTGTGATCTGAAACCTAGCAACATTCTTTTGGATGATAATATGGTAGCCCATGTTGGAGACTTTGGACTAGCGAGGTTCAAATTTGATTCATCATCTTTTGTGAATTCAAGCTCCACTTCAGTTGGAATCAACGGAACCATTGGATACATTGCTCCAGGTAAAGTCCCTTTTCATATTATGTTCTCCTACTAATTAAGTAACGATGAATAAGTCCCTTCTCATATTGTGGTATCCTACTAAATAATGATGGTGAATTCCACGATTCCTATAATATCTTACTTCAACCATATTTTCCTATATGTGATATACAGAATGTGCTGAGGATGGTCAAGTTTCAACTGCAACTGATGTGTATAGCTTCGGAGTTATTCTACTCGAGATGTTTATCCGCAAAAGCCCAACAGATGACATGTTCAAAGATGGAATGAACATTGCAAAGTTAGTAGAAATCAACTTCCCTGATAACGTGCCGCAGATTGTTGACCCTCAGCTGCTGCAAGAGGTAGGCCACAGCAGGGATATTCCAGAGACTGTGAAGAACAGAGGATCACAAGTTCTGCACTCTGTGCTGAGCATTGGACTCTGTTGCACCAAAAGTTCCCCTAACGAGCGCGTTAGCATGCATGAGGTGGCCGTCAAACTCCATGGGATCCAGGATGCATATCTTAGAGGAAATTAATTGAAGCTTTGCAGCCCAACCCTAATCCTTCACTGCATTTATCTATGCGATGAATAGAAACCGGGGGAAGATCCCAAATGAGTTTGCAAACTTATTGGGACTCTAGTTCCTTGTCGTCAACTCGTCATGAGTATCAATAAGATGTCAGATCAGTCTCCACAGACCATCCTGTATCTTTGTAATATAGTTGGACTTTAAATTTGTGCAAATGATGTTTCCTGTGTTTTACCATCAAGTATAGTAACTACTCTGAACTGAATGAAGTACCACGATGGTGATGAATTTGATACTTGTATCTAAGATTTGATCATAATATATGTATCCAAGATCTACATGCATGCAACTTAGTGCCTCTATAAGCCTTCGTGGTAATGTCGTCTTTAGACAAATTTCATGTTAGGCTATTAAATTGTTACACTAAACCATGCTGACCAGGTATTGCACATCAATAATCCACCACAATAGCCAGGTGCGGTGGCTGTGGATATTTTTGGCAGCCTTTCTGCCTTTGGGTGCAGCAATTCGTCGACTACCAGTCTACCACTGGCTCAGAGGGGGTCAGCCAGACCAACATCTCGAGAGGACATTGGGAGCCTCAAGACTCAAGTGTCTACTTGACTACTTGACCAGATCGGTCAACAGATGGCTCTGGACATTGACGGTATTGAGTCTTGACCACAATGGCGTAGTAGATGGGAGGAAGTTTCCATCGATCCTAGAGTGCAAATTGGTGCACGATGAGTGCTTTCGCACGCAGCGGCAAGATTTATATTGTTGATGTGGCAAGCATTGTGACAAAATTTTATCATCATATTTTTAAATAGCCCATAGTGCTATGCATGCAGGCCAAATTCATAGCCTAATAGACTAGTGGGCCTAGATCACTTGGAGGCCCATTATGATTCAAGATCCATTAATAGACCCGATTTTATTTACACCTAAAAAAATGTGAGGCCCAAATACGATTAAACATGCAACTAGGCCAGACATACCAAACATATATCAGCAAATAATACAAAGATAATAATCTTGTATGCTCACATAATGTTTTGCATCCATAATTTCACAGTTTTATGGCTCACTAACCAAAATAACAGCAAGCATAAGTCCCATTTCATATTGTGTTCTACTAAATAATGATGAATTCCACAATTCATATATCTTACTTCAACCGGATTTTCCTATACTAGTCCATCAACCCGTACTCTCGCACGGGTTAGAGTTTTATTACGAGATATAGATTTAATCGTTAGTAATATTACATGTGGTTATTTTAATTCATCTCTCGTAATGGCATTGTGAGTTGTTTACGTGCAAATTTATAAATTATTTTAATTTAACTTTCATGATATTATATTCGGTAATTCATATGCAGATTTAGGATTGAATTTAATTCATTTTTATAATGGCATGGTGAGCAATTTATACACAAATTTATAGGGTTATTTAATCCTTATTTTATAATGGCATGATGGGTAATTTTTATGCAATTTTAGAGAGATATTTTAATTCGTACTTTATAATAATAGGATGGTAATTTTATACAAATTAGGGGGTTATTTTATTTCATCTTCCATAATGGCATGGTGGGTAATTTTTTAGAAATATAATAGATCTAATGGCTACTATTATTAGAGCTGCATGATGGACGGCCGGATGTTTATGATTTTTGTGATAATTTTAGAGGTTTAGGGTTTAGGGTTTAGGGTTTAGGGTTAGGGTTTAGGGTTTAGGGTTTAGGGTGGATTTGTCTTCTTTTAGCGCGCTAGTGAGGATTATCATGGAGACTTCAAAACGTTGCTCTCGCACGTATTGGAGTTTAGGAGATATAGATTTAATCTTTAGTAATGTTCATCCTTCGTAACTGAATTAGGTAATGTATATGCAAATTTAGAAATTATTTTAATCTATCTTTCATGATGGCATATTGGGTAATTTATATGCGGATTTAAGGCTTATTTTAATTCATCTTTTATAATGGTATGGTGAGTAATTTATAAGAAAATTTTATGTTATTTAATTCATATTTTACAATGCATGGTGGGTAATTTTTATGCAAATTTAAGGTGTTATTTAATTAATATTTTATAATTACAATTTTTATACAAATTTATGTGATTATTTTACTTCATCTTTCATAATGTCATGGTGGGTAATATTTTAGAAACTATTATTAGAGGTGCATGATGCATGACAGAATGTTTCTGATTTTTGTGAGAATTTTTAGGATTTATCTTTTTTTCTAGAAAACAGATCTATTATTAGAGGTACATGGATGACAATATGTGAATTACATAGAAAATAGATTTAGTGTCTAATAAGATTTCAATCTGCAATCGATGATAGGATGTTTCTGATTATTTTGATAATTGTTATGATTTTATCTTTTATTTAGCGCATCTTGTGAGGATTAATAAGAGGCTCCAAAAAGAATCATCAATCAGTAACAGCAAGATTAAGCACAAAATATTTGTTTCATAAAAAGGTTTCTAGCATCTTTATAAAAAAAGTTACGGGATCATTTAGTAGTGTAGATTTGTTTACAGAAAAGTTTGACAAAAAACTGAGAGTAAATTTAAAAATAGAAAAAAATTGCAAAAAAAAAAAAAATTGCTTTCGTTGAAAGTTGAACTTAAAACCTTTTATAATCACAAAGATAGTAATTACTTGGAAAATAAATCAAAAATAGAAAAAAATCTGCCAAAAAGAAAAAAATTTCTGTCATTGAGAATTGAACTAAAAACTTTTATAATGACAGAGGTGGGTAATTACTTAAAAATTAAATAAAAAATAGAAAAATATGTCAAAAAAAGAAATTTGCTTTTATTGAGTGTTGAACCCAAAACCTTTCATAATGGCAGAGGTGGATAATTACTTAGAAAATATATCTATGGCTATTAATATTCCAATATGCCAATTGATGCCTGATATGTTTTCTAAGTAATTAACCACATCTGCCATTATGAAACGTTTTGAGTTCAACTCTCAACGAAAGCAAATTTCTTCTTGTTTGGTATATTTTTCTCATTTTTAATTTATTTTCTAAGTATTTATCCGCCTCTGTCATTATAAAAGGTTTTGAGTTCAACTCTCATCGAAAGTAAATTTCTTTGTTTTTTAGCAGATTTTTTTTCTATTTTCAAATTTACTCTCAGTTTTGGTCAATTTTTTTTCCCATTTACAAATTTACATTATTAAATGATACCGTAACTTTTTTTCATAAATATGCTAGAAACTTTTCTATGAAACAGATATTTTGTGCCTAATCTTGCTATTACTAACTAGAGACTCCTTTTGGAGCCTGCTTATTGATCCTTACAAGATGTGCTAAATAAAAGGTAAAGTCACAAAAAATTTCATAATAATCAGAAACATCCTATCATCGATTGCAGATTGAAATCTTAATAGGCCGTATATCTGTTTTTTATGTAATTAATATCCAGTCGTTTATCACATAGCTCTAACAATAGATCTATTTTCTAGAAAAAAGATAAATCCTAAAAATTTTCATAAAAATCAGAAACATCCCGTCATCCATCATGTACCTCTAATAATAGTAATTATTAGATCTATTATAGTTTCTAAAAAAAACCCACCGTGATGATATTATGACAGATGAAATAATATAATCTCTTAAATTTGTATAAAAATTGCCCATCATGCCATTATGAAATATGAATTAAAAACTTTTAAATTTGTATAAGATTACCCACCATGCCATTATGAAATATAAATTAAAATAACCCCCTAAATTTGCATATAAATTACTCAACATGCCATTATAAAAGATGAATTAAAATAAGCCCTAAACTGCATATAAATTACCCGTCATAAAATATAAATTAAATTAATTTCTAAATTTGTATATACATTACCTACAATGAAATTATAAAATATGAATTAAATATAATCAACTCTAATATTATTACGGATTAAATCTATATCCGCTAAAACTCTAACATGTGCGAGAGCACGGGTTGATGAACTAGTTTATCTATATTTGATGAATAGAACCGAAGGGGACATCCCAAATGAGTCTGCAAACTTACTGGGACTCCACTTCCTTCGCGTCGTGAGTATCAATAAGATGTCAGCTCGGTCTCCATAGGCCACATCCTGATGAATCTTTGTAACATAGTTGAAATTTAAATTTGTGCAAACAATGTTTTCAGTGTTTTGCCATCCAGTATCTGAATTCTGAAGTACCACGATGGTGGTGAGAATTTGAGACTCCTATCTAAGATGTGATGATAATATATGTATCAAAATCTACATGCAACTCATCAGTATATCCTCTTATAAGCCATCGTAGTAATGTCATCTTTAGCCTAACTTCAAGTTAGGCTATTAAATTGTTACACTTAATCATGCTGACTAGCCAGGTCTTGCACATCAATCCCCCCACAATAGCCATGTGCAGTGGCTGCGGATATTTTTGGCAGCATTTGGACATCTCTAGAAGAGGACTTCGGGAGCCTCAAGACTCAAGGGTCTACTTGACCAGATCGGTCAACAAATGGCTCTTGACGTTGAAGGTCATGAGTCTTGTTGACCACAATGGCGTAGTAGACGGGAAGAAGTTTCCATCCTAGCTAGAGTGCGTTGGTGCACGATGAATGAGTGCTTTCGCATGCAGCGGCAAGATGACAAATTGGACCGTGTTGCGTCTTTGCCAATTGCCATGGTGAAAGAGATGGGACTGCTGGTAGGTTACCTAGGGTCGGGTTCGGAGCCATGGCCCCTCGTACACTCCACAACATTCTCGACTGCGACCCACACTATTAGCTGAACTCCCTCTCGAGCAGATGTGACGACTACCTGATGAGAGCCCCAGTATATATTAACCTGAGAAAGCTTATATAACAGTGCTTAGATTTCCCATACGTGCGCGGTCGTCGTTTACCCCTCGCCATTGCCATTGTTAAGTTGTTTTGATCCGAGCGTGGCAGTGTGCGCCACTGCATCCGCCGACGACTGGCGGCTGTACTTCCGGCGGTACGGTCCACCAAGAAACCATCGGACCGCCACCCGACAGGCCGACACACATAGTAAGCATCCTCTTCTCCACATGATCCATGAACCCAAGTACAGTCATATATGTACGTGTTTCCGTTTGACGGTTCCAAGAAATTTATAACCGTGTGCATACTTTAATTTCTCTGTTTTTTTAATTTGTTTCTTTGTAACGAAAATACGAAATCATTTGTTTGGCACATGATTTTAGCTCCAACCGTCGGATATTCTTACAGTGGGTGAGCATGGAAGCGAATGCATATATAGGCTGGTATGTGATATGGTATGTATTGGGAAATGAACTGTCAATTTAGAGATATTTTACGGTGGTTGGAATGGAACCCAGGTGGTACCGGTACCACTATTTTTTTAATTTTTAAAGGCCTTTTATACCCTTTGTGAAATTAAAAAATAAAAATTATGGGTACCGGTCCCATTATTTTTGGTTCCGGACCCTCCTATTTAGTACCGCCTGGTACCGGTACCGTGGTACCATCTATTTTTATACTGTTAGATATCATCTGATGGATGAGTCATATTTTTTTCAACCACCGTAAAATTTGTATTAAATTTAACCGTTTGACTATAGTATACTAAAATCCTTCTTCGGAAATTAGCGGGCCTATTGTATATTAGAAGCAATGTGTCCATCAGTATATTTATCATTTAGATACGATGATGTTAGACTATAGGTTACCATTGACCATTTAGATACGATGATGTTAGACTATTCATCTTATTTAATAAATATATAAATATCATTTATTTCGTTCATCACAAGTAGGAGTATATTTTAACCATGACTTACATTTTTTTAGTATTTGCACTATATTTATTTCAATAAGTGGAATGGTCAAATGATGTATCAAAAAGTCAACAGCAACTTGGAATAGATGGAGTATTTAGAATAAAAAAATTGCCATCATTATGTTCATAATGAAAATTACTTGTTTATGATTATGATTTTGTGTCACACAAATGATATATTAATAGGGAAATTATTGGTGAAAGGCTTGTCCTATCAAAACTTAACGTGCCTACTATTTCCAAATGGAGAGAGTATTCATATCTTACTATTACCGGTTAGAGGTTACAAACGAAGCATGAATTACAAAAGACGTTAGAAAAATAGAGAAATCTTAGAAATTCCTACAAAAATCAGAAATATATAACCATCTATCAAGTAGTCTTCAATAATAATAGCCATTGGATCCATTATATTTTTTCTAAAAAGTTATCCATCATGACATTGTAAAATACCATTAAAGTAATCTGCTCAATTTGCATATAAATTACCCACCATGCCATTATGAAAGACCAAATAAATTACCATTGTGCCATTATAAAACTATAAATCTTAATTAGATAGAGACTATTATACATAGATTGATAAGATAAAAATAATTATGTATATATACAGATATTCTATTAAAATCTAACGATATATTGAATAATAATAATTTTCATTA
This sequence comes from Paspalum notatum, assembly GCA_022530915.1. NCBI lineage: Eukaryota > Viridiplantae > Streptophyta > Magnoliopsida > Poales > Poaceae > Paspalum > Paspalum notatum. Next base: position 67,995,181 of record CM039683.1, on the reverse strand, counting down.
ATTGTAGGTCTCAAATTCATATATACATTTTAATATTTATATTTTATATTACCGTGCTTTGCATGGGGTTGACGTGGTAGTGGCTACTAATTACAAAAGTCATAACCATGACCACCAGCTGATGCTGTTTCCTCCTAAGTTCTAAAGTCGGATATTTTCATTACTAGTAATATAAAGAAAGACCAAATGAACGTGTAGGCTCCATGGATCTTGGTTACCGTATACCCAGAACTAAATCCATTTATTTCTTACAATAACAAGATTCAACCATTTCCATAAAGAGAAAAAAAAGGAGGTTCGGTGGGTTTGAAACTAGTCGGACCAATACCATTTTTACTGGTCAAAGGCTGGCGAGATTTTTATCTCTTTTTGGGTGCTACAGACAGAATATTTATTTAGGAGTCCGTAAATGACAACTAATTATGGGGCAAAATTGAAAAAGTTGGTGACTCAACAAAAGTAAATAAATTACCAACTGTTTATCTGAATTTCTCCGTGTACTACTTTTTCCTCTGTGCAAATAATTTGGATCCATATTCAACAGGCAGGCGTAGCAAGTCAAGCTATATACGAATACGATGCTACCAGCAGTGCAGTTTCTCTTGGTCCTCATGGCGTGTTGCACACGAGTTGCCGTCTGCTCCACCGGAAACTACACGGATAGGTTGTCACTACTGGAGTTCAAAAAGGCCATCAGTGATCCAAACGAAGCATTGGTTTCTTGGAATGACAGCACCCACTACTGTAGTTGGGATGGTATCCTTTGTGGTATCAAGCACCCACATCGTGTCACTTCTCTGAATCTCACAAATAGACAGTTGGTAGGGCAAATATCACCATCTCTTGGAAACCTAACATTCCTAACAGTTCTGATATTGTCGGCGAATTCATTCACTGGTGACATCCCTCAGTCCCTCGGTCGCCTCCGCCGCCTCCAAATACTCAAACTGAATGATAACACACTACAAGGAGAGATACCCAGCCTTGCAAACTGTTCAAAAATAAAGGAACTATGGCTGAGTAAGAATCAACTAGCTGGACAGATTCCTGCAGACTTGACTAGTAGCCTTCAAACGGTGATACTTAGTGCTAATAATCTTACTGGAACCATCCCTGCCTCTCTTGCCAATATCACAATGTTGAAAAATTTGACCTGTATGAACAATAACATCGAGGGCAACATTCCAAATGAGTTTGCAAGGCTGCAGGGGCTGCAGCAACTGCACTTTGGCAAGAACATGTTGTCAGGTCGTTTTCCGCAGCTCGTTCTGAATCTCTCTAATCTAGTTGTGTTTAGTGTTGCTTCCAATGACCTAAGCGGAGATGTACCATCAAATCTTGGCTGTTCTCTGCACAATCTGGAATATTTGTCGATAGGCGGCAACTTCTTTCATGGGTATATCCCACCATCAATAACAAATGCCTCCGAGCTGTACATTCTTGATATGTCTAGGAATAAACTCACTGGGGTGATTCCTAGTTCCATTGGCAAACTTCACAAGCTGTTTGCGCTAAGTTTTGAGTTCAATAGACTCCAAGCAAGTAACAAGCAAGACTGGAAGTTTATGGACAGCTTAGCCAATTGCACTGAGTTGCAGGTGTTCACTGTTCTAGATAATCGCCTAGAAGGCAATGTGCCAGATTCAATAGGTAATCTTTCCAGCCAACTCCAGTATCTATACATGGCAAGAAATCAACTATCAGGAGATTTCCCTTCTGGTGTGGCAATGCTTCCCAACTTGGTCGGTATAGAATTGGGTGCGAACCAATTGACAGGTGTGCTTCCAGAATGGCTTGGAGCTCTGAAATACTTGCAGATATTACAATTAGATCGCAACATCTTTACAGGACAAATTCCATCATCCCTTTGTAATTTATCCAATTTGATTGTACTCTCTCTACAATCGAATCAGCTGCATGGGCACATACCCCCATGCCTGGGAAACCTCCAAACCCTTTCAGAATTGAGCATTTACAAGAACAATCTGCACGGCACCATACCAAAGGAGCTCTTTGGAATTCCAACATTGTTGAAGATTAAATTATATTCCAACAACCTAGATGGACCACTTCATACTGACATTGGAAATGCAAAACAACTCACATATTTGGATATTTCGTCAAACAGTCTATCTGGAGAAATCCCTACCACTTTGCGTAACTGCGAAAGTTTGCAGGATATCGGGCTGGGCCATAACGTCTTCAATGGAAGCATACCCACTTCGTTAGGCAAAATAACTAGCCTACAGATTCTCAACTTATCTCATAACCACCTGACTGGATCAATACCGGTGTCTCTTGGGAGCCTAAAATTTCTTGAGAAACTAGATTTGTCATTCAACCAGCTAGAGGGTGAGGTCCCAACAACCGGAATATTTACCAATTTAACTTCAGTGCAGATTGATGGAAACACAGGCCTCTGTGGAGGGGAAGCGGCTGCGCACCTACGCCCATGTTCTGTGATGCATCTGAATCCAAGAAAGCACAAGCATTTTGCTGTACTGAAAGTTGTGGTCCCATTATCCAGCATGGCATCAGTTGCAGTTGTCATATTTGTAATATTGTTCTGGAGAGTAAACCACAAGAAAAAAAATGTGACTTCGCCCACATTTGACAGCAAATTGCCCAAAGTTTCTTACAATGACCTCGCAAGATCAACAGAAGGGTTCTCCGAATCAAAATTAATTGGCAAAGGAAGATATTCTTCTGTATACCTAGGAATTTTGTTTGAAGACAGGATCTCTGTTGCCGTCAAAGTTTTCAGCCTAGGGACAAAAGGAGCACAAAAGAGCTTCATAACAGAATGTAACACAATGAGGAATGTAAGGCATCGCAATCTAGTTCCGATCCTAACTGCATGCTCGAGTATAGATTCAAAGGGAAATGATTTCAGAGCCTTGGTTTATAAGTTCATGCCACAAGGTGACTTACATGCTCTGTTGCACTCTGTTCGAGTCGATGGGAACACTTCAAATCTTAGCCACATTACACTGGCTCAAAGGTTAAGCATTATAGTGGATATCGCAGATGCAATGGAATACCTCCATCATAACAACCAAGGAACTATTGTTCATTGTGATTTGAAGCCTAGCAACATTCTTTTGGATGACAATATGACAGCACATGTCGGAGACTTTGGTCTTTCAATTTTTAAAGCTGATTCCACATTGTTATATTTTGGTGATTCAATTTCTGGTTCTTCATTTGCCATAAATGGAACAATTGGCTACGTTGCTCCAGGTACTGACAATTTCTCATTCTGCATTGTGTTCTGTCTGTGTCCACATATTTGGACTAAACAGATCTCATAATTGTTGGAATTATACACTTGGTCAGACTGGGAATTGTATTAACGTTAGTGTGCAGAGTTTGTATCAAACTCATGTAACCCACGTTCTTCACAAATATGAAATATGTGCAGAGGACCAATGTCAAACATAGAAACATGCTAGCTGGGGAAGCCCAGTGCTGTGATGGTCCAATTGTATACATTCTTTTTAATGCCACAAAAGTAAGATACAATATATACCAAAAGAAACAGCATAAATAGATTAACAAAATGTTGGTTTTTGTAAAAACATGTTCATGCGGGTAGGTGGAACATTGGCGGGGTTGTTAAGGATCGGTGTTGCACACATTTTGGGAGGAACGCCAATAATCATACAACATAATGTTGGCTTCAGCTGAAGCTTGGCAATAAATATGTTTTTGGTGTTCTCTTCTATCAGCTCGTATGCATCGTCTCAATAGATCTATAGTTGCTTCTGTACCCTCATTTTTCTAACAACATAAAGTCTACAGAGTGCTCTACAGGCAGAGAAATTACAATGGCTGGGGATGTTTATAGCTTTGGGATTGTTCTCTTTGAAATATTCTTACGGAAGAGGCCAACAGATGAAATGTTCAAGGATGGACTGAATATTGTTAGTTACGTTGAGATGAACTTTCCTGACAGTATACTAAAGATAATAGATCCAGACCTACTAGAAGACGAGCTCGAGCGTGATGTCTCACAAGAAACTTCACTAGCCATAAGCGACAAACAGTTGAAGTGTTTACTCTCAGTGCTAAAAATTGGACTTTGCTGTGCCAATCCATCTCCAAATGAGCGCATGGGCATGCAGGGAGTGGCTGCAAGTCTGCACGGAATAAAGGAGGCTTATCTGAGACATGAAACTTAGGTAAGAGTAAGACTAGCTAGGTAGTTCACTGTTAATTTGATATGGTATGGTTGTAGTTTATGTACGGTTTATCAAATATACAAATAAATAACTTTCTCTTCTAATTAACTGCAGTTATGCTGAGAAGCTTCCATCACTGGACTCTTGTCGACAACGAACTTGTGATGTCAAAAATAGAGATTTCTTTATTACTTCTATCTGAAGCACATCATGTGTTCTCTGTGTTTGTTGAGTGTAGTATTTCGAAACTTTTCCCGAATATAAGTATGTTGAAACCAGTTATATGCATGATAAATGCGTGGATGTGCTAAGTATTTAACTAGTAGCAAGCATAAAAGGATATTCGCAATTTTTTTCAGCCAAAAGCGAGTGAGAATAGGTGGTTTCCTGACAAAACCAGCTTCTTTGTGGGCCAATGCCCTATTTTCTTCATATTTTGGCTACAAAACATAGTTGATGAAAATAAAGGCTACTCCATTACAAATTATAAATAGTTTAGCTCTTTCAACACTGAATTTGACCCACTCGTCCTATTTTTTTTATAATTAATATTTTATTTTCATACTATGATTACCTTAAGTAGGACTTAATTTTTTTGGTATATTTTTATAATTTTTTTTGAATAAGACGAGAGGGTCAAACTTGATGAAAAAGTCAAATGACCTATAAATTTGAAGCATAGGGAATATCTTATTAGTCAGGACAAAAACAAGAGTGATTTTCATCCACATAGTGCGGCTGATGAAACAACATGATGTGTATTGTTTGTTTGGTTAGAAACCGGTGAAAATAAACATTTATTCACACCAACCTCATTTGAACAATGGAAATAATGTACTCTTGTTAAAATCCCACAATTTAGAGAAAAATAAAAAAGAATCACGGAAAAACACATAGAACAAATATATGATGGCCTATAATTTGGACGGATGCAACAATAACGAACTAGTATTCATACTGTATAGTTTGGACCTGCAATTGTTACTTTGTTACAATTATTACTTTGTTATAGTATGGTTGGCTGCTATTACTACCTCCTCCTATTAATATGTGTTTGTTTATTTGGTTAGTTCAAAATTGAATAAAAACGTTATCTCTACTACTTATTAAGTATGCAAAGGAGGCATCACACTGTGGATGCCCCCGTCTCCACTGGCGCACCCAGCCCACCGCACGCCTGCCCCGCGGCCCACGCCCGCCCACCACCCTCGTCCGTCCATCGCGAAAAAAAAAGCCCTCGCCGAGTCCCAACTCCCTCGCCCGTCCATTGCAAAAAAAAAAAAAAAAAAAAAAAAAAAAAAAAAATCCCTCGCCCGTCGCTCTCGCTACGAGGACGCCCTACAGCCGCTGACCGCCGGCGGAACGCCGCCGCCATCCCCGCGCGCCGCCAACCCTCCGGCCCCGCTCCGGCCCCGCGCGCCGCTTCTCCTCCGGTCCCGTGCGCCGCCTCCTCTCCGTTGGCCGGCGGGACGGCGCGGTCGGTTCCGAACGCCGCCGCCGTGCGCCGCCTCCGCCGCCACCCGGCTCCAACCCCGTGCGCCGCCTCCACCGCCAGACCGCGCGCCGCTGGCCGGAACGCCGCCGCCATCCCCGCGCGCCGCCAACCCTCCGGCCCCGCTCCGGCCCCGCGCGCCGCTTCTCCTCCGGTCCCGTGCGCCGCCTCCTCTCCGTTGCCCGGCGGGACGGCGCGGTCGGTTCCGAACGCCGCCGCCGTGCGCCGCCTCCGCCGCCACCCGGCTCCAACCCCGTGCGCCGCCTCCACCGCCACACCGCGCGCCGCTGGCCCCGCGCTGCTTCCTGTGCCCCCGCGCGTGCAGCCTCCGCCATCCCGGGCAGCCGTGGATACGCCGTCGCCTTGCTGTGCCACCGCGTCAACCTACCCCGCGCGCATTGGCGAGGCTGCTTCTGTGGTATGACTACTGCTTCCTTTGTTCTTTCTAAGCACGGCAATTTTGGGGTTTTGCGTGATGTTTACATTAAAATCTTTGTGAGAGAATTTTCCTAGGTCCACTGATGCCCACAGACAGAACCCGAGATAAATGTTTCTTGAGCAAAAAGAAAAAATTTCCTGATGTGTCATGTTTTATCTAAAGTTCATAACGCTAACCACTAAACAAACCCCTCAAATTTACGCGATGGCATTCGGTAAACTCCACTAACCTGTCCATTAACATTTGTTTTGGAATGAGTGAATGGTTCAAAATCTGTAAGCCACGTATGAAAAAGCAAATGTAATAGAGATGTTTTTTTTGGAACTTGTTCGGATATTATAGATGTTTTGGAATGGACACATCTTTTTATTAAACATGAATGGATGGAGTTTGGAAAGTAATAAGAATAGGTTTCATTCACAGCCATGCTCGTTTGTTCTGTAAGGTTTTTTTTAGTAGCTGCAGAACCAAGCTGATCTCTTTCAGTATATAGATCATGCACCTGACCAATTCTCCTTATGTGTATTATTTTCCTTATTTTATTTTGCATTGCTTTAGTTGTTAGCCTGTATGAAATTTCCCTGCATTTATAGGCTTCCAAGGAGCCACACGTCATCGGCTTCCCAGGAGCCACACCCCACACGTGAGCTGCTCAGCTGCACGCCAGGAATCACAGCTGCGCACTGAGGCCAATCTTCATCGCAGCCTAATACGCAGCCGCAGGTGAGCTTGTTCTCGATGTCATTAGTGTTGTTTTGTATATTCCTATCGAAATCCAAGAACCTGTACACGGGCTGGCTGGTCAAAAATTGATTTTGCATGAACGTTTACGTCCTGGAGACACTGCGTGTGAGGGCTAAGTGTTTAGTTGGCACCTCTAGGACGCGTAGATGTCCGATGCCAGCCTTCTCTCATTCAAAAAAAATTCATAACTCAGTCATTGGTGAGGGCATACAAAGGATATTGAATTTTGAACCAAGACTTACTGCTGTTCACTGTCAATTAAGTTATGTCTGTATTCTTGGTCATTTAAGTTAGCTCTCAGGTGTACTCATATTGTGACAAAACATTTGTTTTTTTCAAGTTGAAAGCCATCTCTTGGATAATTTCTATTGTAGGTAGATGGATCCAATGAAAAATAATGGTGGTCGCACACCATTCAAGGACGTAACAAACACCACCAGTTGGGGTAAGATATGAGACATGCTCCAATATGGATCTTTGCAATATGGTTTAGGTCATACTAAAACCATGACCTGATCGATTCGGCAGGAGACCAAGATGCATCCAATTCATTGCCACAGGATATCGACCCTAAGGAACGTAAGAGGCAAAGGGATAGAGAAAGATGGGCAACAATGTCTGCTGAGCAAAAAATTGAAAAGAATAAGAGGCGTCGTGAAGCACGTCAACGCAATGAAGGTAGACCTATGCTTCCCGAAATCTCCAAAGGTGAATATATATAAAACACTTATTTGTCGTGGATGCACCAGCACTATGCAACAATATACTTATGTTATGTAATAAATATTTTTAGATGGAGATGCAGAAGAAGATGATGAATGGCTCCATAGAAACGAGATATACGAGCCCTCCAATGTTGAAAGAGGAGACCTAGCATTAGCAGGTACATTACTATCTACCAGATCCCCCCGTTGAGCCCAACATCTAATAATAAATTTTTGCTTGCAGCTGACTCCACACCTAGCTATGGACACAACAATAGCACCATCCAGTTTACCAATTTATGGACTGATCACATGGCAGGTACAATGTACAACTATCTAGCCATCTATGTACCAAAATCTTTGCCGATGCCATCATGCAAAGTATTTACTTTGATCCAATGTGTGGGGATGAACCTGCGAATTTGTATGATACCTTTTGTGAATTGAGTAAAGAAAATGCCATATGAAATAAGTAATCATATGTTATAGTGTATATGCTCTCTTTCCATTGGTCACACGTTTTTGAGTATTTGTACAAATATATTGGTAGGTTGGTTCAAAGAAATGCAATGCACCCTTGATAATCAGGGGCACACATATCGATTAAAAGGCGTACTTGCAACTTTCATCATAACTGGTTCCATATTTTAGGTGGTTTGCGTGAATCAGCCAAACGTGTTAATTCTACTTCTGTTGTCAAACCATCAAAGAATAAAAGGTCAAGGGCTACCTATTTTAAGGATCGGTCCAAAAACATGACACCTGAGCAGAGAGAATCCAAGCAAGAATACTATAGGTTGTATAACAAGACGCCCGCTCGGAAGGAGGCAAAAAGAAACTATAGAAGAAGACAACGAGAGTTCCAACAGGACACTCTGCACCATGAGTCCATCGCCATGGAGAACCCAAACTATATCCCTGAGGTTGTACAACCTACAACGGGTGTATGTGCATCTCTAGGTTCTCCAGTAAGATCTAGCGACTGGATTGTTCCTGATTTGAGCCCATCACCAACGTTCATCCTACCGGTTTCAACGAATCCTGAGGATGTCGATACCTCCAAAAGGTCTCCTAGGTGCATAAGACAAAAACGCCATGTGCCGTCTGGCGAAAGGCAATCCCTGTTAGCCCGTCGAAACCAACAATTTGAATCAGCCATTGCAAGAAGGGTTCATGCTGCACCAGAGGATAATGGAAGTGATGCTGCAGAACAGGTCAAATCAACACAACCCCAGACGGCTGCAGGTATCAACAATAATGGTATTTGCCAATATATTTTTAAACTAACATTGCACGTCAATGAGGATATATAATATGACTAAATGTGTTCGTTCTATCAATAGAATGTAGTAATCCATGCCCAAGCCCTGCCGTCGCAACATCCAATGGCATGACCGAACAAGGAGATGGGGGGGAGCATCCCCAAATGATGTCGGAGTTAATTTCCAATGGTAATTTTTTAAAAGTTATATATTATGAGGACTAGAGAATTTTCCACGTGGAGTTCCCTTGTATTTATGTAGTTAATATTTAACGGTTTAGCTGATGATGATGAGGGTGTCATCTTCGAAGAAGATGATGAGGATGATGAAGGATATCTATTTGCAGGCGAAGGTACGGGAGACGATTTTGGTATATGCTTCCAAGACTTCTGTTTGGTACATTTATCTTACCCGTTATAAATAAATATATAAATGTGTGTAGAAGAGGATACTGATGAGGAGAATAATGTCGAAGAAACTCAAGATGATTCCTCTTCTATTCCTGATGTTCTAGACCCGTACGACAAGGTGTATAGTAACATGCCTAAAGAAACACATACGTTGAGGACTGTTCCGAACTGTCGGCATTGCAGTGCGAAAAAGTTTGAGTATGAGCCACCAGGGTTTTGTTGTCGCAATGGGAAGATCGATCTAGCCCCACAGACAACTTGTGATGAGCTCATGAGGTTGTGGTCAAGTGCAGATGCTGATGCTAGGCACTTTCGTGATAACATCAGGTTTTTCAATGGCCATTTCTCATTCACTTCCCTGTACTGTTGGCTGGACAACAAGACAACTAAAATGAGTGATTGTGGTATCTACACGTTTCGTGCACACGGCATGATGTATCACAACATAAGGTCATTCGCTAGGGAAGCAAGCTCAGAACATAAACATCTAGAACTTTACTTCTATGATGACGATTCTAGCCTCGAGCATCGGTATCGTATGTGCCGCGAAGAGAAACTTGAGAAGGACAAACAACTTATCAAACAGTTAGTGTCCATACTTCGAGGGAACCCATACTCTGAGCACCTTAGGAGTATGGGGCACGTTGAGAACCTCGATGACTATCATATCGAGCTGAACCTTGACCAAACGTTGGATCAAAAGACATATAATACGCCTCTCACTTCCGAGGTGGCTGCAGTTTGGGTTGAGGGGAGTGAACGACGAGGCCAATTCAGTAGAAGTGTAATGTTGCATGGGAAGGATCGATCAAGCCATGGCATCCGATCGTATCATGGATGTTATGATCCACTATCCTATCCTCTGTTCTTCCCAAGAGGTGAACTGGGATGGCACGCAAATATCCCAAAGGCCGGTGTTACTATGGGTGATGTGGAAGCATACCGTGCCACCCATAAGAAACGGAATCAAAATGATGATGATGAGCCAGGTTAGATGTTTATTCGCAGTTCTTACCTAACTCAGTATTAGTTATGCTTTTTGTTTGACTAATCACTAATATACATTGTATATGTAGATTCCCCAAGCCATCTATGTGTCTCTGTGCGTGACTACTACTGCTATAAATTCCAGATACGCCCAGGTATATTCAATCCGATACTGCATGGAAAAAGGCTTTTCCAACAGTTTGCAGTAGATACATACATTAAGATTGAGAGCTCTCGGTTAGACTACATACGCAATAACCAAGAACGGTTAAGGGCGGACCTCTACCAAGGTTTGGTTGATAGTTTACATGCTGGCGAGGGCAGAGGAGACGCGGTTGGAAAGAGAACCGTGCTGTCATCCTCATTTATCGGCGGCCCTCGCGACATGAGGCGTCGGTATATGGACGCTATGGCCTTGGTGTGAAAATTTGGGAAGCCAGATATCTTCCTGACCATGACGTGCAACCCAAACTGGGACGAGATAAAGAGGGAGCTCCTCCCTGGGCAGACACCACAGGATCGTCCAGACCTTGTCGTGCGTGTCTTCCATGCGAAGCTGGAGGAGCTGAAGAAGAAGTTAATAAAAGAAGATATTCTTGGAAAGGTCCGGGCCTTTGTCTATGTTGTGGAGTTTCAGAAGCGGGGTTTGCCTCATGCTCATTTTCTACTCATCATGCAAAAGAAGTACAAGCTCACGTGCCCCGAACAGTACGATCTTCTGATCTCAGCCGAGATCCCAAACAAGAAGAAGTACCCTGAACTACACAAAATGGTTCTCAAGCACATGATGCATGGTCCTTGTGGGACAATGAACCCTAAGTGTCCGTGCAGTATAGGTCGTGCGTCATGTAAGAACCATTATCCCAGGCCTTTCAGTAATGCAACATTACAAGGAAAGGATTCATATCCTATTTACAGACGCCGTGAAGATGGCCGTAAGGAACCTATTCGAGGGGAGGTACTAGACAATAGATGGGTCGTCCCTTACAACCCTTACCTCCTTCGTCTCTTCAACTGCCACATCAATGTTGAGGCGTGTGGAAGCATAAAGGCTGTTAAGTACTTATTCAAGTACATATACAAAGGCCATGATAGGGCATCCGTGGCTGTGAGAGAAGGGAACAAAGCTGACGGTAATGTAGATGAGATTAAGGAGTACAGAGATGCGAGGTGGGTGACCCCTCCAGAAGCCCTGTGGAGGATATACGGCTTTGATCTGAGTCAAAACTCCCCGCCAGTGAAGCAGTTGCAGCTTCATCTGCCAAATTTGCATATGGTGTCATATCACGAGCGCCAGAATATAAAACGAGTCGTCAATCGTCCAGGCGCTGATCGGTCAATGCTAACAGCTTATTTCGAGGCCAATAGGGAAAACGAAGATGCTAGGGGTATATTGTACCGTGACTTCCCTGAGTACTACACTTGGCAGGAGGGCAAAGTATGGCAACGAAGGAAACGAAATACAGGTGGACAGATTGGAAGAATCGTCTCTGCTCATCCGGGCGAGGGGGAGCGCTACTATCTTCGCATTCTCCTAAACCACGTGGTCGGAGCTACCTCCTTTGAGGATCTAATGACTGTGGATGGTGATCTACTACCGACTTTCCGTGAGGCCGCTGAGAGAAGGGGACTACTTGAATCAGATGGCACACAAGATGAGTGTCTCACTGAAGCTGCTCTTTACCAAATGCCATCAGCATTGCGAAGGCTATTTGCAACAATACTGGTGCACTGTGAGCCGACAAGTGTAGAAGGGCTTTGGCTTAAACACCTAGAGGCTATGTCACAAGATTATCAGCGAGGCAATGCGAGCAAAACACATGATCAACAGATGGTCTTAATTGATATTAGGAACATGTTACAGTCAATGGGGAAGGACATAGATACATACCCTCTCCCAAAAATAATTGAGACATACGACGATGCCAGGGGAACCGTTAGGGAGGAATACGAGGAGAGAATTATCGAACCAACGGCACAAGACATGGCTCTCAAAGACTCCCTTAACAAAGAGCAAAAGGCTGCTTACGACAAGATTCTATCTACTGTGGACACTGATAGTGGAGGAGTGTTCTTTGTGGATGGACCTGGAGGTACTGGAAAGACTTATCTGTACAAGGCCTTGCTTGCGACACTACGCAGTCAAGACAAGATTGCTGTGGCAACTGCTACGTCTGGTGTTGCGGCTTCAATAATGCCTGGCGGAAGAACTGCCCATTCGCGCTTCAAGATACCCCTTAATATTGATGATGGCGCTGTATGCAGCTTCACGAAACAGAGTGGGACTGCAAAGTTGCTTCATAAAGCATCACTTATTATTTGGGACGAGGCATCGATGACTAAGAGACAGGCCGTAGAGGCACTTGACAACAGCCTGCGTGATATAATGGACCGTCCTAGACTGCCGTTTGGTGGGAAGACTGTTGTGTTCGGTGGTGATTTCAGACAGGTATTACCGGTTGTCCGTAAGGGTACAAGGGCTCAGATAGTCGCTGCATCGTTACGGAAATCTTACCTCTGGGAATCCATGATTCATCTTAAACTTGTCCGCAACATGAGGGCACAGAGCGATCCATGGTTCGCAGACTATCTGTTGCGCATTGGGGGTGGTACCGAGGAGACAAATAGTGAATCTGAGATCCGTCTTCCTGATGATGTCTGTGTGCCATATATTGGGAGCGACTGTGATCTTGATGGGCTAATAGATCACATTTTCCCAATGCTTGATGAAAATATGTCAAATCCAAGCTACATCACTTCAAGAGCGATACTGTCCACACGGAATGACTGGGTAGATATGATAAATATGAGGATGATTGGTCGTTTCGAGGGGGAGCAGATGGTCTACCATAGCTTTGACTCTGCGGTCGATGATCCCCACAACTACTACCCCCCGGAGTTCCTAAATACATTGACCCCTAATGGCCTGCCTCCACACATTTTGAAGCTCAAGATTGGATGTCCGGTAATATTGCTTAGGAATATAGATCCTGCGAATGGACTTTGTAACGGCACGAGGTTGGTGGTCCGTGGTTTCCAAAGAAACAGCATCGACGCAGAAATTGTCCTAGGGCAACATGCTGGAAAGAGGATTTTCCTCCCACGTATACCCTTGTGTCCTTCTGATGACGAGATGTTCCCTTTCCAGTTCAAAAGGAAGCAATTCCCAGTGAGGCTTAGTTTTGCCATGACGGTTAACAAGGCTCAGGGTCAAACTATTCCAAACGTCGGTGTCTACTTGCCTGAACCAGTATTCTCTCATGGCCAATTGTATGTTGCCCTATCCAGAGCTACATCACGAACAAACATAAAGATACTTGTCATCCCAGCTACCGATGATAATAATAAGAAGACGAAGAAGAAGGGGTTGAAAAAAAGCTCCGTGATAAATGATGGAATATGCACGAAGAATATTGTCTATAAGGAAGTTCTGGCGCCATAGGCCCGCGTGTCGCCAATCCTCCTCGCTGTTGAATTAGGTAACACAATCAGATGTAGTGTTATACCTTCTAACATTATGATCAATGTCCACTGTCAGCACAGTTTTGCATGTAGTTGCAGGATCACCCTCACAACTGAACTGTGTTTGTTCTGGTTATCATATTAACATGCTTCGTGGTTTTCCTGTTCACCAGAAAATCTACCACCTTTTTAACTGCTTTTGATGCATTATGTGAAGAATGAACTGCAACGCCTGTTCCTGACTTGTTCCATGGTAAAGAATGAAAACCAAATATAGAAAGTTCACAACTGATTGCGACTGCAACGCCTGTTCCTGACTTGTTCCATGGTAAAGAATGAAAACCAAATATAGAAAGTTCACAACTGATTGCGCCCTACTGAATTTGTTATGTTACAGGAGGGAGCAAACTTCAATAGATGGGAATATATAATTAAAAGCCGCTGGCAAGCAGGAGGAGGGAGGGAGCAGAATTAGGATCACGAAGTTTAGAGCCTCCTAAGGAGTGTGAACTTTATCCATTCTGCCATTGCCATTGTAATCTCACCAATTGTCTAAATAAAGCTTCCAGTTCCCAGTCCATATTTTAACGGTTGAAGCATGTTACTCCCTCCGGTTTTGAACTAAAAACACATATATCAATGAGAGTAGGTAGTATATGTGTAACTATTCATTAATGGCTAGGTAATGTGCTCGTGCGTTCTACAACGGCTTAAAAATTGACTCAAAACAGTAATGCAAAAATAGTTTTATTATGACGAAACACATCTGATTTATTATGGTCTTCTGCAGGATAATGGGAGATAGTAACAAATGTTGTTTTTGTATTACTATTTTGGTTCAATATTTAAGCCGCCGTAGCAACGCACGGGCACATTACCTAGTATATTTATATGTCTAAGATGTTTTTGTTTTCAATTTACGGAAACGGATCCTTGTTTAGAGAACGGATCTGTCTAATATATCCTCGCTGACTAGGGTCTAGGGCAAACCAAGGACCTTGAGCTGCGGCGGCGGCGCCATGGAAGCCCAAACGGCGCCACAGCCTCCCTCAGGTTCGGCGTACCCGCGGTGGGTGATGCTCGACCAGGGCTGTAATCAGAAGGTCAAGGACTCCCACCGCTTCATGGGCGACCCCAACACGATGGTCTCCGCCCGCACCAGCTCCGGCCACCTGATCCATGTCTCCCTCCGCCTCGCAGAGCCCCCGGCGGCTTCGTTCGTGTGCCTCCACACCCACGACGACGACGGCGTCGTCGACTGCCAGTGCCAGCGATCCGCCGTCATCGCGGCGCACGGCGACTCCGTGCTCATCATGGTTTGTATCGACGAAGGGAGAGAGCGGTACGATGGCCATGGCGTCACCGTCGATTACTTCGTCTACAGCGCGGGCGCCGCCGCCGCTGACCCCCCGCGGCCGCCGTCGCTGTCGCTTCTCCCGCCCGTGGATGGAGATCTATGGATCGGCTCCACCGGCCTCCTGCGCCGCGGCGAGGACGAGCTCGTGGTCGCAGCGCTCACGACGACGGTGTCTGTCGGGGAGACGAGGACTCCCGAGCTCACTCTGTTCCGGTCTGGTGAATGGAGTGAATGGAGCCTAAAGCATCCAGAGACCGTTGGAGCTGGGGACACCGCACCGTGGTGCTTCACTGACACCGTCGTCCCCGTCGGCGACCGCCGGCTGTGCTGGGTCAACTTGTCCGCCGGCGTCCTGTTGTTGTGTGACGTGCTCGAGGAGAGCCCCAGGCTCCAGTTCGTGCCGCTGCCCGTGGACGATGCGCGTGTGTGGGTGCCGCGAGCTAACCGGAACGTGTGCGTCACCGCCGGCGGCGCCGCGTTGAAGTTCGTGGAGGTCTCCCCGCGCTGCTGCTGTGGCGGCGCCGGTGCGTCCACCTGCAGACGCTCACTCCACGCCTTCACCATCAACACGTGGACAATGAGGGTGGACGGCGGCTGCACAGAGATGGAGTGGGTGAAGGACGCCGTGGTCGATGCCGCTGATCTCTGGGCGCTTGACGCCTACAAGGGCCTGCAGCGCGTCCCACTTGACCTGCCCCTCGTCAGCATCTACGAACCCGACGTCATCTGCTTCTTCCTGCACGAGCCCCGCCGGGACGAAAGCTACTGCCGCGGCCGGACACTGGGCCTGCTCATGGTGGACATGAGACGCAAGACGATACGTTCCGTGTCACGCGCTCAAGATGTGTCGCTGGAGGACATACCCACACATACTCTAGTCCCCAGCACCGTATCGGACTACTTCAATTCTTGTTCAAGGGTGGACATTGAGAAGGCAGAGGTGATCGTTGGCGACGACGACGACAAGCAGCTAGGAGACGATAATGCCAGCAATCCAATGCAGCGGTCTTCTTGCGAGGCACCGGGCGAGCCCTGTGTGCAAGCATCAGAGATCTTGGCAGCACTTCAAGAGATTCCTAGCTATGGCTTGGGTTGTGATGAGATAAAGGCATATAGAATTCTTAGCAACGACAATGGCCGCCGGTTCAGATTTCTTTTAAGCTTACCCATGAATCTGAGGAAGGAGTGGTTGTTGATGGAGATTAAGGCTAGTGAAAGTTGATCTAGCAGCTCTTTAATTTGTGCAATGCAGGATCTTTGATTTGTCTGACAGTGCAGGTCAGACAAGTTGTATTGTGTGTCATTGAATTTTGGTGCAATAATCTAATGCTTTTGTGATGAGTACAATGCAGCGTGTTCTCTAGAGTTCATTTTGGATTGTGCTAATTTAATTGAACTGTTGTTCGATTGCCAAAGTGGTACTTCCTCCGTTTTACAGAACTGTTGGTATTTGGGCATGATATTAACCCCTTGTGTTATTATTAAGACAACTAATTTTTTAGAAAAGGGAATTTTATTCTGGCCTCTGCAAAAGGTTTACACTTAACCATCCGTAACACAAAACTAGCACACATAGTTGCTTAAGATGAACAAACTCTTAAAGTCTAACACGAATTAAGCACAGATCCTCTTAAATGACGGTCATCCGTGCTTCGCAAAGACCTCCATGAACATAGTTTCTAGCGCCCGACATACCCACTTCATGAAAGTCCCGTTGTTTGCTTTTTGCAACAAACTCCAAAAATAAGCCTAATAGGTAGCCTTAAAGATGACCCGCAGATAAGAGTGAAATATCTTTTTGTCAAAAATCAACCAGTTCATACATAGTCAAAATAGACCATAAGATTGCACTTGCACCCACACAAACTTGGGAGCGAAAACATTGGTCTATTTGTGTAAACCAAGTCCCGAATAGGTCAAACACGCTTTTTGGAGCACATAAACCAAATGCACTCTCCAAACAAAACTTACTACTGTTGGACGGTATTTTGTACATGGATCGATATCCTAATTCAAAGAGGCTTGGTATATTAATCCTTGGCCTGTACGTTATTAAGGCATGCACGTATGTGCACGGACCTGATTTGGCAAGAGCAAGCGAAGGATTATCAACATGTATGCAGCTCCTCCTCGCGTGCATGGGCTGTACATGCGTACAGGAACATGGAGCTAAGGAAGCCAGGCGGCTCGTAAGCATAAAGCAAAGGTACGCCCGTATACGCGTAAGCACACGCGACCGGCTGTACCCGGAGCCTCGGACGCGTATTCGACGCTGAGAGAATCAGAGAGGAAGTTTCCAGAAGCACTTGGCCAATAGCCGCGCGCGGGGAGGCCCACCGTTCAGCGTCCGGATAATATACGTCGGCAGCCACGGAGCTGAGCAGGCGTCCTCATCGTTTCTGATCCGATATGATCGCCGAACTAACTCGCGATTATCTGGAGTGCCGCGGTGCCGAACCGAGTACGCCACCACTTTTTTTTTTTTTCGAACCGGCATGAGAATTGCCTGTTATATTAATTAGAGAGAGGAGAATCCGGACAAAAGTACACAAGCGATAAAAGACGAAAAACACTCAGAAAGGGAAGTGATTGCCCCGTATCAAAACCCAAAAATTACAGAAGGTTGGCCAAATGTTTTGCCCCCCCCAAAATCCATAACCGGGCTTCTTCCTTAATCTTGGCCACAATCTAAGATGCAGTCGTCTCTTTTTGCTTAAAGATTCGCGAGTTCCTCTCACACCAGATCGACCAAGTAACGAGAATGATGAGACTCCCCTATATAAAGAGCCCCTATCCCTGCTGAAGAGGGGAGGGAGGACGCACCGACGGCTTCCCCGAAGGGCTGCGCGCACTGCGCCCGGCCAGCCGCCATCTACGACGAAGCACCTGCCCCAGGCGAAGTCCCTGCCGTCAAGCACCTGCCTCGCCAAGACAAGAAGCAAAGCTCCGTGACGGCATCGCCTGGACTGAAGCTCTCCGTCGGCTGCGTTTCTCCGTGCTCGCATCTGCCGCCGGCTGCGCCGTCGGCCTCCTCCACCGGCCATCCGTCACGCCGTCTCAAGCGTCTACGCCATCGCGGATCAGCCCGGGACCAGAGAGCCGCCATGGGTGAGTATCCGTATTAATCGTGTCTCCTTTCGTCTCTATCCAGATGCAAGTACGAGGGCACGGAGGACAGACACGGCGGCGTACCAGAGCAGTCGCGGCGGAACAGAGACCGCGACGGCCGACGGGGCTGACGCCGGCAGCACCGCGACGAGACGTGCCAAGGGAGCTGGGCGGCTGGCTGGTCGTCCAGTGTGCATGGTGCCTGCATCCGATGCGCACGTACGCAAGGGGCGGGCCGTCCCACGCATGGCTGCGTGCTACAATACGCAAGGCTGCAAAGGAGATGAGTGCATCTACAGCCCCATGCAGGGGCATGCAAGCCTTCGTATAAATACATCTACTGAAGAGATCAAGAGGGGCCATACTGCACGGATGGCCCTCCAACCATTCCACTAGGTTCAATGCTGTTTTAAATACGCCGGAGATGACGCTGCCGTCTACGTCCCATCCAGTCCCGCTGCACCAACCTGCATGATGATGATCTATTACCACTACTGCAACAACCTTCACGCGCCGTTTGACACCGACGAGGCGGACAACGAGGGGCTACACCGGCTCATGGACACCGACGAGGCCATGGATGACGCCGACACGTCCACCTCTACACCAACACCATTGCATGCAAGGAGAAGTGAAGCGAAGACTGAAGACGACGACGACGGCAGCTTAATCGGAGGTGTCTCAGCAAGTTAAACTTGCGAGGGTAATTAACCGGGAGTCTTCCGAGGCCCCGGGGACCAGCAGAACACATCGCCCAAGTCAGATCGCCACTGTTGGCAGATCACAGAGCACACCCTAAGGGACTTGTATTTATTTGACATTTATGATGATTAATAAAATACTTGTTCCCTGTCTCTTGTTGTTTTATTTATTTTGTCTACTACGGTAGACTGGCACGCCCACGCATATCTATTATTTTTTCGCTTCCAAACAACTACATAGCAATTGAAAAAAAAACATGTTGGTTAGTTTCCTTATTGTCACATAAACAACAATGGTCATCACTCTTCCATCTTCTTAGTGAAGATCACTCCTTTAAACACAAACCAATTAATAATCTTGTTTTTCAAAGGTAGTCAACTTACACAAAGATTTGTTTAGAGATATATGTATTTGGTTTACAAGATAGCGACACATAGTTTGTATTGAAAATGTCCCTCGTTTAGAGAGTGTCCAGTTGATGGAATCATGTTGGTTGTCCAATTGCACAAACACAATTTTTGCATTGTCTCCCACAAAGGCTCTCCTGAAAGAGACATTAATAGGTATGACACTAAGAACATTGCAACTGAAATATGTTTCTTTCTAGTAATATTATACGACGAAGAAACTAGTCTTTGAGAGAAAAATTCCTAAGCTATTTATCTTCCCAAATTTTACATTGAGTGCCATTTATGGAGGTTGAAGCTTGAGAGATTAAGGAAATGATCCTTGATCTTCATAAGGCCTGACAAAAAATGTGAATCCCCTTGTTTCCATTTTACCTCACCAATGGTCTTGTTTTCGAAATACTTCTTCCTAAGAAGTTGTTGCCACACTCGATCCTTATTCATTAATTTATAGATCCACTTACTAAGAAGACACTTATTTTGTACTTCTAAATCCATAATTCCTACCCCCTAGATATTTGGGTAAACAAAGCATATTCCATTTGGAAAGTCTATATTTTTTAGAAAAAATGTCTATATACCCCCCTGAACTATGTAGACCGCATACATTACCCCCTGAACTACGAAACCGGATGTTTCACACCTTAAAGTATAACAAATGGGTCAAATAACCCCTTAAGTTGTTTTGATGGGTGGTTTAAATGACGTGTGGAACGCTGATGTGTTCAAATCACCCCTCTGGCTATTTGAATTTGTACATTCTACCCCTTAGTAAATTTCTATTTTTCATTTCATTGTGCAAATTGAGTTTTAAAGTTTAAATTTTGTAAGGTTATGGAAGACGTTATAAATTATGCTAGAAATATTTATGGTGATTTTATCATATTTTTTATTAGTTAGACATTTAATAATAAATTAACTTTTCTAATACAAAATTATGAAGAAAGATAATCACAAAAAATCAACCATTATTTTTATAATACAAGTTATGACCCCAACTATCACCATACAAACTTTAAACTTCAAATTCAATTTGTAGACGAAGAAAAAAAATATAAATTTAGCAAGGGGTGGATTGGACCAACTGAAATAGTTGGAGGGGTGATTTGAACACATCAGCATGCCACGTAACCACCCACCAAAACCACTCAGGGGTTATTTGACCCATTTTGGATACTTTAGGGTGTAAAACATCCGGTTTCGTAGTTCATGGGGTGACGTGTTCTACTCTATATACTTCAGGGGTGATTATCTCCTTGCCAAAAAAAGGGACCTGTAAAAATTTAGTTCTTAATAATGCCTTCGGTACTTTGAAAATGACATCATAAACATCGCTATACTACTCAAAACATTGTTTATCAATACTAGGCGACCACCATAAGAAAAAAGCAGTTTTTCTTTCCAACTGCTTAGTTTTCCTTTCCATTATTAAGAAAACTATATTAATATCCTTTTATTTATTTCTGATAACTTGTTTTATCACTAAGGACTTGTACGGTTCGAGGGGAATTAGAGGGGTCTAAATCCCTCCAACCCAACAAGTCCTAAAGTTATTCTAAGCATGACCTAGATTTTGGTATATTTATTGCATTCATTTTATATATAAATGGAGAAACATCATAACCATATCGCATAGTTGAATGCAAAGGTATAATATTACATTTTCGGACCAATATCGATAATTGCCGACAATGGTAGTCGGTAATCCCAACCTTTTAGGAAAAAGACTGAGTAATAAATTCCTGCATAACTCACCCTAAGATGTTTTTGGATATTTTGAATAAGTTTCTTATAGTTAAGTATAGGGAAATGTCAAAGTCCATTATACAACTTTAAATTGTGCAAATCATCTGACTTCAACCACTAGCTACGGAAACCGGACACTTAGGGTGGTTTCAACAATGGTCTTCTATTTTTAGATCTTAATTAATCCCCAAAAAGATAATAAATTCATTTTAAATTAAAAAGAAATTCTACTAAATAATTGCTAAAAACAATGAGAAAATTAGATCCTTGGCTAAAAAAATGCTGCTTCTTTACTTGACCCAAACATTGAAAAATTTTCCTACGTGACAGAACTTATTTTCATGCCTTTCTTGACACTTCCGTCATTTGAGAGGCCTAGCGGTGTTAAAGATAGGGTAAGAAGACGATTTTGCCTTTTCTATACATGTCGCTGTCCAGTTTTTCCCATCACTAACTTGTGGATTAATGTATATTTTTGTTTAAATAAACCATTAATATAAATTTCGGCTTGTGTAAAATTTCTGTTTTGCAGCGTCATTGTCGCCAGAGCCCATGGGGCTGCGGCTTGCGGCAGTGCCGATGGCCACAGCCTCCCCCATAGCTCCTGCTTGTGGCGGCGCCGCCAGCCTCGGCAGCGCCCACGCTCTCTCACACGGTGATACCGGCCACACTTCAGCTTGTGGCCACACCCGCGCCCCCGCCCGAGACCGCGCCAACAGCCACAACCTCCTCCAGGCCAAAAAAAATTACTGTCAAATAGGAATGTAAAAATTTTCTAGGGCCAAGTAAGGAAGCAACAATTTTTTGGGCTAAAGATATAATTTCAAAAAAGGAATCTATCCACTATGATCTATTTTGAGTTATGTGGAATTTATTTGCTCCAATTTCTAATGTTTCATTTAAAGTAAAAAAATAATAGGTGTGGGATAGATAAGTTTCAAATATTTTTAAATAGAGAATCGAAAGATACAATATGTTTTTAATAAAAAAATATGGTACAAGTTTCATGTTTATACAATTTAAAATGTTTTAATTATTGCTACTGCCTCAGAGGTCTTTGTTTCGATGGCCTTGATTTGACACTTTGATGGTTTTGGTTGCCCAGTTTCATAGTTGAAGATTGTAAATAAGACGACTTGCACAGTGGTTGTAAAATAGTCTTTTCCTTTATATAATCTAAAGTATCATAGAAAATTAGTTAAATAAAGGTTGCTTATATCTTGGAGCAGTAAATGTGTAGGATCAGTACATAGGGAAAAAAAGAAAAAGAAAATCAATGTTGACCACTGGTGGTTCTGCCCTCTGAAGTCTGAACGTCATGTGAAGTCCAGCGCCGTGGAGCTCCGGTCTTTCGTCGCGCGTCACAGTTCGTTTCGGTTCCGAGAAAATAAAAAGCCAGGGCACGGCCACATGGGATCTACCGCTCTCCTTCCGCAACCGCCGCCCATCGTGTGTCGTCACCCCCGCCCCGCCCTCGTACTACGAGCCACCTCCTTTCTTTCTATGCTAACCCGGCGTTGCCGGGGTGGCAAATCAACGCTTTAGCCTCCAGCGTCGGCCCAACTCCAGCGCCACCCCTGCCACCGCCCACCACCGACTAACTGAGGCAGGCGGGGCGGCGAGGCGGAGAAGACGCCCCGCCCCCACCCTCGGCACCGGCCCAACCACCTTTGTCTGCCACCCACAGCTAGCGGCAGCCCGTTCGCCTCGATCCGCCGCCACCGCCGAGCCACTGGCCTCTCCAGCACCCCCTCTAAGGTCGGAGCCTTGCCATTGTTCTTGAGGTTGGTGACGTGGCATTCTTGGATTGGTTGGAAAATTTCGGACGATGAAAACCTAAATCATTCGGTTGATGTATTTTATGCCCTTATATACGAGCCCTACCCAAACTCGTCCAAGATGTTTTTGTTTTCGATGTATGGAAACGGATCCAGTGTTGATAAATGACTGTGCTACAAGCATTAAGATATATAAACGGGATACCGGGAGCCCTCCGCAAGCATTACGGATCTGTCTGTCCTCGCTGACTAGGGTCTAGGGAAAACCAACGACGACCATGAGCGGCGGCGGAGGCGGCGCCGCCCATGGAAGCCCAAACGGCACAGCCTCCGTCAGGTTCGGCATCCGTCGCCTACCCGCGGTGGATGATGCTCGAGCAGGGCTGTAAGCTGAAGGTCGATGACTCCTACCCCTGCATGGGCGACCCCAAGACGCTGGTGTCCGCCCGCACCAGCTCCGGCCACTTGATCCACGTCTCCCTCCGCCTTGCAGAGCCCCCGGCAGCCTCGTGCGTGTGCCTCCAGACCCACGACGACGACGTCGACTGCCAGCGTTCCACCGTCATCGCGGCGCACGGCGACTCCGTGCTCATCGTGGTTGGTATCGACGAAGCGAGGAGACAACGGTACACCGCCGATTACTTCGTCTACAACGCGGGCGCCGCCGCCGCAGACCCCCCGCGGCCGCCGTCGCTGTCGCTTCTCCCGGCCGTGGATCGAAGTCTGTGGATGGGCTCCACCGGCCTCCTGCGCCGCGGCGAGGACGAGCTCGTGGTGGCGTCGCTCGCGGCGGTGTTTGACGCGGAGGCGAGGACTCGCGAACTCACTCTGACTCTGTTCCGGTCTGGTAAGTGGAGCGTCACGCATCCAGAGACCAGCAGCGACCACCATGAAGGTTGGACGGACACCGCATGGTGGATCGATGACACCGTCCTCCCCGTCGGCGACCGGCGGCTCTGCTGGGTCGACTTATCCGCTAGTGTCATGTTGTGCGACGTGCTCGAGGAGAGCCCCAGGCTCCACTACGTGCCGCTGCCCGTGGATGCTCATAGCTGGGTTCCACGATGGAACCGCAACGTGTGCGTCACCGCCGCCGGCGGCGCTCTGAAGTTCGTCGAGGTCTCCCCGCGCTGCTGCTGTGGCGGTGCCGGTGAGTCCACCTGCGAACGCTCTCTCCACGCCCGCACCATCACCACCTGGACAATGAGGGTCGACGGCCGCGGCACAGAGGAGATGGTGTGGGTGAAGGACGCCATGGTGGTCGACACCACCGAGCTCTGGGCACTCGACGCCTACAAGGGCCTGCAGCGCGTCCCACTTGACCAACCCCTCGTCAGCATCTGTGAACCTGACGTCATCTGCTTCTTCCTGCATGAGCCCCGCCCGGACGAAAGCTACGGCCGCGGCCGGACGCTGGGCCTGCTCATGGTGGACATGAGATGCAAGACGATACGATCCGTCTCACGCGCCGAAGATGTGTCGCCGGAGGACATGCCCATACATACTCTCGTTCCCAGCACCGTATCGGACTACTTCAATTCTTGTTCAAGGGTAGAGTTTGAGAAGCCAGAGATGTTCGTCGGTGAGGACGACGACCACGAGCAGCTAGGAGACGACGATGCCAGTAGCAATCCGACGCTGCGGTCTTCTTGCGAGGCACTGGGCGAGCCTTGTGTGCAAGCATCGGAGATCTTGGCAGCACTTCAAGAGATCCCTAGCTATGGCTTGGGTCGTGATGACCTAATAAAGGCGTACAGTATTCTTAGCAACGACAATGGCCGCCGGTTCAGATCTCTTTTAAGCTTACCCATGAATCTGAGGAAGGAGTGGTTGTTGATGGGGATTAAGGCTAGTGAACTTTGAAGTACTAACTCTTTGATTTGTAATATATACATGAACAATGAACACTTCCTATCATGGTATTTTGGTTTATTTGATGTATGAGGATCTTTAATTTGTCTGATAGTGAGGGTTAGACAATAAGTTGTGTTGTGTTTCGTTGAATTGCGGTGCAATAATATAATGCTTTTGTGATGAGTACAATTCTGTGTTCTCTTCGGGGTTCATTTTGAATTGTTGTTGCTTGATTGCTTAAGTTGTACGGAGTACGTACTTCCTCCATTGTATAGCACCGTTGGCATTTGGACATGATATTGACCATTTGTGTTATTATTAAGAAAACTATATCGGTATTGTTTATTTAATTTCTTATAACTTGTTTTATCACCACTAAGATCTTGTTCGGTTGGAGGAGGATTGGAGTGGATTAAATCCCTCAAACCCAACAAGATGTAAAGTTATTCTAAGCCTGGCTTTGATTTTGGCATATTTATTGTACCCAGATTTTATATAAATGGATAAACATCGTAGAAAAAAAGTTAACGATGCCATATAGTTGAAAACAAAGGTATAATATTACATTTTTGGACAAATATCGATACTTGCCGACAATTGTAGTCGGTAATCCCAATTTTTTTAGACAAAAAAAGATCAAATAACAAATGTTTCATATAGTCAAGTATAGACAAAAGTCGTATGATTTTCAACCTAACTATGAAACTAAGGCAATCAGGACCATCATACTGTCAAAACCAGATCTTGTTTCACCCATGCAGACAGTTTCAGTGGTCGTTTTCTATTTTTGAGATCTTGTTTAATAATCTCAAAATTTCATAATAAATTCATTTTAAATAAAAAAGATATGAAATATAAAATGCTCTATTTTGAGTTATGTGAAATTTATTTGCTCCTATTTCTGATGTTTCATTTAGAGTAATAAAATAATAGATATGTGAATAAATCAGTTTCAGATATTTTTAAATAGAGCAGCAATAGATAGAATATTTGTTTTTTGGAAAGCAATATGGTATAAGTGTTTCATATTCATCGATGTAAAATGATTTAGTTATTTATTTTTAGACATCAAACAAGATTTTATTATTTCCAAAAGTTAGAAAACCAGCACGAACGAAAACAAACTCAGGGGTGTTTGCTGTCCACTTTTTATGGCCTTGGTTGACAAGTTTTGTAGTTAAAGGTTGTAAATCAAAAAATTTGTACACTTGGAGGGTGTAAAATAGGTTTTTCTTTTATATATTCTAAAGTATCATAGAGCATTAGTTAAATAAAGTTTTTTCTTATATCTTGGAGCAGTAAATGGGTAGGATGAGAAGAGAAAAGAGTAAAATATGTTGACCACTGGTGGTTATATATTCCTGCGAGTAAAAAAAAAAAAGATAGGCATTTGCGGCAAGAGGGCAGGCCAAAAGATAGGCATTTGCGGCAAGAGGGCAGGCCAGCGCCGTGGAGCTCCTGTCTTTCGTCGCGTCTCACACACAGTTCGTTTCGGTACCGAGAAAACAAAAAGGCAGGGCCGACCACGCGTGTCGCGTGGGATCCGGTTGTGCAAATCTGCTCCAGCAAATCAGATCAATCTATTCATCGCAGCGGAAAAGAGGAACCCTGCGGCCCACGTTGATGGCAGCGGCGGCGGCCCAGAAACCATCCGGCTCGTCGGAAGCCAGCGCGTACCCTTCGTGGGTACTCCTCGAGACCATGTGCGAATGCCGGGTGGGCATGAGCTGCACCGACGCCAACACACTGGCCACTGCCCCACCTCCACCGGCCACCTCGTCGGCGTCTCCCTCCACCTCGCCTCGCCGCCGGCGGTGTCCCATGTATGCGTCCACTTCCTCACCGACGACCTAATTGATAACTTCACCACTGGCGCCGTCTTCGCGGCCCACGACGACTCGTTCATCGTCAATGTCTCCATCCGACACGGATCATATGATGCTGACACCACCGACGACTACTTCCTCTACACTGCAACCACTCCTCCCCGACGGCTGCCGTCGCTGTCGCTGCTTCCGCCGCTCTACCGCTGCGTGCAGGAGCCGGAAAAGTATTATGACTGGTGTCTAGGTCCTGTCCACCGAAGTGTCCAGCACCAGCTCAGTACAACCTCTACCGGTCTCCAAAGCTCAGGGTCAGCAGGTGAGGAGGACGAGGAGCTCGTGGTGGTGGATCTGCATATACATGAGGTGAGATGGAGGCCGAGCTCTTGGTCCTCCGCTCCGGCAGGTGGAGCGTCAAGCGGCCTTCGATTAGGCACCACAATGGCGGCGACGACACGGTGCCGCCGCTGTCGTCCTGGAAGATCGGCACCGTTCTTCCGCTCCTTGATATGCTGTGCTGGGTGGACATGAATCGCAGTCTCCTCTTCTGCGACGTGCTGGACGAGAGCCCCGTGCTGCGGTACGTGCCTCTTCCGGCCGAGGCGGCGGAGCCTGCTCACGGCCCCGGATCGTCGTCCAGGAAGGTCTGTGTCACTGGTGGCGGCGGCGGCACCGTGAAGTTCGTCTGCGTTGTTCCGCGATGCTACTGCGGCGTTGTGGGCGCCACGCACTGCCAACACTCGCGCCATGCCTACACGATCAGGACCTGGACGCTGTGCATGGACGACATGGTCTGGGTGTTGGACGCGATGGTCGACGCCACTGACCTCTGGGCTTTCGACTTGTACAACGGCATCCTACGTGTCCCACTGCTCTGCCCTATCGTGAGCTTGGATGATGATCCCCATGTCATCTGCTTTCGTGTGCGAGTGGTTCTATGTACAAGGTGTCCACGCCGGCGACCAGACGGGATGGCTCATCTTAGTTGACACAAGGAGAAAAACAATACTGTCGGTCTACAGCCAGCCTGATCATGGACCGCGCCTTAGGAATAACATCCTTCCTAGTAGGATTTCCTACTACTTGAACTTGAATTATAATGCTACTAGTAATGGCAAGTGTAAATCGTCAGTGAAGAATGGCAACTTGGACATGAGTCCATCGTCGTCGCCAACCGACGCCGTCAATGAACTGGTTGCAGATGAGGCCGGTGTTAGAAGGATCTACTAGCCTAAGAGATGAATACGCTGATCTGTAATTAATTGATCACTGACCTTAATCTATGTCATCGAATGACGGCCTTGGCTCACCGCGTATACGCGAGTGCATCCCTGGAAAACGCTGCGAGGAGGACGGCGGTGCAGGGCCGTAGACCAAACTTTTCCTTGATCGGTAGGTTAGGAGGGTGGTTACTCACGTGATTGACTTGATTAGCCATCGGGCTAGCCGGTGACCCTCCATTTATAAGGATTGGGCGTTCTGGGACCGGGCCAAAAGAAATGGTCATCGTGCACCCACGATCACGTGCACGTCAAGGGGTAAGACCACAGTTTTCTCGGTCAAAACCGTTAGAGCCGAGATTAATTCCAACATTCTCCCCCTTAATCGAAAGGCTAACAACGTAAGTCCTTTCTTAGTAGACTGAGCATACGAGATAGTGGATTTACAGTGGCTATTAAAACGCCATGCACACCACAGTACCTACAATACACCAATCCACTTTGATTGGATAATCACTTATTCATAATGGGAGATGGCCCGTTTACTTATGATCCTATTGTGCAATTTTGTTCTCATCCACAATTACGTGTACACTTATTATGAGTGAGAACAAAACAATGTTTCCAGAATCAACGCTTGAGATCTCAATTTCACCCAAAATCATAGGCTTCAAAATGTCTTTTATGCCGGCAAGACTTAAAACATGAGCCAATAAGAAAATAATGGGTATGATGCTTAATCCTTATATCTTAACTTATCACTTAATGTTAAGCATCATTTGATCCTGGATCCATCTTTCACAATGCCAAGTGTATGGCAACGTCACTAGGCATGTTTCTCGAGAAAAAATTGCACTTTACGTAATGAGTCCGGGATAAAAACTCCTAAGTTAAAGTAATCTTATTCATAAATCATAATTGTTGTCTAATGTGAAAAGAATTCCTTGGGCCCATAATTTATTTCCATTATAATGTCTTAAGAGATTGGTTGGAGCCATTCCACATCAGCTCCCCCATAAGGGTGAAGATAAAACTTATGTGGATTTATTAATCAACACACCTTGCGAACTGAATAACCTTTGCTTGATGGTTATCTTATTTGTTATATGTGAGCATGTGAGTTATCAGTGTCATATGTAATACAAGGTTACAACAAAAGCTATGTAAATAACAAAACTTTTCTTAGCAATATGACAGGGGTCCGTCCTGGATTAAATATGCCAAATATCAAATATCCCGTTATTAAGGGCACATAATGACTCAAGTATACATAATACTTATCAAAATGAGCAAGAAACATACTGCCCTTAACGCAAAGTCATTGTGATAGGGTATTTACTTACATAATATCTTATATACTCGATCAATGTATGACTTGAGAGTGAAGCTCTAAAAAATATGGACCAGAGCATGGTGAATAGATAATGCTAAAGAACATAATAGACATCACCAATATATTAGTATCCTGAAAGAAAAGGTTAAAATCCGGGTCTTATGTACAAAATCCCTATTGCTTATGTACAAGAATTTCTTACCAACTTATGTACCATTGTGTAGACACTCATAAAGATCCATCAAATAATGAGGATGATCAAGTGCCATTTTATTAATTCAGTAATCATAGAAAATTCTAAAGCCCTTTCATTATGAGTATGAATTCAAATCTTGTCTTTGGTTTATTCCTTTGGAGTCACATGATGAAGAAAAATATGTGGACCCATTACAGCCCACTGTCTTGACTCTATTAGAAAAATGTTGCTATACCATAAGCATCATTAGGGGGTAACAAAAAAAAAATATCACGATGACGAAACTGAGTATGTGGGGCTCTCGCTAATGTGTTAAATAAACACTGCAGACAAGAGATATTTATTTGCCTTAAGAGCATCCATTAAATTTTGACTAAGTGGTATACTTAATAATAGTGATAATAGTACCCATCTAATTAGGACGGTAACTGAACTAAGATTTCTGTACCTTTCATAGCATAGGGCTAATTGGGACACTGACTCTGGGTGATACCGACTAATATCTCCATCCATGAGAAGTTTGGCTAACAAGATCTGAGGTTCACCAAGAGTCTAAGTAATAGAGTAAACTTATGTTTATAGAGTAGTAAACTTAATTTTATGGGAAAATTATTTACATAATGAACATTTCTTTCTAACAATGAGAGGTTCAATTCTTCCCCTTGAAATGTGGTCAAAACGTTAGTTCCACAATTTGATGAACTATTATAAGAAACTAGTTTGGAAGCGAAGGCTATGGAGTTAACAATATAGCTATTGAGCATAATCAAATTATTGCAACAGAGGACAAAAAGCATAACTTTATGCCAGTGGACAATGATGCCGGGAAAACGGGATGCCGAAGGCCCCGCCTCTGCGTCACAGAGACAAGTTTACTTTAACTTAATTTAAATAAGACAAAATAACAAGATACAGGTATTTGAGGTTCATACTTCCATAATTCTTATATTTGCATAAAAATAATGTTAATTACATTTCCGTAGAGGAAACCCCTGATCAAGAGTTCCAACATAAAAATAAAAATTACAGCACGTGACTTCCTATTACATGACTAGAATATAAAATAAAAGAGAAGTCTTCGGCTTCACTTCCACGATAGTCACATGTACGGTGACAATTCAACATAACCTTTTAGATTTGGATATGACATGGTATTTATTTACGTATGAAATCCGCCTACAAATTGGGACAACCTTTTATTTATGTTTTTAATTTGTTTTCACTACTAGCATTTTTATGCAAGCATTGTAGCGTATTTCCGATAAATTGCATAGGCATTTAATTGCACATTTGCGGCATGAACATATGAATATCCATTTTCAACATATGGAATGCCTATTTTTATTTGACAATATAATTTAAATCATTTAATTTGACTAACTTGGTATAACGTAATATTCCTGCATGGAATTTTTATGACCGTACTTATATATTTTGATAGGAAGATTTATTTCATATGATGCGTAACTCTAACAGAGTTCTATTTCTTTTATATCTATTTTTACTATTAGCATAATTATCATGTATGCATATAGTATACTTTGGAAAATAGGAATATAGCCTACGTGATAGTTTTTTATATTCATTTTTTACTACTAGCACGACTATTTGCATGCATATAGTATAGTTTGAAAATTAGGAATATAGCCTATGCATGAACGAGATGTTTATTTATTTCTTTTTATGCCACATACATTTGAACGACGATAGTGATGCATATGCTCAGCCTCTGTTTGTATCAATTGTGGGGACCGAGCAAGATTCGAGAATCGAGTCTCTCAGTGTTTACTTGTATCCGCCAACTAGACCAAACAAAGTGGCATAAGAACACCACGTATATTTAAGTAAGTTAAGGACTTTGATTTCCCCGGGCTTGAATGCAACATGGAGGATCAATCCAAAGCGATGAAATTATTATGCACAGCCGTTGTTTGTATCCACTGTAGGGACCAAACAAGATTCAAAAACCATATGGTGTATCAGTCTATACTTGTATCGCCTAACCGGACTGAACAAGGAAGCATAGAGATAATTTCAACAACAATATCAGAGACATAAAACATGGTATTTGATTTTTTTCAGACTTGCATCCAACGTAGAGGACCAAACCAAGGTGATGAAATTATTATGCACATCCATTGTTTATATCCACTGTAAGGACCAAGCAAGATTCAAAAACCATTTGGTATATACTTGTATCGCCTTACCGGACTGAACAAGGACGCACGATAATATTCATCTATGAGAAAATAATATGATAAATATATAACACTGAATTTGATTTCCCTAGGCCAGTATCAACATGCAGAGTCAAGCCCAGGCGATGAATCCGTTATGCACATCCGTTGTTTGTATCCACCGTAGGGACCGAGCAAGATTCGAGAATCATATGGTCTCTCAGTCTATACTTGTATCCACTAACCGGACCGAACGAAAGGGCATGACCAGACCTCATCGATGAAGAACAACATGATGCGTAATGGAGGGGAAGATGGAGTTGCAGGAGGAGAGGCCCATGGAGCCTCCTTACCTTCGCAGCCGCGCAACCTCACGGGTTGAATTTTGCAGGGATTTGATGATGAACTTGCAGGCAGTTGGATGGCGATCCCCTTCCCGGCGTGGCAGCCTGTCAGAAGTTCTTGCTTAACGAAGCGGCGGCTTGGCGATGGACGTTGGACGCGGGAAACCAGACGGAGCTCTCTCTCACGGCACAGCAGCCTGATGGCGATAGTATTTGTGTCCTTCGCTTACCGGCAGCCTGATGGCAGTGGCAGGAGTCCTTGGCGTCGTTCTCCTTTCTGGTCTGCGCCTTCTAGTATTTATAGACCAGCGGCAGCATCGTTTCTTGGCGAGGTCGCAGCCACTCACGCGCGCGCCTTACGTGAACGTGAGGTCGTGCCCGCACACATCGCGCACGTTGCGCTGGAGACTCGCACGGTATCCTAGAGACCTCTTGACTCGATCAGGATGTTTTATCCCTTTCTTTTTCTTTTTACTGGACATCTTATTAGCTTTTGAGGCTGATTTGTGGGTCCAGGTTAATCGTTCTCCTAATCACCACCCTTACCCTACGCGAGGCTTGACTGGTTGCAGTCCCAACTGCGCGTGGAGAGGGCGCATGTACGTGGTCGTGTCGTGCATACGTTGGCTGTTTGGTGGGCCACGGGGCCACGTGCTTAATCGTAGTGCACGTTGATCAACTGGAATATTTTAGCATTTGCTTGCACGATAACTGCATCTCGTATTTACATGTCTCGTTCAGCGGCGTGGACTTGATCAATGCGAACAAGCGTATTTTCTTTTCTGACCGATGATGGCCAGCCTTAGGCACTGGGCGATGGACCTAACACGATTAAAGGGATATGCTTAGCATTACCGTACTTGTACATTTACGTGCACTGGCCATGATCCGTGTGCACGTTTGGCTGGCCTAATAACCATGCATGCCTGCATGTGTAGGCCGTCTCTCGTCAGTTTGCATGCGAGACTCATCTGATTATCTCCTATGATTAATAAATAATTCTCCCAGCATTAAGCCATATTTTCATTTTGTCACACTAAGCTTTGATGCATGACGTGCAGTGCCTACTTGAGCAGGTGGCCATGTATTTTAGGCTTTGTTTATTTCGCCGGCCCATTCTTCTATTAGCCAGAACATGTAATTAGGTCCATACACATAAGAGTGAGCTTAGCCTATGACCTTTCGGGTCATCTTGCTCTCTTTTACTTATTTTGTTTGACTTTCATTTAGCTAATTTTATAGTGCCGTGCACGCAGGTCGATCTCTTTGGCCAACTAATTATTGAATTGGCAAACAAACTCTTGATTCATGAAAGTTGCCAATGGCAACACATATATTTGTATGACGCATATTTTGAAACCATGTGTATTTCAATCTCCTGGCATGCTGTAATCTTAGAGCCCAAGGGATATTACATGGTACAATAGTTGCTTAAATGATTATTTATTTTATATTTTAAAATGGGTTAAGCCATTTATCTTAATGGGAATATTTAGTTTATTGAACATATTTTAGGGGGCCAAATTTCGTGTCAACAGACAAAACTTCCAACAGCTTAGGCTTAGCATCATGTCCTTGCATAGTCGATAGCTCTAAGACTCCAACTCAATAAATTCCAATTCATGAGGTAATGTTGGCGACGAACAAAATAAGTGTCTTAGTGTTATATTTTGCCAATATTAAGACTGCACATTACTGTGAGCTTAATCATTGTTCGCGCATCCATAATGTGAACTCAAAAGTTTCCATAGTATTAATGTCTTAGCTCTTAAAGTATGACTAAAGAGTTTTCGATGCCCGCTGGTAAAAACATAACAAATTAAGGGATAGCTCCCCTAGAACCCAAGCGGCATATTCATAAGAGACATTTTCTCAGTTTTAATCCCATAAGAAAACTTTACAATTAGGAGCTAATAAACAAGTGTGCAATAATCATAATTCATTAACCTCAGGAATAATTAATAACTCAACTCTATTTCTCAAAAGGGTACACAGGAAAACAACCAACAAAAACTAAGGTTGAATTCATAATAATAATACAAGGGATATACGATGGACATTATTAATATCAAAAGTAATGCTAATATATACAGGGTAGATAATGGTATATCATGAAATCAATCATATGCTGATTAGATCAATAACATGTCATCAAAATAAAATCAACAACAATAATAATGACAATGAAGATAATAGTAATGATAATAATGACAAAAATAATCGCCCTATATTGCATCATTGCCAAAAATAAAACAACAACCCTCCAAACTTTATGTCATTCAACAGAAAGCAGGAGGGAGCTGAATTCATTAGTCAGCCTGGTAAGTGATGACGTTCCATCAAACAGATAGTTTCTAAAGGAACAATATATTTTTTAGGAACACATAAATATATATAATCAGTGTTGGCTAAAAATATCCACATGCCTGACTAATTCCCACAATGATGCTAAATCCCTAAGCAAGACTTCTCGTTGGTTTCATCTCAGCTAGAGGCGACTTAATCACTTGGAAGAATTAGGAGCAACGAGTGATGCAATCAACATTAGAGATACATGAACATAATCAACGTTGGTCAAAAATATCCATGCACCATAAGTTATCGTTAAATATCATCATGTCTCTAATCAGAATTTCTCGTTAGTTCCATATTGATTCAAGACTACTTTACTATATCTGGGATAACATAAGAATGACACAATAGTAAGATCAACATGGATCGAATGAGTACATATGTTCCATAACCCAATTTATGACATCTCCAACCAAAACTTCTCGTTGGTTCCATTTCGATCAGAGATGACTAAACTAAGTTTGACTCAAAAGAACCTATATGATCATAGCAAACATTGTTGGGGACTTACTGATCTCAATAATCCAATTAGTTAAGAGCTTATCAAAAGACAAATGGCCATGAGCAACGATGGTTAACAAATAGCCAAGAGCATGGGCTTAAGCTCCACATAATAGAGTTGTATCAAGTCCCAAAACAAGAATAGTTATCTAGAGAAAAGGAAATCTCATGATCATTATGGCCAAAACATTATTAGGTACATATTGGCGGAAGCGTAAGGATCAACAACATAAAACAACATGAGAATTAATTACGGTAAAGAAACAAAATAATTACCAATCTAAAAGAACAAAAGTTTTGTAAGGACTTAGAGACATCATAATTAAGTCCTAGATCAAGACTTAGAGAAACTGAGTAAATGACCTTGTCTTGGTATCATCAGTGGAATGATCGTAACATAATTATGGCCTGATTAAGTGTTATCCAAAAGCCTACTCAAAAAACTTATGCCCATAATACCCTCTGCATGGCTCAGGAATAAAACATTATACGGACAATTAATTTTAGCGACTCATGATGATAAACAACGTTGGTTAGAATATAACCATGAACCGTCTTTAAGTTAGTGCCCGTTATAACTCAAGTCCCAAAACAGAATTTCCTGTTGGTTCCATTCTGATCCAGGATAAATATAACCGTAAAGGCCAAAATAAATCCACTGAAATATATAGTCATCAAAATTCATTAAAAGATTTATAATTGCACAATTAAAGATCTC
Source organism: Paspalum notatum (assembly GCA_022530915.1). Lineage (NCBI taxonomy): Eukaryota > Viridiplantae > Streptophyta > Magnoliopsida > Poales > Poaceae > Paspalum > Paspalum notatum. The sequence goes on along the minus strand of CM039683.1, from coordinate 67,959,884 downwards.
TAATGGCCACATGAAATTAAGGCACTATACAAAATAGCTTGACCCTAATAAAAGGACACATCATAAGGTATTAGAAAAGTGCATGAAATTATTTGAGATGGTGCAAGAAAACATTATGAAATTAATTGCACCGACACAATACTTCAATGCCCTGTGCATAAATATGCTTAAAACCGAAGCAAGTGCTGATAAAGGGTATCAAAACTTAATGCACCAAAAATCAATAATGCACTGAGAAATTAAAAGCCTCAGGACATAATATTCATTAGATTAGGGGAAAAATAACCCACTTATAATGAAAAGAGGCGTCATTATTGTTAAACAAAATTAACCATAAGTAGTGATAGTGATTAAAAATGATCATGACTGCAGCAGAAATAAGCATCATAAATGGACTAATTTATCATTAAACAGTAATAAGATCCATAAAGCAGTGAGCAACTGATAATAATGCTCAAAATAGTAATTAAATTAGCCATAATAATTAAGCACAGCGAAGAAAAAAAAGAAAAACTTTGCACTGTGCTAAATTTTTTTTGAGGGGATGCACTGTGCTAAATGGCGTGGCTGAAAATGGCCAAAAAACGACCCGTTACACAGCCCTTCCCCACCCGCAGGCCACAACCAAGGTCTTGGCCCTTCCCCGCGCGCGGGCCACAACCAATGTCAAACCGGCCCAGCCGGTGCGCGCGCAGTCCGACGGCCAGGGATCCCTCCACCCGAGCAAAACGGCCGACTGGCCGGGCGGGGGAAAACCCGTAGCCCCCATTTCCTCCTCCCCTCTCCGCCTTCCGCGCCGTGCAAAGCGGACGCGAGAGAGCGCCGCCGCCAGCCATGAGTGCGCCCCCGCCGGTCGTGAAGACGAGTGCTGCCGTGGGCTCTCCTTGCCGAAGCTCACCCGCGCCTGCTTGTGCGCGCGGCTCCGTCGAGCGGAGCCTCCGCAGCCGTAGAGGCCCCGGTGACGAGAAGGAGGCAGGCGGGTCCGGCTCCGGCGATGCGAACCAGCTCGCACGGCGGTTGTGTGGCCTGAAAGTGGAGGGTGGCGCAAGACCGGCATGCTGATGCCGGTGCGCCACTGCTCCTTGAGCTCTGGGGGCGCCGCCGCCGGGGTGAGGGCAACGGCGACCGACCGGATCTATGGTGGTGAGCTCCTCTTACCCATTACTGCTTGATTTGGGTCCGATTTGGGAGAAAAAACGACGTTATGGTTTCGGATTGGGGAAAAGTTTTGGGGAAATTTTGGACTTAGGGTTTTGGGTAGAAGGGAAAACTTGGGGAAAGACTTGATTTCAACCAAATTTTGGCAGAATCCCCCTCCTACGTGCTAATCCGAGAGTCTTATCCATAATCCATGCGGGAATTAAAGTAAACATGAGTAGTTTGGCTAGATTAGGCCTAATAGTGGCTAATTAATCGTAAATTGTGGTAATTAGGGTCTAACAGTAAGTAATTAGGCCTAAATATCATTAATCCGATGGCAATTAAGGATAACAGTGATTAATTAGGCCTAAAACATGACTAAAACCCCATAGTTAGATCTAATCGGTCCATTTAGGTCTAGAACATGGATCGAGACATGAGAATTAGGCCCTAAACATGCATGAACGCCACTAACAGAGAGCAAAAAAGGGCTAATTAGATCTTATCCGAGAGTAATTAAGGTCAAAACCTTAGATTAGGGTTCAAGCATAGGCTAGATCGGCTCTGGTGCCAAATGTTAGAACTTGATCATGAATGTCCAATAGGATCTACTAGCCTAAGAGATGAACACTCTAATCCGTAATTAATTGATCACTGACCTTAATCTCTGTCATCGAATGACGGCCTTGGCTCACCGCGTAGACGCGAGTGCATCCCTGGAAAACGCCGCGAGGAGGACAGCGGTGGCTCTCGGTCTTCGGGGCCGTAGACCAAACCTTTCCTTGATCGGTAGGTTAGGAGGGTGGTTACTCACGTGATTGACTCAATTAGCCATCGGGCTAGCCGGTGACCCTCCATTTATAAGGTTTGGGCGTCCTCGGACTGGGCCAAAGGAAACGGTCATTGTGCACCCACGATCACATGCACGTCAAGGGGTAAGACCCCAGTTTTCTGGGTCAAAACAGTTAGAGCCAAGATTAATTCCAACAGCCGGTGATTCAGCTCAGCCATCTAGCACGATGTCCGTCGACGAGCCATCTATGCAATTGTTGGCGATCTTGGCAGTGTTTCGGGAGATACAAAGCTATGGCTTGGATCGAGATGTGCATTTCTGTTGGCAATCATGTATGATGGCAATCATGTGTGGTGTCACACACGATGCAGGCTCTGAATTTGATTATACCCTGAAAATCGGTGGTATGTCAAACTCTAAAAACCAATGACTTTGTACATGAGGCTTGCTTTCTAATACATGTCGTTATTTGATTAATCAGTCCGGGGCATGGGAAAAACGTTAACCAGTGACCTAATGGCTATCAGGAATGTAATTAGTTTCACTTCGTGTTGGTAACATGTATTTACCATCTGATGACGGTGTTTGACGTGATTTTGTGCAATATTTGGCAAAAATAGAGATCAATTGCCTAAGTAAAAGGGACATGATATACTTGGCCCTGTATGTACTGGCATGCATGTATCTGCATGGAAGTTGGCCGAGGCAGGGAGTACGTGATGAATGAGGCACATGCATACACGTGCATGGGCTCTAATCCAAGCGACGACAACAAGCAAATCTGGACCAAAAGTGTACGTTCGTCTACGCACCGATTCCTGCTGCACACTTCGGCACACACAAGGAGGCCCATCGCTCAGCGTCGACGAGCTGTACGCCGGCCGAACAGATCAAGCGGGACGCTCTTATCGCCTCCCACTGGCACTATACCACAGCCTGGCTACAACGACTTCCTTGCAGTCGGTATAACCCTTTGTAGCAATGAACTATCAGTCGCTATAAAGTTGTGCCGACTGACCCTTTCTGGCGTTGTAAGTAAATCTCCTCTATCATCTAAACCAGCAGCTAAGTCTCTAAGCAAATCAGATATGTCATCCTCTTCATTGGGTTCCTCCATAACCTCATTGTTATCATAGTTTCCATGATTCACAACAGTGCTGGTCTCTCCGTGCAAGTTCCATATTGTGTACCCTTTTAGAAACCCATCACATATTAAGTGCTCACTTATTTCACTTGCCTCTTTCCAAAACAAGTTAACACACTTTCTACAAGGGCATAAAATCTTGTTCCCTACAGCTGAATTTCTAAATGCAAAAGCCAAGAAGCTGTTCACACCTTATAAATATGTCTTGCTGTGCCTACGTGCATCATCATTTTCATTCTTAGGTTATATACCATTTAAGCTACAGATATCGCATTTATATTTGTGTTATAATGGATTTGTACCTAGCATCATCATTGATCCATGTTTTATCCACCATCCTTTTGCACCACAGATCAATTAGCTTTCAAATGAACTAACAAATAAAGCACACATCATAAGAACTCAAAGAGTTGCACTCTCTACCTCTAAAAATTTCTCTTCATGTGCATGCATCCACAATTCGGAAAAAAAAATCAGCGCATAATATTTTCAATTTAATTAAATGCTCGGACTCAGAATTAGTAAGTAAATATTTGTAATATAGCAGAATGATGAACAGCTAGGGAAAGGGAACTCTACCGGTACACAAAGTGAGCTCTAAAGATACTTCAATCAAACGTGAAAATACTTTCCAGGTGTTTACTCTTCGTTTAGTACTGCAAAAGGGGACAATAGAACCAGTGTGAAGTTTTGATAAAGATATATGTCAAACGTGATTGATGATTTTTTTTATGCAAAGTGAGCTACTGGAAGCGATCTCCAAGTTACATAGACTGCACAACAAGTATATTGCATCAGAAATTTAGAAGTCTAGTTGGTTCAGTCATCATTCAGGGCAAAGTCTGATCATCTAATGTGTGTGAAGCCATGAACTTGACAGAAACCATCCGTACAGATTTTCGAAATTCAGAAAAGCAACCAACAGTTGATTTCAAAAAGCAAAAATGTGGCAAGTAACCATGGTTGTGAGGAGGAAGTCTTTTAGAGAACAATGATCTTAGCATCCATGTACAGTTGTTTAGCCTATTATTTGAGCTTGTGCAGTTCAAGTCAGAAAGCCAATTTGATAAATCCATGCCATAAGGTGTCAGTGCATAAAAACATTGAAAATGGCAGTGCATGTGCACTATTGGGGTTAAACTTGCTGACCTTTAATTAGAACATAATTTACTTGTGTGTTAGAGAATTTAGTGCAAGCCTTATGAAAAAATTAAAGTTCAGTGTAGCATGTCAGCATGTGCTGGCAGAATAGTTGGGTAGCAGATTTAGCCTTTAAAATTGACTGATGAAGACAAACCGAGATACTAGAGCATTGATCCAAGAATACTACTCCAAATATTACTCCCGACTAAGAAAAACAATCTTTTATTGTGAGCACATCTAAAAACAAGAATAAAACATAGGAGGGCAGCCCAGAACATTCCATAACTTTGAACATTCACCCAATTGATAGTTAGCTCGTACCAGTAGCTCCTCCTCCTTAGTCCAATCTACCTCCTTCCTAACTTTGCAAGCCCGTACAGCTTCCTGGCTCACAAAATCAGAAGGCAAGAGCAAGAACTTGCTTTGAGAGGAAGGATTTAGAAAATAAAATATTCCGGAATGAGATCTAAGAAAATGGTGGGAGGGAAGTTCTTCTCACCGTACCAGATCTCCACAAATCTCCGCTCTTGCCACCAGAGCAACGGAACTAGCTTTGGATTGGGCAGATGCAGTGGCTGGGGTGGGCTGAATAGCGACGGGGTGGACGCAAGGCGCAAGATGGTGGCTGGGGCAAATGACGAGGACGGGAAGCCACTGCTTGTGGACACGGAGCAATCGACGGAGGCGAGATGGTTTGGAGAGAGTGGAGATTTGTGGACGTGCTTCCTCTTGCTTCGCGTTTTGGGGGAGAGGCTGCGCGCGCCGGTGCTGAATTGGTAGATGAAGGCGCGCAGATGAAATCTCAGAGGGATTCCGCGCGCAGATGAAATCTGGATTGGGCGCACGGTTCGTGGAGAGATGCAGCGGGGCGGCGGCGGCGGCAGAATTGAAGGGGAAAAGAGGAACTGCTGAACTAGGGTTTGGTCTGGTGGGGAGTAAAAGTGTAGCTGCAGGTGGGCCTCCTGCCACCAATTTTGCGCGCGAACAACCCAGGTGCCGCGCGCGAGGTGGCAATTGCTCATTGCTTTTTATGCCGACTGATGGTGCGACACAATTAGTATGAATTGCCGACTGATGGAACAACGCTATTCACATATAAATATAACGACTGATGTCCAGTTGGCACATAGACAAATACCGACTCACAGTCTGTAGCAATGTATATCGACTAACGGTTCGACGGGATTCCTCTATTTATAGCGACAGTCGTCCGACACTAATTTGGTGTTGTGGCATAGTGCGGATAGAATCGCCCGCAGTAATCTCGGGCGCTTATCCCGCACGACGCGGATCAAACGAACCGACTTGGCGTCGCCTGCACCGACTTCACACGCCTATATAAGAAGCCCATCACCATCCAGCCAAGAGCTCACCCGGGGGGTGAGGCCGGAGGCCCTAGAGCCTAGGGGCCAGGCTCGGCTGCCCCATGGGCGCTGCCATAACGTGAAGGGTGATCCTCCATTGTCGATATCTGTCCACGGCCGATCCTGATCCCACAGCAGGAAGGGCGCCATTCATCTGCAGTCTTGGCACGGCGGTGCCTCGATGGCGCGCCGCATGATCGTCTCCCCCACAAGCGTGCCGACCCTGCGTCGCCAAAGATCGCCCTCACGCGCACCTCGCGGATCATCGGCAGCCACCAATCCAACTCATCTGCAGCAGGCTGATCCCATCGATGACTTCTGGTGGAGGCCGCATCCATCATCCAGTTCGCCGCCGGCTCATCGTCCGGAGCCCGCGTCACTGGAGAACAAACCGCCGCGGGCGCCCGGACTGAAGCTCGCCGCCGGTTGCGTCGCTGCTCGCCTGCATTTGCCGCCAGCAGCGCCGTTGATCTCCTGCGCCGGCCGTCCACGGCGCTTCAGAATATCTACTCCATCCAGCTGATCAGCCCCCACGTCCGGCAAGCCCTTGCCGCCATGGGTGAGTGTTTGTATTAATCTCGTCTTCCTGGCCTCTCTCCAGATGCACGCATGGAAGCAGTAAGCAGCGGCGGATCGCGCCGGAGCGGGAGCGCCTGGGCAGAGATCGTTTGTCATAGCCACGGCTTCAGTCGAAGACTCCGTCAGAATGGATACTGAAGGATCAACGGCGGGGGTTCCGGTAGTGACCGAACCAGTAGGAGAACAGCTGTTAGACGGGCACCGTGATCCTGAAGTGGAACAACGCATGGGCTGCCGCAGGAGGAAGCCCAACCCGAAAGTCTTTGGGCCTGAGTGGGCTAAGTAGTATAAATACCACCACCGGGATTTGGGGTTCGAATCCGTAGTGATGCCGAACCCAATCCCGGTCAAGGGTACGTATGGTCATTCCCTGTCTCATGGTCATAGACCTGACTCGTTTGAGTTTTCGGGATCGCATGAGGGTTTTGGGTATCGAGTTGGTAGGTTACCCAAGTTGAATTTTCCCCAATTCGATGGTGAGAATCCCAAGCTGTGGATTGTTCGGAGTGAGAACTATTTTGAGATGTATGGCATTGAGCAATCCCTATGGAAGGTGTGGCTGCACGCTGGCGGTAATCAGTGCAGCGTGAGTTGCGTTTTGCTAATTGAGATCAGTTTTGTCAGTTGCTGTTAGATCGTTTTGGGAAAAACCAGCATGAAGTATTGCTTCGTCAGTTTCATAACATTAGGCAAACTGGTTCAGTTGGTGACTATGTGCATAGATTTACTGAACTTGTCGATCAGTTAGCAGCTTATGAGACAAATACTGACCAATTGCATTTTACTACTCGTTTCATCTATGGGCTTTCTGATGAGATCAAGGCCGTGGTCATGGTGCAACGACCGAGTGATCTGGACACGGCATGTTCTCTGGCATTGATTCAGGAAGAAGCTGTGGGACACAATCACCGCAAGGATTTTCGCAAGTTTTCCAACAGCACACAAGTCAGGAGTTCGTTTGGTCCTGGACAGTTGCCTCTGACATCCAATTCTACCAGAAATGATCGACTATTACAAGATGAAAAGAGGAAGGTGGACGTGGCCAAACGTTCCTCTGAACAAGATAAGCTATCTGCCTTGCGTGCGTATTGTCGCGCTAGAGGTTTGTGTGATCGTTGTGCTGAGAAATGGAGTCGTGATCATAAGTGTTCGACCAATATTCAGTTGCAAGCATTGCAGGAGGTTTTTGAACTCTTTCAATTGGACAGTGTCTCTGATTCTGAGCAAGGGTTAGCTTCTGAAATTGGAGGAACAAGTCTTCCTCGCTCTGTCTGAAGCAGCTGTGACTGGGTCTGTACCTCCGAGAACATTGAGGCTATGGGGGCAAATACAGTCAATTCCAATACTCATACTGATTGATTCTGGTAGCTCCAGTACATTTTTTAGTCAGAAAATTGCTGATCAACTCTCAGGTGTGACCGAATTGGCTCTACCATTGTCAGTCCGAGTAGTGAATGGGGGTACATTACATTCTCGTGCTGAAATTAAGCAAGCTCAGTGGCATATTCAATCTTGTCGGTTTCAGGCTGACCTCAAGATATTGCCTCTCGCACATTATGATATGATACTTGGCATGGATTGGTTGGAGAAGTTCAGTCCCATGAAGGTTCGTTGGGCTCTCAAGTTGTTGCAAATACCTCTGGATGGTAACCTCGTTCAACTCCAAGGGATGTTACCTGCAGATCACCAGTTTCCTGTAGGTGCTGTAGTTCAGGTTTTCAGTATTGCTCCAGCTTCAGAATCATCAGCACAAGATCTTGGAGAAGCAACAGTACCTGCAGCTGTTCAATCCTTAATCCAAGAATTTACTTCTGTGTTCGAAACACCTACTGCACTACCTCCAAGTAGAGGCTGTGATCACAGTATTCCATTGATCCCTGGTGCTACACCTGTCAATATCAGACCTTACAGATATACACCAGCTATGAAGTCTGAGATTGAAAAGCAAGTTCAAGAAATGTTGGATTCTGGTGTTATTCAGCCTAGTGTCAGTCCTTTTTGTTCTCCTGTTTTATTGGTAAAAAAGAAAGACCAATCTTGGAGATTTTGTGTTGATTACAGACACTTGAATGCTTTGACTGTTAAGACCAAGTATCCTGTGCCAGTAATTGATGAATTGTTGGATGAGCTAGGTCATGCTTCTTGGTTGTCATCATTAGACTTAAGAGCCGGATACCATCAAGTATTATTGATTCCTGGGGAAGAGTTTAAAACTGCTTTTCAGACTCATTCAGGACATTATGAATTTAAGGTGATGGCTTTTGGTCTTTCAGGTGCTCTAGCCACATTTCAGTGTGCTATGAATACTACACTAAAACCTCTGCTGAGAAAGTGTGTTTTGGTATTCTTTGATGACATATTAGTCTACAGCAATTCTTTGGAAGACCATTTGGTCCATCTTAGATTGGTGCTGGAATTATTACACAAGGAGCAATGGAAAGTGAAATTCTCTAAATGTTCTTTCCTGCAGAATAAAATTACTTATCTAGGCCATGTAATTACTCAAGGGGGAGTTTCTACTGATCCAGCCAAGATTGAGGCTGTTACTTCTTGGCCTACTCCTCAAAATGTGAAAGAATTGAGAAGTTTTCTGGGGTTGGCTAGGTATTACCGAAAATTTGTTAAGCATTTTGGTATTATCAGTCGACCATTGTATGATCTTCTCAAGAAGCATGCTCTTTATATCTGGACCAATGATCAAGAAGTAGCCTTCCAGACTTTAAAACAAGCCTTGTGTTCGGCTCCTGTGCTCCAATTGCCAGATTTTACTAAACCATTTTGTTTGGAAACTGATGCTTCTAGTACTGGTATTGGAGCAGTGTTGTTGCAAGAAAGCCATCCTATTGCATTCATCAGTAAAGCATTGAGCTCTAAAAATCAAGGCCTCTCTACTTATGAAAAAGAATATTTGGCTATTTTGTTGGCCATTGAACAGTGGAGGTGCTATTTGCAGCATGGGGAGTTTGTCATCTTTACTGATCATAAGAGTTTAGCTCACTTGTCTGAACAGAGACTGCATACTCTGTGGCAACAGAAAGTTTTTACTAAACTTTTGGGCTTGCAATATCGAATTGTGTATAAGAAAGGTATTGAGAATGGTGTGGCTGATGCCCTTTCTCGCAGAGCTCATATACCAGCAGTTTGCAATGCTTTGTCAGTAGCTTCTCCAGTTTGGCTGCAGTCAGTTTTACACAGTTATAACAATGATGCTGATGCCCAGAGAAAGTTAGCTCGTTTAGCCATTGATCCTGAAGCTATTCCTCATTTTTCCTTGCATAATGGCTTACTCAAATACAAATCTCGGATTTGGGTGGGTACTGATCCACAGCTGCAGCATAATATTATTCAAGCCTTACATTCTTCTGCATTGGGTGGGCATTCAGGTGTACCAGTTACTCTCAGAAAGTTGAAGCAACTATTTGCCTGGAAAGGTATGGCATCATCTGTTCATGATTTTGTCACTGCTTGTTTGGTTTGTCAGCAAGCAAAACCTGATCGATCTAAGAATCCTGGATTGCTTCAGCCTTTGGCTGTACCCCCTTCAGCTTGGCATACTATCTTTATGGATTTTGTTGAAGGTTTGCCTAAATCTCATAATGCCAACTGTATTCTAGTGGTGGTTAAGTACAGTCATTTCATACCATTGCTACATCCTTTTACGGCCCACATGGTTGCTAAACAGTTTCTCAACAATGTTTATAAGTTACATGGTCTGCCAGCTAAAATTGTGTCTGACAGAGACCAAGTATTCACTAGCAACTTTTGGAAGGAATTGTTTCAGTTGGCTGGGGTAGCCTTACATATGAGCACTGCTTACCATCCCCAATCTGATGGTCCAACAGAACGTGTCAACCAATGTTTGGAAACTTATTTGAGGTGTTTTGTGCATACTTGTCCTCACAAATGGTTTGACTGGCTGCCAACAGCAGAATTCTGGTACAATTCTAGTCTACATTCAGCTATTGGTACTTCTCCTTTTGAAGCTTTGTATGGACATTCTCCTCGGCATTTTGGAGTTGAACCTACACATCCTGCAGCTACAGGCTCACTATCAGAATGGTTGCAGGAGCGAGCACTAATGACTGCAGTTCTTAAGCAGCATTTGCATCGTGCGAAACACAGAATGAAGAAACAGTCTGACAAAGGCCGATCTGAACGTATTTTTGACGTGGGGGATAAGGTTTTTCTTAAATTGCAGCCTTATGTTCAATCCTCCTTGGCTTTTCGATCCAATCAGAAGTTGTCTTTCAAATTCTTTGGGCCTTTTGAGATACTGGCTAAGTGTGGATCTGTGGCTTATACTCTGAAACTTCCTGAAAGTTGCAATATTCATCCCACTTTCCATGTTTCTCAGTTGAAGAAAGTCATTGGTAGTCATCAGGTTGTTTCTTCAGTCTTGCCTGATGAACTCAGTGGGTTTCAAGTTCCAGTTAAAGTACTGCAGTCCCGGATTTCCAATGCTCGAAAGCAAGTGCTTGTGAAGTGGTCGCGTCTTCCACCTGAATTATCTACTTGGGAAGATAATGAAGCACTCCGACAACGTTTTCCAAGAGCACCTGCTTGGGGGCAAGCTGGTTTTCAAGGAGGAGGGAATGTCATAGCCACGGCTTCAGTCGAAGACTCCGTCAGAATGGATACTGAAGGATCGACGGCGGGGGTTCCGGTGGTGACCGAACCAGTAGGAGAACAGCTGTTAGACGGGCACCGTGATCCTAAAGTGGAACAACGCATGGGCTGCCGCAGGAGGAAGCCCAACCCGAAAGTCTTTGGGCCTGAGTGGGCTAAGTAGTATCAATACGACAGAGAAGAGAAGGAGAGACACGCTTGTAATAACTGAACGATAGAACTTTTCCCGTGGTCATCTCCTTCCTCTTTCTCTGTTCTTCCGGAAGCTTTCCTGTACGATGGTGAACTCGTGTATCTGGTGATTGAGGAAGGAATAGAGTGACTGGTGGCCGGAGTTGTAGTGTGTGGTTAACATCGTTGCGCCTGCCGAGGTCACGCCGGGGCAGTAGCCATTGACCGGCCAGTCCTGATGCCGGCAGCACCGCGACAAGCGCACCGAGGTGCCTTATACACGCTGGCGTCTGTCTGTCCATCCAGTACGCATGGCGCCTACACCTGATGCATGCGTACCTAAGGAGCAGGGCCGTCCCATGCACGGTGCCTGCTGCTGTCTACAAGGCTACAAGGGAGGCTGTATAGACCTTCATACAAGTACGCCTGCATCTGCATCTACAGGATCAAGAAGGGGGGGGCCGCGCCATAACCATGGCCCACCATGTGCAACGCTGTTAACTTCACCAACGATGATGACGCTGCCGTGACACGTCCGATCCACTCTAGCTACACCAACCTCTGCATGTTGATCTACTACCTCTACTACGACAACCTTCATGCACCGTTCGACACTGACGAGACGGACCACGCGGGGCTACATTAACTTCACCAACGATGATGACGCTGCCGTGACACGTCCGATCCACTCTAGCTACACCAACCTCTGCATGTTGATCTACTACCTCTACTACGACAACCTTCATGCACCGTTCGACACTGACGAGACGGACCACGCGGGGCTACAGCGGCTCTTGGACACCGACGAGGCCATGGATGATGCCGACACGCCCACAACTACATCAACCACCATCACATGCAAGAAGAAGTGAAGCGAAGACTGAAGACGACGACCATAGCAGCTTAATCGGAGGTGCCTCAGCAAGTTGAACTTGCGAGGGTAATTAACCGAGAGCCTTCCGAGGCCCCGGGAACCAACGAACTCCACATCACCTGAGCCAGATCTGCCCAACGGTAGGTTACGGAGCGCATTCATGTAACGGGAATCTGTATTTGTATTTCTTATGATATGAATAAAATCAGTGTTCCCTACACTTTGTTTATTTTGTCTACTTCGGTAGACTGGCACGTCCACGCATTTTATTTTATCTCAGCAGAGAGATTCTCTTTCTCTCCAAACGTACGGAATTTCTTCTTTTGAATTTTCTTTACATATTTATATATACCAGATAGCTAACTTAAGAGTATGGAAGGATCTCCCGTGTGAATTTCTGTTGGAAGTATCATTCCTATGAATTTTGTTTCCACATGTCTAGCATTTTAATTTGACAAAAGCTCTCTCAGTATAGCTTTGGTTTTTTTTCCTATTTCCCTAGGGAAGCCCAAAGCACATAGCTCCCGGCAGCCCTGCCATCCATGATTTCCTTTAAAATCATGCATGAGCTCGTTATTCAATTCAGGGCTCCTTTATAATACAGGATTCTCGAAACATAAAAATAGGAAAAACACAGGATTAGAATGCCCATGCAACATAAAAATAGGAAAAATGCAAGATTAGAATGCCCATACAGCTGAATTTCTATAGGAATATATAACACAAAGAAGTTGCAAAACATGTGTTTGGATACTAAACAAGAAAAACACAGGAACCACGACACAAAGAAACAAAACCGTGAGGTTGGACCTCATGCTTATTTTAATCCAAAATCCCTATAGCCCATTGCATAGGAATTTTAAAGGTTGAATATGATTCAATCATATGTTCCATAGGACCTATAGGAATATTTCATATAGAAATAGAATCCTTCAATTGTTTTTGGTTTTCCACCACTCAAAAGGAGGCCCAAGACGGTAGAACAAGGATTACAAACTTGGTTCCTCATCACCTGCACTATAGAAATTCGCACAAATGTATTTTCCATCGGTTTTAGCTAATTTTCGTAGGTTTCCAGCCACTAGGGGCTAGGAGACAAAAATGACATTATTTTTCATCAGTTATTTGGAAGAATTGAGCTAACGAAAAGTGTGAGGTTTTATAGTGCCAACCAAACATATGATGGGTGGCTAGAGCGAAATAAGCATATAGGAACCATCTTGCCATTTATATATTACTATATCTATTTTCGAAAGTTTGTCGTCAGATAGTTTATTTTTTAAACTTAAAATGTCAAGAACATCAGCTGGAGCATGTCAAAAGCAAAATGCGCCAAGAGCTCACACTTGAGACAAAGCCTGAAACCGGCAACTGACCACTCAGAGGCCTCATATAAGAACTCCATAACAAAGTATTTGACTAACTCAGAGGCCTCACAGAAGAAGACCATAGTAATGCCGGTTATTCAGAGCATAAACAACCGTTGTACTGTTCCCGTCAAACCATCTGCCTGCCTAGAAAAGGGCTCCCAAAGTCCTTCGTCTGGCTAACATTCAAACATAGAAGTAATGCTTGCAGAACTAGCCAACGAGGAAGCTTTTTACTCTAAAACCATCCCACGAAATCAGATCTTTTTCAAGTACCCTTGAGAATTTTTTTTATTTGATTTAAACCTTCCTGCACACAAGATCGCAGAGCTAACCAAAGTTTACCCAAACGGACAGGCCACATACACTCCTCGTGCACTTCGTGTGCTAGACATGAGCTCTATTCCACGATTAATTAAGGATTTGACATTTGACAAGTAGATCATCTGAAATTAGCTCACTGCGCAGATAGAGACAACCTGGAAGCAACCACTTCTCTAGGCTTCCTCCACGTTTGTTTCCTAACAGAGTCCTGCGGCAAGAATTTAGCTTCTCAGGACGCCTTTTGGAAATTCAACGAAGAACATGAACATAGGAAGGCGACTATGCATTTGGGTACTTCTTTATATGCACAGTCCGCTGGCTGGTAGCTTAGAGGGCACCCCGACCAGACTAGAGTCTAGAGCCATAGATACAAGCTTCTGACCACTACAAATTGTTGGAAATGAAATTGGATAGATAATTCCCAACCCTAGAAGGGTGGACATATAGTTTAGTGTACATGGGCCTCCATGGGCCTAATACAAGCATATACTCCAACACCCCCCCCCCCCCGCGCAGTCTGAACTTTCAGCGCAGCGGAGTTTAAGACTGGACAAGAAAGAAAGCACACAGGGCCAAACCCCCCCACCCCCCACCCCCCGCAGTCACAACTCTAGCCACGGCTGATGTTGAGGTTGGAACGGAACTCGGAGAAGGTCGAAGAGGGTAGACCCTTGGTGAAGATATCTGCAAACTGGGAGGTTGTCGGGACGTGGAGAACTTGAACGTCGCCGATAGCAACCCGGTCACGAACGAAGTGCAAGTCGATCTCCACGTGCTTGGTCCACTGGTGCTGAACCGGGTTGGTGGAGAGGTACACCGCGCTGACGTTGTCGCAGTAGATGAGAGTGCTCTTGGCGAGCGGGCTGTGGAGCTCAGCCAAGAGCTGTCGGAGTTAGGAAGCCTCTGCCACGCCGTTGGCGACAGCCCGGTACTCCGCCTCAGCACTGGAGCGGGAGACGACCGGTTGCTGCTTGGACGACCAAGAGACAAGGTTGCCGCCCAGGAAGACGGCATAATCGGAGGTGGACCGGCGAGTGTCTGGACACCCAGCCCAGTCAGCGTCGGTGTAAACGACGAGCTCCGCGGAGGAAGACCGGTGGAGAAGCAGGCCGTGGTCAATAGTGCCACGAAGGTAGCGTAGAAGACGCTTCAGAGCAGTGAGATGGGGCTCCGAGGATCATGCATATGAAGACAGATCTGCTGAACTGCATATGTGATGTCCGGCCTGGTGAAGGTAAGATACTGCAGGGCACTTGCAAGACTCCGATAGGCAGTAGGATCAGCCACGGGGTTGCCCGCATCCTCGGACAGCTTGGCCTGGGTGTCAACAGGGGTGGAACAGGGGTTGCAGTCAGTCATCCCCGCTCGCTCCAAGATATCCAGAGTATACTATCGCTGGTGGAGAAGAAGACCGGAAGCGCAGGGCTCCACAGTAACACCCAAGAAGTGATGGAGCACACCAAGATCTTTCATAGCAAACTCCTACTGCAGGGAGGTGATGATGCGCTGAAGCAAGAGCTGACTGGAGGCCGTGAGAACAATATCATCAACATAGAGCAGTAGATATGCAGTCTCATCTCCGTGGCGGTAGACGAACAGAGATGTGTCGGACTTGGCCTCAGTGAACCCCAAAGTCACCAGGAACGAGGCAAATCGAGAATACCAAGCCCGAGGAGCCTGCTTCAAGCCGTAGAGGGACTTGTTGAGCCGGCAGACCATCTCAGGACGAGCAGGATCCACAAACCCTGCTGGCTGGCTGCAATAGACTATCTCAGTCAGAGTGCCGTGAAGAAATGCATTCTTCATGTCCAGCTGGTGCACAGGCCACGAGCGAGAGAGAGCCAGCGAGAGAACTGTGCGCACTGTGGCAGGCTTCACCACTGGGCTGAAGGTCTCATCATAGTCTACACCGGGGCGATGGGTGAAGCCCCGGAGAACCCAGCGAGCCTTGTAGTGATCCAGTGTACCATCAGCTCATCTCTTATGCGTCCAGATCCACTTGCCAGTGACCACATTGCAACCAGACGGACGCGGTACCAGGTCCCACGTCTGGTTGGCAAGAAGCGCCGCGTACTCCTCTTCCATCGCGCGATGCCAGTGAGGATCCGCCAGAGCGTCACGGACGGAAGAAGGTACAGGAGATACCCGCGGCTCAGCAGCAGCCAAGAGGACCTTGGGCCGAAGAACACCAGCCGCCCGCCGTGTCACCATGTGGTGAACGTGACCCAGATCCCGGTGCAGGGCGGGCGGGTGGTACACTGGTGAGGCCGCTCGAGAGCGGGTCGGGGCACGGGCCGGCGGCTCCGGGGAAGGTGGCACCACCGGAGGTGTCGGTGTCGACGGCAGTGCCGGCGTGGGCAGAGAAGGCACCGCCGGTGGTGTTGGTGTCGACGGCGGCACCAGACGGTGCTGGTAGATGCGCACAGGTTGCGCGTAGCGCGCGGGAGGTGCCAGAGACAGCGGTGCCGGCGCCGGAGGCGGCACCAAGCGACGCTGGTAGACGCGCACGGGCTGGGCGTAGCGCGCGGGAGGTGCCGGAGATGGCGCCATTGGGGCCGCGCAAGGCGCGGTGGGAGGGGTCGGCGCCAGGGGTGGCACAACAGGGGCCGTCGGTGCTGCGTGAGGCGCAGCGGGGAACTCCGAGGCCGCGCGTGGCACAATAGAGGAGGCCAGCGGGAAACCTGCAGGACACGCAGACAAGGGTGGCTGAACCACCGGGTCAGTCGGAAACAAGGTCTCCAACTCGGGGTCAGAGGCTGGGGTGGAGGTAGTGGAGAAAGGGAAAACCGACTCGTCAAAAACAACGTGTCGGGAGATCAGGATACGGCGAGAAGTGAGGTCGAAGCAGCGGTACCCCTTGTGGTCAGGGGAGTAACCAAGAAACACACACAGAGTCGAACGGGGCACCAGCTTGTGAGGAGCAGTGGCGGAGGTGTTAGGATAACACGCACACCCGAAGACACGGAGGTGATCATAGCGAGGAGGGGTACCGAAAAGAGCGTGGTGTGGAGTAGGAGCTGGTGAAGCAGTGGAGGGTAAGCGGTTGAGCAAGTAGGTGGCAGTGTGAAGACTCTCTGCCCAGAAGCGAGCAGGAAGCGAGGCCTGGAACAGAAGAGTGCGCATGACATCGTTGGTGGTACGAATCATCCGCTCAGCCTTACCGTTCTGGGAGGAGGTATATGGACAAGACATGCACAGCTGGACACCCCGAGTGAGGAAGAAGGAGTGGGAGGCGTTGTTATCGAACTCACGTCCATTGTCACATTGAACGGCCTTAATGGTGAGGCCAAACTGAGTGGACACCCAGGCAAAGAAGTGTGAGATCGTGGAAAACGCCTCAGACTTAGAGCGCAAAGGAAACGTCCAAGAATAGTAAGAATAATCATCCAACACCACCAGATAGTACTTATAGCCAGATATGCTGAGTACAGGAGAAGTCCACAGATCACAATGTACAAGGTCAAAAGTGTGATCCGCATGAGAAGAAGAAGTAGAAAAAGGGAGTCTAACATGACGACCCAACTGGCACGCATGACAAAGATGCTCATCAGGAGCCCTAGTACAAGGAACATCTGCACTACGACTGAGCTGAGCCAAAACGTCGCGGCCAGGGTGACCAAGGCGGCGGTGCCAGGTAGTGGACGAAGGAGTGGCGGTGGTGAAGGCAGCTGACGAAGAGGGCGAAGGAGAAGTCGAAGTCGGTGCAACGGAAGCAGGAAGCCGAAGGGTGTAAAGGGGCCCCAAGCTGTCACATCGGAGTAGAGGACGCCGGGAAGCCGAATCCTTCACAGTAAGACCAGAAGAGTCAAATTCGACAGAACAGGATTTGTCAGCTGTGAATTGACGAATAGAAAGAAGATTATGAACCATATTGGGAGCAACAAGAACATTAGGAAGGCGAAAAGAACCATGAGCACCCGCACTTCCCACAGAGGTGACAGGAAGACAAGAACCATTGCCGACCATGATAGAAGAGGGGCAAGAAGGATGGGGAGGTCGGACAGAAGAAAGAATACCAGCATCAGGCGTAGTGTGAAAGGAGGCACCCGAGTCAGCGATCCAGTCGGTAGTGGCTGGAGGTGTCAGCCCCATTGTGCTGAAGGACTGAGCCAGCGCAGTTTGGTCCCAACCCGTAGGCCAGGTGGGTGTAGAAGGGCAGGGCATCTGAGGCGGTGCCCACGTCAGCGCAGACGGAGGAGGAGCGGCGCCAGCGAACATGGCCGTCAGCTGGTGCTGAGAGCGAGGACCCCCCTGAGGCCTGGTACGGCCACATCGACATGCGCCCTGGCCATGGGTTGCTGAAGGATGGCCAGGGCGCACCAGCAGCAGCAGGAGGAGGCGGTGTCGGTGTGCTCCCACGACCCGCGCCACCGCGCCCACTCCGACGACGACGTCCACCGCGACCCCCTCCACCACCGCTTGACCCGGGGGGAGGGGCACCAAGTAGAGAGGAAGCCGGAGGAGCGGCAGGCGGGGTGGAGGAGCTCGGAGGAGCGGCGATAAGGGCTATGGAGGAGGGCCCCGTCGAGTGGCCCTTGGTGATCTCTTCAAGAGCAAGATCGTCCTGGACCTGAAGAAAGGAGGGAAAGGGCCGCTGCCGCGTCAGCCATGTCCGCAAGTGGCCGTAGCTGTCGTTGAGGCCCCGCAGAACGTTGAGAACCAAGATCCGGTCCTCCACCGGCCAGCCGAGGTCACCAAGAGCGTCGGCCATGCCCTTCATCCGCCGGCAGTACTCGCCAACGGAGAGGTCCCCCTGTGCGAAGTTGCGGAAGGCCGCATCAAGCTGGAGAGCACAGGTCTCGGCGTTGCTAAGGAATTGGCCCTCGAGAGCCAGCCAGGCCTGGCGTGCAGTGCCTCTGGGAGCTCGGACGATGTCTTGAAGATCTAGGGAGAGGGTCCCAAAGATCCAGGACAGGGCGACGCTGTCGAGGCGCTGCCATGCAGCGTCCTGAGCCATGACCGGCGGGTCGAGGAGGACATGGTCGTCGAGGGCGTAGCAGCGAAGGGTGAGGAGGACTAGGTCCCGCCAACGCCCATAGGAGGATGAAGCGGGGTCGAGGACGACGGGACCAGCGCCCGGATGTTCTGGACACCTGCGGCCTGGAGGTGGAGCTGGGCGACCACCGGATCGGCTGGAGCCGGCCGGGTGCACGTCGTGGCGGACGGGGCCTGGTGTGAGGAGGTGGCTGCAGTCGCAGAGTAGTTGACGAAGGACGGCCGGGCGGAGGAGCCGAAGAGGTATTGCTCTGCCTCGGCAACCCGACGAGCAAGAGCCGCGGCCGCAGTACGCTCGCGCTCCCAGGCGAGGGTAGCGGTGTGAACGCGCTCCTGAGCCTCCGCAGCCTGTGTCCTGGCGGCGAGGAGAGCGGCGGCGAGCACGGCACCAGTGGACGGCTGGTAGATGGCGGTGCAGTCGGGGAGGACGGACGACGTTGGGTTCGCCCCCGCGGTCGCAGCAGCACTGTCCGTGGCAGTGGCATTGCCACCCCCGGTGTCGGTGTCCGGAGAGACCGTCGATGCGTCACCAGGAAGGAGCGGAGATGAACCGTCGCGGGGAGGCAGCTGCAGGTCGTCGACGGGGTCGCCGGTGCCCGGAGGAGGGGGATCGCCGGCGACGAAGGCTGTCGCAGGGACCCACTGGCCGGGGGATCACTCTAAAATTCACTAATGGAAATCATCAAGAAAATATGGGCTACAATTATTTGGAAACCCGATTCTGACTGCAGGAGCAGCCTACGTGAAAATGGATAGCCATGTCGTATATGGACTCCGTTTACGATGTTCTATATATAGCCGGAAAGCAAAAAATAATATTTCTTACCAAACTGACACCACCTAAATTTCAGTCGCATGCAAAAAAAAATTTGAAACAATAGGATATGGAATTCATTTGTGAGGCTATTTTTATATGTAATGATCTAGAGTTGCTTAAGGATTTTTTTTTCTGTTCCAACGCACGTGCATTTTGCTAGTAATAATATAATATTAAAGCAAATAAGATTTTTAGGTTCTTGGTTTGCTGATCCGTCACGACAGGTGGGTCCATAAGTCACCTAGCCTGTCTGCGTTCTGTCAATCCGAGTGCAAAAGCTCCGCCTATGATGCCAGCAACAAATCCCTCCTATATACAGTGAACACCGGCCGGAAGCCCGGAACAGAGCCGAATCGAAATTGAAATCAGAATAGACGGGAAGAAAGGATTGAGATGCATAAAATCATGAACCGTCTAGAATCTAGCATCGAGCACAACCAAAAAGTAAGAAAACATATACAACGAACAAACTAAGAACATCGAAAAACTAAATCAGTCGCCGTTCTCACCCACCGACACACGTAAGCAACAGCCGTGGCCTCGCCGCAAGGCTGAGACAGAGCCATCGCTGGAGCCGCTCACCCCTCGCCGTGAGGCTGGCCGCCGGAGCCACCGTTAGCTAAGCGCGTAGACCAACCAAAGCGTCGCTCGCGAGCGCGTGGGACGTCCAAGCTCCTCTCTTCCTACGACCTTGCCTAGGAGCCATAGCCCACATCCAGGCTTGCCTCGCCCACGCAGGCCGCAGGAGCCGTGCTCATTGGAGCCGTTGTAGCCTCGCAAGCGATGGCTGCAGGCCGCAGCAGGGAGCCAAGCTCGAGTATCAGCAGTTCGCCCCCACCCGCATCACCGAGCTCGAGCAGCAACAGCTCAACTGCGCCACGGGAGGCCCCGCCAGCTTGAGCAGTGGCACTATAGCATATTGTGATTTATCTTGGCTGGAGACCTGGAGTTGGGGACACTGTAGAATGGAGATAAGGTTGCCTTCCTGGCTGGTGGCTGCACGGTGGGGGTGGATAAAGACGAGGAGTCTGCCATGTTTTTCTAAAAAAATTTACTATATGAATCCCATTCAGCCAAAACCACAAACCTTGTTCTGATCTCTGCTTTTTAGAGAAATTGATGTTATCAGAGAAAATATACGGTTTTGTCCAACGCTAAAGCTAAACCAAGGTTTACAATTTCGGAAACAAAAAAATTTCGGCCCCGGCCAAAAAGCACGAAATTTCGGACCATTTTTTAATATATTTAATTATTTTTGTGAATATTTTTTGTCATAATATTAATAGGAAATAACAAAATTTCGGGGGTCAAAAAATTTCGGCACCCAAATTTCGGAAATCTCAATCCGAAATTTCAATCCCTGTGCTAAACTATAAATATATCACATGTGTATTTATACATTTCCCGTTGCAATGCATAAATACATTTTCTTTTGCATGATCAAGTATTAATTGATTAATTAATTAATCACTTGCTGGATTTATGATTTTATTAGTTGATTACTAAATAAATTCTATCCCCTTTATCCCAAAATGTAATTCTTTTTATGTCTCAAATATATTCATTCATTATTCGATGATCTGTTTTGTACGAATATGGATGGATAGAAAGATGACTAAAATAAACTATAATCTAGAACGAACATAGTACCATAGTATAAAAGGTTTATTATGTTTAGACATGGATAAAGAATAGGATGGTGGGGTTGGAGGAGGTGGTATGAAAGATATTTGTTGGAGAGAAATATGATTTGGATAAGACGATCTTTTTAGGGAGGTACCTTTGAATTTGGAGAACACCGCTGGGTCGGTCTCACAGTCGTGCTCATCTCCAAGTCTCCTAGGGTGCCTAGCCTTCTCTTCCATTGCTTCGTCGCTTGCATTCCAAATGTGCGGTCAATGAGGATACAAAGTAGCGCTATACGGTAAGGCCATCGACACCAATATTGTTGAGGAGCCTAGGTTCTCTCTATTATTTTGTTGTAGCGTGTTTATTAAAATTGTGGTTGATGTGTGTTTTTTTCTTGTCCAGCTTCACATCGTAGTCGAAAACATACTACCTGTCACTTTTTAGTAATGCATAAACACATTAGGCTATATCCAGCAGTATACCCATCACATTTCTCATATTCAAATTCCTATATATATATAGTATCGAAACAGTGACAAATAGTGTTAGATTCCTCAAAATCAGGCAATAATCAGAGGGAGCCTTTATATGATATAATATATCTATATATCCGTCACCCATTGCATAGCACGGGCATATTTCCTAGTTTAAACATAAGTCACGATTGATTTTTTTCAAAATTTTAATAGTTTGTTTTATTCAAAAAAATTATATTAAAATATTTATTGTTAATAATACATAAGCTTTTAATTTTGGACTGATAGTAAAGGATTCTTATTACTAGATGGATCTATATTCATTGTGAAACTAATTTTATAAGATAAACTTTTTCTTTAAAGATAATATTCATTGGTTTAAATCTGAACTTAGGACAAACCAAAATCAACTTCTATTAATTGGTGATTACAGAAAAAAGTTTATGTTTTAATGAAGAATTCTTAGGTTATTTTCCTGAGGTCATCCACATATGTACACACAGATGCATGAAGAAAAAATTCAGCATGGCAGCACAAATCGAGTACAGATACCAAAAAAGGACACCAGAGTGAACAACACTTTAGC
Organism: Paspalum notatum; assembly: GCA_022530915.1. Taxonomy (NCBI): domain Eukaryota; kingdom Viridiplantae; phylum Streptophyta; class Magnoliopsida; order Poales; family Poaceae; genus Paspalum; species Paspalum notatum. The sequence continues at coordinate 67,937,856 of CM039683.1, read as the reverse complement.
AAGCTACTGCACATCATTGTTTTAGATTAGATGAATCGAAACATCAGCAACGTAGTAGAATATGTGTTCTAGCTAGCCCTATTTTGTTATGATATAATAATGGACCAAATTTTTTGTTGAACCGTACCTGGTTTGTGATGACGAACCCCCATTCTCACTTCCCGTCGAGGACTGCCAATAATGTGAGATGGGATGACCTAGCTTGAGAGATTACAAAAATCGAACAGGCGTGGTGGGAGATGAGAGTTGACGCAACACACAAACAGAAAAATAACGGGCACGCTCGTACTGCAAATATATACTACAACCAAAAAAAGCGGGAAAGAAGAGCAGCTAGCTAGCTTAGTGGATATATGCTGTTCTTCTTTACAAAAGCTGGATGCGTGGACAAGCAAGGAATTCATGGTAAAGCCTGGCATGTCCTCGATCTTCTGATGCAATGATGCATACCATAAGCAAGGAATATGGATCAGCGGGCTCTTTCTTTATTCAGGCTAAAGTAAAAGGTAAAGAAAACGCTCAAGCAAAGAGGAAGTGTCATATTCAAAGAACAGGTAGAAATAAAAGAGCTTCAAACAACCGGTTGACGTATAGCTTTTCTCTATACAAACGATGGATCGAAGGAACAGGGAAAAAAAGACGTGGCAACCATGCATGGACAACCGTACAAAGCAGATCACATGGATTCTCGTCGTTACAAGGGACAATAATACAGTAATAAATGAGGTGCTAAACATCTAAATTATGGGTTCAATCGTTCCTATTGCGGCAACGTATAATAAAGACATGAGACACGCAGTTCCCTAATTCTCGTACTGCTGCTACTTTGCATCTCTCTCATCCCCACTCACAAGCTCTCAACCCGGCCGGTGTTGGCAAGGCACCCACTCACCGACACAGTCCTGTCCTACTATGCAGTAAGTGCATCGGGCGATCGATCTTGAGTGGTGATTTTAATCCCACTGCAACGAGGCTCGGGCACTCTTTAACTTTTTCCTGAAGAGATCCAACGTGACATTGAAACTATCAAATTAACCCAAACTAGCAAGGTGGCCCGCGCAGATAGCGCGGGTAGATAGATTTTTTTTACTATTTTGGTTTTACTTAAAATTAATCTTATTAGGTTATTTTAATTTAGCTTTTCTATTTTTTATCTATGGATATTGAACAATACAACATGATATTATGATTTAATCTATAAGTTTCATAGACGTATTCTCTAAAATATTAATATATTAGTGTGTGGGATTCAAATAATATTGTTATTTTTTATTTAAATTCTAGATTTTAGCTTCTATCTATACTAAACTGTGTAACAATTAAAACATTGTAATTTGGTACTCAAAAACTTTTTATATACTTCTTTTGTTTCAATTATAACTTCTATTACTTTATCTAAACTTTTTTTTTGTAAAGGGCACCGAGGCCTATAATATAAAATTGTTTATATTAATTCTAATATGAAATATATTTTTATAGTGCATCTATTTCATAATGAAGATGTTGACATTTACTTTAAAAATTGGCTTAGTACAAACATAAAGTCTATTGTAATTTAGAATGGAGGGAGTATTAACAACACAAAAAAAAACATAACCTAGACCTGTTAGACTCTTTCTTTTCCTTAGTTTTGGTGGGTAAATAACTCGAAATGATATGCATTGTACACTAAAAGTGTATAAAATAAGCTGAAATAATCATCCTTTACATAATTATGTATTAATAATTAGTCCCAATCTAATTAAATAAGGTACATAAAAAGTTGGATTGTTTGTTGCGCACTCAAAATATATATATTAATTACAGTGATTGGAAAGGAACCCATCGGTACCAGGCGGTACCACTATATTTTAATTTTACAACTTTTACGGTGGTTGGAAAAAAATAAAAGCCGTCCATCAAGCGAAATCCAATGGTTTAAAAATAGCTGGTACTACGGTACTGGTATCAGGCGATACCAAATAGGTAGGTTCGGTACCAGAAATTGTGGGACCGGTACAAATCCCCTCTTTTTGTTATTTTAATTATTCAATAATTCAGCTAGAAAAATTAAAATATATAATCATAGGAGGTTGATAAATACTCCTTTCAAAATTAAAATATTATAGCCAATATGATGCATTGTAATAGAGGAAAAATAAGGGACTTTGCACATTTCTAGTCCTCAATGAATACGTTCTAAATCTGCATGGGCTCATGCCCTCCAGTCTTGCAAGGCGTAAAACCTGCACTACCACTTCTCACTGTTGTCACCAACAATAACTATAGTTGTATTGCAATTATCATGACACAACCCAACATGGTAAATCAAAGATTGTCAAGACCGATCTCCAAATCTTCGCTTTCCAACATATGTTCTATATCAAGATACAACAATACCAAAAACATTTATGTTCTTTTTCTTTCCTAGCAATTTGTGATAAATAAATCTCTCACATAGGCCGAATATATCAGAACAGTTCAATCCATTTCTCCTTTCTTATTGTTTGGTTTGGTATTTCCGAAGCCTCCATGAAGAACATGGCATTTTTAGTGTAGATAGTTAGATGTTCGTAGAATATATGGTATCGTTTTTTATCAGTACCATATTTTTTGGACTCCATCAACAACTTGGTGCATTATTTATATTTATTAAAATAATAAATAGATGGTGGAAAGATTCATCTTTCTTTACAAAATTTAGTTTTATAATTTTTGATAAAGAATATTTGAATTAACTATAACATCCAATTGTGTGCATCTTTGTCATTTTTAGCTGTATTTGATATATAATTTAATATGGATCATTAGATGTTCATAAAACCCTATCTAGTTTTTTTTCATTTTTGATTAACACAGTTAATTTCTATATTCACTCGGAGAACATGGTAGTTTCTTTGAACTCACTCTTATAGAAAAAGAGATATCATAGTGTTTTATCTCTCTCGTTTTTTTGGCAAATTTAGATCTTTTATCAAACTATCAAAATAAGAGAAGTATACTCTCTATTCCAAATAATACATCATTGCTTTATATTAAATTTATTTGTTCTATTATAACAGAGTCTATTGAAAAGGCACTAACAATACATCAAATTAGTTCTACAAAAATCTATTATGAAATGTGCTTTGATAATGCATTTATTTGGTATTGTAGATGTTAATATATATAATTTTTAAACTGGCTCATGCTAGAGAAGTTTATCTTATAAAAAAACTAAACTAAATTGGACTTTCATTTAAATAGAAGGAATACGACTTAGCTATAGGGTAAACATAAAGTGTACAATAACCTACTATGAAGAAAGCACTAAAAATTAAATCAATATTGGTAAGTTGGTCCATCCCACTCTAATTTTTGTTGGTCGTGAAAGACTCAATTAAACAGTCATTGTGTGTTTGTTCTATACATCGGTATTGGTGCTTTCCACTGGAAAATCAAATGATGGACAAAAAATAAAAAATATCTTTTTCCTCTTGTAAGCCTAAGTGATGTAATACAACGGTACCGACAACCACACCGCCATACGAATATAATCCGACGGCCAGCAATTCATGTTTGTTGGCCAGTGCCTCTAACTTGGATCCTCTCTGGTGCCTCCGTGCTTTTGATTTATGTACTAATTTTTACACCCTCTCAATAAACTAATAGCGCAGATTTTTCTCTTTATTCATTTGTATATTTGATATATGAATTGACGTCGAAAGTCACATATTATAGAATCTACTCCCACCATCACATAATATAAGACATATAAAATTTAAGCAAAATTTTGAAATTTTGACCATCTGTTTCTTATAAAAGATGTCATCAATGAATACAAAATTATCATTATTTTTGAAGTGTTGTTGAATACAAATTCAAATATATAGTATTCATACACTAAGTATATGTAATTTAGTCAAAGATTTAAATTGTTGACTTTTGAAAACATGTACGCCTTCCTTTAAGGGATTGAGGGATTATTACTCAATATAATCTTTGATTTAACATGGGTCATTGGATGCCTATAGAATTTTATGGTCTAGATGTTTATGGATATCATAATTTATGGATACTATCGATGAATGTGGTGGCTCCTTCCGCACCATTTACTTGCATATCCCCTCCATTGTCTCGGTGCCTTTGGCTGCGCAAGTAGCACAGGAATCTAGTTTTCTTTGACATTTTGGTTTTACTTGAATTTCATATTTTCTAAATATTTTTTCTTTTTCTTATATTTGTAATTTTTTTCTCTTGGTTTTCAATTATACATTTTCCCTAGATTTTTTTGCTATGTTATTTTAGAAAGAGCTTTCTTGAGTTAACATAATAAGTTATTTACTGATATTCTAAAAAATATATTTTTACTACATTGATGTATAAGATCCAATTATCATTACTAATTTTGTTATGTTCAAAATTCTAACTTCTATCTAGATTATCATAATTTGCAAGATATCAAAACGTGATAGAGGGAATGATGTTTTATAATTGAGTAGCTAGTTACATAGTTTTATTTGGTCCTTGAAAATGACTTTATGTTATAGTTCATTCATTCCAAATATAGAGCTTTGTAACTTTCATCATTTTTTTAGAAAATAGTACCATAATCTATAAGATCAAATTATTTTATTAATTACACCACCTTAAGACAATGACAAAATTAATTAAAATATAGGGTGGATAGAGCTAGTATTGAAAAACCTACCCTCTTTGATAATAGTGTATTTTCTATTTCTTCGGCTATACTTGGTAATATTAATTAACATAGATTGCCCAGACTCTTTTCTTTTGTTCTTAGCGGTTTATCTATTGGAGCTCAGCTACTTTTTTAGAGTCAGATACATGGCTCTTATCTTTTGCTTTTATCAATTTATATTTTGGAGCCGAACTATTGTTTAAGAGTCAGATGATACACGACGTCTCTTATCATTTGTTCTTAGCAATTTACTTATTAGAGCCGAGCTATTTCTTAGAGTCAACTACACTACCTCTAATCCATATTCTATTCGTATATGTATACACTATGTTCAATTCAAATATTTTTTACAGTTTTTCCTAATCAAATACAAAGGCATATCCTATTCGTCTAAAAGGTTCCTAATCAACTTTCAAGCCACTTAAAATTGATATAAGTTGGATATGTGAATGCATGTACGACAAATATGTCCTATGAACTTTCATTAGTTCTTGGGGCGGAGAGTTTTATTTTTTTCCCCCATTAAAATGGTAATCTCTAGATTTTTTCGGTGAACGTGGTTGTTTTTTTAACACTTCCATATTAATATAAATAATAGATAGATATGACGATCTAGGCAATGACGCCCCTGACCATAGATCAACGCATCATTTTCATGCAAAGATATATATTAGCAAACACGGGATACACAGAAAAATCAAGAATGTATGATGATTAAACCAATCACGGAGTAGCGCGTGATGAGCTAGCATGGCATGTGGCTGCTTGGTTCAGTTCAGACTTCAGACCTGAGAGGCAGCCGACAGCCCCAACCAAATCCGGATAGATAGACAGCTGCGCGGTGCTGACTGCCATCTCCGATTCAAATCATTTTATTTGGCATGTCCGATTCAAATCTTTTTATTTGTTTTCTCCTAATCAAATACAAAGCCGTATTCAATTTGTCTAATAGATCCCTAATCAGATTTGAGGCTACCTTAGAATTGATGTTATGCATGGAGATATGGCATACATGTAATATATGTCATATGGACACTTAGTTGAATATGGACCATTAGATCTTCATAAAATTCTACGGTCTAGAATTTTTTTTTCCGATTAATGTGGGAATTTTTTGAACCTTTCGGTGAATATGGTGGCTTTTTTTAACACTCTCTTATTAATATAATAATAGATATTCACATCTGAATATCAGTCAGGGAAGCAATGTGCCTCTCTCGGTCAAGGGTCTCTCTCTTTTTTCTTTTCAATTTGATTTTTTAGAGCAGGCCCACATGAAAACAGACACCCATATCGCATACAGATTCCGTTTTTTACGTTCTAAATATCGATGAAAAGCTAAAATAACAACTTTTACAACCCAACTGACATCACTCTAAAATTCGCTTGCAATTAAGGGAAATTGTCAAGACAATATAGCCTACAATTTATTCGGAAACCCTATTTAGACGACAGCAGCAACCTACGTGAAAACGAATACCCATGTCATATATGGACTCCGTTTTCGATGTTCTATATATTGCCGGAAAGCAAAAAATAATATTTCTTACCAAACTGACACCACCAAAATTTCAGTCACATGCAAAGCGAAATTCGAAACAATAGGAAATGGAATTTATTTGCGAAGCTATTCTTATATGTATTGATCTAGAGGTGCATAGGGATTTTTTTCACCCGTTGCAACGCACGGGCATTTTGCTAGTTTTAATAATCCTAGTGAAGATAATAGACGATGGAGTTCTTCGTCTTTTTTATTAAATTAAATTAAATTAAATTAAATTAAATTATAGTTTAGATTGTTGATGATGGTAGTGTATATCTTGTTATATTTGATATAAATCTTTGATTTAAAATAGATGGTCAGATATTTATAGAATTCTATAGTGTAGTTTTTTTACTGATACGGTGCAGTGATACCATAATTTCTGGATCCTATAAAAAACTTGGTGCCTTATTAGCTTTTAAATAGTTGTATTGGTACAAAATATTTGGATTAACCATAGCAACCAATTGCGTGGATATTTTCCATTTTCTACTTATATTTGATACATGATACAATATAGAGACCGTTTGATATTCATAAAAACCAACTCTGCAGATTACTTTCTTATGTTTTGATTAATGTGGTAATTTCAAGTCTCCATCAGCGAATATAATGGCTTCTTTTAACATTCTCTCATTTACAGAACTTAGAACGTCACGCATATTGTGTGCTATTCTATACTTCAGTACTTTTGCTTTCCACTGAAAGATTAGAGGGTAGTAGTTGAAAAATGAAGAACATGTCTTTTTTCTAAGCTTTCTTCAAAGATGAATACAAATATATCGATTATAAACATTTCACTCTAATATTGTTAGTCGTAAAAGAGCTCTAATTATTATTAATCGTAAAAGATTAAATTAAGCAAGCATATTGTGCGATAACTCTACACTGCTGTTGGTTTTCATCGGAAGAGAAAATTAAAGGGTAGTAGCTGAAAAACAAACAATATGTTTTTTATCGTAAACCTAAAAATTGTTTTTATTAGAGCAGATCTACTTTTGTTAGAGTCACTATGTCTAATCCATATTTTTTTTTATATTTCTGTCCTTATCTTATGTAAGATAGACCATGCCCGATCTGAATTTGTTTTATACTTGTTTCCTAATTAAATACAAAGCCGTATCCTATTTATCTGGTAGATTCCAAACGAAATTTCAGGCTATGTTAGGTTACGTACGATTCACCATGTCCGAACCAAATTATTTTTTTAATAATTTTTCCCTAATCAAATACAAACTCATGCTATTTGTCTCGTTGATTCCTAATCGAATTACAGCCTATGTAGAATCGATGTCCTGTATGGAACAACACGTTGGATATGAGAACGTGTATACATCATATATGTATTATCTTGTATAAGCTATATAGACTCCTTGTTAAATGTAGACCATTAGATCTTTGCAAAATCCGACAATAGCGAGGTTTTCTTTTTTTCATGATTAATGTGATAATATCTAGATCCGCTCAGTGAACGTGATTTCTTTTAACCCTCCCATAATATAACATATTTTATAAATATAATTTGTTCATTGACGGGAAGAAAATATATCATGGGTAATACCTGATCTCTTGCCGTAGACGTCAAGAAGGCTGTCAAGGAGACGGGCTTGTTTTTTTGTTAGCTGATGATGGCTGCGGGTTGCTAAAAGATCATATTGTGTACGTTGTTTTTTGGATCTTAGCGAATATATATAGGCTTTTGGAGAGAAGAATCCGTTCCCTTTTCCTTCTGCTTTCCTGTTTTGAAATGTGTGCTTCCTAAAAAATATTATTTTTTTCTAAAGAGAGAAATCCGAATTATATTTGCAACTATATAGATATGATATGACTCTTGATTAAATTAAATGTGGACCGTTAGATCTTCATAAAATCCAACGGTGGAAGGCTTTTTTTTTTTCCGATTAACGTAGGAATTTTTTTGCCCTCTCGGCGAACGTGGTGGATTCTTTTAACACTCCCTTATTAATATAATAGATACGACCCAAAATAACAGCCTATTTTCAGACGACTAATGCCACCATCAGCTTGGAAAGGTTGATCATACGTCCAATTTTCAGGGCATGCAGAATCGAGCTCGCACTTTGTGGTGCATGCTAACAAAAACTATATATAGCACTAAATTCCATCGGTCATGACCATTGCCCAAAACTGAGTTTTAACATATAGTGAGAAAGCAAGCTTCTTGTCCAAAAAATAACAAAGAAATAGTGTGGGCACATTTATTCCATCCCTGCATTACCAAGAGCATCCACCTTAATCTCCATCAAGAGCCAATCCTTCCTCAGATTCTTAGGCAGCCCTAAAAGATATACGAACCGGCGGCAATCGTCTTGGCTAAGAATGCTATACGCCTTTAGCATATCATCTCGATCCAATCCATAGCTCTGATCTCTTGAAATGCCACCAAGAACGCCAACACTTGCATAGCAGGCCCGGAGGACTTCATGCTAGAAGCGCGAGCTGAATCTCCAGCTCCATTAGGCTGTGGCTCATCGACGGCAACGACAGGTGATGGGATCATGTCCATAAGGCCTTTGGACACTGAGGATTCACCCTTGCGGCCACTAATTGGATAATTAGAATTCAAGTAGTAATAAACTCTTACTAGGAAGAAGATCCGTAGAAAGATGTAGTCCATTGGACTGACGGTACACTAACAGTATGTCTTTTCTCCTTGTGTCAACTAAGATCAGAAATCCTGTCTTGTCGGTGTTGGAGGTCCTATTTTTTCCATAGAACCACCCACACACAGGAAAGCAGATGACATGGGGTTCATCATCATCCATGCTCACGATAGGGCAGAGCAGTGACACACGTGGAATGCCCTTGTATGTATTTAGGGCCCAGAGCTCGGTGGCGTCGACCATGACATCCATCACCCACATCATGTCGTCCTTCCCCAGCGTCCAGGTGTTGATGGTGTAGGCATGGCGTGAACGCTGGCAGTGTGTGGAACCTATACCACCGCAGCAGCATCGCGGATCGACACTGACGAACTTCACCGAGCCGCCGGCGGTGACGCACACGTTCCTGCACGGTCCCGGGCCAGAGAGCGGCATTGCCGCCACCTCCGGAGGTAGAGGCAAGTGCTGCAGCACGAGGCTCTCCTCGAACACGTTGCACAGCAGGAGCCCGCGGTCGACGTCGACCCAGCACAGCAGAGAGTCACCGACGGGGAGGACGGTGCATGTTGTCCACGAGGACAGCAGCTCATCCTCCGCATTCTTGGCGTCGCCGGCGTGGCTGGTCCTGATCGGCGGCCGCGTGGCGCTCCACCGGTTGGAGCGGAGCAGGAGGAGCTCGGCCTCCTTTGGAGTTCGAGCCGCCGTCCGCGTGCCATCCGTCGGCGGCGGCTGAACCAGCTCAAGCTCCGCCACCGCAATCTCGTCCTCCCCGCGGCGCTGGAGGCCGGTGCTCTCATGACACAGATCTCGTTTCACAGGGCCCGGTCCGTACGAATGAGATCTCTCCATTTCCTGCTTGGTGAGGTAGTACGGGGCTACGGCCGGAGCAGGCTCAACGTCGGCGGCCGTGGGGGCTCGGCGGAGGCGGCGCCGGCACTATAAACGAAGTAATCGGCCATCTCGTCTCGGCCTAGGGATGACGACCTCGACCTTTCTTTGAATGAAAGGTAGATGAGCACGGAGTCGCCGTGAGTCGCGACGACGGAGCCATGGGTGTCCATAGCGCCCTGCGGGAAGTCGACGCAGACAGACGACACGGCCGGGTGGCGCCGCAAGGCGGAGGGAGACGTCGATGTGGCGGCCACGTGAGGTGTGCGCGGTCACCAGTCATGGCGTCGGTGGTGGTGGAGGAACCCACGGCCTCATCGGCTCTTCTGTTGAGCAGTACCCACCGAGGGTAGGCGGTGGCCGCCGACGAATTGAATGGTGGGGTGGTTACGTCGGCTTCGGTCTCCATGGCCGTCGCCGCCGCCGCCGCCGCCACGGGCTGGGCCGGGGTTCCCTTCATTTTACTCCGAGAGGAATAATCAGATGATTGATTGGTGAATGCAGATATGCATGTCCGTTGTTTTCGGTAGGCTCCAAACATATACGTACGTACGTAATGTATATCGAAATACATCTACCCCGTATACATCTCTTCCTTCCTGTGTCTAATAATGGAACAGAAGATCGCATGCATCTACGTACGAACGTGAATTATATACTCCAATGTTATAAGCGCCAAGAAAGAATGCGAAAATGACTCTATAGGGACCTCACTCCTCAGATTTTACACTAATACATACTTGTAGAATTTGATTGAATATATAAGATCACTTGGACACCAATAGAACAAGGATAACGAGCATCTTACGCAACGAGCGCATGCTGCGACGCTCGCCAGCGGGATCAGTCTTCAACGCGATTCACATGCTAAACACTCTGCCGCACAATCAGTGAGTGCGCGCGTTGTATAAGTGCTTGTTTGGATGGATGAGTATTGGAGAGGATTGAAGTGGATTGAATCTCTTTCCATATAAATTTGACTAGGGATTGAATCCACTCCAATCCCTTCGATGTTCTTACATCCAAATAGGCTCTGAGGGTTGGGCATGGATAATAAAGTCTATATAAGCTCCAGTTTATGGATGGTGCTTACTTTATGCCCCAACCTATACAACCAGATTTTTGACACCTTATTATAAACTATAGAAAATCATTCAAATCAATCCCTAATATGGTTTTATAACACGCCGAAAATCATCCTCGTAAATTTTCTCTGATACTTTCCTAATTTCAAAATTAACTTCCTCACAGTATAGAGATTCCTAAAGTATCTTATGGAGACATTGCTATTTTTAAGCATAAATTGCATTCTTGTGATGAGTTGGTGTGCCAAAAGAGCTGGCTCGAGTTCATGAACGAGTCAAGCTGAGCCGTTTCTCTAACTAGTTATCTTTGCGAGTCGAGATGAGCCGAGCCAAGCCAACTTGTTAGCTTAACGAGCTAGCTCAAGCTGGACCATGCCGAGCCAAGCCGAGCCGATCTGAATGGATCCTCACTGGCGTCAAAATTTCAGGAGAAAAGTCCACATTGCTTCCCACGGCCATGCCACGTGCAGGTGGAACACAAAGCGCGCGGACAGGTGCGGTGTGGCCTGCAGTGGTATGCAGTACGTGTCAGAACCCGGCGGAGGCAGGCAGGCATTATGGCAGAGCATGGCGCACGACAGGGTTAATGCATGTTAATTGTATCCGGTACGGGCCTGATTAGATACTGTAGTATCTAGGTAAACATAGCTGATCGATGGGAATATGGGATGCAGGATGTGTTTGTTTGGTGTTCCATCGGTTTGCACCTAAGAGTCATTCAGGCTGGGCGTTTGGTTCCTTGGTCATCTGTGCTAGCATACTTTGCGCCATGCAGAATCAGGCTTCGAGGCAGGCCCACGGAAAATGAGTTTCAGTCTCCTTTCTCCAGAGCCAGGAATCGCTCCATATGTGCATCGCATTAGGCATTGCACTTCCAACATTCGCTCTAAAAGCTAGGTATCTAATTATTGCCATAGATCAGCTAGCACTTTGCTGACAAAGCGCACATGAAGATATAAAATAAAAAAAAACTCAAAGAAGACATCAAACAAAACTTTCTATTATACTGTACATTTTTATTCTCTTTGTCACCTAAGAAATAATGTGAGGTATATATGGACGACGTATTAGTTGAAATTTTAGATAATAGGATTCATAAATGTACACTCTCCACACTATTATGTCGCTAATTACATCATTTTTTCTAAACACATTCCTTTATGTTTATATTTAACTGTTCATCTGAAGTCGATAGCTGGGCCGCCAGTACAGTACTGGGTGTGTTTTTTGCGTTGTGCTAGACCGAATTTTATCGTTCCGTACTAGTATGGCATTCATATTTATTTGACAAACTGACTACCCATTCATGTATTCTTATATTAGAACCGTATGTATGTGTGTAAAGAAAGATACATAGAAGTTATACCACTAGAGAATTTTAGATTACAATTAAATCATATCAACTAATTCAAAATAAAAAACTAAACAAAAATAATTAATGCTAACAAATAAGAAATAAATAAATAAATAAATTACACTTCTATTAATAGTATACTAGCAAAAATGCCCGTACGTTGCTACGGAGAAATAACCCTTAGGAATAAAATTTACAAATCTACACTCAGACTCATTAAAGTAAGCGTTGTGATCTAGTAGCCACCAGCTGAAATGGCCATTGCAGGCTCAGTTTGGAATCGAAGCATACCTCGGAGATCTCAGGCCGGACAATCAGCATATTTTTATCTTTATCCTAGTTTAACAACTCTCCAATTGGAAGGATTTAAGGAGAATTTTTGATCTAGTGTGGATTTGAAAACCCACCCGTCTTTCTAATTCGCTCTAATACGAGGGTTGCTAGTCCTTTCGCTTTTCTGGAGGAAGTTTAGATTCCCTAACTTAATTAGGCATTACAATTGCCAGTGTCTTTAGTTGTTAGTATTATTTCCCGGCACAAATTACAAGGCCAGTGTGGGGGATAGATATCCCCTGGGCCCTCACGGCGTAGATTCAGTACATGGGCCGTTGGAGGGCCCAGTAGAGACAGCAGGTCTTTTTCAGAGTGCCGACTGGTCTCGTGGGCCCGAAAACGGATGGAGAGCTTGAAGACCAAGTTAAAGGCACTATAATTCAGGAAAGACGCAGGGGAGTTGGTTCGGACTCTGGATTACGAGAGTAGCAGGACTCAAGGAAGGAAACATGTAATCGTGGATTCTGTGTACTCTTTAGGTTTCCAAACAAAGTAGGATTCGTAGATAGAAATTGACTTGTAACCCAAGTTTGGCCAGATTATATAAGGCGGGTGAGGGACCCCTACGTAGAACATCTATCATCTCATCGTACGCCAGCTACCAAACCTTCAGACCCTCGTTGTAACCTCGAGAACTCAGATCAATACAACTCACCCCAAACAAGACGTAGGGTATTACGCTTATTGCGGCCCGAACCTGTATAAATCCTCGTGTTCTGTTGTATCTCTACGCAAACCATCGAGCTACGCTGATTTCGCCACCCCAAAAGCATCACGTAACACATCCCGTGGTGCATTGCCGGTATCAAACACTGACAGCCAGTATTTTCAATTCGCCGAATTACCTAGTGCGGTTTTCACATCGCAGTGTTCAGAATGTAAAACACATGTTTTTATCCCTTTGAGATAGGACCCGAATAATTGATGAAACCAATTGGTTTTTTAACCACTAACTCATCAGGCCTGCCTAACATTGATTGTCGGCGGAATAGCCAATTTGATTCGCGAACTATCGTATAAAGCTTGTTTTCATCCTTCAACTATTGAAACGGCTATTAAGTCCTCAATGAATTCGTTTAGGCCCAATCTCGTCTTTGGACTGACGTGGAGGGCTACATCAACAGTCCAATTCATGCACTTTTACTCTTTTGCCCCAAAAAACAACTGACATGAACTGCAAAGACATCCTCTAGAGGGAGTGCATGTCAGAATCAGGTTCATGTTGGTTGTTAATATTTGACATGAACGTGGAGGCCAATCTAGCGCTCCACTCCCTCCCACTGCAAAGGCATTCTCTAGAGGGAGTACAGCTGTTGTAGTTGAGACAACAATAGCAATAACACTCCCTCTCACATGAATTTGAGATTTTGGTCATGTGAAAAAAAGAGTATTATGTTAGTCGTTGGAATGATCGATTGATCCTGTAACGATCATGTAAAATATTATATTCTCTTTTGAATTTGCTTCTCAAAAATACATTAGAACCAAAGTACAACGGTTTCTAGAAAAACTTTGATTTTAGTGGGGTTTAGAAATAATGTGGTATTAATTTCATAGCAAATTGTAGACCATCATATAAAAACCATAGTTTTTACAAACTTTGCTAGCAAATAGGTTCTTAGAGTACATCTGCCATGTGGACAACGTACAATTGTGTTACCACTGGTCAGGCATCGTTGTGCGGAGATCTGAAACCCTCTATCCACCCACCCCCACTCCCCTTCACATTTTCCTTACTAAATTCTGCCCATTGCAGCCAACACAGCCCATCACCTCTTCTTCTCCTCCCTAGCGTCATCGCCGCCATCATGCTTCCTCCTGTGCCAAAGAGCGCCGCCCTGCCATTGTCGCCGTCGTGCGCAGTTCAGGGTTCGGGTTGCCAGGAGGTCTCCTCCACTTGTAGCCTTAGAGGGGAGGGCTGTGGGCAGTGGCCGACCCGGCGGCAAGAAGGCGCGACGCGGGTGGCGACGACGAGCGTGGGGTGGGGTGGTGACGATGAGCGCGGGGAGGAGTGGCGTTGACGGCAGCGGCAAGGAGGCGGCAGATCCAACAGGATCTGGCCACACCGGTGATGGAGGCGGCGGCGACGGGGAGCGCGGGGTGGTGGCAACAGCGAGGAGACTGGGGGAGCTAGGGAGGAGGTAGGGGCTCACATGCGGGCGAGGGTCTAGGGTTGAGAGCATGGGCGTGAGGAGAGATCCTAGCCATCCATCTTCATATTCAAGGGTTCAAAATTTGGGTGCCAAGACCTTTGAAACACTCTAATGTTGCATAGACAGGCTCGTTCACAAGCGCATGCTCTTTCAGAAGCACATAAGGATTTGTCGCTTTGACCAGCTGGTCGGTTGCATCAGGCGCCACACATATTGCTCCGAAAATGCAACCTATTTCAAGATTGTCCAGATACTCTGTCAAATAACTGGACTACACCCCTTTAATTAACTTCGTGTTAACCACCGTACAACGGAGCACCAAACTCCGGCCTGCTGCTGGCCAAGGAACTCGCTCAGGGAGTGTTGTTTCAGAGAAAAACTCTCTGCTCTCAACTCTGAATGGCGCACTCGACCTATCTCATCCATTTTTTTTTTTGAAAAAAAAAACAAAGATAGTGAAAATAAAATGCTGCTCATCAACTGTGCATGAGTGGAAACCTAGCTCAGCATCATGTGAATGCCGACCATAGTGAACTGTGCTCACTGTATGAGTGTGTTAAAATGCAGTGTGCAGTTGACGATGGTGGTGACAGGAAGAGAAGAAGTGCACTGAATATGTGGTCGTCGCGAAGACTTCTTTTGGTAGCTAGTGGGCATCCTGGCGAGGCGGTCGTGCTCGCCGGAGACAACATTGACCACCGGAAGAGTTGCCCACTGCGGCACCCATTCAGCAATGATATGATCAGGCAGCAACAAGTCGAGCACTTCAGTGTCCAGTGGTTGTAACTGTAACCAAACACTATTCCAGTACAAGTATCTCTAGCAGATGCTCCTATATAATTCACTGGCGCTCTCGCAAGTCGCACACAACGGATGCACCGCCAGTCCTCTCGCTCCGATGCGTCGCGGCGACTGATCTAGCTACTGATCGATCAGCGAACTGTAAGCATCTGATGTCCTCTTCAACAGACATTTCATCATCTCCCTCATCCTCGTCTAGCACATTCCTTGACACCTCAATGCTTCGTTTTATAGTTTGCTTAAAAATACGCTTGCTTCCATAGGCCCCCACAACCTCAACCCTCCCTCACAGTCACACAGCTCTTCTTTACTACCACACCACATAGGTAACTGATGCTTTTTCCTTCTCTTAATTTTTTTATTCTTGTATTAGACATTTGAGTGTCTAAATGGCTTTGGATAAATATATTGTCAACTACAAGCAAGTTTCATAGATCTCGTTGAAACTATTCCTTCTACCCTGAATTATAGTTCTCCATTGAATTTTAGATACGATGTTTGACCATTCATCTTGTTCAATATGCTAGTTCAGATACTAAAAAAAATATAAGGTTAAAATATTTATGATGACAAATAAACCATAAAACAATAAATTATATCCGCATTGTTTCTAAATAAGATGAATGGTCAAATATTTTATCTAAAAACCAACAGCGACCTAGAATTTGTGGTAGGGGTACGCCTTTCTATATAGAGTGCTTCCGGTATAGGCTTAAACTTTCAATTTTTGAATTTTGTAAAAATGAGTATTTGATCATATAAACAAATGCAGTTGAAAAAGTTTGACTTACACAGTTATAAATCTGTTTTTCTTCATCCGTCTTCATATAAAAAACTATGAATTTATTGGTACGGTAACATTTTTACATACGGTTGTACCTATATACTGGTAATGAAAACCTTCTATCACTGTCGATTCATGGCTTGAACCAGCAGTGATGTATCACTGCCCATCACCGTCGGTTTAAGCCATAAACCGGAAGTGATATGAGGCATGTCATAGCTAGTTTGTGTTATCGCTGCCAAATTTTTCTCATTTTTGCTAATTTCAGGGCTTCAAAAATCTGAACTGGTAATGATACTGCTATCACTGATGGTTTTTATATAACCAGCAGACGTGATAGTTTGGTTGGGATGACCAATTCTGTAGTAGAGAAAAATAAAGTTTATTATGAGTTTTCATCTATTTTAGCCAAAGATGTCCATAGTAATTCTTCACCATTTTCTCTAGGAGTGTTAAAATTTCAATCCCTAAATTTCCATCAAATTATAGCAAAATTTAATCAAGAAATAAATTCTTTGACTAGCCAAACAACTGAATCAATTGAATCATGTACTTAATGAAATGATTTCTTCTACACCGTTCGAGAAAAAACAGGAACTGAATACTAGTGTTAATTCTCTGAATTTTTGTGACATCTGAATTTTTTTGCGGTTTGAATCCCACAACCCTGCTCACACAACGAAAGAGTTCAGAATAATGAAGTCTTAACCATGTATTTTTTTCTAGTGGACAAACAAAGCAGAAAAGCTAGTGCTGAAAAGTAAGAAGGATCAAGTCTGGTGAAAATTGCTAAGGTATTTTGAGTAAACTAAATGGCAGCCACATTTTTCTAATTTCAGGTCCATGCTTGTCTCATTACTAAGTATTAACTAACCAATATATATTTATACCAAATTTAGGAGGCTATCACCATGAAGGCAGTTGTAGTTGTAGAGTTTCTGCTGCTGGTTATTTCCTGCAGCGCCATCGCCTGCAGCTCTGCTTCTGGGAGTGAAACAGACCGGCTGTCACTGCTTGACTTCAAAATGTCAATCACTCTTGATCCACAACAAGCCCTGGTCTCATGGAACGACAGCACAAACTTCTGCAGCTGGGAGGGCATCCTGTGCACATCAACACACCCACGTCGTGTCGCTTCTGTTCGCCTCGAACAGCAAGGCCTGGTCGGGCACATCTCTCCTTCACTTGGAAACCTAACATTCTTGAGAAACCTCTCCCTTGCCAGGAACCAATTTACCGGCGAAATCCCTCCATCGCTTGGCCACCTCCAGCAACTCCAGTACCTCTTCCTGAGCAACAACACACTACAAGGAAGGATACCAAGCTTCATAAATTGTTCAAGCCTCAGGGTTGTGTGGATGGAAAACAATGGTCTGATTGGGCCATTCCCTGCAGGGCTGCCTTCTGGCCTTCACCAGCTGCAGATCTCAGGGAACAATCTTACTGGAATCATCCCTGCATCTCTGTCCAACATCACAACACTTGCTGGGATTAGCTGTGTATATAATAAATTTGTGGGCAATATCCCAAATGAGTTTTCGAAACTATCAAATATGCAGCTGCTGTATATGGGTGCAAACAAGTTATCAGGAAGGTTTCCAAAGGCTGTCCTGAATCTTTCTGCCCTCACTGACCTCAGCCTTTGTGTCAATCTGTTCAGTGGGGAGGTACCACCAAATCTTGGCAGCGTGCTGCGAAACCTTCTGCTGCTCGAGTTGTGTGGCAACTTCTTTCATGGACCTATCCCACCTTCATTGGGAAATGCATCCAATCTATATTACATTGAGTTATCTAGGAACAATTTCAGTGGGGTGGTGCCTAGCACAATTGGCAGGCTGAAGAAACTGGAAATGCTGAACCTTGAATATAATCAGCTGCAAGCAGAGAACTACCAAGACTGGGAGTTTCTTGACAGCTTGGGTAACTGCACCGAGTTGATCGATTTCTCATTGACAGGAAATCGTCTAGAAGGTCATGTACCAGCTTCATTAGGCAACCTTACCAACAAGCTCCAGTATCTGTACTTGTCGAAAAATCAACTGTCAGGGCAATTTCCTCCTGGTATAGCAAACCTTCGCAACCTGTTCATTGTATCATTTGGTGTGAATCAATTTTCAGGTGCAATTCCTGAATGGCTTGGGGCCCTCAAGAATTTGCAACTGATAATGCTAGAGAACAATTTCTTTACTGGTGCCATTCCATTATCCTTTTCAAATCTATCACTACTAGAAGAGCTATATCTAGACTCAAACCAGTTGAGCGGCCAAATACCTGCAAGCTTTGGGAACCTTCCAATCCTTCTATCACTGAGCATTTCCAACAACAATCTTTATGGTGCCATACCAAAGGAACTCTTTAGAATTCCAACAATAGTGCAGATTTTTTTGTCTTACAACAAACTAGATGCACCACTTCATCAAGACATTGGCAATGCCAAACAACTCACAGATTTGCTACTTTCATCAAATAAAATTCCTGGATCAATTCCTAGTACTTTAGGCAATTGTGAAAGTTTGGAAGACATCGAGTTGGACGATAATGATTTCAGCGGGAACATTCCCAGTTCATTAGGCAATATAAACATCCTGCAAGTTCTCAACTTGTCTCAGAACAATTTGACTGGTGTAATACCAGAATCCCTTGGAAGGTTACAACTTCTAGAGCTACTAGATTTGTCATTCAATAATCTTAAGGGTGAGGTCCCATCAAAAGGAATATTTATGAATGCAACTGCTATGCGAATTGATGGAAATCAAGAACTATGTGGTGGGCTACCAGAGTTACACCTGCTCACATGTCCTGTCACGCCTTTGGATTCAGTGAAGCACAAGCCACCATTTGTTCTGAAAATAATCATCCCGGTGGCCATAGTAGTGTCATTAGCTATCGTCATTTATGCTTTACTGTTGTTCCAGAGGAGGAAACAAAATAGAAAATCTATTTCTTTGCCCTCATATGGGAAAGGAATCCCCAGAATTTCTTACGGTGACCTTGTTAGAGCAACAGAGGGCTTTGCAACATCCAGCCTAATCGGTCAGGGAAGGTATGGTTCTGTTTATCAAGGAATACTATCCCAAGATGGAAATGTCATTGCCATCAAGGTCTTCAGCTTGAGTACAAGAGGAGCACAAAAGAGTTTCATCACAGAATGTAAGGCTCTGAGGAATGTGCGACACCGCAACCTCATACCTATCCTTACTGCATGCTCAGGCATGGATTCTAGCGGAAATGATTTCAAAGCGCTTGTCTATGAGTTTATGCCAAAAGGAGACTTGCATAATTTATTGTACTCAGCCCGAGACACCGAAGGGTCACCATGTCTGAACTATATTTCTCTAGCCCAGAGGCTAAACATCCTGGTGCATGTCGCGGATGCGTTGGAATACCTCCACCATGGCTACCAAGAAACTATCGTACACTGTGATCTGAAACCGAGCAACATTCTTCTCGATAATGATATGGTAGCTCATGTTGGAGACTTTGGGCTCGCAAAGTTCACATTCGATTCTGCAACATCATCTGTTGTGGACTCAAACTCCACTTCCTCCATTGCGATCAAGGGGACCATTGGATATGTTGCTCCAGGTACTGTCCATCCCTTTGTTTGGATTATTGGATTATGTATCCATATAATGATGCATTCCATTCTTCTTTTACATAGTTGCTTTTACTAATAACCATCCCATAAATGTGATCTACAGAATGTGCAGGTGGCGGTCACGTTTCGACCGCCTCGGACTCCTACAGCTTCGGAGTTGTTCTCCTTGAGGTATTCATTAGGAGGCGGCCAACGGACGACATGTTCAGGGACGGGATGAGCATTGCAAAGTTTGCAGAGACCAACTTCCCTGACAACGTGTTGCAGATCGTTGACCCACTGCTGGTGCACGAGCTGGACGTCGCTGAGACGCAGATTCTTCAGTCGGTGCTGAGCGTTGGGCTCTGCTGCACCAAGATGAACCCCAACGAGCGCACCAGCATGCAGGAGGTGGCTGCCAAGTTGCACGGGATCAGGGACGCGTATCTCAGAGGGAACTGAAGGGCCAGCTCTGTAGTTTGTCTTCTGAATGCATAACTTGCAAAATAAACTTTAATCTGTCGTGTGTGTACTTACATGGTTTTCCTTGTTCAGTCTTTTTTAACATTTTTTCCTTGTTAAGTTGGTAACAAAAAAAAATACTATAGTTATTCTTCTCAAATCTGAAGGCGTCATTTGAGCAGCAACAGACACACCTTAATTAAATACTCCGTAATTAATACATAAAGCGCTATGTAACTATAACTATACTCACCAGACTACCCACACCACCTTCTATATTTTAGACTGTTTTACATTTACATTTAGGCTCTCTGGTGAATACAGTCTAAGTTCGCGATTTGTGAAACGTAAAAGACAAGGCGGCCTTTCCAATCAGTGCTGTGGCTCCGACCTGACGACCACGCCGTCGGCTTTCGGTCCCTTTGGTTTGCGCGTGACAGGAACACTATGAGGGGTCTTCAGTCTTCTCAGACGTTGGGCCTTGGGCGGCTACGGTTTTCATGCCACCCACGGCAGAGGACTAGTATGGAATGTGGACTTTAATCATGACAGCGCGAATTAAGCTATTCCACTACTAGTGCATCAATGTCATGAATCAATGTCATGATCCTAGCATTATTCGCCAAGTTTGACTATGTGAAGTTGAATTGAACTCAATTTTAGCTATCTTACTACTAGTGCATCAATCCCATTCTTAAGCAAACGCCCCCAACATTTTTTTTCACTATATCAGATTTTGTTAATTTGCTCATACTATCATAGAATACTCATGTAGATAATTTTTTATATTTATTTGTCTACGTTACTTCTAATAATTGGTTTCTTAATATACCATATGGGTTGCCAGATGGTTCTGATTTTTATGTGAATTTTCATCGTTTATCTTTTTCTCTAGAATAGAATGTCCGATAAAATAGAATAGATCTAAGGGCTACTGTTTTTAAGAATACTAGATGGGTTACTAGATGATTCTAATTTTACAAGGTTGGAAAAAAAGAGTTGTTCATCGTACGAAATCCAATGATTTTAAAATAGGTAGTACTAGGGAAGCCTGGCGGTAAAAAAAAGTGGGACCAGTACCTATATAGACTTTTTTAATTCAATAAAGTCCTTTTTATGACAGCTAGTAAAAGTTCAATGGGACTTTCTTGGTACCGATAGATACTTCTCCAACCACCACAAATTTTTTTCTACTATGATTTACTATGAGAGCTAGTAAAGTACTAGTATTTTTTATGCGAATTTCTATGATTTGTCTTTTCTCAATCTCTTTTAGAGCTTTGATAGAGGGAAATCAAGGGCTATGAATGTCTTTTCCCACTACCATAATCTGCTCTAAAAGTCTTGAAAATAATTACATTTTTGAATGGAGAGATTAGAAAACAGTACACCACGCCGCATTCACACCCATCAGGTCATCACACCTTCCTGTCTGATGATCAAACATTCGTACCTTCGTACCAAAGAGACTGTCAGTCGGTCAAGCACGTCTGGTTGACAAGACACACTACGTCTCAAGTCCTCAGGCTGAGTCCAGCAGTCCATGTAAAAAGTCGTGTATAGTACAAAATGACATTATAACAATACTATTCACAGAAAAAGAGATAGTTGGAATAGTATATAGTGTTTTTACCCTAGCTGCTGGTCTTGGCCTCACCCAGCTATTCCGTCCGTCCTCAAATACAAGTCATTCTTTATTTCAGTGTACTATATTTAATCATTCGTCTTTTTAAAAGAAATAAAATAAAATTTATTTTTTATAATTACGTTTGTAATTTTAAGTATTTTCATTCTATATAACTTATTTTTAATTATTGAATTAAATTTTTGAATAAGACGAGTGATTAAATGTGCATAGAATTAAAAAACAGTGACCACCTTTTCGAGTATGTCTTAATGGCTTGACCCCAAGTCATCCAGGGGCCATGGGTGGCTCAGCTGGTCATTATCTTCTTCCTTACAAAGATGGCATATAACGACTGAACTAACTCCTGTTGCTTTCGAGTTGTTTGCTGAAGGAGCAGTCTCAATTCAGCAAGAAGTATAAAGCAGAGAAACGGTGCTTTGTCGGAGGGTCTGAAATTGTGTTCGAACGGTGGGGTTCGGTGGCTACCTCGGTGATCTCTTCGAGTGCTGCAATTGGACGACTTCAAGTGCAAGTGCATGCCACCAAGAGGTAAACATCATCCCTCCTGTTAAAGGTCAGCACCAAAATATGTACTACTAACCTATTATTATCTGAATTTCTTCTTTTCCTGTCTGTGCACATAATCATGGTCTAGCAGAAGTGGCCATGAAGCTTACTGCCATGGGACAGTTTAGAGTGTCTTCAGCGGGTTGTCCAAATAGACTGTATATAGTACAAAACGATACCGTAGCGTTACTGTAGACAGAGTGGGAGATAGTTGAAATAGTGATAGACAAAGGTAGATAGACATCCCGCTGGAGACAGCCTTACTGTCGTGGGATAGTAAACCTTGTTTATTATACCATGACCGAATTTGTGCTACGTCAAGTTTTTGGTTTCATTTGGCATGGTGGAGCAAGTCCATGTGCTTGGAGGGCCGGATCATGCGTTTGCCAGCAAAGTATGTGTTGAAGAATGTTTTTTATATAAATTCAAATTGAATATGAATTCAAAACCAAGACAAGCAATATATCACATAATAAAATTGTGCAACGGCATATATGCATCAAAAAGTCTTGTTGGCTCATGATTATTTTTATTTTACTATTACTAATTAAAGGCTAAAAAATGCATGAATTACAAAGGGCGGTAGAAAAAAATAAATTCTAGAAAAACTACTACCGCAACGGTTAAAGTTGTTTATTAACTCTTAATATACATAAACCTTTTAAAAATCAAACCCGTGCGAGATCACGAGTTGATGGACTAGTTTAAGGCTGAGTCTAAGAGAGACTCTATCCCCTATCATTATTCCAACTACCCCTCTTTCTGTATACAGTACACTACAGTACTGTAATAGTACACGAATCCCCATTTTGCTTCCACCGTTGGACTCAGCCTAACTAATTAGACAACAATTTTAATAAACCCGTGTCATGCACGACTAGACACATAAATTATATTTTATTTAAAGGAAAAATTTTGGTACTGAAAATTAGGGTGAGATCTTTTGAAGACTTTCCCAGGGATCCAACCAGCTAGGTCACCGGTTCAATGGTCCAACCAGCAGCCGCCGCACACCTCGCCTGATCCCCGCTGCCGCGCGCCTCGCCCGAGCCCCGCCGCCTCCGCCTGCCTCAACCCGCCACCGCACGTACGCCATCCCCCGTCACCTGAGCCCCGTCGCCGCATGCATGTGCCGCCCGAGCTCAACCTCCACTCGACCCGCTGCCGCAAAGCGCGCCGCCACCAGCCGCCGCAAGCCCGCGCTGCCTGAGCCCACCGAGTTTCTCTCCCAGGTCGACTACCTGCTCGGCAAGCGGGCATTTTTTTTTTGATAAAGAAGACTTTATTAATTTCAAAACATCGCATCAAGTTGATATAAAGTATTGAAATCTCTTCTAGCCTCTGCTCATCAAGAAGCACACAGCCTAAACAAAAGTAGCACACACACTCTAGTGACAATCAATCCGACGACTAGATCGCCACCCATGAACCTGGGAAAACTGCGCTAAGAATCGCGTAGCCTCCACAACCGTAGCTTGCTGATCCGCCTTCTGTTGCACCGCCCATGTACGGAGCCAGTGGGAAGTGGCATAAATAACCTGCAACGGGGAATAGATCGTTTTTCTCTCAAAACAAAATCATTTCTGGCTAGCCAAAGAGCCCAACAGATGCTTGCCGCTCCTAGCAAAACAATGTTTCTAATATTGTGATTAAACCCCTCTAGCCAGCTACCAAACATATTAGAGACACTAGAAGGTGCACGTATCCCGAAGGCTAAATAAATTATACCTCAGACCATACAAGCGAAACGACATTCGAAAAACAGGTGCTTAATTGTCTCTGGTTTATGACAGAAGCAACAAGATATGTCTCCATGCCAAGTGCGCTTGACCAGGTTGTCCTTAGTTAGGATTACTCCTCTCCTAAGGTACCACAAGAAGACTTTAATCTTAAGCGGAGCTTTTAATTTCCATAATCTTTTGTTTAGATTGGGTACTTCATTCTTAATCAAAGCCTGATAGTGGGATTTCACCGAGAACTGACCGGATTGGGTCAGACTCCAATGAAAAGTATCATCCTCTTGTGATAACTAAATGTTAGCAATACGTGAGCGCAATTCATTCCACGCCGCTAGCCTAGGCCCAATTAATGTTCTTCTCCAAGAAAAAGCTGCTTCTGTATCTGTTAGTGCCTCCGCAATAGTTATGAATTTCTTTCTTGCAATGCTATATAATCCAGGGTATCGATCTTTCAACCCCTGTCCTTCAAACCAGGTGTCTTCCCAAAATCTCACATGTGATGCATTTTTTATTTTGAAGGTTCTGAAACGAAGAAAATCTTGTTTAGCCTTCATTAAACTAGACCAAAAATGAGAGTCTCCGGTTTTTCAATCAACCTGGACTAAGAGTTTAGATCCTAGATATTTGTTCCTGAGAATTTGTTGCTAAGTGCCGTCCGATGTTAGAAGCTTGAAAAGCCATTTACTTAGGAGTGTTGTGTTCTTGATATTTAGATCATGGATCTCAAGGCCCCCTTGATCTTTGGGTTGGCATAGGATATTCCATCTAGCAAGGCGGTATTTTCTCTTGCTCTCATCCCCTTGACAAAAGAACCGAGAGCGGAAGTAATTCAGTTTTTTAAGAACACTTTTAGGAATAGCAAAAAAGGACATCATGTACATAGGGAGGCTGCTCAGCACTGAGTTAATCAGTGTCAGTCTACCTCCAATTGAAAGATGTTTTCTTTTCCAGCTAGCTAGTCTTTTTTCCACACGTTCCTCCACTATATTCCAATTGCAGTTCCTAAGCTTTTTGAAATGTATAGGCAGGCCTAGATATTTTATAGGAAAATCTCCCTGTTTGCATCCAAACAATTCCAAATAGCTCTCTAAATTGTTCAAAGGCGCACAGCAACAACTTCATGTTCCGAGCCTTCTCTAAGTCATTCTCCATGAAAATAATCGTATCATCTGCATACTGTAGAATAGATAAGCCTCCATCAATTAAGTGAGGCACTACTCCACTCACTTGCTCATGTTCTTTAGCTCGTTGATCAAGATCGGAAGCATATCTGCTACGATGTTGAACAGTAAAGGAGACAAGGGGTCACCTTGCCGTAATCCCTTCTTTGTTTGGAAGAATTTTCCCACATCATCATTCACATTCACCGCAACGCTGTCTGCCATAATGAAAGATTTAACCCAAGAGATCCACTTGGCAAGAAACCCTTCATCCGAAGAGTTTGGAATAAGAACGGCCATTTGACCTTGTCATAAGCCTTCTCGAAATCAATTTTTAGAATTACCCCATTTAGCCTTTTCCTATGCATCTCATGAATGGTTTCATGCAATATGACGACTCCCTCTAGGATATTTCACCCACGCATGAAAGTCGTTTGAGTAGGGCTGACAACTTTATCCGCAATGCGGTTCAGCCTAATTGTGGCCACTTTGGTAAAAATTTTAAAGCTCACATTTAAAAGACAGATGGGTCGGAATTTCTGGATTACATTGGCTTCTTGAACTTTTGGTATAAGAGTGATGACCCCAAAGTTCAAGCTGAAAAGAGGAAGATCCCCTGTGTGCGTAGTTCATGGAACATACGTAGAAGGTCACCTTTAATGACATCCCAGAATTTTTGGTAAAACTCAGCAGGAAAGCCATCCAGGCCTGGTGTCTTGTTGTGTTCCATTTGAAAAACAGCCTCCTTAATCTCATCCTCAGTGAAAAGTCCTGTTAGAAGAGCATTTTCAGTCACAGAGACTTGTTGGATGTCATCGATTTCCTCCTCGTTCAGGGTCAGTAAGCTCTCATCAGGCTCCCCGAAAAGTTCTTTGTAGAACACAGCGGCAAGAGTGCAAGACGGACTTCGAGGTTAGCCCTTTCGGCCTTTCCCATGCCTGCTGCCATGGCCATCTCTCTGTTTCTGTTCTGCTTGCGTTGCAAAATTCGAATGCATAGAATATATAGATGATGATTGCTCGTGCGTAAACATACGTGGTGCAGGGTGGGCTTACCGACGCTGTGGCCACGGCTAATATCCTTGAGAGCTGAGCTGAGGATTTTTTTGGCTGCTGAGCATAGCAGAGTTTGGGCGAGCAGAGCGAAGCTTGTGAGAACAGCAGAGCAGTGCGCGCAGAGCAGTAGCAGGCTAGCAGCCAAGGGCAAATGGCAAACCGGAATTCCACTAGAAACTCCAATACATATTAGTTGCTTCAGGTGTCCAAACAAGACTAGCGAATCTTTAGCTACAGCTAAAAATTAGTTTGGGTGAACCAAACAGGGCTAAATCGAGTAGCGTTGCTTGCGGGAGGGCTGGAGGACATTGTTCCTGCGTTCTAACTGGGCGATTGGAGTGCCCCCACTGGAGGACTTAAGTGCATACCAGTGAGAGGTAAGCATCGATGCATCGTTCTTCACTTCTTCTTGTTTATGATATTCAGTTCACAACTAAACTATACGTCTATACGTAGCACGCTGGTGGTAGAGAAGTTAATCTGACGAGTTGAAGGATGAGTGACTCGTCTGCTACTTGATGTAGTAGCAGAAAAATTATTAGTACACGGATCTGTCACTTCTCTCAATCTTACAAATAAAGGTCTAGTAGGGCAAATCTCTCCTTCACTTGCAAACCTAACATTCCTAAAAGTCTTAGTCCTGTCAGCTAATTCACTCAGTGGAGAGATCCCAATATCCCTTAGTCACCTGCATCACCTTCAAATCCTCAATCTGGACAATAACAAGCTACAAGGAAAAATACCTGCACTTGCAAACTGCACGAATCTCAAGGAGCTATCCCTGGGATGGAACCAGTTAACTGGACAGATTCCTGAAGATTTTCCTAATCTGCTTGAAAATCTTGGGCTTCATGCAAATAATCTTACTGGAAACATCCCTGCTTCTCTTGGCAATATCACAACGTTACAGAGTTTTAGTTGTGCAAAGAATGACATCGAGGGGAGCATCCCAAATGAGATTGCAAATCTGCTAGGATTGCAGGTTCTTTATGTGGGTCAGAATAAAATGTCAGGTCAGTTTCCACAGCCTATCCTGAATCTTTCGAATCTAGTTCTTTTTTCTATCTCTTTCAATAACTTCTCTGGAGTTATACCATCCATTGTCGGCGCCTCTCTGAACAAGCTTCAATTGTTCGAGATCGGTGTGAACTTCTTTCATGGGCATATCCCATCGTCATTAGTAAATGCTTCTGATCTGAACGACATTGATTTGTCAAGGAATGAGTTCACTGGCATGGTGCCTAGCTGCATCGGCAGACTTTCTAAACTAAATTGGCTAAACCTTGAGTACAATGAACTCCATGCAAGTAACAAGAAAGACTGGAAGTTTATGGACAGCTTAGCCAATTGCACTGAGCTAAGAATATTTTCAGTAGAGAGTAACAATTTAGTAGGCAAAGTGCCAAATTCTGTAGGTAACCTTTCCAGTCAGCTCCAGTAACTATACATGGGATTAAACCAACTGTCTGGGGATTTTCCTTCTGGTATAGCGAACCTTCACAACCTGATCGCTATATCACTGCCTGGGAATAATTTCACGGGTGGGCTTCCAGAATGGCTTGGGACTCTCAGAAGACTGCAAAGGCTATTGTTAGTCGATAATTTCTTTACAGGGATCATTCCATCATCATTTTCAAATCTATCTCAACTGATAGGTCTCTGTCTAGATTGGAACCAATTAAATGGATGTATACCCTCGAACCTGGGAAAGCTCCAAATGCTTGAGGCATTGACTATTTCTTCCAACAATCTTCATGGCAGTATATCAAAAGAGATCTTCGCAATCCCAACAATAGCGAGAATTAGCTTATCCTTTAACAACCTACATGGAGCACTACATGCAGATATTGGCAATGCGAAACAACTCATATATTTACAAATTTCATCAAATAATCTATCTGGAGAACTTCCTAACTCTTGGGTAATTGTGAAAGTTTGGAAGATATCGAGCTGAGCCATAATTTTTTCAGTGGAACCATCCCCCTTCGCTGGGCAACATAAGTGGCATAAAAATTCTCAACTTGTCCCACAACAACTTAACTGGATCAATACCAACATCCTTTGGAAACCTACAAATTCTTGAGCAACTAGATTTGTCATTCAACAATCTTAAGGGTGAGGTCCCAACAAAAGGAATATTCAAGAATGCAACTGCCATGCGAATTGATGGAAATCAAGAGCTTTGTGGTGGGCCACAAGAGTTACACCTGCTCTCATGTCCTGTTATGCCTTTGGGTTCAGCAAAGCACAAGTCATCATTTGCACTGAGAGTAATCATCCCAGTGGCCATAGTGGTACCACTAGCTGTGGTCATTTATGTTTTACTGTTGTTAAGGAGGCGAAAACAGAAGGAAAAATCTATTTCCTTACCAACATATGGGAGAGGAATTCCTAAAATTTCTTACGGTGATCTTGTCAGAGCAACAGAGGGCTTTGCAACATCCAACCTGATCGGTCAGGGAAGGTACAGTTCTGTTTATCGAGGAAACCTGTTCGGAGATGGAAATGTGATCGCCATCAAGGTGTTCAGTCTGAATACAAGAGGAGCACAGAAGAGCTTTATCACAGAATGTAATGCTCTAAGAAATGTGCGACACCGCAACCTCGTCCCTATCCTAACAGCTTGCTCAAGCATGGATTCCAATGGAAACGATTTCAAAGTCCTAGTATATGTGTTTATGCCAAGAGGAGATTTGCATAACCTGCTGTACTCAGCCCAAGACGGCGAAAGCTCTCCATGTTTGAACTATATTTCACTAGCCCAAAGGTTAAACATCCTGGTGGACGTCGCAGATGCATTGGAATACCTCCATCACAGCTACCAGGAAACTA
This sequence comes from Paspalum notatum, assembly GCA_022530915.1. Taxonomy (NCBI): domain Eukaryota; kingdom Viridiplantae; phylum Streptophyta; class Magnoliopsida; order Poales; family Poaceae; genus Paspalum; species Paspalum notatum. Next base: position 67,908,612 of record CM039683.1, on the reverse strand, counting down.
TTGTCCATTGCGATCTGAAGCCTAGCAACATTCTTCTGAATGATGAAATGGTCGCTCATGTTGGAGACTTTGGGCTAGCAAGGTTCAAATTCGACTCTGCGACATCTTCTGTTGTGGACTCGAGCTCCACTTCCTCAATTGCTATCAAGGGGACCATTGGATATGTTGCTCCAGGTATGTCCATCCCTTCGTTTGGATTATTGGATTCTGTATCCATATAATGATGCAATTCATACTTCTTTAATTTAGTTGCTTTTACTAATAACCGTTTCATAAATGTGATCTACAGAGTGTGCAGGTGGTGGTCAGGTTTCGACCGCCTCGGACACCTACAGCTTCGGAGTTGTTCTCCTGGAGGCATTCATCAGGAGGAGGCCAACGGACGACATGTTCAGGGACGGGATGAGCATCGCAAAGTTTTCAGAGACCAACTTCCCTGACAAGGTGTCGCAGATCGTTGACCCACTGCTGGTGGCGCAAGAGCTGGACGTCGCCGAGACGCAGATTCTTCAGTCCGTGCTGAGTGTTGGGCTCCGCTGCACCAAGACGCACTCAGCATGCAGGAGGTGGCTGCCAAGCTGCACGGGATCAGGGAACTGAAGGGCCAGCGCTTTATTAGTTTGTCTTCTGAATGCAAACTTGGAAAGTAAACTTTAATCTGTCGTGTGTGTACTACATGGTTTTCCTTGCTCAGTTTTTTTTGATACTTTTTCCTTGTTAAGTTGGTTAAAAAAAATACAATAGTTCTTCTCAAATCTGAAGGCGTCATTTGAGTAGCAACAGGCACACATCAATTATTTGTCTTCATAGAGCACTGGTTTTTTTATAAGGTACAACGAGGACACCATGGAGTCACACTCGCCACACTCACATCACAAGCACACACGCATGCTGGAAGGCTCTAATAAGCCCGTGGTCACCGCGCACCGGTGCCACACGGTGAATGACAACGCGGCCTTTCCAATCAGTGCTGGCTCCGGCCTTACGATCTCGCCGTGTAGGAGTCGTCGGCGTTCGGTCCCTTCAGTTTGTTGCGCGTGACAGCAACATTATCAGGGGTCCTCTCAGACGTTGGGCCTTGGGTGGCTACGGTTTTCATGTCACGCACGGCGGAGGACTAGTACGGAATGTGGACTCTAATCATGACAGCGCGAATTAAGCTATTCCACTACTATTGACAGGGAATCGATGTCATGATCGATCCTAGCATTATTCGCCAAGTTTTACTGTGAAGTTGAATTGAACTCAATTTTAACTAGCTTCACATCAATACCATCTTAATCTTAATATTACTAATTGGAGGTTCCTTTTGAAGCCTTCACATTAATTCCTACGAGACGCGCTAAAAAAGAGATAAATTCTAAAAATTCTCACAATAATTAGAAACATCCGGACATCTATTTGAAAGCCTACAATCATCGTAAACGATAATAGCCATTGGATCGAAAGGCTTCGTTGTGCCCTACCTCCAAATAAGATTACGCCGCCGCCCAACCTACCGTACCTCGTGGTGCCGTCGCGCATGGCTTTCCTAGAGGCCCTCGGCGTGAGTTTCTGATCCAGCATGCATGCCACGCTGGCGCGTGTCACGTGCTGCTGGGACTAAAGGCGGTGTGGCCTTCACGTGGTAGTCAATGTAATCGTGGTTAACAACCTTGCAACGAGGTGTGAGGCGGACCTAGCGTTTGAGACCGACGATCCGGCAATATGATGTGGTGGAGCCGATGATCACTACAAGCAGCCGGGGTGCCCAGGCTCGCCCGTGCACTACAAGCACAACCCCGGCCGTGAGGACAATCAGCACGCTGGGTCCGCAGATGATATGACAAGGGCAAGATGCTCACCAAGGATTACAACCATGGCGACAGCCTCGAGATCCACATCGCAAGGATCTTCAACACCTAGGGACCACTATGTGCATTGATGATGGGCACGTAGTAAACAACGACATTGTCGCGTATGCGGTATGGTTGATGCATTTTTTAGCACAATTTTAAGCAAGGGAGTATCAAGTTATGTCCTCACATGATATAAATGTGTTGCATACCAATAATATCTAGCAAAATAATGCTCTCCTTCTTTCATGAATAATTGTGAAACCATATTTATTTGCATAATATAAATTCTATATATTTAGCAAAATAGCCAAATTAGTGTCATTGTTGCAACTGTTTTTCCAGTCGATTGACAAGTTGCAACGGTCAGCAACGTTTAAGTGAGATTAGACTCAGTAAAGGAATTATGGAAGATCGATCAAGGCTAGGATAGCCAAGCTATACAATACATCCTTGTTCGGTACGCCAGGTACTCTAATAGTTCTTCACTATGGTTGCAGTTTATGTTTATAACACTTTAAGTTTACAAGTAATATTGTGCTTGAAAGATGCATAAAGCTTCCTTTATAAAAAAAATGATGATGCATAGAGTTAACAATCTATGTGGGAAAATCAAATCTTTTATTGGAGAAGCTAATGCGCTGAGTACTAAAAACATCAAAGTCATATATGTAGCACACAAATATCGGCCAGTGGAAAATGATATAGATAAAATATGCAAAACATTCCAATTATAGCTTCGAATTCTGCAGCATAGATATGCCTCGAAAAGATTAAATGTTGACATGTACCTCTAAGTAAAATAGCACTTCCTTTATAATTTTTTGTTATTTCTCTTATACAATCTTAATCTTAATATTACTAATTGGAGGTTCCTTTTGGCGTCTCTACGTTAATCCTTACCAGACGCGCTAGAAAAAAAGATAAATCTAAGAAATTCTTACAAAAATCAGAAACATCCGGTCATCCATCATGTAGCTCTAATAATAGTAGCCATAAGATCTATTATATTTTCTAAAAAAATTACGCACCATGCCATTATGAAAGATTAAATAAAATAACTTCCTAAATTTATATAATAACTACCCACCATGTGCTATTATAAAAGATGAAATAAAATAACCTCATAAATTTATATAAAAAATTACCCACCATGCTATTATAAAAGATGAAATAAAATAGCACCCCTAAATTTATATAAAAAGTACCCGCAATGCATTATGAAAGATGAAATAAAATAACCGTCTAAATTATATAAAAATTATCAACCATGCTATTATAAAATATAGATTAAATAACTCTCTAAATTTGCATATTAATTACTCAACCTGCTATTATAAAAGATAAATTAAAATCAGCCCTAAATCTGCATATAAATTATCCAATATGATGTCATGAAAGATGAATTAAAATAGTTTCTAAATTTGCACATAAATCACCCACAACGCCATTCCGGAAGATGAATTAAAATAATCACTCCAATATTACTAAAGATTAAATCTATATCTTTTAATAAAACTCTAACCCGTGCGAGAGCACGGGTTGATGGACTAGTACTTAAGCAAATGCCACAACGTTTTTTTCGGTAATATCAGATTTTGTTTGCTCATACTATTATAGAATACTCATATAGATATTTTTTTATATTTATTTATCTACGTTACTGCTAATAGTTAGTTTCCTAATATACATTGCCTGATGGTTCTGATTTTTATGTCAATTTTCACCATTTATCTTTTTTTTCTAGCATATCTCATAAAATAGAATATCTAAAGGCTAATATTTTTAGAGAATACCAAATGTGTTACCACATGATTCTAATTTTATAAGGTTTACGGTGATTGGGGGAAAAAGGAGTCGTTCATCGTGCAAGATCGAATGATTTAAAAATAGGCGGTACCGGGGGAAGATGTACCTGGTAGTAAAAAAGTTGGACTAGTATTCATATATATTTTCCTTTTTAATTCAATAAAGTCCTTTTTTATAAAAAAATAATGGGAGTTTTCTACTGTGGGTACTTTTCCAAACACCACAAAATGCCTTTTAATTTTTATGTGAATTTCTATGAATTGTCATTTTTCAAGCTCTTTCAGAGCCCTAATAGAGGAAAAATCAAGGGCTATGAATGTCTTTTCCCACTATCGACCATAATGGCATAATCTGCTCTAAAAATCTTGAAAATGGCTACATTTTTGAATGGAGGGATTAGAAAACAGTACACCACACCGCATTAACACCCACCAGGCCATCACACCGTACCTTCCTATCTGATGAACACACATTCGTACCTTCCTACCAAATAGACCGTCAGTCGGTCAAGCACCTCTGCTTGACCCCAAGTCATCCCGGGTCGCACTCAAAGAAAAAAAAAGAAAGTCATCCCGGGGCCATGGGTGGCTCAAGTGGTCATCATCTTCTTCCTCACAAAGATGACAGGTAACGACTGAGCTAAACTCCTGTTGCTTTCGAGTTATACGCTGAAGGAGCAGTGTCAACTTAGAAAGAAGTACTTAAAAAAGAGAGGAACTGTGCTTTGTCAGAGGGTCCGAAATTGTGCTCAAACGGTGTTCGGTGGCTACCTCGGTGATCCCTTAGTGCTGCAATTGGACGACTTCAAGTGCAAGGGCATGCCACCAAGGGGTAAACATCATCCCTCTTGTTAAAGCTCAGCACCGAAACCTGTACTAGCTTATTATTATCTGAATTTCTCCTTTTCTGTCTGTGCACGCAATCATGATCTAGCAGAAGTGGCCATGAAGCTTACTGCCATGGGACAGCTTTTCTTCGTGCTAGTACTAGTGAGCTCTACACATGGTGTCATCTTCTCTTCCAATGAAAACTACTCCATCCGGACATAAATATATGACTTTTTTTGTATAATTTACACTAAAAAACGTCATATATTTATGTTCGGAGGGAGTACACAGATAGGCTCTCTCTGCTGGAGTTAAGAAGGCCATAAGTCTTGATCCACATCAAGCTTTGATATCCTGGAATGATAGCACCTATTTCTGCAGTTGGGAAGGTGTTGTGTGTTCTATCAAGAATCTAGGTCGTGTCACTACTCTTGATCTTACTAATCGAGGTCTAGTAGGGCAGCTTGGCCAATTGCACTGAGCTAAGTGAATTCTCCGTGGCGAACAATCATCTAGAGGGCCAAGTGCCAAACTCTGTAGGTAACTTTTCCAGTCAACTTCAGGTCTATACTTGGGAGGAAACCAACTGTCAGGGGATTTTCCTTCTGGTATAGCAAATCTTCACAACCTATTCATTGTTAGTCTATTTGACAATAAACTTACGATGTGCTTCCAGAATGGCTTGGTACTCAACAATCTGCAGGTAGTACAGTTGAGCGACAATTTCTTTACAGGGCCTATTCCATCATCATTTTCAAAATATCTCAATTGGTATCTCTCGATCTAGAACGGAATCAGTTAAATGGACACATACCCGCAAGTTTAGGAAACCTCCAAGTGCTTCAGGCATTGCTCATTTTCTCCAATAATCTTCATGGCACCATACCAAAAGAAATCTTCGCAATTCCAACACTGGTGAGAGTAAGCTTGTCCTTTAACAGTCTACATGGACCACTTCATGCTGAGATTGGAAGTGTCAAACAACTCACATATTTAGCAATCTCATCAAATAATCTATCTGGAGAGATTCCTAGGACTTTCGGTAATTGTGAAAGTCTGGAATTTATCATGCTGGGCCATAATTTTTTCAGTGGAAGCATCCCCACTTCGCTTGGTAATTTAAGTACCCTACAATTTCTCAACTTGACGCACAATAACTTGATTGTATCAATACCAATCGTTCTAAGTGGCCTACAGTTCCTTACGCAACTAGATTTGTCATTCAACCATATGAAGGGCAGGGTCCCAGAAAAAGGAATATTCCAAGAACGTGTCAGCTCTATGGATTAATGGAAATCAGGGACTTTGTGGTGGACCACTGGGGTTACACCTACTTGCATGTCCTAGCATGCAATCGAATTCATCTAAGAACAAGGTTTCACTAATTCCAAAAATAAACATCCCACTAGCCACAGTGGTGGTATTTGCAGCTGCCTTTACTGTTTTGTTGTTCTGGAAGAAAAAGCAGAAGACAAAGGCAGTTTCTTTACCTGCTTTTGGTGGATTCCCCAGATTTTCTTACAGTGATCTTATTAGAGCGACAGAGGGCTTTGCAACATCCAATCTAATTGGTCAGGGAACATATGGTTCTGTTTACCAAGGGAAACTATTTCACGATGGAAAACCGGTTGCCATCAAAGTATTCGGTCTAGGGACAAGGGAAGCACGAAAGAGCTTCATCACAGAGTGTAGCGCATTGAGAAATGTGTGTCACCACAATCTTGTTACTATCCTAACTGCATGCTCAAATATTGATTCGAATGGAAATGATTTCAAAGCATTAGTATATGAGTTCGTGCCACGTGGAGACCTGCAAAACTTACTGTACACCCCTCGAGACAGGGAAGGCTCTTCATCATCATGTTTGAATTACATTTCATTGGCTCAAAAATTAAGCATCATGGTAGATGTATCAGATGCTTTGGCATATCTACACCATAACAACCAAGGAACCATTGTACATTGTGATCTGAAACCTAACAACATTCTTCTGCATGATAATATGGCAGCCCATGTTGGAGACTTTGGACTAGCAAGGTTCAAATTTGATACAGCCGCATCGTCATCTATTGTGAATTCAAGCTCCAGTAGTTCAATTGGAATCAAGGAAACCATAGGATACATTGCTCCAGGTACTGTCCCTTTTCATATTGTGGTATCCTACTAAATAATAATGGTGAATTCCACGATTCCTATAATATCTTACTTCAACCAGATTTTCCTTTATGTGATATACAGAATGTGCTGAGGATGGCCAAGTTTCAACTGCAACTGATGTGTATAGCTTCACAGTTATTGTTGGATATTGATCCGAATTCTAGTTGGGCTTTAGGGACGCCTTAGCCCGTTATGTTGTGGCCCAAGTAGGTCACGTGTTCCACCATATAAATACATCTTGTAAGCCGTCGGGGAGAGGTGACGCCTCATTGTAATCCCCCACGTTCTGTAAACACTTTTCGATATAGTGGAGTTTTGCCGGCTGGCGCCCGTGGTTTTTTCCCGCAAGGGTTTTCCACGTAAAATCGTGTCTCGTGTTCGATCCTTGTTTTGCATTATTTGCTAACAAGTGGTATACAGAGCTGGTCATGAGATTTACGAGTTGAAAAAAAAAAAAATAGGGTTTCGTTCCGGTTTTCGCCGCTGCCAGAATTCTACGCGTATCTGCGCGTCGCCGTTCCCGAGTTGGAGTCCTCTGCCGGATCGGAGCAGAGTCGAGGCCGAGGTGATTCTAGCAGGTGAATATCTTCATCTGCTACTCGCGTTCCAAGTTGGTGCGCTGGTTGGATTCCTATTGCGCACGCGAATCGAGGGAGCGGAAAGTCCTCCCGCTCATGCCGTGAGCGGAGAACAGGTGCTACAGGGCTGTTCCTTCCTGTCTCCGTACGGTCAGGCAAGGAAAAAGAAAAAACAGATTTGGTCCCCTGCTATGCGCACACGGAGATCTCTACCAGAAGATTTGTTTTGCTGATTTCTGCTACGTGCACCCAAGGAGTTGCACACCAAAATTTATTCTCAGCTATTATTTTGTCTCTGGTTCTTCTTATTCTAATGGCTTCTATGAAGTATGATATTCCGCTGCTAGATCATGATACAAGATTTTCGCTGTGGCAAGTTAAGATGCGTGCAGTTTTGTCACAAGCTGATCTAGATGATGCGCTTGATAAATTCGGCAATAAAGCTTCAACTTCTTGGTCCGATGAAGAGAAGAGAAGAGATCGTAAGGCCTTGTCACAAATTCATCTTCATTTGTCTAATAATATTTTGCAAGAGGTTTTACAAGAGAAAACCGCAGCCGCTTTATGGCTTAAGCTGGAGTCGATCTGTATGTCAAAGGATCTTACCAGTAAAATGCATTTGAAGATGAAATTATTTTTACACAAGTTGCAAGAGGGTGGTTCTGTGCCAAATCACCTGACGGTCTTTAAGGAGATCGTTTCTGACCTTCAGGCTATGGAGGTAAAATATGAAGATGAGGATCTCGGTCTCATTCTGTTATGTTCTTTGCCTAGTTCTTTTGCAAATTTCAGAGATACCATATTATATAGTCGTGATACTCTCACGTTGAATGATGTGTGTGAGGCCTTGCAAGCCAAGGAGAAAATGAAACAGATGGTGTCTTCTGATGGTTCTGCTTCCAATGGTGAAGCTTTGGCTGCTCGTGGTCGGACAGAGAAAAAGTCCAATAATACCTCCAGAGGTAAAAGTTCTAATGGCCACCATGGCCGTTCAAAATCTAGAGGCAGAGGTAATAAAATTTGCTATTATTGCAAAAAGGATAATCATGTTATTGCCGATTGCTATAAGTTGAAAAATAAAGAAAAGAGAACTGGCACATATCGAGAGAAAAATAAATCCAATGATGATGGTAAAGCTTCTGTTGCTGCTTCTAGTTCAGATAATTATGATGGTGATACTCTCGTTGCTTTTGCTGGATGTGCTAATAATGGTGATGAATGGATTCTTGATTCTGGTGCTTCCTTTCATATATGCATTAATAGAGATTGGTTTATCACTTATGATTCAGTTAAATCTGGTGGTTCTGTTAGAATGGGTGATGATAGACCATGTCAAATTGTTGGAATTGGATCTGTTCAAATTAAGATGCATGATGGCATTGTTAGGACTTTGACTGATGTTAGGCACATTCCAGATATGACTAAGAATTTAATTTCTTTGAGTACTCTTGATGGCAAAGGGTATAAATACTCCGGTGGAGGTGGAGTTCTAAATGTGTCAAAAGGTTCTCTTATTGTTATGAAAGCTGATTTAAAATCTGCCAATTTGTACCGTCTTCGTGGTACTACAATTACAGGTGATGCTGCTGTAATTTCCAAATCATTATCTGATTCTGATGCTACTAATCTTTGGCATATGCGTCTTGGTCACATGAGTGAACATGGCATGGAAGTTCTGAGCAAGAGAGGACTTCTTGATGGGCTTAGCATCAGTAAGTTGAAATTTTGTGAGCATTGTGTGTTTGGCAAACACAAGAGGGTGATGTTTAAGACCTCTACTCATACAAGTAAAGGTATTCTTGATTATGTGCATTCTGATTTATGGGGACCGTCTCGCAAGTCTTCTCATGGTGGTTCTCGTTATATGTTGACAATTATTGATGATTACTCCAGAAAGGTATGGCCTTATTTTTTGAAATATAAATCAGATGCATTTTCAGCATTTAAACAGTGGAAGGTTATGGTTGAAAACCAAACTGAAAGGAAGGTTAAAGTTCTTCGTACTGATAATGGGATGAAATTCTGTTCTGATGAATTTAATAACTATTGCAAGTCTGAAGGCATTGTTAGGCACTACACTGTTCCTGGTACGCCTCAACAGAATGGTGTAGCTGAGCGTATGAACAGAACTATTATTTCTAGGGCCCGTTGCATGTTGTCCAATGCTGGCCTTAATAGGCGTTTTTGGGCTGAGGCTGCTTCCACTGCTTGCTATCTTATTAACCGTTCACCCTGTATTGCTATTGATAAGAAAACTCCAATTGAGGTATGGTCTGGTTCACCTGCTGATTATTCACAATTGAGAGTTTTTGGTTGTACTGCATATGCTCACGTTGATAATGGAAAATTGGAGCCTAGAGCTGTTAAGTGCATCTTTCTTGGTTATCAAATTGGTGTTAAAGGTTATAAATTGTGGAATCCACAAACTCAAAAGGTTGTGCTTAGTAGAAATGTTATCTTTAATGAAACTGCTATGTTATCTGACAACCTGTCTAGTGATGCTCCTGTTGAGAGACAGCAGAAAACAAGTGTGCAGGTGGAGCATTTTATTGATGTTGATAATACACCAGAGAATGATACTGTTGCTGTCCAAGATGCACAAATTCCTGATAATTCACCAATTGTTGATGATTCGTCTTCTATTGAGCAGTCTTCTCCTGTTGTGCAGCCTCCACAACATTCTGTTGCAGCTAGTAGGGCCATCAGGGCTCGTAAGCCAGTTAGAAGATTAATTGAAGAATGCAATATTGCTTATGCTTTAAGTGTTGCAGAAGAAATTGAAGGTAATACAGAACCTTCTAATTATTCTGAGGCTATTACTTCTGCTGATTGCAACAATTGGATGACCGCTATGCAAGATGAGATGGAGTCACTTGAAAAGAATGGTACTTGGGATTTAGTAAAATTGCCTATTGATAAAAAGCCTGTCCGTTGTAAATGGATTTTCAAACGGAAGGAAGGTATTTCCCCAAGTGAGCCTGCAAGGTATAAAGCGAGGTTGGTTGCTAAGGGCTATAGCCAGATTCCAGGTATTGATTTTAATGATGTTTTTTCCCCAGTTGTGAAGCATAGTTCTATTCGCATGTTGCTCAGTATTGTTGCTATGCATGATTATGAACTTGAGCAATTAGATGTTAAAACTGCATTCTTGCATGGGGAGTTAGATGAAAATATTTATATGGACCAACCTGAAGGTTTTGTTGTTCCTGGAAAAGAAAACCTTGTTTGCAAATTAAAGAAATCTCTTTATGGATTGAAGCAATCTCCTAGGCAATGGTATAAGAAATTTGACTCGTTTATGCTCTCTAATGGTTTCAAGCGGTCTGATTATGATAGCTGTGTTTATTTGAAGACTGTTAATGGTTCAGCTATTTATTTGCTTCTATATGTTGATGATATGTTGATTGCTGCAAAAGAAAAATCAGAAATAGCTAAGTTGAAAGCACAATTAAATAAAGAGTTTGAGATGAAGGACTTAGGTGCGGCTAAGAAAATTCTTGGTATGGAAATAATCAGAGATAGAAAATCTGGTTTGTTATACCTCAGTCAGCGAGGTTATATTGAAAAGGTTCTTCGTCGGTTTAATATGCATAATGCAAAACCAGTGAGTACTCCATTAGCTGCACATTTCAGATTATCTTCAGATTTATGTCCACAGTCAGATGATGATATTGAGTACATGTCTAGAGTTCCATATTCCAGTGCAGTTGGCTCTCTTATGTATGCCATGGTATGTTCTCGTCCTGATTTATCTCATGCATTGAGTGTTGTCAGTAGATACATGGCTAATCCTGGTAAGGAGCATTGGAGGGCTGTTCAGTGGATTTTCAGATATCTGCGTGGTACTTCTAGTGCTTGTTTGCAGTTTGGTAAATCTAGAGATGGACTTGTTGGTTATGTTGATTCTGATCATGCTGGAGATTTGGATAAAAGGAGGTCTCTCACAGGTTATGTTTTCATCGTTGGTGGTTGTGCTGTTAGTTGGAAAGCTTGTCTACAAGCTACTGTTGCTTTGTCTACTACTGAAGCTGAATATATGGCTATTTCTGAAGCTTGTAAAGAAGCTATTTGGTTGAGAGGTTTATACTCTGAACTTTGTGGGATTAATTGTTCTTGCGTTACCATACATTGTGATAGTCAAAGTGCTATTTATCTCACAAAAGATCAGATGTTTCATGAGAGAACAAAGCATATTGATGTGAGGTATCATTTTATTCGAGGTGTCATTGCTGAAGGTGGCATTAAGGTACGGAAGATAAGCACTCATGATAATCCTGCTGATATGATGACAAAGCATGTTCCTACATCTAAGTTTGAGCTGTGCTCAAGCTTAGTTGGTATTAAAGTTTGAAGTTCTAGTGATTTTTGGCGCCGGTAAAATTTATTATTGAAGAAAGATTATTGTTGATTCTTCATTGCTGCAAGATGGAATTCGTCTCAAGGTGGAGTTTGTTGGATATTGATCCGAATTCTAGTTGGGCTTTAGGGACGCCTTAGCCCGTTATGTTGTGGCCCAAGTAGGTCACGTGTTCCACCATATAAATACATCTTGTAAGCCGTCGGGGAGAGGTGACGCCTCATTGTAATCCCCCACGTTCTGTAAACACTTTTCGATATAGTGGAGTTTTGCCGGCTGGCGCCCGTGGTTTTTTCCCGCAAGGGTTTTCCACGTAAAATCGTGTCTCGTGTTCGATCCTTGTTTTGCATTATTTGCTAACAGTTATTCTACTTGAGATGTTTATCCGCAAAAGCCCAACAGATGACATGTTCAAAGATGGAATGAGCATTGCAAAGTTAGTAGAGATCAACTTCCCTGATAACGTGTCGCAGATCGTTGACCCTCAGCTGCTGCAAGAGCTAGGCCACAGCAGGGATATTCCAGAGACTATGGGGAACAGAGGACCACAAGTTCTGCAGTCTGTGCTGAGCATTGGACTCTGTTGCACCAAAACTTCCCCTAACGAGCGCATTAGCATGCATTAGGTAGCTGCTCCATGGTATCCAGGATGCATATCTTAGAGGAAATTGAAGCACTCCATCACAACTCTAATCCTTCAACGCATTTGTCTCCGTTATTTATTTATATGTGAATTGTGATGAATAGAATCGAGGGGAACAACCCAAATGGGTCTGCAAGCTTACTGGGACTCTCCTTCGTGTCGTGAGTATCAATAAGATGTCAGCTCGGTCTCCATAGGCCACATCCTGAATCTTTGTAATATAGTTGAACTTTAAATTTGTGCAAACAATGTTTGCAGTGTTTTGCCGTCCAGTATCTGAATTCTGAAGTACCACGATGGTGATGAATTTGATACTTGTATCTAAGATTTGATCATAATATATGTATCCAAGATCTACATGCAACTCAGTGTCGTCTTATAAGCCTTCGTAGTAATGTCATCTTTAGCATGATTTTAAGTTAGGCTATTAATAAATTGTTACACTTAATCATGCTGGCTAGGTCTTGCACATCAATATTTCACCACAATAGCCAGGTGCGATGGTTGTGCATATTTTTGGCAGCCTTTCGGTGCAGCAATTCGTCGACTACGTACCACTGGCTCACGGGCACTTTTTTTCCAATTTGACCCTCTAGAAGAAGTATTTGCAAAAATAAACCTTATGTGAAATTTATTGCATAGCGTGACCCCTTTTTCAGTGCCACTGCACATGGTGCCGCAATAAAACGTTGTAGTTTAGGGTTTTTTTCATTTGAGGTTATTTAGATTATCGAATAATTTATTTTTTTCTAAGACAAACTGCGTAGAACATAATTAAAATTAAAATAAATATGAAAAAATATGGTTTTTCAAAGACAAAAAGCCTACGGCGCCAGCCTGTGTGTGGCGATGCCATAAACAGTAGCGTCACAGCACACTATTGCGGCGTCATAAACAGTGGCGCCGCAAGCTCTTAACGTGGAAAATGACGTGGCCGAGCGCTGTAGAACACCCGGACGAGTTTCTATGTGTCCGACCTTGCGGTGCCATTATATTGCATGTGGCCGTTTTACTGGGGCGTCATGGGCAGTGGCGTCACGAAAAAGGTTAGACGGTGCAAATAGTTTGGGGAAGGATTTATTTTTGCAAAATTTTTTGGAATGGTTAAATTGAAAAAAAAAGTGCGCTCAGGGGGGTCAGGCAGACCAACATCTCTAGAGAACATTGGAGCCTCAAGAGTCTACTTGACCAGATCGGCCAACAAACGGTTCTTGACGTTGACGGTCCTGAGTCTTGACCACAATGGCAGTAGTAGATGGGGAGAAGTTTCACATTGATGATGAGTGCGGATTGGTGCACGATGATGAGTGCTTTCACATTGGCAAAATGACAAATTGGACCATGTTGCCATGGTGAAAGAGATGGGACTGGTGGTAGGTTAGGGTCGGAGCCATGGCCCCTCGTACACTCCACAACATTCGACTGCGACCCATTAGCTGAACTCGAGCAGCGCATGTGACGACTAGCTGAATTATTGATGAAAGGCTTGTCCTATACTCCTATCAAAACTTAATGTGCCTAGTAATTCCAAATGGTGAGAGTATTTAGATGGCTACTAATTCGAAAAATCATAAACCGTGACCACCAAATAATGCTGCTGTCATACAAATTTACATCACTATGTTCATATTGAAATTACTTGCTTACAATTATGATTTGATATCCCGTAAATAATACACACACACACACTAATAGGGGAATTATTGATGAAAGGCTTGCCCTATACTCCTATCAAAACTTAATGTGCTTACTAATTCCAAATGGACAGAGCACTCAGATGGCTACTAATTCCAAAAATCATATATAACCATGACCACCAAATAATGCTGCCGCCTCCTTCAAAGTTCTGAAATTGGATATTTTTCATTATCTCAAAAAGACCAAATGACGGTGGTAGGCTCCATGAATCTTGGTTACCGTATAGTGACAACTAAAATCCATTTCTTTCCTTACAATAACAAGAATCGACCATTTCTATAGAGAGAGAAAAAGAGGTTCGGTGGATTTGAAGCAAGTCGGACCAATACCATTTTTAGTGGTCAAAGGCTGGCGAGATAGGTTGTCACCAAACAATAATTTGTATCTCTGTTTGGGTGTTGCATCCAGACACAATTTTTATTTACGGGTCCATAAATGAAAATTAATTATGGAGGCATATTGCAAAAGTTTGGTGACTCAACAAAAGTAAATAAATTACCAATTGTTTGTCTGAATTTCTCATCGTACTTTTTATGTGTGCGTACAATTAGGATCCACTAGTTCATCAATCCGTGCTCTCGCACGGATTAGAGTTTTATTAGGAGATATAGATTTAATCCTTAGTAATATTACACATGATTATTTAATTTATTTTTCGTAATGGCATTGTGGGTGATGTGCAAATTTGAAAATTATTTTAATTTATTATTAATGATTGCATATTGGTTAATTTATATATAGATTTAGGGTTTAGTTTAATTCATCTTTTATAATTGCATGATGAGTAATTTATATGCAAATTTAGGGGGTTATTTAATCCATATTTTATACTGGCATAGTGGGTAATTTTTATACAATTTAGGGGGTTATTTTTATTTCATCTTTCATAATGGCATGGTGGGTAAATTTTTAGAAAACATAATAGATCTAATGGCTACTATTATTAGAGGTACATGATGGACGGCCGGATGTTTCTGATTTTTGTAAGAATTTCTAAGATTTATCTTTTTTTTCTTAGCACTCTGGTGAGGATTAACGTAGAGGCTCCAAAAGAAACCTCCAATTAGTAATACTAGCCCATCTACTCATGCTCTCGCACGGGTTAGAGTTTTAGGGATATAGAATTAATCCGTAATAATATTAGAGCTGATTGTTTTAATTCATCTTTTGCAATGTCATTGTGGGTAATGTATATGCAAATTTAGAAATTATTCAATTTATATTTTATGATGGCATATTGGGTAATTTATATGCAGATTTAGGGTTTATTTTAATTTATCTTTTGTAATGGCATGTTGAGTAATTTATAGGCAAATTTAAGGGGTTATTTTAATTTGTATTTCATAATGGCATGGTGGGTAATTTTATGCAAATTTAAGAGGTTATTTAATTCATATTTCATAATGGCGTGATGGATAATTTTTATACAAATTTAGGGGATTATTTTATTTCATCTTTCATAATGTTATGGTGGGTAATTTTTTAAAAACTATAATAGATCTAATGACTATTATTATTAGAGCTACATGATGGATGATAGAATTTTTAGAATTTATCTTTTTTTTAGAAAACAGATTTATTATTAAAATTACATGATGGATGATGGGATGTTAATTACATAGAAAAAAAATGTAGTGGCTATTAAGCTTTCAATATGCAATCGATAATAGGATGTTTCTAATTATTGAGAGAATTTCTATGATTTTATTTTTATGTAGCACATCTTATGAGGATTATTAAGGAGGCTCTAATTAGTAATAGCAAGATTAGGTAGATGTTTTCAATTATTGTGAGAATTTCTATGATTTTATTTTTTATTTAGCGCATCTTATGAGGATTAATAGGAGTCTCTAAAAGCAGTCTCTAATTAGTAATAGCAAGATTAGGTACAAAATATCTGTTTTATAGAAAGGTTTCTAGCATCTTTATAAAAAAAATTAACAGGATCATTTAGTAGTGTAAATTTGTAAATGAAAAAAATTGACAAAAACCTAAGAGTAAATTTGAAAATGGAAAAAATCTGGTAACAAAAAAAGAAGAATTTTGCTATTGTTGAGAGTTGAACTCAAAACCTTTTGTAATGGCAGAGGTGGGTAATTACTAAGAAAATAAATTAAAAATAGAAAAATCTGCCAAAAAAAGAAATTTGTTTTCGTTGAGAGTTGAACTCAAGACCTTTCGTAATAGCAGAGGTGAGTAATTACTTAGAAAATAGATCTAATGGCTATTAATATTTCAATATGCCAATTGATGGTTGAATTTTTCTGATTTTTTGAGAATTTTTAAGATTTATCTTTTTTTCTAGCATGCTTCGCAATTCTTGCTTCTTTTGTAACATCTAATTAATAATAGTAAGATTTATCTTTTTTTCTAGCGTGTTTCGCAATTCGTATTTCTTTTGTAACCTCTAATTAGTAATAGTAAGATAAGATTAAGATATCCAACCGGCGTTGCGAATCAAGCTATATATGAATATATGATGCTCCAAGCAATTGGAGTACAGTTTCTCTTGGTCCCCTTGGCATGTTGTACACGAGTTGCCGTCTGCTCCTTCACCGGAAACTACACGGATAGGCTGTCACTACTGGAGTTCAAAAAGACCATCAGTGATCCAAATGAAGCATTGGTTTCTTGGAATGACAGCACTCACTACTGTAGTTGGGAAGGTATCCTGTGTGGTATCAAGCACCCACATCGTGTCACTTCTCTAAATCTCACAAATAGACAGCTGGTAGGGCAAATATCACCATCTCTTCGAAACCTACCATTCCTAAAAGTTCTGATATTATCGGCGAATTCATTGACTAGGGACAGGACATCCCTCATGGTCACCTCCGCCGCCTCAAAGTACTCAAAACTGAATGATAACGCATTACAGGGAGGGATACCCAGCCTTGCAAACTGTTCAAAAATCAACGAACTATGGCTTAGTATGAATCAACTAGCTGGACAGATTCCTGCAGACTTGTCTAGTAGCCTTCAAAAGTGATACTTAGTGCTAACAATCTTAGTGGAGCCATCCCTGCCTCTCTTGCCAATATCACAATGTTGAAAATTTGACCTGTATGAACAATAACATCGAGGGCAAAATCCCATATGAGTTTACAAGACTGCAGGGGCTGCAGCAACTGCACTTTGGCAAGAATAAGTTGTCAGGCCGTTTCCCACAGCTCGTTCTGAACCTCTCTAATCTAGTTGTGTTCAGCGTTGCTTCCAATGACCTAAGCGGAGCAGAGATGTACCATCAAAACTTGGCAGTTCTCTGCACAATCAATATTTGTCAATAGGCAGCAACTTCTTTCATGGGCATATCCCATCATCAATAACAAACGCTTCCGAGCTGAACATTCTTGATATGTCTAGGAATAAGCTCACCGGGGTGATTCCTAGCTCTATTGGCAAGCTTCACAAGCTGTTTGCGCTAAGTTTTGAGTTCAATAGACTCCAAGCGAGTAATAAGCGAGACTGGGAGTTTATGGACGGCTTAGACAATTGCACTGAGCTGCAGGTGTTCACTGTTCTTGATAATCGCCTAGAGGGCAATGTGCCATATTCAATAGGTAATCTTTCCAGCCAACTTCAGTATCTTTACATGGCAAGAAGAAATCAACTATCAGGAGATTTCCCTTCTGGTGTGGCAAAGCTTCGCAACCTGGTGAGTATACCCTCCAAGTTCGTAAAAAAAAAAATCCTGGTGAGTATAGAATTGGGTGCGAATCAATTGACAGGTGTGCTTCTAGAATGGCTTGGAGCTCTAAAATACTTGCAGATATTTAAATTGGATCGCAACATCAATTAAACTAAGTTTGCTTGAATTCCAGTTAGTCCCATGCAATGCTCATAAATTAGTTGTGGCACATGGATCCGTTGCAAAGCCCACGGACTGATCTCTACACATAAGAATGACAGTAGAAAGTATAACTTAAATCAATACAATATAATATTATTCATACGGCATCCATCTCCTAAATCATTGAGACTATATAAAAGCTCTATTGCCATCTAAAAATGAATATCCTACAAACCCGTGCAATGCAACGGCTTGATGGGCTAGTTAATAGAAATAATAATGTGGGGGGATTTGCTCGTATGGTGGTGGAAGTTCATTTCATAAGAGTTATAATAGATTGAACAGAGAAATATGGAGATTAAATGCGGATAGTTTTAGTCCAGTCAAGTCAAGTCTACGATTTCTAGAGCTTTTGTCCTAATGACTGACGTGTGGGAATCGATCTGTCGCGCATTATTCTCTCGCTCTGCTGCACCGTGTCTTGACTCTTGAGTCTCCATGGAATGATGGAGGCCGTCTTTGACGGGTTGTATTATATCGTATCGATGGTTAGTTTGAGGTAGCTAGCCTCAGCAGTCGGCCCTCATCACACGTCCTCTACATGGCATTCAAATTTCATGTCTGGCGACTGGCGCCGAGGGTTTTTTACAGGACTTGCTGCTCACTTTAAAGATACTACGGTTCCATAATTACCACACTCAGACCAAAGCCTATGTTTATTTATTTCTCTTTGAGTCAGTGCTCTCAGCTGGTTCTTCAAATTGTTTCAACATTTCCTCTACTTCGTTTACACGCAATTCCCCTACTATCTTCCGTTGAACTTTGTTTGCATAAACTCTATCAATACATACTTAATAGAATTTTTTTTCATTAACAATCTCTCTAAATACATACACGTTTGAGATCTTTCGTGTATCCAAATAGAACTAAAAAGGCGCAAAGTAAAAAATAGGCTATGCTACACAGCAGTGTCGGAGCTTGAACAAATAAACAGAGGGGGCCAATCCATATAATTAAGCTCTAATCAGTCATTAACAGTACAAAAACTACTGTTCATCCGGTGGAAATTTGGTAAGGCCAGGGGGCCATGGCCCACCTTGGCCACTATGAAGCTCCGCCCACTGCAGTACGTCGGTACACCTCTTACCTCTCTGAGAGGTAAGATCGCTATCAAATCTTAATCATTGCAAGCATTTACAAAAGTAAAAACCCTATATATTAACTCTGCGTTGGATTGATAAATGCAAGTCCCTTCAAAATCAGGCTTTTCTTTTCAAAACAATCTGCATACATGTATGCAAGCCGATCTAATTTTTGCAAAGTTTATTCCTCATCAATCTGAACTGACACCTTTTTCAAGAAAGTCATACAAGACTAAGCAAGTTTGCCAGGATAAAATTTTCGTAGCCTTGTCACGCCCTCACACGTCAATGAACCTGCAAGTTAGATAAGACTAGCGTAGATGTACATGCGGCACACATCTCGTGAATCATGCCTATGTGGATCACGTGAAGAACGGATGTCATCAAAGAAAAAGAAAAAGATGGCCAGCCGGACAATCAAAGAGGAAAAAAAAAAGAAATAAGGGATTAAAAGAAAGAAGACCTGTTTGATTGACATCTTTACTTTTTAATTAATTCTAACGTAAGGAAACTACTCCCTCTGTCCCTAGTCGGTCTAAGATTTCGAGGCCAAAACAACCGCGAGTGCAAAAGACCAGAACACCCTCATCTATTACCAGCTTTTGCAGGCTTCGTCAGTGCACTACATGGAGCATGCAGGCCACAACGAATAAACAAATTCCAACCAGGTACAAGCTCAGTGTACGGAGTAGACAGGAGAGACCGATGAGAGTAAAAAACTTTAGGCGTACAGGGTCTGTTAGATAATAAATGCAATGCGACATCTATTTTGGGACACAATTTGAATCCTTGAATGATGTCCTTTCTGGGACGGAGGGAGTACTTATTGTTGTTGTGCATGGTTAAAAAACGAGTTATGAAAATAAAGGATTAAAGAGTGAAAACAATTTTTTTCTATCAGTTTTGGGTTATTTCCAACCATTTCCAATCTTTTCCAACCTATGCAATGATGCTAATGTGAGGGGTACCAATATTTTCGTCGGGTGAAAAATAGTATTATGAAAACTCGCTCTTTTGTAGTATCGGTTTAATTAGATTTAATAGAAGATTAGCTACCGCACAGAGTTAGTTATAGCACACATAGAAAAATAAATGCCGACTACACATGTTCTAAAACAAGTACTACATGTAACTTGCCACATTGTGTAGAAAATAACATTGATAGATCACTGTTGTTTGACCAAGATTATCACGTCCAAAAAAACATTTGGTCTATTAGGATCCCTTCCGATATTTATCACGTGCAACAAAAATACAAGATAAAGGTTGACGCATCCAAAAAAGGCTACAACATCACGATTGTCACAGCTAATAGGATTGGTAGTTAGATATATGAGGATATTTTGGCTATATGTTTCCTATTTAATAAGTCAATAAATATTTTTTATTATTTAAAACTATTACCTTGTAGGAGGTAATACCATTCAAATCTAATGGTCCATATTTATTTCCGAGTAATATAGCAAAGTCAAGTAAAAAAGGGCGAACTGTTAGTTAATCCACATATAAGGGTGACCATGACTACCGTGCAAAGGGTCATCTGATCATTTCCTGCGTATTAGAAAAAAAAATACATGTGTACCTCAACTCTTTTATTTGTCTAACTTTAACCCTGAAGTGTAAGATCATGTAAATTTAGCACCTCAACTAGCCCTGACCACTACTGGAGAACAGTCCATCAATCCCGGTTGGGAACCCCCTTCAGTCCCGGATTCCCAACAGGTACTACGGAAGTAGGACTAATGCTCTCAGGTTTTAGTCCCGGTTGTAGAAACCGGGACTGATGGTTAGTAAAAAAGCTGAAAAAATATATTTCCATTAGGGCTCAAACTCAAGACCAACAGCATCACGTGAGATCTATCCAACCACTACAACTCACTGTCATGTGTGACTACGTAGATGATGCTTTTGTTTTATTGTAAGTGTCTGGAAGCCTTTTGTTCCAGTTGGAGAGGTTTTAGTCCGTCTTGATGTTACTAACTGGGACTAAAGGCTACCGTAACACCAAGGCTTTAGTCCGTGCCTTTAGTCCCGGTAGTCCCGGCTGGTAACACCAACACGGACTAAAAGCCTCTCCACGGGGTACCTCATTTCAAACCGGGACTGATTTTTCTATTAGTACTGGCTCCATTTCGTGCTAGGATGGATCTAGGGGACAGATAGTCCATTCTCTAGTAGTGGACACTAGTTTTGGTAGTCTTGAATTTAAATAAGAGAAAAGGCAATTCAACACCTAAAAAATAGGGAACAATCTTTGAGATGTTTTGGTAGATGAGGAATCCCACAAAATAACTAGAGCTCATGAAACAACTACCAGAAACTTTGAACAAAATATTTAATAAGTATGGAAAAGTTTAAAAGAGATTTTGGCTATAACTCAATTTCTGGATGGCCATAGTCACCTTGCCAAGATAATGAATTATTTTCTCACCATTGATGTTAATAAGGCCTGTATAGGATTTTTTTTGAATTTTTAAGCCCTTTTCTTTTTTTATTAATTTTCTTTGAAGTTTCTAAATCTATTTCTTAACCATTAGTTGTCTTTCGGGTTCCATGTGTCCCAAAAAAAATCTAAAAATGACTCAGATTTATTGACAAATTACTCGGGTTCGTAAATCTTGACTCTGATTTGAGGTTGTTTCACGCCATGCTTGCACTGTTTTGCACCGTATCTACCTGGCTTAGGATCTAAAGACATGTAATTGGTATGCTAGGTATGTTCACTGGTCCTAATTATTATAATATCACTAGATCACCAAAATCATTGGAAAAGAGGAAAGTCTAAGGCATCTGATTTCCAACCTTGAAGTACGAAATCAGACAACTAGGGCCATCAAACTGTCAAAACCGAACAACATACAACTCCATGGGCGGTTTCAGTAGTGTTTTCTTTTTTAAAATAGTAAAATCCTATTTAATCTCTAAAATTCATTGATTGAGTTAAATTATAAAAATATGAAAAGGTACAAAATTATTTTCTAAAAATATAATATATGAATTGGTGCTCTGTTAGGAGATATTTTGAACTTATTTATTACTATACCAATTTTTTTTGCTCCAAATATTATATTAGAAATATGAGCAAATAAAATCCACATAATTATATATAGAGTGCTACTGGATAATTATTTTTTAGAATAGTTTATTATTTTTCTAATTTTAAACAAACAAATTCTAAAATTTAGAGATTAAACATGATTTAATTATTTCTTGGGCAATCTGGCTCATGGGAAATGATATAACGTTTAAGAATTGTAAACCGAAAAAACTTGTTGTATGTGTTTTCAGGGGAGCACACTGGCTCCGGATGTTATAGATGGTGAAGGCTTGTCAGCTGTTAGAGTCATGCACTTTGGAGTTCTTTCCCTCCCATGGCTGTTCGTCTACTTTTTGGATTGGTCAATAGTTTACATTCGTATCGTGCGCTAAAAACCTGAGTGATGCTCTACTAATGTGGTCTGATGCCTCCTCGTGAAATGGTCTGAAGCTGGATATTTATCCATTATCTAAAAAAAAAAATTGCCCCTTCAATACTGGGCCACGTTACCAACATGGTGCTGTGCTGTTTGGTTCGCTATTTTTCTCCCCGCGACCGTTTACGCGTGGTTGGGTCACGTTCCTTCGTGTTTGGTTGCGCGCCGCCGGAACCAACAGCGGAGGGATCCGATGCAGGCCTGTGCAAACTCGTTACCACCCATCTCTCCGTGTTATCCATCCCGCTGCCGGCGATTGTTCTCTCCTCACGCGAACCAAACAAAATGCGGTATTCCTTGAGCTGCAACGGATGCCGGCGCTTTGTGATTCCATTAACGCTGCCGGTCCCTTGAAGAAACCAAACAGAGCATAACGTAAGGGAGCCAGGAAGCGCCGCAAGCTGTTATGTTACAGCGGAAAGAAAAATTCCATTAACGCTGCCGGTCCCTTGAAGAAACCAAACAGAGCATAACGTAAGTGGAGCCAGGAAGCGCCGCAAGCTGTTATGTTACAGCGGAAAGAAAAACAAGATTTGTTTGGTTGGTATTTCTGCGCGAGCGTGAAGCAAGTTAGCTAGTCATGCGGGGACGTAATTGGAATCGGCTCCCACCGGAATACGAGCGGTATTGTCGTTGTGAAGGTCCGTATTCGGTGCCGCGTGAAGCGTTTAGAAGCCGCTCGAACCAAACTAGATGGAAGGTGATCGATTAACGCTGTGATCGGCTCCCGCCCCAAATCAATGGAACCAAACAGTATCTATATACTAATATACTCAAACGCTTTAGTCTCAAGTTGTCTATATTGGTTTCCAAACTGATACTGACGGTACTATACTGGCCGTGTTCTGTGGTGGCTATCGTTTTCAATCTGTCATGTCTTGGTGGAAAATAGGTCGACAGGGAAGAGAAGCTGTTTTGACTGCCTGGACTGTGTACATAGTGTTAGTGTGATTCCTATGTGTACGAGTTAGTGTACGTACTTGGTGTGGAAATAGTTCATCTCGCTGCATACAAATGTTCGTTCTAAATTTCTAATGCACCATCCCACCGTGCGCTGTCGAGTGTGCTCCTTTCCTGCCCTGCGCTTCTCTGCAGTCTGCCCTGGCCCCTGGGACCGGGCTGGCGCTTGCTCTTGCGTCTCTGTGCTGCCTGGTAGTAAGCATCTCTTTCTTATAATCTGGTTTAATTTGATCAGTCATCGGTTTTTACTTGGAATTTTTCCCAAACCCATTTGTCTTACCCGTTCTGAAGTTCACCTCGTTCTTACCCGTTCTTGTCTGAATCAGGATCTAAGCTCAACATTCCTTGATTTTGATACGATGCTTCGTGCAATTAGAGTACAGTTTCTCGCTGTGCTCATGGTGTGCCGTTCGCATGTCCTCGTCGGCTCCTTCAGTAGTAACTACACAGATAGGCAGGCACTGCTAGAGTTCAAGAAGACAATCAGTGACCCACGACAATCGTTGAGGTCTTGGAACGATAGCGCCGACCTGTGCAGCTGGGAAGGTGTCCGTTGCAGTGTCAAGCACCCACATCGTGTCACTTCTCTTAATCTCACAAGCCAAGGTTTAGTTGGGCAAATCTCTCCTTCCCTTGGAAACCTGACATTCCTAAGAGTTCTTGTCTTATTGGCAAATTCACTTACTGGGGAGATACCACCATCCCTTGGTCACCTGCATCGCCTCCGGTATGTCAATCTGAATAATAACACACTACAAAGAAGCATACCAAGCTTTGCAAATTGTTCCAATCTCCTGGTGCTATGGCTGGAGAACAATAAGCTAGTTGGGGAGATCCCTCTTGATTTGCCTCATAGCCTTAAAAAGCTTTCACTTTTTGACAATAACCTTACCGGAATCATTCCTTCTTATCTTGCAAACATCTCAACACTAATGCACCTTGATTTGGTGGGTAACAACATCGAGGGCAATATACCAGAGGAGTTCACAAAATTGCTAGATCTGCAATTACTGTACTTGGGAGTCAATAAATTGTCAGGTTGTTTCCCACAGCTGGTGCTGAATCTTTCGAATCTAGTTGGATTTGACATTGCTCTCAACGGTCTAAGTGGAGTTGTCCCATCCAATTTTGGAAGCGCCCTACCTAGTCTCCAATATCTGGAATTGGGTGGCAACTTCTTTCATGGGCATATCCCATCTGGATTAAACAATGCTTGCAAGCTATTCCATATTGACTTACCATCGAATAACTTCAGCGGGGTTGTGCCTACCCTCGGTAAACTGTCGAGGCTCTCCATCTTAAATCTTGAGAAAAACAGAATCCACACAAAAAGCATGAAAGGCTGGGAGTTTATAAAAAGCTTGGCAAATTATACTGAGCTGCAACAGTTGTGGTTAGGAAGAAATCTTCTGGAAGGCAAGGTGCCAAACTCATTAGCTAACCTTTCCAATCTACGGTATCTAATGTTTACAGAAAATCAACTATCTGGAGATTTTCCATCTAGTATAGCAAACCTCAACAACCTGATCATGTTATCATTGCATGGGAATCAATTCAAAGGTGTTGTTCCAGAATGGCTTGGAACTCTCCCAAATCTACAAATAATATACCTAGATAGCAATGGTTTTACAGGTGTCATTCCATCATCCCTTACGAACATGTCTCAATTGGCAGAGCTGTATCTAGATTCGAACCGATTTGATGGACATATACCACCAATCCTAGGAAACTTTCAAATGCTTGAAGTACTAAGCATTCCGGACAACAAACTTGAAGGAAGCATACCAAAGGAGCTCTTTAAAATTCCAAGATTAATGCAGATAAACCTAGGTTTCAACAATCTAGATGGACCACTTCATTCAGATATTGGCATTGCAAAACAACTTATTTATTTGCAACTTTCATCAAATAAGCTATCTGGAGAAATTCCTAATACATTGCAAAACTGTGACAGTTTGGAAGACATCGAGTTGGACCGTAATGTTTTCAATGGAAGTATCCCCACTTCATTAGGCAACATAACTAGCCTACTAAATATGAACTTGTCGCACAATAACTTGACGGGACCAATACCAGTATCCCTTAGCAGCCTGCAGCTTGAGCATCTAGATCTGTCATTCAACAACCTAGAAGGAGAGGTGCCAACAAAAGGAATATTCAGTAATGTAACTGCCATACGGATTGATGGAAACCTAGGGCTTTGTGGTGGGAAACTGGAGCTTCACCTGCTTGCATGTGCTGCCATTGCTTTGAATTCAAGAAAGCACAAGCACTTTACTTTTAAAAAATTTATGATCCCATTAGCCATCATCTTGCCACTTGCTATAATCGTATATGTGGTGCTGCTCTGGAAAAGAAAACAAAAGAGATATCCCATATCTTTGAATTCATTTGGTAGCAAAATTCCCAAAGTTTCATATCATGATCTTTCTAGAGCAACTGAGGGGTTCTCTGAATCTAATTTAATTGGCCAAGGGAGATACTCTTCTGTATATCGAGGAATCCTATTCCAAGACAGAACCATGGTTGCTGTGAAAGTTTTCAACCTAGGGACAAAAGGAACACAGAAGAGCTTTATTGCGGAATGTAATGCTTTGAAAAATATAAGGCATCGCAATCTAGTCCCTATAGTGACCGCATGCTCAAGTATTGATTTGAAGGGAAATGACTTCATGGCCTTAGTATATCAGTTCATGCAACAAGGTGACTTGAATTTGTTACTATATTCAACTCGAGATGATGCAGGCACTTCAGCTTCCAACAACCACATCACACTAGCTCAAAGGTTATGCATTGTGGTCAACGTCGCGGATGCATTGGAATACCTTCACCACAATAACGAAGGCACTATCGTTCATTGTGATCTAAAGCCCAGCAACATTCTTCTGGATGACAATATGGTAGCTCATGTTGGAGACTTTGGTCTTGCAAGGTTCATTGATTCTGGAGCTTCATCTTTTTCCGGTGTGGTCTCAACTTCTTCAATCGCTATAAAAGGAACAGTTGGTTATGTTCCTCCTGGTAATGCCAATTTTCGTAATATGTTTTTTCCCCTTGTACTTTTACTTTTTTTTTACTGAACCAGCATTGTTTGTGATCTACAGAGTATGCAACTGGTGCGGATGTTTCAAGTTTTGGGGATGTTTACAGCTTTGGAATTATTTTACTCGAAACATTGTTGCGGAGGAGGCCTACTGATGACATGTTCAGAGATGGGTTGGACATTGCAAGATATGTTGCCATGAATTTTCCTGACAGGATAATACAGATTGTAGATCCTGAAGTACTTGAAGAGCGTCATGATTCATTGCCACATACTTCAGAGCCCATGAAGGAGAAAATCATGGAGTGTTTACTTTCAGTGCTCAATGTTGGACTTCGCTGTGCAAATCCATCTCCAGATGAGCGCATGGACATGAGAGAGGTGGCTGCAAAGCTACACCACATTAAGGAGTCCTTTTTTAGTCAGCTACTGGAATCTGAGGTAATACTATTCAGTTCATTGATGATTGGGTATTGTATAGACTCCGAAATAGTGCTAGTTGTATCTTATTCCGATCATTTGGTCTTGCAGGGTGTGTAAGCTTTTTCCTGATGTGGAAAGAAATATAGCAGATCTGTTGATATCTCTTCTAGTTGTAGCTGAAATAATGTCTAAAATGTCAACCAGATAATCAGAGGAAGTATTGGTGAGACCCAGATTGCAAGAGAAGCTAGCAGAGTACTAGCTAGGCCCTTATTGAAGACGAAGCAGAGCTGGCAAACTGAGGCTTGTTTAACTATTTGAACCTGGAACACAGCTTGTGTTTTGTGATTCCTTTGCGTTTGGAGTTTCGATTTTCTTGATTTAGCTCATAATTAAGTTTTTTTTGCACGGAGGTCTGGTCTAGTATATCTATATCTATACCTGTAACCGCTTAATTCCTATATTTACCCATAGTTATCCCTGTGAATGTCAGAGATCGCCAGAGTTGCAAGCTCCAGTTGCCGCCTTGCCGGTGACCTCGGCCCTGCACACGAAACTCACGGAAAATAACACTCGCGGAACATCATCTTGTTTTTGGTACAGCAAACAGCATACGCCATTTTTCGTCTTTCCGATTTGTATTGCATAGATAGAAGGGAAAAGTCCATTTTACAACATTGAATTGGTTAAGAAATCCGGTTTTCAATCTTGTTAAACCGAACAACCCGCACCCTCAAACTGGCGAGAAAGTCTGATTTTCAACCTCGAAAGCGGTTTTGCTAACGTGACAAAATCATCATTACACTCCAAAACGAGGGTATAAACACCAAAGCTCCAAAAATAACTATCCCAGTAGCCATAGTGCTGGTATTTGCAACTGTGTTTGCTGTTTTGTTGTTCCGGACGCAAAAGCAGAAGACAAAGGCTGTTTCTTTACCTGCTTTTGGTGGATTCCCCAGAATTTCTCACAGTGATCTTGTTAGAGCGACAGAGGGCTTTGCAGCATCAAATCTAATTAGTCAGGGAACATATGGTTCTGTTTATCAAGGGAAACTATTTCACGATGGAAAACCGGTTGCCATCAAAGTATTTGGTCTAGGGACAAGAGAAGCACAAGAGAGCTTCATCACAGAGTGTAGCGCATTGAGAAATGTGCGGCACCGCAATCTTGATCCTATCCTAAATGCATGCTCAAGTATCTTACTATTACTGATTAGAGGCTCTTTTTGGAGTCTTCGCGTTAATCCTCACAAAACGCACCAGAAAAAAAAATAAATTCTAAAAATTCTCACAAAAATCAAATGTCAATTGGAATATTAATAGCCACTAGATCTGTTTTCTAAGTAATTACCCACCTCTGTCATTATGAAAGGTTTTGAGTTCAATTCTCAACGAAAACAAATTTCATCTTTTTTTACAGTTTTTTCCCATTTTCATTTTATTTTCTAAGTAATTACCCACCTCTGCCATTATAAAAGGTTTTGAGTTCAATTCTCAACGAAAACAAATTTCTTCTTTTTTTTTGCAGATTTTTCCATTTTTAATTTATTTTTTAAGTAATTACCCACCTCTGCCATTATGAAAGGTTTTGAATTCAACTCTCAACAAAAGCAAATTTCTTCTATTTTTGGAGGATTTTTCCATTTTCAAATTTACTCCCACTTTTTGTCAAATTTTTCCCAATTACAAATTCACACTACTAAATGATCCCATAACTTTTTTTTCATAAAGATGTTAGAAACTTTTCTATGAAAAATATTTTGCGCCTAATATTGCTATTACTAATTGGAGACTCCTTATTAATCCTCACAAAATGCGCGAAATAAAAGATAAAATCATAGAAATTCTATCCTCTCATCGATATTGCAGATTAAAATTTTAATAGCCATTAGATTTGTTTTCTATGTAATTAACATTCCGTCATCCATTATGTAGCTCTAATAATATATCTTTTTCTAGGAAGAAGATAAATCTAAAAATTCTCACAAAAATCAGAAACATCCCGTCATCCATCACGTAGCTCTAATAACAGTAGTCATTAGATCTATTATAGTTTCTAAAAAATTATCTGCCATGACATTATGAAAGATGAAATAAAATAATCTGCCAAATTTGTATAAAAATTGCCCATCATGCCATTATGAAATATGAATTACATAATCCCTTAAATTTGCATTAAATTACCCACCATACTATTATAAAATACGAATTAAAATAATCCTTTAAATTTGCATATAAATTACTGAACATGCCATTATAATTAAAAGATGGATTAAAATAAGCCCTAAGTATGCATATAAATTACCCAATATGCTATCATAAAATATAAATTAAAATAATTTCTAAATTTGCATATACATTGCCTACAATGATATTACAAAAGATGAATTAAAACAATCAGCTCTAATATTATTATAGATTAAATTTATATCCTTTAAAACTCTAACCCGTGCGAGAGCACAGGTTGATTGACTAGTTGATTCCAATGGAAATGTTTTCAAAGCATTGGTAAATGAGCTCGTGCCACGTAGAGACCTGCATAACTTACTGTGCGCCGTTGGAGTCAGGGAAGGCTCTTCATCATCATGTTTGAATTACATTTCATTGGCTCAAAGATTAAGCATCATGGTAGATGTATCAGATGCTAGCTTTGGCATATCTACACCATAACCACAAAGGAACCATTGTACATTGTGATCTGAAACCAAGCAACATTCTTCTGGATGATAATATGGTAGCTCATGTTGGAGACTCTGGACTAGCGAGGTTCAAATTTGATACAGCCGCATCATCACCTTTTGTGAATTCAACTCCACTTGTTCAGTTGGAATCAATGGAACAATTGGATACCAGGGGCGAAGCTAGCCCAAATAATCGTCAGGGTCAGTTCCACTAATCATCTAAGAAATACACTAGAAAACATAACGTTTACATGGGATTTTCTTGATTTCGTTGGGGTCGGCTGACCCCGATGGCTACACGTAGCTCCGCCCCTGTTGGATACATTGCTCCAGGTACAGTCCCTTTTTCATATCGTGTTTTCCTACTAAATAATGATGAATTCCATGATTCCTACAATATCTTACTTCAACCAGATTTTCCTATATGTGATATACAGAATGTGCTGCGGATGGTCAAGTGTCAACTGCAACTGATGTTTATAGCTTCGGCGTTATTCTACTCGAGATGTTTATCCGCAAACGCCCAACAGATGACATGTTCAAAGATGGAATGAGCATTGCAAAGTTAGTAGCGATCAACTTCCCTGATAACGTGTCGCAGATCGTTGACCCTCAGCTGCCGCAAGAGCTAGGCCACAGCAGGGATATCCCAGACACTATGAGGAGCAGAGGACCACAGGTTCTGCAGTCTGTGTTGAGCATTGGACTCTGTTGCACCAATACTTCCCCTAACGAGCGCGTTAGCATGCATGAGGTGGCCGCCAAACTCCATGGGATCCAGGATGCATATCTTAGAGGAAATTAATCGAAGCTTTCCATCCCAACCCTAATCCTTCACCGCATTTATCTATGCGATGAATAGTATTGAGGGGAATCCCAATGAGTTTGCAAACTCACTGGTCGGGACTCAATCCTTTGCGCTGTGAAGGATCTTGTTGTCAGCTCAGTCTCCACAGACCATCCTGAATCTTGTTGTATAGTTGAACTTTAAATTTGTGCAAACGATGTTTCTGGTGTTGTCCCATCCAGTATAGTAAGGCTGGGGTCACCAGGAGGGGCAAAAGTAGTGCATTCGCACTATTCCAACCACCCTTCTCTCTGTCTACAGTGCGCAAACAGTATTTTGCACCTCCATATGCCCTGTCTGGTGACCCCGGTCTAACTCTAAACTTAATTACCACGATGGCGATGTATTTGAGACTTGTGCCTAAGATGTACCCAAGATTACATGTAAGTACGCAACTCAGTATCCTATTATAAGCCTTCGTCGTAATGTCATCTTTAATTTAAGCTGATTTCAAGTTAGGGTATTAATAAATTGTTACACTTAATCATGCTGACTAGGTCGTCTTGCACACCAATAATCCACCACAATAGCCAGGTGCGGTGGCTGTGGTTTTTTTTTTGGCAGCTTTTGGGTGCAGCAATTCGTGGACTACGTACCACTGGCTCTAGAGGACATTGGGAGCCTCAAGAGTCTACTTGACCAGATCGGCCAACAAACGGCTCTTGACGTTGACGGTCTTGAGTCTTGCTGACCACAATTGCGTAATACTCCCTCTATCCCATAATATAAGGCGTGCATGTTTTTAGCACGGTCTTTAAAGCAGAACTTTGACCATTTATTACTTCTAAAATATGTGATCTACAAATACAAAATTAGCATCATATTGAAGTGCTTTTGAATACGAATCCAAATATATAACATGCATCCACTAAACATGTATATTTTTAACTGAATTATTAGTCAAAGATTTAAAGAGTTGACTTTTTCAAAAACATGCACGCTTTATTTTATGGGACAGAGGGAGTAGATGGGAAGAAGTTTCCATCCTATCTAGAGCGCGAATTGGTGCACGACGATGAGTGCTTTCACATTGGCAAAATGACAAAATTGGACCATGCATGTTGCGTGCTTGCCATGGTACGCTGAAAGAGACGGGACTGCTGGTAGATTATAGCTAGGGTCGACTCGGGGCTGGAGCTAACCATGGCCCCTCGTACACTCCGCAGCATTCGACTGCGACTGCGACTGCGGCTCACACCATTAGGGCCCCGTTTGGTATAGTTTTTTCTGGTCACACTTTTTTTTTCCACAACTGTACAAATAAGCGAAAAGCGCGGTCAAAATAAGCGGGTTTGGTCTCGCTTTTGCTTCTCAGTACAAATGAGTGCTGTGCAAAGAAGCTCGGCTAGAAAAAGCTGAAAAAAAAACGCTCCGTTTGGCTACTAGTTCCGACTTATTTTGGCCATAAGCAGCAAATAAACTATACCAAACAGGGTCTAGCTGAACTCTGGAGCAGCGTGTATATATATATATATATATATATAGCATAGCATGTGACGACTACTAGCCAGTATATATGTGAGGACCTGGAGACCGAGCCCCAGTATTAATAAACTGGTAGGAGAAATTAAAGGTTATTAACTACAGTGCTTAAGATTTCTCGCGCGCGGTCGTCGTCTACCCCTCGCCAAAAGGACGAAATACTGTGCCAGGTATAATTATTGAAGAATAAAAGGACGAGCTACTGTGGCAACAGTGAAAGCACACAGGAGGCGTGAATTATTGAAGCCATCCCTTAGCGACGAAGGGAGGCCTGGCTCGGCTATAAAACGCAGCACCGGGCAGCAGCTGAAGACATGAAAGAAGAGCATCCGAACATCGAAGAAAATCCGCATCGCCTCACATCCACAAGACAACCACAATCCACATCCACTCACCACCCACCTTGTAATGCTAGTAGTATTAGCATAAGGAATAAAGCCGTGGAGCATCCAGGCATCGTTTGTAAGGTAATCTAAGTTTGTGCTAAGTGCTTGGGGTTTCCCAAAAGGGAAAGCCGTATGTAAGCTGTGTTTGTGGAAATGAAGTAGTTTTCCTTTGAAAATCCCTGCTGTCATTTTAGTCCGTGTATATGGGGAGTGTTTATGTGCTAGGGACCCTATAGGAGAAACCTCTGCGTTTGATGCTCTCGTTTAGCCTGAAGTTGTGGTGCCTGGAGAGCCGTGTCCGCAGAGAAGTATTCCCTTCGGGTGGAACTGGCTAGGGAGACGACATAACCTCGCCTCGTATGCACAGACTGGGGATAGTTTGGGAAAGATTAGCTACTTCTGAAGCAAACCTGCTCATCGTACGGTGAGTACCGAGTAGGACTAAGTAAGCATAGGAGCACAATCCGGCCGAATATTTTTGGTCTCGCCAGCCTGCCAAAGATCCTGAGAAACATAATATTACCGAAGAGTTAATATCCGCTTAATATAATCACGAAAGCGACGTTCGTATCTCATCCTGAAGAGTGAGCCAAGTGGGAATAGTGAGTTTCCACCATTGCATGCGCTTAATATAATCTTGAAAGCGACGTTAGAATTCATCCCGAAGAATTGGAGTAGTGGGAATAGTAATCTTCCACCATTGCATGCAAGAGTGGAAGTTCTCCCTAAGTGCTCATCCGCTATTCATATCTTGAATAGTAACAGAACGAATTTGAATAGTAGCAAAGCGAATTTGAATAGTAAAAAGAATTTGAATAGTACCAGAGCGAATTTGAATAGTTCCAGTTCGCATTCATATCTTTTGTTGCTCTGTGTTTCGGTTTTCTCCCGGGATTTCGCAGCCTCACTTCCCTCCGCCGTTCGCCGCCCCCGTCTCAACACACTGGTATCAGAGGCTGATTTATATTTTTAAACTGTTAATTATATCTGATTTATATTTTTAAGTTAATATTTATATATTTTAAGTTGTCAGTTATCTAGTTATATCCAAAGTTGTGCCTGTTTAATATCTTAAGTACCTGTTTAATATTTTATCTATTCAGTTATTTTGTGCAAGCTTTAAATTTTAGTTATATTTAGAAAATTTGTTATATTTTGTGGAAGTCATATATCTTAAAACTAGAAGTCTGAAGTTATCATCGGTCATCATTGAAAAACTCAAGTATTTGAACTTAGAAATCAATACAAGTAAGATTATAAATACCAAAGAAAATATTAATATAGGGCGAAAGATGAATCAAAAGAATAGAAGGCATAGTTGTCACACCCGGTTTGAGAAACAAAACCAAGTGCTAACCATGTATGTGCCAGGATCAGTTTAACCACATACATAGCATAAACAAAAGTAAATAGCACAACCAGTACTTTACTTAAGAGTAATAACCATTATTACAGGCCATAAATGTCTTTAACGAGCAACTTAACGAAAAACGAGATAGCTAAGCGACAGCGGATGACGACCAATGCTCCACAGGCAACTGACGGATGGCACACCAGCCTAGAACTCGTCGTAGTCCTGGAACTCCTGGTTAGGATCACCACAACTTCCTTCTAGATCTGAGCAGCGGTTGCAATGGGTGCAACGGATATAAAACAAGCAAGGATGAGTACATAACGCACTCAGCAAGTATTCCGTTTAGGATAAAAGTGGACTGGCTTTATAGTGGACAGGCATAGCAATTGCTTTTAGTTAGTCAAGTTTTAATTACTAGCAAAGATTAGCATAACCCATCCCTTTATAAAGACAGTAAAACATATTTAAAAGATAAGCATGAACCATAACCATATCCATCTTCATTACCATAATCACCATGAGCCATTCACCTTGAAACTGAAACTGAAACTCTAATCTGTGAGGGTCCAGGCCGCTCTTAACCGTGAGCACGGCTGATATATCAGTTTTAAACACTCTCGAGAGGTTGTACATCTTTACCCACAAGTCATGATTCCCAGTGTGCCCGAGGTTTGCAAAGCCCCATTTATTCATACCTTAGATGAATCGGCAGGGTTTCATTACGAGACCTTTACAAAAAATTCCTAGAGTTATGGCCCACTCGTTACAGGTTACTCCAGTTAACTAAAGATATGAGAGTTCCGTTCCAAAGGGTGACAGATAAAACTGCACCACATTGGCAAAGGGCAAAGTCCCATATCCCCCAGACCCCTCATACGCCATGTTTCAGGAAAGTAAGCCAAAACTCTAGTTCATCTAATTAATCAGTCAAGCCCAGTGCCCATGTGAGTCTTGTGGTTGTACTGTTTTCCTGGGTGGTCGCTCGGCGAACCGATCCTTAGGGCGAAGCACTTGAGCAAAACCAACAAAAACATGCTCAAGTCTCCATGTTGTTAAAACCAAACTTTTATCATCAGGTTCATCATTACTTGGTCAATATTAGCAACATAAGTAAAGTGAGTTGAGCGGAAGCAATTAATTTACAACATCACAGCCCATCCCAAGTTATAAAACATGTAAAGGTATTTGAGGCTAGTCATCCTTACTAGGAGCATGCAAAATTAGGCTCTAGATCATGTGATTAGAGTAAATAGGACATAGGTCAAAGAATACTTGCCTTCCTCAGCAAAAACTTGCTCAGGAACTTCCCAAGATGGATTATCGACAAACTCGGACGGAACGTCGGCTACACGTTGCATACATACAAGCAATGAGCATTTAATTAACTAAAACAGTACACCAAACATCATAAACAGAGGTTAAAAAGGTTTTAGAATTAATCTACACTTTATTACGATTCCGTAGGTTCAAGAATCGTTCAAATCGGAGTTAAAACGCAAAAGATATGAATAAAACAAGTTTAAAGGCTTAAAATAGAAAGAATTTGAAATTCCAGGGGCTAAACTGCGAAAACCAGGGGTTTAAAACAAATAATTTGGACGGCGGGTTGATTCAAAAGAAGCACAGGGTCTCTTTTGCAAAACTCCGCGCTGACCGGGATTGACCAAGACCGCGGGTTGATTAACAAAAAGATCGGGGTCTAAACCGTAAAGCCAGGGACCTAGATCTAATAAATCTGGACCACGGGTTAATTCTCAGAAAACCCAGGGACTCTTTAGCAAGAATCCCAGCGCTGACCGGTATTGACTCCGGTCGCACGCGCTCTGGGCCGTTGGATCTAGATCGGACGGGTGGGATTGGATCGGGGAAAAGAGAGGGGGCGACGGCGACGGGTTCGGCCGGCAACGGCCACGGGCGCGGCGGAAGATCACCGGAGGAACGCGATTCCGCGGCTCCGGTGGGCTAGAGCTAGCGGGGCGAGGGGCGTGAGTGAGCGGGCGGCCGTGCGAAGCGGGCGGAGCGGTCGCGGGGACGGCGCATCGACCGAGGGCGGCGGGCGACGGAGCGGCGCAGAGGCTTACTCCGGCGAGCAATTCCCGCCGGTGTAGGGCGCGACTAGGGACTAGAGTTAGCTAGATCAACTCCTTACCTCGGTGCGGAGCTCGCAGCGTAGACGGGAACGATGGTGAGGCGGCGTTGGCGCGCAGCGGCTTGCGGCGACTAGCGGTGGCGTCCGCGGGCTCTCTGCGTAGACCGGCGGCGCTAGGGCTCGGGCTAGGGCTTGTTGGGGCTACGGACGTCGGGGGCGGCCGCTTATATAGGGCGGAGAATGAGGCTCGCAGGAGGGGAAAAGGAAAGGCGGCGCGGCAAGGAAGGTCCGGTGCCGGTCGGACTTGGAGTTCGCCTCGGACTTGTGTCCGCGCGACGCGGGCAGGGAGAAGGAAAGCGGGGTCGCGGCAAGGAAAGGACGGAGGGCGGCGCGGGATCCTCGGGCGAGGCCAGGGCGCAGGCGCGAGGCGCGGGACCGAGGCCACGGCGGCTTGAGCTCGGCTTGCTGTCCGGCGTCGGGTGAGAAAGGAAGGAGGGAGGAGGGCGATGACAAGCGGGGCCGGGCGGTCAGCGAGAGAGAGAGGAGAGGGAGGGAGAGAGCGGCGGCCTGCTGGGCCGTTCCGGCTGGCGGGCCGCGCGGCGCTGGGCTGGCGTGGGAGCGAAGGGAAGGAGGGGGGGAAAGCTGGGCCGGCTGGGGCGCTGGGCCGCGGGGTCGCGCCGGGCCGGGGTAAAAAGGAGAAGGGGCAGGGGAACTGGGCCGCGCGGGGAAGTGGGCCAAAAGAGAGGAAGAGAGGGGAAAAAGGAAAAAGAAAATTTTCCTGGATTGTTTGGAATTTTGATAAATTTTGGAGAGATGCAAATGGTTTTGAATTCAAACTTTGAACACTGCAAATCACCCAAATAAAAAATATGCAAGGACATGAATGCTCAAATATGTAATTCCTATGATTCTTTTTAATTAATTATTTTGAAATCTCATAAAATCAAATAGGTGTCATGTTTGATCATGAAATATGAATAAATTAAATTGGTTCCAAAAAATTTTGTTTGTGGCAAAATTTAGGGTGTTACAATAGTGTGTGTGAATCTATGGAAATAGTAGATATAGACAATGAAATTAAGCATTATGAAATAAAATTAAAAAAGGCATCAGATGAATACAATAGCTCTATGATATGTGAATGGGGTAAAATAAGAGAAAAGGAAGTTTATTTTCTCAGAGAAATACAAAGGCTAAAGAAGTTAAAAAGAGAAAAAGAGTTGAACATTAAGAATTCAGAAGAAAAGAAGGTTGTACCCAATATAGAAATAAAAAAAGATGTCGTAAGATCAATTAGTCCTATAGAAATAAAGAAGGTTGTAAATAATAAAAACAAAAGTCATAATAACAATAATAGCATAAGTTAGGAAGAACAATGGAATATAAATAATAAGTTGTTATTAGAAAGTCAAGAAGAAATAGAAAATAAGTTAAGAGAAGAATGTAAGAATAATCTTAATAAAGAAAATTATGTAAAAGAAGTAGAGTTAGGAAAAGAAATTCAAGAGAAACCAAATAAAGAAAATAATGCGAAGGAAGAAGAGGTTAAATTATATGAAGAAAGAGAAGATAAAGAGATTAAAGAAATATATAAAGAAACTATAGATTCAATTGGCAAAGATGAACAGCGGGATCTAAACGATAAACTGTTGGTAGAAAGCTATGAAGAAATAAATAATTTAAGCAAAGAAGAGTTAGAGTTAATAGATGCTTTTTCAATTGAAATGATAAATCAAAAAGATTGTGAACATGATTGGATTAAAGGAAAAGAAGACTTTAACATAAAGTGTGCCTTTTGTATATATTATCCTAGTCAAAAAAATAGATTTACTTGTGCTAGTTGTCTAAAACAAGCATGTGCTTCATGTTTGAAATCTAACAATCAAAGATGGAAAGCAGAAATAGAAGTAGAACCTAAAGATAAAATGCTATCAATAAGAGTCAGAATTTTAGAAAATAGAATAAATAGATTAGAAGTAGAATTAGAAGAATTAAAATATAAGTTAGATCAAGATAAAAATAATGACAAGCAATCAAATGAGGCTATAAGTAATACTGAATTAAAAGACCAGTTGATTACGATAAAAGACAATAAAGGAAACAAGCTTATACAATTAAAAGATGTCATAACAAGTTTTGGTAGTAAATATATAGTCAAATTACCATTCAAAGAAATTTTAGGAATAAGGATTCCTATAAAGATAATATTAAAGAATAATATTACTTATAAAATATTAGCCTTAGTAGATACAGGATGCACAAAGAATATAATACATGACAAATATTTTATAAGATGTCCAGAAATAGTCCATACAATAGATGAAGATAAAGCAAAAACCTCTACAGATACGTCTGGAATAAAAAAGATTCATAACCAATTAGCATATAATATTGAAGTACAAATAAATGGAACAAAATATATAATTGATGAAATCACAATAAGAGACTTATGTATGATACATGATGAAATGATTATAGGGTTAAGATTCTTGCAGCGTTCATGTCAAACCACAATCATACATGAGCAAGGTATTACATTTATTCCTCATCAAGATAATATTCATTATATTTTAGAAGTTAAAAAACATGGAGGAGCTCATCATTTAAAAAATTCTTACAGCAATACGATTGACGCTAGTATAGCTGGATTAGAAATTGAAGATTTAAGTGGAAACATAGAAGATTTGTATATAGAACATTCATATATAGAATGTTTTGGTTTGCAATCTTTTGTTTCAAATTGGTACAGAGATATAAAGTCTAAAAAAGATATAGAAAAAATTGTGCAGAGACTAGAAGATATTCAAATAATTGGAGAAATACCCATGAAACATTGGGATAAAAATTCTATATTATGCAAAATAAATATAATAAATCCAGATTATATAATAAAAACAAGTCCAATAGAAGCTACACCAAAATACATAGAAGAATTTAAGATGTATATTGAAGAATTGTTAAAATTAGGAGCAATAAGAGAAAGTAAAAGTCCTCATAGGTCTGCAGTCTTTATAGTAAGAAATCATGCTGAAATAGCAAGAGGAAAAACAAGAATGGTTATTAATTACAAAAGACTTAATGATAACACAGTAGATGATGCATTCAATATACCTAATAAACAAGAATGGATCAATACGATACAAGGTTGCAAATACTTTTCAAAATTTGACTTGAAAGCAGGATTTTGGCAAGTAAAAATGGCAGAAGAGTCTATAGATTGGACAGCCTTCACGTGTCCTCAAGGTCACTTTGAATGGCTTGTCATGCCTTTAGGATTGAAAAATGCCCTTGCTTTATTTAAAAAAATGCAAAATATATTTAATGAGAATCAAGAATTTATATTAGTTTATATAGATGATTTATTAGTTTTCTCAAAAACCTATAAAGAGCATATAGCCATCTTGAAGTATTTTTTAGAAAGGTAGAACAAAACGGGCTGATTCTATCTAAAAAGAAAATGGAAATTTGCAAGGAAAAAATAAAGTTTCTAGGTCATGAGATTAGAGAAGGCAAAATATATTTGCAAGAGCATGTTGCTAAGAAAATACTACAATTTCCTGATGTTATTAATGACAAAAAGAAACTGCAGGAGTTCCTTGGAAGAGTAAATTATGCTAAAAATTATATAGATAATTTAGCAAAGTTAGCAGGACCGCTATATGCAAAATTGAGAAAAAATGGTCAAAAATATTTTAATTCAGAATATATAAAGTTAGTAAGAACCATAAAAGAAAGGGTAAAAGACCTAAAACCTTTAGAATTACCTCTAGATGATTATTATTTCATTATTGAAACAGATGCATCTAAATTAGGATGGGGTGCAATATTAAAACAAAAATCCAATAAATATTCTCCAAAAGCTGAAGAAAAGATACGTAGATATGCCTCTGGAAGCTATAAGTTGAAGGCAGTAAATAATACTGATAGAGAAATATTAGCAATCATTAATGCAATAAATGCTTTTAGATTGTATCTTGGTTTTAAAGAATTTATGGTAAGAACAGACTGTGAAGCAATATGTAGGTATTACAAACAAATAAATAGTAAGAAAAGTTCAACCAGAAGATGGGTCTTGTCTGAAGACATTATTACTGAAAATGGCTATAAAGTAATATTTGAGCATATAAAAGGAAAAGATAATAGTTTGCCTGATATATTTTCACGATCTTCTATCTTGCAGGAACGAAGAAGGGAATTAGCTTCAATAGAATTGAGACCTTTACGTTTGGGTCAGAAAATAATAAGTTAAGAATATTCCCACCAAATTCATATAAGTTCAGACCAAAAGATCATATAATACTAGATGAAGTCCAAAAATGTATACTAGACAATTTCTGGTACCAATATAATCATAAAAGAGAAGAAAAAGGTTACATGCTATCAATATTAAACAGTCTTGCTGAATATTTTCATACGATAAATAGCAAGATGCCACCAACAGAAGAGCATGAATATATTGAAAGAAGATTCTTATATGTAATATTTGAAGGTAAAATGCCTGGTTTATATATATCATTTGAAGAAGTAGTGGCTTAAAGTATATCTTTACCCAGACTGAGCTAAATATGAGGCAAAGACGATGGTTAGAATTAATCAAGGATTATGATTTGGAGATACATTACCATCCTGGCAAGGCAAATGTAGTAGCAGATGCTTTGAGCAGGAAGAGTCAGATCAGTTTGTTGTGGGCAAGAGAGTTGCCGGATGAGTTAGCCATAGAATTCGACCGACTAAGTTTGGGTTTTCTTAATAATACGGAAGGCACCGTCTCCATGGAGTTTGAACCTACGTTGGAACAAGAAATCAGGAAGGGACAACTTAATGATGAGAAGATCAAGGAAATAAAAGAGTTAATCAAGTTAGACAAGGCACCGGGATTCCGAGTGGATGCCGACGGCACAGTATGGCATGGGGATAGGATTTGTGTTCCGAACATAAAGCTTATACGAGATTTAATTCTGAAGGAAGCACATGAGACAGCTTACTCCATCCATCCTGGAAGTGAAAAGATGTACCAAGATCTGAAGCAGAAATTTTGGTGGTACGGTATGAAACGTGAAGTAGCAGAATATGTAGCTTTGTGTGACGTTTGTCAGAGGGTGAAAGCTGAACATCAAAAGCCCGCTGGATTGTTACAGCCTCTCAAGATCCCAGAGTGGAAGTGGGAGGAAATTGGTATGGATTTTATTGTCGGCTTACCACGTACGCAAAGTGGTTTTGATTCTATATGGGTAGTAGTGGACAGATTAACCAAGGTTGCTCACTTTATTCCTGTCAAGACCACTTATTCGGGAGCCAAGTTAGCTGAATTGTATATGTCCAGAGTTGTGTGTTTGCATGGAGTACCAAAGAAGATTGTGTCAGATCGTGGAACTCAGTTTACATCTCATTTTTGGAAGCGTTTGCATGAGTCAATGGGCACTAAGTTAAATTTCAGTTCAGCATATCATCCACAGACCGATGGGCAGACCGAAAGAACCAACCAGATATTAGAAGACATGTTGAGAGCTTGCGCGATACAATATGGTACTAGTTGGGACAAAAGTTTGCCGTATGCCGAATTTTCTTATAACAATAGTTATCAGGCTAGTATCAAGATGTCACCCTTTCAGGCTTTGTATGGTAGAAGATGCAGGACTCCCTTGCATTGGGATCAACCTGGAGAGAAGCAGTTGTTTGGTCCTGGAATCATAGAAGACGCCGAACGACAAGTACGAATGATTCGGGAGAATTTGAGGGTTGCTCAAACTAGACAGAAGAGTTATGCAGATAACCGTCGAAGGGATTTGGAATTCGCAGTAGGAAACTATGTGTACTTGAAAGTATCACCTATTCGTGGTCTACGCCGATTCAAAGTGAAGGGAAAATTAGCACCACGATATATTGGACCTTTTAAAATAATTGACCGTAAGGGAGAAGTTGCATATCGATTGGAATTGCCTGACAGATTATCGGGAGTACACGATGTGTTCCATGTATCTCAGTTGAAGAAGTGTCTGCGGGTACCTGAAGAGCAATTGCAGGAAGATGAACTTAATGTGCAGGATGATTTGACCTATACAGAATATCCAGTCCAAATTTTGGAAACGGCAGAGAGGACTACCAGAAACAGGGTCATAAAGATGTGCAAAGTTAAGTGGAGCCACCATACAGCAGAGGAGGCCACCTGGGAAAGAGAAGATGACCTCAGAGCAGATTACCCGGAACTCTTTGCTAGCCAATCCTAAAATCTCGGGGCGAGATTTCCTTAAGGGGGGTAGGTTTGTAACACCCTAAATTTTACCACAAACAAGATCATTTGGAACCAATTTAATTTGTTCATATTGTTTGATCATACATGACACCTATCTGATTTTTGGAGATTTCAAATTAATTAATTAAAAAGAATCATAGGAATCACATGTTTGAGCACTCATGTCTTTGCATATTTTTATTGGGTGATTTGCAGTGTTCAAAGTTTCAATTTAAACTCATTTGTATCTCTCCAAAATTTCTCAAATTTCAAACAATCCAGGAAATTTTCCTTTTCCTCCTTTTCTTCTCCTTCTCTCTTTTTGGCCCGAGCCGGCCCACTCCCCCAGCCGGCCCAGCTCTTTCCCCCCCCTCTTTCTTCTTCTCTCCACCCGGCCCACGGCGCCCCCCCCCCCCGCGGCCCAGTCCCCCTCCCCTTTCTCCTTTTCACTCCGGCCCAGCGCCCCTGCGCGGCCCACTGGCCGGAACGGCCCAGCCAGCAGGCCGCCGCGCCCTCCCCCGCGCACTCTCTCCCTCTCTCTCGCTGACAGCCGGACCCGCGTGTCATCGCCCTCCTTCCTTCGTTCTTGCCCGGTCCGACGCCGGCGAGATG
Source organism: Paspalum notatum (assembly GCA_022530915.1). Lineage (NCBI taxonomy): Eukaryota > Viridiplantae > Streptophyta > Magnoliopsida > Poales > Poaceae > Paspalum > Paspalum notatum. Next base: position 67,866,194 of record CM039683.1, on the reverse strand, counting down.
AGCTCAAGCCAGCGCCCGCGCCGTGGCCTCGGTCCCGCGTCTCGCGCCCGCGCCCCGACCTCGCCCGAGGGTCACGCGACCGCCTCGCCCTTCCTTTCCCGCGCCCGCACTTTCCTTTCCCTGCTCTCGCTCGCGCCGTGCGCGATGCGAACTCGGACAGAGTCCGAGTCCGGACCTTCCTTGCCGCGCCGTGCTTTCCCTTTCCCCCTCCGCAAGCCTCGGCGTCCGGGTTATATAAGCGGCCGCCCTCGACGTCCGTAGCCCCATCAAGTCCCAGCCCGAGTCCTAGCACCGCCGGTCCACGCAGAGAGCCCGCGGACGCCGTCGCTTGCCGCCGCAAGCCGCCGGAAGCCGTCGTTGCCCCACCGTCGACTACCTCTACGCCCGTAGCTCCACACCGAGGTAAGGAGTCGATCTAGCTAGCTCTAGTCTTTAGTCGCGCCCTACCCCGGCGGCAATTGCTCGCCGGAGCTCCTCCACCACCCCGCTCCGTCGCCCGCCGCCTCCGGCCGATGCGCCGCCACCCGAACCCCTTTGCCCGCTTCGCACCACCGCCTGCTCGCCCCTGCGCCCGGTCCCTCTAGCCCTAGGCCCCGGAACCGCGGAGTTCGCGTTCCTCCGGCGAACCTCCGCCGCGCCCGAGGGTCGCCGCCGGTTGACCCCGTCGCTGGACTCTTTCCCCACCGCTCGATCTTTTCCCTGCCGTCCGATCGAGATCCAACGGTTGTAAGTGAGATGCGGTCCCGGTCAATACCGGTCAGCGCCGCATTCTTGCTAAAGAGTCCCTGGGTTTTCTGAAAATTAACCCGCAGTCCAGATCTATTAGATTTAGGTCCCTGGCTTTACGGTTTAGACCCTGAGTTTTTGGGAAATCAACCCGCGGTCCTGGTCAAGCCTGGTCAGCGCGGAGGTTTTGCGAGAAAGACCCTGTACTTCTTCTGAATCAACCCGCGGTCCTATTTATTTACGGATAGGTCCAGGTTTTTATGGTTTAACCCTCGGAGTTTCAAATCTCTTTTATTTTAAACCCTTTTCATTAGTTTATGCATATCTTTTGCGTTTTAACTCCGATTTGAACGATTCTTGAACCTACGGAATCGTAATAAAGTGTAGATTAATTCTAAAACCTTTTTAACCTCTGTTTATGATGTTTGGTGTACTGTTTTAGTCAAGTAATGCTCATTGCTTGTATGAATGCAACGTGTAGCCGACGTTCCGTTCGAGTTTGTCGAGAATCCATCTTGGGAAGTTCCTGAGCAAGTTTTTGCTGAGGAAGGCAAGTATTCTTTGACCTATGTCCTATTTACTTTAATCACATGATCTAGAGCCTAATTTTGATTGCTCCTAATAAGGATGACTAGCCTCATATACCTTTACAAGTTTCATAACCTGGGAGGGCTGTGATGTTGCAAATTAATTGCTTCCGCTCAACTCACTTTACTTATGTTGCTAATATTGATCAAGTAATGATGAACCTGATGATAAAAGTTTGGTTTTAACAACCTGGAGACTTGGGCATGTTTTGTTGGTTTTGCTCAAGTGCTTCGCCCTAAGGATCGGTTCGCCGAGCGACCACCCAGGAAAACAGTACAACCACAAGACTCACATGGGCACTGGGCTTGACTGATTAATTAGATGAACTAGAGTTTTGGCTTACTTTCCTGAAACATGGCGTATGAGGGGTCTGGGGGATATGGGACTTTGCCCTTTGCCAATGAGGTGCAGTTTGATCTGTCACCCTTTGGAACGGAACTCTCATATCTTTAGTTAACTGGAGTAACCTGTAACGAGTGGGCCACAACTCTAGAAATTCTTTGTAAAGGTCTCGTAATGAAACCCTGCCGATTCATCTAAGGTATGAATAAATGGGGCTTTGCAAACCTCGGGCACAATGGGAATCATGACTTGTGGGTAAAGATGTACAACCTCTCGAGAGTGTTTAAAACTGATATATCAGCCGTGCTCACGGTTAAGAGCGGCCTGGACCCTCACAGATTAGAGTTTCAGCTTCAAGGTGAATGGCTCATGGTGATCATGGTAATGAAGATGGATATGGTTATGGTTCCTGCTTATCTTTTTAATATGTTTTACTGTCTTTATAATAAAGGGATGGGTTATGCTAATTATTGCTAGTAATTAAAACTTGACTAACTAAAAGCAATTGCTATGCCTGTCCACTATAAAGCCAGTCCACTTTTATCCTAAACGGAATACTTGCTGAGTGCGTTATGTACTCATTCTTGCTTGTTTTATACCCGTTGCATCCATTGCAACCGCTGCTCAGATCCAGAAGGAAGTTGTGGTGATCCTAACCAGGAGTTCCAGGACTACGACGAGTTCTAGGCTGGTGTGCCATCCGTCAGTTGCCTATGGATCACGGTCGTCTTCCGCTGTCGTTTAGTTAACTCGTTTTCGTTCAGATACTCGGTTTCGTTAAAGACATTTATGGTCTGTAATAATGGTTATTACTCTTAAGTTAAAGTACTGGTTGTGTTATTTACTTTTGTTTATACTGTGTATGTGATTAAACTGATCCTGGCACATACATAGTTAGCACTTGGTTTTGTTTCTAAAACCGGGTGTGACAGAAGTGGTATCAGAGCCGTGCTGACCGTAGGACGCAAGCCTAGAGTAGAACTGGTCGTGATTAAGGATTTTGCTTACCTTTTCTTGCTTTCTCCATTCAAATACTTGCCATATATGCTATTTTGACATCCATACTTGTCTATTTCAATTAAGATCTTCTATATCTACTTATCTATCCCATAATAGAACTGTTTCTCATGTTTGCTTACGATGTGGGCCTGCAGATGTCGACTTTCAAGCGCACTGCCCGCATGCGTGTTGGTGGACGAGGTTATGGCGGACCCAACAGGATCAGATTGCCTACCCCAACCCCACCTTCTCCACCGCCACAAGAGTGGGTAGACCTGACTGAGTCCGAGGAGGAGGACCCAGAGGAGCTTGTCCCTGAGCTGTCCGAAGATGAACCAGAAGAGGAGCCGCAGGAAGAACCCTCAGAGGTGCAGCCACCAGTACCCTCTTCGGCGCCGCCGCAGGAGCAACCCCCGGAGGAGCCAGAAGATCCAGCTGTTGACCCTGAAGATCCAGAACAAGATCCAGATGCTGGAGACGCACCCCCATCGGTCGATGATGAGGACGACGATGAAGCTGAACCCGTGGTCACCACTACCCACCGCTGGTTCGACTACCCGCTGCCTGTTCCTCGGATGCTGAGGGAAACGCTGGAGATGCTCCACTACGATCAGTTCTGGATCACCTATGTGGGGACTCGCTACCGCCATCCAGTCCTACCTGATGATTGGGACATGACAGTGGAGATCAGCATCCCGGATGAGTTTGGATCCCGCCGGAACATCCACGTCAGACACGCACCTACTCGCCGCAACAGCCATGAAGCCGCCATCAGTGATGCTGCCAGGGAGGCCTTGACGACGCTGTGCCATGCACACCGTGAAGATATGGCCATCACTTCACGCCGGTACTACCCCTGCCGTTCGGTCGAAAGACTTGATGCCTGGATCGCCAACCCGGAGGCAGAACAGAACCCACGCCTGGAGTCCACTATTGAGTACCTTGCTACCCTCAACACCGACTACAATGCCGCCTTGGACGAGTTGGACATGGTGAGGTACGAGAACCGGAAGCTTCGAGCATGGGTTGCACAAGGCGTTGAGCCCGCGGAAGAAGAACCTGTAGAAGACCCTGCTGATGCTCCGCGTAGGAAGAAGGCCCGCTACAATGATCCAGAAGCTAGGACCTATATACGGCATCATGAGGACTAGGATGCTACCCCTTTTGTAACAGGTTCTATTAGTATCGATTAGTTAGTTCGGTTGGGCTTAGAACGATTAAAAGTGTGCTCGTTTGCTTATGATTGTGTTTTATGGATGATTTGGTTCTTTGTAATGAGTGCTTAAGTTGTGGGGTGATGTCCACAACTTAGTCTTTTGGTTGGATGCTTGATAAGTTTAATAAAGTTAGCTAGTTTGGGAAAAGCCTTACTCTATCTATGTTTAGATCTTTATCTCATCTATCTTGGTTACTAACGTTGAATGAGAGGTATGGTCGGAAGTATGTGCTAACGGCATGTTTGGTCCATCAGATGAGTACAGGACATGGACGTGGTCGTGGTCGTGGAGGTAGAGGAGCTCGCGGAGAAGGACTTCCAAATCCACCGCCACCGATGACTATGGAACAACTGATCATGAACCAGACCCAAGTGATACAAGCTCTTGGTCAAGCAGTGGCAGCCATGCACCAGGCACAACAGTCTAGCAGTAACACCCGCCCGCGGTTTTCTGGGTCCCAGAACTTTCAGAACCGTCCTACACAGAACTCCGGACAGCAGCAACCCCAGTTCCAGCGCTACAACAGCAATGGCAACTATCAGCGCCCGAACTATCAGTCTCAGCAGAACAATACCCAAATGCAGCGCTCAAACAATCAAGCTCCCCGCCAACCGACTCCTACCAGTACCCCAGTGAAGACAGGCACGCCAGTACCACCGGGAAGTGCAAATTGCTTCAAATGCGGAGGAACAGGTCACTGGTCTAAGCAATGCCCATATAGAGGTACGCCGCAGCAGACACCGCAATCGAGTTCGAAGGCGGGCACCCCCAACCAAGCTTCCAGCCACGCCAAGATCAACCACGTCACCGCGGAGGCTGCCCAGGAAGGTCCAAATGCTGTCGTAGGTACGTTCCTGGTCAATTCCCAATCCGCCTTAGTACTATTCGATACTGGTGCTACGCATTCTTTCGTTACTGCTCAGCATGTAGAGAAGTATAATTTGCCTATGATAAAGATGGTAAAATCAATGCTAGTTAGTTCACCTGGGGGAAACATGCGATCCGAGTTCGCTTGCGATGATGCATCCATTAAAATAAGGGGGGTAGATTTTCCAGCATCATTGATAGTTATGAAAGCACAAGGAGTAGATGTTATCCTGGGTATGAATTGGCTGCAAAGATACAACGGGGTAATCTCATGTGCCGAGAGGAAAGTGACTTTGACTACGCCAGCCGGGGAGAACATGGAAGTTCTGATAGACCCACCTCAAGCAGGAGTTAATGCTATTGATGCCACAGCCTTGGAGAACATCAGAGTAGTGTCAGAATTTCCGGATGTCTTCCCAGATTCGTTGCCAGGTATGCCACCTGAACGTGACATTGAATTTTCTATTGAGTTAGTACCTGGAACCGCACCTATCTATAAGAAAGCATATAGAATATCTGGTGTCGAATTACTTGAAGTTAAGAAACAAATAGATGAACTATTGGAGAAAGGGTTTATTCGCAAAAGCACCTCACCTTGGGCCTCACCAGTTTTGCTTACCGAGAAGAAAGATGGAACCTTGCGAATGTGTGTCGATTATAGAGGTCTCAATGCCGTTACAGTAAAGAATAAATATCCACTGCCCCGGATTGAAGATTTATTTGATCAGCTCAAAGGTGCCTGTGTATTCTCCAAAATTGACTTACGATCTGGATATCATCAACTAAGAATTAGACCTTCAGATATACCAAAGACAGCGTTCATTAGTCGTTATGGGCTATATGAATATACAGTTATGTCGTTTGGTTTGACAAATGCCCCAGCCTTCTTTATGTACATGATGAATAGTGTGTTTATGGAATATCTTGATAAGTTTGTTGTGATATTTATCGATGATATTCTAATCTATTCCAAGACTGAAGAAGAACACGAGGAACATCTAAGGCTAGTGTTGCAGAAGCTTAGAGAACATAAACTTTATGCGAAGTTCAGCAAGTGTGATTTCTGGATTGAGGAGGTTAAATTTCTAGGTCATGTCATATCCAATGGAGGAATTGCCGTTGATCAGAGTAAGGTATCGGAAGTGCAGAATTGGAAGATTCCAGAGGATGTGAAAGGCATCAGGAGTTTTCTCGGATTAGCTGGTTACTATCGGCGTTTCATTAAAGGGTTTTCCAAGATTGCTAAGCCAATGACAGCTTTGTTAGAGAAGAATATTAAATTCCAATGGACGTCAGCTTGTCAGAAAGCCTTCGAGGAGTTGAAAAAGAGGTTAACCACAGCGCCAGTGCTAACTTTTCCAGATATGCATAAGCCTTTTTCAGTATATTGCGATGCTTCACGATTAGGTTTGGGGTGTGTTCTTATGCAAGAAGGCAAGGTTATTGCCTATGCTTCTAGACAACTGAGGGATCATGAGAAGAATTACCCAACTCATGATTTGGAATTAGCCGCAGTGGTGCATGCATTAAAAGTATGGAGGCATTATCTGTTCGGGCAGAAGTGTGATATTTATACTGATCACAAGAGCTTAAAGTATATCTTTACCCAGACTGAGCTAAATATGAGGCAAAGACGATGGTTAGAATTAATCAAGGATTATGATTTGGAGATACATTACCATCCTGGCAAGGCAAATGTAGTAGCAGATGCTTTGAGCAGGAAGAGTCAGATCAGTTTGTTGTGGGCAAGAGAGTTGCCGGATGAGTTAGCCATAGAATTCGACCGACTAAGTTTGGGTTTTCTTAATAATACGGAAGGCACCGTCTCCATGGAGTTTGAACCTACGTTGGAACAAGAAATCAGGAAGGGACAACTTAATGATGAGAAGATCAAGGAAATAAAAGAGTTAATCAAGTTAGACAAGGCACCGGGATTCCGAGTGGATGCCGACGGCACAGTATGGCATGGGGATAGGATTTGTGTTCCGAACATAAAGCTTATACGAGATTTAATTCTGAAGGAAGCACATGAGACAGCTTACTCCATCCATCCTGGAAGTGAAAAGATGTACCAAGATCTGAAGCAGAAATTTTGGTGGTACGGTATGAAACGTGAAGTAGCAGAATATGTAGCTTTGTGTGACGTTTGTCAGAGGGTGAAAGCTGAACATCAAAAGCCCGCTGGATTGTTACAGCCTCTCAAGATCCCAGAGTGGAAGTGGGAGGAAATTGGTATGGATTTTATTGTCGGCTTACCACGTACGCAAAGTGGTTTTGATTCTATATGGGTAGTAGTGGACAGATTAACCAAGGTTGCTCACTTTATTCCTGTCAAGACCACTTATTCGGGAGCCAAGTTAGCTGAATTGTATATGTCCAGAGTTGTGTGTTTGCATGGAGTACCAAAGAAGATTGTGTCAGATCGTGGAACTCAGTTTACATCTCATTTTTGGAAGCGTTTGCATGAGTCAATGGGCACTAAGTTAAATTTCAGTTCAGCATATCATCCACAGACCGATGGGCAGACCGAAAGAACCAACCAGATATTAGAAGACATGTTGAGAGCTTGCGCGATACAATATGGTACTAGTTGGGACAAAAGTTTGCCGTATGCCGAATTTTCTTATAACAATAGTTATCAGGCTAGTATCAAGATGTCACCCTTTCAGGCTTTGTATGGTAGAAGATGCAGGACTCCCTTGCATTGGGATCAACCTGGAGAGAAGCAGTTGTTTGGTCCTGGAATCATAGAAGACGCCGAACGACAAGTACGAATGATTCGGGAGAATTTGAGGGTTGCTCAAACTAGACAGAAGAGTTATGCAGATAACCGTCGAAGGGATTTGGAATTCGCAGTAGGAAACTATGTGTACTTGAAAGTATCACCTATTCGTGGTCTACGCCGATTCAAAGTGAAGGGAAAATTAGCACCACGATATATTGGACCTTTTAAAATAATTGACCGTAAGGGAGAAGTTGCATATCGATTGGAATTGCCTGACAGATTATCGGGAGTACACGATGTGTTCCATGTATCTCAGTTGAAGAAGTGTCTGCGGGTACCTGAAGAGCAATTGCAGGAAGATGAACTTAATGTGCAGGATGATTTGACCTATACAGAATATCCAGTCCAAATTTTGGAAACGGCAGAGAGGACTACCAGAAACAGGGTCATAAAGATGTGCAAAGTTAAGTGGAGCCACCATACAGCAGAGGAGGCCACCTGGGAAAGAGAAGATGACCTCAGAGCAGATTACCCGGAACTCTTTGCTAGCCAATCCTAAAATCTCGGGGCGAGATTTCCTTAAGGGGGGTAGGTTTGTAACACCCTAAATTTTACCACAAACAAGATCATTTGGAACCAATTTAATTTGTTCATATTGTTTGATCATACATGACACCTATCTGATTTTTGGAGATTTCAAATTAATTAATTAAAAAGAATCATAGGAATCACATGTTTGAGCACTCATGTCTTTGCATATTTTTATTGGGTGATTTGCAGTGTTCAAAGTTTCAATTTAAACTCATTTGTATCTCTCCAAAATTTCTCAAATTTCAAACAATCCAGGAAATTTTCCTTTTCCTCCTTTTCTTCTCCTTCTCTCTTTTTGGCCCGAGCCGGCCCACTCCCCCAGCCGGCCCAGCTCTTTCCCCCCCCTCTTTCTTCTTCTCTCCACCCGGCCCACGGCGCCCCCCCCCCGCGGCCCAGTCCCCCTCCCCTTTCTCCTTTTCACTCCGGCCCAGCGCCCCTGCGCGGCCCACTGGCCGGAACGGCCCAGCCAGCAGGCCGCCGCGCCCTCCCCCGCGCACTCTCTCCCTCTCTCTCGCTGACAGCCGGACCCGCGTGTCATCGCCCTCCTTCCTTCGTTCTTGCCCGGTCCGACGCCGGCGAGATGAGCTCAAGCCAGCGCCCGCGCCGTGGCCTCGGTCCCGCGTCTCGCGCCCGCGCCCCGACCTCGCCCGAGGGTCACGCGACCGCCTCGCCCTTCCTTTCCCGCGCCCGCACTTTCCTTTCCCTGCTCTCGCTCGCGCCGTGCGCGATGCGAACTCGGACAGAGTCCGAGTCCGGACCTTCCTTGCCGCGCCGTGCTTTCCCTTTCCCCCTCCGCAAGCCTCGGCGTCCGGGTTATATAAGCGGCCGCCCTCGACGTCCGTAGCCCCATCAAGTCCCAGCCCGAGTCCTAGCACCGCCGGTCCACGCAGAGAGCCCGCGGACGCCGTCGCTTGCCGCCGCAAGCCGCCGGAAGCCGTCGTTGCCCCACCGTCGACTACCTCTACGCCCGTAGCTCCACACCGAGGTAAGGAGTCGATCTAGCTAGCTCTAGTCTTTAGTCGCGCCCTACCCCGGCGGCAATTGCTCGCCGGAGCTCCTCCACCACCCCGCTCCGTCGCCCGCCGCCTCCGGCCGATGCGCCGCCACCCGAACCCCTTTGCCCGCTTCGCACCACCGCCTGCTCGCCCCTGCGCCCGGTCCCTCTAGCCCTAGGCCCCGGAACCGCGGAGTTCGCGTTCCTCCGGCGAACCTCCGCCGCGCCCGAGGGTCGCCGCCGGTTGACCCCGTCGCCGGACTCTTTCCCCACCGCTCGATCTTTTCCCTGCCGTCCGATCGAGATCCAACAGTTGTAAGTGAGATGCGGTCCCGGTCAATACCGGTCAGCGCCGCATTCTTGCTAAAGAGTCCCTGGGTTTTCTGAAAATTAACCCGCAGTCCAGATCTATTAGATTTAGGTCCCTGGCTTTACGGTTTAGAACCTGAGTTTTTGGGAAATCAACCCGCGGTCCTGGTCAAGCCTGGTCAGCGCGGAGGTTTTGCGAGAAAGACCCTGTACTTCTTCTGAATCAACCCGCGGTCCTATTTATTTACGGATAGGTCCAGGTTTTTATGGTTTAACCCTCGGAGTTTCAAATCTCTTTTATTTTAAACCCTTTTCATTAGTTTATGCATATCTTTTGCGTTTTAACTCCGATTTGAACGATTCTTGAACCTACGGAATCGTAATAAAGTGTAGATTAATTCTAAAACCTTTTTAACCTCTGTTTATGATGTTTGGTGTACTGTTTTAGTCAAGTAATGCTCATTGCTTGTATGAATGCAACGTGTAGCCGACGTTCCGTTCGAGTTTGTCGAGAATCCATCTTGGGAAGTTCCTGAGCAAGTTTTTGCTGAGGAAGGCAAGTATTCTTTGACCTATGTCCTATTTACTTTAATCACATGATCTAGAGCCTAATTTTGATTGCTCCTAATAAGGATGACTAGCCTCATATACCTTTACAAGTTTCATAACCTGGGAGGGCTGTGATGTTGCAAATTAATTGCTTCCGCTCAACTCACTTTACTTATGTTGCTAATATTGATCAAGTAATGATGAACCTGATGATAAAAGTTTGGTTTTAACAACCTGGAGACTTGGGCATGTTTTGTTGGTTTTGCTCAAGTGCTTCGCCCTAAGGATCGGTTCGCCGAGCGACCACCCAGGAAAACAGTACAACCACAAGACTCACATGGGCACTGGGCTTGACTGATTAATTAGATGAACTAGAGTTTTGGCTTACTTTCCTGAAACATGGCGTATGAGGGGTCTGGGGGATATGGGACTTTGCCCTTTGCCAATGAGGTGCAGTTTGATCTGTCACCCTTTGGAACGGAACTCTCATATCTTTAGTTAACTGGAGTAACCTGTAACGAGTGGGCCACAACTCTAGAAATTCTTTGTAAAGGTCTCGTAATGAAACCCTGCCGATTCATCTAAGGTATGAATAAATGGGGCTTTGCAAACCTCGGGCACAATGGGAATCATGACTTGTGGGTAAAGATGTACAACCTCTCGAGAGTGTTTAAAACTGATATATCAGCCGTGCTCACGGTTAAGAGCGGCCTGGACCCTCACAGATTAGAGTTTCAGCTTCAAGGTGAATGGCTCATGGTGATCATGGTAATGAAGATGGATATGGTTATGGTTCCTGCTTATCTTTTTAATATGTTTTACTGTCTTTATAATAAAGGGATGGGTTATGCTAATTATTGCTAGTAATTAAAACTTGACTAACTAAAAGCAATTGCTATGCCTGTCCACTATAAAGCCAGTCCACTTTTATCCTAAACGGAATACTTGCTGAGTGCGTTATGTACTCATTCTTGCTTGTTTTATACCCGTTGCATCCATTGCAACCGCTGCTCAGATCCAGAAGGAAGTTGTGGTGATCCTAACCAGGAGTTCCAGGACTACGACGAGTTCTAGGCTGGTGTGCCATCCGTCAGTTGCCTGTGGATCACGGTCGTCTTCCGCTGTCGTTTAGTTAACTCGTTTTCGTTCAGATACTCGGTTTCGTTAAAGACATTTATGGTCTGTAATAATGGTTATTACTCTTAAGTTAAAGTACTGGTTGTGTTATTTACTTTTGTTTATACTGTGTATGTGATTAAACTGATCCTGGCACATACATAGTTAGCACTTGGTTTTGTTTCTAAAACCGGGTGTGACATCACGACAAAAACAAGATTATTTTTCGTCCACATAGTGCTGCTGATGAAACTACATGATGTTTATGTATTATATTATAACCAAATCACAATGAAAATAAATGATAACTATGAAATTTTTTGAATAAGACGAATAAATCAAACGACATGTAAATCAAAGTATTCCCGTATGCCCTAGCCAAACACGTCCAAGATGTTTTTGACTCTTGTTTTCAATTTACGGAAACGGATCTGGTGTTTATAGAGTACTGCGCTAAAGTATAAAGGAACTAGGTGATTTCCCCGCGCGTTGCTGCGGGAATTAAAGAGTGATTTCAATATTTTTTGAAGAAAGAAATAGTATTGATTCAAATATTTGTTTGGCAGAGAAAATAAAACAATGGAACTGCCACGGGTTTGTCACTACTCAGCCTTTAAGAATAATTCTAATAAATATATGCAATTAAAACTACTAAAAAGATTTGTGGAGTGGATATTTCATTATGGCATGAGCAACATATCTCTAGTGATGACAACTTATTATCTTTGGGTGATCTTCCTAACAATACGTGAATCAAAGAGCTGCAAAGAAGACTCCATTTAGCTGTCATTTTATCTCCTGTTGTCCTGCATAGGGGGATATTACATAATCATTTGGGTAAAAAAGGAAAGCGCCTTCATAGAATTCGAAGTCTTACATTTAGAAAGTGTAGCGACTTTATATTGCGTGTAGTATAGAAGTTGCAGCATATGCATACACGCATGAATGGAATATTGTGAACAATTGAACAGAGTTTCGATGGGAGTTGTACCTGATGGGAGTAGATGCATAGGCGAAGGAAACTTGGGAGATCACGTGAAGAAAGCACATTAAGCAAGATCCCCCCAGTGATGGAAGTAGTTTCTCATGGTCCACCTCTTATGCTCTGCCGTTACCTATCAGATTGTGCCACGATTAGGATGGAAGAAGGAAAGAGCGAGGTGACTTTATGTATGTCATGGAAGATAGGCTGACAAGAGAAATAATATATGCACGCACACCTTAGAAGCGGAATCGCTCGATGGGTTGCAGGTGCGGCAATGTGTAGACCATGGGAATACAATGGGTCAATGGAAATAAATATGAATATTTTGCCGATTGGAAGGGCAACGACCATCAGTAGAATAGGCAGGAAGACGCTGAGGTTCAAGGAGATTACAAATGGACTGGAAGGCCAACAGGGTGGCAATGGCTCAGTTGCCTAGCTGCTTCAGGCAAGAGGCGGACGGTAGGGGTGGCGCACGACTGCTGGGCTGCTCTGTGAGTGGAAGCTTTTATTAATCAACTAATAGTGAAGACATGGCACGCTATGAGAGCTTGAGCTGCGAGAATTTTTAAAAATGGCGTGGACTTTAAAAGTAGAAGTATACTAATGTATATTGTATGACAACATTTTTTAATATATTATACTTATAACTTATTCATCTTAGTTTAAAGAGATTGACTTTTAAATGATGATCATCTGGTATGACAATATTTTTAAACATATTATTTTTTTAATGTATTATTTTTAAACACATTATATTTGATAATTTATTCATCTTAGTTGAGAGAGATTGACTTTTAAAAGATTGATTATTTCTTAAACACATTTAATCACATTATATTTGATAACTTTCATCTTAGTTGAGAGAGATTGCCTTTTAAATGATTGATTATTTGTGTGTTTTTGTTACGGAAATTTTATGTTGAAGTGATCGAAATGACAAATAGTTGCATGTATGGATGTTATTAGCCACAGAAGATCAGCAAAAGATATTAATAGAGTGTCCTAGTGGATGATGATATGGTTCTTAGTGGATAATGATGTGGATAGCTTGCATGTTGAGATATGACCGATATATATAGGATATGGGGGGCCTCCGCAAGCATTACGGATCTGTCTATCCTTCTATCGCTGACTAGGCCACTAGGGTGGTCTAGGCAAAACCAACGACGACCTTGAGCGGCAGCGGCGGCCATGGAAGCCCAAACGGCACATCGTCATCCTCCGTCAGGTTCACCACCCGCCGTGTACCCGAGGTGGGTGATGCTCGAGCATGGCTGTAAGGGGAAAGTCAAGGACTCCACCGCTGCATGGGCGACCCCAAGATGCTGGTGTCCGCCCGCACCAGTTCCGGCCACGATCCATGTCTCCCTCCGCCTCTCAGAGCCCCCAGCAGCTTCGTGCGTGTGCCTCCAGACCCACGACGACGCCGTCGACTGCCAGTGTTCTGTTGTCTTCGCGGCACACGGTGACTCCGTGCTCATCGTGGTTCGTATCGACGAAGGGACAGAGCGGTATGGCTACGTCACCGCCGATCACTTCGTCTACTGCACGGGCGCCGCCGCCGCGGACCCCCGTGGCCGCCGTCACTGTCGCTTCTCCCGGCGGTGGATCGAGATCTGTGGATTGGCTCCACCGGCCTCCTGCGCCGCGGCGAGGACGACCTCGTGGTCGCAGCGCTCACGACGGTGTTTGTCGGGGAGACGAGGACTCGCGAGCACATTCTGTTCCGGTCTGGTGAGTGGAACGTAAAGCGTCCAGAGACCAGCAACGGTCACCATGGAGTTTGGGACACCGCACATTGGCTCACCGACACCGCCGTCCCCATCGGCGACCGGCGGCTGTGCTGGGTCGACTTATCCGCCGGCGTCCTGCTGTGCGACGTGCTCGAGGAGAGCCCCAGGCTCCAGTACGTGCCGCTGCCCGTTGAACCGTATAGGTGGGCCCCACGGGAGAACCGGAACGTGTGCGTCACCACTGGTGGCGGCGTGCTGAAGTTTGTCGAGGTCTCCCCGCGCTGCTGCTGTAGTGGCACCGGTGAGTCCACCTGCAGATGCTCGCTCCACGCCTACACCATCACCACCTGGACGATGAGGGTGGACGGCGGCGGCGGCACGGAGGAGATGGAGTAGGTGAAGGATGCCGTGGTCGACGCCATCGAGCTCTGGGCGCTCGACGCCTACAAGGGCCTCCCGCGCGTCCCAATTGAGCAGCCCCTCGTCAGCACCTACGAACCCGACCCGACGTCATATGCTTCTTCCTGCACGAGACCCGCCGGGACGGCAGCTACTCCCACGGCGATACGCTGGGCCTGCTCATGGTGGACATGAGGTGCAAGACAATCCGATCCGTCTCACGCGCTAAAGATGTGTGGCCGGAGGACATGCCAACAGATACTCTACTCCCCAGCACCGTATCGGACTACTTCAATTCTTGTTCAAGGGTGGTCGTTGAGAAACCAGAGGTGGTCGTTGGGGGCGACGACGACGAGCAGCTAGGAGACGATGATGCTAGCAATCCAACGCTACGGTCTTCTTGCGAGGCACTGGCCGAGCCTTGTGTGCAAGCATCAGAGATCTTGGCGGCACTTCAAGAGATTCCTAGCTATGGCTTGGGCCCTGATGAGATAAAGGCGTATAGAATTCTTAGCAACGACAATGGCCGCCGGTTCAGATCTATTTTAAGCTTACCAATGAATCTGAGGAAGGAGTGGTTGTCGACGGAGATTAAGGCTAGTGAACCTTGATCTAGCAGCTCATCGATTTGTGCAATGCAGAATCTTTGATTTGTCTGACAATGCAGGTCAGACAAGTTGTGTTGTGTGTCATTGAATTTTGGTGCAATAATAATGCTTAATTTTGTGATGAATACAATGTTGCGTGTTTGTTCACGGGGCATGATATTGACCACTTGTTTTATCACTAAAAACCTGTGCGGTTCACGGGGGATTATAGGGGATTAAATCCCTCCAACCCAACGAGGCCAAAAGTTATTCTAAGCATGACTTAGATTTGGCATATTTATTGCACTCGCTTTTCATAAAAGGAGAAACATCATAAAAAAGTTAATCATGCCACATTCTTAAATGCAAAGGAATAATATTACATTTTCAGACTAATATCAATACTTGCTAGCCGGTAATCCCAACTTTTTAGACAAAAAAAATTGAATAACAAATTCGTGCATGAACTCACCCTTAAGATATTTTTGAAAGTTTTGAATAAGTTTCCTATAGTTAAGTATAGCAAAAAGTTCATTACACAAACTAAAATTACGGAAGTCGTCTGATTTTCAACCATTAACTATGAAATCGGGTAATCAGGGCCATCATACTGTCAAAATCGGATAAATATACTTCCATGTGGTCGGTTTCAGTGGTGGTTTTTTATTTTTAGATCTTGTTTAATATCATAATTCTACATTCATTTTAAATAAAAAATATGAAATATCTACCAAATGGTATCTAAAAATAATGAGAAACTTACTTCCTTAGTGCTGGGGACGGGGGTTCCCGATCTTCCGTCAGGTGGAGATAACTATCGATTTGGCCGAGGCACGACACAACCGATTCAAACCCTGCAATCGCAGTACCACGTCTCCTCTGGTTATCAACCGTGCACACACGATTGACCTCGCCATGAAGGCTTATCCCTGCAAGCGAATCGAAGAACACAAGCAAGAACACGGTAGATGCAAACGAAATTGCGAATAGAAAGAATTAAGCACACGAAGTTAGGGTTCCACAAACCGATACACGGCGAAACTGTCTAAGCAGAATAATCTAAGCAAAACACATCTAATCTAATGGAGGCTACAGAATACAAAGAAGGGAGAGGGCTAGGGGGCGGCCAAGGGGGTGGCCGACCAACCCTAAGGCGTACAAGGCCAGCAGGCCCAAAGACCGGTGTCGAAGCACCCTGACAGGTTCTATCTGTCACCTTGCGACGTGTTTTTCTGTCGACTCCGAAGTCCAAATGACGTGAAACCAATTGGGTTAGAAAGATTATCTCCTTAGGTTTCCAACGATATGTAGAACTACTAAAACGGAGCCCATATGTGGTCTGGGCGTCCGTTTTCTTGAGGCCTGCTCCAGCAACCCGAACCGACCTTGCGAATAAATTGGACCTCAACTCGGATTGGGCTTGTGTCTCCGTCTTTTGTTGAGCCTTGGTCATATCCTTGGTGGTCATGTCCTCATCATTCTCCTCTTCTTGGTTTTGAGTCGTCCCCAACTCAAAGTCATCGATGCTCGCAGAAGTAGTCGTTTCCGTTTTTGGCATGATCCAGCACTGCTCCCCTTCTTGAAATTAAACCTATTGTGACAAAACAAACAAAGAATAAGAAGAGAAACTCGGCGTGATTGGATTAGTTTTAAAACAGCCCTCTATTTCATCAAATTGCTGCACAACAAAAGGAGATTTTAGAATTGAACATATATAGACTCGATGAATCATATATTCTCCTCTACTATCATATTTGCCAATAACATGATATGTATGTTTAGATATCCATGGCAAATCAGTAGGTACAAAAAGCTTCTCATTCAAATTATTCAGATTACAAAGAACATCAAATTCAATATAACCTAAAGTATTTAATGAAGATAACAATTTCAACTCATCACGCACACTAGCAATAGGAAGGAAAAGTCTATTTTCAGCACAGTTGATTGGGTCTGGTGTACTAACATCAATCTTGTCCTCATGTTGTGGCATGGAAATAATAGAATCATGATCACACAACTCTTTTTTATCTCAAAGATCACGAAGGCAATCATTAGAACTATTTTGTAAAGTCTCAGTTCTCTTAGTCTCTACTCGATCAAGATCAACTTTCAAAATTTCAGTAGGAGACATAGGAATTAATTTGATCTTTCTACCATTATATTTGAAAGAAAATGTATTAGCAATAGGATTGTGTGAAACATTATTGCTAGATATCCATGGCTTACCTAGCAACAAAGAACATGCTTCCATGGGCACCACATCAAAATATGTACTATCATGGTATTTGCCAATGAAAAATTTTATTTTAACAATATTACTTACCATTAGAATTTGGCCACTTGATGCAGTACGGGTGTGGATGTGGCTCTATGGTCAAGCAAAGCTTCTCGACCAGCTCAAAACTAACAAGGTTGGTGCAAGTATCACCATCAATGATGACACGGCAGCGTGCATCCATAACGACAAACATGGTTCGAAATAAATCACGGCACTCATTTTGCTCCTCTTTTACCATGCGAGAACTTAGAACTTGTTTTGGCAAACAAATTGTGTTATCCTGCAAAACGTTATTTGCAGCAGAAGGAACACTATCGTATGAAGAAACAAATTGTTCTCTCATAAGCAATTTCATATTAGTCCAAGTTTGTTGTTTGTCATATTCATGCAAATTGTTCCACCATACTAAAGCATCATTTTTTAAAACTTTAGCCACAATCTTAATTTTGCTCCGTTCACACGCACCTGATTGTGCAAAAAAATTATCCATTGCTGTTTCCCAATTCGTATACTTTGCATTAACACCATCAAAACAAGAAAGACATGGATAGATATAACCTGCGGGAGAAGAATCAACAGTAATGGTGTTGCTCCCAAGTGCCTTCATAGTCCCGTCATGCATAGTGTCATACACTGTCATTTTAGCAGAAAAAAAACACACAAAAATATATTTTCCTATCAACTACTATGTATATATATAGTGGGATCACACACTCTCAAGCGTCTTACCAATCTCTTACAAATGTTCTTACCGATGCAAAGCAAGAGACGGTACAACCGTTGGCTGGTTCGTGATACCGTGAGGGCGTGAGTGATGCGATTGCAATGGTTGAACCTATACTGATCAGAAGTATATATGTGGAGCTTTGGAAGGCTTTATATGTAGCAAGGATTAGCACAAATCGAAATCAGATAGAAAAATTGAATAAATGTCCAAAGTACTTGTCAATGTTGCTGGCCTAAACTTGTTCCTAGAACTAGCTCACGCAAGCAAGTCACACCGAAGTACAAAAGACACAAAAGATGCAAGCACTTCTGATTTTTCTCTCTTTTTTTTTTTTGCGCGGCTTTTCTTATGCACTTGCCTTTTGCTTTCTTTTTTTTCTTTGTTTCTTTTTTTTCTCCAAAGTGCCGCAAAAACGAGATACAACTTCACACTATCACAAAACTCCCGTCTGTAAATCACAGATTTTCTACCCGAATTTGCACAGACGATTTCGCACTCTTAATGACCTCAAATGAGAAAACTTATAATAACAAAGTTGTTGGTCTACTTTTTCTCTTTCCTATCAATATATGGAACGTCTCTTCTAGATAAGAGAAGCTAAAGATATTGACCCCGAAATACAGACTGTTCGGAAAAAACTGGGTCACTAACAGATTTTCTTTCACTAGAATTAGGCCCTGATAACAGCGTTTTCTGAAAATCTTACAGTTGACAAAGTTGTAGATAATTTCACAAGCTTTCCAGAAAATATTAGAACACTAAAATCCGAGTTCATATGAAGGAGTTATGATCGAAATACTAAACTGGACAGAAACTAATCCGAATTGGACGCGATGACGTGATGAAAAAGGGCACGGTGACGAGATGCAAAACTCAAACCAATCTAAGAACTCGATCTAAACCAGCAACAAGACCACGCCTATAGACACAAACTCAAAGATGCGGACTCCAAAATAAAAAAGTGCAAAGGCTAAACTTGCCTATGGGATAGGATGAACTACAAACCCTAACTTTTTATGTGTCTTTTTTAGGCTATGGGACGAAACAAACCTAATCTACTAAGGATAACGGCAAGCAAACCTGACAGTAAACCTTGCTCTGAATACCACTTGATGGAGACGGGGGTTTTCGATCTTCCATCAGGTGGAGATAACCATTGATTTGGCGGAGGCACGACATACACGATCCGGCTTCCAATCAACACGATTCAAACCCTGCAATCGCAGCACCACGTCTCCTTTGGTTATCAACCGTGCACACACGATTGACCTCGCCACGAAGGCTTATCCCTGCAAGCGAATCGAAGAACACAAGCAAGAACACGGTAGATGCAAACGAAATTGTGAATAGAAAGGATTAAGCACACGAAGTTAGGGTTCCACAAACCGATACACGGCGAAACTGTCTAAGCAGAATAATTTAAGCAAAACCTATCTAATCTAATGGAGGCTACAGAATATAAAGAAGGGAGAGGGCTAGGGGGCAGCCAAGGGGGTGGCCGATCAACCATAAGGGATACAAGGCCAGCGGGCCCAAAGACCGGTGTCGCAGCACCCTGACAGATTTTGTCTGTCATCTTGCGACATGTTTTCCCGTCGACTCCGAAGTCTAAATGATGTGAAACCAATTGGGTTGGAAAGATTATCTACTTAGCTTTACAACGATATGTAGAACTCCCAAAACGGAGCCCATATGTGGCCTAGGCGTCCGTTTTCGTGAAGCCTGCTCCAGCAGCCCAAACCGACCTCGCGAATAAATTGGACCTCAACTCGGATTGGGCTCGTGTCTCCATCTTTTGTTGGGCTTTGGTCATATCCTTGGTGGTCATGTCCTCATCACTTAGCCCAAAAAACATCTGCCTCTTTTTTGTCCCAAAAATTTTAAAACTTCTCTACATGACAAATAAATTATGTTTCATGCCTTCCTTAACACTTTCGTCAGTTGAATGGCCTAACGGTATTAAAGATAATGTAAAAGATATTTTTGCCCTTTCTATACATCTTTGTCCAATTTTTGCCCTTCATTTACTTTCGTATTATTGTGTATTTTAGTTTAAATATGCCATATATTAATATTAATTTTGGCTTTTCGCCAGGACCCTTGGGCTGCGCTGTTGCCTACGCTCCTATGTCGAATTTGTTTGCTCCTATTTCTAATGTTTCATTCAGAGTAATAAAATAATAGATGTGGAAATAAATAAGTTTAAAATATTTTCAAATATAGCACCGATATATAGGATACGTTGCTAGGAAAAACTGGTATAAGTTTCATATTTATCCAATTTAAAATGATTTAATTATGATTTTCAAATATCAAACAAGATTTTATTATTTTTAAAATATAGAAAAAAAACAGTCTCATGGGTGTTTGTTGTCCGATTTTGTCAATTGTATGGCCTTGGTCGTCCGGTTTTATAGTTCAAAATTGTAAATAAAACAACTCACAGTTCCTATATAAGTATCATTGTATCATAGGAAGTAAACAATTTTGGCCACTGGTGGGTATATATTGCTTCGAGTGAAAAAAAAAAAAACTTTCAGGCTTTTGCCGCAAGAGGGCAGGCCATGAAGTCCATCGACGGTCCGCTGCAGCCGCTGGTCGGCGCGTGTTCGTTTCGGCTACGAGAAAACAAAAGCCAAGGCCCGGGCCACGTGGGATCTGCCGGTCGTGCAAATCTGCTACAGCGAATCCGATGAATCTATTCGTCGCAGCAGAAAAGGGGAACCCAGAGCCCACGTTGACGGCGGCGGCGGCGGCCGAGGCGACCAGGAAACCATGCGCCGGTTCGTCGGAAGCCAGCGCGTACCCTTCGTGGGTGCTGCTTGCGACCTTGTGCGAATGCCGGGCGGGCATGAGCTGCACCGACGCCGACACACTGGCGACCGCCCGCACCTCCACCGGCCACCTCGTCGGCGTCTCCCTCGGCCTTGCTGCGCGCCCCTGGCGGTGTCCCATGTGTGGGTCCACTTCCTCACCAACGACCTAATTGATAACTTCACCTCTGGCACCGTCTTCGCGGTCCGCGGCGACTCGTTCATCGTCAATGTCTACTTTGGATATGGACCATATGATGATGTCACAACCGACGGCTACTTCCTCTACACTGCAAGCACCATCGCCAGTGGCCGCAGCGGTGCCCCTCCCCGACACGGCTGCCATCGCTGTCGCTGCTTCCGCCGCACTATCTCAGCCCTGTCCGCAGTAGTGTCCGGCACGTGCTCAATACAACCTCCACCGGTCTCCAAAGCTCAGGATCAGGGGAGGACGACGACGAACTCGTGGTGGCCGATCTGAAGTCTGAACATACCTCATGAGGCTCAGACGGAGGCCGAGTTCTTCGTCCTCCGCTCCGGCAGGTGGAGCGTCAAGCGGCCTTCGATAAGGCACCACAACGGCGACGAACACAGGGTGCCACTGCTGTCGTCTTGGAACATTGGCACCGTTCTTCCGCTCCCCGATATGCTGTGCTGGGCGGACACGGACCGCGGGCTCCTCTTCTGCAATGTGCTGGACGAGAGCCCCGTTCTGCGGTACATGCCTCTTCCCAGCAAGGCGGTAGAGCCTGCTCATGGCCCCCGATCGTCGTCCAGGAAGGTCTGCGTCACCGGTGGCGGTGGCGGCATGCTGAAGTTCATCAGCGTTGTTCCGCGATGCTGCTGCGGCAGCGCGGGCGCCACGCACTGCCAACACTCGCGCCATGCCTACACGATCAGCACCTGGACGCTGAGTGTGGACGACATGGTCTGGGTGATGGATGCCATGGTCGACGTCACCGAGCTCTGGGCCCTCGAAGCATACAAGGGCATCCAACGTGTCCAACTGCAATGCCCTATCGTGAGCTTGGACGAGGACCCCCATGTCATATGCTTCCTTGTGTGTGAGTGGTTCTATGAAAAAGGTGTCCACACCGGCGACCAGACGGGATGGCTCGTCTTAGTTGACACAAGGAGAAAAACAATACTGTCGGTCTACAGCCAGCCTGATCATGGACCGCGCCTTAGGAATAACATCCTTCCTAGTAGGATTTCCTACTACTTGAACTTGAATTATAATGCTACTAGCAAGATGGAGATGGCTCCATCGTCGTTGCCTGCCATTGCCGTCGATGAGCTGGTGGCAGATGATGCCGGTGATTCAGCTCAGCCTTCTAGCACGATGTCTGTTGATGAGCCTGCTATGCGGCTGTCAGCTATCTTGGCAATATTTCGGGAGATACAAACCCATGGCTTTGATCGAGATGAAATGCTGAAGGCGTATAGGGTTCTTAGTGAGGACAGTGGCCGCCAGTTCACATCTCTTTTGAGGCTCCCGAAGAATGAGAGGAAGGGTTGGCTGTTGATGGAGATGAAGGCTGCTACCGAAAGTTGATTGGTACTTGTCCATGCTATTTGGGCGGCAAAGCTGGAGTGAAATAAATGCGGCTACAATATTTCTTGACTTGTAATTTTCGTTTGTGCTTGAAGCTTGCTTTGTCTAATATATGTTCGAACTCTGTTTTGTATGATGACAATAATCATGTGTGGTGGCACACACGATGCATGCTTTGAATTTGGATACCCGGCCTGGCCTGAAAATAGGTAGCGTAAGTCAAACTTACTGTCTGCACCATGCATAGAAGAACACCATAGTAATGCCATCCTTCATATGTTTGTCATACCACAAAACTCTAATTTGAATGTTTGTCTTTGGCAAATTTATTTTTTAAACTAAAAAAATGTCAGGAGGAGTATGTTGAAAGCAAAAATGCGCCAAGAGCTCAGGCTTGAGACAAGCCTGAAACCGGCAATTGACCACTCAGAGGCCTGACAGAAGAACTCCATAACAAAGTATCTGACCAACTCAGAGGCCTCACAGAAGAACACCAAAGTAATGCCGGTTATTCAGAGCATAAACAGCCGTTCTACCGTTCCTTGTCTGACAGCGACTGTCTGGACCAAAGCACGGTGTAATTTCTTCTGTACTTTTCCCCTGAAGCCATCTACCCGGCCTGAAAAAGGGCTCCCAAAATCAAACTCTTCGTCTGGCTAACATTCAAACACGAAGCCATGAGAGAGCTCAACTTATACGGAGGCGTAACATTGGGAATGTACAAAATAGCGTGCTATAGAAGTTAGCGTCAGGCTTTCAAAAACGCTATTAGCATGCAAGAGCACGCTATAGCGTACAATGCGCGCTATTTTGTACTGCAATAGTATTAGCGTCAAGTCGGTAGAAACGCTATAGGGCGCTATTAGCGCGCTATTTTGTACTGATTGGGCTAGGCTAAAAACACCACCTATGAGCGCTCTCTGTAACATGAGTAATATAATGAGAGCATTTCCCATCTCCTGTACAATTATATTGTCCAATAACGATATGTATTCCTAGAACCTACAACTTTTGTATAACTAAACGTAATTATTACTTAATCAACCGATTATCCCCAGAAATTTAGTGAAGAAATCAGCTAAATTACTAACTAGTTGCTGACGACTCTCGTCATGCTCCCTTGGATGCATACGCAACAGAACTATTGCTAGCAGAACTAACCGTTAAGGAAGCTTTTGACTCTAAAAGCATTATCTCACCAAATCAGATTTTGTTCAAGTACCCTAGAGAATTTTTGTATTTAGATTTAAACCTTCCTGCACACAATATCTCAGAGTCAGAACTGACCAAAAATTACCCAAACGGACAGCCCAAATGGCATCAATTAAGGATTTGACAAGTAGAGCCTCTGAAATGGGCTCACCGCGCAGATAGAGACAACCTGGAAGCATCCACTGATCTAGGCTTCCTCCACCCTTGTATTGGGTACTTGTACTTCTTTATATGCGCACTCCGCTGGCTAGTAGCTTGCTAGAGGGCACCCTGACCAGACTAGAGTCTAGAGCCATAGATACAAGCCTGCTGACCACTACAAACAATGGCTTCAAATTTGCAAGTTAGATTCCTACAATTCGTAAATGTCACCCACACTGCCAGAAGAACATATTGCTTGGGCGTAACGCTGAAGAAAAACAAATGGTAAGAAACATCTAACCCAATAATAATACTAATAATATCAATGGCGATTCAACAAGACTCAAAGAGTAGCCAATGATGAGCTGACAGCATAAAAATATATATAACAGAGTACATTAACCGTTGCAAATTACAGACTCTTCAAATTCGTTCTCAGCACACACAAATCCATCCACACACATACAGATTAGGTTTGAGTTTTCAGCGACTTGAATCGCCAATTATTAACACACAAATAAAACACGGCACAAAGCGACCAAATTAAGCACCAACACACAAAGATGACATGTCCCTTGACAAACATCATTAGAAGAAACATAACATGCTTGAACACAATGCAGGATACACAGCTCCTCCTGGGCGTGCAGTAAACACTCGTAGAGTAAACATAGAATGCAGAGGCCAGTTCAGTTGTGCGCTTGGCACCGTTGAGCTCTCGACATGAAGTGAAGCTCACCTGAGGTAGCTTTTGATGATATGCTTCTTGCACGACGTGAACTGATGCAGAGGCAGATGCGAGAAGTGCTCCCTTTGCTCTGGCAGGCTCCACTGCAGCTTGCCCCACCATCCACGCTCTCCGCTGACTTGCACCTTTGACTTGGGATATTCCTGCTTCAGGAGTGGCAGGCGCTGAAATGATGGGCAGCCCCGCAGGAAGAGCTTCTCCAGTTTGGTGTTTCAAATCGAAATGTGGCATCATCATGGAAATGCTGCAGTTGTGGCAGCTCCTGGAGGTAGATCCTTTTGATGCTTGGGAGTGGAGATGTTGCTAGCTTATAATAACGTTCTTTGTAGAAAACTGTCTTCAGGTTGGAGCAGAAGAGAATGACCAGAGTCTCCAGTGCAGGCAATGACAAACTACATGGGAAAAGTTTCTCCAGTCGGGGGCAGTGCTCAAGGTGAATATGTTTGAGCAGCTTCAGAGTGATTAAATTAGAATATTTCTCATCACTAGTCTCTACCAATCTTAGTAGGTTATTTAGATAGGAGATGTGCAGTATCTTTAGGGACGGATATAATTCTTTCATTGTGCCTCCCGAACTCATTGTGAATGCTACTTTCATTTCATTGCAGTGAATGAGCTGGCATTCCTCGAGACAAATCATACTATAGTTGAGTTCGCTCAGGCATCTGACAGTAGAATCATCGGTAATGAACATTGACTTTGTAATAGAGAGAAGATGCCTCAAGCCGTATGGCCACTGATTATTTGCAGATATCTCAACATGGCGCTGTTTTGGATGAAGTTTCACCATGGGCGCAATGCAATCTGCTTTAGAAGAATGCACATCAAGATAAGGAAACTGCCTCTTGATAATGGTACATTTCTGACCTTTTTGCTTCTTTGTCTCTAGGCTTTTCACATGGCTTGGTTTGACTTGGACATTGAAAGACTGAAGAAATTGTTCTTTCTTGACTAACATGTGAGCAGTATCTGTGTTGAAGCTGTAAAACATCTTGGGGTCATTTATGCTGATCCTAGCAGTATTGGTAGTTTCACTTACTCTATGATGATTTTCATCTGCACAAGTTTCCTGCAGGAGAGACGTCTTTGAAACCTGATCATAGCCATCAGAAGAGTGATCCAAATAGAAAACCTTGGGAAACCGGACCAGCTGATGCCATGGAAATCTCTTGAAACAGGGGACATTCAGAAGAAGAAGCTTCGAGAGCTGTGGCAGATTTGGGAGGCTGTGAGGGACCTCCTCAAGAGCCGTTCCACATAGATCAACATCCTCCAAGCCTGTAAGATCATCATTGAAGTTGACAAATTTGAGTTTGCCACACCCACGCAAGGACAAAAACCTAATCCATGGACCAGAGAGGGAGAAGGTTCTTAGATGAGGATGCCCATGGATTGTGATATCTACCAAGGCCTCCCACGTTTGTATACAAAGATCTTCAAGGAATGATAATAGTTCCCAGAGTGGTTCAAGACTTAAGCTAATGCAGTTAGAAATATGTAGCTCTCTAAGGCCTTTGGCTTGAGATAGTGACACAGGGAGTGACATCAATAGTATGTTGTTGATGAGCTTAAGTGTATGCAGTCTTTGCATTGCTTGGAACGTATCTTCTGGAAAAGAAGTTATCTGAGTTCCCTCCACATGAAGGATCAACAGATTGTGCAGTTTAGCCAAAGAAGGAGGCAGTTCTTTGAGATGTGGGCAATTTCCACGAATGAACTCCTCAAGACATGACATTTCACAGAAGAATTCGGATGGTAGAGTGGTAAGTCTTGAACCTGACAAATCAAGGAAGTGCAGGTTGCTCTTGTTGCTCCCATCTTGTTGGGTAATCTCGAGCAAGGGAACATCGTTCATATCAAGAACTTGAAGGTTCTCTAGATGAGCCAGTGGTGGTTTATTTGGCACTGCAGATAAGGTCTCCAGCTTAGTGCAGCCTCTGAGTGAGAGCAAGCGGAGATTCAGTAGCTGAGAAAACCCAGGAGGAAGAGAGTTTATGGGTGTGTAGGACAGATCAAGAACATGGAGGAGGGTGTTGAGCAATGTAGAGAAAGGAAACCTTGATATATCTGGACAACCCCTTAGAATAAGGGATGTCATGTTCATCTGTCCTGGTATCAATTTTGCCCGCCTGCCTTCCCAACCCCAGCTTACATGCCGACCATCATCATTCATGAACGAGACCCATCTCAGACTATGGATCTTCTCCTGGTCAAAGAGTTGGTCTTGTTGGAGTCGGTGGACACCCTCAGCTAGCTTGGACAAGCCAGTGAGGACGACGGCATCATTATCCTTCTTGGAGGATATTGATGCAGACGATGAATAGAGTGGTGGGAGTAATGAATACTCCTGCAAGGCACGAATGACGACCTTTCCAGCTTCAAATGCAGCCCTGTAGTAGTAGTTGGTGGTGGTGGGGGCTGCTGTTGGCTCATCAGTGGGGCTTCTTGTTGAGAGAATCAAGTCCTCGGCCACCCAGCAGCGTACCAACTCATCCTCATCGACGTTGTTCCATGCCTGACGTCCTGCTCCTTGCAATGGATGGTAGAGGATAGCATAAAAGAAGCAGTGCTGAGCTACGAGGCGCCAGGAGTCCTCGTCGTGTTCCCCTTGCTTCTGCTGGTGCTGCTGCTTGACGAGTGCAGTATGGATGGAGCCAGCCGCATCTCGTAAGGCCTCCTTGAGCAGAACTGCCCAGTCCAAGTCTTGCTGGAGATCATCCAAATTCGGAGCATGGTAATATTCCGGTCTTAATGTCCATGCAGCGTCGAATGGATGAGCCCGCGGTCTGCTCTTGTCATAGACATCCTTGGATGTGGCTGAGATGAGCCACCGGTTCTGGAACGCCGATGGCCGCCGTCCATTGGTTACTAGAAGCAACATGTCCAGTGGGACGGGAACATGCAGGTTTTCTAACAGCAGCAGATGCCTCTTCCCTTGCATCGCTTTGTGGATCCTGTCTAGTAGCGGAGAGTTTTTCCATGGTTGACGGTCAAAGGCAATGTCCCACTCCACGGCGTGGTCCATCTCAAGCAAGCTACAGTAAGTCGATCCAAACGCCCTGATCATCAGGTTGACGGAGATCGTGCCGTAGCCAAAGTAGCACTCTTCGGCGGCAAGACGCTTGAGCTCTTGAACCTCCTCGTCGTCATCATCAACATGAACAAGGGCCGTCCTGGCCATTTCCATGAGGACCTCAAATGCCAGCAGGCGACGGGCTACAGTACCGCTGGCTGCTTCTGGTGGTAGGCTCACGCGCGTGACATGGTCGTAGGGCCCAGATATGTCGTTGGTGCGCTCGAACAAGAGCCTGCTCAGGGTCCGTACGAACGAACCGCCTGCAGGTCCCATCCCGACGTTCCATACCGCCGGGAAGTCCTTGATCCACTCCGCCGCCTTCTCTTCCAGCGCGGGTACATATGGGACCCATTTCCCTAACCTCGCGTGGAATACCCGGTCGTCAGACCTTCATCAATGGAAGAAAAAGGGCGAGAACGCATGTATAGGCCTTGTTAGTATACTCACGAGCGATATTTTCTTGTAACGGGTTTTTTAGTCCTATATACTAGCTAATTGATCCAAATAATATAAAATGTGAAAACAACTGTCAATTATATTTAATGTATTTGACCCTATACGTCCATATATAGCGTAAATACATACATTCTCATAATAAACTGTTCCTAGTTGTACATTGGATAAACTTTTGCCGCACACACAAATGTCCAAATATTGACACAGCACTGTACAGGCACTGCGTCAAAATCACAAATAGAAGTCACTGTGATCTGTGACGGCAAAATTAAAACACGTCACTATTTACATATTTGTGACACTACTAGCTCAAACGCGTCACAGATGACTTTGCCCAAGTCACGGTGCTACTATATTAGAGATGGATCTTGTCGGAAGGCGTCACAAATTACTAGTGAACATACATCAATGACGGCTGAAGCTAAACCACGTCACTGATGTGAACATCTATCAGTGACGTGGATACTATCCACGTCTCTTGTTTTATTTTTTTTATTTAACGACGTCGCTATTTTAACTTACCTACACCTGAAAAATAAGTGTACAGGTCATACTTGAGAGACGTGGGCACGTGGCCACTTAATCCACGTAACTATTCTCGTCACGGACCCAAGCTCCATCCGTCGGTGTGCCACTCCCTCCCTTCCCCTTGCTCACTGCTGCTGCCACCGGACCTTAGCAGGCCGGCCGTGTTAGCGCCGGCAAGCAGCTGCCCTGCATGACCGCGTTCCCTTCCTCTCCCCTCCCCATCCTACCAAGCCTCGGTGGCCCTCGTCGCCGGCCGCCATAGGACTCTTCCCGGGCTGCCATCGCTGGAACCGGCCCTGTCTGATTTGGATCTCCGCTCCCCCGAGAACCATCTCTTCACGTCGCTGGCCGACGCCCACCGCCAGATCTTGGGCCCTCGGTGCTGGATCTGCGCCCCACCGGTTGGACGCCGCCGTTGCTGGAGCCACTCTCCAGGCGGTGACCTCTACTCCTCCCAGCGGCCGGGTACCCTTCTACATCTTCCACCGCGCGGTCATGGGAGATGCTTTGCTCTCATGGTCATGTTACTTTGAGAGAATATTTGTTGCAGGGTTTCAGGGTGATGCGGTGTCGCGCTGGTGCTTGATCCATCGTGTCCATGACGAGGAGGACGAGGGTTGCTTTCGATCTACTCCAGTAAAATCTCGAATTCCCCTCTCAACTTCATTCTCCTCCCGTCCCTAGCAACGTCAATGGCAACGTCTTGACGTTGTCAGTGGCACCATGGTCCGAGTATATATTATAAAGGAAACAAACGTCCATCTCTGAACAAGTTTTCGTGAATTTGAATGAATATTTAAGTTTGTTCTTGGTAGTGGTTGGATTTCTGCTACATGTATAACTGGCTGTTGTTCTGGATAGACAAAATTGTTAATAATTTTGTATTTATACAGGGAATATATAATCACGATAATGGAACATGAGGGATTTTTTTTTTCAAATTGCAGCTAGGCAGCCTGGGAGAGGACTCCTACTAGGTGAGCACTCTTATTATGCAGCTGAAATTCAATTTCCTCTGCATGATGTTATATGCTACATGATGTTTCTGATCTTTAAAAGGTACTAATCTAGTTGACTCCCAGAATACTGCCTTTTGCCATTTGCAAATTTTACAGTTAGTCCTAAAATGCTGAGATATAGTCCATGCCAATCCTAGGTAATTAGTTTCCTTTAAAGCTGAGATGCCACGAAAGCTCATATCATTTGTGTAGACTACTTCAAAATTCAGTACATCTAAGAAAATAGCACATGTAACTGTTGTACCGTAACACCAAGAAATTAGAGAGCTTTTCTATATGTTTGTTCTGTTATCCCTAAGGCACCTCTGCTAGTTATGTACATCTAATAATTATGAATGATTTTGCTACAACATGCTTTGACTACACACATTTTGCCTACTTGAACATCATGATCTGTTTATCACGAGTCTCATATATGTCCTTTGATCAAATCTAATTTGTTTACCTCTATGGCTCCTCAATCCTGTTCACAATGGGTGTAAAATTAAAACATGCCCTGAAATATTGTTTACATTAACTCCTGTTATGTTCTTTTGCAGGTTTAGAGGTCTAGTTAATCAATGTGTAGTCAAATTGCATAAGGAATCATATAACATGTCATGTGTGCAGTACTCTTGTTTCATCTTGTTTTTATTAGGATCTATAGACAATCTATTGTGATCTCTATGTATGTATGTGTGAAAATTTGTATGGAACAGAGACAATACTATCTATGTAAACTAGACTAAATGTGTAATTGGGATTATATATAAAACCTATATAATGTTATTGTTGATTTTTCTATTTTTTTTGTCGTCGCCAATTATCATCAGAGACGTGGATTCTAAGAACCGCGTCACTGATGTATTACATCAGAGACGTGGATTATAAGAATTGTGTCACTGATGTATGAAGCGCCCCACTTTCCATAATGGCATAATGGGACTAAAAATGTGCTTTATTACCATCCCAAGATTTGGTAATCACATTAATACATCAGAGTGATACAGATCCGTCCTAACGGGTCGGATAATACAGGGGCGCAGCCCTGGGACTAAGCAGCGGAATATAAACGTAGGCCCAAACTACCACACTCCACAGTTGGGAAGCAGGCCGTAACCCTTATCCTTCCACGGTAGATTCCTCACCTTCACTGGAAAACATCAACAAAGCAGCAAGGGTGAGTACATACGTACTCAGCAGCCCACCTTCGTCCATACGGAGAAGGGATATAACTATATTTACATGCAGGATATATCTGGGGCTCAGGAAGTTTTTTAGTAAAATATTGGGATAGTTGATAAGTTTTATAGTTCCCGAAATCAAGATTTTTCTTATAAATGAGTTGCCAATCCCATCACATTTTTCTTACTCCGCCAACCCAAAACCACTTCATCCACCAAGAGAAACCACTTTCTTCCCAACCATTTGCCACCATTTTAATTGATAAAAACTGCTAATTGAAGAACCAAACCATAACTCATCCATACCAGTGGACTCGGACTATTCGAATAGGTTTTACTCTGATTAGAGGTTGTACTAATTCCCACAAGTTGGACTCAGCGACACTTACGGCCAAATAAGCATCCAAATTCCAAACCAAACCGTTGCCATCACTTCATGGCCTAGCAGTGCTTTAGGGATTTGGGGCAACCGAGTCACCCCGTGACACTCCACCCCTTCCCTAGTCCCTTGTGCGCCAACACGGCAGCTACTAGGCTATCCATTCCGGCTCGGGCCTAGCCAATGCCTCATACAGAGTGAGTGGTTGTACTAAAGAGTTAGGCAAGATGAAAATCAACGCGGTCCTTACAGAGCGCAGGTATAACCATTCCCCAACTTTCCATGGCTCGACACCGCGAGCGTCCACCTTCCCGATCATCTCCACGAATCACGGGACCTAGGGTAATTGCGAGCTGCAAGTTACCCGTTCATACCCTGCCCTTTAAAATCCCGACCCGTGGATCGTTTGCCGAGGTTCTTCTCCATTTTATTTCAAAATCACACACACACCCACTTTTATCCTCTGTCCATCAAGTTCCACAATTATCCCAACTTATGATTAGCAAAACATGCAAGTTTTATGATGATTATCAGGCCAGGGGTTATATTTTGCAAAACGTAGAAAATTTATGCATCAAGTGGGGATTCCAGTGGGCTTGCCGTTCGCTTTGTTAATACAGATGTTGGTCGCGGTGGTAGGGATATGCCCTTTGGTGGATCTGTTGGTACTCCATCCGCTGGGCGTGACGGTACGCCAACCATTGCTCATGCCGAGCCTGTTGCTGGGCACCATGGTGGGCCATCCATTGCGCTTGCTGGTACAACGTCTCTTGTATCTGCCAGCTGCAGTCTTCCAGCCTTGCGTAGGCTTCTGCCATGGGCGTGTCTTTTATAATCTCTGGATATCCTACGCGTACAAGCAAGGCAAACATACATACAACAGAGCAAAATATGAGCTCAACTACTACAACAGGGTGTTCAGGATAGGTGGAGTCCATATGGGGATTTCTGGCGGAGGGACTTTACCAGTGGGGGTGGTTCTGGCATAGTGTGAGGAACAATGGGTTGAACTAGAATTTGCCGACCACGCTGACGCTTACGGTAACGGGGGTTACGGTAACGCCAAGGAAACGGAAGTGGACGGCTACCGCGGAAACAGAAACGACGGGGTGGCGGCCGCATGGTGGTGGTGCGGGGTTTGGACCGGACAAGTTGACTATGTGGAGTGTATGGAGGGATAGGGTTTGATTTTAGATGAATTTAGGCGCAAGAATCACCCAAATCGGGGCTAGGGGTATTTTTAGACTTTCCTAGAGAGTTCGGGGGTGATATTTAGACTTTTTTCGGATTTTTCCCCGCGGAGAATTCAACCTGGGCCGGGGGGGAGGGGGATTTCGGCCCGGTCCGGCCCAAAACGCGCACGCGCGCGGGCTCGTGGCGCGGTGCGGGCCGCCCGGGCCGCGCGCGCGCGGCGCGGCCTGGCCGACTGGGCCGGCCCGCTTGCGGCGACGGCGACGGCGTTAGAGCCAGGCCCACGCGTCAATGGTGCAGGGAGGTGACGGCGTCAGGGAAAAATGGACGGCGGCGGATCGGCTCGGTTGAACGGGGGACGGCGGCGGCCCGAGAAGGCTCGCTGCCGGTTCTCACGGCCGATGGCGGTTCCGGCGACGAGACCGGCGCCACTAGGTGGAGATCATCGAGGCGAACCGGGGTGACGGGGTTTGTGGAGGGGTTCGGTGGTCGGATGGGAGGTCTCCACGGTGAGGTGGTTCGGGTGCGCGCGGCGTGCGGCGGCGATGGTGTGGGTGGAGAGGGAGGGCGGTGGAGCGCCGCGGTAGTGGAGAAGGCCGATGTGGAGCTCGGGGTGGAGCGAATCGGAAGGTGGTGGAGTGTGGGGGGGTGAATCTGGCGGCGGTGGTGGGGCAGGGTCGTCGGAGCGGCTCTGCGGAGCCGGTGGCTCGGTGAGCCCGAGTGCACGCGGCGGCGAGAGCTGTCTCGCGCGCCGGCGACTCCGTGCGTTTTGCCGGAGCAGCGCTCGGCAGCGCACAGAGCGCGTCCGCGGCTAGCGGCGCTCGCGGACCAGAGCTGGTGGCGGCGGGCAGCGCGCGGCGCTGCGGCGCGGCAGCGCGCCGGGGAAGGGGAATGGGAGGGAGAAGGGCGCGCACACGGACTGTAAGGTCGTGAGGCGCGGGGAGGGGCAAAGAACGACGGCGGCAGCGGGGGCTATTTATAGCCGGGGTGGCGGGCGCGGCGGAGACGTGGCGGCGCGGTGCACCGCACACTTGGCGCAGCGCCGCAGCGTCCAGGTGGCGAGGCGGCGCGGTGGTGGGGCGCTGGTGTCGGCGCGGGGCTGGGTAGGGGCAACGACGAGACGGGGCGGTGCTGCGCCGCAGTCAGGGCCGGGCGGCAGAGGGTGGCGGGGCCTGGTGGTGCTGTTGCACGCGCGGAGCACGCATGGCGTCGGGGAAGAGGACAAGGCGGGGGGGCACTGGTGGCGGGGCCGGCTTGGCGATGAGAGGAGTGCGCGGTCGGAGCGATGATGGGGAGTGGCGGAGGGTGGGGCTGGGCGGCGCGGTCATTGCGCGTCGCGCGCGGCACGGCGTCGCCTTGTCGGAAGGAGGAAGGAGACAAGGAAGGGAGAGGGAAGACTGACGGGCGGGGCCCACTTGTCAGCGGGAGAGGGCGCGCGGCGCGGACTGGTAGGCCACGGTGAGGTAGCGGGCCGGGAGGCTGGTTGGGCCATGGCGGGGTGAGTGGGGGAGGGAGGAGGTGGAGCAGGCTGAGGTGGAAGGGGCGGCGGCCCAAAGGGGGGAGAAAGGATTTTTCTTTTTCTTGGTTTGGAATTTGTTGGAAATTTTGGGAGGGAATTGTGGGGAGAATTTTGAGAGGGATTTTGTGGAGAATTTTGGTGGAGATTATTTGGATTTAATGGAAGGTTTTTGTTGGGTTCATAATTGCACACAAACCAACAAGCAGGGTTTTCAAAATTTGAATTAGGGAGAGATTTAGAAGAAAAACCCGGTGCTAATTTTCGGAATGTTACAGATCTGCCCCCCTTAAAATGAATCTCGTTCTCGAGATTCGGCTTAGATGGTTACAGGGATAGCTTTACTTCAGCTCATAACTTTTAATTTACAGCAGACACTTGATTTACGCCTCGGGAGGTGGAACTTTTGTAATAACAACTATTGGAGTGGCTTGGCTTTTATCTGGTTACTTGTTTCTTCATTGCCCAAGCCGTGGGGGCAAGTCTTCCACATACAAAGGGGTACTCCTGTACCTTCCACTTCATGAACTTGGAAGATTGATCCAGGGGGGGGCGTTGATTCCATCACAGTAGGTCCCTGGCTTGACTGAAATTGCCTGGCAGCCTCGAGCGTGGCTAGAGAGCGTTAGAAAATTCAGCTAGGCGCTTTCTGTCCTCTGGATGGTGGTATAATCCGAGCGACCTAGTAATACTGGAAGATTCTGCATACCTTAGGGGTCCGGATTATACTTCCCTAGCGCTCACAGGGGAATAACTACCCCACTTAAATAGGGCGGAAACCCCTACTTGAGTAGGTTAGGCACGCTTCTGGAAGCGGGGAGCTGCTGCTTTTTTCCAACTACTATTGTTGCATCAGCAGACGGGGGGCGGGGCGGAGAAGAAACAGCTATCTCGGATAGACGTCTTCTTGTTACTTTCCTTTTTGCCCCAAGCACTTCTTCTTCTATTTTCTTGCTTGTTGATTGACCTGTCTCGGGCTCCTTCATCTTGGTGCGTGGTATTAGCAGGGAGCTTCTCCTTGTTTCTGCTCGGCCAATGGAAGGGTCATTAACCGGAGAATGATTAGGAGGCGTAGGACAAGGAGTATGGCGAAAAATATGTAGCGTAATGGGATGCAGAGTCTGGGCTCTGGGTTCATGCTGCGAACGGGTTTGGGAGTGATGTGCTTAGTTCATGCTCGGACGGGATTATGTGGGAGGTTCCGGGCCTGTTCCCAGGGAAGTGGTCGATGGATTATCCAAACGAAGAGGAGGCAGAAAGGAATGGTGAAGGCGGCGAGAGTGTAGAAACCTAAGTGGAATTGTTCTAACCAAGAATCTCCGAACATTGGGGAAGCTGTTGCTGCTGGCTCAGGGAGACGGTGGTGGATTTGCTCTGCGAGTTGAGTGAGGAGCTGAGGTCGAGGGGAGGGGATTTTATTGACGCGTGCAGGGTGGTGGTTGCGATGCGGCGCACTATGCATCAAGGTGATATGGGCGGTGGAGATGAAGCACGCGGCGGTCGGTGGTGAGTGGCTACAGCGCCGAGCATTCACCGACGGCGGATGGGGGACGTGCGGCAACGTGCGGTCGCCGAGGTGTAGGGGCCGGTTTTTACCGACGGCAGGGCGAGGGCACCTGGCGGCGTGCCGGTGAGCGAGGTAGGGGCCGAGTGTAGGCCGGGGCAAGGCGGGGATACGTGGGGAGGTGCGGCGTGGTCGTGGCCTACAGCGGGCGTGGGTGCGCTGCCAAAGGCGATAGGGGGGTGGCTTTGTGCAGGCGATGGTAGGGGCAGTGGATGGCGGGGTTCCGCGTAGTGAGTGCGGGGAAGGAGGACAA
This sequence comes from Paspalum notatum, assembly GCA_022530915.1. Taxonomy (NCBI): domain Eukaryota; kingdom Viridiplantae; phylum Streptophyta; class Magnoliopsida; order Poales; family Poaceae; genus Paspalum; species Paspalum notatum. Next base: position 67,830,842 of record CM039683.1, on the reverse strand, counting down.
GTGAGCGGGGGACTGTGGTGAATATTGCAGGGTGGCTGGGTATGGAATGTTTTTCTCCGGTCCTACCCATTTACCACGGCACTATTTTCCTTTGACTGTACCATCCTAACTCTGGTCTTTCTGACTAACACTGTGTCGCTTCTTGGGCAGAGTTTGTCCACGACTATCGGTACTTTTCTTTGACTGAGACAGTTCTTTTGGTGGCTTCTCCCAGAAGGCACACCTCCTCCTTGTAGTCGGGTTTTTAGGGGAGAAAAGAGTAGGGGTGAGGATTAGCTCTAACGATGTTTACCTTGAGTAGAAACAAACAACACAACACACATTCAAAATAAGCAAACAACATTACAATCATAGCGACGAGCGATCTAACGCGACTAGTCGAAATGGATCGACTTCATCTTTTGGCTGGTGGAGGTGTCACCATGTTGCTAGGAACTGGGTCCTTCATCCGACAAGGAAAGCGTCAAAAACCTATCCATGCTGGTTGGGTCTTCTGAGTTGACGGGGTGATCTGGCTTCTCTTCGAGGGGCGGCCATTGACTGAACAAGCAGTGCTAAACACTTACTGTGTGACCATATATCGGCTGGTTTGGTGGGTATGACGGGCCTCCCATCACGGGATGTTGCATTTCCCACAAGGTCTGACCATAGGGATCAATCATGCTCCTTTTCCTGCTTGCTCCGGGGCTAGGTTCAGTGTTATCCCTTGGTCCCTAGTACATCAAGTTGATCCGGCAACGGGACCACTTCTCTTCTATTTCTCGATTCCGGGCTACCGTCTTGTGGTACAGGTAGCTTAGCCTATTGTACTCATCATCCAGGGCGTCCAAATACTGAGCCAGATAGGCTATGGTGGGATCATTGGATGCCCTGATCTATGTTAGAACTGCAGTCCTTTTGCGCCAGGCTGGGGCGCACTTGTTCATGGGCGGGAAGAATCTCATGGGAGTATGTTGCACCATTCCATGGTAGGTGGAACATATCTTCTTTGTCGCGTCGTGAGCGACCACTTGGCAGGCTTCTAAGAACTTGTGGCTGGTAGCAGTGGCCTTCCACTCCATGAGAGCGGGACTTCCCATTTCCTTCCATCTCTTTCACGCAGTACCTTTCCATGGTACTCTAGGCGTCCTTGGACTTGGAGGTACAGCATGGTATCCCTTAGAAGCTCGGGAAAACCCTTTTCTTCTTCACATGAGCTGACAGTGGCGGAACCAGGATTTGCCGAAGCCCCGGGCCAAATTGTGATGAAGTTGTGACAAAAGCATACCGAAAAAAACACTGTTCAAGGAGTACAAACGGTAGAAAAACATAGTTCAATAATCGTTCCAAATTCAAGAGTAAAACCTACTACGAAAATGAAACAAACATATATTAAATACTTAAAACAAACATATATTAAATACTTAAAACGGGGAGCAAAGATAATGTAAATTTAGAACAAGGATTTTATAGATACCATTAGAACGAGGTAGATTAATTCTGCGATTTTTCATATTTTGATAGTCTTAATATCTTTTTATTTTCAATGGTGATAAATATGTCTCTCTTAGTGTCCCAGGCCTTTTCATCGTCTATCTTCAATCTTCATAAATGAAATTGGATATAGACAACAAATAGCTTCACTAGACATTTTAATTTCTCACCCAAACAGTAAAATACTCAAACAGAATAACAGAGTTAGAGAGCCAAACAGGCAGCCGGGATTGCCGGATGGCCCGGATCAGTGGACAGTGGACCGTGGATGGAGATGGAGTAGAGGACTGAGCCATTGGGGAGCACCGGAGCAGGGAGCAAGCAGCAGGGCAGCCGGCAACTGGTGGCCAGCTAGCGTGGTGGCGCTGGGTGTCGCCGCGCCGAGCAACGAGCTGAGGGCCGGCTGGCCGCGTCGGACGCGGCGTGTCTTCTGTTGGGGGGGCAGGTTGACGGCCGGGCGGCCGGCGTGGCAGCTGGCACGGCAGGGAGCCGCCGAGCCAGGGCAGAGAAGAGTCCAGCACGGAGTCGCGGAGGCCGGAGAGGACAGAAGAAGAGTCGCAGAGTGCCGGAGTCATGAGCTTGTGGCAGCAGGGAGCTGGGAAGGCGGCGTCCGATGTGGGGCGAGGTGATCCGCGGGCCGGCAGCATCGGACAAGGGAGCCAGGGAGGAGCTGTGGCGGCGCACGGATGCGTGAACGGTGGCGGCGCGTTGGGCATCGCTGCATCGCAGGCCACAGGGAGTCACCGCGGGGAGGGCTGAACTGGGGCTTGTTGCCTGGTCATGGGCCATTGGAAGTTTAGTGGGCCAGGGGGTCAAAAAAAAATTTAGGCTGCGCCCCGGGCCATGGCCTGGGTGACCATGGGCCTGTTTCCGCCCCTGGGAGCTGACGCAGGTGTTACTCGCCATGGGTATGCGGGACTCAAACTATACTACTAGATTACTCTTATACACAAACAACCAAGCAATGAAAAACACACACGCGATCTACACGGCTTACTCTTACAAGGGTACTAACCAAGGTGAAGAGTAAGGAACTTCACCACCCAACAGTAAGAAGGACACTGGATACAACTAACTTCAGACCACGTAGCTTCATTCTGACTCATCTGAGCTGATGATGATGATGACGACGTCTTCTGGCTGTGGCTGGGTTGTGATGACTGGATCGTCTTCTTCGGTTAGTCCCCAGGGTGAAGCAATGCCTGAGGGTGTTACCCTTGCTTCGGTTGATGGGGTTGGTGGTGAAGCTGTTGGCGTGCTTGGGGAGGCAGGGCTTGGAGGTGGAGCTCTAGGTAGCTCTTCTTCCAACCATTCCGAGCACTCTAGCTCAGGTGCGGGAATTTTCTTAGGGTGAGAGGTTCCGCTAGTTCTGGTGGAAGGTTTGGGGAACCTGGCTGGCACTTGGCCTCTGGAAAGGTAGCTAGTATGTCCTCCAACGATGGGATCTCTACCGAGAGGTCTGAGCGTTTCCTCTTTTTAAGGGGCACGGGGCGACTGGGGAGGTTTGGAGGTTCTTCTGCCATGGCGGCTTTACTTTGTGGATCCGGGAGTCCTCTGGTGGGCTTTTAAGCAGGTGGCTGGCACACTTTTTTGGGTTCTTCTGCAGTGCCTGGTCGCCCATGGTGGCAGACAGGGTGGCCAGTTGGTGCTGCACTATTGGTGTATAGTTCTGCCTGAGGGGTCTTTTGTCAACTGTGTTGCACTAATAACCGGGCACACTTACGGGGGTCATGTCCTTGTTTGACTCGATTCTTGGTGTACGTGCCCTGGTCATCCTTAGGGCCAGGTGCTTTGACCAGGGTGGGCTACCTCTTTTAAGGTTGCGCAAGGTATTTTTATAGTGAGCATCGAGCTGTCATGTCCATCCGGCTTGGCTAACTGAGCTGACTGTCGGTGGGGTACGAGAGGGCCAAAAGCTTTTGAAAACAGAGTAGGATAAGAATTGGAGATCTTTTTCAAATGTATTTGGACTTAAATCATTTTTCCAGCCTTAGAGTTACGTCCTACGGCCAATTACGGCTCTGATACCACCCTAAAGCGCCCCACTTTCCATAATGGCATAATGGGACTAAAAATGCGCTTTATTACCATCCAAGGTTTGGTAATCACATTAATACATCAGAGTGATACAGATCCGTCCTAACGGGTCGGATAATACAGGGGTGCAGCCCTAGGACTAAGCAGCGGAATATAAACGTAGGCCCAAACTACCACACTCCACAGTTGGAAAGCAGGCCGTAACCCTTATCCTTCCACGGTAGATTCCTCACCTTCACTGGAAAACATCAACAAAACAAAGCAAGGGTGAGTACATACGTACTCAGCAGCCCACCTTCGTCCATACGGAGAAGGGATATAACTATATTTACATGCAGGATATATCTAGGGTTCAGGAAGTTTTTGCAGTAAAACATTGGGATAGTTGATAAGTTTTATAGTTCCCGAAATCAAGATTTTTCTTATAAAGGAGTTGCCAATCCCATCACATTTTTCTTACTCCACCAACCCAAAACCACATCATCCACCAAAAGAAACCACTTTCTTCCCAACTATTTGCCACCATTTTAATTGATAAAAACTGCTAATTGGAGAACCAAGCCGTAACTCATCCATACCAGTGGATTCGGACTATTCGAATAGGTTTTACTCTAATCAGAGGTTGCACTAATTCCTACAAGTTGGACTCAGCGACACTTACGGCCAAATAAGCATCCAAATTCCAAACCAAACCGTTGCCATCACTTCATGGCCTAGCAGTGCTTTAGGGATTTGGGGCAACCGAGTCACCCCATGACACTCCACCTCTTCCCTAGTCCCTTGTGCGCCAACACGGCAGCTACTAGGCTATCCATTCCGGCTCGGGCCTAGCCAATGCCTCATATAGAGCGAGTGGTTGTACTAAAGAGTTAGGCAAGATGAAAATCAACGCGGTCCTTTCAGAGCGCAGGTAGAACCATTCCCCAACTTTCCATGGCTTGACACCGCGAGCGTCCACCTTTCCGATCATCTCCACGAATCACGGGATCTGGGGTAACTGCGAGCTGCAAGTTACCCGTTCATACCCTGCCCTTTAAAATGGCGTATCCCGACCCGTGGATCGTTTGCCGGGGTTCTTCCCCATTTTATTTCAAAATCACACACACACCCACTTTTATCCTCTGTCCATCAAGTTCCACAATTATCCCAACTTGTCATCAAAATTAATATCATTAAGTGAGCGACCCCACCTATGCGCACTATGTCTTAAAATAGGCTTAGGTGGCTATATAATTGGTGGAGTTACCTTAGCAAGCAAAACATGCAAATTTTATGATGATTATCAAGCCAGGGGTTATATTTTGCAAAACATAGGAAATTTATGTATCAAGTTGGGATTCTAGTGGGCTTGCCGTTCGCTTTGTTGATACAGATGTTGGTCGCGGTGGTAGGGATATGCCCTTTGGCGGATCTGTTGGTACTCCATCCGCTGGGTGTGATGGTACGCCAACCACTACTCATGCCGAGCCTGTTGCTGGGCACGATGGTGGGCCATCCATTGCGCGTTCTGGTACAGCGTCTATTGTATCTGCGGGCTGCAGTCTTCCCGCCTTGCGTAGGCTTCTGCCATGGGCGTGTCTTTTATAATCTCCGGTATATCTTACGCGTACAAGCAAGGCAAACATACATACAACAGAGCAAAATATGAGCTCAACTGCTACAACAGGGTGTTCAGGATAGGTGGAGTCCATTTGGGGATTTCTGGCGGAGGGACTTTACCAGTGGGGGTGGTTCTGGCATAGTGTAAGGAACAATGGGTTGAACTAGAATTTGCCGACCACGCTGACGCTTACGGTAACGGGGGTTGCGGTAACGCCAAGGAAACGGAAGTGGACGGCTACAGCGGAAACAGAAGCGACGGGGGTGGCGGCTGCATGGTAGTGGTGCGGGGTATGGATCGGACAAGTTGACTATGTGGAGTGCATGGAGGGATAGGGTTTGATTTTAGATGAATTTAGACGCAAGAATCACCCAAATCGGAGTTCGAACGGAGGAGATACGAAGTATACAGTGGCTAGGGGTATTTTTAGACTTTCCTAGAGAGTTTGGGGGTGATATTTAGACTTTTTTTGGATTTCCCCCGCTGAGAATTCAACCTGGGCCGGGGAGGGGGGGATTTCGGCCCGGTCCGGCCCAAAACGCGCGGTCTGGGCGCGGCCGGGTGCGGACACGCGGCGCGCGGCCTGGGCGGCCCACGCGCGGGCGCGCAGCGCGCGGCGCGGCGCGGCCTAGCCGACTGGGCCGGCCCGCTTGCGGCGACGGCGACGGCGTTAGAGCCGGGCCCACGCATCCGTGGTGTAGGGAGGTGACGGCGTCAGGGAAAAACGGACGGCAGCGGTTCGGTTGAACCGGGGACGGCGGCGGCCCGAGGAGGCTCGCCGGCGGTTCTCACCGCCGGTGGCAGTTCCGGCGACGAGTCCGGCGCCACTAGGTGGAGATCATTGAGGCGAACCGGGTGACGGGGTTTGTGGAGGGGTTTGGTGGTCGGACGGGAGGTCTCAACGGCGAGGTGGTTCGGGTGCGTGCGGCGAGCGCGGCGGCGATGGTGTGGGTGGAGAGGGAGGGCGGTGGAGCGCCGCGGTGGTAGAGAAGGCCGAGGCAGAGCTCGGGGTAGAGCGAATCGGAAGGTGGTGGAGTGTGGGGGGGTGAATCTAGCGGCGGTGGTGGGGCAGGGTCGTCGGAGCGGCTCTGCGGAGCCGGCGGCTCAGTGAGCCCGGGTGTGTGCGGCGGCGAGAGCTGTCTCATGCGTTGGGGGCTCCGTGCGTTTTGCCGGAGCAGCGCTCGGCAGCGCACAGAGCGCGTCTGCGGCTAGCGGCGCCCGCGGACCAGAGCCGGTTGCGGCGGGCAGCGCGCGACGCTGCGGCGCGGCAGCGCGCCGAGGAAGGGGAATGGGAGGGAGAAGGGTGCGCACACGGAGTGTAAGGTCGTGAGGCGCGGGGAGGGGCGAAGAACGACGGTGGCGGCGGGGGCTATTTATAGCCGGGGGTGGTGGGCGCGGCGGCGACGTGGCGGCGCGGCGCCGCAGCGTCCAGGTGGCGAGGCGGCGCGGCGGTGGGGCGCTGGTGTCGGCGCGGGGCCGGGTGGGGGCAACGACGAGACGGGGCGGTGCTGCGCCGCAGTCGGGGCTGGGCGGCAGAGGGTGGCGGGGCCGGGTGGTGCTGTTGCGTACGCAGAGCACGTGCGGCGTCGCGTAGGCCGGGGAAGAGGACAAGGCGGGGGGGGCACATGCGGCGGGGCCGGCTTGGCGGTGAGAGGAGTGCGCGGTCAGAGCGATGATGGGGAGTGGTGGAGGGTGGGGCCGGAGGCGGGGCCGGGCGGCGCGGTCATTGCGCGTCGCGCGCGGCGCGGCGTCGCCTTGTCGGAAGGAGGAAGGAGACAAGGGAGGGAGAGGGGAGACTGACGGGCGGGGCTCACTTGTCAGAGGGAGAGGGCGCGCGGCGCGGGCTGGCTGGCCGCGGCGAGGAAGCGGGCCGGGAGGCTGGTTGGGCCGGGGCGGGGTGAGTGGGGGAGGGAGGAGGCGGAGCGGGCCGAGGTGGAAGGGGCGGCGGCCCAAAGGGGAGGGGAGAAAGGAGTTTTCTTTTTCTTGGTTTGGCATTTGTTGGAAATTTTGGGAGGGAATTGTGGGGAGAATTTTAAGAGGGATTTTGTGGAGATTATTTGGATTCAATGGAAGGTTTTTGTTGGGCTCATAATTGCACACAAACCAACAAGCAGGGTTTTCAAAATTTGAATTAAGGAGAGATTTAGAAGAAAAACCCGGTGCTAATTTTCGGAATGTTACAATGTATTACATCAGATACGTGTATTTCACTAAACACGTCATTAATGTATCAAATCTGAGACGTGAGTTTTACAAGATGCGTCACTGTTGTGAGACATCAGTTACGGTAGTTTACGCGTCACTAATCTCATTCACATCAGTGACAAAAAAATTAGTGACGCGAAATTATGCCGTCACTGATTTAATTGAGAACCGTCACTAACATACTAGTTCTGGCGTAGTGAGTATTTCAGATTTATCTATAATAATATATGTCAAGTCTAAGGGGTTAAGAGATAAATTTAAGATGTTAAGATTAACTATAGATCATAATAAATATATAGCAACGATGTACTACAATATCTCATATTGTTTTTTAATGGTAAATATGGGTAATTATTCATAAAATGGTATAGACCTACTGCTTATTAAAATTTCAATCTACCGAATTAACTCTTTAACATACAAGGACACAATCTGAGAAATAAATTACAATAAAGTCCCAAGCTATGTGCCATTTAGACATTTCATATACAAACTGTGTTATATATTCATGCATAGATCCTCGTTTGTTCAAAATAAATTACCATCCATCTCTCTATATGTCTCTCTTCCATCTCCTTTTCAAAACTAATCTCCATTATCCGCTTGTTTGTTATCGCATAAAGCCAATTTCTTCTCACTCCATCCTCCTTAATTTTACCACCACGTCATGGTCTTGTTTACATGACAACTATAGAAATTAATGCTACAGAAATTGCACTGGTCATCCCACTGTGATTTCCTTAAGAAAAATAACCTACATTATGCATCTAATAAGTGTCTAGCTACGATACCACACCATCATTTTAGATGGTACAATAGGATAAGTTTAGTGACCTGGTGTGTAATTCACTATTTTATGTTTGACTTTTAGTATAGAGGAAATTATGTCATTTTAACATATAAGGACACAACTTCACAAATAAATTCAAATTACCATAAATTCCCATAGCTAATGCGCCATTTAGACATTTCATATAGAAACTATGTTATCCATGTATGGATCATCGTTTGTTCAAAATAAATTACCATCCATCTCCTCTTCAAAACTAATCTCCGTTATCCTCTTGTTTGTTATCGCATAAATCCAGTTTTTTCTCCCTCTTTCCTTAATTTTACAACCACGTCATGGTTTTGTTTGACAACCAAATTAATGCTACATAAATTGATCTGGTCACCTCATTGTGATTTCCTTGAGAAAAACAACCTACACTATGTATGCATCTAATTAGATGTCTATGATAACACATCCTTTTATGTTTGACGCTTAGTACAAAGCAGGAAATTATTTCATTTTTTGAAAGAGTAAATAATCATGTATAAAACCGAGGGAGTATTATTCGTGAGCAGTAGCCCAATAATGAGAGTGACCACTCACATTGGAAAATCGGGGTCATCGACAAGGCGGAAAATGGCTTTACCCATTTCTGGCAGGTCCCACCCTTTTGGTAAGGCATGCACATTTAGTTCCACCTGAAATATGCAACAGTATAAAAATTTTGTTTATCTCGATCATAAATTTTATGTAAACACGTTCAAACAAAAAAATATATATGATCCCACAACACTGCTGCTAAGCAGGTTGAATGCACCAGTTGCATGCTCTTATTAGGCTATCCGCAATTGTCATACTCCAAATTTATACTCTAAAAATAATATTTCATCCTAGTCATTAAGATTCTTTACTATATGCCAGTTTACTCCGCGCGCATGTTACCCAATATATACCATATAATCTATACAAAATACCACATATTATATCATTTTTCACCTTACCCCACCCATCCTTCAACCCACAAGATCCCTGTAACCATTTTATTTATCTCAAAGTTTAGAGTAAAATGCACCATTAGTCCATTAACTTTTTGGCAAGTGTCGCTTAGGTCCATCAACTATCGATGTGCATTCTTGGGTCTATTAACTTTTTAAAATGTATCATATAGCTCCATACCACACCTAACATTAACAAAAAAAAAATACATATCAAATCGTGTACATATCCCAAAAATATATAATCATTTTTCCTGTCATTGTATTGATGAAATCTACACAATGGAACTAATTCAACATGCAAAATGACCATGTTACTCCTATTTATGTTAAATAAATATTTAGTTACTTTTTAATCATATCTATTGTTTAGTACATCTAAAAACCTTGGAAAAATAACATTGTGCATGTTATGCTCCATATATATTAGTATACATTTATCATGGTTAGTGGTTGCTATTTTTTTAAGCATGCTGTTTGTATTTTAGTTAGTATATGTATATGTAAAAATTTTATGAACAATGCTTTCTATTTTGGGATCAAAATAAATAAAAATATGTTTTAGCATTTAAATCTGTTTTACCACTTAAATAGAGGCAAAGTGGTTAATATCAGTTCCAACGTGTGATCTCATCAAGATAGAGCTATTAAAATTGATTTTGATATATACATGATTTGATATGTAATTTTTCGTTAACGTTAGGTGCAGTATGGACTTGTATGATACACTATAAAAAGTTAATGGACCCAAACATATACATTGAGAGTTGATGAACCTAACCGACGCTGTCCAAAAAAATCAATGGACCAATGGTTCATTTTACTCTAAATTTTATGCAAACACGTTCAAACAAAAAAATGTGATCCCGCAGCACTACTGCTAAGTTAAGTAGGTTGAAAGCACGTGTTGCATGCGCTTGTTAGGCTATCCACATTTGTCGTACTCTAAATTTAATTATACTCTAAAAATAATATGATTCACAGGATCCCAAAGTTCATTCATTGCCTTCAAGCATGGATAGAAGGAGAGGATAATGGGTGGACACAGCCGTCAATAGACCACTGCCATCCTTGTGGGCGGCTGTGCAGGATTTCTTGCAGCACTGCGAGCTAAGGGAGGAAGGTGGGACAGTGTAAGTGAACACCGTATAATCTTAGTCATCCTCTAATAAACCAAACCCAAAACCCACTTTAGGCTTGTTCGTTTGGTCCGGGAATTACCAGAATAACTGTGGCCTCCCTGTGGACCACCTCGGCATGGAAAGAATCCAAGCTCACTAGAAATTGCATGTTTGATTGTTCGGTTACGTTTTACCTCACGTGGGTTGTAACCCTAGCCTTCGCTGGCCTTTTCCCCTGACTCCAGTACAGGATGAATTCCAATTCTAGGTTGGAGTAAGCGTGGAGCCGTACGTGGTTTTTCATTTTCTTATTTAAAATATATTCCAACTCTCATAATTTAAAGATTTTTTAAATATATTCTTACTTAAAATATAATTTAAAGTAACTTATAAGGCTCTCTCCAATGGTATACGCAAAATGAGAAATCTGATACTGTTTGGCACCGTTTAAAGAAGAGTTTGAATTTGAGGAATGGGGACGGGGAAGCTGCTCGAGTCAGCCTAAAGTTGCATTCAAATAACAACTATGCCAATATTTTAATATACCATCCTTTTCATATTAAAAATTACCCAACTATACCATTATAAAAAATAATTTAAAATAACCCTAAATTTTCACATAAATTACCAAAATATGTCATAATAAAATAATATTTATAATAAATCTCATCTATTTAAATCTAAATTATCCACTTTTACTTTTATAATAGATACTAAGCTATATTGCCGCATAACATTGCATGTATACTGCCTAACTCTGTCATTATTAGAAGGAAAAATTGGCTGCTGGACACCAACCGATTGCAAAATATGCTGTTGGACACTTCACGATTCGAAATAGGCTAAGGACACAACTGCATCTTGCCAATTTGCTGGTGGACACAACCGCGATTATTATATTCATTTCCGTGGTGAAATGTCCTTTTTGCCCTTGGCCCCACTTGTCATATTTCTTCCTTCTCCCTTTCCCTTACTTCTCGTGGGCAGGCACGCCGTGTCCGCCGCCCCGTCCTCCTCTCCAGGTCGTCGCTACTGTCCCCGCCACCATCCGCCGGCCACCAGCCCATCCCCGCCTCTGGCTATTGGCCCCGCCTCCACGCCCGGCGTCTTCCTCTGCGTGCGCCCAGCCTCTCCGCTCCTCCCTGCCTGGCAGCGCGCCCAGCGCCCGGCCTCGCCGCTTCTCCACGCCCGGCGGCGCCCAGCCTCGCCGCTCCTCCATGCCCGACGGTGCGCTCACCCCGCAGCTCCTCTCGTCCCGGTGGTGCGCCGCCCTGCAGAGCGGTCGAGCGGTGATGGGGGCCCGAACGGGGGATGGGAGTGGCGGCGATGTGGGCGTGGACGGGGGACGGGACAGAGAGCGGCGGGCGAGCGACGGGGACGGGGCAGGGGCGTGGGTGCACGGGCGCCGACGTCCTGGTGAGCGGCCGCGCGGGGCAAGCCTGCACGGGCGAGCGCGCGGCCGGCGGCGTCGAGAAGAGCAGCTGTGCGGGCGGAGGAGTAGAGAAGAGGGAGGAAGAAGAAGCACATGGCATGTGGGTCCAAGGGGCAAAACGGACATTTCCTAGCATTTCTCTCCCTCCCCACTTAGAAATGAATATTATATTCGCGGCGGTGTCTTTCAGCAAATAAACATGGTGAAGCAGTGTGTACTGGCAGCTTTACGTTTTCGCAGTGTCCCCCAGTAACTCGACATCACTTTTCGTGTCCAGGAGCCAATTTTCCCTTAGAAGAAACTAGTAAAAATGCACGTGCGCCCCCCACGTGGCTAAAAAATTTGTTCAAATTTGTAATCAAAATGTTCGCCATGGATAATGAAAGAAGTAGTGTGAAAAGGATTGTATAGGGGCTACAATAAAAGTTTAATGTGCACTAACTTAGGGAACATATGGTAAAAATAAATAAACAAAAATTTGCTTACCAATTATTCTGGAATTACAAAGATATGAACCATTAGAATTTTAACTATACATTAAGGTCAGATCTTAAATGATGCATAATTTATTATATAAAAATATTACTCATGTAGCTAACGGATCAAAATATAAATAAATAGACCAAATACTTTCAAAATAAACATTAGATCACTTCAAACTTATAACTCTAGAATTAAAACTCATTGGAATTCAAAATTGAAGAATAATAGTCATATAACTAACGGCTCAAAATATAAATAAACTTAGTACAAATATTTTCAAAATGAAATTTACATCACTTCATACTCATGTAATAACTCTAGAAATAAAAAAGGCATTAAAACAACTAATTCGTAACTTAATGTTCAAATTCCATTCAAAAGTTAATCTCAAAATTACCATACAAAGTTGGAGAACAATAATCATATAACTAACGTTTCAAAATAATAATCACTTTAAACTCATGTAATCTGGAAATAAAATCCATTGGAATAACTATAAATTTGGGAAATAATGATAAAAAAGTGAAAATAAAAATTATTTCGAACTTTATTATGCCTCGGGGCCGGGCCAGGCGGCTGTGGCCCAAGCTCAGCTCTCCGCTGAGTGTCTTTTCCTGGCCATCGGATGAGATCGGACAGTCCGAATTCGCTCGCCAGGCTCTCCGCCGTCCTTCCTGTTCGGTGAGGTGTCTCCTGGCGTTGTGCTGCGGTTGCAGTCCTCGCTCTTCGGTGTTGCGCGCAGCGAGCAGCTAGCGGATCAGCTTTTTGATTTCTTCCTGTCGGCAGTTTTTTTTCTTTCTTTTCTTTATCTGTCTCTTGATCTTTTTCACATGTTTTGTATTCCCTTTGCACAAGGTGACGGCCTAGAGGTCCAAGATCCAAACTGGTTAGGGTCATGTCTTCTCTGCGCCTACTTCGATGGTGGTACGTGTTGGTGCTCTTGATTTATGAGTACGATAATTTGAAGTTTTACCAGCGATGTGGTATTATTATACGATAATATTTGTATACCATGCTTACTTGCTCACGGTTGGACTGTTAAGGATAGGCAGCATTGTTGGGCCATCCTAGATGCATTGTATTCGTATTTGGATTTTTTTGGAACAAGGACGACTCAAGGTCTTGGAACTAAATCCAACCCTCTAGGGCGGAATTCTAGGTGAAAAAAAAACGAGGCAACGGTGGCAGAAACGCGTAAGAGTTATGCGTAAGAGTTCTGCTACAATTGCTTATGGGCTGTAGATTTTTCTCTTTGATTTTCTAGTTCGTACAATTTGACCGTAACCCTGAAGCTGTTTGAGATTTCAATGGGTGTGGGCCCATTTGATTAATATTGACCTTTAGGTTAAACGTTGGCAGAGAATTCAACAGTAGATATACTATTGGGTAGGTAGGGTCGGGGTAGAAGATAATTTAGATTAAACTCGCTCTTTTATAGGGTAGACAAACAAAATGACCACTGAATTCTATATCTAGATTTTCAACATCTACAATTATAAATAATAGATAAGTACAAAATACATCTATATGTGGTTGTAAATAATTACCCACTTCTACTACTAATAATATCTAGTAAAAAGGTAACAGAAAGCAGTAATTGTTAACCAGAATATATCACATATTGGATAAAAATATTAAAGTATTATAGGTGTATTGTATTAGAGTATGAACAAAAAGGGATAGACCAAAGTTTAGCAATATCGATTAGTTGTGGGTCAAGCAAGCGTTGATATACTAGTTATTAAATAATAAAGCTACGGTACTGTGTGCTGGATATATAGTACCTTGTACTATTATGTATTAACTTCGAACGACGACGCCATATCATAAGAGAAATCCATCGCTATTAGCAGTGAATCCGTATAGTCAGGACCCTGCAATGTGCGAATGTGGTGGTCTTAATCTGCAAGGGACAAAATGAAAATTTAAGCAGTTACCAACTTAGCACAATGCTTTAGGAAACATATATAGAAAATCAAATTCTCCTTCACATTGTCTTTTTCACACAGGGTGCATGGACGACGAGCGCCTAACAATACTACTTTTTTTTTCTAATAAATTAATTTCTTCTATTTAGGAAGGAAACGGCTGCTCCCTCTTACTATAGTTATAATTGTATTTAGGTGTTTTCATTAGGTCATACCTTTTATCATGTATTATCAATAATATCTAAGCTTTTGGATTGATAGTAGCAAAGGATTCATATTACTAGATGGATCTATTAATATAGACTTTATCATTAAAGTAATATATGGTATTGCTAATCAAATTCATAATAATAAATCTGAATATAGTAGCCCAAACCGAAATGAACTTATATTAGTGATTAGAGAAAAAGTTTAAGTTATAATGAAGAATTTTTTGTTTATTTTCATGAGGTCATCCAAGTATACGCAGGTACTTGAAGATTTCAGCATGGCAGCACAAATCGTGTACAGATCGATACCAAAAAAGAACACCACAGGGCGAACATTTAGCTAGCCACATCATTGTTTTAGATTAGATGCATCGAAACATCAGCAACGTAGTAGAATATTTGTTTTCCAGCCCTATTTTTGATATAATAATAATGGGCCAATGTTTTTTTTGCTGAACGGTACCTGGTTTGTGATGACGAACCTCCATTTTAACTTCCAGATGACGAGGACTGCCAACAATAATGTGAGATGGGATGACCTTGAGAGATTGGAAAACTGAACAGGCAGTGTGGGAGATGAGAGAGTTGACACAACGGAAACAGAAAAATAACGGACGCGCTCAAATATATACAACCAGAAAAAGTGGGAACAATACCACAGCTAGCCTTGTGGATGCTTTTCTTCTTTATATATAAAGCTGGATGCATGGACGACAAGCAAGGAATACATCGTCAGAAAGCCCGGCATGCATATCATCTTCTGCTGCAATGACGCAGACCATAAGCAAGGAATATGGATCAGGAGGCTCTTTGTCTCTTTCATTATTCAGGCTAAAGTAAAAGGTAATGAAAACGCTCAAGCAAAGAGGAAGTGTCATATTCAGAGAACAGGTAGAAACAAAAGAGCTAGCATGCATAGAAACGACAGCTGCTGTTGTACAGCCATTACGGCTGTGGCTGCAACTCTTTCCTCTCACAGATTCCTATACAAAACAACATCAATAGTATTCCGATCGGAGCCAAAAAAGAGGATCGGAGGGACACAGGGAAAAAAAAGACGTGCAACCATGGACCGTAGGAAGAAGCAGATCACATGGATTGTCGTTACAAGGGACAATAATTAATACAGTAACAAATTCTAAATTCTGCCTTCGATTTCGATCGTCCCTATATATGGTGGCAACGTATGTATAGTAGGACACGAGGCACGCACTTTCCTAATAATTCTAGCACTGCATGCGACTGCTACTTTGCATCTCTCTCTCATCACCACGCTCGCCTCAACCCGGTGTAGTAGGCAAGGCACGCCCTCACTAACACAAACACTGTCCTGTCCTACTATGCAGTGAGTGGATCGGACGATCTCGAGTGGCGATCTTAATCCCACTGCAATCATCCGGTGAGACTAGGGCTCTCTAGCTAACTTTTTTCTGGAGACCCAACGTGACCACTCTTAAAATTGTCTGATCTTTTTTTAGATAATGGAAATTCCAGCTTCCGCTCCCAAAAAGGACTTCAGACCAAAAAATTACATCACGAATTCAAAGGAAGAACAAACATGTTGTTTAAACTTCAATTCTAAACATAAAAGGCCATCCATGAGAAACAAACAACTCCATTGCCGCCGATTCTAGGCTTCTGCAAGTCCGCACTATGTCAATCTTCATATCATCCGTGCGCTGTAACTGTGCCCAGAATCTTAGCCAATGAGTCCCTCTGAATAGAACCTGCAAAAATGTTTTCGATTGGCATTTGTTAAACGTCAAGTCATTTCTAGAAAGCCATAGTGCCCAACAAAAAGCCGCAGCTCCAGTTAGCAACAGCCCAGCTAGATTTGAACCTCCCTGTTTCAACCAACTTCCAAATAAATTCGCAACGTTAGAAGGTGGCATCAAACCAGTAGTACTAAAAACTACTCTCCAGAGAAATTTAGCGTAGATACAGTCAAAAAAGAGGTTGAATGGATTCCGACTGCTTACAAAAATCACACGTTACAGTACCTCTCCAGTTTCTTCTGACTAAATTATCCTTCATTAAAAGAACTTCTTTCTTAAGGAACCAAAGAAAAATTTTGATTTTCAAAGGAATTTTTAAACACCAAATTTCTTGAGACACTTTGATGCCATTACTGACGAGTGCCTTATACATAGATCTCACCGTAAAGGATCCGGTCTTATGAAGGCCCCACATAAAAATATCTGTACCCTCCTCTAGATTAACATGTATCAAACTTGCAACCAGGCCATGCCATTCCACAAGCTTATTACCTACTAACCCTCTTCTAAAAGAGATGTTAAGCGGTGATGAGCTAAGAACATCTGCTACTGTTGCACGTTTCTTCCTTACGATGTTAAATAAATTCGGGTATTTGAATTTTAGGGCTTGGTTACCTAACCAAATGCCTTCCCAAAATCTGAGTTGATTTCCGCTCACAGCTTAAACCTATCTAGATTTAGGAACTGATCCTTAACTCCCATAAGACCTTTCCAGAAATGAGAATCTCTTGATTTTTCCTCTACTTCGGGTAGAGGTTTATCTTTCATATATTTATTTCTCAACAGACCCTGCCAAAGACCATCTTCATTACAAAGTTTAAAGAGCCATTTACTTAACAAGCATTTGTTCTGAATATCCAAATTCTGAATACCTAAACCTCCTTGGTCTTTGGGTTGACAGATAAGAGGCCATCGTATCAGTCTGTATTTTCTTTGGTGGCTATCATACTGTCAAAAGAATCTAGACCTAAAGTATTCAATCTTTTCCAAGACTCCTCTTGGGATCTCAAAAAAAGATAACATAAACATAGGTAAACTAGATAAAACGGAATTTAGCAGGACTAATCTGCCACCGTAGGAAAGCAATTTCCCTTTCCAGTTGCCTAGCCTCTTTTCTATTCTATCTTCGATCAACTTCCAGTCTCTGTTCCTTAATTTTTTAACATGCATCGGAAGGCCTAAATAACGAAATGGATAAGACCCTAATTTGCAGCCAAACAAAACTTCATATAGGGTTGCTTGTTCTTTGGCCTGTCCAAAGCAGAAAATCTCACTCTTGTGGAAATTAATTTTCAGACCTGATAGCTGTTCAAACAAACATAAGATCAATTTCATATGTTTCGCTTGATCTAGATCATGGTCTAGAAAAATAACCGTGTCATCCGCGTATTGCAGAATAGATAACCCCCCTTCGACTAAATGTGGTACAACCCCTTTGACCTGGCCATTATTCTTAGCTCTTGCCAAAATAATTGCCAACATATCTACCACAATATTAAAAAGAATTGGTGAAAGGGGGTCCCCTTGATGCAAGCCCATTTTACTTTGAAAATATGGGCCAAAATGATCATTTACCTTGATTCCTACATTGCCTCCTTGGACATACGCTTGAACCCAACTACACCACTTGGGGCTAAAACCCTTCATCCTCAAAGCTTGTTGGAGGAAATTCCAACTGACCTTGTCATATGCTTTCTCAAAATCTATCTTAAATATTATCCCATTATGTTTCTTTGTATGCAGTTCATGGATGGTTTCGTGCAGGACTATCGCACCCTCCATAATGTTTCTTCCGGGTAAGAAGGCTGTTTGTGTTGGCTTAATTACTCGTGTTGCAACTTTTACCACTCTATTGGTAGCCACTTTGGTAAAGATTTTAAAGCTAACATTGAGTAAACAGATAGGCCTATATTGCTGAATTTGCTTGACATCATTTCCTTTAGGGATCAGAATTATTGTCCCGAAGTTTAGGCTATGTATGGGCAAGGTTTCGTTATGAAAATCAATAAACATCGCCATCAAGTCATCTTTGATGATATTCCAGAAGCACTGATAAAACTCAGGTGGGAAACCATCTGGACCGGGAGCGGTGTTGTGTTTCATTTGAAAAATTGCCAACTTGACCTCTTCTTCGGTGAAAGGTGCAATTAGAATTTCATTTTCAAGCTGTGAAACTTGAGGAATATCATTTCGGTAGGATTCATCCATAACAACAGAATTGTTATCATGGGAACCAAACATATTTTTATAATATTTGGTGATAAACTTTTGAAGTTCAGCGTCACCTTCTATGACCCCTTCCTCTTGTTCTAGCTTATAAATTCTAGTTTTCCTATGCCTACCATTAGCCAAAAGCTGGAAATATTTGGTATTAGCATCGCCTTCTAGAAGGTCTTTCACCTTCGCTCTTTGGTACCATTTTAATTCTTCTTCTCTAAGCAAAGTGGCCAACCTGTTGTGCAAAGCATGTTTTAGATTTAATTCATCTGAATCAAGTTGCGTGTGCTCAGATTTTTTATCCAGGGCATCTAACTTATTCATCAACTCTTGTTTCTCCTTTTTTAAAGTGCCACTTATGTTTTTGGCCCACCCCCTCAAATATTGACGAAGGCGTCTTATTTTTGCCTGCCATCTCTCAAGTGGGGTATTGCCCTTGCTTTCCTCCTCCCAAATCCGCTTTACCACCTCAAAGAACCCATCGCGCAACAACCAACCAAGTTCAAATTTGAACAACGGCGTATTATTGAACCTTGTGTGCTCTCCGGTATTAATAAAGAGCGGAGTATGGTCAGATAATTCTCGAGTCAAAGCTTGGACAGAAGTTCGTGGGAATTTGAGTTCCCAATCTGTGCACACCAAAATCCTATCCAGCTTTTCAAAAGTTGGAACTTCACGATTATTTGCCCAAGTGTATCTACGACCAGTAAGTTCTATTTCTTTTAAGTTGACTGCATCAATTATTGCATTAAAAAGAAATGGCCACCTATTAGAGTAATTCTCATTATTCTTTTCTTGTGGGCAGCGTATAATATTAAAGTCACCACCTATAAGAATAGGTAAGGTTTCTTTATTACATAGTTGCGCCAACTCAGAGAGAAATGCAGATTTGAACTGGTCTTGCGCTGGGCCATAGACCGAAACTAACACCCATTGGAAGCCATCATCTTTGTTACGCAGTTTAAATTTTACAAAAAAAATCACCTTCCTCGACCTCTCCAATGTCAAAAGTAGAGAGATTAACTCCTACTAGCAGCCCACCAGATCTACCACAAGGTTCCTTGCAATGCCAAAAAAACTCCTTTCCACCACATAAGTTTCTAAGGAAATTTTGGGAGCAATTCTTTTTGATAGTTTCTGATAGGGCAATAAAGTCAAGGTTTTTTTCTAAAACTGTATCTGATAAAAATCTAAATTTACCAGGGTCGCCTAACCCATTACAATTCCAGAAAATTCCTTTCATTTGCGACTAGAGTTTTTGTGAGATTTCTTTTCTTTCCTACGTGGGTGGAGTTTAAACTTACTGTTAGAGGTGTGTAGATTAATAAAATCACCTTCCTCATCATCAGTAGTTCCCTCAACCAAATCACTACATAAGTGATTAAGGTTGGTCAGGTCAACCTCCTCCTCTTCTTCTTCACTAACTAAAGGGTCTGAACACTCAGCTGCAGTGTTAAATTCCATTTTAAGCCTAGCCCTCTCTAAACTTTTAAGATCCTCAATTACAGTAATGCTGTGAGGCAAAGATGACCCTAAACAGATTCCTAGATTGCGAGAACAAGAAATGACAGAATCATTAGGAAAGGATAAAAAAGATTGATCAATATTACCTTTGCTTGTGTCATCTAAGTTCTTTTTTGCCTTGAGCTTGGATGCTTTCTCCACGGAGTCTTGGTCTGCTAGCATTGCATTTCTCTTGCTTTTGCGGGTGGGGGTCAGGTGTTCAATTACCTTGGGGGGAGAGACCGTGTGCTCAGACATTACTTTATTTGCAACCCATGCTTGATTTCCAGTTAGACCCGTATAATTTAGGGCAAAGACATGCTTCCTGTTAGCATTAGAAGCATTTGCCCCTGAATATTGGGAGGGAGTGCTGTCCTCCAAAATATTACCTGGGTCTTTGGGAGCTTCATGTTCTTTCTCTGACTCATCACGATTTTTTTCCCTCTTTCCATCTGCATCCTTCTGTGTATCCATGTCAATCAGAGTAGGAGTGTCATCCTGCCCTGAATTTTCTACCCGAAATTGCAGCTCATAGACAAATTCTCCAATTACTATGTCCACAAATTCAGGTATAAACTCCGGATTGAGCACAGCCACCTGAAGCCTTGACCTTCCAAATTTTTTTGTGAATTTCATATCTACCTTGCGGGTGACTCCAAAAATAGAGCCAATCGCCCAAATGATAGGAAAATCTCTCAGGTCCTTTGAAAGGCCTCGGAACTGCAACCATGCTTTAGGAATTTCATACTTATATTCCTCTGCATCTTTTTTCTCACTGATTGCCATTTTAGCTTTAGCACTCTTTGCTTCCACTGGTCCCCAGAGAATCATCCTCTGTAGGTCTGTTTCTGATGGAAAAGCCGTAACAAAGGTATTTTCATCTACAACCTCTACAGCCCATTTATAATTGCCTGGTAAGAGTCTCTCTAGTTCCATCGTGACTTGAGCCACAGATAAGGAGCCCTCGGAGATCTTCACCACAGCTAATTTAGAGTCGGAGGTAGATTTTTGTTTACCATTGTACGGAATATAATAAAAACCAAGGCCGTCGACCGCATAGCCACATGGGATTGCTATCGGTTTGGTTCCCTTCATGAAAGGGCACACTTTTGTGTGATGGTCATCACCATCGCAACTATCACAACACAGCACCGTAGTGCACACTACAGCAACATGGCCTTTCGTGAAGCACCTATGACAGTATGGTTTATTTTTCTTAGCTTTACCCATGTCTGTCACCCCCTGATCCGCACGGGTATTGTCAATTTGCATGTCTGAGCAATCAGTTTGGTCTCCCATGTTGTTCAAAAAATTAGAAGAACCTGACCCCATACCTTTCTCAGAGTTGAAAGCTTCTGTGTCTCCGCCGACTTCAGCTTGAACTTGAGCCTCCGAACCAGCCATCCCTGCTGTGCCGCCGCTCTTGTTCATCAAGTCCTGCCTCCCCGGGGCTTGCGCTTGTTTGGCCACGAGGGGAGGGTTAGGGATTGCTGCAGCACCGTGCAGACCATGGCCTGTGAACAACCCTTGGCTGCTAGGATGCTGGGGGATCCCGAACACTCCATACGCCGGCGGGTTGGCACCTGGTCCAGCGTCTCCTCCGAAGCCGCCGAGACCTCCATGTTGCGCTGCTTGTGCGCCAACGCCGAACCTCCATCCCTGCTGCCCTCCGAAAGTATTGTGGTTCAGGTTGTATGCAGGGTTGAAGTTGCGGCCCTGGTAGCCATTACCGCGAGTGCCGCGGCCTCGACCACGCCGCCCTCTACTGCCGCGACCACGGTTAGACTGGAAGCCACCGCCGGCAAGGCCAGAGCCTCCAGCTCCGTAGTTGAAGGCCGAATTGAAGGAGGGCATGACGTTGTTTCCCTGACCGCCGAACCCATTGTTGTTGGCTGCCATGCCTGTCGCCTTGGGCGTCACTGAAACCCTAGGCGGCTCCCTCACTACGTCCGCGTACGAGCGACGGCGTAAGGACGGGCGGCTGCTAGGTTTCCGCAGAGTGGTGCCTGTTCGGGAGAAAAGACTGACCAGGCCCTTAGTGGGTCGAAACCACATGTTTGGGCCGACCAGCACTTGGTCCTCAGAAAACTTGATCGCCCCTTGCCCCCTGGAATTCGAAATCGACTCTGATTCCTCCGCTAATCGCGCGGGTCTGGGGGCTGCAACGTCGCCGTGTTCACCGCGAACTGAACCGCGTTCTTCGCGCAGAGGTTCATCATGTTCAACACTTGCTGGCTCGATGAGTGTTGCGCGATCCAGATCGCCTCCGTCCTTCACCTCCCTCGGGGAGAGTGGTTTTCTCACCATGGGAAAGGTGCTACCTTTGCGTAAACGCAGATCGACCATGGCCGCCGCATTCAACGCATCTCCAAGAGTTCTCGGTGGTGAGACCCTCGGAGCTGGAAGCTTGCCTCTCCATGGTTTGAGTTTTTGGCGATTCTGAACCATAGTTGTGACAATCTTTCGTGCTAGAGGTTTGTCATTGGAACGTACCTTTGGGTTGTTGAGTTCTGCTTCAGCGTGGTGAAGATCCTGGAGTGAAAATCCCATTGCCAGTGCCTCTGCGATGAACTCCGGTGTAGACAAGTCCGGATCGCTGTCAATTGCGTCTTCATTCTCAGAATCCGATGACTCTCGATCCCAAAACTTTCCATCCAGATTCTTCACCGCATGAACTGGCTTCGGATGGCCGCCCTTGCTGCTTTTATCTCTTCTTCTCCAATTGCGCTATCATCTTGATCTTCTTCCACCCTCGGTCGTAGAGCTGCTACCGTCGCCGGCGCCAAGGTAAGCCGTCGACCTCGCAAACGCCGAGCTCCTTCTCTCATTCACCTGACGTCAACGTTCGCCTTCCTCGCCCAACAGGGACAGCACAGGCGGCGTCGCGAGGAAAAGATCTTTCTCCCTTCAGGTGATATCTTGCAGCAGTCACTGACACAAATACGACCCAATCCAAATAAAGCAAAGCCGACCTATTGCATCAGTAGGGCTTAGGCCTAGAGTTTCATGCCTGATGTTACATTCCCAAAAGACGTGCAACCACAGAGGAGCTCGGCCTCCTTTGGAGTTCAAGCCGCCGTCCGCGTGCCATCCGTCGGCGGCGGCTGAACCAGCTCAAGCTCCGCCACCGCGATCTCGTCCTCCCCGCGGCGCTGGAGGCCGGTGCTCTCATGACACAGATCGCGTTGCACAGGGCCCGGTCCGTACGAATGAGATCTCTCCATTTCCTGCTTGGTGAGGTAGTACGGCCGGAGCAGGCTCAACGTCGGCGGCCGTGGGGGCTCGGCGGAGGCGGCGCCGGCACTATAAACGAAGTAATCGGCCATCTCGTCTCGGCCTAGGGATGACGACCTCGACCTTTCTTTGAATGAAAGGTAGATGAGCACGGAGTCGCCGTGAGTCGCGACGACGGAGCCATGGGTGTCCATAGCGCCCTGCGGGAAGTCGACGCAGACAGACGACACGGCCGGGTGGCGGCCACGTGAGGTGCGCGCGGTCACCAGTCATGGCGTCGGTGGTGGTGGAGGAACCCACGGCCTCATCGGCTCTTCTGTTGAGCAGTACCCACCGAGGGTAGGCGGTGGCCGCCGACGGATTGGATGGTGGGGTGGTTACGTCGGCTTCGGTCTCCATGGCCGCCGCCGCCGCCACCACGGGCTGGGCCGGGGTTCCCTTAATTTTTCTCCGAGAGGAATAATCAGATGATTGATTGGTGAATGCAGATATGCATGTCCGTTGTTTTCGGTAGGCTCCAAACATATACGTACGTACGTATTGTATATCGAAATACATCTACCCCGTATACATCTCTTCCTTCCTGTGTCTAATAATGGAAGAGAAGATCGCATGCATCTACGTACGAACGTGAATTATATACTCCAATGTTATAAGCGCCAAGAAAGAATGCGAAAATGACTCTATAGGGACCTCACTCCTCAGATTTTACACTAATACATACTTGTAGAATTTGATTGAATATATAAGATCACTTGGACACCAATAGAACAAGGATAACGAGCATCTTACGCAACGAGCGCATGCTGCGACGCTCGCCAGCGGGATCAGTCTTCAACGCGATTCACATGCTAAACACTCTGCCGCACAATCAGTGAGTGCGCGCGTTGTATAAGTGCTTGTTTGGATGGATGAGTATTGGAGAGGATTGAAGTGGATTGAATCTCTTTCCATATAAATTTGACTAGGGATTGAATCCACTCCAATCCCTTCGATGTTCTTACATCCAAATAGGCTCTGAGGGTTGGGCATGGATAATAAAGTCTATATAAGCTCCAGTTTATGGATGGTGCTTACTTTATGCCCCAACCTATACAACCAGATTTTTGACACCTTATTATAAACTATAGAAAATCATTCAAATCAATCCCTAATATGGTTTTATAACACGCCGAAAATCATCCTCGTAAATTTTCTCTGATACTTTCCTAATTTCAAAATTAACTTCCTCACAGTATAGAGATTCCTAAAGTATCTTATGGAGACATTGCTATTTTTAAGCATAAATTGCATTCTTGTGATGAGTTGGTGTGCCAAAAGAGCTGGCTCGAGTTCATGAACGAGTCAAGCTGAGCCGTTTCTCTAACTAGTTATCTTTGCGAGTCGAGATGAGCCGAGCCAAGCCAACTTGTTAGCTTAACGAGCTAGCTCAAGCTGGACCATGCCGAGCCAAGCCGAGCCGATCTGAATGGATCCTCACTGGCGTCAAAATTTCAGGAGAAAAGTCCACATTGCTTCCCACGGCCATGCCACGTGCAGGTGGAACACAAAGCGCGCGGACAGGTGCGGTGTGGCCTGCAGTGGTATGCAGTACGTGTCAGAACCCGGCGGAGGCAGGCAGGCATTATGGCAGAGCATGGCGCACGACAGGGTTAATGCATGTTAATTGTATCCGGTACGGGCCTGATTAGATACTGTAGTATCTAGGTAAACATAGCTGATCGATGGGAATATGGGATGCAGGATGTGTTTGTTTGGTGTTCCATCGGTTTGCACCTAAGAGTCATTCAGGCTGGGCGTTTGGTTCCTTGGTCATCTGTGCTAGCATACTTTGCGCCATGCAGAATCAGGCTTCGAGGCAGGCCCACGGAAAATGAGTTTCAGTCTCCTTTCTCCAGAGCCAGGCTCCCGTCGCCCTAGCTCACACGGCCGGTGTAGGCTGGGAAGACAACCAATCGCTTCATATGTGCATCGCATTAGGCATTGCACTTCCAACATTCGCTCTAAAAGCTAGGTATCTAATTATTGCCATAGATCAGCTAGCACTTTGCTGACAAAGCGCACATGAAGATATAAAATAAAAAAAAACTCAAAGAAGACATCAAACAAAACTTTCTATTATACTGTACATTTTTATTCTCTTTGTCACCTAAGAAATAATGTGAGGTATATATGGACGACGTATTAGTTGAAATTTTAGATAATAGGATTAATAAATGTACACTCTCCACACTATTATGTCGCTAATTACATCATTTTTTTCTAAACACATTCCTTTATGTTTATATTTAACTGTTCATCTGAAGTCGATAGCTGGGCCGCCAGTACAGTACTGGGTGTGTTTTTTGCGTTGTGCTAGACCGAATTTTATCGTTCCGTACTAGTATGGCATTCATATTTATTTGACAAACTGACTACCCATTCATGTATTCTTATATTAGAACCGTATGTATGTGTGTAAAGAAAGATACATAGAAGTTATACCACTAGAGAATTTTAGATTACAATTAAATCATATCAACTAATTCAAAATAAAAAACTAAACAAAAATAATTAATGCTAACAAATAAGAAATATGTATAAGAAATAAATAAATAAATAAATAAATTACACTTCTATTAATAGTATACTAGCAAAAATGCCCGTACGTTGCTACGGAGAAATAACCCTTATGAATAAAATTTACAAATCTACACTCAGACTGATTAAAATAAGCGTTGTGATCTAGTAGCCACCAGCTGAAATGGCCATTGCAGGCTCAGTTTGGAATCAAAGCATACCTCGGAGATCTCAGGCCGGACACTCAGCATATTTTTATCTTTATCCTAGTTTAACAACTCTCCAATTGGAAGGATTTAAGGAGAATTTTTGATCTAGTGTGGATTTGAAAACCCACCCCAGTCTTTCTAATTCGCTCTAATACGAGGGTTGCTAGTCCTTTCGCTTTTCTGGAGGAAGTTTAGATTCCCTAACTTAATTAGGCATTACAATTGCCAGTGTCTTTAGTTGTTAGTATTATTTCCCAGCACAAATTACAAGGCCAATGTGGGGGATAGATATCCCCTAGGCCCTCACGGCGTGGATTCAATACATGGGCCGTTGGAGGACCAGTAGAGACAGCAGGCCCTTTTCAGGGTGCCGACTGGTCTCATGGGCCCGAAAACGGATGGAGAGCTTGAAGACCAAGTCAAAGGCGCTATAATTCAGGAAAGACGCAAGGGAGCTGGTTCGGACTCTGGATTACGGGAGTAGCAGGACTCAAGGAAGGAAACATATAATCGTGGATTCTGTGTACTCTTTAGATTTCCAAACAGAGTAGGATTCGTAAATAGAAATTGACTTGTAACCCAAGCCTGGCCGGATTATATAAGGCGGGTAAGGGACCCCTACGTAGAACATCTATCATCTCATCGCATGCCAGCTGCCAAACCTCCAGACCCTCGTTGTAACCTTGAGAACTCAGATCAATACAACTCGCTCCAAACAAGACGTAGAGTATTACGCTTATTGCGGCCTAAACCTGTATAAATCCTCATGTTCTGTTGCATCTCTATGCAAACCATCGAGCTACGCTGATCTCGCCACCCCAAAAGCATCACGTGACACACCCCGTGGTGCATTGCTGATATCAAACACCAACAGCCAGTATTTTCAATTCGCCGAATTACCAGTGCGGTTTTCACATCACAGTGTTCAGAATGTAAAACACATGTTTTTATCCCTTTGAGGTAGGACCCGAATAATTGATGAAACCAATTGGTTTTTTAACCACTAACTCATCAGGCCTGCCTGACATTGATTGTCGGCGGAATAGCCAATTTGATTCGCGAACTATCATATAAAGCTTGTTTTCATCCTTCAACTATTGAAACGGCTATTAAGTCCTCAATGAATTCATTTAGGCCCAATCTCATCTTTGGACTGACGTGGAGGGCTACATCAACAGTCCAATTCATGCACTTTTACTCTTTTGCCCCAAAAAACAACTGACATGAACTGCAAAGACATCCTCTAGAGGGAGTGCATGTCAGAATCAGGTTCATGTCGGTTGTTAATATTTGACATGAACTTGGAGGCCAATCTAGCGCTCCACTCCCTCCCACTGCAAAGGCATTCTCTAGAGGGAGTACAGCTGTTGTTGTTGAGACAACAATAGCAATAACACTCCCTCTCACATGAATTTGAGATTTTGGTCATGTGAAAAAAGAGTATTATGTTAGTCGTTGGAATGATCGATTGATCCTGCAACGATCATGTAAAATATTATATTCTCTTTTGAATTTGCTTCTCAAAAATACTTTAGAACCAAAGTACACCGGTTTCTAGAAAAACTTTGATTTTAGTGGGGTTTAAAAATAATGTGGTATTAATTTCATAGCAAATTGTAGACCATCATATAAAAACCATAGTTTTTACAAACTTTGCTAGCAAATAGGTTCTTAGAGTACATCTGCCATGTGGACAACGTACAATTGTGTTACCGCTGGTCAGGCATCGTTGTGCGGAGATCTGAAACCCTCTATCCACCCACCCCCACTCCCCTTCACATTTTCCTTAATAATTCTGCCCATTGCAGCCAACACAGCCCATCACCTCTTCTTCTCCTCCCTAGCGTCATCGCCGCCATCATGCTTCCTCCTATGCCAAAGAGCGCCGCCCTGCCATTGTCGCCGTCGTGCGCGGTTCAGGGTTCGGGTTGCCAGGAGGTCTCCTCCACTTGTAGCCTTAGAGGGGAGGGCTGTGGGCAGTGGCCGACCCGGCGGCGAGAAGGCGCGACGCGGGTGGCGACGACGAGCGTGGGGTGGGGTGGTGACGATGAGCGCGGGGAGGAGTGGCGTTGACGGCAGCGGCAAGGAGGCGGCGGATCCAACAGGATCTGGCCACACCGGTGATGGAGGTGGCGGTGAAGGGGAGCGCAGGGTGGTGGCAGCAGCGAGGAGACTGGGGGAGCTAGGGAGGAGGTGGGGGCTCACATGCGGGCGAGGGTCTAGGGTTGAGAGCATGGGCATGAGGAGAGATCCTAGCCATCCATCTTCATATTCAAGGGTTCAAAATTTGGGTGTCAAGACCTTTGAAACACTCTAATGTTGCATAGACAGGCTCGTTCACAAGCGCATGCTCTTTCAGAAGCACATAAGGATTTGTCGCTTTGACCAGCTGGTCGGTTGCATCAGGCGCCACACATATTGCTCCGAAAATGCAACCTATTTCAAGATTGTCCAGATACTCTGTCAAATAACTGGACTACACCCCTTTAATTAACTTCGTGTTAACCACCGTACAACGGAGCACCAAACTCCGGCCTGCTGCTGGCCAAGGAACTCGCTCAGGGAGTGTTATTTCAGAGAAAAACTCTCTGCTCTCAACTCTGAATGGCGCACTCGATCTATCTCATCCATTTTTTTTTTTGAAAAAAAAAAGATAGTGAAAATAAAATGCTGCTCATCAACTGTGCATGAGTGGAAACCTAGCTCAGCATCATGTGAATGCCGACCATAGTGAACTGTGCTCACTGTATGAGTGTGTTAAAATGCAGTGTGCAGTTGACGATGGTGGTGACAGGAAGAGAAGAAGTGCACTGAATATGTGGTCGTCGCGAAGACTTCTTTTGGTAGCTAGTGGGCATCCTGGCGAGGCGGTCGTGCTCGCCGGAGACGACATTGACCGCCGGAAGAGTTGCCCACTGCGGCACCCATTCAGCACTGATATGATCAGGCAGCAACAAGTCGAGCACTTCAGTGTCCAGTGGTTGTAACTGTATCCAAACACTATTCCAGTACAAGTATCTCTAGCAGATGCTCCTATATAATTCACTGGCGCTCTCGCAAGTCGCACACAACGGATGCACCGCCAGTCCTCTCGCTCCGATGCGTCGCGGCGACTGATCTAGCTACTGATCGATCAGCGAACTGTAAGCATCTGATGTCCTCTTCAACAGACATTTCATCATCTCCCTCATCCTCGTCTAGCACATTCCTTGACACCTCAATGCTTCGTTTTATAGTTTGCTTAAAAATACGCTTGCTTCCATAGGCCCCCACAACCTCAACCCTCCCTCACAGTCACACAGCTCTTCTTTACTACCACACCACATAGGTAACTGATGCTTTTTCCTTCTCTTAATTTTTTTTTATTCTTGTATTAGACATTTGAGTGTCTAAATGGCTTTGGATAAATATATTGTCAACTACAAGCAAGTTTCATAGATCTCGTTGAAACTATTCCATCTACCCTGAATTATAGTTCTCCATTAAATTTTAGATACGATGTTTGACCATTCATCTTGTTCAATATGCTAGTTCAGATACTAAAAAAAATATAAGGTTAAAATACTTATGATGACAAATAAACCATAAAACAATAAATTATATCCGCATTGTTTCTGAATAAGATGAATGGTCAAATATTTTATCCAAAAACCAACAGCGACCTAGAATTTGTGGTAGGGGTACGCCTTTCTATATAGAGTGCTTCCGGTATAGGCTTAAACTTTCAAATTTTGAATTTTGTAAAAATGAGTATTTGATCATATAAACAAATGCAGTTGAAAAAGTTTGACTTACACAGTTATAAATCTGTTTTTCTTCATCCGTCTTCATATAAAAAACTATGAATTTATTGGTACGGTAACATTTTTACATACAGTTGTACCTATATACTGGTAATGAAAACCTTCTATCACTGTCGATTCATGGCTTGAACCAGCAGGGATGTATCACTGCCCATCACCGTCGGTTTAAGCCATAAACCAGAAGTGATATGAGGCATGTTATAGCTAGTTTGTGTTATCGCTGCCAAATTTTTCTCATTTTTGCTAATTTCAGGGCTTCAAAAATCTGAACTGGTAATGATACTGCTATCACTGATGGTTTTTATATAACCAGCAGTCGTGATAGTTTGGTTGGGATGACCAATTCTGTAGTAGAGAAAAATAAAGTTTATTATGAGTTTTCATCTATTTTAGCCAAAGATGTCCATAGTAATTCTTCACCATTTTCTCTAGGAGTGTTAAAATTTCAATCCCTAAATTTCCATCAAATTATAGCAAAATTTAATCAAGAAATAAATTCTTTGACTAGCCAAACAACTGAATCAATTGAATCCTGTACTTAATGAAATGATTTCTTCTACACCGTTCGAGAGAAAACAGGAACTGAATACTAGTGTTAATTCTCTGAATTTTTGTGACATCTGAATTTTTTTGCGGTTTGAATCCCACAACCCTGCTCACACAACGAAAGAGTTCAGAATAATGAAGTCTTAACCATGTATTTTTTTCTAGTGGACAAACAAAGCAGAAAAGCTAGTGCTGAAAAGTAAGAAGGATCAAGTCTGGTGAAAATTGCTAAGGTATTTTGAGTAAACTAAATGGCAGCCACATTTTTCTAATTTCAGGTCCATGCTTGTCTCATTACTAAGTATTAACTAACCAATATATATTTATACCAAATTTAGGAGGCTATCACCATGAAGGCAGTTGTAGTGTTAGATTTTCTGCTGCTGGTTATTTCCTGCAGTGCCATCGCCTGCAGCTCTGCTTCTGGGAGTGAAACAGACCGGCTGTCACTGCTTGACTTCAAAATGTCAATCACTCTTGATCCACAACAAGCCCTGGTCTCATGGAACGATAGCACAAACTTCTGCAGCTGGGAGGGCATCCTGTGCACATCAACACACCCACGTCGTGTCGCTTCTGTTCGCCTCGAACAGCAAGGCCTGGTCGGGCACATCTCTCCTTCACTTGGAAACCTAACATTCTTGAGAAACCTCTCCCTTGCCAGGGACCAATTTACCGGCGAAATCCCTCCATCGCTTGGCCACCTCCAGCAACTCCAGTACCTCTTCCTGAGCAACAACACACTACAAGGAAGGATACCAAGCTTCATAAATTGTTCAAGCCTCAGGGTTGTGTGGATGGAAAACAATGGTCTGATTGGGCCATTCCCTGCAGAGCTGCCTTCTGGCCTTCACCAGCAGCAGATCTCAGGGAACAATCTCACTGGAATCATCCCTGCATCTCTGTCCAACATCACAACACTTGCTGGGATTAGCTGTGTATATAATAAATTTGTGGGCAATATCCCAAATGAGTTTTCGAAACTATCAAATATGCAGCTGCTGTATATGGGTGCAAACAAGTTATCAGGAAGGTTTCCAAAGGCTGTCCTGAATCTTTCTGCCCTCACTGACCTCAGCCTTTGTGTCAATCTGTTCAGTGGGGAGGTACCACCAAATCTTGGCAGCGTGCTGCGAAACCTTCTGCTGCTCGAGTTGTGTGGCAACTTCTTTCATGGGCCTATCCCACCTTCATTGGCAAATGCATCCAATCTATATTACATTGAGTTATCTAGGAACAATTTCAGTGGGGTGGTGCCTAGCACAATTGGCAGGCTGAAGAAACTGGAAATGCTGAACCTTGAATATAATCAGCTGCAAGCAGAGAACTACCAAGACTGGGAGTTTCTTGACAGCTTGGGTAACTGCACCGAGTTGATCGATTTCTCATTGACAGGAAATCGTCTAGAAGGTCATGTACCAGCTTCATTAGGCAACCTTACCAACAAGCTCCAGTATCTGTACTTGTCGAAAAATCAACTGTCAGGGCAATTTCCTCCTGGTATAGCAAACCTTCGCAACCTGTTCATTGTATCATTTGGTGTGAATCAATTTTCAGGTGCAATTCCTGAATGGCTTGGGGCCCTCAAGAATTTGCAACTGATAATGCTAGAGAACAATTTCTTTACTGGTGCCATTCCATTATCCTTTTCAAATCTATCACTACTAGAAGAGCTATATCTAGACTCAAACCAGTTGAGCGGCCAAATACCTGCAAGCTTTGGGAACCTTCCAATCCTTCTATCACTGAGCATTTCCAACAACAATCTTTATGGTGCCATACCAAAGGAACTCTTTAGAATTCCAACAATAGTGCAGATTTTTTTGTCTTACAACAAACTAGATGCACCACTTCATCAAGACATTGGCAATGCCAAACAACTCACAGATTTGCTACTTTCATCAAATAAAATTCCTGGATCAATTCCTAGTACTTTAGGCAATTGTGAAAGTTTGGAAGACATCGAGTTGGACGATAATGATTTCAGCGGGAACATTCCCAGTTCATTAGGCAATATAAAAAACCCTGCAATTTCTCAACTTGTCTCAGAACAATTTGACTGGTGTAATACCAGAATCCCTTGGAAGATTACAACTTCTAGAGCTACTAGATTTGTCATTCAATAATCTTAAGGGTGAGGTCCCATCAAAAGGAATATTTATGAATGCAACTGCTATGCGAATTGATGGAAATCAAGAACTTTGTGGTGGGCTACCAGAGTTACACCTGCTCACATGTCCGGTCACGCCTTTGGATTCAGTGAAGCACAAGCCACCATTTGTTCTGAAAATAATCATCCCGGTGGCCATAGTAGTGTCATTAGCTATCGTCATTTATGCTTTACTGTTGTTCCAGAGGAGGAAACAAAATAGAAAATCTATTTCTTTGCCCTCATATGGGAAAGGAATCCCCAGAATTTCTTACGGTGACCTTGTTAGAGCAACAGAGGGCTTTGCAACATCCAGCCTAATTGGTCAGGGAAGGTATGGTTCTGTTTATCAAGGAATACTATCCCAAGATGGAAATGTCATTGCCATCAAGGTCTTCAGCTTGAGTACAAGAGGAGCACAAAAGAGTTTCATCACAGAATGTAAGGCTCTGAGGAATGTGCGACACCGCAACCTCATACCTATCCTTACTGCATGCTCAGGCATGGATTCTAGCGGAAATGATTTCAAAGCGCTTGTCTATGAGTTTATGCCAAAAGGAGACTTGCATAATTTATTGTACTCAGCCCGAGACACCGAAGGGTCACCATGTCTGAACTATATTTCTCTAGCCCAGAGGCTAAACATCCTGGTGGATATCGCGGATGCGTTGGAATACCTCCACCATGGCTACCAAGAAACTATCGTACACTGTGATCTGAAACCGAGCAACATTCTTCTCGATAATGATATGGTAGCTCATGTTGGAGACTTTGGGCTCGCAAAGTTCACATTCGATTCTGCAACATCATCTGTTGTGGACTCAAACTCCACTTCCTCCACTGCGATCAAGGGGACCATTGGATATGTTGCTCCAGGTACTGTCCATCCCTTTGTTTGGATTATTGGATTATGTATCCATATAATGATGCATTCCATACTTCTTTTACATAGTTGCTTTTACTAATAACCATCCCATAAATGTGATCTACAGAATGTGCAGGTGGCGGTCACGTTTCGACCGCCTCGGACTCCTACAGCTTCGGAGTTGTTCTCCTTGAGGTATCATTAGGAGGCGGCCAACGGATGACATGTTCAGGGACGGGATGAGCATTGCAAAGTTTGCAGAGACCAACTTCCCTGACAACGTGTTGCAGATCGTTGACCCACTGCTGGTGCACGAGCTGGACGTCGCTGAGACGCAGATTCTTCAGTCGGTGCTGAGCGTTGGGCTCTGCTGCACCAAGATGAACCCCAACGAGCGCACCAGCATGCAGGAGGTGGCTGCCAAGTTGCACGGGATCAGGGACGCGTATCTCAGAGGGAACTGAAGGGCCAGCTCTGTAGTTTGTCTTCTGAATGCATAACTTGCAAAATAAACTTTATATAAGTTTTAGAATGATTGACATTAATGTAAACCACTCATTTAACAAGATCCAATGGTTTTAAAAATAGGAAGTACTAATAAAAAATTTCTAATTAATGGAAAAGTACCATTTCTCGGTGGGACCGGTACAATCTTTCAGTGGGACCAGTACCATTTATCGGTGGGACCAGTACTAGTTTATTATTTTTAATTTTAATTCGAAAGGGCAAAATGGACTTTTCCCATCGTCGCAGTCCGGCTTCTCTGTCCTCTTTTTGTCCACCGCATCCTCTGTCCGCCTCGACGCCGTCCACCCAATCCCCGACGATGGCGCATCCGCGGCTTGTCCGCCGCATCCTCGCCTCCTCTCCCTTCGCTGCGCGTTGCCGGCTCACACACCGGCGGCCTCGCCTCGTCTCGATCCGGCCCCGCGGCATCAAGTCTCTCTCCCTCACTGCTGCCAGGCTCTCCCTCGCCTTCCTCCTCTCCGTCACCGCTGTCAGTAGAGATGGGGATGGCGTGTAGCAGCAGCCGGCGCAGCGGCGCCTGGCAGAGGCGTGCGGCGGGAAGGCAGCTAGCGGCTAGGGGGAGGCGGCTCCGGCCTCCACGGCTCACTGGATCGGAGCCTCCGCCTCGGCGCCCGCTCCCTGGAGTCTGGCGGAGCTTGTGCCTTGGGGACTGGCGGGGACGTGTGACGGCCCGACGGGGTGATAGGCGTCGTCTTCCCTGCTGACACCGTCGTCACTTTCGTCCTCGGCTGCAGGTATCTGTTCTGAAGTGCTCACGCCTCTCACCCAAAGCGGCTCCTTTCAGTGCGCATTCAGCGCCGCGGCAGACTGCAGGACGGCGGCGGGCCAGCCCTTGTGCGTCTGGTTGAGCACGGCTTGCTCCGCCGACTGCTGCATCGCCGCGTCCCTGGAAGACACGGGCCGGTCGGCCAGCCCCCGACGTCGAACATGTCACCGTACTTAATTGGTGGCTGGTGGCGAGGAGGGAAGCGCCGGAGAGGAAAGGTGGAGCGATTTGTGCTGCGTCGTCGTCCACGCCGCCAGGAGCCACCAGCTTCAGCTTGCCGCAGCGGCTGAGAGGCACCCTTGGGAAGGCGACGTTGAAGGCGTGGGGGAGGATGCAGCAGAGCCAGTCCCTTAGTCCCCGTCACAGAAGGTCAGGTAAGCACATAAGCTCATGACAGGTGTTCTTGTAATTATGTATTTTGGATCTTGTCGATGTGTGGAGTGCCCGTGAGCACGCAATCCATTTTATTTGAATGGTGTTAGTCAAAAGGCAGTGCAAATCTGGTTCTTGATGGAGAACTTAGGGCAATGAGGATTTTAGATGATGATTTGTTAGGCTTAAGCGCAGAATTGATCGTACGTACATGCCATAGTCCGCACCCCTTCCGTGCCACCAACCCAGATATCAGCAATTCTGATACTGCCTTTCGACAAGCCAATAGTGTACGCAACATTGCTACCATATGTCATGAAAATAATAATAAACATGAGTATGAGAGCCAGCAAGGCATTGGAGCAGACCTCGCTCACATATAGTAGTATCCTTGGGTTAGTTTAGATAGAGATGGTACATTAGAAAATCTGTACAAGCAATGCATAAATAAGAACAGAGGCGTAGAAAATCTGATTATAGGATGTATCAAACTTTAGAAGACGAGTTCACCAATCAAATCAAACTAGAGGCAAACTGATAGTTCATAATCAAAAGTCAAAATGGCTTGTATCAAATCAAACTAGAGACAAACTGATAGTTCATAATCAAAAGTCAAAATGGCTTGTATGGGCTCTTCTGATGTGGCCCTGGAATGACGGCCCTACGTTTTATGCCGTGCCGATCCTTTGCAACAGTGCTCTGCACCTGCTTTTCAATAGTTTTGGTGCTAAATTTTTCCTTGGTAGAGTCTAATGCACTTTTAACTTTCCTTGGGCGCCCACGTTTTCGCTTGGCCTTGGTGGACTGGTTGTTTTTCTTTGCAGCAACTTGCATGCTGATTTCTTGGATGTCATCATCTGCATTAGATTCCTCAGCTGTATTATTCTCTGAGTTGTTGGCCAAGTAGTCTGCCTCCTACATAAGAGAATGTAACCTATCAATGACATTGTTCCCACGTCAATGATAGAGAAGTATTTAATGGAATGAGAATTATGCATCACAAACTGTTATAGGTTTTGTATAGTCATCTCTTCGAAGGGGGTTGTGTTCTGATCGCAGCAGCCTAGAACATATTTTCCATTTGAAAATGGTAATTTGTGTCTGCAATATTTAGTAATGCATATTAGTGTATATGAAATAAAATAATTAAAATGCTTTATCACTACCACGTATGCCTGTGAGAAATACAATATACCTGTGAGAAATTCTCTGTCATTTTTTCCCCATCCCATGCAAGCATGTACTTGAGCACGTATGCCCCACAAGAGAACCTACAGTGAATAGTTCAACGCAAGCATGGTCATGGGCCTCCTTTCTCTAAATGTTTATCCATACAAGTTAATATTGATTTGTAGGAGAAGAGCAAGTTGTAATGCAATCTGTACCCGTCCTTTTGATGAGGTATATTTGTATAACATCGTCTTTCCCATCCGGTAATGTCGAAAGAGTGATCAGTAAGCGATATTAAGCCACTCTGAAGTGAATCGTTGATGCAATGTTGTATGGACTCCACCTATGGTATATTTAGTAAGGTATAACGTAGTATTAGCACTTGCCTTGAATTACTTGGTATTTCACAAGAATATAACACATACCAGCAATGATTCCTTAGTCTCATCTCGAAAAATTGGATCAGGAATAGAGTTGAGAACTTGAATCTCTTTTTTTTTTACATTCAAGACTAGTAACATCCAGTGCATGTTGTAAGTATTCAGTGGTATGTAAACCTGCAATAAAATACTGTAGGAAAAGCACTGCATAGCATATATTGTGAGAAATTAAGATTCGTATGGTGATGTGATATTGTACTGACCATGTTTCGACCTACGCATTTAGTAGCAATAGCTGCAACCCATTGATTTCCGCATCCCCTAGGAATAGCCCCAGTGTGCTGTATCAACCACTGACTTTGAATAGTTGTAAGGACTGATCTTGAACAAGTTTCTAAGTCACACAGGTATGCATATGCATCAATAACCTGCAAAATTGAAATCTTATAGTATTCCGCTTAATTTCTAATAAAAACAGGGCTTTCAAATGGAGTGATTTACCTGGCCATACATGTACCCATCTATTACGTTTGGTGCCTTCCCCTTCTTCATTGCAAGTGTTCTTGTCTATAATTGTGTTAGATGTAACTTTTTCAGAGACCACAGGGCAGTCTAATGAAAGGTCATGGCAGCATGAGAGCTATCAGGAAGTAAAAATGGACTCCTAAGCTCATTCATTTCGATGCACTGAACTTCCCTGCAATGCTCATTCATTCATTTGGATGCAACACGTTGTAAATAATAAAATTTCAAACAAACACTGTATGTTCTGACAAAACAAAGTTGAGCGATTGATACAACTGGATGGTCATGCGTCAGGTAGCAAAGGAAGTTTGCATCACAGCTCCACTGATTGCAGGCACGAATGCAACATGGCAGTAGTAATAAGCAGTAGCTAACGAATGCATTCCATCAATGGCAAAACAGTTCATATCCCACTTGAAAAATCACCCTGTCAGATCTAAAGTGGTTGGCTTGCATCATCTAAGATCAAGGTCTCGATCTACTCTTTCACCCATGTAGGTCTTCCATCTTGACAGACTTAGGGACTCCTGCTTCGTATTACCAAAACTGGCTGAAAAAAAAAAAGCGTAGAAGCCAAAAGTAAGAGTAAGGCCAAACAAATAAGCACACGACGTGAGTAAAATGTACAGTGAATGGAACCATTAGCAAAATGAAAAATAATCAGCAAATTAGTACTCTACTGAATGTACATGACGAAAAAGGGCTCATGCCTTAGAGGTTAAAATATGACTCCAACATGGAAACTGCAGATATGGAAAATTGGTTCAAATGTAAAAAAATTTTAACTGAAGTAACTAAAGTATATAAAATTCACCTGCCAGTTTTAAGTGCATCCAGCACTTAAAGTGTACAGTCTACCATTATTCAGGGACCTTGTCTACCTACAAGGCATCATAATAAATTTCGATAAAAGCACAATTTTAATGAATCATTGACAGGCAACAAGCAAACTTTGGAAGAGTTCCCACCTCTGTCAACTCAGAGCAGGTGCGCCGATTATGCCCATCTTTCTTACATATACCACATTTTACTTTTGATCTTTTCTTCTTCTTCATGGCCTTCATCCTTTTCTTTGGAGCACCTCTACCAGGCACACGGATTGGATCCAGAACATTGCCTGGTCCTTCAGAATCTGATTCAACCGTTTGTGGGAGTACCGGACCATACCTAGTGCCTTCATTGTCAGTACCACCATTTTCTTTTTTCTCAACTTCTTCACACAAGACCCCTTTCAGACGCTGATATGATTCAAAAGATTGGCACGCTCCAAATGAAGCAGCATGGCTCAAATTACGTAGCTCACGGTACCTCTCTACGCTTAATGAATATTCATACATGCTGCTCTTCCTGCTCGGATTTAATATGCACTTTGCACTCATCGTAAACCTACTGCGAACACAACACCTGGGAAGTCTTTGTTCTTGGCAAATTGCCAACACATGAAAAATGTGCGAACATGGTGTGCCAAAGCATTCGAGCTTCCGGCACGAACAACTAATTCCAAACAAAGCATCAGACTTGAACTCACATGTCACATTGTACCGTATCTCTCTTCTATCCATCTTAGCCACCATGTAAGTAGCAACGTCGCAGCCATCTAATACGTCGCTAACAATACAATTGTTGGCGGCATCAATGCTGAATTTCACCTGGGCAAAGACATTGGGGGTAAACAGTCTTGCAGCATCTTTCTCAATAGCTGAAGCGTACGCCTCCGTGAATGGGACGGTTTGCAATGCAACAATGTCTTTGTTCGCCTCTTTCCTCCGAAAATCTGAAAGGCATTGGTCATAGTGCTGCACCATACCAATTAGTGTCATCTTACCATCAAGATGCGCATGTAGCCTAGAGTTTAGACTCTCGCTCCGTTGATTACTGGTTAGGCCTAAGAAACAATGACCCACGTGGTACGCAGCACACCAAAGTTTCCTCATCTTATACATCTGATACAACCATGACTCAGAATTTACTTCAAACTTTTCCAAAAATTTATCCCATTTCCTCTCAAGCTCTTCTACAGAGCTGCAATCAAATATGAATGCCTTAAAGTCTTCCTTTAAGGCCTCATCATGCAAATTACGTATTACGTTCTGCCCAATATGCCACACGCACAACCTATGATTACAGTTGGGCCATACAACTCTGATAGCTCTCTGCATTGCAAGATCTCCATCAGTGATGACAGATATGGGATGCTTTTGGGCCATGGCGAGCAAAAATGTCCGCAGCATCCACTCATATGCCTCACTAGTTTCATGCGATATAATGCCGCATCCAAAAATAACCGTGCTCCTATGGTGATTCAATCCAACAAATGGCACAAACGGCATATTATATCGATTGGTCCGATACGTGCTGTCGAACACAACAACATCACCAAATGCTTTATAATCAATCCGAGATTGACTATCAGCCCAGAACAAACCCTTCAGATGTCCCTCCCCATCCACCAAATACTTAAAGAAAAATTCAGGGTCTCTTTGTTGTATTGCCTTAAAGTGACTAATCACCGCTTCCGCATCACCCCCATCAATCATCTCCTGCTTATACTGATAGCAGAAATTATATATGTCCCTGGATGTAAATCCAACATTATCGTATCCACCGTACTGAATTTCCAATTTATCCATGATTTGGTGTTTGCGGATCCCAGCAATTTCCATCTCTACAATTTCTGCTTTCTGCTCGTCACTTATTCTTCTGTGTGGCCGCAACAGACATGAAAGATCTTTTGGGGCCAAAGGATGGTTGTGTTCATCGATAAAATCCTTCACAAACCACTGCCCAGATTCATCGACCTTTGCAATCACTAATTTCGGCTTACACCCAACACGGCTTAAATTCCGTGGCTTCCTTTTCCTTTCTTCCCTATTCATGTACTTGGCTTCACGGAATCCTTCCCGACTACATACAAGACTCCTCAGGCATATCTCCTCATTACCCTTGTCCCACTCAACATAGGCTTTACGCACACTAAAGCCCTTTTCAAGTGCATATCTGTTATAAAATTGAAACCCCTCTTCCTCGCTACTAAACACCTTGCTGACAATGTCATAATATTCCAACATAGGCTCTGCACTTAATTTAGCCATTCCTTCCTGCACATAACACCTACATCATAGGTCTGCCCACACTATTTTAAAATAACAATGACCATGCGTTTTGACAAATAATATTTAAGCTTGTCCAACATAATTATTCAATTAAAAATTTGGTATAACCAAAGTTATTTACAGAACATAAAAATAGGTTGGGAAACATTCTCTGTAACCAAAATGGTGATATCTGTTCAAAACTTTAAACAGAAAGTATATACAATTTGGTTGCTTCACAGTAAGAGATTTCATCTGTGCTTATACTTACAATTTTCATATCAAATTTGTGCATTTAAATTACTTGAGGAAGCTATGGATTGTGAGACTAAAACTATCGACACGACAAAGTGCCTAACAGTAATGAGAAGACAACTGCAATCAGTGTGCTGAGTATCTCAACCTAAACTATAAAGAAGCTAGAGACACTTAGGGTCCGTTTGGATCCCTTGCCCACCCTTGCCTTGCTAGGCTGGGCAAGATTTGGTAGTGTTTGGATGTTTTGCTTTCTACCTCGTTTCTTATGCTGTCAAGCTTTTCCTTGCATTGCCAAGCTAGCTGAATCCACTCTCCTACGCTGGCAAGCTTTGCCTTGCCTGGGAAAGCTAGGCTAGGCAAGGTAGTCAAAGAAAGCAAACAGCCCCTTAGTCCAACTGGTTCGAACTAATATGACCACTATTTCTACCCACTCGATACTTTAAGCAGATAGAGTCATACACACTATTCTGGTCATCTGATAAAATAACAATCCCAATGACAAAAAAAGGTCTACATACATACTGCAATTTTTTCTACATGTTATACGAGTGCAAAGAGTCATCATTGGATTTTGAGCATTCAGCGGCACCACTGCCACAAGATATTCAGAGCACACAACAGTATCTTTCGCATGTATGTACCTTACTGATGCCGATGACGAACGCGCTGCAATGGAGGTGGGAACACCACAAACTCAGAAGTCCAGGAGGAGAATATCGATGGCCCGATGGACAAGGCTGATGCCACGACAGATTTGAGCACCTCGCCTATGGAACGACCGCCGCCGGCACCCCCTGCAGCAACGGACCCCGCGATAAGAAGAACAGCTGGAGGAGCCTCACGGCGCGTAGGGATGGAATGGAAGGGCGACAACACCTCACCTGGCCGTGGCGTACGACACCCCAACCTAGGGATGGATGAGCGACGGCGCCCCCGCAGTCCGACGCGGGTGACCTAGGATGGAGTGGAGGCCGAACAACGCCGTGGGGGGAGGGCGATCCTCGGTCGTGGGGGAGGTCGCTGGAGGAGGCGCACGACGTCGTGG
Organism: Paspalum notatum; assembly: GCA_022530915.1. Taxonomy (NCBI): domain Eukaryota; kingdom Viridiplantae; phylum Streptophyta; class Magnoliopsida; order Poales; family Poaceae; genus Paspalum; species Paspalum notatum. Next base: position 67,789,591 of record CM039683.1, on the reverse strand, counting down.
GGGGAGGGCGCTGGAGGAGGCGCACGCCGCCGTGGGGGTAGTCGCACCGATGAGCTCCGGCCTCCGTCTCCGTCGTCGCCTCGTCGGGACCTGGACACGGGGAGACGATGCGGACTCGGGAAATCGATCCCCTTCCAGCTTCCACCGTGATGGGAAAAAGGCCTTGTGCAATTACTATGTTGCCCTTGACAATTTTAATTTAATAATATAAATTCCTAAACAAAATATTCCAAAAGTACTGACAGTACTTTCCCCTAAATTAGAAAGCAATCATCCTAACATCCCTCTAAACTTTAATCTGTCGTGTGTGTACTTACATGGTTTTCCTTGTTCAGTCTTTTTTAACATTTTTTCCTTGTTAAGTTGGTAACAAAAAAAACATACTATAGTTATTCTTCTCAAATCTGAAGGCGTCATTTGAGCAGCAACAGACACACCTTAATTAAATACTCCGTAATTAATACATAAAGCGCTATGTAACTATAACTATACTCACCAGACTACCCACACCACCTTCTATATTTTAGACTGTTTTACATTTACATTTAGGCTCTCTGGTGAATACAGTCTAAGTTCGCGATTTGTGAAACGTAAAAGACAAGGCGGCCTTTCCAATCAGTGCTGTGGCTCCGACCTGACGACCACGCCGTGTAGTAGTCGTCGGCGTTCGGTCCCTTTGGTTTGCGCGTGACAGGAACACTATGAGGGGTCTTCAGTCTTCTCAGACGTTGGGCCTTGGGCGGCTACGGTTTTCATGCCACCCACGGCAGAGGACTAGTACGGAATGTGGACTTTAATCATGACAGCGCGAATTAAGCTATTCCACTACTAGTGCATCAATGTCATGAATCAATGTCATGATCCTAGCATTATTCGCCAAGTTTGACTATGTGAAGTTGAATTGAACTCAATTTTAGCTATCTTACTACTAGTGCATCAATCCCATTCTTAAGCAAACGCCCCCAACATTTTTTTTCACTATATCAGATTTTGTTAATTTGCTCATACTATCATAGAATACTCATGTAGATAATTTTTTATATTTATTTGTCTACGTTACTTCTAATAATTGGTTTCTTAATATACCATATGGGTTGCCAGATGGTTCTGATTTTTATGTGAATTTTCATCGTTTATCTTTTTCTCTAGAATAGAATGTCCGATAAAATAGAATAGATCTAAGGGCTACTATTTTTAAGAATACTAGATGGGTTACTAGATGATTCTAATTTTACAAGGTTGGAAAAAAAGAGTTGTTCATCGTACGAAATCCAATGATTTTAAAATAGGTAGTACTAGGGAAGCCTGGAGGTAAAAAAAAGTGGGACCAGTACCTATATAGACTTTTTTAATTCAATAAAGTCCTTTTTATGACAGCTAGTAAAAGTTCAATGGGACTTTCTTGGTACCCATAGATACTTCTCCAACCACCACAAATTTTTTTCTACTATGATTTACTATGAGAGCTAGTAAAGTACTAGTATTTTTTTATGCGAATTTCTATGATTTGTCTTTTCTCAATCTCTTTTAGAGCTTTGATAGAGGGAAATCAAGGGCTATGAATGTCTTTTCCCACTACCATAATCTGCTCTAAAAGTCTTAAAAATAATTACATTTTTGAATGGAGAGATTAGAAAACAGTACACCACGCCGCATTCACACCCATCAGGTCATCACACCTTCCTGTCTGATGATCAAACATTCGTACCTTCGTACCAAAGAGACTGTCAGTCGGTCAAGCACGTCTGGTTGACAAGACACACTACGTCTCAAGTCCTCAGGCTGAGTCCAGGAGTCCATGTAAAAAGTCGTGTATAGTACAAAATGACACTATAACAATACTGTTCACAGAAAAAGAGATAGTCGAAATAGTATATAGTGTTTTTACCCTAGCTGCTGGTCTTGGCCTCACCCAGCTATTCCGTCCGTCCTCAAATACAAGTCATTCTTTATTTCAGTGTACTATATTTAATCATTCATCTTTTTAAAAAAAATAAAATAAAATTTATTTTTTATAATTACGTTTGTAATTTTAAGTATTTTCATTCTGTATAACTTATTTTTAATTATTGAATTAAATTTTTGAATAAGACGAGTGATTAAATGTGCATAGAATTAAAAAACAGTGACCACCTTTTCGAGTATGTCTTAATGGCTTGACCCCAAGTCATCCAGGGGCCATGGGTGGCTCAGCTGGTCATTATCTTCTTCCTTACAAAGATGACATATAACGACTGAACTAACTCCTGTTGCTTTCGAGTTGTTTGCTGAAGGAGCAGTCTCAATTCAGCAAGAAGTATAAAGCAGAGAAACGGTGCTTTGTCGGAGGGTCTGAAATTGTGTTCGAACGGTGGGGTTCGGTGGCTACCTCGGTGATCTCTTCGAGTGCTGCAATTGGACGACTTCAAGTGCAAGTGCATGCCACCAAGAGGTAAACATCATCCCTCCTGTTAAAGGTCAGCACCAAAATATGTACTACTAACCTATTATTATCTGAATTTCTTCTTTTCCTGTCTGTGCACATAATCATGGTCTAGCAGAAGTGGCCATGAAGCTTACTGCCATGGGACAGTTAGAGTGTCTTCAGCGGGTTGTCCAAATAGACTGTATATAGTACAAAACGATACCGTAGCGTTACTGTAGACAGAGTGGGAGATAGTTGAAATAGTGATAGACAAAGGTAGATAAGCATCCCGCTGGAGACAGCCTTACTTTCGTGGGATAGTAAACCTTGTTTATTATACCATGACCGAATTTGTGCTACGTCAAGTTTTTGGTTTCATTTGGCATGGTGGAGCAAGTCCATGTGCTTGGAGGGCCGGATCATGCGTTTGCCAGCAAAGTATGTGTTGAAGAATGTTTTTTATATAAATTCAAATTGAATATGAATTCAAAACCAAGACAAGCAATATATCACATAATAAAATTGTGCAACGTCATATATGCATCAAAAAGTCTTGTTGGCTCATGATTATTTTTATTTTACTATTACTAATTAAAGGCTAAAAAATGCATGAATTACAAAGCGCAGTAGAAAAAAATAAATTCTAGAAACACTACTACCGCAACGGTTAAAGTTGTTTATTAACTCTTAATATACATAAACCTTTTAAAAATAAAACCCGTGCGAGATCACGAGTTGATGGACTAGTTTAAGGCTGAGTCTAAGAGAGACTCTGTCCCCTATCATTATTCCAACTACCTCTCTTTCTGTATACAGTACGCTACAGTACTGTAATAGTACACGAATCCCCATTTTGCTTCCACCGTTGGACTCAGCCTAACTAATTAGACAACAATTTTAATAAACCCGTGTCATGCACGACTAGACACATAAATTATATTTTATTTAAAGAAAAATTTTGGTACTGAAAATTAGGGTGAGATCTTTTGAAGACTTTCCCAGGGATCCAACCAGCTAGGTCACCGGTTCAATGGTCCAACCAGCAGCCGCCGCACACCTCGCCTGATCCCCGCTGCCGCGCACCTCGCCCGAGCCCCGCCGCCTCCGCCTGCCTCAACCCGCCACCGCACGTACGCCATCCCCCGTCACCTGAGCCCCGTCGCCGCATGCATGTGCCGCCCGAGCTCAACCTCCACTCGACCCGCTGCCGCAAAGCGCGCCGCCACCAGCCGCCGCAAGCCCGCGCTGCCTGAGCCCACCGAGTTTCTCTCCCAGGTCGACTACCTGCTCGGCAAGCGGGCATTTTTTTTTTGGATAAAGAAGACTTTATTAATTTCAAAACATCGCATCAAGTTGATACAAAGTATTGAAATCTCTTCTAGCCTCTGCTCATCAAGAAGCACACCGCCTAAACAAAAGTAGCACACACACTCTAGTGACTATCAATCCGACGACTAGATCGCCACCCATGAGCCTGGGAAAAAAGTCCTTGGCCACCTGCGGCAAGAATCGCGTAGCCTCCACAACCGTAGCTTGCTGGTCCGCCTTCTGTTGCACCGCCCATGTACGGAGCCAGTGGGAAGTGGCATAAATAACCTGCAACGGGGAATAGATCGTTTTTCTCTCAAAAACAAAATCATTTCTGGTTAGCCAAAGAGCCCAACAGATGCTTGCCGCTCCTAGCAAAACAATGTTTCTAATATTGTGATTAAACCCCTCTAGCCATCTACCAAACATATTAGAGACACTAGAAGGTGCACGTATCCCGAAGGCTAAATAAATTATACCCCAGACCATACGAGCGAAACGACATTCGAAAAACAGGTGCTTAATTGTCTCTGGTTTATGACAGAAGCAACAAGATATATCTCCATGCCAATTGCGCTTGACCAGGTTGTCCTTAGTTAGGATTACTCCTCTCCTAAGGTACCACAAAAAGACTTTAATCTTAAGCGGAGCTTTTAATTTCCATAATCTTTTGTTTAGATTGGGTAATAGTGGGATTTCACCGAGAACTGACCGGATTGGGTCAGACTCCAATGAAAAGTATCATCCTCTTGTGATAACTGAATGTTAGCAATACGTGAGCGCAATTCATTCCACGCCGCTAGCCTAGGCCCAATTAATGTTCTTCTCCAAGAAAAAGCTGCTTCTGTATCTGTTAGTGCCTCCGCAATAGTTATGAATTTCTTTCTTGCAATGCTATATAATCCAGGATATCGATCTTTCAACCCCTGTCCTTCAAACCAGGTGTCTTCCCAAAATCTCACATGTGATGCATTTTTTATTTTCAAGGTTCCGAAACGAAGAAAATCTTGTTTAGCCTTCATTAAACTAGACCAAAAATGAGAGTCTCCGGTTTTTCAATCAACCTGGACTAAGAGTTTAGATCCTAGATATTTGTTCCTGAGAATTTGTTGCCAAGTGCCGTCCGATGTTAGAAGCTTGAAAAGCCATTTACTTAAGAGTGTTGTGTTCTTGATATTTAGATCATGGATCTCAAGGCCCCCTTGACCTTTGGGTTGGCATAGGATATTCCATCTAGTAAGGCGGTATTTTCTCTTGCTCTCATCCCCTTGACAAAAGAACCAAGAGCGGAAGTAATTCAGTTTTTTAAGAACACCTTTAGGAATAGCAAAAAAGGACATCATGTACATAGGGAGGCTGCTCAGCACTGAGTTAATCAGTGTCAGTCTACCTCCAATTGAAAGATGTTTTCCTTTCCAGCTAGCTAGTCTTTTTTCCACACGTTCCTCCACTATATTCCAATTGGAGTTCCTAAGCTTTTTGAAATGTATAGGCAGGCCTAGATATTTTATAGGAAAATCTCCCTGTTTGCATCCAAACAATTCCAAATAGCTCTCTAAATTGTTCAAAGGCGCACAGCAACAACTTCATGTTCCGAGCCTTCTCTAAGTCATTCTCCATGAAAATAATCGTATCATCTGCATACTGTAAAATAGATAAGCCTCCATCAATTAAGTGAGGCACTACTCCACTCACTTGCTCATGTTCTTTAGCTCTGTTGATCAAGATCGGAAGCATATCTGCTACGATGTTGAACAGTAAAGGAGACAAGGGGTCACCTTGCCGTAATCCCTTCTTTGTTTGGAAGAATTTTCCCACATCATCATTCACATTCACTGCAACGCTGTCTCCCATAATGAAAGATTTAACCCAAGAGATCCACTTGGCAAGAAACCCTTCATCCGAAGAGTTTGGAATAAGAACGGCCATTTGACCTTGTCATAAGCCTTTTTGAAATCAATTTTTAGAATTACCCCATTTAGCCTTTTCCTATGCATTTCATGAATGGTTTCATGCAATATGACGACTCCCTCTAGGATATTTCGCCCAAGCATTAAAGCCGTTTGAGTAGGGCTGACAACTTTATCCGCAATGCGGTTCAGCCTAATTGTGGCCACTTTGGTAAAAATTTTAAAGCTCACATTTAAAAGACAGATGGATCGGAATTTCTGGATTACACTGGCTTCTTGAACTTTTGGTATAAGAGTGATGACCCCAAAGTTCAAGCTGAAAAGAGGAAGATCCCCTGTGTGCGTAGTTCATGGAACATACGTAGAAGGTCACCTTTAATGACATTCCAGAATTTTTGGTAAAACTCAGCAGGAAAGCCATCCAGGCCTGGTGCCTTGTTGTGTTCCATTTGAAAAACAGCCTCCTTAATCTCATCCTCAGTGAAAAGTCCTGTTAGAAGAGCATTTTCAGTCACAGAGACTTGTTGGATGTCATCGATTTCCTCCTCGTTCAGGGTCAGTAAGCTCTCATCAGGCTCCCCGAAAAGTTCTTTGTAGAACACAGCGGCAAGAGTGCAAGACGGACTTCGAGGTTAGCCCTTTCGGCCTTTCCCATGCCTGCTGCCATGGCCATCTCTCTGTTTCTGTTCTGCTTGCGTTGCAAAATTCGAATGCATAGAATATATAGATGATGATTGCTCGTGCGTAAACATACGTGGTGCAGGGTGGGCTTACCGACGCTGTGGCCACGGCTAATATCCTTGAGAGCTGAGCTGAGGATTTTTTTGGCTGCTGAGCATAGCAGAGTTTGGGCGAGCAGAGCGAAGCTTGTGAGAACAGCAGAGCAGTGCGCGCAGAGCAGTAGAAGGCTAGCAGCCAAGGGCAAATGGCAAACCGGAATTCCACTAGAAACTCCAATACATATTAGTTGCTTCAGGTGTCCAAACAAGACTAGCGAATCTTTAGCTACAGCTAAAAATTAGTTTGGGTGAACCAAACAGGGCTAAATCGAGTAGCGTTGCTTGCGGGAGGGCTGGAGGACATTGTTCCTGCGTTCTAACTGGGCGATTGGAGTGCCCCCACTGGAGGACTTAAGTGCATACCAGTGAGAGGTAAGCATCGATGCATCGTTCTTCACTTCTTCTTGTTTATGATATTCAGTTCACAACTAAACTATACGTCTATACGTAGCATGCTGGTGGTAGAGAAGTTAATCTGACGAGTTGAAGGATGAGTGACTCGTCTGCTACTTGATGTAGTAGCAGAAAAATTATTAGTACACGAATCTGTCACTTCTCTCAATCTTACAAATAAAGGTCTAGTAGGGCAAATCTCTCCTTCACTTGCAAACCTAACATTCCTGAAAGTCTTAGTCCTGTCAGCTAATTCACTCAGTGGAGAGATCCCAATATCCCTTGGTCACCTGCATCACCTTCAAATCCTCAATCTGGACAATAACAAGCTACAAGGAAAAATACCTGCACTTGCAAACTGCACGAATCTCAAGGAGCTATCCCTGGGATGGAACCAGTTAACTGGACAGATTCCTGAAGATTTTCCTAATCTGCTTGAAAATCTTGGGCTTCATGCAAATAATCTTACTGGAAACATCCCTGCTTCTCTTGGCAATATCACAACTTTACAGAGTTTTAGTTGTGCAAAGAACGACATCGAGGGGAGCATCCCAAATGAGATTGCAAATCTGCTAGGATTGCAGGTTCTTTATGTGGGTCAGAATAAAATGTCAGGTCAGTTTCCACAGCCTATCCTGAATCTTTCGAATCTAGTTCTTTTTTCTATCTCTTTCAATAACTTCTCTGGAGTTATACCATCCATTGTCGGCGCCTCTCTGAACAAGCTTCAATTGTTCGAGATCGGTGTGAACTTCTTTCATGGGCATATCCCATCGTCATTAGTAAATGCTTCTGATCTGAACGACATTGATTTGTCAAGGAATGAGTTCACTGGCATGGTGCCTAGCTGCATCGGCAGACTTTCTAAACTAAATTGGCTAAACCTTGAGTACAATGAACTCCATGCAAGTAACAAGAAAGACTGGAAGTTTATGGACAGCTTAGCCAATTGCACTGAGCTAAGAATATTTTCAGTAGAGAGTAACAATTTAGTAGGCAAAGTGCCAAATTCTGTAGGTAACCTTTCCAGTCAGCTCCAGTAACTATACATGGGATTAAACCAACTGTCTGGGGATTTTCCTTCTGGTATAGCGAACCTTCACAACCTGATGGCTATATCACTGCCTGGGAATAATTTCACGGGTGGGCTTCCAGAATGGCTTGGGACTCTCAGAAGACTGCAAAGGCTATTGTTAGTCGATAATTTCTTTACAGGGATCATTCCATCATCATTTTCAAATCTATCTCAACTGATAGGTCTCTGTCTAGATTGGAACCAATTAAATGGATGTATACCCTCGAACCTGGGAAAGCTCCAAATGCTTGAGGCATTGACTATTTCTTCCAACAATCTTCATGGCAGTATATCAAAAGAGATCTTCGCAATCCCAACAATAGCGAGAATTAGCTTATCCTTTAACAACCTACATGGAGCACTACATGCAGATATTGGCAATGCGAAACAACTCATATATTTACAAATTTCATCAAATAATCTATCTGGAGAACTTCCTAACTCTTGGGTAATTGTGAAAGTTTGGAAGATATCGAGCTGAGCCATAATTTTTTCAGTGGAACCATCCCCCTTCGCTGGGCAACATAAGTGGCATAAAAATTCTCAACTTGTCCCACAACAACTTAACTGGATCAATACCAACATCCTTTGGAAACCTACAAATTCTTGAGCAACTAGATTTGTCATTCAACAATCTTAAGGGTGAGGTCCCAACAAAAGGAATATTCAAGAATGCAACTGCCATGCGAATTGATGGAAATCAAGAGCTTTGTGGTGGGCCACAAGAGTTACACCTGCTCTCATGTCCTGTTATGCCTTTGGGTTCAGCAAAGCACAAGTCATCATTTGCACTGAGAGTAATCATCCCAGTGGCCATAGTGGTACCACTAGCTGTGGTCATTTATGTTTTACTGTTGTTAAGGAGGCGAAAACAGAAGGATCTTGTCAGAGCAACAGAGGGCTTTGCAACATCCAACCTGATCGGTCAGGGAAGGTACGGTTCTGTTTATCGAGGAAACCTGTTCGGAGATGGAAATGTGATCGCCATCAAGTTGTTCAGTCTGAATACAAGAGGAGCACAGAAGAGCTTTATCACAGAATGTAATGCTCTAAGAAATGTGCGACACCGCAACCTCGTCCCTATCCTAACAGCTTGCTCAAGCATGGATTCCAATGGAAACGATTTCAAAGCCCTAGTATATGTGTTTATGCCAAGAGGAGATTTGCATAACCTGCTGTACTCAGCCCGAGACGGCGAAAGCTCTCCATGTTTGAACTATATTTCACTAGCCCAAAGGTTAAACATCCTGGTGGACGTCGCAGATGCATTGGAATACCTCCATCACAGCTACCAGGAAACTATTGTCCATTGCGATCTGAAGCCTAGCAACATTCTTCTGAATAATGAAATGGTCGCTCATGTTGGAGACTTTGGGCTAGCAAGGTTCAAATTCGACTCTGCGACATCTTCTGTTGTGGACTCGAGCTCCACTTCCTCAATTGCTATCAAGGGGACCATTGGATATGTTGCTCCAGGTATGTCCATCCCTTCGTTTGGATTATTGGATTCTGTATCCATATAATGATGCAATTCATACTTCTTTAATTTAGTTGCTTTTACTAATAACCGTTTCATAAATGTGATCTACAGAGTGTGCAGGTGGTGGTCAGGTTTCGACCGCCTCGGACACCTACAGCTTCGGAGTTGTTCTCCTGGAGGCATTCATCAGGAGGAGGCCAACGGACGACATGTTCAGGGACGGGATGAGCATCGCAAAGTTTGCAGAGACCAACTTCCCTGACAAGGTGTCGCAGATCGTTGACCCACTGCTGGTGGCGCAAGAGCTGGACGTCGCCGAGACGCAGATTCTTCAGTCCGTGCTGAGTGTTGGGCTCCGCTGCACCAAGACGCACTCAGCATGCAGGAGGTGGCTGCCAAGCTGCACGGGATCAGGGAACTGAAGGGCCAGCGCTTTATTAGTATGTCTTCTGAATGCAAACTTGGAAAGTAAACTTTAATCTGTCGTGTGTGTACTACATGGTTTTCCTTGCTCAGTTTTTTTTGATACTTTTTCCTTGTTAAGTTGGTTAAAAAAAATACAATAGTTCTTCTCAAATCTGAAGGCGTCATTTGAGCAGCAACAGGCACACATCAATTATTTGTCTTCATAGAGCACTGGTTTTTTTATAAGGTACAACGAGGACACCATGGGAGTCACACTCGCCACACTCACATCACAAGCACACACGCATGCTGGAAGGCTCTAATAAGCCCGTGGTCACCGCGCACCGGTGCCACACGGTGAATGACAACGCGGCCTTTCCAATCAGTGCTGGCTCCGGCCTTACGACCTCGCCGTGTAGGAGTCGTCGGCGTTCGGTCCCTTCGGTTTGTTGCGCGTGACAGCAACATTATCAGGGGTCCTCTCAGACGTTGGGCCTTGGGTGGCTACGGTTTTCATGTCACGCACGGCGGAGGACTAGTACGGAATGTGGACTCTAATCATGACAGCGCGAATTAAGCTATTCCACTACTATTGACAGGGAATCGATGTCATGATCGATCCTAGCATTATTCGCCAAGTTTTACTGTGAAGTTGAATTGAACTCAATTTTAACTAGCTTCACATCAATACCATCTTAATCTTAATATTACTAATTGGAGGTTCCTTTTGAAGCCTTCACGTTAATTCCTACGAGACGCGCTAAAAAAGAGATAAATTCTAAAAATTCTCACAATAATTAGAAACATCCGGACATCTATTTGAAAGCCTACAATCATCGTAAACGATAATAGCCATTGGATCGAAAGGCTTCGTTGTGCCCTACCTCCAAATAAGATTACGCCGCCGCCCAACCTACCGTACCTCGTGGTGCCGTTGCGCATGGCTTTCCTAGAGGCCCTCGGCGTGAGTTTCTGATCCAGCATGCATGCCACGCTGGCGCGTGTCACGTGCTGCTGGGACTAAAGGCGGTGTGGCCTTCACGTGGTAGTCAATGTAATCGTGGTTAACAACCTTGCAACGAGGTGTGAGGCGGACCTAGCGTTTGAGACCGACGATCCGGCAATATGATGTGGTGGAGCCGATGATCACTACAAGCAGCCGGGGTGCCCAGCCTCGCCCGTGCACTACAAGCACAACCCCGGCCGTGAGGACAATCAGCACGCTGGGTCCGCAGATGATATGACAAGGGCAAGATGCTCACCAAGGATTACAACCATGGCGACAGCCTCGAGATCCACATCGCAAGGATCTTCAACACCTAGGGACCACTATGTGCATTGATGATGGGCACGTAGTAAACAACGACATTGTCGCGTATGCGGTATGGTTGATGCATTTTTTTAGCACAATTTTAAGCAAGGGAGTATCAAGTTATGTCCTCACATGATATACATGTGTTGCATACCAATAATATCTAGCAAAATAATGCTCTCCTTCTTTCATGAATAATTGTGAAACCATATTTATTTGCATAATATAAATTCTATATATTTAGCAAAATAGCCAAATTAGTGTCATTGTTGCAACTGTTTTTCCAGTCGATTGACAAGTTGCAACGGTCAGCAACGTTTAAGTGAGATTAGACTCAGTAAAGGAATTATGGAAGATCGATCAAGGCTAGGATAGCCAAGCTATACAATACATCCTTGTTCGGTACGCCAGGTACTATAATAGTTCTTCACTATGGTTGCAGTTTATGTTTATAACACTTTAAGTTTACAAGTAATATTGTGCTTGAAAGATGCATAAAGCTTCCTTTATAAAAAAAATGATGATGCATAGAGTTAACAATCTATGTGGGAAAATCAAATCTTTTATTGGAGAAGCTAATGCGCTGAGTACTAAAAACATCAAAGTCATATATGTAGCACACAAATATCGGCCAGTGGAAAATGATATAGATAAAATATGCAAAACATTCCAATTATAGCTTCGAATTCTGCAGCATAGATATGCCTCGAAAAGATTAAATGTTGACATGTACCTCTAAGTAAAATAGCACTTCCTTTATAATTTTTTGTTATTTCTCTTATACAATCTTAATCTTAATATTACTAATTGGAGGTTCCTTTTGGAGTCTCTACGTTAATCCTCACCAGACGCGCTAGAAAAAAAGATAAATCCAAGAAATTCTTACAAAAATCAGAAACATCCGGTCGTCCATCATGTAGCTCTAATAATAGTAGCCATAAGATCTATTATATTTTCTAAAAAAATTACGCACCATGCCATTATGAAAGATTAAATAAAATAACTCCCTAAATTTATATAATAACTACCCACCATGTGCTATTATAAAAGATGAAATAAAATAACCTCATAAATTTATATAAAAAAATTACCCACCATGCTATTATAAAAGATGAAATAAAATAGCACCCCTAAATTTATATAAAAAGTACCCACAATGCATTATGAAAGATGAAATAAAATAACCGTCTAAATTATATAAAAATTATCAACCATGCTATTATAAAATATAGATTAAATAACTCTCTAAATTTGCATATAAATTACTCAACCTGCTGTTATAAAAGATAAATTAAAATCAGCCCTAAATCTGCATATAAATTATCCAATATGATGTCATGAAAGATGAATTAAAATAGTTTCTAAATTTGCACATAAATCACCCACAACGCCATTCCGGAAGATGAATTAAAATAATCACCCCAATATTACTAAAGATTAAATCTATATCTTTTAATAAAACTCTAACCCGTGCGAGAGCACGGGTTGATGGACTAGTACTTAAGCAAATGCCACAACGTTTTTTTCGGTAATATCAGATTTTGTTTGCTCATACTATTATAGAATACTCATATAGATATTTTTTTATATTTATTTATCTACGTTACTGCTAATAGTTAGTTTCCTAATATACATTGCCTGATGGTTCTGATTTTTATGTCAATTTTGACCATTTATCTTTTTTTTTCTAGCATATCTCATAAAATAGAATATCTAAAGGCTAATATTTTTAGAGAATACCAAATGTGTTACCACATGATTCTAATTTTATAAGGTTTACGGTGATTGGGGGAAAAAAGGAGTCATTCATCGTGCAAGATCGAATGATTTAAAAATAGGCGGTACTGGGGGAAGATGTACCTGGTAGTAAAAAAGTTGGACTAGTACTCATATATATTTTCCTTTTTAATTCAATAAAGTCCTTTTTTATAAAAAATAATGGGAGTTTTCTACTGTGGGTACTTTTCCAAACACCACAAAATGCCTTTTAATTTTTATGTGAATTTCTATGAATTGTCATTTTTCAAGCTCTTTCAGAGCCCTAATAGAGGAAAAATCAAGGGCTATGAATGTCTTTTCCCACTATCGACCATAATGGCATAATCTGCTCTAAAAATCTTGAAAATGGCTACATTTTTGAATGGAGGGATTAGAAAACAGTACACCACACCGCATTAACACCCACCAGGCCATCACACCGTACCTTCCTATCTGATGAACACACATTCGTACCTTCCTACCAAATAGACCGTCAGTCGGTCAAGCACCTCTGCTTGACCCCAAGTCATCCCGGGTCGCACTCAAAAAAAAAAAAAAAAAAAAAAAAAGTCATCCCGGGGCCATGGGTGGCTCAAGTGGTCATCATCTTCTTCCTCACAAAGATGACAGGTAACGACTGAGCTAAACTCCTGTTGCTTTCGAGTTATACGCTGAAGGAGCAGTGTCAACTTAGAAAGAAGTACTTAAAAAAGAGAGGAACTGTGCTTTGTCAGAGGGTCCGAAATTGTGCTCGAACGGTGTTCGGTGGCTACCTCGGTGATCCCTTAGAGTGCTGCAATTGGACGACTTCAAGTGCAAGTGCATGCCACCAAGGGGTAAACATCATCCCTCTTGTTAAAGCTCAGCACCGAAACCTGTACTAGCCTATTATTATCTGAATTTCTCCTTTTCTGTCTGTGCACGCAATCATGATCTAGCAGAAGTGGCCATGAAGCTTACTGCCATGGGACAGCTTTTCTTCGTGCTAGTAATAGTGAGCTCTACACATGGTGTCATCTTCTCTTCCAATGAAAACTACTCCATCCGGACATAAATATATGACTTTTTTTGTATAATTTACACTAAAAAACGTCATATATTTATGTTCGGAGGGAGTACACAGATAGGCTCTCTCTGCTGGAGTTAAAGAAGGCCATAAGTCTTGATCCACATCAAGCTTTGATATCCTGGAATGATAGCACCTATTTCTGCAGTTGGGAAGGTGTTGTGTGTTCTATCAAGAATCTAGGTCGTGTCACTACTCTTGATCTTACTAATCGAGGTCTAGTAGGGCAGCTTGGCCAATTGCACTGAGCTAAGTGAATTCTCCGTGGCGAACAATCATCTACAGGGCCAAGTGCCAAACTCTGTAGGTAACTTTTCCAGTCAACTTCAGGTCTATACTTGGGAGGAAACCAACTGTCAGGGGATTTTCCTTCTGGTATAGCAAATCTTCACAACCTATTCATTGTTAGTCTATTTGACAATAAACTTACGATGTGCTTCCAGAATGGCTTGGTACTCAACAATCTGCAGGTAGTACAGTTGAGCGACCATTTCTTTACAGGGCCTATTCCATCATCATTTTCAAAATATCTCAATTGGTATCTCTCGATCTAGAACGGAATCAGTTAAATGGACACATACCCGCAAGTTTAGGAAACCTCCAAGTGCTTCAGGCATTGCTTATTTTCTCCAATAATCTTCATGGCACCATACCAAAAGAAATCTTCGCAATTCCAACACTGGTGAGAGTAAGCTTGTCCTTTAACAGTCTACATGGACCACTTCATGCTGAGATTGGAAGTGTCAAACAACTCACATATTTAGCAATCTCATCAAATAATCTATCTGGAGAGATTCCTAGGACTTTCGGTAATTGTGAAAGTCTGGAATTTATCATGCTGGGCCATAATTTTTTCAGTGGAAGCATCCCCACTTCGCTTGGTAATTTAAGTACCCTACAATTTCTCAACTTGACGCACAATAACTTGATTGTATCAATACCAATCGTTCTAAGTGGCCTACAGTTCCTTACGCAACTAGATTTGTCATTCAACCATATGAAGGGCAGGGTCCCAGAAAAAGGAATATTCCAAGAACGTGTCAGCTCTATGGATTAATGGAAATCAGGGACTTTGTGGTGGACCACTGGGGTTACACCTACTTGCATGTCCTAGCATGCAATCGAATTCATCTAAGAACAAGGTTTCACTAATTCCAAAAATAAACATCCCACTAGCCACAGTGGTGGTATTTGCAGCTGCCTTTACTGTTTTATTGTTCTGGAAGAAAAAGCAGAAGACAAAGGCAGTTTCTTTACCTGCTTTTGGTGGATTCCCCAGATTTTCTTACAGTGATCTTATTAGAGCGACAGAGGGCTTTGCAACATCCAATCTAATTGGTCAGGGAACATATGGTTCTGTTTACCAAGGGAAACTATTTCACGATGGAAAACCGGTTGCCATCAAAGTATTCGGTCTAGGGACAAGGGAAGCACGAAAGAGCTTCATCACAGAGTGTAGCGCATTGAGAAATGTGTGTCACCACAATCTTGTTACTATCCTAACTGCATGCTCAAATATTGATTCGAATGGAAATGATTTCAAAGCATTAGTATATGAGTTCGTGCCACGTGGAGACCTGCAAAACTTACTGTACACCCCTCGAGACAGGGAAGGCTCTTCATCATCATGTTTGAATTACATTTCATTGGCTCAAAGATTAAGTATCATGGTAGATGTATCAGATGCTTTGGCATATCTACACCATAACAACCAAGGAACCATTGTACATTGTGATCTGAAACCTAACAACATTCTTCTGCATGATAATATGGCAGCCCATGTTGGAGACTTTGGACTAGCAAGGTTCAAATTTGATACAGCTGCATCGTCATCTATTGTGAATTCAAGCTCCAGTAGTTCAATTGGAATCAAGGAAACCATAGGATACATTGCTCCAGGTACTGTCCCTTTTCATATTGTGGTATCCTACTAAATAATAATGGTGAATTCCACGATTCCTATAATATCTTACTTCAACCAGATTTTCCTTTATGTGATATACAGAATGTGCTGAGGATGGCCAAGTTTCAACTGCAACTGATGTGTATAGCTTCACAGTTATTCTACTTGAGATGTTTATCCGCAAAAGCCCAACAGATGACATGTTCAAAGATGGAATGAGCATTGCAAAGTTAGTAGAGATCAACTTCCCTGATAACGTGTCGCAGATCGTTGACCCTCAGCTGCTGCAAGAGCTAGGCCACAGCAGGGATATTCCAGAGACTATGGGGAACAGAGGACCACAAGTTCTGCAGTCTGTGCTGAGCATTGGACTCTGTTGCACCAAAACTTCCCCTAACGAGCGCATTAGCATGCATTAGGTAGCTGCCAAACTCCATGGTATCCAGGATGCATATCTTAGAGGAAATTGAAGCACTCCATCACAACTCTAATCCTTTAACGCATTTGTCTCCGTTATTTATTTATATGTGAATTGTGATGAATAGAATCGAGGGGAACAACCCAAATGGGTCTGCAAGCTTACTGGGACTCTCCTTCGTGTCGTGAGTATCAATAAGATGTCAGCTCGGTCTCCATAGGCCACATCCTGAATCTTTGTAATATAGTTGAACTTTAAATTTGTGCAAACAATGTTTGCAGTGTTTTGCCGTCCAGTATCTGAATTCTGAAGTACCACGATGGTGATGAATTTGATACTTGTATCTAAGATTTGATCATAATATATGTATCCAAGATCTACATGCAACTCAGTGTCGTCTTATAAGCCTTCGTAGTAATGTCATCTTTAGCATGATTTTAAGTTAGGCTATTAATAAATTGGTACACTTAATCATGCTGGCTAGGTCTTGCACATCAATATTTCACCACAATAGCCAGGTGCGATGGTTGTGCATATTTTTGGCAGCCTTTCGGTGCAGCAATTCGTCGACTACGTACCACTGGCTCACGGGTGTTTGACGAGATTTTGTACACAATCTTTGAGAATAAAGAAGAAATAGGGACAAGCTAGGACTTGACCTTGTACGGTGAGAAATGTGATACGTGTGATGCATGGACGGATTTCCGTGTGCTAATCAAAATAGAAGATTAATTAGTAGAAGCAAGCAAAGTGCATGCAGCCATGCACGTACGTACGTAGCAAGCCAACATGCATGACAACAGCGTGCGTACGCATGAGCGTCCACTGGCACGGCTAGCCGGTTGCGCGAAGGGATGCGATGTGACGCATGGCCAAAATATGGTATTGGTCTCCAGACGAGATCATCATGCACCAGAAGGCTCTGAAAGCGGCCGCCCAATTCGTCCCGTGTGATGGAGCCCCACCGCCAGTGAGCCATGGCCTCGCATGTCGGTGGAAAAGGATCAGAGGAAACGTGCTTATCCATTGACTGGATTGGATCGGCTAACAGAATGGCGATCTTTACGGACGGGCGCGCCGCCGGCTGCCCCATCTACCGTCTATAAAAAGCCATCACCAGTTCACACGGGGAGGAGGAGGCCCTAGAGCCTAGGGGGCCAGGCTCGGCTGCCCCATGGGCGCCGCCATCGCGTGAAGGGACGATCTCCGTCAGCGGCCGATCCTGATCCCAGCAGGAAGATCGACACCCATCTGCAGTCATGGCACGGCGGCCCCTCGACGACGCGCCGCACGATCGTCTCCCCACGGGCGTGCCGACCCTGCGTCACCGAAGATCGCCTTCACGCGTACCTCGCGGATCATCGGCAGCCACCGCTCCAACTCATCTGCAGCTGGTGGATCCATCGACGACGACGACCGAACCAAGGCCCTGCAGGGGAGCCTGCCGGCGGCGTAGGCCGCCGCGGCGTGCAGCGATGGCACGAAGAGCACCCAGATGACATGAGGCTGGAGGCAAGGACAGTGGCCGGCGCCAACTACGGCATCTATCTCCGTCGGCGGAGGGCTCCTGCATGCCGTTGCCATCGTCAGCTCGGTCGCTCCCGGCCACGGGGACGCGCCAAGCTCTCGCCGTTCTCAACTCCGCGCACGACAAGGCGAGCCCGACGTCAAGCTGCGCCTGCACATATTGCTCGTGCGCTCGCCGATGAGGCGCAGCACACTTGAGCAGCTCGACCCCGCGCGGCCGCCGGCAGCACGCTAGCACCTACATCGGGTGGGCAAAGCAACCCGCTCATGCACGTTGCCATGATCGATCAACACGTCGCGACGGCCGGCAACGATGACCATCTCGTCATCAAAACAAGCCCAGACAGGGCAGCCGGACACTGGCGCCCTTGATCCGACGCTGGATCGTCAACGACTCTCTGGAGGCCCGCGCGTACGCCACCCAGCTCGCTGCCATCTGCGACGCGTTTCTCCCAGGCGAAGCTGCCGTTGTCAAGCACCAGCGCCACCCCGGCGAGAGCCTGCTACCGGTGGACGCCGGCATCACCTGAACGGAACTCGCCGCCGGCCGACGGACGTCTCCACCATCTGACGCTGCATCCGCTGCCAGGATGTCCAACGAATCATCCAGGGGTGGGCGGCTTTGCTGACCGTGATTTGTCTTGGTGTTTCTCTTGGCTAAACAGATGCACGCATGGAGTGCCGGGAGGAGCAACCGCGCCGGCACCGTAACGCCGCCCCGCCAATATCGACCCAGGCAGTGCAGGGCGGAGTCTTCAGATCCAATCCACGATCCACGTCGAGTATGCCGGTCACCAAGGAGCCTGTACGCATGGTGCCCGAGCCAGATGCGTGTACCTACTAAATAAGCCAAGAAGTGAAGATGGCTTTATGCACAGACCATGCAAGGGTCGTCCAAGGCCGCATACCTTCTGTACATCTACATGAGCAGACATTGCCATGTTCTATGCTGTTTAAACTTCACCGATGACGATGACGATGCTGTGATGCGTCCGATCCAGTCAAGCTACACCAACCTCTGCATGTTGATCTACTACCTCTACTACGACGACAACCTTCACGCGCCGTTCGACACCGACGAGGCGGACGACGCAGGGCTACACCGGCTCATGGACACCGACGAGGCCATGGATGACGCCGACACGCCCGCATCTACACCAACACCATCATATGCAAGGAGAAGTGAAGCGAAGACTGAAGACGACGACCACAACAGTTTAATCGGAGGTGCCTCAGCAAGTTTAACTTGCGAGGGTAATTAACCGGGAGCTTTCCGAGGCCCCGGGAACCAGTGAACTATACATCGCCTGAGTCAGATCTATCCAACGGCAGCCTATGGAGCGCACTTGTACATTGGGAACATGTATTTGTATTTCCATAATATGAATAAAATATTGTTCCCTATCTATCTTTGTTTATTTTGTCTACTGCGGTAGACTGGCACGCCCGCACATTTTATTTTATCTAGACAGAGAGATCCTCCATAATTTTTCTCTCCAAACAAATTGGCACGCCCGGTGGGACCTGGTTCTCCTTCCATCTTTGCTGTTCAATGGTCGTCAAATTCGTCTTCATCAGTCTCCAACAACCATAGCATGCATGTGGCATGTTGATATTCGGTATGGAGCCATCCAGCGGTCCATGCTAGAGGACCATCGAGCACTGCTAACGCATCGGCACTTATTCCGATGCTGTTCGGGCAGCGCGTCCCAGCCAAGACCCTTACGCCAACAGGGGTGCTACTCGAGGCCTCCGACGCCCAGACGCGCACGTTGTTCCACTTCGGCAAGTTAGCTCCAGTGGAGGTTGCCAAACACAGCACTACCACCTACGTGCGCAAAACTCAGGCGCGGAGGTGGTTCCACAGGCGATCCATCCCAAGGAGGCCTAGAAGAGAGCACCTACCAATGCTGAGAAGGAGCGCCGCAACCTCGTGCTAGAGACTGCGCTCTTTCGAAGAAACACGTCGCGGTCTGAGCCATATGTCCGCACGTCGTACCACCCACCTGCTGTGCCGTCGTCCATGAAGGTGCTCACCTTCGGCAACCGTGACAGAACCTATGCTCCAGTTCGCGACAGCACCAGCAGACTGCGTCGGCGTCAGCCAGCGTCGCCGCAGTAGACAGCGCCGTCGCCAACTCGTTGTGGCTCCTTCCCTGATCGTCAACAGGTTAGAGTCTGTTTGTTCTTTCCTTTCCTCCTCAGGTTACTAGCATGCATGAGCAGTGGACTGCTAAGCTACTGCCCACGCGCCGTGGGAAGAAAAGGGTACCAGGCAGCCGTCGAACATGTGCTGCGAGCTGCCATCTCGTCTGCAAGCAGCGACCACGACCTCACCGGAGCTGAGCCTCATGCACGTACGTTGCGGACTGCGTCGGCCTCGGCCATATATCCAAGCCTCGCGCGGCGTACGGCCCATCGACCAAGCTTCAATGGCTCCATGCGACGCTCACACAACGCGCACGATGCCGTCACGCGAATCATCGGCCACAACACCCGGCAGACATCCGCCATGGCCCTGAGCCCTGTGCCGTGGTTGCCAGTCTACTGAGAACGCACGTGTGTTGTACGTAGACAGCACTATACGTCAAGCATGCCATATCCATACGTGGTTCCGCATGGCCACGCATGCGCACGCGTGAGGCAGTCCAGGGGACGCCAAGCACGCGCTCCAAGCGCATACATATACATGCAGAGTGAAAAAAAAAAAAGTATGGTGTCCAAAACAATAGAAAGGCTGTCCCTTTTGTACGGACGCCGGCAGCAGTGCACGCTCTGCGCCTACAACGGGAGATGCCGCCGTGACTGCGTGCCCGCCGAAGCCGACGCAGGCGGCGGCACGTCTCGAACGCGTCGTATACATATCCTGTATTGTATGCTCGGCCGTACTCACACAAGTGAAGGAGCAAGAGAGCATGCACGTGAAGCGCGTCTTATGTGCTCATGCATGCATGACCACTGAGAAGCAAGGCAGAAAGGAGGGCTCCGGAAGCACAACATCCGCTTGACGCGTGGAGGGAGGCCCACAGCTTAGCGGCGAACAACGTGCAGGACCTGAACGGAGGGAGCGAGCAACGCCGGCAACAACTACCGCGGCGGCCGCCGGTTTCCATCAGCGCCGCCGGACCGGGCACAACTGCGGGCCAATTCCCCACAGCTGCGCGTCGACTCCGTCAAGCATGCCGCCGCAGATCCCCTGGTGCTCATGTGATCCCATCCACGAGCAGTCTTCATCCAGGCACAGGCACCGTCCACCCCGCGCGATCTACTGCCGGAGAGCCGGACGCCGAAGCTCTCGCCAATCCGAGCGACACAGGCTGGAGACAGAAGCCAACGCAAGGCGTGAAGGTCCATCCGTCCACCCAGCATGGCAGTGTCCCGAATTCCTGGTGCGCGCCGTACGCGCCACAACGACGCGCATAGGAAGGAGGCGATCATGAGTACGCTGCCAAGCCACACGCTCATGCCCGCCAAGTGACCAAACAACGTGCTGCCTAGGCCAACTGATCCTAGCACGAAGGACGTCCAAGCAGATGATCACGCACCAGCGGACGTCGATCGTCTCGTGCCACAGCCGTCACCAAGGACTCGGTGTTGTTCCGCTGCTCACCACCACCCGCCTCGCGTCCGTCCACGGGCGAGGCCATCGCCGCTAGGTGCCGGCGTAACTCAGACGAGGAGCAGCCGCCCAACACCTGCATCAATCGGATGAGAAGCCTCCTCCAGACGGACGTCCCCACCATCTGGACGAACGATCTCCTACCGGGACGTCCGGCCAAGCTCCACGGATGAGCGATGTTATTAATCTTGTTTTCCTTGTCCAGCCTCTTGTCAGATGCACGCATAAGGACGTGAGGGACCAAGGCTAGCTGCTGCACGGGCCGTGATGGAGCAGCTGCGCCGGCACTGGGATCGCCGGCTCGCAGGTACTGCGCCAGCGGGGCAATAATCACCGACCTGCGACTTTGATGCAGGCAGCGCCATGTCGAGCGTGCCAAGGTCCTGTACACGTATGCCATACGTACCTCCCGCGTGGCCGCACGCGCATTGTGGCCGACGCGCAGCAGCACCCGGACGGAGGGAGCGAACAGAGCTCGGGTGACGACCATGACGACTGGCTCCCATCGGCGCCGACATGCGGCGATTCGTCAAGGCATCCCTCAGGGGCTCACGCGGTGTCAACAGAAGACACAGGCACCACCAACCCCACGATCGACCACTCACCGGCGAAGAGAAGACTGCCTTCTTTAGCCCTGCTCAAAGGGATGCCATGCCGCGCCGCCCCGTCACCAAGCGCGTCGCCTCGTCCAGGAGAGCTCGGGCTCTACACGTCCCGCTCGGCTGTGCGTCATTGGCGGCCAGCACACAGCCCACCCTTGATCGTCTGCATGATGCGGCCCAGTGGCGTGCATTATCTCTGATCTACCCCAACATAGAAGCACACTCAGCGCACCTTAGAGCTGGGCACTCGCCATTCGAGGCTCGCCAGTGCCGACGACGACAAGTTGGCAACCAAGCCACGTCTACAGCAGCTCTGAAGCTGAGCTGGTAGCGCCTTCGCGCGGGCCCCGCGACGCCGGCACCAAGACTCGGTCGATCTAGACATCATGCATCCATGACGGATGCGCATCTACATCAACTGCACAAGCAAAAGGCAGCCTGATCTGACCTCGGCTCGGCCACTGCGTGCATCGGACGGCAGGCGACTCTGCGCGTGGCTACTGTGATGCCGAGCGAATCGCTAGTCACCGGCCCTGAAAGACGCAGCCAAGTCGGCCCTCGGCGCGCACAGGGTAGCAGGCGACTCTGCACCGAGCTACGTGATGCCGATCAAGGCGTCGCCGTCGCCCGTCGACTCACGCTCCATGCGTTGTCCTCCATGATGCTGATTGCTGAAAGCGCCACGACGTGGTCGTCAGCTTGCCGACGCCGGTTTAGGCGGCGCAGCGCCGCAGCCCCAAGCGCGCCGATGTGCTGCATGCGTACGCGTCGTGCGTACGGCCAACGGCCAACTACACGCGTGAAGAAGAAAGTTGAGTGAGACGTGAATGCATGTGCGCATACACAAGGAAGCAAGCATGGTGCCCAAGTTGTGTACGTGGGTACATGTAAGCCCACCAGGCAAGGTTGCCCATCATGCATGGGTACCAGCAGCTGCGGTGCCGGCGTCGCGTGTACGTCCGCGTCTCTACACAAGCAAGCAACAGCTCGTAGCCTCGTACTGCTACAGCGCGCGCCAGAGGCAAGCGAAGGAGCTAGCAAGGACCCTTCTCGGTGCATGTCTCCATCCATACACTCCCAGCCTCACGTACACAAGCTGCAAATCGCCCACCGTCGACTACCTGCTAGGCCGTCAGACGACCTGAGGCGTGCTGTGGGCAAGCGGCACCAGTGCCCGACCTCTGCACTGCATCCGTCGGACGCCAGCGCCAGTGGCATTGGAATTGCCGCGGCCCAAAGACTACGGCGATGCAATTTCTGTGGACATCGACGACGGGCCAGATCATTTCACCGGCCGTCGGGCGCCGACCATACGGCCACGTATGTGTACATGATGTGGTCGACTCTCTCCCCTTGGCAGCAAGCTTACATGCGCCATGCACAAGCACCCACACGTGCATACTGTCACAGGGAGCAGGATGGAGGCTCAGCTTGCACATGAACATACACGCACCTATATCTACGGTGGCCAGGTGCATGCCAACTGGCGGCCGACGCAGGCTACCGGACAACACAGCCGGCGGGTGCAGTGTGTCTGGCTGCTATGGTGCCGAGCATGGCGCCGTGATCATCGGCCGATCCTACAGTTCACGGCCATGGTGTTCGCCGAGCAAGTCCCTGACGAGCCACGAACCTCACAGTCTAGCATTCTGCCTCAACAACTCGGTCCGGTCGGACCATGCCGTCCAGCTTCAAGCCACCCCAACAACACTCGGCCCGGCCGGCAGCAAAATAAGAATTGAGCCGACATGACATGCACACAGGGAAGAGCTTCAAGGTAGCTGCTGCTCTGCGCCTTGACAATGACGCCGCCACATTCTTCGGCTGGTGGCACCGCAGGGGTTTCCACAATCAGATACAACCTCGACGTGCCGCACGGAGACGGCGATGAAGGGCCAGGCAGTTTCATCGGGCATCGGCTCTGATGATATCGATCTTTCAACTACGTACAAACCTGCCTCGACTTCGCCGATGACCTCCCGGCGCCTTCTTCAACAACACTGGGGGCAACGGCTCGCCCCTAGCAATCATCCACGCCGACGACCTCCCGGCGTCTTCTCCAACAACACTGGGGGCAACGGATCGCCCCTAGCAATCATCCACGCCGATGACCTCCCGGCGTCATCTTCAACAAAACAGGGGGCAACAACCCGTCCCCAAGCAATCAACCTGCTGACGACTTCTCGGCACTTCAACAAAACTGGGGGCAACAACGCGCCCTCTAGTGATTGGCCACGCCGACGACCTCCCGGCATCCTCTCCAACAACGCTATGGGTGGCAACCCGTCCCCAAGCAATCAACCTGCTGACGACTTCCCGGGACTTCAACAAAACTGGGGGCAACAACGCGCCTTCTAGTGATTGGCCACGCCGACGACCTTCCGGCATCCTCTCCAACAACGCTATGGGTGGCAACCCGTCCCCAAGCAATCAACCTGCCGACGACTTCCCGGCACTTCAACAAAACTGGGGGCAACAACGCGCCCTCTGGTGATCGGCCACGCCAACGACCTCCCGGCGTCCTCTCCAACAACGCTATGGGTGGCAGCTCATCCCCTAGCAATCGGCCTCGCCAAAAACTTTTCGCCAACAACACTGGAGGCAGCAGCTCGCCCTCCAGTGACCGACCTCGCCGATGACCTCCCGGCGTCTTCTCCAACAACACTGGGGGGCAGCAGCTCGCCCTCCAGTGACCGACCTCGCCGATGATCTCCCGGCATCTTCTCCAACAATACTGGGGGCAGCAGCTCGCCCTCCAGTGACGAACCTCGCCGATGACCTCCCGGCGTCTTCTCCAACAACACTGGGGCAACAGCTCGCCCTCCAGCGACTGACCTCCCCGATGACCTTCCGACGTCTTCTCCAACAACACTGGGGGCAGCAGCTTGCCCTCCAGTGATCAACCTCGCTGAAGAGTTCCTGACATCTTCTCCAACAAACACTGGGTCCATCGGCTCGTCCTCTAGTGATTGACCGTGCCGATGGTTTCCCGACGCCCTCTCCTAACCTTTGGGCAAGCACCCACACCATCGATGGCCATTACAACATCGCCTCCTACATTGCCAGTATGCGTCCTCAATTAAAGGGAGGTTTGCTTTAAGATAAGTTTATTTTGCATAAAACTATTTATCTAGTGGTGTGGCTGGTGTGCATCTTCCATTGCGCTATTCGGTCACCCATCCTTTTCACAAAATACAAAATGGCTGTCCTCTCCAAGTGTTCAGCTGCGGTGCAAAGTGCGACTGCCTCAAGACTTGGTCCGGAAGGAGCTATGGCATTTATTTGCCTGGTGGCGCTCACGACCGATGTCCCCCTCACACAAGCACTGACGTCTGCCAAGCTCGTCCTGCTGGGGCAGTGGGAAGATGACTTGAGTCATTCCTTAGCGGCGAGATGACCATGTGTCTTGCACTTTCCAGTAAAGGAGCAGCACTCTTCGGGGAAGACTATAAGAGAAGAGCAAGAAAGGGCTACCTGATGCAGCAGAAGCTCCATTAAGTGTGCAGCCTCTTGCCACCCTGAAGAGCGATAACAAGGGCCAAAAAAAAAATCAATGCCTGCGAGGATTCTTAGCTACACCATGGTGAACGGCTATCCTCCAAATTCCATAGAAGCTGAACAAAAAAAATCAAGCGTCAAGCTATCAAGAAAGGCTGGTCTCCAAAGAAGATGACCTAGCTCAAGTAATCCAAGCTCTCAATGCAAAGGATCTCCAAAGAAGACGATCCCAAGTCAAATGTCGAGCAAGCTCGAAGCCAAGCGGAAGGCGGAAGGTAGCTGTTCACCACCCTCGGCAAAAGTAAAGGCATTCTCATCAGCCGTTCTATCCCAAAACTATTCTCCTTAATTCAGCCACACCTATGCTCCTGTACTGGCTAGCGCAAGCCCGGCTGTGGTGCTAATCAAAGCGAAGGCGACTCAAGTTAAAATTCCCATCGCTCCCAGCAGAGCAAGCGGAAGCGGTGTCGTCCACACACACATCTCTCATGACAGAAGTTGTTGATCCACTATCACTATGGTTATTCAGTGATGCCCGACGGCTAAGTCATTTGGCAATCTTATCTTAAACTGCTCATATAGCTAATGCTAGATGGGAAAGCCAACATTAAAAAAAAATCAAACAAGTCATGTTTTTCTTGATTATATAGCTTGTTTCCATATGCTTGTTTCTTTGTCTATTCTAACATATATGTGTAGACGAAATGGCTTTTGTTTGTTTAGCGTTGCAGGGTATTTCGCTTCACTACTATGGGAGCAGTGCGAGGCGCCACCGTGGAGAGCCTCAAACTGTGAAACCCTTCAATCAAGTCGGCCGGCACCACAATGGCTACATGGTGGTGACTCGATTGATAAAAACATCGGCACTGCAAGATCTTTCGCCGTGCTGTAGTGGGAGCAGCGCGAGGCGCCACCGCGGAAAGCATCAAGCTGTGAAACCCTTCGATCTGGTCGGTTGGCACCATAACAGCTAGGTGGTCGCGACTAGATCGATAAAATTCCTTCGTCAAGTGATATGGTCTCTTCATCATGGAACGAAGATAACCCGGGTGTCTTGTGGCTGACGCCACCGCGGCCTCACAAGAGCATCCGTCGCTATTAGGGTCGGCATGAGCATGCGCCGAGCGTCCAGGAAACAACAACTAATCATCTGTTCCTGGGTTTTCTTCCGGTGATCTGCAGGAGCATTTGCAGAGCCATCGACGCACGTAGCCGCACCAAGCTGCGGCAGATCGACAGCATGGCAGCAGCTTGAGCCGCCAGCGAGCGCGGACGGCCACCTTGTGACCAGTGGTGACAAAAAAAAAAAAAAAAAAAAACCTACAGCTCCCAGGGGTGAGCGTGGTGACAACGAGCATGCATCGGTGAGCAGAATGTCAGTTTCGGTTTGCAACGTGCTATTGGCTCATTCACAGTGTGTCACACGGGGCTTGCAGTAAGAGGCCATGCCCATGCGTCTGTGTAACCAACGGAAAATACATCTCAAGTATGCGAGGCGCAAAAAAAAAAAAAAAAAAAAAAAAAAAAAAAAAAAACGAAGAAAGGAAAGGAAAGGAGCCTTTTGACGTTTAACCCAACGAAATGGCTGACGCCTGTTGCATGTCCTATCAATTATAATTAATATGATGAACGAGAAGCAAGCATATAGTGCCCCATTTATAATTAAAGTTCAAGGGATTATAAAAGGCAGCACCTAATTAGGTAGTGCACCCAGCCGGTTAAGTCACAAATGGAGCCGTACACACTTTCACCAAATCGAATCCGAATTAGCTGCGCATTCGAACTCTACTTGGTGGGGGGCATTTGTTTGACGAGATTTTGTACACAATCTTTGAGAATAAAGAAGAAATAGGGACAAGCTAGGACTTGACCTTGTACGGTGAGAAATGTGATACGTGTGATGCATGGACGGATTTCCGTGTGCTAATCAAAATAGAAGATTAATTAGTAGAAGCAAGCAAAGTGCATGCAGCCATGCACGTACGTACGTAGCAAGCCAACATGCATGACAACAGCGTGCGTACGCATGAGCGTCCACTGGCACGGCTAGCCGGTTGCGCGAAGGGATGCGATGTGACGCATGGCCAAAATATGGTATTGGTCTCCAGACGAGATCATCATGCACCAGAAGGCTCTGAAAGCGGCCGCCCAATTCGTCCCGTGTGATGGAGCCCCACCGCCAGTGAGCCATGGCCTCGCATGTCGGTGGAAAAGGATCAGAGGAAACGTGCTTATCCATTGACTGGATTGGATCGGCTAACAGAATGGCGATCTTTACGGACGGGCGCGCCGCCGGCTGCCCCATCTACCGTCTATAAAAAGCCATCACCAGTTCACACGGGGAGGAGGAGGCCCTAGAGCCTAGGGGGCCAGGCTCGGCTGCCCCATGGGCGCCGCCATCGCGTGAAGGGACGATCTCCGTCAGCGGCCGATCCTGATCCCAGCAGGAAGATCGACACCCATCTGCAGTCATGGCACGGCGGCCCCTCGACGACGCGCCGCACGATCGTCTCCCCACGGGCGTGCCGACCCTGCGTCACCGAAGATCGCCTTCACGCGTACCTCGCGGATCATCGGCAGCCACCGCTCCAACTCATCTGCAGCTGGTGGATCCATCGACGACGACGACCGAACCAAGGCCCTGCAGGGGAGCCTGCCGGCGGCGTAGGCCGCCGCGGCGTGCAGCGATGGCACGAAGAGCACCCAGATGACATGAGGCTGGAGGCAAGGACAGTGGCCGGCGCCAACTACGGCATCTATCTCCGTCGGCGGAGGGCTCCTGCATGCCGTTGCCATCGTCAGCTCGGTCGCTCCCGGCCACGGGGACGCGCCAAGCTCTCGCCGTTCTCAACTCCGCGCACGACAAGGCGAGCCCGACGTCAAGCTGCGCCTGCACATATTGCTCGTGCGCTCGCCGATGAGGCGCAGCA
This sequence comes from Paspalum notatum, assembly GCA_022530915.1. Classification (NCBI taxonomy): domain Eukaryota; kingdom Viridiplantae; phylum Streptophyta; class Magnoliopsida; order Poales; family Poaceae; genus Paspalum; species Paspalum notatum. The sequence goes on along the minus strand of CM039683.1, from coordinate 67,761,204 downwards.
CACTTGAGCAGCTCGACCCCGCGCGGCCGCCGGCAGCACGCTAGCACCTACATCGGGTGGGCAAAGCAACCCGCTCATGCACGTTGCCATGATCGATCAACACGTCGCGACGGCCGGCAACGATGACCATCTCGTCATCAAAACAAGCCCAGACAGGGCAGCCGGACACTGGCGCCCTTGATCCGACGCTGGATCGTCAACGACTCTCTGGAGGCCCGCGCGTACGCCACCCAGCTCGCTGCCATCTGCGACGCGTTTCTCCCAGGCGAAGCTGCCGTTGTCAAGCACCAGCGCCACCCCGGCGAGAGCCTGCTACCGGTGGACGCCGGCATCACCTGAACGGAACTCGCCGCCGGCCGACGGACGTCTCCACCATCTGACGCTGCATCCGCTGCCAGGATGTCCAACGAATCATCCAGGGGTGGGCGGCTTTGCTGACCGTGATTTGTCTTGGTGTTTCTCTTGGCTAAACAGATGCACGCATGGAGTGCCGGGAGGAGCAACCGCGCCGGCACCGTAACGCCGCCCCGCCAATATCGACCCAGGCAGTGCAGGGCGGAGTCTTCAGATCCAATCCACGATCCACGTCGAGTATGCCGGTCACCAAGGAGCCTGTACGCATGGTGCCCGAGCCAGATGCGTGTACCTACTAAATAAGCCAAGAAGTGAAGATGGCTTTATGCACAGACCATGCAAGGGTCGTCCAAGGCCGCATACCTTCTGTACATCTACATGAGCAGACATTGCCATGTTCTATGCTGTTTAAACTTCACCGATGACGATGACGATGCTGTGATGCGTCCGATCCAGTCAAGCTACACCAACCTCTGCATGTTGATCTACTACCTCTACTACGACGACAACCTTCACGCGCCGTTCGACACCGACGAGGCGGACGACGCAGGGCTACACCGGCTCATGGACACCGACGAGGCCATGGATGACGCCGACACGCCCGCATCTACACCAACACCATCATATGCAAGGAGAAGTGAAGCGAAGACTGAAGACGACGACCACAACAGTTTAATCGGAGGTGCCTCAGCAAGTTTAACTTGCGAGGGTAATTAACCGGGAGCTTTCCGAGGCCCCGGGAACCAGTGAACTATACATCGCCTGAGTCAGATCTATCCAACGGCAGCCTATGGAGCGCACTTGTACATTGGGAACATGTATTTGTATTTCCATAATATGAATAAAATATTGTTCCCTATCTATCTTTGTTTATTTTGTCTACTGCGGTAGACTGGCACGCCCGCACATTTTATTTTATCTAGACAGAGAGATCCTCCATAATTTTTCTCTCCAAACAAATTGGCACGCCCGGTGGGACCTGGTTCTCCTTCCATCTTTGCTGTTCAATGGTCGTCAAATTCGTCTTCATCAGTCTCCAACAACCATAGCATGCATGTGGCATGTTGATATTCGGTATGGAGCCATCCAGCGGTCCATGCTAGAGGACCATCGAGCACTGCTAACGCATCGGCACTTATTCCGATGCTGTTCGGGCAGCGCGTCCCAGCCAAGACCCTTACGCCAACAGGGGTGCTACTCGAGGCCTCCGACGCCCAGACGCGCACGTTGTTCCACTTCGGCAAGTTAGCTCCAGTGGAGGTTGCCAAACACAGCACTACCACCTACGTGCGCAAAACTCAGGCGCGGAGGTGGTTCCACAGGCGATCCATCCCAAGGAGGCCTAGAAGAGAGCACCTACCAATGCTGAGAAGGAGCGCCGCAACCTCGTGCTAGAGACTGCGCTCTTTCGAAGAAACACGTCGCGGTCTGAGCCATATGTCCGCACGTCGTACCACCCACCTGCTGTGCCGTCGTCCATGAAGGTGCTCACCTTCGGCAACCGTGACAGAACCTATGCTCCAGTTCGCGACAGCACCAGCAGACTGCGTCGGCGTCAGCCAGCGTCGCCGCAGTAGACAGCGCCGTCGCCAACTCGTTGTGGCTCCTTCCCTGATCGTCAACAGGTTAGAGTCTGTTTGTTCTTTCCTTTCCTCCTCAGGTTACTAGCATGCATGAGCAGTGGACTGCTAAGCTACTGCCCACGCGCCGTGGGAAGAAAAGGGTACCAGGCAGCCGTCGAACATGTGCTGCGAGCTGCCATCTCGTCTGCAAGCAGCGACCACGACCTCACCGGAGCTGAGCCTCATGCACGTACGTTGCGGACTGCGTCGGCCTCGGCCATATATCCAAGCCTCGCGCGGCGTACGGCCCATCGACCAAGCTTCAATGGCTCCATGCGACGCTCACACAACGCGCACGATGCCGTCACGCGAATCATCGGCCACAACACCCGGCAGACATCCGCCATGGCCCTGAGCCCTGTGCCGTGGTTGCCAGTCTACTGAGAACGCACGTGTGTTGTACGTAGACAGCACTATACGTCAAGCATGCCATATCCATACGTGGTTCCGCATGGCCACGCATGCGCACGCGTGAGGCAGTCCAGGGGACGCCAAGCACGCGCTCCAAGCGCATACATATACATGCAGAGTGAAAAAAAAAAAAGTATGGTGTCCAAAACAATAGAAAGGCTGTCCCTTTTGTACGGACGCCGGCAGCAGTGCACGCTCTGCGCCTACAACGGGAGATGCCGCCGTGACTGCGTGCCCGCCGAAGCCGACGCAGGCGGCGGCACGTCTCGAACGCGTCGTATACATATCCTGTATTGTATGCTCGGCCGTACTCACACAAGTGAAGGAGCAAGAGAGCATGCACGTGAAGCGCGTCTTATGTGCTCATGCATGCATGACCACTGAGAAGCAAGGCAGAAAGGAGGGCTCCGGAAGCACAACATCCGCTTGACGCGTGGAGGGAGGCCCACAGCTTAGCGGCGAACAACGTGCAGGACCTGAACGGAGGGAGCGAGCAACGCCGGCAACAACTACCGCGGCGGCCGCCGGTTTCCATCAGCGCCGCCGGACCGGGCACAACTGCGGGCCAATTCCCCACAGCTGCGCGTCGACTCCGTCAAGCATGCCGCCGCAGATCCCCTGGTGCTCATGTGATCCCATCCACGAGCAGTCTTCATCCAGGCACAGGCACCGTCCACCCCGCGCGATCTACTGCCGGAGAGCCGGACGCCGAAGCTCTCGCCAATCCGAGCGACACAGGCTGGAGACAGAAGCCAACGCAAGGCGTGAAGGTCCATCCGTCCACCCAGCATGGCAGTGTCCCGAATTCCTGGTGCGCGCCGTACGCGCCACAACGACGCGCATAGGAAGGAGGCGATCATGAGTACGCTGCCAAGCCACACGCTCATGCCCGCCAAGTGACCAAACAACGTGCTGCCTAGGCCAACTGATCCTAGCACGAAGGACGTCCAAGCAGATGATCACGCACCAGCGGACGTCGATCGTCTCGTGCCACAGCCGTCACCAAGGACTCGGTGTTGTTCCGCTGCTCACCACCACCCGCCTCGCGTCCGTCCACGGGCGAGGCCATCGCCGCTAGGTGCCGGCGTAACTCAGACGAGGAGCAGCCGCCCAACACCTGCATCAATCGGATGAGAAGCCTCCTCCAGACGGACGTCCCCACCATCTGGACGAACGATCTCCTACCGGGACGTCCGGCCAAGCTCCACGGATGAGCGATGTTATTAATCTTGTTTTCCTTGTCCAGCCTCTTGTCAGATGCACGCATAAGGACGTGAGGGACCAAGGCTAGCTGCTGCACGGGCCGTGATGGAGCAGCTGCGCCGGCACTGGGATCGCCGGCTCGCAGGTACTGCGCCAGCGGGGCAATAATCACCGACCTGCGACTTTGATGCAGGCAGCGCCATGTCGAGCGTGCCAAGGTCCTGTACACGTATGCCATACGTACCTCCCGCGTGGCCGCACGCGCATTGTGGCCGACGCGCAGCAGCACCCGGACGGAGGGAGCGAACAGAGCTCGGGTGACGACCATGACGACTGGCTCCCATCGGCGCCGACATGCGGCGATTCGTCAAGGCATCCCTCAGGGGCTCACGCGGTGTCAACAGAAGACACAGGCACCACCAACCCCACGATCGACCACTCACCGGCGAAGAGAAGACTGCCTTCTTTAGCCCTGCTCAAAGGGATGCCATGCCGCGCCGCCCCGTCACCAAGCGCGTCGCCTCGTCCAGGAGAGCTCGGGCTCTACACGTCCCGCTCGGCTGTGCGTCATTGGCGGCCAGCACACAGCCCACCCTTGATCGTCTGCATGATGCGGCCCAGTGGCGTGCATTATCTCTGATCTACCCCAACATAGAAGCACACTCAGCGCACCTTAGAGCTGGGCACTCGCCATTCGAGGCTCGCCAGTGCCGACGACGACAAGTTGGCAACCAAGCCACGTCTACAGCAGCTCTGAAGCTGAGCTGGTAGCGCCTTCGCGCGGGCCCCGCGACGCCGGCACCAAGACTCGGTCGATCTAGACATCATGCATCCATGACGGATGCGCATCTACATCAACTGCACAAGCAAAAGGCAGCCTGATCTGACCTCGGCTCGGCCACTGCGTGCATCGGACGGCAGGCGACTCTGCGCGTGGCTACTGTGATGCCGAGCGAATCGCTAGTCACCGGCCCTGAAAGACGCAGCCAAGTCGGCCCTCGGCGCGCACAGGGTAGCAGGCGACTCTGCACCGAGCTACGTGATGCCGATCAAGGCGTCGCCGTCGCCCGTCGACTCACGCTCCATGCGTTGTCCTCCATGATGCTGATTGCTGAAAGCGCCACGACGTGGTCGTCAGCTTGCCGACGCCGGTTTAGGCGGCGCAGCGCCGCAGCCCCAAGCGCGCCGATGTGCTGCATGCGTACGCGTCGTGCGTACGGCCAACGGCCAACTACACGCGTGAAGAAGAAAGTTGAGTGAGACGTGAATGCATGTGCGCATACACAAGGAAGCAAGCATGGTGCCCAAGTTGTGTACGTGGGTACATGTAAGCCCACCAGGCAAGGTTGCCCATCATGCATGGGTACCAGCAGCTGCGGTGCCGGCGTCGCGTGTACGTCCGCGTCTCTACACAAGCAAGCAACAGCTCGTAGCCTCGTACTGCTACAGCGCGCGCCAGAGGCAAGCGAAGGAGCTAGCAAGGACCCTTCTCGGTGCATGTCTCCATCCATACACTCCCAGCCTCACGTACACAAGCTGCAAATCGCCCACCGTCGACTACCTGCTAGGCCGTCAGACGACCTGAGGCGTGCTGTGGGCAAGCGGCACCAGTGCCCGACCTCTGCACTGCATCCGTCGGACGCCAGCGCCAGTGGCATTGGAATTGCCGCGGCCCAAAGACTACGGCGATGCAATTTCTGTGGACATCGACGACGGGCCAGATCATTTCACCGGCCGTCGGGCGCCGACCATACGGCCACGTATGTGTACATGATGTGGTCGACTCTCTCCCCTTGGCAGCAAGCTTACATGCGCCATGCACAAGCACCCACACGTGCATACTGTCACAGGGAGCAGGATGGAGGCTCAGCTTGCACATGAACATACACGCACCTATATCTACGGTGGCCAGGTGCATGCCAACTGGCGGCCGACGCAGGCTACCGGACAACACAGCCGGCGGGTGCAGTGTGTCTGGCTGCTATGGTGCCGAGCATGGCGCCGTGATCATCGGCCGATCCTACAGTTCACGGCCATGGTGTTCGCCGAGCAAGTCCCTGACGAGCCACGAACCTCACAGTCTAGCATTCTGCCTCAACAACTCGGTCCGGTCGGACCATGCCGTCCAGCTTCAAGCCACCCCAACAACACTCGGCCCGGCCGGCAGCAAAATAAGAATTGAGCCGACATGACATGCACACAGGGAAGAGCTTCAAGGTAGCTGCTGCTCTGCGCCTTGACAATGACGCCGCCACATTCTTCGGCTGGTGGCACCGCAGGGGTTTCCACAATCAGATACAACCTCGACGTGCCGCACGGAGACGGCGATGAAGGGCCAGGCAGTTTCATCGGGCATCGGCTCTGATGATATCGATCTTTCAACTACGTACAAACCTGCCTCGACTTCGCCGATGACCTCCCGGCGCCTTCTTCAACAACACTGGGGGCAACGGCTCGCCCCTAGCAATCATCCACGCCGACGACCTCCCGGCGTCTTCTCCAACAACACTGGGGGCAACGGATCGCCCCTAGCAATCATCCACGCCGATGACCTCCCGGCGTCATCTTCAACAAAACAGGGGGCAACAACCCGTCCCCAAGCAATCAACCTGCTGACGACTTCTCGGCACTTCAACAAAACTGGGGGCAACAACGCGCCCTCTAGTGATTGGCCACGCCGACGACCTCCCGGCATCCTCTCCAACAACGCTATGGGTGGCAACCCGTCCCCAAGCAATCAACCTGCTGACGACTTCCCGGGACTTCAACAAAACTGGGGGCAACAACGCGCCTTCTAGTGATTGGCCACGCCGACGACCTTCCGGCATCCTCTCCAACAACGCTATGGGTGGCAACCCGTCCCCAAGCAATCAACCTGCCGACGACTTCCCGGCACTTCAACAAAACTGGGGGCAACAACGCGCCCTCTGGTGATCGGCCACGCCAACGACCTCCCGGCGTCCTCTCCAACAACGCTATGGGTGGCAGCTCATCCCCTAGCAATCGGCCTCGCCAAAAACTTTTCGCCAACAACACTGGAGGCAGCAGCTCGCCCTCCAGTGACCGACCTCGCCGATGACCTCCCGGCGTCTTCTCCAACAACACTGGGGGGCAGCAGCTCGCCCTCCAGTGACCGACCTCGCCGATGATCTCCCGGCATCTTCTCCAACAATACTGGGGGCAGCAGCTCGCCCTCCAGTGACGAACCTCGCCGATGACCTCCCGGCGTCTTCTCCAACAACACTGGGGCAACAGCTCGCCCTCCAGCGACTGACCTCCCCGATGACCTTCCGACGTCTTCTCCAACAACACTGGGGGCAGCAGCTTGCCCTCCAGTGATCAACCTCGCTGAAGAGTTCCTGACATCTTCTCCAACAAACACTGGGTCCATCGGCTCGTCCTCTAGTGATTGACCGTGCCGATGGTTTCCCGACGCCCTCTCCTAACCTTTGGGCAAGCACCCACACCATCGATGGCCATTACAACATCGCCTCCTACATTGCCAGTATGCGTCCTCAATTAAAGGGAGGTTTGCTTTAAGATAAGTTTATTTTGCATAAAACTATTTATCTAGTGGTGTGGCTGGTGTGCATCTTCCATTGCGCTATTCGGTCACCCATCCTTTTCACAAAATACAAAATGGCTGTCCTCTCCAAGTGTTCAGCTGCGGTGCAAAGTGCGACTGCCTCAAGACTTGGTCCGGAAGGAGCTATGGCATTTATTTGCCTGGTGGCGCTCACGACCGATGTCCCCCTCACACAAGCACTGACGTCTGCCAAGCTCGTCCTGCTGGGGCAGTGGGAAGATGACTTGAGTCATTCCTTAGCGGCGAGATGACCATGTGTCTTGCACTTTCCAGTAAAGGAGCAGCACTCTTCGGGGAAGACTATAAGAGAAGAGCAAGAAAGGGCTACCTGATGCAGCAGAAGCTCCATTAAGTGTGCAGCCTCTTGCCACCCTGAAGAGCGATAACAAGGGCCAAAAAAAAAATCAATGCCTGCGAGGATTCTTAGCTACACCATGGTGAACGGCTATCCTCCAAATTCCATAGAAGCTGAACAAAAAAAATCAAGCGTCAAGCTATCAAGAAAGGCTGGTCTCCAAAGAAGATGACCTAGCTCAAGTAATCCAAGCTCTCAATGCAAAGGATCTCCAAAGAAGACGATCCCAAGTCAAATGTCGAGCAAGCTCGAAGCCAAGCGGAAGGCGGAAGGTAGCTGTTCACCACCCTCGGCAAAAGTAAAGGCATTCTCATCAGCCGTTCTATCCCAAAACTATTCTCCTTAATTCAGCCACACCTATGCTCCTGTACTGGCTAGCGCAAGCCCGGCTGTGGTGCTAATCAAAGCGAAGGCGACTCAAGTTAAAATTCCCATCGCTCCCAGCAGAGCAAGCGGAAGCGGTGTCGTCCACACACACATCTCTCATGACAGAAGTTGTTGATCCACTATCACTATGGTTATTCAGTGATGCCCGACGGCTAAGTCATTTGGCAATCTTATCTTAAACTGCTCATATAGCTAATGCTAGATGGGAAAGCCAACATTAAAAAAAAATCAAACAAGTCATGTTTTTCTTGATTATATAGCTTGTTTCCATATGCTTGTTTCTTTGTCTATTCTAACATATATGTGTAGACGAAATGGCTTTTGTTTGTTTAGCGTTGCAGGGTATTTCGCTTCACTACTATGGGAGCAGTGCGAGGCGCCACCGTGGAGAGCCTCAAACTGTGAAACCCTTCAATCAAGTCGGCCGGCACCACAATGGCTACATGGTGGTGACTCGATTGATAAAAACATCGGCACTGCAAGATCTTTCGCCGTGCTGTAGTGGGAGCAGCGCGAGGCGCCACCGCGGAAAGCATCAAGCTGTGAAACCCTTCGATCTGGTCGGTTGGCACCATAACAGCTAGGTGGTCGCGACTAGATCGATAAAATTCCTTCGTCAAGTGATATGGTCTCTTCATCACGGAACGAAGATAACCCGGGTGTCTTGTGGCTGACGCCACCGCGGCCTCACAAGAGCATCCGTCGCTATTAGGGTCGGCATGAGCATGCGCCGAGCGTCCAGGAAACAACAACTAATCATCTGTTCCTGGGTTTTCTTCCGGTGATCTGCAGGAGCATTTGCAGAGCCATCGACGCACGTAGCCGCACCAAGCTGCGGCAGATCGACAGCATGGCAGCAGCTTGAGCCGCCAGCGAGCGCGGACGGCCACCTTGTGACCAGTGGTGACAAAAAAAAAAAAAAAAAACCTACAGCTCCCAGGGGTGAGCGTGGTGACAACGAGCATGCATCGGTGAGCAGAATGTCAGTTTCGGTTTGCAACGTGCTATTGGCTCATTCACAGTGTGTCACACGGGGCTTGCAGTAAGAGGCCATGCCCATGCGTCTGTGTAACCAACGGAAAATACATCTCAAGTATGCGAGGCGCAAAAAAAAAAAAAAAAAAAAAAAAAAAAAAAAAAACGAAGAAAGGAAAGGAAAGGAGCCTTTTGACGTTTAACCCAACGAAATGGCTGACGCCTGTTGCATGTCCTATCAATTATAATTAATATGATGAACGAGAAGCAAGCATATAGTGCCCCATTTATAATTAAAGTTCAAGGGATTATAAAAGGCAGCACCTAATTAGGTAGTGCACCCAGCCGGTTAAGTCACAAATGGAGCCGTACACACTTTCACCAAATCGAATCCGAATTAGCTGCGCATTCGAACTCTACTTGGTGGGGGGCATTTGTTTGACGAGATTTTGTACACAATCTTTGAGAATAAAGAAGAAATAGGGACAAGCTAGGACTTGACCTTGTACGGTGAGAAATGTGATACGTGTGATGCATGGACGGATTTCCGTGTGCTAATCAAAATAGAAGATTAATTAGTAGAAGCAAGCAAAGTGCATGCAGCCATGCACGTACGTACGTAGCAAGCCAACATGCATGACAACAGCGTGCGTACGCATGAGCGTCCACTGGCACGGCTAGCCGGTTGCGCGAAGGGATGCGATGTGACGCATGGCCAAAATATGGTATTGGTCTCCAGACGAGATCATCATGCACCAGAAGGCTCTGAAAGCGGCCGCCCAATTCGTCCCGTGTGATGGAGCCCCACCGCCAGTGAGCCATGGCCTCGCATGTCGGTGGAAAAGGATCAGAGGAAACGTGCTTATCCATTGACTGGATTGGATCGGCTAACAGAATGGCGATCTTTACGGACGGGCGCGCCGCCGGCTGCCCCATCTACCGTCTATAAAAAGCCATCACCAGTTCACACGGGGAGGAGGAGGCCCTAGAGCCTAGGGGGCCAGGCTCGGCTGCCCCATGGGCGCCGCCATCGCGTGAAGGGACGATCTCCGTCAGCGGCCGATCCTGATCCCAGCAGGAAGATCGACACCCATCTGCAGTCATGGCACGGCGGCCCCTCGACGACGCGCCGCACGATCGTCTCCCCACGGGCGTGCCGACCCTGCGTCACCGAAGATCGCCTTCACGCGTACCTCGCGGATCATCGGCAGCCACCGCTCCAACTCATCTGCAGCTGGTGGATCCATCGACGACGACGACCGAACCAAGGCCCTGCAGGGGAGCCTGCCGGCGGCGTAGGCCGCCGCGGCGTGCAGCGATGGCACGAAGAGCACCCAGATGACATGAGGCTGGAGGCAAGGACAGTGGCCGGCGCCAACTACGGCATCTATCTCCGTCGGCGGAGGGCTCCTGCATGCCGTTGCCATCGTCAGCTCGGTCGCTCCCGGCCACGGGGACGCGCCAAGCTCTCGCCGTTCTCAACTCCGCGCACGACAAGGCGAGCCCGACGTCAAGCTGCGCCTGCACATATTGCTCGTGCGCTCGCCGATGAGGCGCAGCACACTTGAGCAGCTCGACCCCGCGCGGCCGCCGGCAGCACGCTAGCACCTACATCGGGTGGGCAAAGCAACCCGCTCATGCACGTTGCCATGATCGATCAACACGTCGCGACGGCCGGCAACGATGACCATCTCGTCATCAAAACAAGCCCAGACAGGGCAGCCGGACACTGGCGCCCTTGATCCGACGCTGGATCGTCAACGACTCTCTGGAGGCCCGCGCGTACGCCACCCAGCTCGCTGCCATCTGCGACGCGTTTCTCCCAGGCGAAGCTGCCGTTGTCAAGCACCAGCGCCACCCCGGCGAGAGCCTGCTACCGGTGGACGCCGGCATCACCTGAACGGAACTCGCCGCCGGCCGACGGACGTCTCCACCATCTGACGCTGCATCCGCTGCCAGGATGTCCAACGAATCATCCAGGGGTGGGCGGCTTTGCTGACCGTGATTTGTCTTGGTGTTTCTCTTGGCTAAACAGATGCACGCATGGAGTGCCGGGAGGAGCAACCGCGCCGGCACCGTAACGCCGCCCCGCCAATATCGACCCAGGCAGTGCAGGGCGGAGTCTTCAGATCCAATCCACGATCCACGTCGAGTATGCCGGTCACCAAGGAGCCTGTACGCATGGTGCCCGAGCCAGATGCGTGTACCTACTAAATAAGCCAAGAAGTGAAGATGGCTTTATGCACAGACCATGCAAGGGTCGTCCAAGGCCGCATACCTTCTGTACATCTACATGAGCAGACATTGCCATGTTCTATGCTGTTTAAACTTCACCGATGACGATGACGATGCTGTGATGCGTCCGATCCAGTCAAGCTACACCAACCTCTGCATGTTGATCTACTACCTCTACTACGACGACAACCTTCATGCGCCGTTCGACACCGACGAGGCGGACGACGCAGGGCTACACCGGCTCATGGACACCGACGAGGCCATGGATGACGCCGACACGCCCGCATCTACACCAACACCATCATATGCAAGGAGAAGTGAAGCGAAGACTGAAGACGACGACCACAACAGTTTAATCGGAGGTGCCTCAGCAAGTTTAACTTGCGAGGGTAATTAACCGGGAGCTTTCCGAGGCCCCGGGAACCAGTGAACTATACATCGCCTGAGTCAGATCTATCCAACGGCAGCCTATGGAGCGCACTTGTACATTGGGAACATGTATTTGTATTTCCATAATATGAATAAAATATTGTTCCCTATCTATCTTTGTTTATTTTGTCTACTGCGGTAGACTGGCACGCCCGCACATTTTATTTTATCTAGACAGAGAGATCCTCCATGATTTTTCTCTCCAAACAACGGGCACTTTTTTTCCAATTTGACCCTCCAGAAGAAGTATTTGCAAAAATAAACCTTATGTGAAATTTATTGCATAGCCTGACCCCTTTTTCAGCGCCACTGCACATGGTGCCGCAATAAAACGTTGTAGTTTAGGGTTTTTTTCATTTGAGGTTATTTAGATTATCGAATAATTTATTTTTTTCTAAGACAAACTGCGTAGAACATAATTAAAATTAAAATAAATATGAAAAAAATATGGTTTTTCAAAGACGAAAAGCCTACGGCGCCAGCCTGTGTGTGGCGATGCCATAAACAGTAGCGTCGCAGCACACTATTGCGGCGTCATAAACAGTGGCGCCGCAAGCTCTTAACGTGGAAAATGACGTGGCCGAGCACTGTAGAACACCCGGACGAGTTTCTATGTGTCCGACCTTGCGGTGCCATTATATTGCATGTGGCCGTTTTACTAGGGCATCATGTGCAGTGGCGTCACGAAAAAGGTTATACGGTGCAAATAGTTTGGGGAAGGATTTATTTTTGCAAAATTTTTTGGAATGGTTAAATTGAAAAAAAAAGTGCGCTCAGGGGGGTCAGGCAGACCAACATCTCTAGAGAACATTGGAGCCTCAAGAGTCTACTTGACCAGATCGGCCAACAAACTGTTCTTGACGTTGACGGTCCTGAGTCTTGACCACAATGGCAGTAGTAGATGGGGAGAAGTTTCACATTGATGATGAGTGCGGATTGGTGCACGATGATGAGTGCTTTCACATTGGCAAAATGACAAATTGGACCATGTTGCCATGGTGAAAGAGATGGGACTGGTGGTAGGTTAGGGTCGGAGCCATGGCCCCTCGTACACTCCACAACATTCGACTGCGACCCATTAGCTGAACTCGAGCAGCGCATGTGACGACTAGCTGAATTATTGATGAAAGGCTTGTCCTATACTCCTATCAAAACTTAATGTGCCTAGTAATTCCAAATGGTGAGAGTATTTAGATGGCTACTAATTCGAAAAATCATAAACCGTGACCACCAAATAATGCTGCTGTCATACAAATTTACATCACTATGTTCATATTGAAATTACTTGCTTACAATTATGATTTGATATCCTGTAAATAATACACACACACACACACACACACACACACACACACACTAATAGGGGAATTATTGATGAAAGGCTTGCCCTATACTCCTATCAAAACTTAATGTGCTTACTAATTCCAAATGGACAGAGCACTCAGATGGCTACTAATTCCAAAAATCATATATAACCATGACCACCAAATAATGCTGCCGCCTCCTTCAAAGTTCTGAAATCGGATATTTTTCATTATCTCAAAAAGACCAAATGACGGTGGTAGGCTCCATGAATCTTGGTTACCGTATAGTGACAACTAAAATCCATTTCTTTCCTTACAATAACAAGAATCGACCATTTCTATAGAGAGACAAAAAGAGGTTCGGTGGATTTGAAGCAAGTCGGACCAATACCATTTTTAGTGGTCAAAGGCTGGCGAGATAGGTTGTCACCAAACAATAATTTGTATCTCTGTTTGGGTGTTGCATCCAGACACAATTTTTATTTACGGGTCCATAAATGAAAATTAATTATGGAGGCATATTGCAAAAGTTTGGTGACTCAACAAAAGTAAATAAATTACCAATTGTTTGTCTGAATTTCTCATCGTAAGTTTTATGTGTGCATACAATTAGGATCCACTAGTTCATCAATCCGTGCTCTCGCATGTATTAGAGTTTTATTAGGAGATATAGATTTAATCCTTAGTAATATTACACATGATTATTTAATTCATTTTTCGTAATGGCATTGTGGGTGATGTGCAAATTTGAAAATTATTTTAATTTATTATTAATGATTGCATATTGGTTAATTTATATATAGATTTAGGGTTTAGTTTAATTCATCTTTTATAATTGCATGATGAGTAATTTATATGCAAATTTAGGGGGTTATTTAATCCATATTTTATACTGGCATAGTGGGTAATTTTTATACAATTTAGGGGGTTATTTTTATTTCATCTTTCATAATGGCATGGTGGGTAAATTTTTAGAAAACATAATAGATCTAATGGCTACTATTATTAGAGATACATGATGGACGGCCGGATGTTTCTGATTTTTGTGAGAATTTCTAAGACTTATCTTTTTTTTCTTAGCACTCTGGTGAGGATTAACGTAGAGGCTCCAAAAGAAACCTCCAATTAGTAATACTAGCCCATCAACCCCTGCTCTCGCACGGGTTAGAGTTTTAGGGATATAGAGTTAATCCGTAATAATATTAGAGCTGATTGTTTTAATTCATCTTTTGTAATGTCATTGTGGGTAATGTATATGCAAATTTAGAAATTATTCAATTTATATTTTATGATGGCATATTGGGTAATTTATATGCAGATTTAGGGTTTATTTTAATTTATCTTTTGTAATGGCATGTTGAGTAATTTATAGGCAAATTTAAGGGGTTATTTTAATTTGTATTTCATAATGGCATGGTGGGTAATTTTATGCAAATTTAAGGGGTTATTTAATTCATATTTCATAATGGCGTGATGGACAATTTTTATACAAATTTAGGAGATTATTTTATTTCATCTTTCATAATGTCATGGTGGGTAATTTTTTAGAAACTATAATAGATCTAATGACTATTATTATTAGAGCTACATGATGGATGATAGAATTTTTAGAATTTATCTTTTTCTTAGAAAACAGATTTATTATTAAAATTACATGATGGATGATGGGATGTTAATTACATAGAAAAAAGATGTAGTGGCTATTAAGCTTTCAATATGCAATCGATAATAGGATATTTCTAATTATTGAGAGAATTTCTATGATTTTATTTTTATGTAGCACATCTTATGAGGATTATTAAGGAGGCTCTAATTAGTAATAGCAAGATTAGGTAGATGTTTTCAATTATTGTGAGAATTTCTATGATTTTATTTTTTATTTAGCGCATCTTATGAGGATTAATAGGAGTCTCTAAAAGCAGTCTCTAATTAGTAATAGCAAGATTAGGTACAAAATATCTGTTTTATAGAAAGGTTTCTAGCATCTTTATGAAAAAATTAATAGGATCATTTAGTAGTATAAATTTGTAAATGAAAAAAATTGACAAAAACCTAAGAGTAAATTTGAAAATAGAAAAAATCTGGTAACAAAAAAAGAAGAATTTTGCTATTGTTGAGAGTTGAACTCAAAACCTTTCATAATGGCAGAGGTGGGTAATTACTTAGAAAATAAATTAAAAATAGAAAAATCTGCCAAAAAAAAAGAAATTTGTTTTCGTTGAGAGTTGAACTCAAAACTTTTCGTAATAGTAGAGGTGAGTAATTACTTAGAAAATAGATTTAATGGCTATTAATATTTCAATATGCCAATTGATGGTTGAATTTTTCTGATTTTTTAAGAATTTTTAAGATTTATCTTTTTTTCTAGCATGCTTCGCAATTCTTGCTTCTTTTGTAACATCTAATTAATAATAGTAAGATTTATCTTTTTTTCTAGCGTGTTTCGCAATTCGTACTTCTTTTGTAACCTCTAATTAGTAATAGTAAGATAAGATTGAGATATCCAACCGGCGTTGCGAATCAAGCTATATATGAATATATGATGCTCCAAGCAATTGGAGTACAGTTTCTCTTGGTCCCCTTGGCATGTTGTACACGAGTTGCCGTCTGCTCCTTCACCGGAAACTACACGGATAGGCTGTCACTACTGGAGTTCAAAAAGACCATCAGTGATCCAAATGAAGCATTGGTTTCTTGGAATGACAGCACTCACTACTGTAGTTGGGAAGGTATCCTGTGTGGTATCAAGCACCCACATCGTGTCACTTCTCTAAATCTCACAAATAGACAGCTGGTAGGGCAAATATCACCATCTCTTCGAAACCTACCATTCCTAAAAGTTCTGATATTATCGGCGAATTCATTGACTAGGGACAGGACATCCCTCATGGTCACCTCCACCGCCTCAAAGTACTCAAAACTGAATGATAACGCATTACAGGGAGGGATACCCAGCCTTGCAAACTGTTCAAAAATCAACGAACTATGGCTTAGTATGAATCAACTAGCTGGACAGATTCTTGCAGACTTGTCTAGTAGCCTTCAAAAGTGATACTTAGTGCTAACAATCTTAGTGGAGCCATCCCTGCCTCTCTTGCCAATATCACAATGTTGAAAATTTGACCTGTATGAACAATAACATCGAGGGCAAAATCCCATATGAGTTTACAAGACTGCAGGGGCTGCAGCAACTGCACTTTGGCAAGAATAAGTTGTCAGGCCGTTTCCCACAGCTCGTTCTGAACCTCTCTAATCTAGTTGTGTTCAGCGTTGCTTCCAATGACCTAAGCGGAGCAGAGATGTACCATCAAAACTTGGCAGTTCTCTGCACAATCTGAAATATTTGTCAATAGGCAGCAACTTCTTTCATGGGCATATCCCATCATCAATAACAAACGCTTCCGAGCTGAACATTCTTGATATGTCTAGGAATAAGCTCACCGGGGTGATTCCTAGCTCTATTGGCAAGCTTCACAAGCTGTTTGCGCTAAGTTTTGAGTTCAATAGACTCCAAGCGAGTAATAAGCGAGACTGGGAGTTTATGGACGGCTTAGACAATTGCACTGAGCTGCAGGTGTTCACTGTTCTTGATAATCACCTAGAGGGCAATGTGCCATATTCAATAGGTAATCTTTCCAGCCAACTTCAGTATCTTTACATGGCAAGAAGAAATCAACTATCAGGAGATTTCCCTTCTGGTGTGGCAAAGCTTCGCAACCTGGTGAGTATACCCTCCAAGTTCGTAAAAAAAAAAATCCTGGTGAGTATAGAATTGGGTGCGAATCAATTGACAGGTGTGCTTCCAGAATGGCTTGGAGCTCTAAAATACTTGCAGATATTTAAATTGGATCGCAACATCAATTAAACTAAGTTTGCTTGAATTCCAGTTAGTCCCATGCAATGCTCATAAATTAGTTGTGGCACATGGATCCGTTGCAAAGCCCACGGACTGATCTCTACACATAAGAATGACAGTAGAAAGTATAACTTAAATCAATACAATATAATATTATTCATACGGCATCCATCTCCTAAATCATTGAGACTATATAAAAGCTCTATTGCCATCTAAAAATGAATATCCTACAAACCCGTGCAATGCAATGGCTTGATGGGCTAGTTAATAGAAATAATAATGTGGGGGGATTTGCTCGTACGGTGGTGGAAGTTCATTTCATAAGAGTTATAATAGATTGAACAGAGAAATATGGAGATTAAATGCGGATAGTTTTAGTCCAGTCAAGTCAAGTCTACGATTTCTAGAGCTTTTGTCCTAATGACTGACGTGTGGGAATCGATCTGTCGCGCATTATTCTCTCGCTCTGCTGCACCGTGTCTTGACTCTTGAGTCTCCATGGAATGATGGAGGCCGTCTTTGACGGGTTGTATTATATCGTATCGATGGTTAGTTTGAGGTAGCTAGCCTCAGCAGTCGGCCCTCATCACACGTCCTCTACATGGCATTCAAATTTCATGTCTGGCGACTGGCGCCGAGGGTTTTTTACAGGACTTGCTGCTCACTTTAAAGATACTACGGTTCCATAATTACCACACTCAGACCAAAGCCTGTGTTTATTTATTTCTCTTTGAGTCAGTGCTCTCAGCTGGTTCTTCAAATTGTTTGCAACATTTCCTCTACTTCGTTTACACGCAATTCCCCTACTATCTTCCGTTGAACTTTGTTTGCATAAACTCTATCAATACATACTTAATAGAATTTTTTTTCATTAACAATCTCTCTAAATACATACACGTTTGAGATCTTTCGTGTATCCAAATAGAACTAAAAAGGCGCAAAGTAAAAAATAGGCTATGCTACACAGCAGTGTCGGAGCTTGAACAAATAAACAGAGGGGGCCAATCCATATAATTAAGCTCTAATCAGTCATTAACAGTACAAAACTACTGTTCATCCGGTGGAAATTTGGTAAGGCCAGGGGGCCATGGCCCACCTTGGCCACTATGAAGCTCCGCCCACTGAAGTACGTCGGTACACCTCTTACCTCTCTGAGAGGTAAGATCGCTATCAAATCTTAATCATTGCAAGCATTTACAAAAGTAAAAACCCTATATATTAACTCTGCGTTGGATTGATAAATGCAAGTTCCTTCAAAATCAGGCTTTTCTTTTCAAAACAATCTGCATACATGTATGCAAGCCGATCTAATTTTTGCATAGTTTATTCCTCATCAATCTGAACTGACACCTTTTTCAAGAAAGTCATACAAGACTAAGCAAGTTTGCCAGGATAAAATTTTCGTAGCCTTGTCACGCCCTCACATGTCAATGAACCTGCAAGTTAGATAAGACTAGCGTAGATATACATACGGCACACATCTCGTGAATCATGCCTATGTGGATCACGTGAAGAACGGATGTCATCAAAGAAAAAGAAGAAGATGGCCAGCCGGACAATCAAAGAGGAAAAAAAAAGAAATAAAGGATTAAAAGAAAGAAGACCTGTTTGATTGACATCTTTACTTTTTAATTAATTCTAACGTAAGGAAACTACTCCCTCTGTCTCTGGTCGGTCTAAGATTTCGAGGCCAAAACAACCGCGAGTGCAAAAGACCAGAACACCCTCATCTATTACCAGCTTTTGCAGGCTTCGTCAGTGCACTACATGGAGCATGCAGGCCACAACGAATAAACAAATTCCAACCAGGTACAAGCTCAGTGTACGGAGTAGACAGGAGAGACCGATGAGACTAAAAAACGTTAGGCGTACAGGGTCTGTTAGATAATAAATGCAATGCGACATCTATTTTGGGACACAATTTGAATCCTTGAATGACGTTCTTTCTGGGACGGAGGGAGTACTTATTGTTGTTGTGCATGGTTAAAAAACGAGTTATGAAAATAAAGGATTAAAGAGTGAAAACAATTTTTTTCTATCAGTTTTGGGTTATTTCCAACCATTTCTAATCTTTTCCAACCTATGCAATGATGCTAATGTGAGGGGTACCAATATTTTCGTCGGGTGAAAAATAGTATTATGAAAACTCGCTCTTTTGTAGTATCGGTTTAATTAGATTTAATAGAAGATTAGCTACCGCACAGAGTTAGTTATAGCACACATAGAAAAATAAATGCCGACTACACATGTTCTAAAACAAGTACTACATGTAACTTGCCACATTGTGTAGAAAATAACATTGATAGATCACTCTTGTTTGACCAAGATTATCACGTCCAAAAAAAACATTTGGTCTATTAGGATCCCTTCCGATATTTATCACGTGCAAAAAAAATACATGATAAAGGTTGACGCATCCAAAAAAGGATACAACATCACGATTGTCACAGCTAATAGGATTGGTAGTTAGATATATGAGGATATTTTGGCTATATGTTTCCTATTTAATAAGTCAATAAATATTTTTTATTATTTAAAACTATTACCTTGTAGGAGGTAATACCATTCAAATCTAATGGTCCATATTTATTTCCGAGTAATATAGCAAAGTCAAGTAAAAAAGGGCGAACTGTTAGTTAATCCACATATAAGGGTGACCATGACTACCGTGCAAAGGGTCATCTGATCATTTCCTGCGTATTAGAAAAAAAAATACATGTGTACCTCAACTCTTTTATTTGTCTAACTTTAACCCTGAAGTGTAAGATCATGTAAATTTAGCACCTCAACTAGCCCTGACCACTACTGGAGAACAGTCCATCAGTCCCGGTTGGAAACCCCCTTCAGTCCCGGATTCCCAACAGGTACTACGGAAGTAGGACTAATGCTCTCAGGCTTTAGTCCCGGTTGTAGAAACCGGGACTGATGGTTAGTAAAAAAGCTGAAAAAATATATTTCCATTAGGTTTCAAACTCAAGACCAATAGCATCACGTGAGATCTATCCAACCACTACAACTCACTGTCATGTGTGACTACGTAGATGATGCTTTTGTTTTATTGTAAGTGTCTGGAAGCCTTTTGTTCCAGTTGGAGAGGTTTTAGTCCGTCTTGATGTTACCAACTGGGACTAAAGGCTACCGTAACACCAAGGCTTTAGTCCGTGCCTTTAGTCCCGGCTGGTAACACCAACACGGACTAAAAGCCTCTCCACGGGGTACCTCATTTCAAACCGGGACTGATTTTTCTATTAGTACTGGCTCCATTTCGTGCTAGGATGGATCTAGGGGACAGATAGTCCATTCTCTAGTAGTGGACACTAGTTTTGGTAGTCTTGAATTTAAATAAGAGAAAAGGCAATTCAACACCTAAAAAATAGGGAACAATCTTTGAGATGTTTTGGTAGATGAGGAATCCCACAAAATAACTAGAGCTCATGAAACAACTACCAGAAACTTTGAACAAAATATTTAATAAGTATGAAAAAGTTTAAAAGAGATTTTGGCTATAACTCAATTTCTGGATGGCCATAGTCACCTTGCCAAGATAATGAATTATTTTCTCACCATTGATGTTAATAAGGCCTGTATAGGATTTTTTTTGAATTTTTAAGCCCTTTTCTTTTTTTATTAATTTTCTTTGAAGTTTCTAAATCTATTTCTTAACCATTAGTTGTCTTTCGGGTTCCATGTGTCCCAAAAAAAAATCTAAAAATGACTCAGATTTATTGACAAATTACTCGGGTTCGTAAATCTTGACTCTGATTTGAGGTTGTTTCACGCCATGCTTGCACTGTTTTGCACCGTATCTACCTGGCTTAGGATCTAAAGACATGTAATTGGTATGCTAGGTATGTTCACTGGTCCTAATTATTATAATATCACTAGATCACCAAAATCATTGGAAAAGAGGAAAGTCTAAGGCATCTGATTTCCAACCTTGAAGTACGAAATCAGACAACTAGGGCCATCAAACTGTCAAAACCGAACAACATACAACTCCATGGGCGGTTTCAGTAGTGTTTTCTTTTTTAAAATAGTAAAATCCTATTTAATCTCTAAAATTCGTTGATTGAGTTAAATTATAAAAATATGAAAAGGTACAAAATTATTTTCTAAAAATATAATATATGAATTGGTGCTCTGTTAGGAGATATTTTGAACTTATTTATTACTATACCAATTTTTTTTTGCTCCAAATATTATATTAGAAATATGAGCAAATAAAATCCACATAATTATATATAGAGTGCTACTGGATAATTATTTTTTAGAATAGTTTATTATTTTTCTAATTTTAAACAAACAAATTCTAAAATTTAGAGATTAAACATGATTTAATTATTTCTTGGGCAGTCTGGCTCATGGGAAATGATATAACGTTTAAGAATTGTAAACCGAAAAAACTTGTTGTATGTGTTTTCAGGGGAGCACACTGGCTCCGGATGTTATAGATGGTGAAGGCTTGTCAGCTGTTAGAGTCATGCACTTTGGAGTTCTTTCCCTCCCATGGCTGTTCGTCTACTTTTCGGATTGGTCAATAGTTTACATTTGTATCGTGCGCTAAAAACATGAGTGATGCTCTACTAATGTGGTCTGATGCCTCCTCGTGAAATGGTCTGAAGCTGGATATTTATCCATTATCTAAAAAAAAAAATTGCCCCTTCAATACTGGGCCACGTTACCAACATGGTGCTGTGCTGTTTGGTTCGCTATTTTTCTCCCCGCGACCGTTTACGCGTGGTTGGGTCACGTTCCTTCGTGTTTGGTTGCGCGCCGCCGGAACAAACAGCGGAGGGATCCGATGCAGGCCTGTGAAAACTCGTTACCACCCATCTCCCCGTGTTATCCATCCCGCTGCCGGCGATTGTTCTCTCCTCACGCGAACCAAACAAAATGCGGTATTCCTTGAGCTGCAACGGATGCCGGCGCTTTGTGATTCCATTAACGCTGCCGGTCCCTTGAAGAAACCAAACAGAGCATAACGTAAGTGGAGCCAGGAAGCGCCGCAAGCTGTTATGTTACAGCGGAAAGAAAAACAAGATTTGTTTGGTTGGTATTTCTGCGCGAGCGTGAAGCAAGTTAGCTAGTCATGCGGGGACGTAATTGGAATCGGCTCCCACCGGAATACGAGCGGTATTGTCGTTGTGAAGGTCCGTATTCGGTGCCGCGTGAAGCGTTTAGAAGCCGCTCGAACCAAACTAGATGGAAGGTGATCGATTAACGCTGTGATCGGCTCCCGCCCCAAATCAATGGAACCAAACAGTATCTATATACTAATACTCAAACGCTTTAGTCTCAAGTTGTCTATATTGGTTTCCAAACTAATACTGACGGTACTATACTGGCCGTGTTCTGTGGTGGCTATCGTTTTCAATCTGTCATGTCTTGGTGGAAAATAGGTCGACAGGGAAGAGAAGCTGTTTTGACTGCCTGGACTGTGTACATAGTGTTAGTGTGATTCCTATGTGTACGAGTTAGTGTACGTACTTAGTGTGGAAATAGTTCATCTCGCTGCATACAAATGTTCGTTCTAAATTTCTAATGCACCATCCCACCGTGCGCTGTTGAGTGTGCTCCTTTCCTGCCCTGCGCTTCTCTGCAGTCTGCCCTGGCCCCTGGGACCGGGCTGGCGCTTGCTCTTGCGTCTCTGTGCTGCCTGGTAGTAAGCATCTCTTTCTTATAATCTGGTTTAATTTGATCAGTCATCGGTTTTTACTTGGAATTTTTCCCAAACCCATTTGTCTTACCCGTTCTGAAGTTCACCTCGTTCTTACCCGTTCTTGTCTGAATCAGGATCTAAGCTCAACATTCCTTGATTTTGATACGATGCTTCGTGCAATTAGAGTACAGTTTCTCGCTGTGCTCATGGTGTGTAGTTCGCATGTCCTCGTCGGCTCCTTCAGTAGTAACTACACAGATAGGCAGGCACTGCTAGAGTTCAAGAAGACAATCAGTGACCCACGACAATCGTTGAGGTCTTGGAACGATAGCGCCGACCTGTGCAGCTGGGAAGGTGTCCGTTGCAGTGTCAAGCACCCACATCGTGTCACTTCTCTTAATCTCACAAGCCAAGGTTTAGTTGGGCAAATCTCTCCTTCCCTTGGAAACCTGACATTCCTAAGAGTTCTTGTCTTATTGGCAAATTCACTTACTGGGGAGATACCACCATCCCTTGGTCACCTGCATCGCCTCCGGTATGTCAATCTGAATAATAACACACTACAAAGAAGCATACCAAGCTTTGCAAATTGTTCCAATCTCCTGGTGCTATGGCTGGAGAACAATAAGCTAGTTGGGGAGACCCCTCTTGATTTGCCTCATAGCCTTAAAAAGCTTTCACTTTTTGACAATAACCTTACCGGAATCATTCCTTCTTATCTTGCAAACATCTCAACACTAATGCACCTTGATTTGGTGGGTAACAACATCGAGGGCAATATACCAGAGGAGTTCACAAAATTGCTAGATCTGCAATTACTGTACTTGGGAGTCAATAAATTGTCAGGTTGTTTCCCACAGCTGGTGCTGAATCTTTCGAATCTAGTTGGATTTGACATTGCTCTCAACGGTCTAAGTGGAGTTGTCCCATCCAATTTTGGAAGCGCCCTACCTAGTCTCCAATATCTGGAATTGGGTGGCAACTTCTTTCATGGGCATATCCCATCTGGATTAAACAATGCTTCCAAGCTATTCCATATTGACTTACCATCGAATAACTTCAGCGGGGTTGTGCCTACCCTCGGTAAACTGTCGAGGCTCTCCATCTTAAATCTTGAGAAAAACAGAATCCACACAAAAAGCATGAAAGACTGGGAGTTTATAAAAAGCTTGGCAAATTGTACTGAGCTGCAACAGTTGTGGTTAGGAAGAAATCTTCTGGAAGGCAAGGTGCCAAACTCATTAGCTAACCTTTCCAATCTACGGTATCTAATGTTTACAGAAAATCAACTATCTGGAGATTTTCCATCTAGTATAGCAAACCTCAACAACCTGATCATGTTATCGTTGCATGGGAATCAATTCAAAGGTGTTGTTCCAGAATGGCTTGGAACTCTCCCAAATCTACAAATAATATACCTAGATAGCAATGGTTTTACAGGGGTCATTCCATCATCCCTTACGAACATGTCTCAATTGGCAGAGCTGTATCTAGATTCGAACCGATTTGATGGACATATACCACCAATCCTAGGAAACTTTCAAATGCTTGAAGTACTAAGCATTCCGGACAACAAACTTGAAGGAAGCATACCAAAGGAGCTCTTTAAAATTCCAAGATTAATGCAGATAAACCTAGGTTTCAACAATCTAGATGGACCACTTCATTCAGATATTGGCATTGCAAAACAACTTATTTATTTGCAACTTTCATCAAATAAGCTATCTGGAGAAATTCCTAATACATTGCAAAACTGTGACAGTTTGGAAGACATCGAGTTGGACCGTAATGTTTTCAATGGAAGTATCCCCACTTCATTAGGCAACATAACTAGCCTACTAAATATGAACTTGTCGCACAATAACTTGACGGGACCAATACCAGTATCCCTTAGCAGCCTGCAGCTTGAGCATTTAGATCTGTCATTCAACAACCTAGAAGGAGAGGTGCCAACAAAAGGAATATTCAGTAATGTAACTGCCATACGGATTGATGGAAACCTAGGGCTTTGTGGTGGGAAACTGGAGCTTCACCTGCTTGCATGTGCTGCCATTGCTTTGAATTCAAGAAAGCACAAGCACTTTACTTTTAAAAAAATTATGATCCCATTAGCCATCATCTTGCCACTTGCTATAATCGTATATGTGGTGCTGCTCTGGAAAAGAAAACAAAAGAGATATCCCATATCTTTGAATTCATTTGGCAGCAAAATTCCCAAAGTTTCATATCATGATCTTTCTAGAGCAACTGAGGGGTTCTCTGAATCTAATTTAATTGGCCAAGGGAGATACTCTTCTGTATATCGAGGAATCCTATTCCAAGACAGAACCATGGTTGCTGTGAAAGTTTTCAACCTAGGGACAAAAGGAACACAGAAGAGCTTTATTGCGGAATGTAATGCTTTGAAAAATATAAGGCATCGCAATCTAGTCCCTATAGTGACCGCATGCTCAAGTATTGATTTGAAGGGAAATGACTTCATGGCCTTAGTATATCAGTTCATGCAACAAGGTGACTTGAATTTGTTACTATATTCAACTCGAGATGATGCAGGAACTTCAGCTTCCAACAACCACATCACACTAGCTCAAAGGTTATGCATTGTGGTCAACGTCGCGGATGCATTGGAATACCTTCACCACAATAACGAAGGCACTATCGTTCATTGTGATCTAAAGCCCAGCAACATTCTTCTGGATGACAATATGGTAGCTCATGTTGGAGACTTTGGTCTTGCAAGGTTCATTGATTCTGGAGCTTCATCTTTTTCCGGTGTGGTCTCAACTTCTTCAATCGCTATAAAAGGAACAGTTGGTTATGTTCCTCCTGGTAATGCCAATTTTCGTAATATGTTTTTTCCCCTTGTACTTTTACTTTTTTTTTACTGAACCAGCATTGTTTGTGATCTACAGAGTATGCAACTGGTGCGGATGTTTCAAGTTCTGGGGATGTTTACAGCTTTGGAATTATTTTACTCGAAACATTGTTGCGGAGGAGGCCTACTGATGACATGTTCAGACATGGGTTGGACATTGCAAGATATGTTGCCATGAATTTTCCTGACAGGATAATACAGATTGTAGATGCTGAAGTACTTGAAGAGCGTCATGATTCATTGCCACATACTTCAGAGCCCATGAAGGAGAAAATCATGGAGTGTTTACTTTCAGTGCTCAATGTTGGACTTCGCTGTGCAAATCCATCTCCAGATGAGCGCATGGACATGAGAGAGGTGGCTGCAAAGCTACACCACATTAAGGAGTCCTTTTTTAGTCAGCTACTGGAATCTGAGGTAATACTATTCAGTTCATTGATGATTGGGTATTGTATAGACTCCGAAATAGTGCTAGTTGTATCTTATTCCGATCATTTGGTCTTGCAGGGTGTGTAAGCTTTTTCCTGATGTGGAAAGAAATATAGCAGATCTGTTGATATCTCTTCTAGTTGTAGCTGAAATAATGTCTAAAATGTCAACCAGATAATCAGAGGAAGTATTGGTGAGACCCAGATTGCAAGAGAAGCTAGCAGAGTACTAGCTAGGCCCTTATTGAAGACGAAGCAGAGCTGGCAAACTGAGGCTTGTTTAACTATTTGAACCTGGAACACAGCTTGTGTTTTGTGATTCCTTTGCGTTTGGAGTTTCGATTTTCTTGATTTAGCTCATAATTAAGTTTTTTTTGCACGGAGGTCTGGTCTAGTATATCTATATCTATACCTGTAACCGCTTAATTCCTATATTTACCCATAGTTATCCCTGTGAATGTCAGAGATCGCCAGAATTGCAAGCTCCAGTTGCCGCCTTGCCGGTGACCTCGGCCCTGCACACGAAACTCACGGAAAATAACACTCGCGGAACATCATCTTGTTTTTGGTACCGCGAACAGCATACGCCATTTTTCGTCTTTCCGATTTGTATTGCATAGATAGAAGGGAAAAGTCCATTTTACAACATTGAATTGGTTAAGAAATCCGGTTTTCAATATTGTTAAACCGAACAACCCGCACCCTTAAACTGGCGAGAAAGTCTGATTTTCAACCTCGAAAGCGGTTTTGAAAGCGGTTTTGCTAACGTGACAAAATCATCATTACACTCCAAAACGAGGGTATAAACACCAAAGCTCCAAAAATAACTATCCCAGTAGCCATAGTGCTGGTATTTGCAGCTGTGTTTGCTGTTTTGTTGTTCCGGACGCAAAAGCAGAAGACAAAGGCTGTTTCTTTACCTGCTTTTGGTGGATTCCCCAGAATTTCTCACAGTGATCTTGTTAGAGCAACAGAGGGCTTTGCAGCATCAAATCTAATTAGTCAGAGAACATATGGTTCTGTTTATCAAGGGAAACTATTTCACGATGGAAAACCGGTTGCCATCAAAGCATTTGGTCTAGGGACAAGAGAAGCACAAGAGAGCTTCATCACAGAGTGTAGCGCATTGAGAATTGTGCGGCACCGCAATCTTGATCCTATCCTAAATGCATGCTCAAGTATCTTACTATTACTGATTAGAGGCTCTTTTTGGAGTCTTCGCGTTAATCCTCACAAAACGCACCAGAAAAAAAGATAAATTCTAAAAATTCTCACAAAAATCAAAAACATCCGACCATCAATTGGCAAATTGGAATATTAATAGCCATTAGATCTGTTTTCTAAGTAATTGCCCACCTCTGTCATTATGAAAGATTTTGAGTTCAATTCTCAACGAAAACAAATTTCATCTTTTTTTACAGTTTTTTCCCATTTTCATTTTATTTTCTAAGTAATTACCCACCTCTGCCATTATAAAAGGTTTTGAGTTCAATTCTCAACGAAAACAAATTTCTTCTTTTTTTTTTGCAGATTTTTCTATTTTTAATTTATTTTCTAAGTAATTACCCACCTCTGCCATTATGAAAGATTTTGAATTCAACTCTCAACACAAAAGCAAATTTCTTCTATTTTTGGAGGATTTTTCCATTTTCAAATTTACTCCCACTTTTTGTCAAATTTTTCCCAATTACAAATTTACACTACTAAATGATCCCATAACTTTTTTTTCATAAAGATGTTAGAAACTTTTCTATGAAAAATATTTTGTGCCTAATCTTGCTATTACTAATTAGAGACTCCTTATTAATCCTCACAAAATGCGCGAAATAAAAGATAAAATCATAGAAATTCTACCCTCTCATCGATATTGCAGATTAAAATTTTAATAGCCATTAGATTTGTTTTCTATGTAATTAACATTTCGTCATCCATTATGTAGCTCTAATAATATATCTTTTTCTAGGAAGAAGATAAATCTAAAAATTCTCACAAAAATCAGAAACATCCCGTCATCCATCACGTAGCTCTAATAACAGTAGTCATTAGATCTATTATAGTTTCTAAAAAATTATCTACCATGACATTATGAAAGATAAAATAAAATAATCTGCCAAATTTGTATAAAAATTGCCCATCAGGCCATTATGAAATATGAATTACATAACCCCTTAAATTTGCATTAAATTACCTACCATACCATTATAAAATACGAATTAAAATAATCCCTTAAATTTGCATATAAATTACTCAACATGCCATTATAATTAAAAGATAGATTAAAATAAGCCCTAAGTATGCATATAAATTACCCAATATGCTATCATAAAATATAAATTAAAATAATTTCTAAATTTGCATATACATTGTCCACAATGATATTACAAAAGATGAATTAAAACAATCAGCTCTAATATTATTATAGATTAAATTTATATCCTTTAAAACTCTAACCCGTGCGAGAGCACGGGTTGATTGACTAGTTGATTCCAATGGAAATGTTTTCAAAGCATTGGTAAATGAGCTCGTGCCACGTGGAGACCTGCATAACTTACTGTGCGCCGTTGGAGTCAGGGAAGGCTCTTCATCATCATGTTTGAATTACATTTCATTGGCTCAAAGATTAAGCATCATGGTAGATGTATCAGATGCTAGCTTTGACATATCTACACCATAACCACAAAGGAACCATTGTACATTGTGATCTGAAACCAAGCAACATTCTTCTGGATGATAATATGGTAGCTCATGTTGGAGACTCTGGACTAGCGAGGTTCAAATTTGATACAGCCGCATCATCACCTTTTGTGAATTCAACTCCACTTGTTCAGTTGGAATCAATGGAACAATTGGATACATTGCTCCAGGTACAGTCCCTTTTTCATATCGTGTTTTCCTACTAAATAATGATGAATTCCATGATTCCTACAATATCTTACTTCAACCAGATTTTCCTATATGTGATATACAGAATGTGCTGCGGATGGTCAAGTGTCAACTGCAACTGATGTTTATAGCTTCGGCGTTATTCTACTCGAGATGTTTATCCGCAAACGCCCAACAGATGACATGTTCAAAGATGGAATGAGCATTGCAAAGTTAGTAGCGATCAACTTCCCTGATAACGTGTCGCAGATCGTTGACCCTCAGCTGCCGCAAGAGTTAGGCCACAGCAGGGATATCCCAGACACTATGAGGAGCAGAGGACCACAGGTTCTGCAGTCTGTGTTGATGTCATACCCCAAATTTTCCAATTTGGAATGTGACACTTTTGGCTTGAATTAATACAGTGAATTTCTTGAATATTTAAAAATTTTGTGAAGCAGTTATATATTTACATAGATATTTAGTGTAGGAAATAATTATTTTGTAAAGAGAACAAATATAATCTATGTTATAATAATATATGTGTTGCATTCATGCTGGTTCACATGATGTTTTTGAGTGATAAAGATTTTCTAAATGAGTTTAAACTACAAGTAACCTTTTCTAGGAACTTTCTAGATTTTTCTAGAAGCTTTTCCTGTTTTCCGTAGAGCACAATCCATTTATTGGAAGCTCTTAAGAACCTTTCCATGAGCTCCAAATATTTTATTTGGGTTCATTAGGTCCAAAACTATTTCTAGGATTTTTCCTAAAATTTTTGAGACCGTCGGCATATTTTTCGGACTTCAAGTATTGATTCTAGACTTATCTATAATTATTTTAATTCCGAAAATAAATAATTCCGAATTTACTTGGGCTTTCTCCATTTAAATATGCCGGAATTTTAATAAACCCCGAAAGCCCATTTATGGGTTCTCTAATGGGCTTTAAGCTCATTAAGCCCATTAGTGGAGGTGGAAGGTGCAAATCAATTAGTACCATATTGCTAGTTGACGCGCATTTACCGGCTCCTCTCCCTATATAATAAACCCAACCCCTCCTCTAAACGGCACATAAAAATATAGACTACTCTATGGAGGTCCGGAAGTTTGGGAGCCCTAAGATAGTCTATAGCTTTTCTCCAACTCCGACGAGTGTCTCCATTGCCGGTAAACTTTTTATATCTTTCTTCTTTCTTTATATTTCTCTCATCTGTGTTGTGCCGCCGTCTCGAACCAGGGCAGCTCACCATCATCCTGTTCCTGTCCTACTAGGCACCACAGGACTCCATGCACGACGTATATGTGCTGCGCTGGCCGGCCATCCACCGGAAGTCTCACGTCTCCAACATCGCGTTGCCCTGCCCTGCCCCGTCGACTCTATCCCTGGCCTGTCCACCACTTGCTGTCGTGCGCGTGGTCTCCTGAAGCCCCAACGCCCTGCTGCTGCCTGCTGTTCTGGCCTGCCCAGTGCCTTGCTCGATCCTCCATCCAGGCCATGTACTCGAGCTCCTTCCAGCACACATGAACGTTCAAGCTAGCCGGCGAGGAAGACTCCTGCGACTTGGACTCCAGAGAAGCTAGCTACCAGATGAGTTCCCGTACGTGCAAGCTGTAGGATCGGACCAACACAAGATCAAAGCCCCTGCTGCATGCAACATCAGCAGGTCAGAACCAGACACGGAGATGCATCTGGTGAAGAAGAGGGGTCGCGAAACCAGATGGTAATCATCCGTATATATATCCTGCGAGTTATGACAACCTTGCATCTCAACACAGCAAATCCTTTTGATTCCTTTAGTCTGATCTAATTCATACCTTTCAGCGGATCGAATCCCAAACTTTGGCCAATTCATGAGTACTGTTCTTTGAACCCCATGAATCTTGATCTGCTTCAGCTCCTAAGGTATACTGTTAATCATGTCCACGCGCATCGATCCTTAATCTTCTGTATCCAATTCGTTTTAACTCTATTTTATGCCATTCATGCTGCGTTAGTCCCGTAACGATGATACCTATACTTTAGTTTTCATGTTTATCTTACTTATGTGTTTCTGTTTTTAAATATAAATATTAATTGGGTTAATGCTATTCTCATTATTCTTGTATAAATAAAATCAATTTAGGGTTTAACCTCTAGCCTTTTGTTATTAAACATTAAAGTGAATAATACCAACCTTAATGTGCTTTGTTTAATAACTTGTTTAGTATAAACCCGACGCATGTCACGCTCCGATTAGATGCTTACATGGTATCTTTTGTAACTAAATATTTAACCGGTTTAATCTATATGAAATATCTTGAATAAAATGTGACTAGCTTTAAATACGGTTTTTAATCCAAATCTAATCTGAATTAATTCCAACAGAGATGTTTCTCCGAAATATCCTGCATATGTTATTTATTAATTAAAATAAACCCAACATATAGGTCTTTATGTGTTTAATAAGAAAATCTTCCGTTAGTTGTATCTTTCCAACGGTAGCTCCGTTTTCAGCGTTTCTTGCGCTCTCCTAACTGTGCAACGAGCCCTCTCTTTTAACATGTTTTATAAAGCTTTTCTTTTGATTGGTGTATTGTTTCTTATGCATGTATGATTGTCTGTCTTGTATGTCGTTTGTGTTGTCACGTATAGAACGAGTATCATACGCGAGAGTGAATGTCGAGTTTTTCAAGATCTACAGCTGAAGAATTCCTTGAGCAGCTATATATACTTGGGAATAAAGGCAAGTATTCTTTGACCTATGTCCTATTTACATTAACTACACAATCTAGAGGCCAATTTGATTGCTCCTAATAAGGATGACTAGCTTCATATACCATTACATGTCTATGAAACTTGGGATGGGCTGTGATGTGTAGATTAATGCTACCGCTCAACATATTTTCATGTTGCTAATCTTGATTAATTGATGATGCAATGATGATGAAAGTTTGGTTATTTAGCAACATGGAGACTTGAGCATGTTTTGTTGGTTTTGCTCAAGTACTTCACCCTAAGGATCGGTTCGCCGAGCGACCACCCAGGAAAACAGTGCAACCACAAGAGATGGAATGGGACATCCTTGACTGATTAATTAGATGAACTAGAGTTTTGGCCTGCTTCCCTGAAACATGGCGTATGAGGGGTCTGGGGGATATGGGACTTTGCCCTTTGCCAATGTGGTGCAGTTTGACTGTCACCCTTTGGAACGGAACTCTCATATCTTTAGTTAACTGGAGTAACCTGTAACGGGCATGCCATGACTCTAGGAATTCTTTGTAAAGGTCTCGTAATGAAACCCTGCCGATTCATCAAAGGATAGTGAATATATGGGGTTTGGCCACCTCTTGGCATATGGGAATCATGACTTGTGGGTAAAGATGTACAACCTCTCGAGAGTGTTTAAAACTGATATATCAGCCGTGCTCACGGTTAAGAGCGGCCTGGACCCTCACAGATTAGAGTTTTCAAAGAAAATGGCTCATGATGATAATGGTGATGACAGTGATGATGACAGTGGTGATGATTATAATGGTGACAGTTACGACAATGGTTGATACTCAATTATTTTATTTACTTATAATATTTCAGTTATGGGATGGGTTATGCTAATCATTGCTAGTAATAAAACTTGACCAACTAAAAGCAACCGCTATGCCTGTCCACTATAAAGCTAGTCCACTTTTATCCTAAACGGAATACTTGCTGAGTGCGCCATGTACTCACCCTTGCTATCCCAAACCTATAGTTCTTCTCTATACAAGTTGATGATGATATGAAGACGAAGTGGATCCAAAAGTTTACAATGTGTTTAGGCGTACGTGCCCCCAGTCAACCTTCCTGTGAAGATGGAGTTCCGCTACGAGATAGAAGTTCCGCTATACTCTGATATATTGACTTTTGTGTCAAATGTAAGTTTTATACGCTTATATAATGCACTGTCTATTGATATTCACTGATGAAGTCGGCTGTATGTGTCGAAAATAGATCCTGGGCACACATACGGTGTCATCTGGTTTTGTTTCTAAAACCGGGTGTGACAGTTGAGCATTGGACTCTGTTGCACCAATACTTCCCCTAACGAGCGCGTTAGCATGCATGAGGTGGCCGCCAAACTCCATGGGATCCAGGATGCATATCTTAGAGGAAATTAATCGATGCTTTCCATCCCAACCCTAATCCTTCACCGCATTTATCTATGCGATGAATAGTATTGAGGGGAATCCCAATGAGTTTGCAAACTCACTGGTCGGGACTCAATCCTTTGCGCTGTGAAGGATCTTGTTGTCAGCTCAGTCTCCACAGACCATCCTGAATCTTGTTGTATAGTTGAACTTTAAATTTGTGCAAACGATGTTTCTGGTGTTGTCCCATCCAGTATAGTAAGCCTGGGGTCACCAGGAGGGGCAAAAGTAGTGCATTCGCACTATTCCAACTACCCTTCTCTCTGTGCGCAAACAGTATTTCGCACCTCCATATGCCCTGTCTGGTGACCCCGGTCTAACTCTAAACTTAATTACCACGATGGCGATGTATTTGAGACTTGTGCCTAAGATGTACCCAAGATTACATGTAAGTACGCAACTCAGTATCCTATTATAAGCCTTCGTCGTAATGTCATCTTTAATTTAAGCTGATTTCAAGTTAGGGTATTAATAAATTGTTACACTTAATCATGCTGACTAGGTCGTCTTGCACACCAATAATCCACCACAATAGCCAGGTGCGGTGGCTGTGGTTTTTTTTTTGGCAGCTTTTGGGTGCAGCAATTCGTGGACTACGTACCACTGGCTCTAGAGGACATTGGGAGCCTCAAGAGTCTACTTGACCAGATCGGCCAACAAACGGCTCTTGACGTTGACGGTCTTGAGTCTTGCTGACCACAATTGCGTAATAGATGGGAAGAAGAAGTTTCCATCCTATCTAGAGCGCGAATTGGTGCACGACGATGAGTGCTTTCACATTGGCAAAATGACAAAATTGGACCATGCATGTTGCGTGCTTGCCATGGTACGCCGAAAGAGACGGGACTGCTGGTAGGTTATAGCTAGGGTCGACTCGGGGCTGGAGCTAACCATGGCCCCTCGTACACTCCGCAGCATTCGACTGCGACTGCGGCTCACACCATTAGGGCCCTGTTTGGTACAGATTTTTCTGACCACACTTTTTTTTTCCACAACTGTACAAATAAGCGAAAAGCGCGGTCAAAATAAACGGGTTTGGTCTCGCTTTTGCTTCCCAGTACAAATGAGTGCTGTGCAAAGAAGCTCGGCTAGAAAAAGCTGAAAAAAACGCTCCGTTTGGCTACTAGTTCCGACTTATTTTGACCATAAGCACCAAATAAACTATACCAAACAGGGTCTAGCTGAACTCTGGAGCAGCGTGTGTATATATATATATATATATATATATATATATATATATATATATAGCATAGCATGTGACGACTACTAGCCAGTATATATGTGAGGACCTAGAGACCGAGCCCCAGTATTAATAAACTGGTAGGAGAAATTAAAGGTTATTAACTACAGTGCTTAAGATTTCTCGCGCGCGGTCGTCGTCTACCCCTCGCCAAAAGGACGAAATACTGTGCCAGGTACAATTATTGAAAAATAAAAGGACGAGCTACTGTGGCAACAGTAAAAGCATACAGGAGGCGTGAATTATTGAAGCCATCCCTTAGCGACGAAGGAAGGCCTGGCTCGGCTATAAAACGCAGCACCGGGCAGCAGCTGAAGACATGAAAGAAGAGCATCCGAACATCGAAGAAAATCCGCATCGCCTCACATCCACAAGACAACCACAATCCACATCCACTCACCACCCACCTTGTAATGCTAGTAGTATTAGCATAAGGAATAAAGCCGTGGAGCATCCAGGCATCGTTTGTAAGGTAATCTAAGTTTGTGCTAAGTGCTTGGGGTTTTCCGAAAGGGAAAGCCGTATGTAAGCTGTGTTTGTGGAAATGAAGTAATTTTCCTTTGAAAATCCCTGCTGTCATTTTAGTCCGCGTATATGGGGAGTGTTTATGTGCTAGGGATCCTATAGGAGAAACCTCTGCGTTTGATGCTCTCGTTTAGCCCGGAGTTGTGGCGCCTGAGAGCCGTGTCCGCGGAGAAGTGTTCCCTTTGGGTGGAACTGCCTAGGGAGACGACATAACCTCGCCTCGTATGCACAGACTGGGGATAGTTTGGGAAAGATTAGCTACTTCTGAAGCAAACCTGTTCATCGTACGGTGAGTACCGAGTAGGACTAAGTAAGCATAGGAGCACAACCCGACCGAATATTTTTGGTCTCGCCAGCCTGCCAAAGATCCTGAGAAACATAATATTACCAAAGAGTTAATACCCGTTTAACATAATCACGAAAGCGACGTTCGTATCTCATGCTGAAGACTGAGCCAAGTGGGAATAGTGAGTTTCCACCATTGCATGCGCTTAATATAATCTTGAAAGCGACGTTAGAATTCATCCTGAAGAATTGGAGTAGTGGGAATAGTAATCTTCCACCATTGCATGCAAGAGTGGAAGTGCTCCCTGAGTACTCATCCGCTATTCATATCTTGAATAGTAACCGAACGAATTTGAATAGTAGCAGAGCGAATTTGAATAGTAAAAAGAATTTGAATAGTACCAGAGCGAATTTGAATAGTTCCAGTTCGCGTTCATATCTTTTGTTGCTCTGTGTTTCGGTTTTCTCCTGGGATTTCGCAGCCTCACTTCCCTCCGCCGTTCGCCGCCCCCGTCTCAACACACTGGTATCAGAGGCTGGTTTATATTTTTAAGCTGTTAATTATATCTGATTTATATTTTTAAGTTAATATTTATATATTTTAAGTTGTCAGTTATCTAGTTATATCCAAAGTTGTGTCTGTTCAATATCTTAAGTACCTGTTTAATATTTTATCTATTCAGTTATTTTGTGCAAGCTTTAAATTTTAGTTATATTTAGAAAGTTTGTTATATTTTATGGAAGTCATATATCTTAAAACTAGAAGTCTGAAGTTATCATCAGTCATCATTGAAAAACTCAAGTATTTGAACTTAGAAATCAATACAAGTAAGATTATAAATACCAAAGAAAATATTAATATAGGGCGAAAGATGAATCAAAAGAATAGAAGGCATAGTGTGTGTGAATCTATGGAAACAGTAGATATAGACAATGAAATTAAGCATTATGAAATAAAATTAAAAAAGGCATCAGATGAATACAATAGCTCTATGATATGTGAATGGGGTAAAATAAGAGAAAAGGAAGTTTATTTTCTCAGAGAAATACAAAGGCTAAAGAAGTTAAAAAGAGAAAAAGAGTTGAACATTAAGAATTCAGAAGAAAAGAAAGTTGTAACCAATATAGAAATAAAGAAAGATGTGGTAAGATCAATTAGTCCTATAGAAATAGAAAAGATTGTAAATAATAAAAACAAAAATCATAATAACAATAATAGCATAAGTGAGGAAGAACAATGAAATATAAATAATAAGTTGTTATTAGAAAGTCAAGAAGAAGTAGAAAATAAGTTAAGAGAAGAATGTAAGAATAATCTTAATAAAGAAAATTATGTTAAAGAAGTAGAGTTAGGAAAAGAAATTCAAGAGAAACCAAATAAAGAAAATAATGCGAAGGAAGAAGAGGTTAAATTAGATGAAGAAAGAGAAGATAAAGAGATTAAAGAAATATATAAAGAAACTATAGATTCAATTGGCAAAGGTGAACAGTGGGATATAAACGATAAACTGTTGGTAGAAAGCTACGAAGAAATAAATAATTTAAGCAAAGAAGAGTTAGAGTTAATAGATGCTTTCTCAATTGAAATAATGAATCAAGAAGATTGTGAACATGATTGGATTAAAGGAAGAGTAGACTTTAACATAAAGTGTGCCTTTTGTATATATTATCCCAACCAAGAAAATAGATTTACTTGTGCTAGTTGTTTAAAACAAGCATGTGCTTCATGTTTAAAATCTAACAATCAAAGATGGAAAGCAGAAATAGAAGTAGAACCTGAAGATAAAATGCTATCAACAAGAGTCAGAATTTTAGAAAATATAATAAATAGATTAGAAGTAGAATTAGAAGAATTAAAATATAAGTTAGATCAAGATAAAAATAATGACAAGCAACCAAATGAGGCTATAAGTAATACTGAATTAAAAGACCAGTTGATTACGATAAAAGACAACAAAGGAAACAAGCTTATACAATTAAAAGATGTCATAACAAGTTTTGGTAGTAAATATATAGTCAAATTACCATTTAAAGAAATTTTAGGAATAAGGATTCCTATAAAGATAATATTAAAGAATAATATTACTTATAAAATATTGGCTTTAGTAGATACAGGATGCACAAAGAATATAATACATGACAAATATTTTATAAGATGTCCAGAAATAGTCCATACAATAGATGAAGATAAAGCAGAAACCTCTACAGATATGTCTGGAATAAAAAAGATTCATAACCAATTAGCATATAATATTGAAGCACAAATAAATGGAACAAAATATATAATTGATGAAATCACAATAAGAGACTTATCTATGATACATGATGAAATGATTATATGGTTAAGATTCTTGCAGCGTTCATGTCAAACCACATTCATACATGAGCAAGGTATTACATTTATTCCTCGTCAAGATAATATTCATTATATTTCAGAAGTTAAAAAACATGGAAGAGCTCATCATTTAGAAAATTCTTACAGTAATACGATTGACGCTAGTATAGCTGGATTAGAAATTGAAGATTTAAGTGGGAGCATAGAAGATTTTTATATAGAACATTCATGTATAGAATATTTTGGTTTGCAAGCCTTTGCTCTAAATTGGTACAGAGATATAAAGTCTAAAAAAGATATAGAAAAGATTGTGCAGAGACTAGAAGATATTCAAATAATTGGAGAAATACCCATGAAGCATTGGGATAAAAATTCTATATTATGCAAAATAAATATAATAAATCCAGATTATATAATAAAAACAAGTCCAATAAAAACTACACTAAAAGGCATAGAAGAATTTAAGATGCATATTGAAGAATTGTTAAAATTAGGAGCAATAAGAGAAAGTAGAAGTCCTCATAGGTCTGCAGCCTTTGTAGTAACAAATCATGCTGAAATAGCAAGAGGAAAATCAAGAATGGTTATTAACTACAAAAGACTTAATGATAATACAGTAGATGATGCATTCAATATACCTAATAAACAAGAATGTATCAATAGGATACAAGGTAGCAAATGGATCAATAGGATACAAGGTAGCAAATACTTTTCAAAATTTGACTTGAAAGCAGGATTTTAGAAAGTAAAAATGGCAGAAGAGTCTATAGAATGGACAGCCTTCACGTGTCCTCAAGGTCACTTTGAATGGCTTTGTCATACCTTTAGGATTAAAAAATGCGCCTGCTTTATTTCAAAGAAAAATGCAAAATATATTTAATGAGAATCAAGAATTTATATTAGTTTATATAGATGATTTATTAGTTTTCTCAAAAATCTATAAAGAGTATATAGCCCATCTTGAAGTATTTTTTAGAAAGGTAGAACAAAACGGGCTGATTCTATCTAAAAAGAAAATGGAAATTTGCAAGGAAAAAATAAAGTTTCTAGGTCATGAGATCGGAAAAGGCAAAATATATTTGCAAGAGCATATTGCTAAGAAAATACTACAATTTCCTGATGTTATGAATGACAAAAAGAAATTGCAGGAGTTCCTTGAAATGGCAGGAGTTCGTATGAAAATATTCAGCAAGATTGTTTAATATTGATAGCATGTAACCTTTTTCTTCTCTTTAATGATTATATTGGTACCAGAAATTGTCTAGTATACATTCTTGGACTTCATCTAATATTATATGATCTTTTGGTCTGAACTTATATGAATTTGGTGGGAATATTCTTAACTTATTATTTTCTGACCCAAACGTAAAGGTTTCAATTCCATTGAAACTAATTCCCTTCTTCATTCTTGCGAGATAGAAGATCGTGAAAATATATCAGGCAAACTATTATATTTTTCTTTTATATGCTTGAATATTAATTTATAGCCATTTCCAGTAATAATGTCTTCAAACAAGACCCATATTCTGGTTGAACTTTTCTTACTATTTATTTGTTTGTAATACCTACATATTGCTTCACAGTCTGTTCTTACCATAAATTCTTTAAAACCGAGATACAATCTAAAATCATTTATTGCATTATTGATTGCTAATATTTCTCTATCAGTATTATTTACTGCCTTCAACTTATAGCTTCCAGAGGCATATCTACGTATCTTTTCTTCAGCTTTTGGAGAATATTTATTGGGTTTTTGTTTTAATATTGCACCACATCCTAATTTAGATGCATCTGTTTCAATAATGAAATAATAATCATCTAAAGGTAATTCTAAAGGTTTTAGGTCTTTTACCCTTTCTTTTATGGGTTTTACTAACTTTATATTTTCTGAATTAAAATATTTTGACCATTTTTTCTCAATTTTGCATATAGCGGTCCTGCTAACTTTGCTAAATTATCTATATAATTTCTAGCATAATTTACTATTCCAAGGAACTCCTACAATTTATTTTTGTCATTCATAACATCAGAAAATTGTAGTATTTTCATAGCAATATGCTCTAGCAAATATATTTTGCCTTCTCCAATCTCATGACCTAGAAACTTTATTTTTTCCTTGCAAATTTCTATTTTCTTTTTAGATAGAATCAGCCCGTTTTGTTCTACCTTTCTAAAAAATACTTCAAGATGGCTATATGCTCTTTATAGGTTTTTGAGAAAACTAATAAATCATCTATATAAACTAATATAAATTCTTGATTCTCATTAAATATATTTTGCATTTTTTTTTGAAATAAAGCAGGGGCATTTTTCAATCCTAAAGGCATGACAAGCCATTCAAAGTGACCTTGAGGACACGTGAAGGCTGTCCAATCTATAGACTCTTCTGCCATTTTTACTTGCCAAAATCCTGCTTTCAAGTCAAATTTTGAAAAGTATTTGCTACCTTGTATCGTATTGATCCATTCTTGTTTATTAGGTATATTGAATGCATCATCTACTGTGTTATCATTAAGTCTTTTGTAATTAATAACCATTCTTGTTTTTTCTCTTGCTATTTCAGCATGATTTTTTACTATAAAGCCTGCAGACCTATGAGGACTTTTACTTTCTCTTATTGCACCTAATTTTAACAATTATTCAATATGCATCTTAAATTCTTCTATGTCTTTTGGTGTAGCTTCTATTGGACTTGTTTTTATTATATACTCTGAATTTATTTTATTTTGTATGATATAGAATTTTTATCCCAATACTTCATGGGTATTTCTCCAATTATTTGAATATTTTCTAGTCTCTGCACAATCTTTTCTATATCTTTTTTAGACTTTATATCTCTGTACTAATTTGGAGCAAAGGATTGCAAACCAAAACATTCTATACATGAATGTTCTATAATCCAGCTATACTAGCGTCAATCGTATTACTGTAAGAATTTTCTAAATGATGAGCTCCTCTATGTATTTTAACTTCTGAAATATAATGAATATTATCTTGATGAGGAATAAATGTAATACCTTGCTCATTTATGATTGTGGTTTGACATGAACGCTGCAAGAATCTTAACCCTATAATCATTTCATCATGTATCATAGATAAGTCTTTTATTGTGATTTCATCAATTATATATTTTGTTCCATTTATTTGTACTTCAATATTATATGCTAATTGGTTATGAGTCTTTTTGATTCCAGACATATCTGTAGAGGTTTCTGCTTTATCTTCATCTATTATATGGACTATTTCTGGACATCTTATAAAATATTTGTCATGTATTATATTCTTTGTGCATCCTGTATCTACTAAGGCCAATATTTTATAAGTAATATTATTCTTTAATATTATCTTTATAGAAATCCTTATTCCTAAAATTTCTTTGAATGGTAATGTGACTATATATTTACTACCAAAACTTGTTATGACATCTTTTAAATGTATAAGCTTGTTTCCTTTATTGTCTTTTATCGTAATCAACTGGTCTTTTAATTCAGTATTACTTATAGCCTCATTTGGTTGCTTGTTATTATTTTTATCTTGATCTAACTTATATTTTAATTCTTCTAATTCTACTTCTAATCTATTTATTCTATTTTCTAAAATTCTGACTCTTGTTGATAGCATTTTATCTTTAGGTTCTACTTCTATTTCTGTTTTCCATCTTTGATTGTTAGATTTCAAACATGAAGCACATGCTTGTTTTAAACAACTAGCACAAGTAAATCTATTTTCTTGGGTAGGATAATATATACAAAAGGCACATTTTATGTTAAAGTCTCCTCTTCCTTTAATCCAATCATGTTCACAATCTTCTTGATTCATTATTTAAACTGAGAAAGCATCTATTAACTCTAACTCTTCTTTGCTTAAATTATTTATTTCTTCATAGCTTTCTACCAACAGTTTATCGTTTATATCCCACTGTTCATCTTTGCCAATTGAGTCTATAGTTTCTTTATATATTTCTTTAATCTCTTTATCTTCTCTTTCTTCATCTAATTTAACCTCTTCTTTCTTCGCATTATTTTCTTTATTTGGTTTCTCTTCAATTTTTTTTGCTAACTATACTTCTTTTACATAATTTTCTTTATTAAGATTATTCTTACGTTCTTCTCTTAACTTATTTTCTACTTCTTCTTGACTTTCTAATAACAACTTATTATTTATATTCCATTGTTCTTCCTAACTTATGCTATTATTGTTATTATGACTTTTGTTTTTATTATTTACAACATTCTCTATTTCTATAGGACTAATTGATCTTACGACATCTTTTTTTATTTCTATATTGGTTACAACCTTCTTTTCTTTTGAATTCTTAATGTTCAACTCTTTTTCTCCTTTTAACTTCTTTAGCCTTTGTATTTCTCTGAGAAAATAAACTTCCTTTTCTCTTATTTTACCCCATTCCCATATCATAGAGCTATTGTATTCATCTGATGCCATTTTTAATTTTATTTCATAATGCTTAATTTCATTGTCTATATCTACTATTTCCATAGATTCACACACACTATGCCTTCTATTCTTTTGATTCATCTTTCACCTTATATTAATATTTTCTTTGGTATTGATTATCTTACTTGTATTGATTTCTAAGTTCAAAAACTTGAGTTTTTCAATGATGACTGATCTTTGCTAAATTTTTAAATATGATAAATTTCAGACTTCTAGCTTTAAGATATATGACTTGCACAAAATATAACAAACTTTCTAAATATAACTGAAATTTAAAACTTGCACAAAATAACTGAATAGATAAGATATTAAATAGGTAATTAAGATAGGCACAACTTTAGATATAAACTAGATAACTGACAACCTAAAATATAAACCAGATATAAATATTAACTTAAAAATATAAACCAGATATAATTAACAGCTTAAAAGTATAAACCAGGCTCTGATACCAGTGCGTTGAGACGGGGGCGGTGAACGGCGGAGGGAAGTGAGGCTGCGAAATCCCGAGAGGAAACCGAAACACAGAACAACAAAAGATATGAACGCGAACTGGAACTATTCAAAATACTCTGTTACTATTCAAATTCTTTTTACTATTCAAATTCGCTCTGCTACTATTCAAATTCAGCAATATAAAAAGTGGATGAGCACTCAGGGAGCACTCCACTTCTTTGCATGCAATGGTGGGAGATTACTATTCCCACTACTCCAATTCTTCAGGATGTATTCTAACGTCGCTTTAAAGATTATATTAAGCGGGTATTAACTCTTCGGTAATATTATGTTTCTCAGGATCTTTAGCAGGCTGGCGAGACAAAAAATATTCGGCCGGGCTGTGCTCCTATGCTTGCTTAGTCCTACTCGGTACTCACCGTACGATGAGCAGGTTTGCTTCAGAAGTAGCTAATCTTTCCCAAACTATCCCCAGTCTGTGCATACGAGGCGAGGTTATGTCGTCTCCCCAGGCAGTTCCACCCGAAGGGAACACTTCTCCGCGGACACGGCTCTCCAGGCGCCACAACTTCGGGCTAAACGAGAGCATCAAACGCAGAGGTTTCTCCTATAGGGTCCATAGCACATAAACACTCCCCGTATACGCGGACTAGAATGACAGCAGGGATTTTCAAAGGAAAACTACTTCATTTCCACAAACACAGCTTATATACGGCTTTCCCTTTCGGAAAACCCCAAGCACTTAGCACAAACTAGATTACCTTACAAACGATGCCCGGATGCTCCACGGCTTTATTCTTTATGCTAATACTACTAGCATTACAAAGTGGGTGGTGAGTGGATGTGTGCGGTGATGGTGGATGGTGGTGTCTGATGCTTGGTGATATGCGGATGTCTTGTGGATGTGAGGCGATGCGGATGCTTTTCTTCGATGTTCGGATATTTGGATGCTCTTCGGATGATTTTCGGATGCTCAGCTGCTGTCTGGTGCTCCGTTTTATAGCCGAGCCAGGCCTTCCTTCGTCGCTAGGGGATGGCTTCAATAATTCACGCCTCCTGTGTGCTTTCACTGTTGCCACAGTAGCTCGTCCTTTTATTCTTCAATAATTGTACCTGGCACAGTATTTCGTCCTTTTATTCTTCAATTATTGTACTGAGCACAGTACAATATTCGTCCTGCATCTTCTTTTTGCTGCAGAATTATTCGTCCTTGCTTTGTCTTCTGCTTGGCAATTCTCGGCGCATTTGAGTGTCTTTAGAAAAAATATGGATACTGTTTTGCACACCCGAATGATTGATATTTCATATCAATCAATGTAATCTTGATCCGCGCTCACTGCATGCATGCGCCGACGACTGGCGGCTACCTGTACTTCCGGTGGTACGGTGTCCACCAAGAAACCATCGGAGCGCCACCCGACACATAGTAAGCATCTTCCTCCCCACATGATATGATCCATGCATTTTGCATGCGCCCCGAGTACAGTCATGCATATATCCAGCAATTAATTAACACGTACGACCGTATGGCGGTGAACCTTCCCAGCAGTTCCAAGAAATTATAACCGTACGTGTAGATACTTTCTCTGATTTCTTTTTTTTTTGGTTTCTTTGTAACGAAATCATTTGGGATATATATGCTGCCATTTGATTTAACACATGATTTTAGCTCCAACCGTCGGATGCATGTTCTTATATAT
Organism: Paspalum notatum; assembly: GCA_022530915.1. Taxonomy (NCBI): domain Eukaryota; kingdom Viridiplantae; phylum Streptophyta; class Magnoliopsida; order Poales; family Poaceae; genus Paspalum; species Paspalum notatum. The sequence continues at coordinate 67,717,501 of CM039683.1, read as the reverse complement.
TGTTTTTTTTTGAAACGAACCAAACAAAGCTTGCCGATTATATTAAAAAGAAGGAGAAATCCAAACTGGACGCAGCAGACAAACAGCAATGGACGGTTGGATTGGGACATCAACACGCACCACACGACACAACTAAAAAAACAAAGACCGGCCAGTTGGATTGGGACATGAATACAAACCGCAAAACCGCACAACTCGAGCTTCCAACACAACACACTAAGGCAGCCCTAGCAGTCCGGCGCAAGACATACCACAAACCATGGCATGGCACGGAAATCCAAAGCGACGCCTTCAAGAAGGAGCGCGACGTCATAGACGCCGCCGCCGCCCGACCCTAGGGTCAGGTTTGCACCCTGGAAAAATATGTTGCACAAAGGGAAGAGAGGTAGAAAATGATGCTTCCAAGGAAGTAAACGGCGCCCGAAGGCGTTGCCATCATCAGCCCAAAGGACGGGCACGGCTTTCGCCATGACCCCTAATCCCCGTGCACAACAGAAGCTGTGAAGCAACCTAACCAGATGATGAAGCTCCCTTTAAAGCTCGGTATTGCTGATGAACAGAGGTAGACAGCACTACACCAAAAAGGCCACCGCCATGCGAGACCTTACGCCGAAATGCCGCTGCAACCAGGCACCCAAGCCAACGGGATGAAAAACACCAGATCCAAGGTCCTCCAAACACAATCACCGTCACAACTCACAACACGCGGGGCCTCGCCACGTCCGCTGTTGGACTCCACACCTCGCAACGCCTTAGAAGAGCACGGGGGCCTCGCCGCATCCGCCTCAGGAGACTAGGACAAAGATCTGTTTAACAAATTTCCTTCGGAGAGAAGAGCAAGGTCGCTCTTCCACTATGAACACCACACAAACCAAGCTGCCTGAAGAACTCCAGAGCATCTCCACAACCCAGACGGCCACCACACTGATCAAGCAAGCCCAAACTGTTGCCTGCGCCATCTTCCGACGATGTCCTACGCCGAAGTAGCCCCTGCCAAGCAGAGCTAATCGCTGTAGTCTGCTGCAAGCCAAGTCGTCGCACGTTGCCGCCCCTGCAAGCGCCGTCTTCCGACGCAGGCCCTCACCTCACTAGCAACTGCCAAGCAAGGCTAGATGCCGAGGACAGCTGCGAGCAGGCACGCAACAAGGATGCAACAACTTCAGGCTGCCCTCCCAGATGTTGAACGCCGACGCCACCGCGCTGACACATGACGCCACGCCAAGCTCCTCTCCCATAACCATGCTGACCACCGGAGCCACCACTGACACAGCTATAGATGGCAACGGGCAATATCCGCGCGGATAGCACCTTCATACGCCCGTGCCCGCGAGCAAATATCCATGCCCGCGCCCGTACCCGCCACCCGCAACGGGCAAAGAACTGTGCCCGTGCCCGCTATCCGCGGGCATTCATTGCCCGCGGGCAATGTCCGTTTGCCCGCAAAACAACATATGTACGTAGAAAAATAACAATATATATGCAAATAAATTTCAAAATAGCACATATCAATAGCATTCACCAATTAACCAACAACAAGCAAATAAATAGTCTCACACTCTCACTATCTCACACAACCATAGAGCATGACCATCATGGTACATGCAGGTATATATATACATACTCAATGTGGGGTCCACATGTCAGACGGGTACGCGGGTATGCGGATGCGGATATTAAATTTCTTCGCCCGCGAATAAATATCCGTCGGGCGTAAACTCACACCCGTATCCTTATCCGTGGGCGTGAACTCACACCCGTATCCTTATCCACCGGGTTTATTGCCCGCGGGTAAGCGGATATTTCATGCCCATTGCCATCTATAGACACAGCACACCGCGCCGCCGCCCTGCCAGAAGGGATGCCATCGAAAACCGGAGCGGCACCTGCGCCCGCAGCCGCTGGAGAGCCACCTGCCCGCGCTGCCGCACGCCGCCGGACCCCAGCACCTTCGCCACCACTGACTCGATGCGCTGCCAGAGCCCCGCCAGCCCCGACAGCCCCGACACCTGGCGGGGCGGGCGAGGCTGAGCGCCCTGTCGCCGTGGTTGCCGCGCCTCTCGCCGCGGGCCACAACGACGCTGGCTGCGCCGCGCCACAGAGGTGGCCAGGAGGTAGCAGCCCGGCGCCCATCGCCGGCCCCTGAGACGAGAACCGAGGCAGGCCCGACCGGATCCGGCCTCGGGGGCGTCGGATCTGGCCAAGGGGCCGCCGGACCTGGCCTCCGACGAGGCGCCGGCGAAGCAGGGCCCCGCGGCACACGCACAGCCCGCGGCTCTGGGTGAGCATGGAAGCAAATGCAAAGCTGGGATGTGCGGTATCGTATTGGGAAATGAACTCTAACTGTTTCACTATTGTATACTAGCTCCTTTCATCTGAATTTAGCAGGCCTAGGAGCAATTTCTCCATTAATATAGCAATGGTACTCCCTCTGCCATCCTAATTATAGTAGAGGTCACCATTGAGCTTCTTATTAGATATCATTCATCATATTAAAAAACGTTATGTGAATATCATTTATTTTGTTATGTTTTTATTTATCATGACAAGTATATTTTAACCATGACCTACATTTTTTTAGCATTTGCACTATAGCTTCTTGAATAAGTGGAATGGTCAAACTGTCGTACCAAAAAGTCAACGCCAATATTTTAGAATGGATGGAATATTTAGAATACAATGTTACATCTGTTCATAATGAAAATTACTTGCTTACAATTATGATTTTGTATCACATATAAATAACATATATACTAATAGGGGAATTATTGATAAAAGCCTTGTCCTGTACTCCTATCAAAACTTAATGTGCCTACTAATTCCAGGTTGAGAGAGTATTCAGATGACTACTAATTCCAAAAATCATAACCATGACCACCAAATAATGCTGCTGCCTCCTTCGGAGTTCTGAAATCGGATATTTTCATTATGTCAAAAACACCAAATGACGGTGTAGGCTCCATGGATCTTGGTTACCGTGTATATAGACAACTAAAATCCATTTCTTTCCTTACAATAACAAGAATCGACCATTTTTATAGAGGAAAAAAGGAGGTTCTGTGGATTTGATGCAAGTCGGATACCAATACCATTTTTACTGGTCAAATGCTGGCGAGATAGCTTGTCACCAATAGATTAAGTATATCTCTGATTCTCTGTTTGGGTGTTGCATGCAGACACAATATTTATTTACAGGACCATAAATGAAAATTAATTATAGAGGCATATTGCAAAAGTTGGGTGACTCAACAAAAGTAAATAAATTACTCCCTCCGTCCATGAAAGAATGAAAATTTGCCTTTGTCTAAGTCAAACCATCCTAAGTTTAACTGAATTAATATAAAAAAGTAGCAACATTTATGATAGCAAATATGTAGAATATGAAAATATATTTCAATATAAATCTAATGACACCAATTTGGTACCATAAGTCTTAATATATTGTAATATAAACTTGATTAAAATTACAATGGTTTGACTTAGGACAAAACATGATTTCATTCTTTTCTGGATGGCGTACCAATTATTTGTCTGAATTTCTCCTCATACTTTTCAACTGTGCGTATAATAGGATTCATATTCAACAGGCGTTGCAAGTCAAGCAATTGGAGTGCAGTTTCTCTTGGTACTCATGGCATGTTGTACGCGAGTTGCCGTCTGCTCCTTCACCGGAAACTACACGGATAGGCTGTCACTACTGGAGTTCAAAAAGACCATCAGTGATCCAAATGATGCATTGGTTTCTTGGAATGACAGCACCCACTTCTGTAGTTGGGAAGGTATCCTGTGTGGTATCTGCTACCTGCTCTATGGTGTCTCTGCCATGCCGGGTCCGAGTTTGTTAAGGTGCAAAGTCAGAGCTGCTTGCCACGGGGTGTGGCTTTGCTGGGCAACGATGATGTGCTCTCTCCTCGTACTCGTTGTGTCGGTGCATCCCATGTGTAGGCATCGGTGTTTAGTGGCTTCGGTTGTTGTTCACCGCGGGAAATCGGAGCTGCTTGTCACTTAGACGACAAGCTTGGTAACGATGACTCATGGTGGGTTACTTCGGGTGACCGCTTGTTTCTTTGAGGCTGGCTCGCTTGAGGACGTTTGCTTTGGTGAAGTCGAAGCTGCTTTGTTGGTTTGCAACCTAGCTTGGCAACGATGACACTTAGTGCGCTCCTCGGGCTGCTGCTGGCTTGGCTGTGTTAGTTGGTGGCAGTCTGGTGGGGGAAATCGGAGCTGCTTGGCTTGTAGCTGAGCTCGGCAATGATAACCTTTGTCGGACTGTGGGGGTCGCCATCGGGTTTTGTGTGGAGTGTTAGTGTTGTGCGGTTTGTGTTGATGTCCCAGTCCAACCAGCCGGTGTCTTGGGTTGTGCGGTGTGTTGATGACCCAATCCAACCACCCTTTGTGTAAAGGTTTTCAGTCCGGTTTTCCTTAAAAACTGGGTCAATTTTATTTCTTCTTAATTGAAAGACAGAGCTCCTGTCATTACGTTCAAAAAAAGTATCCTGTGTGGTATCAAGCACCCACATCGTGTCACTTCTCTGAATCTCACAAATAGACAGTTGGTAGGGCAAATATCACGATCTCTTGGAAACCTAACATCCCTAAAAGTTCTGATATTATCGGTGAATTCATTCACTGGGGACATGCCTCAGTCCCTCAGTCGCCTCCGCCGCCTCCAAATACTCAAACTGAATGATAACACACTACAGGGAGGAATACCCAGCCTTGCATACTGTTCAAAAATCAAGGAACTATGGCTGAGTAAGAATCAACTAACTAGACAGATTCCTGTAGACTTGCCTAATAGCCTTCAAAAGGTGATACTTAGTGCTAATAATCTTACCGGAACTATCCCAGCCTCTTTGGCCAATATCACAATGTTGAAAAATTTGACCTGCATGAACAATAACATCGAGGGCAACGTCCCAGATGAGTTTGCAAGACTGCAGGGGCTGCAGCAACTGCACTTTGGCAAGAATAAGTTGTCAGGCCGTTTCCCACAGCTCGTTCTGAATCTCTCTAACCCAGTAGTGTTTAGCGTTGCTTCCAATGACCTAAGCGGAGATGTACCATCAAATCTTGGCGGTTCTCTGCACAATCTGAAATATTTGTCTATAGGCGGCAACTTCTTTGATGGGCATATCCCATCATCAATAACAAACGCTTCCGAGCTGAACATTCTTGATATGTCTAGGAATAAGCTCACTGGGGTGATTCCTAGCTCCATTGGCAAACTTCACAAGATGTTTGCGCTAAGTTTTGAGTTCAATAGACTCCAAGCAAGTAATAAGCGAGACTGGAAGTTTATGGACAGCTTAGCCAATTGCACTGAGCTGCAGGTGTTCACTGTTCTTGATAATCGTCTAGAAGGCAATGTGCCAGATTCAATAGCTAATCTTTCCAGCCAAGTCCGGTATCTATACATGGCAAGAAATCAACTATCAGGAGATTTCCCTTCTGGTGTGGCAAAGCTTCGCAACCTGGTCGGTATAGAATTGGGTGCGAATCAATTGACAGGTGTGCTTCCAGAATGGCTTGAGCTCTGAAATACTTGCAGATATTACAATTGGATCGCAACATCTTTACAGGACAAATTCCATCATCCCTTTGTAATTTATCCAATTTGATTGTACTCTCTCTAGAATTGAACCAGCTGCATGGGCACATACCACCAAGCCTGGGAAACCTCCAAACCCTTTCAAAATTGAGCATTTACAAGAACAATCTGCACGGCCCCATACCAAAGGAGCTCTTTAGAATTCCAACATTGCTGAACATTGAATTATATTCCAACAACCTAGATGGACCACTTCATACTGACATTGGCAATGCAAAACAACTCACATATTTGGATATTTCATCAAACGGACTATTTGGAGAAATCCCTAGCACTTTGGGTAACTGCGAAAGTTTGCAGGATATCAGGCTGGGCCATAACGTCTTCAATGGAAGCATACCCACTTCGCTGGGCAAAATAACTAGCCTAAAAATTCTCAACTTGTCTCGTAACCACCTGACTGGATCAATACCGGTGTCTCTTGGGAGCCTAAAATTTCTTGAGAAACTAGATTTATCATTTAACCAGCTAGAGGGTGAGGTCCCAACAACCGGAATATTTAGCAATTTAACTTCAGTGCAGATTGATGGAAACACAGGCCTCTGTGGAGGGGAAGCGGCTGCGCACCTACGCCCATGTTCTGTGATGCATCTGAATCCAAGAAAGCACAAACATGTTGCTGTACTGAAAGTTGTGGTCCCATTGACCGGCACTGCATCACTTGCAATTGTCATATTTGCAATATTGTTCTGGAGAGAAAACCACAAGAAAAATAATGAGACTTCTCCCACATTTGACAGCAAATTCTCCAAAGTTTCTTACAATGATCTCGCAAGATCAACAGAAGGGTTCTCCGAATCAAAATTAATTGGCAAAGGAAGATATTCTTCTGTATACCGAGGAATTTTGTTTGATGACAGGATCTTGGTTGCCGTCAAAGTTTTCAGCCTAGGGACAAAAGGAGCACAAAAGAGCTTCATTGCAGAATGTAATGCTATGAGGAATGTAAGGCATCGCAATCTAGTTCCGATCCTAACTGCATGCTTGAGTATAGATTCAAAAGGAAATGATTTCAGAGCCTTGGTTTATAAGTTCATGCCACAAGGTGACTTACATGCTCTGTTGCACTCTGTTCGAGTTGATGGGAGCACTTCAAATCTAAGCCACATTACACTGACTCAAAGGTTAAGCATTATAGTGGATATCGCAGATGCGATGTAATACCTCCATCATAACAACCATGGAACTATCATTCATTGTGATTTGAAGCCTAGCAACATTCTTTTGGATGACAATATGACAGCACATGTTGGAGACTTTGGTCTTTCAATGTTTAAAGTTGATTCTACATTGCTATCATCTGGCGATTCAATTTCTGGTTCTTCATTTGCCATAAATGGAACAATTGGCTACGTTGCTCCAGGTACTGACAATTTCTTATTCTGCATTGTGTTCTGTCTGTGTCAATATATTTGGACTTAACAGATCTCATAATTGTTGGAATTATGTCGAATATCATTCATGTGGGTAGGTAGAACATTGGCGGGGTCGTTATGGATCGTGTTGCACACATTTTGGGAGGAACGCCCATAATCATACAACATAATGTTGGCTTCAGCTGAAGCTTGGAAATAAATATGTTTTTTTGTGTTCTCTTCAATCAGCTCATATGCATCATCTCAATAGAACTATAGTTGCTTCTGCATCCTCGTTTTTCTAACAACATAAAGTCTACAGAGTGCTCTACAGGCGGAGAAATTACAATTGCTGGGGATGTTTATAGCTTTGGGATTGTTCTCTTTGAAATATTTTTACGGAAGAGGCCAACAGATGATATGTTCAAGGACGGACTGAATATTGTTAGATACGTTGAGATGAACTTTCCTGACAGTATATTAACGATTATAGATCCAGACCTACTAGAAGATGAGCTCGAGTGTGATGTCTCACAGAAAACTTCACTAGCCATAAGCGACAAAGAGTTGAAGTGTTTACTCTCAGTGCTAAAAATTGGACTTTGCTGTGCCAATCCATCTCCAAATGAGCGCATGGACATGCAGGGAGTGGCTGCAAGTCTGCACAGAATAAAGGAGGCTTATCTGAGACATCAAAATGAGGTAAGACTAGGTAGTTCAGTACCAATTTGATATGATCTTGTTGTATTTATGTAAGATTTATCAAAGATATGCAAACAAATAACTTTTCTAATTAACTGCAGTGATGCTGAGAAAGTGTGAAGCTTCCATCATATCACTGGAGTCTAGATGACGATGAAGTTGTGATGTCTTAACTACTTCCATCTGAAGCACATCATGTGTGTTCTCAGTTTTTCCAGTGTAGTATTTCAAAACTTTAAATGGATATTAAATGTGTTGTATTTCAAGAAAATTACTATTTTTGTTATTTTGCTATTATATTTATTCAATGGATATTAAATGTGTTGTATTTCAAGAAAATTACTATTTTTTGTTATTTTGCTATTATATTTATTTAATGGATATTAAATGTGTTGTGTTTTAACTTTATTTTTTCATTTAGACAGTCCACCCATGTTACGCTGAGTCCACCAGAGCATGCATATAGACGTGCAAAATATTATGGACACAACATTGACACAGCCTTAGTCTCATTACATGTATAATATTGTACAAAGTTTTAGAATAATGTGAATGTTGAAAGTATTTTGTGAAAATGATCCGTGTGAAATATTTTAGAACAAAATCCTGACTGATATACGCTTGAGGAGGTTGTTGTGTATGAAGTAGTCATACTTAGCAATTTATTTATTAGGAAAAAAAGAGCCGAGATGTGCAAACAAAGTTGTCCATTTATTAGTAAAAAATACAAATCACTCGCCATTTTTATCTGTGTGGGCTGCGGCCCAATCGCTGGACAACGTATAGAGATAAGGATGCATCTTTACGTGGATGGGTACACAAATCTTCTGTGAAAAAAAAGGGAGCTAAAAGGCAGAAACGTGTAAGGTTAAACGTGGTGTGTCCTTATTTTTCTCATACCGTACTATGGATTCTAACTGCCACACGTCATGTTAATAATTTCTGTGGGTTAAAATAAATTCAATCGCCCCTTATATCAAAGGCAAAAGATTATCCAACGGATGGGTATATCTTTGGCTAGATTAGATTAGGGTAAAAATTAATTTCAATTAAATTTGTCTTTTTATAGAGTATATATAAGTATGTTGAAACCAGTTATATGCATGTATGTTGATTCTTACTTGATAAATGCGTGAATGTGCTAAGTATTTTACTAGTAGCATGCACTGGATGTGGCAATGCATGGATGTAGCCTCCTGCTGTGTTGCCGCACTGTGGCCAATAATTCAAATATTTTTTCACCCAAAGCTGAGAAAATTCGGTTTCCTTAAAAAACCATCTTTTTTGTAGGCCAATGCCCTATTTTATTCATATTTTGGCTACAAAACATAGTTGATGGAAATAAGAGCTACTCCTTCCATTCCAAATTACAAATCGTTTAACTATTTCAACACCAACTTTAGCCCACTCGTCTTATTAATTTTTTTATATTATCATTTATTTTCACACTATGATTTAATTTACCATATTATACATTTTAAGTAGTACTTAATTTTTTGCAGATTTTCATGAATTTTTTGAATAAGACGAGAGAGTCAAATTTACTACTAAAAAGTCAAACGATCTATAATTTGAAACGGATGGAATATCTTATTACTCACGACAAAAACAAGATTATTTTTCGTCCACATAGTGCTGTTGATGAAACTACATGATGTTTATGTATTATATTATAACCAAATCACAATGAAAATAAATGATAACTATGAAATTTTTTTGAATAAGACGAATAAATCAAACGACATGTAAATCAAAGTATTCCCGTATGCCCTAGCCAAACACGTCCAAGATGTTTTTGACTCTTGTTTTCAATTTACGGAAACGGATCTGGTGTTTATAGAGTACTGCGCTAAAGTATAAAGGAACTAGGTGATTTCCCCGCGCGTTGCTGCGGGATTTAAAGAGTGATTTCAATATTTTTTGAAGAAAGAAATAGTATTTATTCAAATGTTTGTTTGGCAGAGAAAATAAAACAATGGAACTGCCACGGGTTTGTCACTACTCAGCCTTTAAGAATAATTCTAATAAATATATGCAATTAAAACTACTAAAAAGATTTGTGGAGTGGATATTTCATTATGGCATGAGCAACACATCTCTAGTGATGATAACTTATTATCTTTGGGTGATCTTTCTAACAATACGTGAATCAAAGAGCTGCAAAGAAGACTCCATTTAGCTATCATTTTATCTCCTGTTGTCCTGCATAGGGGGATATTACATAATCATTTGGGTAAGAAAGGCAAGCGCCTTCATAGAATTCGAAGTCTTACATTTAGAAAGTGTAGCGACTTTATATCACGTGTAGTATAGAAGTTGCAGCATATGCATAGACGCATGAATGGAATATTGTGAACAATTGAACAGAGTTTCGATGGGAGTTGTACCTGATGGGAGTAGATGCATAGGCGAAGGAAACTTGGGAGATCACGTAAAGAAAGCACATTAAGCAAGATCCCCCCAGTGATGGAAGTAGTTTCTCATGGTCCACCTCTTATGCTCTGCCGTTACCTATCAGATTGTGCCACGATTAGGATGGAAGAAGGAAAGAGCGAGGTGACTTTATGTATGTCATGGAAGATAGGCTGACAAGAGAAATAATATATGCACGCACGCCTTGGAAGCGGAATCGCTCGATGGGTTGCAGGTGCGGCAATGTGTAGACCATGGGAATACAATGGGTCAATGGAAATAAATATGAATATTTTGCCGATTGGAAGGGCAACGACCATCAGTAGAATAGGCAGGAAGACGCTGAGGTTCAAGGAGATTACAAATGGACTGGAAGGCCAACAGGGTGGCAATGGCTCAGTTGCCTAGCTGCTTCAGGCAAGAGGCGGACGGTAGGGGTGGCGCACGACTGCTGGGCTGCTCTGTGAGTGGAAGCTTGAATTAATCAACTAATAGTGAAGACATGGCACGCTATGAGAGCTTGAGCTGCGAGAATTTTTAAAAATGGCGTGGACTTTGAAAGTAGAAGTATACTAATGTATATTGTATGACAATATTTTTTAACATATTATACTTATAACTTATTCATCTTAGTTTAAAGAGATTGACTTTTAAATGATGATCATCTGGTATGACAATATTTTTAAACATATTATTTTTTTAATGTATTATTTTTAAACACATTATATTTGATAATTTATTCATCTTAGTTGAGAGAGATTGACTTTTAAAAGATTGATTATTTCTTAAACACATTTAATCACATTATATTTGATAACTTTCATCTTAGTTGAGAGAGATTGCCTTTTAAATGATTGATTATTTGTGTGTTTTTGTTGCGGAAATTTTATGTTGAAGTGATCGAAATGACAAATAGATGTATGTATGGATGTTATTAGCCACAGAAGATCAGCAAAAGATATTAATAGAGTGTCCTAGTGGATGATGATATGGTTCTTAGTGGATAATGATGTGGATAGCTTGCATGTTGACATATGACCGATATATATAGGATATGGGGGGCCTCCGCAAGCATTACGGATCTGTCTATCCTTCTATCGCTGACTAGGCCACTAGGGTGGTCTAGGCAAAACCAACGACGACCTTGAGCGGCAGCGGCGGCCATGGAAGCCCAAACGGCACATCGTCATCCTCCGTCAGGTTCACCACCCGCCGTGTACCCGAGGTGGGTGATGCTCGAGCATGGCTGTAAGGGGAAAGTCAAGGACTCCACCGCTGCATGGGCGACCCCAAGATGCTGGTGTCCGCCCGCACCAGTTCCGGCCACGATCCATGTCTCCCTCCGCCTCTCAGAGCCCCCAGCAGCTTCGTGCGTGTGCCTCCAGACCCACGACGACGCCGTCGACTGCCAGTGTTCTGTTGTCTTCGCGGCACACGGTGACTCCGTGCTCATCGTGGTTCGTATCGACGAAGGGACAGAGCAGTATGGCTACGTCACCGCTGATCACTTCGTCTACTGCACGGGCGCCGCCGCCGCGGACCCCCGTGGCCGCCGTCACTGTCGCTTCTCCCGGCGGTGGATCGAGATCTGTGGATTGGCTCCACCGGCCTCCTGCGCCGCGGCGAGGACGACCTCGTGGTCGCGGCGCTCACGACGGTGTTTGTCGGGGAGACGAGGACTCGCGAGCACATTCTGTTCCGGTCTGGTGAGTGGAACGTAAAGCGTCCAGAGACCAGCAACGGTCACCATGGAGTTTGGGACACCGCACATTGGCTCACCGACACCGCCGTCCCCGTCGGCGACCGGCGGCTGTGCTGGGTCGACTTATCCGCCGGCGTCCTGCTGTGCGACGTGCTCGAGGAGAGCCCCAGGCTCCAGTACGTGCCGCTGCCCGTTGAACCGTATAGGTGGGCCCCACGGGAGAACCGGAACGTGTGCGTCACCACTGGTGGCGGCGTGCTGAAGTTTGTCGAGGTCTCCCCGCGCTGCTGCTGTAGTGGCGCCGGTGAGTCCACCTGCAGATGCTCGCTCCACGCCTACACCATCACCACCTGGACGATGAGGGTGGACGGCGGCGGCGGCACGGAGGAGATGGAGTAGGTGAAGGATGCCGTGGTCGACGCCATCGAGCTCTGCGCGCTCGACGCCTACAAGGGCCTCCCGCGCGTCCCAATTGAGCAGCCCCTCGTCAGCATCTACGAACCCGACCCGACGTCATATGCTTCTTCCTGCACGAGACCCGCCGGGACGGCAGCTACTCCCACGGCGATACGCTGGGCCTGCTCATGGTGGACATGAGGTGCAAGACAATCCGATCCGTCTCACGCGCTAAAGATGTGTGGCCGGAGGACATGCCAACAGATACTCTACTCCCCAGCACCGTATCGGACTACTTCAATTCTTGTTCAAGGGTGGTCGTTGAGAAACCAGAGGTGGTCGTTGGGGGCGACGACGACGAGCAGCTAGGAGACGATGATGCTAGCAATCCAACGCTACGGTCTTCTTGCGAGGCACTGGCCGAGCCTTGTGTGCAAGCATCAGAGATCTTGGCGGCACTTCAAGAGATTCCTAGCTATGGCTTGGGCCCTGATGAGATAAAGGCGTATAGAATTCTTAGCAACGACAATGGCCGCCGGTTCAGATCTCTTTTAAGCTTACCGATGAATCTGAGGAAGGAGTGGTTGTCGACGGAGATTAAGGCTAGTGAACCTTGATCTAGCAGCTCATCGATTTGTGCAATGCAGGATCTTTGATTTGTCTGACAATGCAGGTCAGACAAGTTGTGTTGTGTGTCATTGAATTTTGGTGCAATAATAATGCTTAATTTTGTGATGAATACAATGTTGCGTGTTTGTTCACGGGGCATGATATTGACCACTTGTTTTATCACTAAAAACCTGTGCGGTTCACGGGGGATTATAGGGGATTAAATCCCTCCAACCCAACGAGGCCAAAAGTTATTCTAAGCATGACTTAGATTTGGCATATTTATTGCACTCGCTTTTCATAAAAGGAGAAACATCATAAAAAAGTTAATCATGCCACATTCTTAAATGCAAAGGAATAATATTACATTTTCAGACTAATATCAATACTTGCTAGCCGGTAATCCCAACTTTTTAGACAAAAAAAAAATTGAATAACAAATTCGTGCATGAGCTCACCCTTAAGATATTTTTGAAAGTTTTGAATAAGTTTCCTATAGTTAAGTATAGCAAAAAGTTCATTACACAAACTAAAATTACGGAAGTCGTCTGATTTTCAACCATTAACTACGAAATCGGGTAATCAGGGCCATCATACTGTCAAAATCGGACAAATATACTTCCATGTGGTCGGTTTCAGTGGTGGTTTTTTATTTTTAGATCTTGTTTAATATCATAATTCTACATTCATTTTAAATAAAAAATATGAAATATCTACCAAATGGTATCTAAAAATAATGAGAAACTTACTTCCTTAGTGCTGGGGACGGGGGTTCCCGATCTTCCGTCAGGTGGAGATAACTATCGATTTGGCGGAGGCACGATACACACGATCCGGCTTCCAATCAACACGATTCAAACCCTGCAATCGCAGTACCACGTCTCCTCTGGTTATCAACCGTGCACACACGATTGACCTCGCCATGAAGGCTTATCCCTGCAAGCGAATCGAAGAACACAAGCAAGAACACGGTAGATGCAAACGAAATTCGAATAGAAAGGATTAAGCACACGAAGTTGGGGTTCCACAAACCGATACATGGCGAAACTGTCTAAGCAGAATAATCCAAGCAAAACACATCTAATCTAATGGAGGCTACATAATACAAAGAAGGGAGATGGCTAGGGGGCGGCCAAGGGGGTGGCCGACCAACCCTAAGGCGTACAAGGCCAGCAGGCCCAAAGACCGGTGTCGAAGCACCCTGACAGATTCTATCTGTCACCTTGCGACGTGTTTTTCTGTCAACTCCGAAGTCCAAATGACGTGAAACCAATTGGGTTGGAAAGATTATCTCCTTAGCTTTCCAACGATATGTAGAACTCCTAAAACAGAGCCCATATGTGGTCTGGACGTCCGTTTTCGTAAGGCCTGCTCCAGCAACCCGAACCGACCTCGCGAATAAATTGGACCTCAACTCGTTTTGGGCTTGTGTCTCCGTCTTTTGTTGGGCCTTGGTCATATCCTTGGTGGTCATGTCCTCATCATTCTCCCTTTCTTGGTTTTGAGTCGTCCCCAACTTAAAGTCATCGATGCTCGCAGAAGTAGTCGTTTCCGTTTTTGGCATGATCCAGCACTGCTCCCCTTCTTGAAATTAAACCTATTGTGACAAAACAAACAAAGAATAAGAAGAGAAACTCGGCGTGATTGGATTAGTTTTAAAACAGCCCTCTATTTCATCAAATTGCTGCACAACAAAAGGAGATTTTAGAATTGAACATATATAGACTCGATGAATCATATATTCTCCTCTACTATCATATTTGCCAATAACATGATATGTATGTTTAGATATCCATGGCAAATCAGCAGGTACAAAAAGCTTCTCATTCAAATTATTCAGATTACAAAGAACATCAAATTCAATATAACCCAAAGTATTTAATGAAGATAACAATTTCAACTCATCACGCACACTAGCAATAGGAAGGAAAAGTCTATTTTCAGCACAGTTGATTGGGTCTGGTGTACTAACATCAATCTTGTCCTCATGTTGTGGCATGGAAATAATAGAATCATGATCACACAACTCTTTTTTATCTCAAAGATCAGGAAGGCAATCATTAGAACTATTTTGTAAAGTCTCAGTTCTCTTAGTCTCTACTCGATCAAGATCAACTTTCAAAATTTCAGTTGGAGACATAGGAATTAATTTGATCTTTCTACCATTATATTTGAAAGAGAATGTATTAGCAATAGGATTGTGTGAAACATTATTGCTAGATATCCATGGCTTACCTAGCAACAAAGAACATGCTTCCATGGGCACCACATCAAAATAAGTACTATCATGGTATTTGCCAATGAAAAATTTTATTTTAACAATATTACTTACCATTAGAATTTGGCCACTTGATGCAGTACGGGTGTGGATGTGGCTCTATGGTCAAGCAAAGCTTCTCGACCAGCTCAAAACTAACAAGGTTGGTGCAAGTATCACCATCAATGATGACACGGCAGCGTGCATCCATAACGACAAACATGGTTCGAAATAAATCACGGCACTCATTTTTCTCCTCTTTTACCATGCGAGAACTTAGAACTTGTTTTGGCAAACAAATTGTGTTATCCTGCAAAACGTTATTTGCAGCAGAAGGAACACTATCGTATGAAGAAACAAATTGTTCTCTCATAAGCAATTTCATATTAGTCCAAGTTTGTTGTTTGTCATATTCATCCAAATTGTTCCACCATACTAAAGCATCATTTTTTAAAACTTTAGCCACAATCTTAATTTTGCTCCGTTCACACGCACCTGATTGTGCAAAAAAATTATCCATTGCTGTTTCCCAATTCGTATACTTTGCATTAACACCATCAAAACAAGAAAGACATGGATAGATATAACCTGCGGGAGAAGAATCAACAGTAATGGTGTTGCTCCCAAGTGCCTTCATAGTCCCGTCATGCATAGTGTCATACACTGTCATTTTAGCAGAAAAAAAACACACAAAAATATATTTTCCTATCAACTACTATGTATATATATACAGTGGGATCACACACTCTCAAGCGTCTTACCAAGCTCTTACAAATGTTCTTACCGATGCAAAGCAAGAGACGGTACAACCGTTGGCTGGTTCGTGATACCGTGAGGGCGTGAGTGATGCGATTGCAATGGTTGAACCTATACTGATCAGAAGTATATATGTGGAGCTTTGGGAGGCTTTATATGGTAGCAAGGATTAGCACAAATCGAAATCAGATAGAAAAATTGAATAAGTGTCCAAAGTACTTATCAATGTTGCTGGTCTAAACTTGTTTCTAGAACTAGCTCACGCAAGCAAGTCAGACCGAAGTACAAAAGACACAAAAGATGCAAGCACTTTTGATTTTTCTTTCTCTTTTTTTTACGCGGCTTTTCTTATGCACTTGCCTTTTGCTTTCTTTTTTTTCTTTGTTTCTTTTTTTTCCCAAAATGCCGCAAAAACGAGATACAACTTCACACTATCACAAAACTCCCGTCTGTAAATCACAGATTTTCTACCCGAATTTGCACAGACGATTTCGCACTCTTAATGACCTCAAATGAAAAAACTTATAATAACAAAATTGTTGGTCTACTTTTTCTCTTTCCTATCAATATATGGAACGTCTCTTCTAGATAAGAGAAGCTAAAGATATTGACCCCGAAATACAGACTGTTCGGAAAAAACTGGGTCACTAACAGATTTTCTTTCACTAGAATTAGGCCCTGATAACAGCGTTTTCTGAAAATCTTACAGTTGACAAAGTTGTAGATAATTTCACAAGCTTTCCAGAAAGTATTAAAACACTAAAATCCGAGTTCGTATGAAGGAGTTATGATCGAAATACCAAACTGGATAGAAACTAATCCGAATTGGACGCGATGACGTGATGAAAAAGGGCACGGTGACAAGATGCAAAACTCAAACCAATCTAAGAACTCGATCTAAACCAGCAACAAGACCACGCCTATGGACACAAACTCAAAGATGCGGACTCCAAAATCAAAAAGTGCAAAGGCTAAACTTGCCTATGGGATAGGATGAACTACAAACCCTAATTTTTTATGTGTCTTTTTTAGGCTATGGGACGAAACAAACCTAATCTACTAAGGATAACGGCAAGCAAACCTGGCAGTAAACCTTGCTCTGAATACCACTTGATGGAGATGGGGGTTTTCGATCTTCCATCAGGTGGAGATAACCATTGATTTGGCGGAGGCACGACACACACGATCCGACTTCCAATCAACACGATTCAAACCATGCAATCGCAGCACCACGTCTCCTTTGGTTATCAACCGTGCACACACGATTGACCTCGCCACGAAGGCTTATCCCTGCAAGCGAATCGAAGAACACAAGTAAGAACACGGTAGATGCAAACGAAATTGTGAATAGAAAGGATTAAACACACGAAGTTGGGGTTCCACAAACCGATACACGGCGAAACTGTCTAAGCAGAATAATTTAAGCAAAACCTATCTAATCTAATGGAGGCTACAGAATATAAAGAAGGGAGAGGGCTAGGGGGCAGCCAAGGGGGTGGCCGATCAACCATAAGGGGTACAAGGCCAGCGGGCCCAAAGACCGGTGTCGCAGCACCCTGACAGATTTTGTCTGTCATCTTGTGACATGTTTTTCCGTCGACTCCGAAGTCTAAATGATGTGAAACCAATTGGGTTGGAAAGATTATCTATTTAGCTTTACAACGATATGTAGAACTCCCAAAACGGAGCCCATATGTGGCCTAGGCGTCCGTTTTCGTGAGGCCTGCTCCAGCAGCCCGAACCGACCTCGTGAATAAATTGGATCTCAACTCGGATTGGGCTCGTGTCTCCATCTTTTGTTGGGCTTTGGTCATATCCTTGGTGGTCATGTCCTCATCACTTAGCCCAAAAAACATCTGCCTCTTTTTTGTCCCAAAAATTTTAAAACTTCTCTACATGACAAATAAATTATGTTTCATGCCTTCCTTGACACTTTCGTCAGTTGAATGGCCTAACGGTATTAAAGATAATGTAAAAGATATTTTTGCCCTTTCTATACATCTTTGTCCAATTTTTGCCCTTCATTTACTTTCGTATTATTGTGTATTTTAGTTTAAATATGCCATATATTAATATTAATTTTGGCTTTTCGCCAGGACCCTTGGGCTGCGCTGTTGCCTATGCTCCTATGTCGAATTTGTTTTCTCCTATTTCTAATGTTTCATTCAGAGTAATAAAATAATAGATGTGGAAATAAATAAGTTTAAAATATTTTCAAATATAGCACCGATATATAGGATACGTTGCTAGGAAAAACTGGTATAAGTTTCATATTTATCCAATTTAAAATGATTTAATTATGATTTTCAAATATCAAACAAGATTTTATTATTTTTAAAATATAGAAAAAAAAACAGTCTCATGGGTGTTTGTTGTCCGATTTTGTCAATTGTATGGCCTTGGTCGTCCGGTTTTATAGTTCAAAATTGTAAATAAAACAACTCACAGTTCCTATATAAGTATCATTGTATCATAGGAAGTAAACAATTTTGGCCACTGGTGGGTATATATTGCTTCGAGTGAAAAAAAAAAAAAAACTTTCAGGCTTTTGCCGCAAGAGGGCAGGCCATGAAGTCCATCGATGGTCCGCAGCAGCCGCTGGTCGGCGCGTGTTCGTTTCGGCTACGAGAAAACAAAAGCCAAGGCCCGGGCCACGTGGGATCTGCCGGTCGTGCAAATCTGCTACAGCGAATCCGATGAATCTATTCGTCGCAGCAGAAAAGGGGAACCCAGAGCCCACGTTGATGGCGGCGGCGGCGGCCGAGGCGACCAGGAAACCATGCGCCGGTTCGTCGGAAGCCAGCGCGTACCCTTCGTGGGTGCTGCTTGCGACCTTGTGCGAATGCCGGGCGGGCATGAGCTGCACCGACGCCGACACACTGGCGACCGCCCGCACCTCCACTGGCCACCTCGTCGGCGTCTCCCTCGGCCTTGCTGCGCGCCCCTGGCGGTGTCCCATGTGTGCGTCCACTTCCTCACCAACGACCTAATTGATAACTTCACCTCTGGCACCGTCTTCGCGGTCCGCGGCGACTCGTTCATCGTCAATGTCTACTTTGGATATGGACCATATGATGATGTCACAACCGACGGCTACTTCCTCTACACTGCAAGCACCATCGCCAGTGGCCGCAGCGGTGCCCCTCCCCGACACGGCTGCCATCGCTGTCGCTGCTTCCGCCGCACTATCTCAGCCCTGTCCGCAGTAGTGTCCGGCACGTGCTCAATACAACCTCCACCGGTCTCCAAAGCTCAGGATCAGGGGAGGACGACGAGGAGCTCGTGGTGGCCGATCTGAAGTCTGAACATACCTCATGAGGCTCAGACGGAGGCCGAGTTCTTCGTCCTCCGCTCCGGCAGGTGGAGTGTCAAGCGGCCTTCGATAAGGCACCACAACGGCGACGAACACAGGGTGCCACTGCTGTCGTCTTGGAACATTGGCACCGTTCTTCCGCTCCCCGATATGCTGTGCTGGGCGGACACGGACCGCGGGCTCCTCTTCTGCAATGTGCTGGACGAGAGCCCCGTTCTGCGGTACATGCCTCTTCCCAGCAAGGCGGTAGAGCCTGCTCATGGCCCCCGATCGTCGTCCAGGAAGGTCTGCGTCACCGGTGGCGGTGGCTGCTGCAACGCTCGCGCCATGCCTACACCATCAGCACCTGGACGCTGAGCGTGGACGACATGGTCTGGGTAATGGATGCCATGGTCGACGTCACCGAGCTCTGGGCCCTCGAAGCATACAAGGGCATCCAACGTGTCCAACTGCAATGCCCTATCGTGAGCTTGGACGAGGACCCCCATGTCATATGCTTCCTTGTGTGTGAGTGGTTCTATGAAAAAGGTGTCCACACCGGCGACCAGACGGGATGGCTCGTCTTAGCTGACACAAGGAGAAAAACAATACTGTCGGTCTACAGCCAGCCTGATCATGGACCGCGCCTTAGGAATAACATCCTTCCTAGTAGGATTTCCTACTACTTGAACTTGAATTATAATGCTACTAGCAAGATGGAGATGGCTCCATCGTCGTCGCCTGCCATTGCCGTCGATGAGCTGGTGGCAGATGATGCCGGTGATTCAGCTCAGCCTTCTAGCACGATGTCTGTTGATGAGCCTGCTATGCGGCTGTCAGCTATCTTGGCAGTATTTCGGGAGATACAAACCTATGGCTTGGATCGAGATGAAATGCTGAAGGCGTATAGTGTTCTTAGTGAGGACAGTGGCCGCCAGTTCACATCTCTTTTGAGGCTCCCGAAGAATGTGAGGAAGGGTTGGCCGTTGATGGAGATGAAGGCTGCTACCGAAAGTTGATTGGTACTTGTCCATGCTATTTGGGCGGCAAAGCTGGAGTGAAATAAATGCGGCTACAATATTTCTTGACTTGTAATTTTCGTTTGTGCTTGAAGCTTGCTTTGTCTAATATATGTTCGAACTCTGTTTTGTATGATGACAATAATCATGTGTGGTGGCACACACGATGCATGCTTTGAATTTGGATACCCGGCCTGGCCTGAAAATAGGTAGCGTAAGTCAAACTTACTGTCTGCACCATGCATAGAAGAACACCATAGTAATGCCATCCTTCATATGTTTGTCATACCACAAAACTCTAATTTGAATGTTTGTCTTTGGCAAATTTATTTTTTAAACTAAAAAAATGTCAAGAATGTCAGGAGGAGTATGTTGAAAGCAAAAATGCGCCAAGAGCTCAGGCTTGAGACAAGCCTGAAACCGGCAATTGACCACTCAGAGGCCTGACAGAAGAACTCCATAACAAAGTATCTGACCAACTCAGAGGCCTCACAGAAGAACACCATAGTAATGCCGGTTATTCAGAGCATAAACAGCCGTTCTACCGTTCCTTGTCTGACAGCGACTGTCTGGACCAAAGCACGGTGTAATTTCTTCTGTACTTTTCCCGTGAAGCCATCTACCCGGCCTGAAAAAAGGGCTCCCAAAATCAAACTCTTCGTCTGGCTAACATTCAAACACGAAGCCATGAGAGAGCTCAACTTATACGGAGGCATGACATTGGGAATGTACAAAATAGCGTGCTATAGAAGTTAGCGTCAGGCTTCCAAAAACGCTATTAGCATGCAAGAGCACGCTATAGCGTACAATAACGCGCTATTTTGTACTGCAATAGTATTAGCGTCAAGTCCGTAGAAACGCTATAGGACGCTATTAGCGCGCTATTTTGTACTGATTGGGCTAGGCTAAAAACACCACCTATGAGCGCTCTCTGTAACATGAGTAATATAATGAGAGCATTTCCCATCTCCTGTACAATTATATTGTCCAATAACGATATGTATTCCTAGAACCTACAACTTTTGTATAACTAAACGTAGTTATTACTTAATCAACCGATTATCCCCAGAAATTTAGTGAAGAAATCAGCTAAATTACTAACTAGTTGCTGACGACTCTCGTCATGCTCCCTTGGATGCATACGCAACAGAACTATTGCTAGCAGAACTAATCGTTAAGGAAGCTTTTGACTCTAAAAGCATTATCTCACCAAATCAGATTTTGTTCAAGTACCCTAGAGAATTTTTGTATTTAGATTTAAACCTTCCTGCACACAATATCTCAAGAGTCAGAGCTGACCAAAAATTACCCAAACGGACGGCTCAAATGGCATCAATTAAGGATTTGACAAGTAGAGCCTCTGAAATGGGCTCACCGCGCAGATAGAGACAACCTGGAAGCATCCACTGATCTAGGCTTCCTCCACCCTTGTATTGGGTACTTGTACTTCTTTATATGCGCACTCCGCTGGCTAGTAGCTTGCTAGAGGGCACCCTGACCAGACTAGAGTCTAGAGCCATAGATACAAGCCTGCTGACCACTACAAACAATGGCTTCAAATTTGCAAGTTAGATTCCTACAATTCGTAAATGTCACCCACACTGCCAGAAGAACATATTGCTTGGGCGTAACGCTGAAGAAAAACAAATGGTAAGAAACATCTAACCCAATAATAATACTAATAATATCAATGGCGATTCAACAAGACTCAAAGAGTAGCCAATGATGAGCTGACAGCATAAAAAAATATATAACAGAGTACATTAACCGTTGCAAATTACAGACTCTTCAAATTCGTTCTCAGCACACACAAATCCATCCACACACATACAGATTAGGTTTGAGTTTTCAGCGACTTGAATCGCCAATTATTAACACACAAATAAAACACGGCACAAAGCGACCAAATTAAGCACCAACACACAAAGATGGATACACAGCTCCTCCTGGGCGTGCAGTAAACACTCGTAGAGTAAACATAGAATGCAGAGGCCAGTTCAGTTGTGCGCTTGGCACCGTTGAGCTCTCGACATGAAGTGAAGCTCACCTGAGGTAGCTTTTGATGATATGCTTCTTGCACGACGTGAACTGATGCAGAGGCAGATGCGAGAAGTGCTCCCTTTGCTCTGGCAGGCTCCACTGCAGCTTGTCCCACCATCCAAGCTCTCCGCTGACTTGCACCTTTGACTTGGGATATTCCTCCTGCAGGAGTGGCAGACGCTGAAATGATGGGCAGCCCCGCAGGAAGAGCTTCTCCCAGTTTGGGGTTTCAAATCGAAACGTGACATCATCATGGAAGTGCTGCAGCTGTGGCAGCTCCTGGAGGTAGATGCTTTTGATGCTTGGGAGTGGAGATGGTGCTAGATTATAATAACCTTGTTTGTAGAAAATTGTCTTCAGGTTGGAGCAGAAGAGGATGACCAGAGTCTCCAGTGCAGGCAATGCCAAACTACATGGGAAAAGTTTCTCCAGTCGGGGGCAGTGCTCAAGGTGAATATGTTTGAGCAACTTCAGAGTGATTGAATTAGAATATTTCTCATCACTAGTCTCTACCAATCTTAGTAGGTTATTTAGATAGGAGATTTGCAGTATCTTTAGGGACGGATATAATTCTTTCATTGTGCCCGAACTCATTGTGAATGCTACTTTCATTCCATTGCAGTGAATGAGCTGGCATTCCTCGAGACAAATCATACTATTGTTGAGTTCACTCAGGCATCTGACAGTAGAATCATCGGTAATGAACATTGACTTTGTAATAGAGAGAAGATGCCTCAAGCCGTATGGGCACTGATTATTTGCAGATATCTCAACATGGCGCTGTTTTGGATGAAGTTTCACCATGGGCGCAATGCAATCTGCTTTAGAAGAATGCACATCAAGATAAGGAAACTGCCTCTTGATAATGGTACATTTCTGACCTTTTTGCTTCTTTGTCTCTAGGCTTTTCACATGGCTTGGTTTGACTTGGACATTGAAAGACTGAAGAAATTGTTCTTTCTTGACTAACATGTGAGCAGTATCTGTGTTGAAGCTGTAAAACATCTTGGGGTCATTTATGCTGATCCTAGCAGTATTGGTAGTTTCACTTACTCTATGATGATTTTCATCTGCACAAGTTTCCTGCAGGAGAGACGTCTTTGAAATCTGATCATAGCCATCAGAAGAGTGATCCAAATAGAAAACCTTGGGAAACCGGACCAGCTGATGCCATGGAAATCTCTTGAAACAGGGGACATTCAGAAGAAGAAGCTTCGAGAGCTGTGGCAGATTTGGGAGGCTGTGAGGGACCTCCTCAAGAGCCGTTCCACATAGATCAACATCCTCCAAGCCTGTAAGATCATCATTGAAGTTGACAAATTTGAGTTTGCCACACCCACGCAAGGACAAAAACCTAATCCATGGACCAGAGAGGGAGAAGGTTCTTAGATGAGGATGCCCATGGATTGTGATATCTACCAAGGCCTCCCACGTTTGTATACAAAGATCTTCAAGGAATGATAATAGTTCCCAGAGTGGTTCAAGACTTAAGCTAATGCAGTTAGAAATATGTAGCTCTCTAAGGCCTTTGGCTTGAGATAGTGACACAGGGAGTGACATCAATAGTATGTTGTTGATGAGCTTAAGTGTATGCAGTCTTTGCATTGCTTGGAACGTATCTTCTGGAAAAGAAGTTATCTGAGTTCCCTCCACATGAAGGATCAACAGATTGTGCAGTTTAGCCAAAGAAGGAGGCAGTTCTTTGAGATGTGGGCAATTTCCAAGAATGAGCTCCTCAAGACATGACATTTCACAGAAGAATTCGGATGGTAGAGTGGTAAGTCTTGAACCTGACAAATCAAGGAAGTGCAGGTTGCTCTTGTTGCTCCCATCTTGTTGGGTAATCTCGAGCAAGGGAACATCGTTCATATCAAGAACTTGAAGGTTCTCTAGATGAGCAAGTGGTGGTTTATTTGGCACTGCAGATAAGGTCTCCAGCTTAGTGCAGCCTCTGAGTGAGAGCAAGCGGAGATTCAGTAGCTGAGAAAACCCAGGAGGAAGAGAGTTTATGGGTGTGTAGGACAGATCAAGAACATGGAGGAGGGTGTTGAGCAATGTAGAGAAAGGAAACCTTGATATATCTGGACAACCCCTTAGAATAAGGGATGTCATGTTCATCTGTCCTGGTATCAATTTTGCCCGCCTGCCTTCCCAACCCCAGCTTACATGCCGACCATCATCATTCATGAACGAGACCCATCTCAGACTATGGATCTTCTCCTGGTCAAAGAGTTGGTCTTGTTGGAGTCGGTGGACACCCTCAGCTAGCTTGGACAAGCCAGTGAGGACGACGGCATCATTATCCTTCTTGGAGGATATTGATGCAGACGATGAATAGAGTGGTGGGAGTAATGAATACTCCTGCAAGGCACGAATGACGACCTTTCCAGCTTCAAATGCAGCCCTGTAGTAGTAGTTGTTGGTGGTGGGGGCTGCTGTTGGCTCATCAGTGAGGCTTCTTGTTGAGAGAATCAAGTCCTCGGCCACCCAGCAGCGTACCAACTCATCCTCATCGACGTTGTTCCATGCCTGACGTCCTGCTCCTTGCAATGGATGGTAGAGGATAGCATAAAAGAAGCAGTGCTGAGCTACGAGGCGCCAGGATTCCTCATCGTGCCCCCCTTGCTTCTGCTGGTGCTGCTGCTTGACGAGTGCACTATGGATGGAGCCAGCCGCATCTCGTAAGGCCTCCTTGAGCAGAACTGCCCAGTCCAAGTCTTGCTGGAGATCATCCAAATTCGGAGCATGGTAATATTCCGGTCTTAATGTCCATGCAGCGTCGAATGGATGAGCCCGCGGTCTGCTCTTGTCATAGACATCCTTGGATGTGGCTGAGATGAGCCACCGGTTCTGGAACGCCGATGGCCGCCGTCCATTGGTTACTAGAAGCAACATGTCCAGTGGGACGGGAACATGCAGATTTTCTAACAGCAGCAGATGCCTCTTCCCTTGCATTGCTTTGTGGATCCTGTCTAGTAGCGGAGAGTTTTTCCATGGTTGACGGTCAAAGGCAATGTCCCACTCCACGGCGTGGTCCATCTCAAGCAAGCTACAGTAAGTCGATCCAAACGCCCTGATCATCAGGTTGACGGAGATCGTGCCGTAGCCAAAGTAGCACTCTTCGGCGGCAAGACGCTTGAGCTCTTGAACCTCCTCGTCGTCGTCATCAACAAGAACAAGGGCCGTCCTGGCCATTTCCATGAGGACCTCAAATGCCAGCAGGCGACGGGCTGTACCGCTGGCTGCTTCTGGTGGTAGGCTCACGCGCGTGACATGGTCGTAGGGCCCAGATATGTCGCTGGTGCGCTCGAACAAGAGCCTGCTCAGGGTCCGTACGAACGAACCGCCTGCAGGTCCCATCCCGACGTTCCATACCACCGGGAAGTCCTTGATCCACTCCGCTGCCTTCTCTTCCAGCGCGGGTACATATGGGACCCATTTCCCTAACCTCGCGTGGAATACCCGGCCATCAGACCTTCAATGAAAAAAAGGGCGAGAACGCATGTATAGGCCTTGTTAGTATTACTCACGAGCGATATTTTCTTGTAACGGGTTTTTTAGTCCTATGTACTAGCTAATTGATCCAAATAATATAAAATGTGAAAACAACTGTCAATTATATTTAATGTATTTGACCCTATACGTCCATATATAGCGTAAATACATTCTCATAATAAACTGTTCCTAGTTGTACATTGAATAAACTTTTGCCGCACACACAAATGTCCAAATATTGACACAGCACTGTACAGTCACTACGTCAAAATCACAAATAGGAGTCACTGCAAAATTAAAACACGTCACTATTTACATATTTGTGACACTACTTGCTCAAACGCGTCACAGATGACTTTGCCCAGGTCACGGTGCTACTATATTAGAGATGGGTCTTGTCTGAAGGCGTCACAAATTACTAGTGAACATACATCAATGACGGCTAAAGCTAAACCACGTTACTAATGTGAACATCTATCAGTGACGTGGATACTCTATCCGTGTCTCTAGTATGAATCAGAGGGGTGACCATTGAGACGATGATATATTAGTGACGTGTTTTATTTTTTTATTTAACGACGTCACTATTTTAACTTATCTACACCTGCAAATAAGTGTACAGGTCATACTCCAGAGATGTGGGCACGTGACCACTTAATCCACGTCACTATTCTCGTCACGAACCCGAGCTCCATCCGTCGGTGTGCCACTCCCTCCCTTCCCCTTGCTCACTGCTGCTGCCACCGGACCTTAGCAGGCTGGCCGCGTCGGCGCCGGCAAGCAGCTGCCCTGCATGACAGCGTTCCCTTCCTCTCCCCTCCCCTCCCCTCCCCATCGTGCCAAACCTCGGTGGCCCTCGTCGCCGGCCGCCATAGGACTCTTCCCGGGCCGCCATCGCTGGATCCGGCCCTGTCTGATTTGGATCTTCGCTCCCCCGAGAACCATCTCTTCACGTCGCTGGCCGACGCCCACCGCCAGATCCTGGGCCCTTGGTGCTGGATCTGCGCCCCACCGGTTGGACGCCGCCATTGCTGGGGCCCCTCTCCGGGCGGCGACCTCTACTCCTCCCAGCGGCCGGGTACCCTTCTGCATCTTCCACCGCGCGGTCATGGGAGATGCTTTGCTCGTGGTCATGTTACTTTGAGAGAATATTTGTTGCAGGGTTTCAGGGTGATACGGCGTCGTGCTGGTGCTTGATCCATCGTGTCCATGACGAGGACGAGGGTTGCTTTCGATCTACTCCAGTAAAATCTCGATTTCCCCTCTCAACTTCATTCTTCTCCAATCCCTAGCAACGTCTTGAAATTGTCAGTGGCACCATGGTCTGAGTATATATATTATAAAGGAAACAAACGTCCATCTCTGAACAGGTTTTCGTGAATTTGAATGAATATTTAAGTTTGTTCTTGGTAGTGGTTGGATTTCTGCTACATGTATAACTGGCTGTTGTTCTGGATAGACAAATTTGTTAATAATTTTGTATTTATACAGGGAATATATAATCATGATAATGGAACATGAGGGATTTTTTTTTTTCAAATTGCAGCTAGGCAGCCTGGGAGAGGACTCCTACTAGGTGAGCACTCTTATTATGCAGCTGAAATTCAATTTCCTCTACATGATGTTATATGCTACATGATGTTTCTGATCTTTAAAAGGGACTAATCTAGTTGACTCCCAGAATACTGCCTTTTGCCATTTGCAAATTTTACAGTTAGTCCTAAAATGCTGAGATATAGTCCATGCCAATCCTAGGTAATTTGTTTCCTTTAAAGCTGAGATGCCATGAAAGCTTATATCATTTGTGCAGACTACTTCAAAATTCAGTACATCTAAGAAAATAGCACATGTAACTGTTGTACCGTAACACCAAGAAATTAGAGAGCTTTTCTATATGTTTGCTCTGTTATCCCTAAGGCACCTCTGCTAGTTATGTACATCTAATAATTATGAATGATTTTGCTACAACATGCTTTGACTACACACATTTTGCCTACTTGAACATCATGATCTGTTTATCACGAGTCTCATATATGTCCTTTGATCAAATCTAATTTGTTTACCTCTATGGCTCCTCAATCCTGTTCACAATGGGTGTAAAATTAAAACATGCCCTGAAAAATTGTTTACATTAACTCCTGTTATGTTCTTTTGCAGGTTTAGAGGTCTAGTTAATCAATGAGTAGTCAAATTGCATAAGGAATCATATAACATGTCATGTGTGCAGTACTCTTGTTTCATCTTGTTTTTATTAGGATCTATAGACAATCTATTGTGATCTCTATGTATGTGTGTGTGAAAATTTGTATGGAGCAGAGACAATACTATCTATGTAAACTAGACTAAATGTGTAATTGGGATTATATATAAAACCCATATAATGTTGTTGTCGATTTTTCTATTTTTTTTTTTTTTTTGTCATCGCCAATTATCATCAGAGACATGGATTCTAAGAACTGCGTCACTAATGTATTACATCAGAGACGTGGATTATAAGAACCGCGTCACTAATGTATTACATCAGAGACTTGTATTTCACTAAACACGTCATTAATGTATCAAATCTGAGACGTGAGTTTTACAAGACGCGTCACTGTTGTGAGACATCGGTGACGGTAGTTTACGCGTCACTAATCTCATTCACATCAGTGACAAAAAAAAATTAGTGACGCGAAATTATGCCGTCACTGATTTAATTGAGAACCGTCACTAACATACTAGTTCTGGCGTAGTGAGTATTTCAGATTTATCTATAATAATATATGTCAAGTCTAAGGGGTTAAGAGATAAATTTAAGATGTTAAGATTAACTATAGAGCATAATAAATATATAGCAACGATGTACTACAATATCATCTCATAATGTTTTGCAATGGTAAATATGGGTAATTATTCATAAAATGGTATAGACCTACTGCTTATTAAAATTTCAATCTACCGAATTAACTCTTTAACATACAAGGACACAATCTGAGAAATAAATTACAATAAAGTCCCAAGCTATGTGCCATTTAGACATTTCATATACAAACTGTGTTTATATATTCATGCATAGATCCTCGTTTGTTCAAAATAAATTACCATCCATCTCTCTGTATGTCTCTCTTCCATCTCCTTTTCAAAACTAATCTTCTTTATCCGCTTGTTTGTTATCGCATAAGCCAGTTTCTTCTCACTCCATCCTCCTTAATTTTACCACCACGTCATGGTCTTGTTTACATGACAACTATAGAAATTAATGCTACAGAAATTGCACTGGTCATCCCACTGTGATTTCCTTAAGAAAAATAACCTACATTATGCATCTAATAAGTGTCTAGCTACGATACCACACCATCATTTTAGATGGTACAATAGGATAAGTTTAGTGACCTGGTGTGTAATTCACTATTTTATGTTTGACTTTTAGTATAGAGGAAATTATGTCATTTTAACATATAAGGACATAACTTCACAAATAAATTCAAATTACCATAAATTCCCATAACTAATGTGCCATTTAGACATTTCATATAGAAACTATGTTATCCATGTATGGATCATCGTTTGTTCAAAATAAATTACCATCCATCTCTCTCTATGTCTTCTCTTCCATCTCCTCTTCAAAACTAATCTCCGTTATCCTCTTGTTTGTTATCGCATAAATCCAGTTTTTCCTCACTCTTTCCTTAATTTTACAACCACGTCATGGTTTTGTTTGACAACCAAATTAATGCTACATAAATTGATCTGGTCAACTCATTGTGATTTCCTTGAGAAAAACAACCTACACTATGTATGCATCTAATTAGATGTCTATGATAACACATCCTTTTATGTTTGACGCTTAGTACAAAGCAGGAAATTATTTCATTTTTTGAAAGAGTAAATAATCATGTATAAAACCGAGGGAGTATTATTCGTGAGCAGTAGCCCAATAATGAGAGTGACCACTCACATTGGAAAATCGGGTCATCGACAAGGCGGAAAATGTCTTTACCCATTTCTGGCAGGTCCCACCCTTTTGGTAAGGCATGCACATTTAGTTCCACCTGAAATATGCAACAGTATAAACATTTTGTTTATCTTGATCATAAATTTTATGTAAACACGTTCAAACAAAAAATATATATGATCCCACAACACTGCTGCTAAGCAGGTTGAATGCACCAGTTGCATGCTCTTATTAGGCTATCCGCAATTGTCATACTCCAAATTTATACTCTAAAAATAATATTTCATCCTAGTCGTTAAGATTCTTTACTATATGCCAGTTTACTCTGCGCGCATGTTACTCAATACATACCATATAATCTATACAAAATACCACATATTATATCATTTTTCACCTTACCCCACCCATCCTTCAACCCACAAGATCCCTGTAACCATTTTGTTTATCTCAAAGTTTGGAGTAAAATGCACCATTAGTCCATTAACTTTTTGGCAAGTGTCGGTTAGGTCTATCAACTATCGATGTGCATTCTTGGGTCTATTAACTTTTTAAAGTGTATCATATAGCTCCATACCACACCTAACATTAACAAAAAAAATACATATCAAATCGTGTACATATCCCAAAAATATATAATCATTTTTCCTGTCATTGTATTGATGAAATCTACACAATGAAACTAATTCGACATGCAAAATGACCATGTTACTCCTATTTATGTTAAATAAATATTTAGTTACTTTTTAATCATATCTATTTTTTAGTACATCTAAAAACCTTGGGAAAATAACATTGTGCATGTTATGCTCCATATATACTGGTATACATTTATCATGGTTAGTGGTTGCTATTTTTTTAAGCATGCGGTTTGTATTTTAGTTAGTATATGTATATGTAAAAATTTTATGAACAATGCTTTCTGTTTTGGGATCAAAATAAATAAAAATATGTTTTAGCAGTTAAATCTGTTTTACCACTTAAATAGAGGCAAAGTGGTCAATATCAGTTCCAACGTGTGATCTCATCAAGATAGAGCTATTAAAATTGATTTTGATATGTACATGATTTGATATGTAATTTTTCGTTAATGTTAGGTGCAGTATGGACTTGTATGATACACTATAAAAAGTTAATGGACCCAAACATATACATTGAGAGTTGATGGACCTAACCGACACTGTCCAAAAAATCAATGGACCAATGGTGCATTTTACTCTAAATTTTATGCAAACACGTTCAAACAAAAAATGTGATCCCGCAGCACTACTGCTAAGTTAAGTAGGTTGAAAGCACGTGTTGCATGCGCTTGTTAGGCTATCTGCATTTGTCGTACTCTAAATTTAATTATACTCTAAAAATAATATGATTCACAGGATCCCAAAGTTCATTCATTGCCTTCAAGCAAGGATAGAAGGAGAGGATAATGGGTGGACACAGCCATCAATAGACCACTGCCATCCTTGTGGGCGGCTGTGCAGGATTTCTGGCAGCACTGCGAGCTAAGGGAGGAAGGTGGGACAGTGTAAGTGAACACAGTATAATCTTAGTCACCCTCTAATAAACCAAACCCAAAACCGACTCTAGGCTTGTTCGTTTGGTCCGGGAATTACCAGAATAACTGTGGCTCGATCCCTGTGGACCACCTCGGCATGGAAAGAATCCAAGCTCACTAGAAATTGCATGTTTGATTGTTCGTACGTTTTACCTCACGTGGGTTGTAACCCTAGCCTTCGCTGGCCTTTTCCCCTGACTCCAGTCCAGGATGAATTCCAATTCTAGGTTGGAGTAAGCGTGGAGCCGTACGTGGGTTTTCGTTTTCTTATTTAAAATATATTCCACCTCTCATAATTTAAAGATTTTTTAAATATATTCTTACTTAAAATATAATTTAAAGTAACTTATAAGGCTCCCTCCAACGGTATACGAAAAATGAGAAATCTGATACTGTTTGGCACTGTAAATAAAGAAGAGTTTGAATTTGAGGAATGGGGATGGGAAAGCTGCTCGAGTCAGCCTAAAGTTGCATTAAAATAACAACTATACCAATATTTTAATATACCATACTTTTCATATTAAAAATTACCCAACTATACCATTACAAAAAATAATTTAAAATAACCCTAAATTTTCACATAAATTACCAAAATATGTCATAATAAAATAATATTTATAATAAATCTCATCTATTTAAATCTAAATTATAGACTTTTACTTTTATAATAGATAGTAAGCTATATTGCCGCTTAACATTGCATGTATAGTGTCTAACTCTGTCATTATTAGAAACTAGTAAAAATGCACGTGCGCCCCACGTGTGGCTAAAAAATTTGTTCAAATTTGTAATCAAAATGTTCGCCATGGATAATGAAAGAAGTAGTGTGAAAAGGATTGCATAGGGGCTACAATAAAAGTTTAATGTGCACTAACTTAGGGAACATATGATAAAAATAAATAAACAAAAATTTGCTTACCAATTATTCTGGAATTACAAAGATATGAACCATTAGAATTTTAACTATACTTTAAGGTCAGATCTTAAATGATGCATAATTTATTATATAAAAATATTACTCTTGTAGCTAACGGATCAAAATATAAATAAATAGACCAAATACTTTCAAAAAAAACATTAAATCACTTCAAACTTATAACTCTAGAATTAAAACTCATTGGAATTCAAAATTGAAGAATAATAGTCATATAACTAACGGCTCAAAATATAAATAAACTTAGTACAAATATTTTCAAAATGAAATTTACATCACTTCATACTCATGTAATAACTCTAGAAATAAAAAAAGGCATTAAAACAACTAATTCGTAACTTAATGTTCAAATTCCATTCAAAAGTTAATCTCAAAATTACCATACAAAGTTGGAGAACAATAATCATATAACTAACGTTTCAAAATAATAATCACTTTAAACTCATGTAATCTGGAAATAAAATCCATTGGAATAACTATAAATTTGGGAAATAATGATAAAAAGTGAAAATAAAAATTATTTCGAACTTTATTATGCCTCGGGGCCGGGCCAGGCGGCTGTGGCCCAAGCCCAGCTCTCTGCTGAGTGTCTTTTCCTGGCCATCGGATGAGATCGGACGGTCCGAATTCGCTCGCCAGGCTCTCCGGCGTCCTTCCTGTTCGGTGAGGTGTCTCCTGGGGTTGCAGTCCTCGCTCTTCGGTGTTGCGCGCAGCGAGCAGCTAGCGGATCAGCTTTTTGATTCTTCCTGTCGGCAGTTTTTTTCTTTCTTTTCTTTATCTGTCTCTTGATTTCTCCCATCCGGCAGCTCTTTTTTCTTTCTTTTTCACATGTTTTGTATTCCCTTTGCACAAGGTGACGGCCTAGAGGTCCAAGATCCAAACTGGTTAGGGTCGTGTCTTCTCTGCGCTGGTACTTCGATGGCGGTACGTGTTGGTGCTCTTGATTTATGACTACGATAACTTGAAGTTTTACTAGCGATGTGGTATTATTATACGATAATATTTGTATACCATGCTTACTTGCTCACGGTTGGACTGTTAAGGATAGGCAGCATTGTTGGGCCGTCCTAGATGCATTGTATTCGTATATGGATTTTTTTGGAACAAGGACGACTCAAGGTCTTGGAACTAAATCCAACTCTCTAGGGCGGAATTCTAGGTGAAAAAAAACGAGGCAACGGTGGCAGACGCGTAAGAGTTATGCGTAAGAGTTCTGCCACAATTGCTTATGGGTCGTAGATTTTTCTCTTCGATTTTCTAGTTCGTACAATTTGACCGTAACCCTGAAGCTGTTTGAGATTTCAATGGGTGTGGGCCCGTTTGATTAATATTGACCTTTAGATTAAACGTTGGCAGAGAATTCAACAGTAGATATACTATTGGGTAGGTAGGGTCGGGGTAGAAGATAATTTAGATTAAACTCGCTCTTTTATAGGGTAGACAAACAAAATGACCACTCAATTCTATATCTAGATTTTCAACATCTACCATTATAAATAATAGATAAGTACAAAATACATCTATATGTGGTTGTAAATAATTACCCACTTCTACTACTAACAATATCTAGTAAAAAGCTAACAGAAAGCAGTAATTGTTAACCAGAATATATCACATATTGGATTAAAAATATTAAAGTATTATAGGTGTATTGTATTAGAGTATGAACAAACAGGGATAGACCAAGGTTTAGCAATATCGATTAGTTGTGGGTCAAGCAAGCGTTGATATACTACTTATTAAATAATAAAGCTACGGTACTGTGTGCTGGATATATAGTACCTTGAACTAATAACTTCGAACGACGACGCCATATCATAAGAGAAATCCATCGCTATTAGCAGTGAATCCGTATAGTCAGGACCCTGCAATGTGCGAATGGGTGGTCTTAATCTGCAACGGACAAAATGAAAACTTAAGTAGTTACCAACTTAGCACAATGCTTTAGGAAACATATATAGAAAATCAAATTCTCCTTCACATTGTCTTTTTCACACAGGGTGCATGGACGACGAGCGCCTGACAATACTACTTTTTTTTTCTAATAAATTAATTTCTTCTATTTAGGAAGGAAACGGCTGCTCCCTCTTACTATAGTTATAATTGTATTTAGGTGTTTTCATTAGGTCATACTACCTTTTATCATTTATTATCAATAATATCTAAGCTTTTGGATTGATAGTAGCAAAGGATTCATATTACTAGATAGATCTATTAATATAGACTTTATCATTAAAGTAATATATGGTATTGCTAATCAAATTCATAATAATAAATCTGAACATAGTAGCCGAAACCGAAATGAACTTATATTAGTGATTAGAGAAAAAGTTTAAGTTATAATGAAGAATTTTTTGTTTATTTTCCTGAGGTCATCCAAGTATACGCAGGTACTTGAAGATTCCAGCATGGCAGCACAAATCGTGTACAGATCAATACCAAAAAAGAATACCACAGGGCGAACATTTAGCTAGCCACATCATTGTTTTAGATTAGATGCATCGAAACATCAGCAACGTAGTAGAATATTTGTTTTCCAGCCCTATTTTTTGATATAATAATAATGGGCCAATGTTTTTTTTGCTGAACGGTACCTGGTTTGTGATGACGAACCTTCATTTTAACTTCCAGACGACGAGGACTGCCAACAATAATTTGAGATGGGATGACCTTGAGAGATTGGAAAACTGAACAGGCAGTGTGGAAGATGAGAGAGTTGACACAACGGAAACAGAAAAATAACGGACGCGCTCAAATATATACAACCAGAAAAAGTGGGAACAATACCACAGCTAGCCTTGTGGATGCTTTTCTTCTTTATGTATAAAGCTGGATGCATGGACGACAAACAAGGAATACATCGTCGGAAAGCCCGGCATGCATATCATCTTCTGCTGCAATGACGCAGACCATAAGCAAGGAATATGGATCAGGAGGCTCTTTGTCTCTTTCATTATTCAGGCTAAAGTAAAAAGGTAATGAAAACGCTCAAGCAAAGAGGAAGTGTCATATTCAGAGAACAGGTAGAAACAAAAGAGCTAGCATGCATAGAAACGACAGCTGCTGTTGTACAGCCATTACGGCTGTGGCTGCAACTCTTTCCTGTCACAGATTCCTATACAAAACAACATCAATAGTATTCCGATCGGAGCCAAAAAAGAGGATCGGAGGGACAGAGGGAAAAAAAGACGTGCAACCATGGACCGTAGGAAGAAGCAGATCACATGGATTGTCGTTTCAAGGGACAATAATTAATACAGTAACAAATTCTAAATTCTGCCTTCGATTTCGATCGTCCCTATATATGGTGGCAAAGTACGTATAGTAGGACACGAGGCATGCACTTTCCTAATAACTAGGTGGGCACCCCGCGCTTCGCTGCGGGCACTGCGAACAAATGAAACCATAGTTCTTCTCTTGTATCGTGACCAAGTGGAAGGAAAATTTGACAAATGGTGAACTACTACATAACATTAAATTGGACCGTCTCTTTGGTAATCCAACAGCTTCAGAAATGAGTAACACATAGATTTTTCTTTTGGTGCATGTAAAATATAACTTAGTATGCACAACATTACATTACATGGGTCCAAGTCCAACCTACCTGAGTGATTATTGGTATAGCAAAAAATTAACTACATTCTAAATCAGCCCCAATTTCCAAGAGAAAATTACTTCTATGGCCCTAAAAAAGTTGACGCTTACTTCTTTGGCCTAAAAATTTTACAGCTTTTCTATGTGGCCCAAAATTTTGAACCCATTTCTTCCTTGGCCTTTCTGTTCGATTGGAGACGGTGGCCTGTTAAGCACCTAGCACTTGGACGATTTTGCCCCTGTGAAGTCCATCCAGCGGCGCACGGCTCTCTTGCGGTGGCGCGCTCGGGCGACGGGCGTGTGCGGCGGCCGCGGCCCAATGCAAGAGTGAGGAGGTGCCACGGCGGCATGCGCGGGCGACGGGCGCCTCCACCTACGCTGGAGAGCCAGGCAGCGGCAGCACATGGGGGCGCAGAGCGGCGCCGGCTCGAAGCAGCCGCGCGCCGGCGGGAGCGGAGCGACCACGCCGGCCCCAAGCAGCCGCAGGAGGGACCAAGCGCGCGCTGTGTCGCCTCTGCCGACCCGCGCGTGGCCGGGCCGCGCCCGCCAGACCCCTGCGCCGCCGCTGTCGACCACGCGCGGCCCGCTGAGGAGTCCCTCGTCTGGTTGGGCGACCTGAGGGGCGACAACGGCGGCACAGCAGGCATGCGCATGAGCCCTGGCAGTGGCACGCACACGACGAGAAGGGGCGATGGCGCGGGGAGGCACTTGCGCGGGCGACGGAAGGCAGCGACGCTCCTGCCGATGAGCGGCGCGCGCGAGGCCTGACAGCAGCACGTGCGAGACGGGAGACGGTGGCGACGCAGGAGCCCTGGATGCGGCGCACGCGGGACGCGGCGAGCGGCGGCGCACGAGCCCCGGCCGCGACGCGCGGGCAGCGGTGCAGGAGGCGCGCGTGCGGGCAACGTAAGGCGGTGATGTGGGCGCCGGCAGGCGGCACTCACGCAACGGGAGGTGGCGGCGACACGCCGGGCCGCGGCGCACGAGCCCCGGCAACGGCACGCGGGCGACGCGCCGGGCGGCGGTGCAGGAGGCGCGCGAGGCCCGGTAGCGGCACGTGCGCGACGGGAGGCGGCGGCGACACTCCGGGCTGCAGCGCACGAGCCCCGGCAGTGGCGCGTGGGCGACATGCCGGACGGCGGTGCAGGAGGGCGCACGGGCGACTGAAGACAGCGACACTCCTGCCGGCGAGCGGCGCGTGGGCGCCAGGTAGCAGCCTGACAGGCGGAGGTGCAGGCGGCACGTGGGCAAACGCCGGCGGTGCGCAGTCCACCGACCAAGGCGGTGGGTGGGGAGGCGCACAGGCCACATGCCAAGGTGGGCCCCCTTAGAACAAGCTAGCTCACGTGGATTCGATTCCTTTCCTACGTATTGACATGGCTGGATTGCTAGGAAGGGGTAAAGCTGTCTTTTTATCCTGTACTTGACGGTGTTAAGTCCTCAAACTAACGGAAAGGCTAAGGAAGAAATGGGTTCAAAATTTTGGGCCACATAGGAGAGCTATAAAATTTTTAGGCCAAAGAAGTAAGCGTAAACTTTTTTAGAGCCATGGAAGTAATTTTCTCAATTTCCAAAGTAATCAAGCATTTGCTTTGCCATAGGGCATAGTACATAAGAACTTTGTTCTGATCACGAGACAACTCAATAAACATGTTTCAATCCACGGAGGTCTGCAAGGACAAGCAAATAAACAATATCAGAGAGGCAGATAAATGTTAGTTAGCTCATGTAAACACAATGCAACACACATAGCTCAAGTAAAATAGCAACTAATGAAAAAAATATAGCCTGTTATGAAGTGAGAACCGAAACATGCTTTTCTATGGAAGTAGTAGGGCAAGAACAAATATAAGTAGAAAACAGAGAGCATTTGTCTTTTTCGAAACATGCCTTTATTCTGTTACTTGATACTACTCTGAAATGTCGCACATAACCAATGTAATTAGATGTATAAGCTACATGATCATCCAAATCACTCAACCCCTATACCCCTGTAGCTCATACTTGAGAAGGACATGACGCACTAAAATGCTAGAGCATTCAAGATATGGCTTGATTTAGAAACCACATCAAAACTTGAATCTAGAAACATTACATGCCAAAGGAAGACGGCACAGGGGATAAAAGAATGCTTAGATCAAATGAACGTACACCTCCAGCATGCTTCTAATAGGATCAACTTTTATGGGAACTTATAGCTGATGTCTTAAATTAGCTAATTGAAGGAATAGGTCAAATATGCATGAATCTCTACTGTTAATATGTTACCAAATAGGCAAACAGGAATAATCAGCTCTCAGCACGAATTTAAAACAGCCAGGTCTGCTTCTAGTGTGGGTCTCAAAACTTCACCCTCCTCAAGAATTTAAAGACCCTGCTACGCGCCTTGCTCAGCACACACAGGAGAGTAGAACTACTTGTTGCAAATTGAAACTGAGAATTACTATCCACAACACAACAGTTGAGTTTGATGTATCTCCGTAGCCGATGACACCATGCCACATATGAAATGGCTAGCAGAACAACAAAGGACATCTCTATCTTGCCATCAATAGGACTCAAATTGACACTGCAATGACATCAGTAACGTTCAGGTCATGGTATAGGAAGGATCATAGAGGCGCTAAGAATAGTAAGTTGAGTAAAAGGCCATATCCACAGCAAAAACCAGAGACCCAAGTCTGCCAAGATTCATCAACGTCCAATGAGCTCCTACAAAGCATACATGAACACTCTGAGCCAATAAGTATACATATGCACAGGACTGCATATGCAGTGTGACCGGATATACTCTCAGAAACAGAGGCTTACCTTCAGTAATCGCACTTTTTTTTCCTGCCTTTAATTTGAGGTGAAGCACATTCAAACAGTTGAGCACCAAACAGGATGTCTTCTTCTTTGTCGGCCCCTCCTCTTTGACTTGCTGAACCGCAAGAGAAAACACCGAGCAAAGAAGCACATGGGTTAAGGAGGCGGCCAGGCAGTAACCCGAAGCAAATCTGAAGCAGGTCACACAGGAGCCCCTGACGCCAATGCATAGCAGAACAGCGGACATGCCACTTCCATTCCTCTGTAGAGGTAGGTAGGGGCAGCGAGAGAAGCGCACAGCCAGGCATGGAGAAGCAAACGGCACGCAGCGCTGCCGGCGTACCTAGTGCGAGGCCGCCGCCTGCTCCGCGCCGCACGACCGAGCCGCAGCTGGATCCTCCGCTGCAGCCCTATGGCAGGCTGCTGCCTGCCTGCCCCTTCGCGCCGCTGCCGGTTTGCCCTGCCACGCCCTCCCCAAGATAGCAGTGCATGCGACTAAGGCCCCCGGAGGCGCCGTCGGGCCCCCACCATGACAGCGAGGGTCATCGGCCCCAATCGTATCGCCAGTTGCCAGGGAGAGCCGGCTCGCCCCGGCACCGCTCCGGGCCACGACACACACGGCCGCGTGGGGACGACACACAAGTAGGGTGAATCCATACCCGGGGGCGCCGGACGCGCATAGCACGAGATTTGATATGATGTAGGCATAGCACGGGGGAGGGGGGATTGCCGAACGCCACCACTGAATTCGACCCACGGTCGCACTAGCGGAGGAGGCAGATCTGGCCCAGCGCTGACGGTCGGGGGCGATGCGGAACTAAAGATTTGATAGTTTGCCTTTGCCCCCTTCCCTCAAGTGCCCCACCTCATGTCCCCTCTCCTTCCCTTTCAGCGTAGCCCGCCACTAGAGGGCTAGTGGGGAGAGCATGAGCCCTAACCAAACAATGCTTCAAGGTGATTAGAGAGTGATTTAATACCCTTCAAATCCACCTTAAAATGAACAAGGACATGGGGGCTAGCTCGAGCCCAGGGCAAGGCGCTTGGTGTGTGAGAGCTATAGCTTCCAATCTCCATTTTCTCACTATCTCTAGGTGAGTGTTCATGTGAGAGGGAGGGGGAGGAGAGAGTAGGGCTGCACAAAATACTCATAATTAGCTCGCTTGACCCATGGCTAGCGTGGCTCGGCTCATCTCATTTTGATTTTTTTTTTAATGTGCAGAGTTGAGGTTTCAGCTCGTTATCTAAACGAGCTGGCTCGCGACCTTAACATGCTGAGAGAACTATGCATCCGAACATACATGAGTTCTAGACGAATGGGCACATTCCATTTGTAACCCTAGAAATACACTCTACACCTTTCCTCTCAACCAACATACATGAGTTTTACATTTTTCTCCTTCACTTAGACTATTTTTGTTTCTTCGATATGCTTAGTCGTGATACTAATTGACACATTTTGCCTGCAACGTTTGACATCCAGTAACTCTGATGATCTATATTTATTGTGTTTTTAGGAATGATTGAGTATCTTGTGGACATATTGCTAGTTTTTAAGCATAAAATTCATTCTTGTAACTAGCTCAAGTGCCAAACGAGCTGGTTCGAGTTCACGAATGAGCTGAGCCGAACCGTTTCTCAAACTAATTATCTTAGCGAGCCCAGTCGAGCCAGCTCGAGCTGGCTCGATATCTACCTTTAGGAGAGGGTATACGAGAAAATCCTCACGGCGTCAAAATTTCACGAGAGAACTTTTAGGGTGCACATGTCCACGATTGCTTCCCACGGCTATGCCACGTGCAGGTGCAAACAAACAGCTCTCTTGTCCCTTGGCGGTGTGGCCCTGCAGTGGTATGCAGCATCAGAACCCGAAGGCCGGCAGGAATTATGACATAGCATGGCACACAACAGGGTTGCTCTTAATTGTATCTACAGAGGGACATATTGGATCCGATGATGGTCTTTGTTATGTAAAGAGGAAGAGAAGGAAAATTTGAAGATGAGTTGCATGCATTTAGAGAGTGTAGTCCTAGAGTTGTTCTTCAAATTTGGATGGAGAAGAAGTTACAGGATTGAAGCCTAGTACGTCTTAGCAGTTTAGATCATTAGATGTAACACTTACACGGAGCTTTGGCCGGTGTTGTATCAATCAAGGCCTTTCTCTATTGTTTGTTTGTCTTCTATCTTGTGTCCGATTCTTAGTTATCCTAAGAGCTTTTGGTTATGTAAACTTGGCCAAATACACTCACTTGTGAGTGTTGAGGCTGGATGCTTATTTCATTATCTAAAATTCTAGTATGGGCCTGATCGGATAGCTTATGCAGGATGTGTAATGTGTTTGTTTGGTTCCATCGGATTGCATCTAGTCATTCACAGCAGGATGTTTGGTTCCTTGGCCATCTGAGCTAGCATACTATGCGGCATGCAGAATCACGCTGTGAGCCAGGCCCACAGAAAATGAGTTTCATTCTCGTTTCTCCATAGCCAGGCTCCCGTCGCCATGGCTTTCACGGCCAGTGTAAGCTAGGAAGCTAACCAATCGCGCCATATGTGCATAGCATTAGGCATTGCACTTCCAACATATCTAACTTTTGCCACCAGCTAGCACTTTGTAGACAAAGCACACGCGAAGACGTAAAATCAGTAGACTCACAGAAGATATCAAACAAAACTTTCTATTACACTGTACATTTTTATTCTCTTTGTCACATAAGAAATATGAGATATGGACGACGTATTAATTGAAATTTTAGATAATATGACTAATAAATTTATGCTCTCCATAACTATAGACACTTTGTTATTGTGCCACTAATTACGTTATTTTTTTCTAAACAAAATCCTTTATGTTTAACTAGAGAGGTTAGATAAAAAAGCAGAATTGTCTCCTCTATCCCCAGAGGAGATCAATTTAAAGCACATCCTTAATGAAAGATTAGTAACCTTGCTAAGAGAAGAGGAATTAAAATGGTACCAAAGGGCTAAGGTGAAGAAACTCTTAGAAGGAGATGCGAATACTAAATATTTTCACTTAGTGGCAAATGGTAAACATCGGAAAACAAGGATCTATAAACTTGAGCAGCAAGAGGGTATTATACAAGGTGATGCTGAACTCAAGAGCTACATCACCAAGTATTACAAGAATTTATTCGCACCGCATGATTCTAACCATATTTCATTGGAAGAATCACGTAGGGACGACATTATTCAAGTCTCAGAAGCTGAAAACGAGATCTTAGTTTTTCCTTTTACTGAAGAGGAGGTGAGAAGGGCGATATTCGATATGAAACAAAACACATCACCAGGGCCTGATGGTTTCCCACCTGAATTTTATCAAGTGTTTTGGAATACCATTAAAGGTGATTTAATGGCGATGTTCACTAAGTTTCATAAAGGTGCATTGCCCTTGCATAGTCTTAATTTTGGGACTATTATCCTCCTTCCTAAAGGTAATGATGCTAAGCAAATTCAACAATACAGACCTATCTATTTACTGAATGTTAGCTTTAAGATCTTTACCAAAGTGGTCACTAATAGAGTTGTTAAGATTGCAACGCGGATTATTAAGCCAACCTAAACGGCTTTCCTACCTAGCAGGACCATTATGGAAGGGGCTGTCATACTTCATGAAACGATTCATAAGCTACATACAAAAAAACAAAACGGGGTAATTTTAAAAATTGACTATGAGAAAGCCTATGATAAAGTGCGGTGGGATTTCCTTCAGCAAGCCCTAAGAATGAAAGGCTTTAGCCCAAAGTGGTGTAGTCGGGTACAGGCCTGCGTTCAAGGAGGCAATGTAGGAACCAAAATAAATGAACAAATAGGCCCTTACTTTCAAACTCGAAAGGGTCTAAGACAGGGAGACCCCCTGTCCCCGACTTTGTTTAACATTGTTGTCGATATGCTCGCCATTATCCTGTCTAGGGCTAAAAGCAATGGGCAAGTTCGTGGAGTGGTTCCACATTTAGTCGATGGGGGTTTATCCATTCTTCAATACGCAGATGGTACAATTTTATTTTAAGATCATGACTTGGAACAGGCAAAAAACATGAAAATGATTCTTCGCATGTTTGAGGCATTATTTGGTCTAAAAATAAACTTTCACAAAGTGAAATTTTTTGCTTTGGCCAGGCAAGAGAATGTGAGTCCCTTTACTCTAACTTGTTTGGCTGCAAAGTGGGTGAATACCCTTTTCGATAGTTAGGTCTCCCTATGCACTTTAGAAAGTTAAACAATAAAGATTGGAAGTCGATTGAGGATAGAATAGAAAGGAAATTGAGCAATTGGAAAGGAAAAATGCTCTCTTATGGTGGTAGACTGGTTCTGTTAAATTCTGTTTTACCTAGTTTGCCTATGTTCATGATCTCCTTTTTCGAGGTCCCAAGGGGCATCTTGAAAAAGATTGATTATTTTAGGTCTAAATTTTTCTGGCAGAATGACAGCCATAAAAAGAAGTATAGATTGGTAAAATGGCCTTTAATTTGTCTACCAAACGATGAAGGAGGTTTAGGGGTGCAGAGTTTAGAGATACAAAATAAATGTCTTTTGAGTAATTGGCTTTTTAAGCTTTGCAATGAGGCGGGCATGTGGCAAGAACTAACCAAAAACAAATACCTGAATGGAAAACCTCTTGCACAAGTTGAGAATAAATTAGGAGATTCTCATTTTTGGAGGAGTCCCATGAAAGTGAAAGACCACTTCCTAAACTTCGTGAGGTTTAAACTTCTCAGCGGTAACCAAATAAGGTTTTGGGAGGACAAATGGTTAGGGAACCATGCTTTTAAACACGTTTACCCAAATTTGTTTAACATTGTTAGCAAAAAACATGCAACAGTGGCTGATGTCTTCAGGTCATCTCCGCTAAATATCTCTTTTAGAAGAGCTTTAGTGGAAAATAAGTTACATGAATGGCACAACCTAGTTGCTAATTTAATGTTTGTTAATCTAGAGGAGGGTAACGATACCTTCGTGTGGGGTTTACATAAATTGGGTTTCTTTTCTGTTAAGTCAATGTATAATTCTCTCATTAACAATGGTATTGTAGTATCACAGAAAATTTGGCATTTAAAAATTCCTTTAAAGATTAAGATATTCCTCTGGTTTAGGGAAGTTCTTTTAACAAAGGATAACTTGGCTAAACGAAATTGAAATGGCAGAACAAATTGTGAGTTTTGCAATCAACCTGAATTAATCCAACATTTGTTTTTTGAATGCCATTTTGCCAAATTTCTATGGCGTGTTGCCTATAGTACAATGGGTCTGATGCCTCCTCATAATATCATAAATTTATTTGGTAGTTGCTCAAAGTAGGATGGTCAAAACAAAGTGGGAATGCTTCTAGCTGGAGCAGCAGCTTTTTGTTGGGCTTTGTGGCTCACTAGAAATGATGTTTTGTTTAACAATTGCAAGCCAAAATATGTTTTGCAGGCTTTATTTAGGGGGACCCA
This sequence comes from Paspalum notatum, assembly GCA_022530915.1. NCBI lineage: Eukaryota > Viridiplantae > Streptophyta > Magnoliopsida > Poales > Poaceae > Paspalum > Paspalum notatum. The sequence continues at coordinate 67,673,589 of CM039683.1, read as the reverse complement.
CTGGCTTCGTCTCTGGGCTCAGTTGCAGCGTAGATGATAAGAAAGAAGAAGTTGCAGAAGCATGAAAAAGATTTTAGAATCTTCAACTATGGAGCTATTTTTCTGGTTTGGATGGCCTTTTGTATTTCAAATTGGATTTTGATTTATGTTTTCATTTAGCGTGAGTTGTAATAATTTGGCTTGAAGCCTCATCCTTGAGCGCGGAAGCCGGACTTGTTCCTTTATCTAAAAAATATCTAACTATTCATCTCGAGTAGAGAGCCATGATCGCAAGCATATTGGGCCGATAGCTGGGCCACCAGTACTATGTGTTTTTTGCATTGGGCTAGACCGAATTTTATCATTCCGTACAAGTATGGCATTCATATTTATTTGACAAACTGACTACCCATTCATGCATGCTTATATTAGAATCGTATATATGTGTAAAGAAGTATACATATAAGTTATACCATTAGAAATTTTACATTTACAAATTAAATCATATCAACTAATTCAAAATAAGAAATAGAAAAATAATTAATCTTTCAATAATATATCAATCAAATAAATAATAAATAAGTATAAGAAAAAAAATAAATGGCACTTTTATTATTATTATATATAATATATCTATATAATGGGACAAACATGCACGGGCCAACTAAATAGAAGATAAATTATATAAGTGATAGGAATATTTTTATATAACATATCTGATAGCATTGTTAGAAAACATTCATTAGCTGTTACAGAAACAGGAAAACAAAATTTATTGCTTGATTCAATAAAAACATTAAATTAACAAAGAAATTATATCAATTTAATTAGTATAATTCAAAAACATTCAATTATAACTTTTTTATATACGGGATGCACGTGCATTTCAATCAAATTGTACAGATTTGTCTAGCCTAAAATGGGAGCGAGGACGCTAAAGATATGTGTCTAGTATACAATAATTGCCCTTTTATTTTTTTTCTCTTAATTAACATATCTAAACAAATAAAGGACCCGAGCCGTCAATGTTTTGGGCCCGCAAAAGGGCAGCCGTAAGTTAAGTTTGCACATTGTTCATTACTTTTTTTAAAAAATAATGATTTTTAAATATTTGTAAATTAAGTTCGCCGATTTTTTCAAAAAAAATACAAAGCGTCTCTAGATTTTTTGATAAATATTTGGTGTATTTTATTACTTTTAAATATGCTTTGGAAATATTTATGACAAGATTAATTAACATTTTATTTAAGCGATCTACTCCTCATCAGCTCACTAAGGGTTTACTTACCATTAGTCGACAACTCCTTCTCCGTCACCGTCATCTCGCCGGGGAAGAGCTCGACATCGTCACGCCAGTCTCCCGATCATCTGCGCGCTTCTTTGTGTTTGGGGTTGGGGGTGGGGGCCGCACCATCTTCTCCACCACCAACCTTACAGGGGAGGCCCGCTGGAGGTAGCTGTCCACTGGCGGTGGCACCGCCAGTTGGGGAGGGCTAGCGGTGGGGGAGAGGTGGGCAGTGGACGAGGATGGAGGCAGCGACACGCCGCCAGATCCAATTGGAGAGGGCCGAAAATGGAGATGCGCCCACGATGTTAGCGTGGGCCATGGAGGAGGGCGGCGACAGATGTGGTGACGCGCCGTCGAAGCCAGGGGAGGAGGGGCTATAGGCGGGGGAGCTCAGTCAGAGGCAATAAAGCTCGGGCGAGGTGGTCGCTCCCACTACAAGAATCCTAAAGACTTTCGGCGGCTTGAGATATTTTTGGCGGCCACAGCTAGCCGCCGAAAACAATTTTGTTATATTCGGCGGCTACGCAGGCCGTCGAAAATAGACCTGTTATTTTCGGTGGCCTCCCAAGCCGCCGAAAATAGGGGCTAATTAGCGGGAGAAATCCCTAAACCGGCCCATCTCATCCGGCTGACACACACACCCACACAGACACACGCACGCGCTCGCCGTCCGCCGCCGCTTGCCCCACCGCCCCTCCACCCGGCTGCCTGCCCACGAGCGCCGCCACCGCCGCCCCCACCCCCCGCTACGCACGCCACCGCCCCCGCCCGCTGCCTCCGCCGGGGCACGCCGTCCCTTCTCCCGGCTTGGCAGCCTTCCCCGAAAGAGTTATACCGCCGAAAATAAGAGTTTTGCCGCAAAATATCTATTTTCGGCGGTTTTTGGCCTCCGAATATTTCCCTGATTCCTGTAGTGTTCGGAGGGGAGGAAGAAGAGACGGGGAGGCGGCTGGGGAGTGGATAAGATGGATGCCTGAACTATTGGATCAAGATCCAATTAACAATATTGTTAACAGATGGTTATATAAAAAATCAATGACTTGACAAAGAGACACACCCTTTATTTTATCATTAGATGGTATATTGGTTTCTCAGATCTTTCATCATACTAGTAAAAATGCACGTGTGTCCCGCACGTGACTAAAATATATTATTTAAAAATTATTGATTGAAATATTCATTATATATAAATAAAAAATAGTGTGAAAAGGATTTATGCGGATTGACATTTTAATTATAATGCTTTATAATTAGTAGTCATGAAACATTGAGAAGGGTCTTTAAAATGCTTATGACATGTAGAGATGATAATAAAGATTTTGATGTTTTGCTTCTTTAGTGGTTTATATGCGCACACCAACTTGTGTACAACAAAATATTGGGTTTATATAAAATATCATTTTTTCTGATAAATCAAGTACGAAGTTTGTGGTGTCCATATATACACAAGCAGCACACTTGTGTCAATTGAAAAATCTTGACAACTGACGAATAAATATATTTTTCAATGAAAAGCTTATATAATATAACCAAACACCTTGTATTGAGGGCTACAACAACGATTCAACGTGAATTAATTATTATTGTTAAAAAAACGTGAATTAATTATTAGGGAATCAATGCTTAAACTTAACACTCAGACTCACAACTCAACGAACTTAACTGTTAGAATTTTATTGCGCTTAAATTTAGAGCTTAAACACTAAAAATTCATTTGTTACACTAAAAACACTGATAAAGCTAATGGCTCAAATAAAATAAACATAGTCTAAATACTTCTAAAATCTACATAAAAACACATTAAACTCATGTAATAACTAATTCTTCCCTCTTTGATTTGGTGGCATGTGCATGCCAGCTACAGATCCAGTGCCTGCTCCTCTTTGATGCACGTATGCTTCTATAGTTCTATGTGACGGAGGAAGGGCCGCTCAGTTTGAATGGACGGACGTTGGATGCTTGTAACCTCACCGCACTCACTTTCCCTGCATACGCCTTCTCTGTCTTGAAACTTACTAACTTTTAAGTTTATCCAAATTCTAATATTTTTATATTTAACAGTAATGTCACTAAGTATTTAGATTATAAGAATAAAATTGAACTATTTTTTATTCACATGAAATTCACATGGTCCAAAGGAACCTTAAAAATAATATATTTTCGGTAGAAGAATTTATACGTTGTGATTTAATAATAATTCTTCAGTAATTTTTATATTTAGTGTTTGTCTAATTGTCTCTTATCAAAAAAAAGTCTGCCTAAGTCTGATTAGTACACTTCTGGAGTATCATTCTTTTATTTTCTAATGTAGAGGCGTACAGTTCGTTCATATAAAAAAAATGTAGAGGCGTACAACAACCTGGCTACCCACAACAACACAACCAACAGAGCTGCCTCGTCACGCCTTCTGGAGTTCTCGTGGACATCTGGAGGCCAGGCCAAGGCGCCAGCGTTGGGGGAAACACTTCTTGCCGGACTGGAGCAACCACGAAACCGTTCCTGTGTCTCTTGAGACCAGCTCTCTCTCCTCTCCTCTCCTCCTCCAGAACCAGATCCGGCGACGGCTCTCTCTCTCTCTCCTCCTCCTCCAGAATCCACTACCTCCAGGTCGTCCTCTCTCTGGCGGAGGACTCTTCCTCTCCCCAGCACCTTAGCCTCCTGTCTGGTCCTTTGTGTCTGTGGCCTCATCCCGGAGGGCTCCTGCGCCGCATCCCGTCGCTGTCGCCTCATCCTCAGAGAGCCCCAGCGGTGATGACCAGGCCGAGGAGCAGCATGAGGATTACAAGGTACATCTGATCTCGATGGAGCTCTTTCATGGTGGCTTTATTGGATCAAATTCCGTTCATGATTTTCTTTTTCTGGTATTTTTTTTCTTGATTTTCCCGCAACCTGCCTACATTTCTCGATCCATTTGTGTGCTAGAGACAGTGCTTCATCAACGTGAGGATCTATTATGAGCAGTCCAATTAACAGTTTTGTGGCAGATGGGGTACTATGAGATGATACTTGTGATCGAGTTTCACTGTGCCATTGTAATATATTTTGCATGTATTTGCTTCTTAATGGGCCGACCTGACCCAATAGCAAGTAGTATAGGAATATCAAGCAGTGAAATCCTATATTAACACGGTGATGAGGATGGCGTCATCATTTGGGACGGGCGGGCGGGTGCCGTGGGCGGGTAAGAAGAAAAAGGTGAAAAAAATTTGGGCCGGAAGACCGTCGCGTACCGATTTGTACAGGCAGGAATAGCGTTCCGGCGTTCTGGTGCGCGTAACCTTTAGGCCCTCTATAGATTAAGGGTTAGATTTAATCCTATATGTAATCTAATGGTGGGTAAATATTTTATTGGGTAAAAATTGATTATTTTTAACTCACGCTTTTTCTTTCATCATATATGCACCTTATTTAAACTGAGCTCACCAGCGAGCCTAAACGAATATGCAATATACTGCACGCGCATTGTAAACATTAGGTTGTGTGATAGGCAGAACGGTGAACGACTTGTTTAGGAACGATTTGTACTTGAGAATGATTTTTTTTGGTACGGAGGGAGCACTTTTTAGGAGCTAGTAACTATAAATATAGAAATATAGAGGGCAAACTACCTTACTATAATGTATATGGTAAAAAAGAATATGAATCATGATATGGCCTAGGTGTTGAATCAAGAATATTGTTACACATGGCAGGGGCGGATCCACCACCAGGTCAGCCGTGCTCGGGTCCCAGGTACCCCGGCACAATAATGGAGCCCCTCCTAAGCTTCAGCTTCAGCTACGTATTGATCCTAGATCCACCGCTGCTAGAAGGTACTGCCACGTTTCTTAAATATTTGGTGTGGTTAACTTTTTTTCTATATTAACCGTTCGTATTATTCAAAAGATTCATGCAAACAAAGAAAAATGTTGGTAATACTTAAAACAGATATCAATAAAATAATAAATGATAATTTAAAAACAGATAATAGGACAAACGATTGAAGTTGCGGAAAAAAGTCAATCACCACTACAATATTTGAGAACGAAGAGTATCTAGTTTATTCATTTCACTAAAATCTAGTAATATAATAGTTACTATTCCATTGTTATATAGAATTTTTGAACACGTGCATCGTACTGAGGTTCCTAGATGCGGGATAGTAGGATTTTTTTTAGCCCGTTTACAACTAGGAAACACGGAGGCCGGATTCGTGAGGCATACTGTAAATCTTTATCTGCACTAGTAAAAATGCACATGACTATAGATCTATTGTTGACTTTTGAATATAAAATACAAGTTAGATAAAAGTAATTGTTGGGATGCACCAAACATTAACACATGGTTTTCAGGGTGGTATTGAAACTCTAGATGCCACTGTGGCACTATGGCCCGCCTGAGTAGGATGAAAAGCGGGGTGGCGGATTACCTCCACCAGTGACCTGCTCCTCCGCCTCTGATGACGACGACGCCGCCATAGCCGCCGCAGGCGCAACCACCTCCAGCAGCCTCCAGCAGCTGTTGTTGCTTTCGCCGCCACGCGCGTCCCTGTGTGTCCCCTCCGCATACGACGCCTCCTGCTGTGGCGCCTCAGCCACTCCTCCAAGCCGCCGCCATCTCCCTCGCCTCGCTGCTTGCCCCGTCCGCCTGGGACCGCAGCGCGTGAGGCGAGCCACATTAGGGGGTGAAGGAGGACCGAAGAAGAAGGGCCGCGCATGGGAGGTCTTCTTCGTCCCTCTGCGTAGGCCGCCATCGTGCGTCCTCCCCGTTGGCCGCCGTCCTCGCCGTGGGCCGCGCGGCCACCATCGTTGCCCGCGCGTCGTCCCCTTTAGATTGCGTGGCCGCCATCGCCATCGCACGCAGGGGACCAATCCCGCACCGCTCGACCGCGCGGATGAGCAGCCACCTGGCGGGCATGGTAGGCGCGGAGCCTAGTACGACGAGGTCGTCTGGCGCACCGTCTACATCTCCGACATAGATCGCTAGGTCCGTCCGTCTCCATCACCCCCTCCCCCGCGCGCGGATCCGCCCTCTGCCATCGACCCATTTCGCGTCCGCCTCGGCGCCGTCTCGGTGGTGTCCTCCCTCGTGCAGCCCCACCCTATGCCGCCTGGTGACAATAAAAAAATGTATAATTATTATTTAAATTATATGAATATTGATTTGGTGCTTGTTTTTGTTTATTTAATGTTAAAATGAAACAAGGTATGCATTGTAAACTATGTTTTTATGATATCTACTATATTTTTACTATATATTTCCTATATTAGTAAGTTAAATTTTTGTTTTAGTCACCGTTAGCCAGGTTATAAAGAAGAAAAACAAGAAAACATGGTTTGGACGTGTTTTTAAATTGGTACCGTGAAGTTAAATGTAGGAGTATTTATGAATAATTTTTTTATTGTTTTTTATTCTTAACAATAAGTAAAATTTACTATGCGACATCTAACTTTTGTGGTTGTTGCTATTTCACATAGCCAACACTCAGATTGGCCGAGTATATCATTATGAAATCGTATCTCTTTGCCAAAACATACCACAATAATTATAATAACATTTTTTTAGATTTAGGGAGACAAAGGATCGAAGGAAATGTCATTTTTTGTTATTGTCTTTGACCTTCTTTTCTATTAAGACCAAATCACTATTTTGATCCGATCACTATTGATTGGTTGTCAACTATTTTTTACTTGTTATTTATCTCTTGCATATAGACTGCATATTAGTTGAAGCAACAATAGATCTATATCTAAATGATGGACTATTTGAGCTTTTACGAATTGTTCTGGCTCCGGCTCACATGACGGAAAAAGGCATGTTCCAGGCATTGGGTGATTGGAACCTCACCACACTCGCTTTCGTACGTGGTCTATTTCTCTTGGAACTTAGTTGCTTTTAAGTTGTCCATATTCTACTATTTTATATTTAATCAATAATGTCACTAAGAGCCGTGCAATATGTACGTGTTGTGAGATAATTGAGCAGACCATAGGAAGAAAAAAGAAAAAAGAAAAAATAGAATTAAAAGAAATGAATCATGATTGATTAGCGTCATTTCTTTCTCATTAAAACCAAGAGAAGAAAAGTAACTGATGGGTATGGGTATAAAATGAGGTAAGAAATAAAGAGAGAAAGTGGATGAAATATTTTGCATCTACGGGTTTTAGGCCTTTCCACCCCTTTCCAACATTTTCCAAACTGCATAGCGGATATACCCTTTTCAACAATTTTCAAACTGCATAGCGGGGTCAGCGTGAGGGGTAACCTATGCCTTTGTAGGTAAAAAAGAACGTTAGAAAACTCGCTATAGATCCATGCACTGTACAATAGAAATAATTAATGTTTTTATTCTGTAATTATTTTTCCCACGAAACACCAGCTTTATCGTACCCAAACTTGGCCGGCTGCCCCTGTCCATCCACTCCGGTGATTCCGCTCACTCAGCTGTATTCCACTTGTCTGCCTCTCTCTCTTCGTTGTCTCCAGGCAATGGCGTCCGATGGCGCGTGGCCGGGCGAGCGGCGCGCCTCCCCTGCCCTACCCGCGGCGTCGCCGCGCCGCCCGGATCCGGGCTCCGCAGTCGTTGCTGCGCAGGTCATCTCGTCCGCTGCCTGGCGGCGCCACGCCGTCACCCACGGCCTGGCCTCGCGGCGGCCGGAATCGCAGTCGCCGCGTCCGGGCGGCGCCACCCATGGCCTCATCGACGCTGCCCAGCTTCCTCGGTGTTAGCTCTTTGACTTCCTTTGCCGTGAAGATTTCTTTTCACAATGGATCTCTGGCTCTTCCTCTCAAGTTTCAAATCCCACCTTATCTCTGTATGTCTTCTTGTGTGCTTTGTTGGCATCTAGATGGATTTTGAGTACACAAATCTTTAAATCTATTGACGAGGTGGGATCGATGTGGTATTAAATCGATACAGGTTCATATTTTATTTTCACATGTTGGGCCATAATCGCTCCAAAAATCTACGTCCAGTATGGCAGCTGATTAAGCCCATAGACCGAAGGCGGGTAGATTGATCTGTGGTGAAAAAAGTTTCGTGAAAAAATTCTGCAGCCGTCGCTTCTTACGGCAGGAATGCTGGCAGGAACAGCATTCCGCTGTTGTAACATGGATTTTGAAGGGTTTTCGGTGGGCCCCTTCTCTGATTGTGGGGACTATTTAGATGTATGGGTCTAATTGAGTATAGATGTCTTAGGATAAAAAATGTTTTTTGATTAACTCGCTCTTTATAGTATAGACGAACGAATCAATTCATCTGATTACTCCTCTCCGAGTAAAAGGAAAATTGAGGCAACCCTCAACAAACCGCAGCCCGTGGTGGTCCACCCAGGTCGAAGTGAACAGCGCCCGCCTCTTCCTCTTGAGGCTCGCCGCTCTCTAGCCCGGAACCGTGCCAGAACGTGTGCGTAACTGCCGGCGGCACGGTGAAGTTCATCAGTGTCGATCCTCGATGCTGTTGCGGTGGCATAGGTTCCATACACTACCGGCGTTCACGGCATGCCTACACCATCAACACCTGGACGCTGAGGGTGGATGACATGGTGTGGGTGAGGGACGCCATGGTCGACGCCACCGAGCTCTCGGCCCTAGATGCAGGGGCGGAAACAGGCCCATGGCCACCCGGGCCATGGCCCGGGGCGCAGCCTAAATTTTTTTTTGACCCCCTGGCCCACTAAACTTCCAATGGCCCATGACCAGGCAACAAGCCCCAGTTCAGCCCTTCCCGCGGCGACTCCCTGTGGCCTGCGATGCGGCGATGCCCAACACGCCGCCACCGTTCACGCATCCGTGCGCCGCCACAGCTCCTCCCTGGCTCCCCTGTCCGATGCTGCCGGCCCGCGGATCACCTCGCCCCACATCGGACACCGCCTTCCCAGCTCCCTGCTGCCACAAGCTCATGACTCCGGCACTCCGCGACTCTTCTTCTGTCCTCTCCGGCCTCCGCGACTCCGTGCCGGACTCTTCTCTGCCCTGGCTCGGCGGCTCCCTGCCGTGCCAGCTGCCACGCTGGCCGCCCGGCCATCGGCCTGCCCCCCCAACAGTAGACACGCCGCGTCCTCAGCTCGTTGCTCGGCGCGGCGACGCCCAGCACCACCACGCTGGCTGGCCACCAGTTGCCGGCTGCCCTGCTGCTTGCTCCCTGCTCCGGTGCTCCCCAATGGCTCAGTCCTCTACTCCATCTCCATCCACGGTCCACTGTCCACTGATCCGGGCCATCCGGCAATCCCGGCTGCCTGTTTGGCTCTCTGACTCTGTTATTCTGTTTGAGTATTTTACTGTTTGGGTGAGAAATTAAAATGTCTAGTGAAGCTATTTGTTGTCTATATCCAATTTCATTTATGAAGATTGAAGATAGACGATGAAAAGACCTAGGACACTAAGAAAGACATATTTATCACCATTGAAAATAAAAAGATATTAAGACTATCAAAATATGAAAAATCGCAGAATTAATCTACCTCGTTCTAATGTATCTATAAAATCCTTGTTCTAAATTTACATTATCTTTGCTCCCCGTTTTAAGTATTTAATATATGTTTGTTTTAAGTATTTAATATATGTTTGTTTCATTTTCGTAGTAGGTTTTACTCTTGAATTTGGAACAATTATTGAACTATGTTTTTCTACCGTTTGTACTCCTTGAACAGTGTTTTTTTCGGTATGCTTTTGTCACAACTTCATCACAATTTGGCCCGGGGCTTCGGCAAATCCTGGTTCCGCCACTGCCTAGATGCATACAAGGGCATCCCACGCGTGCCATTGCTCTGCCCTATCGTGAGCATGGATGATGATGACCCCCATATCATCTGCTTCCTTGTGTGTGAGTGGTTCCATCTAAAACATAGGAACTTCAACAGCGATGAGACAGGGTTTCTGATCTTAGTTGACACAAGGAGAAAAATATACTGTCACCGCCAATCCGATGGACTAAGTCTTTCTACGGATCTCCTCCCCAGTAGGTTTCATACTACTTGAATCCTAATCCAAGTAGTGGAAAGGGTGAATCATCAGTGAGAAAAGGCCATATGGACATGAATCCCTCACCTGTCACTGCTGTCGACGAGTTGGTCGGAATTGATGTTGGAGATTCAGCTCCCTCTTCTAGCACGAAGTCCGCGGAGCCCACTATGCAAGTGTCGGTGTTCTTGGCAGCATTTCAAGAGATACAAAGCTATGGGTTGGATCGAGATGATATGCTAAAGGCGTATAGCATTCTTAGCCAAGACAATAGCCGCTGGTTCATATCTCTTTTAGGGATCCCTAAGAATCTCAGGAAGGATTGGCTCTTGATGGAGATTAATAAGGTGCATGCCCTAGGTGCAAGGCTGGGATGAAATAAATGTGCCTACAATTTTTCTTTATTAATTTTTTGGGCATGAAGGTTACTTTCACTACATATGCTCGAACTCAGTTTTGTGCAATGATCATAACCGACTGAATTTAGTGGTATATACTGTTTGTGGTATCATGCATGACACAGCTATTGCAAGATATAATTGTTCAACCTTTCAAATTAAGCCGACGGTGGCTTAGTCATCTGAAAATAGGCTACACCTTTGGAAGTGATATCTACCAATCTCATCTAGATGATTTTGTGTCAAAATTTCATACACATTTTGAACTAATAGAATACAGCATTAAGCCAAAGGTTCTAGCTCTCTGTCTGGCACCTCTTAAGAACAGCGTCGTCTCTCCAAATCAAAGCGCCTTCATTAAAGGGCGTAGCATCCACGGCAGCTTCCTGTCGGTGCGTAATACTGTCAGACACTTACACAGGAAAAAAAACGCCTGCGTATTCATAAAGCTTGACATAACAAAGGCTTTCGACTCCATACGATGGGAATACCTTCTCACCTTGCTGAAGGAGCTAGGCTTCCCAACCCGGTGGTGCGACTGGATCGCAGTCTTGCGGTCCACATCTTCGTCTGGCGTCCTTTTAAATGGTGTTCCGAGTTCCCCAATTAAGCACGGAAGAGGCCTTCAAAAGGTGACCCACTCTCACCACTTCTCTTCGTCATCTCTATTGATCCCCTTCAAAAGCTCCTAGAACGGGTGATAAACTTGGGCTGCCTCGGAAAGCTACGTGACAGAACATGCAGCCACCCTATGAGCATCAATGTGCACGGATGATAGTCACTACAGAAAAACCTATCCTGTAGGTACGCTTTATTTATGTAATAGACACGTTTTATTTCGTATCTACATCAATGTTAACACGTTTCTTAAAACGTGCTAGGAGCGTCTTTCGCAAGCACTGTAACAAAGATTGTAGAGACGGATTACTATAGCGTATCTATAGTTGAGATGTTTCATAGAAACGTTATATGCATGTCTATGCATTTTGATACACTTTTATAAATACATTTATACAATGTGTCTATTGACGTTGTTACATTTAGTAAAAACGCTTTAATATGTGTTTAAAAATAGTAAAAAATATATACTACAGGATATGATTTTCGTGCAATGCAATCGCTAAGAATTGAACTCATGACCTCATACCTCACATAATGCTTCCCCACCACTAGACCACTGTATCCCATGTGAATAGTTAAGTAATACACTGCTTTTATATTTACCATTAACGAGTTTCAACTTGTCAATACCGTGTCAAATAACGTCTTTATGTGTCTATAGACATGCTTGTCTGATACGCTTTTTGTGTGTCTCTATACTATTGACGGTTGAAAATGTGTTTTAATTCGTGTTATTTTAAAATATTTTTAAGTTGTATCAAAAAACATATTTACATGCATATGCACGTTTGTTTGACACGTTTGATGTCGTGTCTAGATGCTACTGATGGTTAATAGCGTAGCTAACTATGTGTCATGTTGAGATGGTTTAAATAACATGACAACAAGTGTCACTTCATGTCTTTCGACACCCTAATCGTGTCTAACATCGTGTCAATTTGAGACATTCCAGAAAACGTGTCAAAAAGCATGTTTACGCTTTTTGTGTAGTAACGCTTTAGCCATCGTTACTATCAAAATGTATCTAGAAGGCCTTTTTTCTGTGGTGGGTGTGATTTTTATAAAGCCAACTCACTGTCACATCTAACTATACAGAGGAGGATGCTTTTTTTTATTTTAAGTGCTTAGAAGACTTTAGTACCGGGTGGTGAAATTTTAGTCTGGGTACTCTTTAGTTCCGGTTGGTCACACCAACTCAGACTAAAACATCTCTAGGGGTACCACATTTCGAACCGGGACTGATTCCCCTATCAGTACCGACTCTGTTTTGCACCAGAACGGATCCATGGGACAGATTGCTCGTTCTCCAGTAGTGTCATTTTGGGAGCTAGATCCGCCCCTAAATGCAATGGATGTCACCAGCATGTCCAATCTCCACTGAGCTCTGCCGCCCGCCGCGTTAACGTCAGCGCTGCCACCGCGTCGCCTCCCTCTTCCAAATCCCCAAACATCTAGAAACCACCGTAGCCCGGCCTTCCATGCTCTCCCCAACCTCACGGTCGCCGCCAACTACATCGCCATGGACAGCCCCCACCAAGCACCTCTCTCACCTCCATTTCCCCCACCATTGAGTTCACCGCGCTCCGGGACATGTCATAGGCTCACTCTCGTCCACAATACCCACGTGAAATTCGACAAAACATACTAGGTGCAAGAACATGTCTGCATTAGTACATTTATCGTTACCATTTGAGAATTGGTATGAGACACTATGATCTTTTGTAGCGCAAAGCAAACGAATACTAATGAACGATCATACGTCACAACACTCCTATCTCTGAACTAGTAAATTGGCCGTGTTAAAAGTGGAAAAACATACAAAGATCCATATAATATTTTTATTGAAAATAACATCAGTAGGTACTGGGTTCGGCACTCTTAAAAAGACAGGTCCACATCTGAGTTGGAGCCTAGGTGATCGAGCAAGCACCCGATCCTCTTACAACATTTATTTGGATATATCAGAGTATATATGGTACTATTTGAGCTAGCTATTACTATAGGTGCTATATATGTTGCAAACTTGTCTCAATAGAAACACGGAGAGGCTGAACCTGTCTCAATGCGCACTGATGATGGTATACATCGATCTAGTTGCCTTTCCAAGATGACAGCGGAGGGGTCTCTGAATCTCTCCAGGTGTTGAGATTGGTGCTGAGAATGCGGTCACCTTGGACATCGTCCATGGTGGCATAGGACTCGAGCTCCACCATCTCCTCGGGCGTGAGCTTCACCGACAAGGCTCCCAGGTTTTGGTTTAAGTTGCCGATCTTTGTGGTTCCAGGTATGGGGCAGACATCGGCTCCCTGATGGTGAACCCAAGCCAGTGCAAGCTGCGATGATGTGCACCCTTTCCTTGCAGCCATCTGGCTCACACGCTCAAATATCAGCGCGTTCTTCTCCATGTTCTCTGGCTGGAACCTCGGTAGATTCTGAGAGAAAATGACAACATATTGAGGGGCAGTGACAGGATGAAGCTAATAGTCAGTCGATGTGGTCGCTTGGATAGCTCACCTTGCGGAAATCATTGTCCGGCAGTTCACTGACAAGTTTGGCTCCGCTGGAGAAGAACCCTCTTCCTAACGGGCTGTATGCCACTATCCCAATTCCAAGTTCTCTGCAATTTGTTAAAGCAGAACAGTATCACTGCATCAGCATCATTGTTATGTACCTTCTGCTCCATCCCCAGACAGGGAGTCTAGCTCCTATATCCATTCTACTATTATAACAAAGAGTGTCTACCTGCATGTAGGGATTATATCTTGTTCGACATCTCTTGTCCAGAGAGACCACTCCAGCTGGACGGCGGTGATCGGATGAACTCCATGCGCTCTTCTGATTGTTGATGCAGATGCTTCAGATAGTCCGATGTATTTTATCTTCCCTTCTTCAACTAGCTTCTTGAGCTCACCAATCTGCATGACACAATTCACAGTAATTCTGGTTAAATTAAGCAGCAGGGGATTACACAACACCAGGAACTTAAACCAGCAAGAAGATGAAAACTCACCGTGACCTCGATGGGCACCTTGGTGTCGATGCGGTGCTGGTAGTAGAGGTCGATGCTGTCTATGCCGAGGCGCCGGAGGCTGGCCTCGCACGCCGCCCGCACGTACGCCGGGTCGCCGTGGACCTCCGTCAAGTCTGGCGAGATGCCGAACTTGGTGGCTAGCTGCACCTTGCTGCGCACCCCGCCCTGCAGCGCCTTCCCGATGAGGATCTCGTTGGTGTGCGGGCCGTAGACGTCGGAGGTGTCGAGGAAGGTGACGCCGGCCGCGACGGCGTGGCGGAGGAGCGCGACAATGTCGGCCTCTGGCTTGCGCTCGCCGTAGAAGGCGGACATGCCCATGCAGCCCAGGCCCTGCGCCGAGACCTCCAGCCCCTGCGACCCCAGTTTCATGCGCCGAACGGACACCGGAGCTGCCGCCATTGCTGGACCAGGACCACTGGTACGTCGGTGCTGTTCTGCGCGCGCGTCTGTGCTGTGTGATTTTTGTCGCGGTGAGTGGCCGGCGCGTTACCAGTCCATGGCTCTCCGTGCCTCTTTATAGTCTGGCGTTGGCGTCACGGAGTAGGTCACACGTACGAATTTTTTCAGACAAGGAGGTCACACATTATTACTCTGTTGGAAAGCGATGCAACAAGTGCAAAGGTGTTTGTCTCACTGGTAGGGAGCGCGTCGTCATGGCTTAAGTCACGACGGGGCATACATGGCATACACATGAGTTATATCATTAAACAATTTTAGATTTACAAATCAAACCATATCAACTACTCCGTCCGTCCCAATTTATAGACCACTTGACTTTTCTGATAATAAGTTTGATCAACTCGTCTTATTCAAAAAATTTACAAAAACATAAAAAATTAGTTAACATATATATTATATACTAAACTAAATCACAACAAAAATAAATTATAATTATGAAAATTTTGAATAATATGAGTAAGTTAAACTTGGTGGTAAGACCTATAAATTGGGACAAGGGGTATTTCAAAATGATTATTAATGCTTCAATAATAAATCAAACAAACAAATAGAAAAATGATTATAAGAGAAAAATAAATAAATGACACTTTTATTGTCAGTATGTATATTACTCCCTCCATCTCACGAAATAAGGCGTGCATGCATTTGGAAAAATCAAACCTTAAAATCTTTGACTAACAATTTAGCCAAAAATATATATTTTTGATGTATGCATGTTATATAGTTGGATTCGTATTCAAAAGTACTTCAAGATTATGATAATTTGGTATTTGTTGATGCTATATTTTGAAAGAAATAAATGATCAAACTTTTACTTTAAAGACCGTGCTAAATACATGCACACCTTATTTCATGAGATAGAGGGAATATATCTGTAATGGGATGAACATGGACTAACTAAATAAATGATAAATTATATAAGTGAAAGGAATATTTTTATAAGACATTATCTGATAGCATCCTTATACAACACTAGTCCATCAACTCGTGCTCTCGCATGGGTCAGAGTTTTAGGAGATATATATTTATTCATTAGTAATATTAGAGGTGAGTATTATAATTCATGTTTTGTAATTTGGCATCGTGGGTAATTTATATGCAAATTTAACAATTATTTTAATTTATTTTTATGATGGCGTATTGGATAATTTATATGTAGATTTAGAGCTTACTTTAATTTATCTTTTATAATGACATGGTGAGTAATTTATATGCAAATTTAGGGGATATTTACTTTATATTTTATAATGGCATGATTACTAATTTTATGTAAATTTTGGGGTTATTTTTTATAATGGCATCATTGGTAATTTTTATATAAATTTAAGGGTTATATTATTTCAACTTTTATAATGGCATGTTGTGTAATTTTTATATAAATTTAGAGGGTTATTTTATTTTATATTTAATAATAGCATGGTGGGTAATTTTTTAGAAAACATAATAGATCTAATGGTTTCTATAAAGGAACTGCGTGATGGATGTCCAGATGTTTCTGATTTTTGTGATAATTTCTATGATTTATCTTTTTTCTAGTGTGTCTGGTAATAAAGATTAACGTGGAGGCTTAAAAAAAAGTCTCCAATTAGTAATAATAAGATTCATTATCTGTTATAGAAACACGAAAACAAAATTTATACCTAATAATAAAAGACAAAGTGTTTCTGCGGTCCAATCTTACATACCTTACATATGGGCTCCATTGTTTGAAATTTAATTTATTCGTAACCCATATTCGGACGGTAGGAGCAGTCCACTCGAAAAGGGATGCTCAGGTTGCATACGGACTCCATTTTACCGTTCTATATATCGATGGAAAGATAAAATAATAACATTTCCAAAACAACTAACACTACTGTAAAATTTGTTGGCAGTCAATGGAAAACACTGATACAATATGGCGTGAGCAGTCAATGGAAAACACTGATACAATATGGCGTGAAATTTATTCGCGAGCTCGATTCAGACTACAGACGGAGCCCACGTGAAAACGTAGGCCCAAGTCGCATAGGGACTCTTGGACATTTTATATACCGGTGGAAAGCTAAAAATACAAACTTTCCAACCCAACTGACACTACCATGAAATTCGGTCGCAGTCAATGGTAATCGTCGAAACAATATGACGTGGAATTTATTCAAAAGTCCGATTCGGACCGCAGGAGCAGCCCACTCAAAAACGGATGCCGAGGTTGTATATAGACTCCGTTTTTTATGTTCTATATATTGCCAAAAAAGTAAAAATATGATTTTTCTAACCCAATTGAAACCACCCTAAATTCCGCTCGCACTCCATGGGAAAAGTCGAAACAATATAATGTAAAATTTATTCGCGATGCTTATTCTTATATGTGTTGATCTAGATGTGTTTAAGAATTTTTTTCTCCAGTTGCAACGCACGGGCTTTTTCCAAATTTATAACAAATGCTTGATTCAGTACAGACATTAAATTAACAAGAAAAATGCTGTCAATTTAAAATTGGTACAATTCATCAGAAATATATAAATTTTATAACTTTCCGGACGTGCATTTCGACTGGTTTAATCAAATTGTACCGATTTGTCTACTGTAAAACGGGATCGAGGACGCTAGAGATATGTGTAGTAGTATATACAATAATAAATAATTGCCCTTTTATATTTTTTCGCTTAATTAACATACGTTGAAGTTCCTAGATACGGAATACGATTTTTTAGTCCGTTTGCAACTAGAAAAACGACGGGGCCGGATACATGAGGAAAAGGAAAATAATTCAACAGATTATTCCACTCGGAGGAAAAGGAAAATTGAGGCAACCCTCAAGCCGCAGCCCGTGGCGGCGGCGGCGCCCATGGGGACCCAAGCGACGCAACCACCCTCCGCCGGTCCGTCGGCGGCAGCCACCGCCTACCCTCGGTGGGTGCTGCTCGACCACTACGGCAACCGCGACGCCGTGGGTTCCTCCTCCACCACCGACGACGCCATGACTCTGGTGACCGCGCGCACCTCACGTGGCCGCCACATCGGCGTCTCCCTCCGCCTTGCGGTGCCACCGGCCGTGTCGTCTGTCCACATCAACTTTCCGCCCGGCGCTAGCAAGACCTATGGCCTCGTTGTCGCGGCGCACGGCGACTCCATGCTCATCTGTATTTCATTCGAAGAAAAAGAAGAAGGGCCGTTCATAGGCCAAGACGAGACGGTCGACTACTTCGTCTACAACGCGGGCGCCGCCGCCGCCGAGCCCCCACGGCCGCCGACGTTGAGCCTGCTCCGGCCGTACTACCTCACCAAGCAGGAGTTAGAGACATCTTGTTCGTACAAACGAGGCCGTGTGCAACGCTACCTGAGTCGTGAAATCACCGGCCTCCTGCGCCGCGGGGAGGACGAGATCGCCGTAGCGGAGCTTAAACTGGTCAGGCTGTGGGATGACACGCCGACGACGGATCGAAAGGAAGCCGAGCTCCTGCTGCTCCGCAACAACCGGTGGAGCGTCACGCGGCGGCCGCCGATCAGGACCAGCCACGGCGACGCCATGAACGTGGAGGAGGCCGAGGAACTGCTGTCCTCGTGGAGCACGCGCACCGTCCTCCCCATCGGCGACTCTCTGCTGTGTTGGGTCGACCTCTTCGATGGGCTCCTCCTGTGCGACGTGTTCGAGGAGAGCCCCGTGCTGCAGCACGTGCCTCTTCCTCCGGAGGCGGCGATGCCGCGCTATGGCCCAGGACCGTCCCGGAACGTGTGCGTCAACGGTGGCGGCGCCGTCAAGTTCATCGAGGTCGTTCCACGATGCTGCTGCGGTGGTGTAGGCTCCACGCACTGCCAAAGCTCACGCCACGCTTACACCGTCAGAACATGGACACTGAGGATGGACGACATGGTGTGGGTGATGGACGCCATGGTCGACGCCACCGAGCTCTGGGCCCTAGATGCGTACAAGGGCATTCCACGAGTGCCACTGCGCTGCCCTATCATGAGCGTGGATGATGATGACTCCCATGTCATCTGCTTTCTCGTGTGTGAGTGGTTCTATGTAAAAAAACCTCGCGCCGACAAGACAGGGTTTCTGATCTTAATTAGTTGACACAAGGAGAAAAGATATATTGTCGGTGTACCGCCAATCCGATGGACTAAGTCTTGATAGAATGATTCCCAGTAGGGTTTCATACTACTTGGATTCTAATCCAGGTAGTGGCAAGGGTGAATCCTCAGTGACAAAAGGCCCTATGGACATGATCCCATCACCTGTGGTTGGAGATTCAGCTGAGGCTTCTAGCACGGAGTTCATCGAGCCTGGGTTGCACTTGTCGGCGATCTTGGCGGTATTTCAAGAGATAGCAAGCTATGGCTTGGATCGAGACGATATGCTAAAGGCTTGTAGCATTCTCAGGCAGGACGATGGTCGCCGGTTCAGATCTCTTCTAGGGGTTCCGAAGAATCTTCGGAAGGATTGGCTCTTGATGGAGATTAATGCAACCCAGGGTTGATCCGTACGTGCATGCTGCCTACAATATTTATTTATTTATTTACAAGATACTTGCTCTCTGCTAGATGTCCTAATTCAGTATGTTTTGTGATATGATCTCTATTAAAATTTAGTGCTATATATATAATGTGCAAGATATAATTTTGCAGGCCCAGAAAATAGAATATGCAGTATGATCAACTGACTTGCTTTCAAAGCCGATGGCTTGGCCATCTGAAAATAGGCTATAATATCTTTTACGGATCCAACAGTTGTTTGCATGTACTTGGCATCCATCTACCAAGTATCAAGAGTTGGTAGAAAGGGGAAAATGGTTAACAAGGGAAGTGACCTAATGACTATCACCATTTTAATAACCAGTTTACCGTTCGTGGTGATAATGTGTACTAGCTGTTGACAGAATTTCTTTTTGAATTTCATTTACATATATTTGCATTCCAGTTCAAGATAGCCAACAGAACCTATATGGAAAGATGTCCGATCCACTGTGTTTTTCTGTTAGAAGTACCATTGTTATGAAGTGTACATTAATTTTACATGTTTGTCACATTTGAGTTTGACAAAGTTCTCTCATCACTAGGCCTGGTTATGTTTTTTTTTTTTTTTTTTTTTTAGAAAAGGGCTTTATCAGCAAGCATGACATTGCTGGGTTTACCAGTTTACAATGTATAGTATACACATAACTTACAAACCCAGCCCCTCTACTTAGCATAACTCACACATAGCTCCTCTACCAAACCAAATCATCTACAGCAAATCCCTCTACTAAACCAAATCTTCAAGGTTACATATTGGGCTCGTTTTTGGAGTTTGTTGCAGAAAGCGACCAACAAGCCTTTCATGAAGTGGGTATGTTGGGCGCTAAAAACTATGTCCATGGAGGTCTTCGTGAAGCACCGATGGCCATCATTTAACAGAATATGTGCTTAGTCCGTGTTAGACTTTAAGAGTTTGTTTTTCTTAAGCAATTTTGTGTGCCGTTTTGTTTTAAGAATGGTTAAATGCAAACCTTTTGCAGAGGCCGGAATAAAACTTTATTTTTCTAAAAAACAAGCTTGGGTCTTCCTCCTCTTCTTCCGGCAAGTTCATCTGGGAGGCCCATCAGCAGTCCAGTAGTGCATTTGTTCTCTTCTTTCATTTGAAAGCCTAGCCAATATGTGTGCCTTCTTCTCTGCTTTTGTTTGAAAGCTTAGCCCAAGTGCATCCTTGCGGCATGGATGTAGCTGAGCTCCTGAGGTCACGCGCCAGTGCGTTCTGTCTTTGTTCCTCTACTCGTTTTAGAATATATAAATTCTAGAAAGATAATGCAGAAGAAATAATAAAACTCCTAAACTTTAAGGCATTTGCTACCAGAATTGTGTAACTACTTAACCTTTTAATGTTTTTTCTTGCATTATTTGCTACCTCGGATAGCGCCATCACATGGGTATAATTCGTTATGACAGCTGATCTGTTCTGCCCTTATTGCGTAGGCTGCGCCGCAGCGCGGACGTCATGAGGGGGGCTGGAGCGTGGCTTCCTGAGTTCCTGTGGGCCATGCTGAATTTGAGTACCACGAGATGTTTCATGGTATATATAGAAAACAGAAAAATGTGTGGGGGTAATAAAGGTGTGGAGGGTGTGCAGGCACTGCATGTGCGTCGGTGTTCATGCCTTGCATGCACCCGCCCTTGGATTTCGTCCACGTGTTTGGTCCCCTTAGCACTTTCAATGTGTTTTCCAGGTTATTTCCTGACGTGTTCCTACATAGGGCCCGTCATATTGAAGCAGATGATGCGTCAGAACTCAGAAAGCAACACAAACATAGGAAAAAGGAAAATATTTCACCAAGAACTGTTTCTAGGTATGACTATAGTATAAATCAGGCATCTCAATCATGACGTGAATTTGATGGACTTCTAACCTAGCCAGATGATATCGATTTGAATTGGCATATATTGAATAGTCTTTGGTAAGTTTTACTCAAAGTTGTTGTACTCCCTCCATCTCCAAGTCGTTTGATTTTTTTTTTTACACCAAATTTGAGTCATTCGTCTTATGTAAAAAAAATAAAAAAATATCATTTATTTTGGACAAAATCCATTTTTGACCATCGAACTATCACAGAAGTCCGAATTTGGTCATCGAACTGCAAAACAAGGTATATCCGACCATCCAACTATCGAAAACCGGACAAATTTAGTCCCCCAGGTGGTTTCAATGACGGTTTTCATTTTAAAAATAATAAAAAATCCATTTAATCTTTAAAAATTCATAACTAATTCATTTTAAATCAGAAAAATATGAATCTAGTATCAAAATTTTTCTTAAAATATAATCTATCTAGTAATGCTCTACTTCGAGTTATACGTATCTCATTTATTACCTCTCTTGGTGTTTTATTGATATAACAATAAAATAAGAGGAGGGGTAATAAATGAGATCCACATAGCTATAAGTAGAGTACTAATGGATATATTACATTTTTAGAAAACATTTGGTACTAGTTTCATATTTTTATTGATTTAAAATTAATTACCTATGAATTTTTAAAGATTAAATATGTTTTTTATTAGATAAAAATATATTTAATCTTCAAAAATTTATAACTAATTCATTTTAAATCATAAAAATTTAAAACTAGTACCAAAAGTTTTCTAAAAATGTAACTATCCATTAGTGCTCTATTTAGAGTTATGTGGATCTCATTTATGACAATAAAACGCCTGGAGGGGTAATAAATGAGATCCATATAACTTTAAGTATAGCATTACTAGATAGATTACATTTTTAGAAAACTTTTGGTAATAGTTTCGTATTTTTCTGATTTAAAATGAATTAATTATAATTTTTTAAATATTAAATAGTTTTTTATTATTTTTATAAATGAAAAACCACCCTTGAAACCACCTGGGGACCAAATTTGTCTGGTTTTAAATAGTTGGATGATCGGATATACCCGGTTTTATAGTTTGATGACTAAACTCAGACTTTTGCGATAGTTCGATAGTCAAAAATGAACTTTTCCCTTTATTTTTATACAAATTTTATGGTGGTTAGCGGTTTAAAAATAGGCTGTTTCAGGGATCTGATACTTAAAACAGTGGGATCGGTAGCCATATTTTTTTTTTCAAATTTTAATTCCACAAAGAACATAAAAGACATTTATCAAAATAAAAAAGTGGTATCTCCTAATACCGATGGTACCTTTCCAACTACGGTATCTCTTATTTTCATTGTAATTTAGTTAGCATATAATATACTTTATCTATGACTTGGATTTTTTCTATATTTTTGTAAATTTTTTTAACAAATTGAGTTGATCATTTAGTATAAAAAAAATTAAACGGCCTATAATTAGAAAAGGAGGGAGTATCATTGTGCAGCATTCGGGAGGGTGGAAATAGTGATTTGATGACGATGGCGGTGACGGGACCAATTGACGATTTTGCAGTGGGAAGAAAAAGTGAGGGGTAGATACAGAGACAGAGGAAACTGAGGGCCGCCCCTCCGGTCTCTCTCTCTCTCTCTCTCTCTCTCTCCCATTCACCAGCAGTGCAAGTCAAAGACTAACCCACGCCCCACGGTGCAGTTCTAGCACTGGGTCAGATTCATTGACAAATTGAAGCCGCAAGTGAGAAGGGGACGTACACATTACTTTCCCTTCCTTAATCCCAAACCCCATACATGTGTATATTCCAGAGGCTACGTGCGGCTGATGGCCAACTTGTAAGTAAGCAAGCGTCAACTAGCAAGATATATACAGAAGGTGAAGCCGCAGTCGTTGGATCACACTACTTGCAAGGAACGTGAAGGCCAGCTATGGCGATCAGTTGTATCAGGGTACGTACTAGCTAGTATATATCTCTTCTCTGCTCCATCTGTCTAGCAAATTTGATTCCGCAACGAAACTGCAGAGCAGCTAATAAATTGTACTAGTAATCTTGTGCAAAGAACAGAAGATGCAACCCTGCTATGTTGTTGATAAATATATTTAGAAAAGGAAGTTGATAAATGAAATTAAGGAAAAACAATGAACTGATAGCCAGAAAATTTGTCAGGTACTCCACTTGCATCCCAGGAAAATCTATACACCCATGTACTTGCTACAAGCTGTGACCTATTAAATCTAGCTGTTTCTAGCATACTATATGCATGACCAAGTTCGTGCTAATTTAGTTCTAGGCTAGTTCTTGAAACTGTGACAAGTAGTGCAAAAGGTGCACCTAAGTTATATGACTCCTACGGTATATAATGGTCTTTCAGTTTTTAGGAGCTAATCAACTTGTCCTAAACATCGCATATATTTAAAATGGAGGGACTATTCACTATGTGGGAGGGTTGCAACAATCATCTCAACTTTCCCTTTGCTTTTTATTCCCGTGGTATCGACAATTATTTAAGATTTGCCCTTTTTCTTGTCTACGCATGTACCACATTCAAATTCAACGAACCACATGATGGGTAGCCCAATTGTCGGGGTTTTAATCCGGCAATGCACCACGGGATGTACCACGGGATGTTTTTGTGGGCGTCTGCGTCAACCATAGCTCGATGGTTCGCTTTGAGATGCGATGAAGAACACAAAACACAAGGGAGACACGATTTATACAGGTTCAGACCGCGAGATGCGTAATACCCTACGTCCTGTTTGGGGCTGATTGTATTGATTTGAGCTCTCGAGGGTACAATGAGAGCGTATGAGGTTGAGGGCGTTGGAGAGTTGGGGGGTTGAGTTCCTATGGGGTTGAAGAGTTGTGTCGTTGAGAGGGATCCCTAGCCCGCCTTATATAGTCCGGCGTGGCTAGGGCTACAAGGAGTTCTAGTCCTACTAGGATTGGTTACATCTCCTACTAGGATTCTTCTTAGATCTTCCTTGTACACGTCAAGTCCTTGTCTTGTGCGCTGAGTCAGTCGGTCTTCTTCTAGATCAGGCCCTCCGCCGGCCCATGTAGAGAATACGCTCTATGAGGACACAGAGGATATCTATCCCCCACAAGCCTCCGAGCTTCAAGTTGACTTGAGAATCAATCAGCTTGAAGGTCCAAATTCTGCTTTCTGAATGTCTTGCCTTGTAGTCTTCGAAAAATTTCTGATAGTATCCTCCATGCAGCCCCCGAGCCTCAAGCTAATTAGCATAATCAGGTTGAGGATCAAGTAGTCGAGTGGTCTTCAGAAATTCCGAGTGAATCGGCGAGGCGCGCGGCGGCGCAACCCCCGAGTCAACAAAGTAGTAAGTCGGCGAAGAAGTGAGTCAGCGAGGCACACGGCGGCGCAGCCCCCGAGCTGACGAAGTAGTCGGCGAGGCGCGCGGCGGCACAACACCCGAGCTGACGAAGTAGCGAGTCGACAAAGCAGTGAGTCTGCAAGGCGCGCGGCGGCGCAGCCCCCGAGCTGACGAAATAGCGAGTCGGTGAGGTGCGCGGCGGCACAGCACCCGAGCTGACGAAGTGAGTCGGTGAGGCGGACAACAGCCTAGCCCCCCGAGTCGACGAAGTAGCGAGTCGGCGAGGCGCACGGCGGCGCAGCCTTTGAGCTGACGAAGCAGTGACTCGGCGAGGCGCGCGGCAGCGCAACCACCGAGCCGACGAAGGAGTGAGTCGGCTAGGTGTGCAGCAGCCCAGCCCCCGGGTCGACAAAGCAGTGAGTCGGCGAAGCGCGCAGCGGCGCAGCCCCCGAGTCGATGAGGCAGTGAATCGGCGAGGCGCGCGGCGGCGCAGCCCCCGAGTCGACGAAGCAGTGAGTCGGCGAGGCGCGCAGTAGCGCAGCCCCCGAGTAGACAAAGCAGTGAGTTGGCGAAGCGCGCGGCGGCGCAGCCCCCGAGTCGACGAAGCAGTGAATCGGCGAGGTGCGCGGCGGCACAGCACCCGAGCTGACGAAGTGAGTCGGTGAGGCAGACAACAGCCCAGCCCCCCGAGTCGACGAAGTAGCGAGTCGGCGAGGCGCACGGCGGCGCAGCCTTCGAGCTGACGAAGCAGTGACTCGGCGAGGCGCGCGGCAGCGCAGCTCCTGAGCTGACGAAGCAGTGACTCGGCGAGGTGCACGGCGTCGCAACTCCCGAGCTGACGAAGTAGCGAGTCGGCGAGGTGCGCGACGGCACGACTCCCGAGTCGATGAAGCAGTGAGTAGTAGTTTCCTGAAACGATAATCAAGAGACAACCCGAGTAATATTGATCGGAGAGAAAATATACTCAGATAATATTGAAGCGACAGAGCAAATCAATTGGATAAACGGCTTATGTGCAAATATAGAAGTAACTTAGCTGACGGAGATAGAGTGAACTTCCCGTTTGAATTCCGAGTATAGCGAAGGCATTGAGAGTCGGTGGACCAGACTGACTGCCCCATAAGAGCATGTAACACCAGCTATAGATCAGGTAACGACCTGAGTAGAGGGCCAAAATGCACCCTGACATGAGTTTTGCAAAGACATGTAGCACCGTGCTGTCGGTCATCCGACCTAAGCAGATTGTCTTTGTTTTGCTGGGGCCCTGAGTGCTCCCCGATGTGAGGTCTGCAAAGGCATGTAACACCATGCTGTCGGTCATTCGACCTAGGCCGATTGCCTTTGTTTTGGTGGGGCCCTGAGTGCTCCCCGATATGAGTACGAACGAAAGCATGTAACATCGTACTGTCGGTCGTCTGACCTAGGTCGATTGCTTTCGTGGATGGGGCGGAGACATCCCCATCATGAGTAGGAGTGGGCATGTAACACCGTACCGTCGGTCATACGACCTAGGCCGATTGCCATATACGAAGAGTGCAAAGGGACAGAGGACACCCCTGTTACTGAACGAGCGAAGGCATGTAGCGCCGGCTGGCCAGACCGACTGCCCGTATTGAGGGTCTAGAGTTACCCTATCATTGCATGCACAGATCTTGCCAGAGAACACTTAGACTTGCCAAAACACGAGATACGACAGAAAAGATTCAACTCGGCAAAACACGAGATGCAACTGAAAAGAATTGACTCGGCGAAACGCGAGATGCGACTGAAAAGAAATTGACTCGGTGAAACACGAGATACGAATAATTGCAAGGTAGAAAATGTTTTAGCTTACCGAGGTGCATAATGCACGGTATGAATAACCAGAAATAACTTGAGTAATACGAGACCCCGAGTGATCCATAAATAATCTGAGTGATCTGAGGTAACATGACTAATCCAAAAATAATATGAGCAATCCAGAGTTGATCCGAGTAATTCCAAGTGATACAGGACGAGTAACCAGAATTAATATGAATAATCCAGAAGCGATCCGGACGATCCAGAAATAATCCGGGTGATTCAGAAATAATATAGATAATCCGAGTGATCCATGAATAATCCAATTGATCCAATAACTCCGATATTCCAGAAATAATTCAATTACGATCCAATAGCCGGATGATTCAAAAACAATTCAATAGATCCACAGTCTGGATAATTAAAAAACAACATGAGTAACAATAGCGGACCACTTGGATCGGATGACTCACTAGGCGCGTCGTAGACGTAGAGTTTATGCTGACAGAATAAATATCCTCCTGAAATAATAATTAAGAAACAATGCTAGGAGTATTGTTTGCAGAGAGAGTACTTGAATATAATTAATATTGAAGAGATCCGGACGAGATGGTCGGATAGACGAAAATTAGCATATGCATAATGTAAATAATGAGACGACTTAGCTGTTTGAGATGGTTTAGGACGTAGCAGACTGGTTTTTGATGTGGCCTGAGTAGTAGTTGACAGACCTGATCATAGATTTGTTGAATAATCAATATGGCCGCGCGGCTGGCAGCAGTAGAATAATCCCAAACTTCCATCACGTGAAGTAGCAAAAAATAATAGTAGAGCGGTGGCAGCTCTGATCGGTGGCAAAAGAGATCGACTTGCGATAGATTCGGTCTGAGTCGGAGTCGACCAAGAGAGAGTTCCTTCTTTCTGCAGCGATGAATCCTTTGCGAGTTCTTTTTCTGATATATAAGCCTTGATGCGCTGACAGCATCTAGAACCTGATTGGACTTTGCGCTGTCCTAGTCCGATTAGATGATCTCGATTCCCATGCAGAGTACGGAGTATCTTCTTGCACCGATCAACTCGGCGGGTTGATCTGAAGCGCTGTAGATTGATCCAGCGAGACTGTATTATGGACGGATTGGCTCTCTGCTTGCTTGCTTTGATATCGGGTTGCACACAGGCCGGAGGATACTGGCGACGCAACGAACTTGGAGTTTTAATAAGATGACGATCCTGCCTTTGACGTGCACGTGTGGAGGCGACACGAGTCGCCCGCTTGATCCAGTGCAACAGAGTAAATCCTCACGGCTGGGACGGACGTGAGAATATTTTTCTCTCTGTAGATCGGATTGCCCGAGTTGGCTTTGCTGGACGAACTCGACGATGGAGGTGACGATGACGTTCTTCAAATCAATTCCGGCGTAACAGATCCCGGCCCTGCGCGTAGTCGAGGGCGACACGCAAGTTGCCGAACTGTTCGGCAGCTGAGGCGATGACGCCGAAGGTGATGATCTGCTCCGTCTTGAACTTGAACTTGTTGAAGATGACGGCCATGAAGCTAGCGATATTGTTGAAGCAGACCCCCTTACCTGACGCGCCAACTGTCGGAGTTTTAATCCGGTAATGCACCACGGGATGTACCACGGGATGCTTTTGTGGATATCTGCGTCAACCGTAACTCGATGGTTCGCTTTGAGATGCGATGAAGAACACAAAACAAAAGGGAGACACGATTTATACAGGTTCGTGCCGCGAGATGCGTAATACCCCACGTCCTGTTTGGGGCTGATTGTATTGATTTGACCTTTCGAGGGTATAATGAGGGCGTATGAGGTTGAGGGCATTGGAGAGTTGGGGGGGTTGAGTTTCTATGGGGTTGAGCAGTTGTGTCGTTGAGAGGGATCCCTAGCCCGCCTTATATAGTCCGGCATGGCTAGGGTTACAAGAAATTCTAGTTCTACTAGGATTGGTTACATCTCCTATTAAGATTCTTGTTAGATCTTCATTGTACACATCAAGTCCTTGTCTTGTGCGCTGAGTCAGTCGGTCTTCTTTTGGACCAGGCCTTCCGCCGGTCCATGTAGAGAATACGCTCCATGAGGACCCAGGGGATATCTATCCCCCACACCAATCCCACAGTATCTCTTGCTGCTCATGGCATGCTGTGCACATGTTGCCATCTGCTCCTTCATAGAAAACAACATAGACAAGTTGCCGCGTTTTTTTATTTTTTTATTTTTTTCGTTATTTACAAGAATATACCATGTGTACACACAATTGCAAATATAGTCTACCGACGCTCGGAGGCCTGGCGCCAGGGTCCTGGCGCCCAGAGGCCAGGCGCCAGGCCCATGGTCCACGTCGTGACGAGCCGCGCCTGTGACGAGCCGCGACCGGTGCCTGGGCACCAAGGCCTGGCGGCCGGGCGCCAGGACCTGGCCCACCGAGCCGAGCCGAGGCGCGGACGCAGCATGCGAGCCGCCGTTCCTGGCGCCCGGAGGCCAGGCGCCGGGACCCTGGCGCCCGAAGGCCAGACGCCAGGGCCCGCCTTCCTGAATTTTTTTTAATCTTGTTTTATAATTTTTTTAATTTGAATCTTGTTTTATTTTGGTTCTTGAAATATTTTTAAATTGTAAGTTTGTATTCGTTGAAATTGTAAGTTTTATTTGAGAAGGTAACACATAAATTGAATACTATTTTTATTTGAAAAGGTAACACAGAAATTTTTGTGAATGGCAAAGAATGCGTTTGTTGGACGCGAGATTGTAAAGTATATTTCGATATTGCAGACACATAGTAAATCACAATATAAGAAAAAAATAAATAACACATGAAAGTAAACCTAGCTCATAGTTTACAGATAATAACCACAACATAGTACATGGTTTTTGGCATAGTTGATTCTACTACTACGGTACATGTTCAACATACATTTACCAGTGACTATGACCTAGACAACCTACCATATTTTTGCGTTGGCATGTTTTGATAGTGCCTAAGTAGCTCTATGAATACACACCTTAAGAAATTTAGAAACGGGGTAAGATGTAGAGGACATTGTGCTCGACTAGACAATCTACTGAGTGAACTGCAGGTTTTTCCCCTTTCTATCTCTCTTGGAGGATGATGTTCCATGATCATTTGTGTCACGTTGTTGTGCTGCGCGAAGAAGATCTTGGCGTCGCTTTAGATCATCCTCCCTTCTCTAAAGTTTTATCTCTCTTGCAACTAGATTGTCACGCCTCCTATTCAATTGTTTATCTTTTCCATCAAGACGGATCTGTTGTTGTCTTAGTTGACGTTCACGTTCAAGTATTGCTTGACGCTCAGCTTCACGGGCCTCATCCATCCGGACATGTATCGACCTTTTGTTTCTGTCTCCTCAGGTATCCGTCTTGGCCAAGCAGGTGCACTTTGAGTATCAATCCACTCAAAGAGAGTGCACGGCTACATATGAAAAGAAATATGGTTAGAAAACTTGGAGATGACGGGTGTATAATGGGAGGATCTAACCATGAAATCATTGTCTAAGTCAGGACACTTGAAGCATCTACGACCGTAGTTGCGGTCTCTTCTATCCATGATCGTGACCATCCAAACGCAGAATCCGCAACGACACCTAGGTCGCTCACTCCATAGCGGAACCCCAAATGGGTCATCCTTCCACGACATTGTTGAGGACTAAGATGCTCTTGGTAGGATGTTTGAGTTTCTGCGGGATGGAGGTAGAGATGGTTGAGCTTCTTATTTTATAGCCGAGGGCACATCATGCTATGGACCGGGTCCAGGACAAATTTAGTGGGAGGACATGATGGAGATGGCGCTCTGCATCCGGCATCATAAAAGCAGCATGGTAGGATGCAGTGCAAGGCACGAACGAAGGGAATCCGATACCCTAGTAAAGAGAATCCAATGCAATAAAGTGTACCATGACAGTTCACGGGGAAAAAGAAACAAAGTCACATAATGCGTACTGGTCTATCGCGTATAGTCACATTAAAAGCATACATCTCGACACAGCTACCCTCCCCTACGAGTCCGACCTCGCTTTGCCCTCTGCTGCGCGTGAACATGGCCCACAGAGTACGTTAAAGGATCAGGAGACCTATGCACTCGGTGTGGCCGTGTCTGCTCCAGCGGGATCTGTGTGGCCTCCTGTGTCCCAAACAGTGGAGCACCCCCCAACTGTGACGCGCCAATGACATGTTGCTGTTCTTCACCCATGTCTGAGAAGGGGAGCGGTTGGTCTCGTATGCCTTGAAATTGGTTGAATCCTGGAAGAAAATATTATGTGTTTGTGAATAAAAGTTAATTATGTAACCGCACAAATAGAGAACCATACAAAGGATTGTATAATAGAACCTGTTCTCTGTGGACGGATCGGCGTGACCGAGCTCGACGGGGGAGGACCCATCGGCTGGTAGGACATGGACGGATGAGGCATCGGTGGACTACCCATCGGCTGGTAGGACATGGACGGATGAGGCATCGGTGGAGTACCCATCGGTGGATACGACATGGACGGAGGAGGCATCGGTGGAGTACCCATTGGTGGGAACTGCTGTGGAGACGGACGCATCGGCGTGTATGACGTCGTTGGAGGATCCATTGGCATGTATGAGTAGGACGGTGCTGGAACAGAACCAAACAATGTGGCATGGAAGGCCCACTAGAGTAAGGCCCCTTGAACTACGCATCACCATCTTGTAACACTCGGCATGATTTATTGTCATAATTCCATAACGTCTACCATTTGTATCATACAACAAAGCCCATTTCACCTTAGGTTTTTCTTGAATCCACTGTGAGAATGGTTTGGTTGTCGTTCCACTTTAACTTGCACTTGGATTGGCTGCTTGATGCTTCGCGGTCAACTTATCAAGCAACTTTCAAATAGCATTGAACTTCCGATGCTGATTCTGCGAACACAACCTCTTGAACAACTCCATTAGATCCTTATTCTTAAAATGATCATGGAAGTTTGCCGCCAGATGCCTCATGCACCATCGACTATGCACATCAGGCCATATGGGAGGAGATGCATCACTTCCATATTGGAGCTTTTCTATTCCCGCATACCTATCACTGATAAGGCAAACATTAGACCGCGAAGAAACAACTTGAGCCTTCACACGTTCAAGGAACCAATACCAACTTTCGGCATTCTCATTCTCAACAAATGCAAATGCAACTGGTAACACTTGGTTATTTCCATCAACCCCGATAGCTGTCAGTATAGTGCCCTTGTACTTTCCTGTCAAGAAAGTGCCGTCAATACAGAGTAGTGGCAAACAATACTGAAATGGCCTCACACATGGACCAAGGCAAAAGAAAACACGTTGGAGGATGCTTGGACCTCCTTCAAGATTTGGAAAATGCATCACATTGTAATATGTTTCAGAATTTCTCTCAGCAATGGTAGCGAGCATACGAGGAAGATTATCATATGAATCCTCGTACGTGCCAAACCTCATTTCAAACACCTTCTGCTTTGCTCTATACGCCTTTGCATAACTTATGGTGTACTTGTATTCCAGCTCAATCTCTCTGATTATCTTTTTTGGCTCAAAGTGTGACGCGTCCAGGATGCGGCCATACATTTCATTTGCCATGAATGCAGCGGTCAAGTTGCGATTGTATTTTGGCACCTCTCTGTTGTAATAAGTATGTTCCGTAACAATTGAAACTTTCCAATTGGTTTTTAGAATTCCTTTGTAGGCGTGAACTCACCATGGGCACCCATCCCTGACACAACAAACATCATACACACTTGGGTTAGATTTCACTACTTTGAATTCCTTCTTAAGAGATAATGACCATAACTTAACTGCTTCCTTAAGAAATTCACTGGAAGCATACCTTGCACCTTGAACTACCTCGTTTTGTCTGTACTCCTACTCCTGCTGCTTAGCATCATGTACAACAGGGTTACCAAATCCACGTTCTCTCCACTCTGCGGGTATTGGGTAGTCCTCATCTTCATCAGACCCTTCTACAGATTCCTGCGCCTAAGCAAACTCCTCTTCTTCATTCTGCATTTGTTGGACAATGCTTGGTATCCTCTCCCCCTCATCTGCCTGTCCTTGCGGCTCTGCCTGACTACCATGCCCCTCATCTTCCTGTCCTTGCGGCTCTGCTTGACTACCGTGCCCGTCATATGCTTGTTCTTGCGCCTCACGTTGACTACCATTCTCTTCGTCATCAACTTCAGTACCACTGGCCCCATGTCCCACAACTGGAGCTCCCGAATCAGTGTGCCCATCCACAACTGCTTCTCCATGTTCCAACCCTACATCTTCCTGCATCGCAGCACTTGTGTTCCCGTAGTTCTCAACGGCTTCGGAAGCAACAATGGCCTTTGGAATGCTCTGGACAAGCATAGCAAGAGGCCACCCATGTTGAAGAGCCGTACTAATGTACATCTTACAGTCAGAGGTGTTGCGAATCAACATCTAACTCCCAGAAAAAACCTTCATTTGCCCATGTCACAAGAGTTTGGACTGTGAGCATATGTGTTTCTGTGTCAATCTGGAACCCACGCTCTAGCCACCTATGCACGGAACAAATGATTTGTCCCAAGGTTTATCTATTCCCTTCTACGTACGACTAAACCCATTCAATTGTACTCCATATGGACCTTCAACAACACTACCTTCACCATAATATATTTCGAACTGCAACTTGGTTGACATCTCTGCCAATATATTGAACCATTCAAATTCCATAGATAATGATAATACGTATACTAAATACCACATATTTCTATAACTTATACCGCTAAAATTTAATTACATGAACTAAATACTAAATACTAATACTAAATACTAATACTAATACTAAATACTAATATTAAAAAGTAATGCACATTATATTTTGAACTAAATACTAATACTAGATACTTAAACTGCACATAATAATTTAAAATCAAATGTTCTCTAACATCAAGTTAATACAGTAGATCTAAGGGTTACTGATACGCGCTACTACACTAATATGCAGATCTGCTCAAACATATTATATATTGTACTATATATTCTACATTAAAAAAACTACGATATTCTAAATTCCTATACTACCAGATGTACCACATTTGACTATGCTAATATGAATAATAAATATTTAATGGCAATAAAAAATTGAGTACACAAATTACTTGATTCACGAGCAAATTTCAACAGGGCTTCCTCGCTTCACCCTCTTCTCCCTCTCCCTCTCCCTCTCCCTCTCCCTCTCCTCTCCAGCTCTCCTCCCCTCCTCGGCGCCCTCTCAACTCAGCAAATGGGCACAGGAACGGGCGCCCGGGCGCGCGCGTGTATATATATGGGGCACCTGGCGCCGGGGCTCTGGGCGCCAGGACCTGGCGCCTGGCCTCCGGGCACCAGGCGCGGGCCCCACGGTGCGCAGGCATTTTTGGCACGCGGAGATGCCTTTTAGCGCGGCTCGTCACGGGCGAAGGTGGGCCAGGACCTGGCGCCTGGCCTCCGGGCGCCAGGCGCGGGCCCCACAGACTTTTGGCGCGGCTCGGCTCGGCGCGGAGATTTGGCGCGGCTCGTCACGGGCGATGGTGGGACGTGGGCCATGGGCCTGGCGCCTGGCCTCCGGGCGCCAGGATCCTAGGCGCCAGTAGATTATATTTGTAATTGTGTGTGCACATGGTATATTCTTGTAAATAACGAAAAAAATATAAAAATAAAAAAACACCAAGTTGCCACTACTGGAGTTTAAGAAGACCACCGGTGATCCACAACAGGCACTGACGTCCTGGAATGATAGCACCCATTTCTGCCGTTGGAAAGGTGTCCTGTGTAGCGCCAAGCACCCAAATCGTGTCACTTCTCTTCAACTCCAAAATCAAGGCTTGGTAGGGCCCATCTCTCCTTCTCTTGGAAACTTAACATTCCTGAGGATCCTAATCCTTTCGACTAATTCATTCACTGGAGAGATCCCTCCTTCCCTTGGCCATCTACATCACCTCCAGCAGCTCAATTTGTTTAACAATACGCTACAAGGTAGGATACCCAGCCTTGCAAACTCTTCCAGACTCGAGGTTTTGGGGCTATCTAATAATCAGCTAATCGGACAGATACCTGCAGATTTGCCTCATGGCCTTCAACAGTTGATACTTGGGTCTAATAATTTAACTGGAACCATCCCTGCTTCTCTTGTCAATATAACAGCACTATTTGTGTTGGGCTTTGAAAGCAACAACATCGAGGGGAGCATACCAAATGAGTTGGGAAAGTTGTCAGGCCTTCAGTACCTCTACATGGGAGGGAATAATTTTTCTGGCCGTTTTCTAATTAACCTTAATGCTGCTGACAATGAGCTAAACGGAGATTTGCCATCCAATTTTGGCAACTCCCTCCGCAATGTTCAGCTTCTCGAGTTAGGTGGCAACTTTTTTCGTGGGAGTATCCCACCTTCTTTAACAAATGCTTCCGAGCTGTACTTTTGCGACATATCAAGGAATAAGCTCACTGGGGTGGTGCCTAGCTCCATTGGCAAACTTTCGAAATTGTCTTGGTTAAGTCTTGAGATAAACAAGCTACAAGCAAGTAACATTCAAGACTGGGGGTTTATCAATAGTTTAACCAATTGCACTGAGCTACAAGTGTTTTCAATATCGGTGAATCGCCTACAAGGCAATGTTCCAGATTCAGTAGGCAACCTTTCTGGTCAGCTCTTGTATCTATACCTGGCAAACAATCAACTGTCAGGATTTTTTCCTTCTGGTATAGCAAACCTTCGCAGGCTGATTAGTGTAGCACTGAATGGGAATAAATTAACTGGTGTAGTTCCAGATTGGATTGGGTCTCTAGGATATCTACAGAAGGTAGCACTAAGCAGCAATTTCTTTACCGGGGAAATTCCACCATCCTTTTCAAACATGTCTCAATTAGAAGAACTCTATCTAGACTCAAACAACTTCAATGGACAAATACCCCCAATCCTAGGAAACCTCCAAGAACTTGGAGGACTGAACATTTCTGACAACAATCTTCATGGCAGCATTCCAAAGGAGCTCTTTAGAATTCAAACGTTAAGGGAGATCACCTTATCTTTCAACAACCTATATGGACCACTTCATACAGATATTGGGAATGCAAAACAACTCTTGTATTTGGATATTACATCAAATAATCTATCTGGAAACCTTCCTAGTACTTTGGGTGATTGTGATAGTTTGGAAGATATTGAGGTAGGCCATAATGCTTTCAGCTGAAACATCCCCAATTCACTAGGCAATATAACTAGCCTACAGATTCTCAATTTATCTCATAATAACTTTACTGGATCAATACCAGTGTCTCTTAGCAGACTACAATTTCTTGAGCAACTAGATTTGTCATTCAATAATCTTGAAGGTGAGGTGCCAAACGAAGGAATCTTCAATAATACGACTGCTATAAAGCTTGACGGAAATCAGAAGCTCTGTGGTGGACCACTAGAGTTACACTTACTTGCGTGTCCGGTCGTTCCACTGGATTTGTCCAAGCACAAGCTATCTGTTGCACTGAAAGTAGTGATCCCAGTGGCCATAGCGGTGTCACTTTCAATAGCCATTTCTGCATTGTTATTCCTGAGACGAAAACAGAGGTCAGAATCTATTTCTTTACCCTCGTTTGGGAGAGAATTCCAGAAAATTTCTTACAGTGATGTAGTCAGGGCAACAGGGGGTTTTTCAAGATCCAACTTAATTGGTCAGGGAAGATATGGTTCTGTTTATAAAGGACAATTGTTTCAAGATGGAAATATGGTTGCCATCAAGGTCTTCAGTCTGGAGACAAGAGGAGCACAAAAGAGCTTCATTGCAGAATGTAATGCTCTAAGAAATGTGCGTCACCGAAATCTGGTTCCTATTCTAACTGCATGCTCAACTGTAGACTCCCAAGGGAATGATTTCAAGGCCCTAGTATATAAGTACATGCCACGAGGAGATCTACATAACTTATTGTACTCAACTCAGGGCAGTGAAAATACTACACCTGTGAACAATATTTCAATGGCTCTGAGATTAGGCATCATTACAGATGTATCAGACGCTTTGGCGTATCTACACCACAACCACCAAGGAACCATTGTGCACTGTGATATGAAACCAAGCAACATTCTTCTGGAGGATGATATGGTAGCTCATGTTGGAGACTTCGGCCTAGCAAGGTTCAAATTTGAGTCTGCGCCATCATCTTTTACTAACTCAAACTCGACCACTTCAGATGCCATCAAAGGAACCATTGGATATGTTGCTCCAGGTATTGATCCTTTTCACATTATATTTGATCCCCAGGTAACCTGACAATGATTCATCCCAAAACTTCCATACATATTCCATATTTATTTTTATCTGAACCCCTTCCTACATTCAATGTACAGAATGTGCAGGGGGCTGTGGGGTTTCAACTTCCTCGGATGTTTACAGCTTTGGGGTCATTCTCCTCGAGATATTCATCCGAAGGAGGCCAACTGACGAAATGTTCAAGGATGGAATGAGTATTGCGATGTTCACAGAGCTAAACTTCCCTGACAAGGTGCTGCAGATCGTTGACCCACAGCTGCTGGAAGAGCTGGACGTTTGTGAGGAGGGTGGCACACAAGTTCTGCAATCCGTGCTGAGCATTGGGCTCTGCTGCACCAAGACGTCCCCCAATGAGCGCATCAGCATGCAGGAGGTGGCTGCCAAGCTGCACGGCATCAGGGATGCGTATCAATAGAGGAAACAGAAGGAGCAGTTCAGCCGTTTGTGTTTTTTTGATGAATAAATTGCAAAACATATTTCTGCTCGCCATTTTGTTTGATCACTGCATGCACATGTGGTAAATTACCTACATTTACAATTATGATAGCTAATATAAAATAAACCCTTAAATTTATAGCTAATTTACCCATCTTTACCACTTGCTGGATAATCCAAAATAAAACCTTGATTTATACCTAAAACTTTCACCTCTAATATTAATGAAGATAAAATAACATAACATCTGAACTCTAAACTATAAACATATGTTGTTCTCAAAAATAAATAACAAAAATACACATATATGTGTGTTTATAAATTATCAATTGTTGCTATTATTAAAGTTATTTACTAATTTTTAATGTATATACCTCCTAAATCTCTAACCCGTGCGAGAGCATGGGTTGATGGACTAGTATCAATAATGTTTAGCTCGGAAGCATTTTTTATTGATGACGGGATATGCCCATGAAAGAAGTTGCCGCCTCTATAGACAAATATTTCAGATTGTGCAGAGAACCTCCAAGATTTGATGGTACATCTCCGCTTAGGTCAGTGAAAGAAACGCTAAACACAACTATAGAGATTCAGAACGAGCAGTGGAAAACAGCCTGACAACTTATTCTTGCCAGAGTGCAGTTGCTGCAGCCCCTGCAGGCCTGCAGCCTTGCAAACTCATCTGGGATGGTGCCCTCGATGTTATTGTTCATACAGGTAAAATTTTTCAACATTGTAATATTGGCCAGAGAGGCAAGGATGGCTCCGGTAAGATTATTAGCAGTAAGTATCGCCTTTTGTAGGCAATTAGGCAAGTCTGCAGGTATCTGTCCAGCTAGTTGATTTTTGAACAGTTTGCAAGGCTGGGTGTCCCACCCTGTAGCGTGTTATCATTCAGTTTGAGTATTTGGAGACGGTGGACGTTACCAAGGGATTCAAAACAGTGGCAGAACCAGGATTTACCGAAGCCCCAGACCAAGTTATGACAAAAACACGTTGAAGAAACTAGTTCGAAAGGTACATGACAACATATAACATACGAAAAGCGTCATTGCAAAGCAATATCTTTATTCCACTTCATTATCTAATTGAACAGGGTAGCAAAGATAATGTAAATTAAAATTTAGAACAAAGATTTTATATATACCACTAGAAAGAGGCAAATTAATCCTACAATTTTTCATATCTTGATAGTGGCTTAATATTTTTTCATCTTCAATGGTGATAAATATGTCTCTCAATATAGCACACCAAACAAACAATGTCCTAGTACTTTCCGATGTCTACCTCTAATTTGTACAAATCAAATTCTTTGTCGACGATTCATCATGTAGTGCACAATATGGTGGACAACAGTACAATCAACAACTCCGAGGGCATTTTAATTTCTTACCCAAGCTGTCACCTCAGACCAGGATCCGAGGTGCTGCTTGCTGCCGGCGCAGTACGCATCTGCTCGCTTCTGCAGCTGGGCAGCCCGCAGTGCTGCTGGCCGGCCGCCGGAGGGCTGGGGCCTGAGCGCCTCCCTCCTAGCCGCCGGGACGCCGACGCATGTTGGATGTCCGCCAGGCCGCAGCCTAGATGCTGCCCGCCTTGCTGCCACCGTGCCGGTGCGGTGCGGCCGGACGGGGAGGTAATTTAATTCGTATTTACAAAGGCATGGTGGCTAATTATATAAATTGAAGGAGTTATTTTATTTTATCTTTCGTAATGGAATGATGAGTATTTTTAAAAATATATATAATAGATTTAATGGATGTTATTATTATAGCAACGTGATGCAAATTTAGAAATTATTTTAATTTATCTTTTATCATGGCATATTGGGTAATTTATATGCAGATTTAAGGTTTATTTTAATTCATCGTTTATAATGAGAGTAACTTATATGCAAATTTAAATAGTTATTTAATTCACATTTTACAATGGCATGGTGGGTATTTTTTTTTGCAAATTTGAGGGTTATTTACTTCATATTTCATAATGTCATGATGGCAATTTTTATACAAATTTAGGGGATTATTTTATTTTATTTTTCATAATGTCATAGTGGTTATTTTATTTTTCATAATGTCATAGTGGTTAATCCTTTTGGAGCCTCCACATTAATCCTCACGAAACGCACCAGAAAAAAGATAAATATTAGAAATTCTTATAAAAATTAGAAACATCCAACTATCGATTGGCAAATTGGAAAATTAATAGGCATTAGATCTGTTTTCTAAGTAATTACCCACCTCTGCCATTATAAAAGGTTTTGAGTTCAACTCTCAATGAAAACAATTTTTTTCTTTTTTTAGATTTTTTTCTATTTTAAATTTATTTTATAAGTAATTACCCACCTCTGTCATTATAAAAGGTTTTGAATTCAACTCTCAGTAAAAGCAAATTTCTTTTTTTTAGATTTTTTTATTTTTAATTTATTTTCTAAGTAATTACTCACCTCTATCGTTATAAAGTGTTTTGAGTTCACCTCTCAACGAAAGCAAATTTCTTTCTTTTTTGACAGATTTTTTTTCATTTTTAATTTATTTTCTAAGTAATTATCCACCTCTGTTATAATAAAAGGTTTTGAGCTCAACTCTCCAAAGAAGCAATTTTTTTTGGCAAATTTTTCTCATTTTTAAATTTACTCTCAATTTTTTGTCAAGATTTTCCATTTATAAATTTACACTGATTAATGATTTTGTAACTTTTTTT
This sequence comes from Paspalum notatum, assembly GCA_022530915.1. Classification (NCBI taxonomy): domain Eukaryota; kingdom Viridiplantae; phylum Streptophyta; class Magnoliopsida; order Poales; family Poaceae; genus Paspalum; species Paspalum notatum. The sequence goes on along the minus strand of CM039683.1, from coordinate 67,633,997 downwards.
TCATAAAGATGCTAGAAACCTTTCTATGAAACAGATATTTTGTGTCTAATCTTGCTATTCCTAATTAAAGACTCCTTTAGAGCCTCCTTATTAATCCTCATGAGACGCGCTACCATCGATTGACAGATTGAAATATTAATAGCTATTAGATCTGTTTTCTAAGTAATTACTTATGTTTGCCATTGTAAAAGGTTTTGAGTTCAACTCTCAACGAAAACAAATTTCTTCTTTTTTTTAGATTTTTTCTATTTTTAATTTATTTTCTAAGTAATTACTCACCTCTGTCTACCATTACGAAAGGTTTTGAGTTCAACTCTCAATGAAAGCAAATTTCTTTTTTTTTTATAGATTTTTTTTATTTTTAATTTATTTTCTAAGTAATTACCCACTTCTGTTATAATAAAAGGTTTTGAGCTCAACTCTCAACGGAAGCAAATTTCTTCTTTTTTGGCAAAATTTTTCTATTTTTAAATTTACTCTCAGTTTTATGTCAAGATTTTTCATTTATAAATTTACACTACTAAATGATCTTGTAACCTTTTTTCATAGAGATGCTAGAAACCTTTCTATAAAATTTTTCATAAAGATGCTAGAAACCTTTCTATAAAACAGATATTTTGTGTCTAATCTTGCTATTACTAATTGAAGACTTCTTTTGGAGCCTTCTTATCAATCCTCATAAAAATTCTCATAATAATTAGAAACATCCTATCATCAATTGTAGATTGAAATCTGAAGAGTCACTAGGTCTATTTTCTATTTTTCTATGTAATTAACATACTGCCATCCATCATGTAGCTCTAATAATAGATCTGTTTTTTAGAAATAAATAAATCCTAAAAATTCTCACAAAATCAAAAACATCCCGTCATCCATCATATAGCTCTAATAACAGTAGTCATTAGATCTATTATAGTTTCTAAAAGATTAACCACTATGACATTATGAAAAATAAAATAAAATAATCCTCTAAATTTGTATAAAAATTGCCATCATGACATTATGAAATATGAAGGAAATAACCCGTCAAATTTGCATAAAAAGTACCCCCCATGCCATTGTAAAACGTGAATTAAATAACTATCTAAATTTGCATATAAATTACTCTCATTATAAACGATGAATTAAAATAAGCCTTAAATCAGCATATAAATTACCCAATATGCCATGACGAAAGATAAATTAAAATAATTTATAAATTTGCATCACGTTGCTATAATAATAACAGCCATTAGATCTATTATATTTTTCAAAAAAAAAAACTCACCATTCCATTACGAAAGATGAGATAAAATAACCCCTTCAATTTATATAAGAATTACCCACCATGCCTTTGTAAATACGAATTAAAATAACTCCTAAATTCATATATAAATTAACCACCATGCCATTATAAAATATGAATTAAATTACCCCCTAAATTTGCATATAAATTATTCACTATGCCATTATAAAAATGAATTAAAATAAACCCTAAATTTGCATATAAATTACCCAATATGCCATAATGAAAGATAAATTAAAATAATTTATAAATTAGCATATAAATTACCAAAAATGCATTACAAAAGAATAATTAAAATAATTACCTCTAATATTACTAAAGATTAAATCTATATCTCCTAAAACTCTAGCCCGTGCGAGAGCACGGGTTGGTGGACTAATCTAGCTAACTGTCTGATTGACATTTTGTCACCCAACAAATCTGCTTACCGTAAATAATTTAGTTGACATCATAAATAATGCATGGGATCTTGGATAATCGTTAAGGTGACTCCGGATAGAATTACATTGACATTTGTGTGTTCTACATCTCTCTATTTATGTGACTTTCCAGCTTTTCCTGTGCAATGGCTACTCTATATATATGGTACTCCATCCGGTCACTTGTAATTGACGTTTCTGACAGGCTAGTAATACTACTTGCTTGCTGGGTGATCTTTATCTTTGAGACGTCTTATAAATGTGACCGGAGGTAGTAATTCACTGTGTGATCCTTCCATATACCACTCTCAAGGTACTTCTCGTACAAGCTAGCTTCACCATCATAGTTCACTGATAAAACAGCTGTGCTCCGTGTCCCGTAGACCCCTTCACGAAACCAGAATTATGTGAGCGAAGTTTTTGTAAGTTCATTTCTAAAGTATATATCAGTCTATGCTTATATACACAAATATTAATGTGGCCAAATGATATAGTTTTCCAACTAGTTGATGAACGCGGAATGAAGAGGGTTCTTCCCCTTACTTTGTCAGTTTGCACCTCGTTGAAAATAGAGCTCAGACCATGCTCCCAGTTGGGATCACAACCAGTGTTTGGAAGTCAATCTTTGTCAGCCTTTGTAGTGTCAGTCATTAGGCTCTCCACTATATCCTTGGCTTCAGCCTCATCATCACCATACTCCCTAAGATGATCCCTGAACTTTTTACCAAGGCGAGTTGCCTGTGAGTGCATACACAAACAATGAATGAAAAAAAAAAATCCTTTCAAGGTGTTTCACACATTGCCTTCATGAATGTCTAGATACATGGTAGGTAGGTGCCTAGATTGAATGGTCCTTACAGATATAGTGGCATGCCTTATGAATTGCACCATCTTATCCTATTGCTATAAGTTAAATGAATTGATGCCTATCTCTCATGAAATAGTTTATTCAACTGTAGCACTCTCACACTTTTTCCCAGCTCAACGGTTGTCTATTAGCTAACTCATGGCTCTATCTTGGTAGAACATGTAAAGATTGCTAGTTTGTTGTAGAGAGTTGATGGCTATTGAATATTAGTTAAAACTCCGTGGCATGCCTGGCACTAGGACCGAAAGAAGGTGCAAGTAGAATTGGTGAACATCAAATTTGGTGGTACTTGTGGGGGCTAGTTCTTCGACTTTGGGTTGAAATCCCTAGGCCTGACCTTACTTGGTTGCACCTTGCGACAAGATTGCTACAAAGCATTGTTTAAAGCACAAGAAATTTATTCTCTAAGGTCAAAATATATGATCTCCCTTCTATTTGTTGGACTGATATGTTGTGTTCTTCTTTAAGACAGTGGGAGAATTGAAGATTACGTTATATGTTGTAGATTGCTAATTTGCTATGCCATGGTAGATGTTGTCATTCTTATTTTTTTATTCTTTTTTTTAATATAAACTCTAGAGGCCATAGTGATTTTAATTGGTGCTTTTGTATCGTCTTTATGTAATCAACTAAGATTAATAAAGCTGTCCTTAAAGAAAAAACTAAATGCATTTTTATTTGTAAGGCATTCTGGGAGTTATATCTGTACAGATAGTCAGGTGAACAAGAAATAGCTATGCTTACCTTCTCCCAAGGGCTATCTAGCCTTGCATTGGACAGCACATGGAGTCCAGGTGAGACGAGTTGAATTGTTGCAGGCTGCCCCTTAGGTCGGTTTGACACATAGACCATGATATTTGTTGCTAGATCAGCTAGTATGAGGTTGAATCCATTGTATTCATTAGCTTCTTCTGCCACACCAGTTGCAAATTCAAGTGAGCTCTTGTTGCTCTGCACGGTACACGATTCAGGACAATTAATGTTACCTTCAAGATATTTTCATGTTGACGAGTCATATATATATTTTAATCCATGCTATAATATAATGAACGACTGGAGTGTTGTGGTTTATAATCGGAATGGGATATTTATATATGTATATATGTTCCTTTGTGCACTGTCCAGTGTACCAATCACTGTCTGAACAAAGGAATTGTCAGATAGTGATCGATAGAGACGAGAAAAAAAATGATGGAAAACACACTAACTTAGGTTCACTAGTACTACTTCTATTCCCGAGTATTCGTCGCTGGTTAGTATATGGAAAACACTACCGGGACTGTTCCTCAGCCTGGTAGTGGATTTTTCTTGCTGACCACTCATATAAATCAATCCCCTAAAACAGCTGTAGGGATTGACCTTTTGTCAGGGACAGTCCGTAACATTGACTATCCCTATAAATGCCTATTTTCAGAAGCGGACCGATCTTGAAATGTTCCTTATTTATTTTAGTTGGGGCCCACTAGCTCTCCTAGGAGGATTGGCTCAAATTTAAGCCACCTACAGAAAGAGAAGGGGACGCCTTTGTAAATGATTTTTGTAGTACTGGTTATAGAAGAAATGAATATACCTTTCTCCATATCACCTACATGAACTAAACTGTGGATAAAGGCTCCAATGAACTTAACGATCTTCTGGAAGCTTTTATAAGTTTTGCAATATACCTTCAGGAACCTGAGAGGCAGGTCTCCCCTAGTTCGTGCGCGCCGCATGACATCTGGCTCAAGCACATTGGTGAGGAAGGCAAGCCTGCCATCCTTTGTGCACCCCATCCATGTTCCTCCACCAAGGTCATCCCTGCCGCTAAGAATCTTCTTTGAGCCTTCTCCCCACCATCCTACTGCTTTTGTAGGCCTGCATCATTTAGTTGCTTCTAAGAACTGAGTAAACTAAATGAGGACGCATGCCAGGTATATTTGCATATGACTTGTGGTTGTAACTCAGGAGGGAAAAGAAGGCACTCAATTTTCAAAACAGAACCTCATGCAGTAGACCTGAGCTATTGCTTCCAGATTGGGGTGCAACAAAGGTCAATAAATTAAATTAAAAACAAACAAGATCAAGCACCTGCTGTGGAACTCATCTCTGTTGAGCAGCAGGAGGAGTTGGTGGGAAGGGTGAGCCTGCCAGATCCATGCAGCTATGCACATGGCTTCAGGTGGTTTCTACTCCCTGGTTGGCGATTGTTTTTGAACTAGCTTTGGTGTTTTGCTGGTTATTCTCCTTGAGCATGCCAATGTATTTATAGGGAGAAGGATGGGAGGAGAGCGGAAGCACAAAAGGAGCCCAGAGTCCACAAAGTCTTTGCATTATTGGCTGCAACCAGGTTATTACACATGATATTTCAAGTCCTGCATTTGAGCCTCAAGAGATAAATCTTTTTCATCTTTTTTTTGACCTTTAGGAACCGTTGCTAATGTCTGTTCTGAGAGGCATTGCGTCATAAGATCATAACACGGTGGACGACACGACATGACACATTTTTTTGCATTTAGAATTAAGATGAAATTAACATAAGTAAATTGATCTCCTTTTAGCCTTTCTCCTTATTATTTCCTTCTAAATTTCCCACCATTTGCAACAAATTGGGTAAATACATTTGCATGGTAAATACATTTGTGGATGCCGCCCTTACGCTCATTCCTTCATTTGGCATTACACGCCATGGCAAAGGAGAGGCACAAGCACTACATGCTGAATTGGAGGGCTTCATTGCTGAATGGATAGCGTGAGAGACTCACTCCGAGTCTCCAATCGATCGGCTCACTATACAGACAGAGACTTGCCCTGCAAAGAACGGCCAAACCCTCGAAGGAGATCGACAACCAATTAAAGCAGATTGTGAGCCACTCGAGGATAATCAAAACCACTCTCAGCAAGTAGTATGTCGACCAGTTCTGCATCAATAGTGTAGCAACAAGACCTTTACAGTATCCACAACGAACACAGAGGTGGAACACGCTAGTGTGCTAACACCATGCATGCAGCTAGGATTTGGAACAGATAGTATTTTGAATCCAATTACTATCTCTGTTTACAAATGTATGAACAATTATTTTTTTCTACAATTTTGATTATCCGTCTTATTAAAAAACGTATTTAAATATGTAAAAACATGACTCATACCTAAGGCACTTTTAGTATTGAAACAAATCACAGTACAAAATAAATGATAACTTTGAATTTTTTTAATAAAACAAATTATTAAAGTTGTGGAAAAAATCAATTGTATCGCTGCGACGCACCCTTCTGACATGGACGCAATGGCGCACACTGTTTTCTTCCAGCTGATTGTTGCGATCGATTTCACGTATGTTTCACTTGTCTGAACTTTTCAACGTGCGCTCCCAGGGAGAGTCTTTCATTTCGAAGGAACTCCGTTGGCCAATGGTTAGCATCAGTGTCCGACTCACTCACTGCTGACGGAGACTTGCTCTGCGAATTAAGACCAGTAAAACCCTATCTCCAGGGTGCCAACGGGAAGACCACACAGAAAATAAAGTGCGAGCAGTCAATTATGCAAATATCCTGATTGATTCACTTGCTTGTGATATGTACTGATGGTTCAGATTGAAAGAGAATTACTTATTTGGCCACAAAAAATATGTTGGTTTCTTGTTTGGTCTAAAAATTTTAGAACTTAACCATATGGCTAAAAACTTGCATCTCATTACTTCTTTGGCCCTTCCATCAGTTTGCTGTCATAACGGTGTTAAATGCAGTGTAAAAAAACAATTCTGCCCCTGGCCCCAGATGCCATCACTTCTCTCTGTCCTCTTTCCTCTTTTCCCGTGAGTCACTACCGCTGCCGCACCGCGCGCCGGCGGTGACCGCCACCAGTCTCGGCCAACGCGGCGCCGACGAGCAACAACGCCGCGTACCTCGCCAACCTCGCCAGGCTCTTCCGCACCCACGACGCCGCCGTCGAGACCACCAGCGCGCCGCCGGCCGTGCAGCCGGTGGTGGCCGCTACTGCGTCTGCCCTCGTTCCTCGCGCGTGCCCGGGGCAGCGACCAGCAGCAGCAGCCGCCGCAGCTGTCGCCGCGGCGGCTCGAGCGCCTGCTGCAGCCCGTGGCTCCCGATGGGCCGTCCCCGCGCGGCGACATTGCGGCCGCGTGGCGCTGACGGCTGGCGCGGCCTGCTCGACCCCCTGCAACCGGACCTGCGCCGTGAGCTCGTGCTTCCGACGTCCCTGACCTGCGCTAGCACGGACACGGCGTCCTCCATCTTCCTCCTGCGCTCCGTGACTGACGCGGCCCCGTGCTTCCGCGCCACGAGCAGCTCGTCCGCCTCCACCCAGCGCTTCCTCATGGCCACGGCCGTGGCCCGCCACCGCCGCGTGCTTTAGCGTCCTGCCGTCCAACACACCTGCACGCCACCGCCGCCCGGCACACGCCCTGGCGCTGGCCTCCACGTCCGCCCCTAGGCCTCGTCAGGCTCGCGCTCGGAGGGAACGACCTGTCGGGCCCCATCCCAGCCGCACTCACACAGCGGCTCTCCCCATCCTCCTACTCGTCGTCCTAGTGCTGGCGGCGCGGGCGGGGGCAGACCTCGTGAGCAACGCGCGGGCGCTGGTGGGAGGCTGGGTGCCTGGCAGCCGCTCCCAACATTGTGGTGGGAGCCCAAGTGGCACTGTGGGCAGGAGCGCGTTTGCCGGCGCGGGCGGGAGCTCAGGTACCGGCCTGGCGGGGCGCAGCTAGAGGCTCGGCGAGCGCGACAGAGGCATGGACGGGGTCGGCCGGCGGGGCGAAGCGGGGTGGGGCATCGGCTGGCCTGGAGGCGTCGGCCGGCGTGGCACTGCCTCACGGGAAAAGGGAAAGGAGGATAGAGAGAAGTGACGACATGTGGGGCCATGGGCAGAATTGTCTTTTTACATTGCATTTAACACCGCTATGGCAGCAAACTGACGGAAGTGCCAAAGAAGTAATGAGATGCAAGTTTTTAGCCATAGAGACTGTGTTTAGATCCAAAAAGTGGAGGCGAAAAGCAGGCGAAATCTGTCAAAATTTGGCCAAAAACATCGCATCCGACACTGTAGCACACTGTAGCACACTGTAGCACTTTTCGTTTGTTTGTGGTAAATATTGTCCTACCATGGCTTAACTAGACTCAAAAGATTCGTCTCGCAAAGTACATCTAAACTGTACAATTATTTTTTGATTTCATCTACGTTTAGTACTCCATGCATGTGTCGACATTTTTGATATGATGGGGAATCTTCTTTTTGCATAGTAGAATTTGGGAGAAAATTTGGATCTAAACACAGCCATAGGTAAGTTCTAAAATTTTTAGGCAAAGAAAGAAACCAACACCTTTTTTGAGGCCAAATAAGTAATTCTCTCAAAACTCCTCTAGCAGGTCGTTCAAAACTCGATCGTCTGTTGCTACCCATAGAGTGTCAGCCTTTCTAGATAAGGATTAAGTCTATATTTAGTCCCTCAACTTTTCGGTTTGTCAAATTTCGACCCTAAACTAAAATGTCGTCTACTTTTGGTACCCCAATTGTCAATACCATCTTTCTTTCTCGGCTCCTGGAGCTGAGTCAAAGTGATTTAAGGCTGATGTGGCGGTGGTTTCTTAGTTTAGATGCGAGAAAAAAATATTTAAATAAGAGGAAAAACATTTAATCACCTAAGTATTCATAAAATATATGAATAATCACTCCAAAAGAGTAAAATGCACCTTCGGTCTCTAAACTTGTAAGGTTGTGTCATTCCGATCCTTAAACTCCCTTGTAATCTATATCATCCCAGTCTCTAAACTGTCAAAGTGCACAGCCCAGTCCTTAACTTTGTTTGAACCTCACCATGGTCCAAACGGAGTCAATATGCCAAGGACTAGGATGTGCACTTGGGGAGTTTAGAGACCGGAATGACACATCCTACAAGTGATGACATGTGGGGCCATAGGCAGAATTGTATTTTTCCATTGCATTTAACTCCGCCGTGGCAGCAAACTGACGGAAGGGCCAAACAAGTAATGAGATGCAAGTTTTTGGCCATATAGGTAAGTTCTAAAATTTTTAGGCCAAGAAAGAAACCAAGATCTTTTTTAGGCCAAATAAGTAATTCTCTCAAAACTCTTCTAGCAGGTCGTTCAAACCTCGATCGTCTGTCGCTACCTATAGAGTGTCTATCTTTTTAGATGAGGATTAGGTCTATATTTAGTCCCCCAACTTTTCGGTTTGTCAAATTTCGACCCTAAACTAAAATTTCGTCTACATTTGGTACCCCAATTGACGGGGGAGAATATAAAACACCCCAGAGGAAAGATGCCCAAGAAAAGCCTGCACAGGCCCAAACCGAAGGCCCACAGGCTTACCCAACGCACGGTGACCGGGGCGAGTGAACCGATCCGACCCTCGCCCCGTACGCTCGTACGGTACGGAGGCGGCCGACCTTCCCACGAGGCGGCCGATCCTCAGATCAAGGCTCGGGCGAGGCGGAGAGTCCCGACCGATGCCACGCCCGACGTTGGGACCCACCAGCGTGCGGCCCACAACCAGGCAGCGAAAAGTCCACTCATGGGCCCGGATGATGGGACGACACGCTGCCCTCCTACGCCCACGCCTGCTACGACGGAACGGCGTCACGCTGCCACCACCTGTCAAGCGCGTGCCTGCACGAGTACTCTTCGCGACAAGATGTGCCATCAACCACCTGACGCCGCACGCCTGGAACACCCCGCCACGATGGGGCTAGGGGAATGACGCCGGATAGTGGTTGACCCTATAAAACGAGATACCTGGCAGGGTGTGGCGAGGCCGGCAAAGTCGAACAAGCGCAAGAGACAGGACCACCGAGCCCCGCCTCGTACAGACTTACGAGGCGGAAGACAACCGACCGACCTTCACCCCTCGGCGGGGCGCGATGATACACGAGGCACCGTTACGGACGGACGAAACGACTCGGCAGGGACGCTCCGTAGCCGGATAATCCGTCACCTAACATCACGCCCGTCTGACGCCAAGAGCTAAAGAAAGGAGGCCAGGACGGACAGGACGGAACACCTCCCCCATACGACTCTTTGACCCCGTGAGAGTGGAAGCATTCGCAGGTACACCGAACCCCCGGCACGGCTTAGCTACAGGACCGCGGATAGACGACTTCACCACACGTGACAAGGGCGTGCCGGGAACGCACGGATCTCTGGCAGGATTCTTGTAACAAGGGGACCCACGTGTCAAGATCCCTCCCTCACCTCTGTGTATCCTTTCCTCTTCTTTATCCTTCTCCCCTTGAACTGTAAGCTCCCCCCTTGAACTATAAAAGGAAGGGAGGCACTCACAGAGAGTAGGATAGCAAGAACACCAGAAAGAGCACAGAGGCCAAGTAACAGGGAGATCCTCTCCGCTGCGATTGCGCCCACTGTAACACCTCCACACACCTCGTAATACAAGAAACACACTCCACTGGACGTAGGGATTCATCCCGAACCAGTATAAACCTTCGAGTCTACCGGCTCACCATTCGGAGCGAGTCCGTGCTGACACCCCCCACCGAACAACAAATCTACTGCTTGTGTCACCCCGGTTCCCAGAACCACGACAGTTGGCGCGCCAGGTAGGGGATCTTCAGTGCGCCTAAGCGACATCATCGCTCCGATGGCATCAACATCCACCTCCGTTGGCAACAAGGTCTTCGCACTAGGGAGCTACATCACCTTCGGCACCTTCACCTTCGTTGCCACCGCCGCCGGCGAACTCCGCCTCATCGACCCTACTCCATCCATCGACGCCCTCACTTAGGGCATGGACGACCTCCAAATCGCGGACGCTCCGCGCGACATGACGATGGGAGAAGCTGCGCGCTCGATGCCTGCCGACCTCAACATGGAGGCGCTCGCTGACTGCGCCAACGCGCTCCTCCGCTAAACCTCCACTTGTGAGGACCGCGATCAAGTGCTCTATGCACTCGCGAATGTGGTAACCCAGCTGCATGGGTACCCACCGCTGCCGTCCATGGCGGCGCTCCAAGGCACTGCCCCGGACTCGCCCCTTGCAGCGAGGACGGAAGGACCCATACGCCCCGCGCCTGCTGGAACCAAGGCAGATAAGCGGAGGCTGAAGCGACGTACCGCTGCGCTCAAGCGCCGCCCCGACACGCACATCGTAATCCACGGGGACGGGACGCCTCGACAATCAACCTTCGTGGACATGGCGGGCCACTACCCGACGTCCGTCCATGACCTCCTGGAAGATGTTTCCAGCAGCGGGTCCGTCTCCAGCTCGGACGAAAACCACCCCACCGCGATCGGAAGGGCATGCCTCGTGGCAACCCCTCCCATAGGCGGAGATGCTGGAGGTCAAAACACCCCCAGCCAAGAGGTGGAGTACCAGCGTGAACGATAGGCGCGCACCCTCGCGCGCGAAAACGAGCTCCGCCAGAAGGAGAAGGAGATCGACGACCTCGAACATAGGCTCGAGGAGCTCCACAATGAGGTGGGGCGGCGCCAGCATAAGGGTGAAGGGCCCCGCGGGCGCCACGTCTACAACCAGCTCCTTCAAGGGAGCGACGGGACGCCATATTTCCCGCGCCCCGACCAAAATATCGCCGCCGCCGCTATGATGCTCCAGGCAATCCCGGAGCCCAGCGAGCCTGCCACCAAGGCCACGCTCCAAAACCTTCGCAGCCTCGTGCAAAGGGCAGCGGTGCAGCAGGCCGAGTTGGCAAATCAGCCATCAGCGGATACGGTTGCACGCACCGCGCGGACGGCGACCACACATGGTAATGGGGCACGAGCATCCGCGAGACCCGTCAAGGATCGCCTGGGCGACAAGCATGACGCCCGCGACACCCTCAATGCCTGCCGAAGGGAACAGGACAACATCGCACACTCGCGCACCCCGGACGCAAGACGCGAGTATGGATCCGGTTCAACTGGACCAGGACCACGCGCTTTCGGGAGCGCAATCCGCGAAGCGCAGTTTCCCTCACGAGTGCGCGCACCCACCAACCTCACCAGGTACGACAGGTCCACGAACCCGGCTGTATGGCTTGAGGATTATCGACTCGCCTGCCGACTAGCAGGGATCAGCGATGATTATCTGATCATCCAGTATCTCCCCATCCACCTCGGGGACGCGCCTCGAGCATGGCTCGAGCACTTGCCCGAGGACACCATCCACGACTGGGAAGGCCTCAAGAAGGTCTTTGTAGGGAACTTCCAGGGGACGTACAAGTGCCCCGGGAGCTCCTGGGACCTCAAGAGTTGCACCCAGAAGTCCGGAGAAAGTCTCCGGGACTACATCCGGAGATTCTCTCAGAAGAGAAATGAGCTTCCGGACATCACTGACGCCGACGTCGTCAGTGCCTTCACTTACGGCACTACGAACGAGGCGCTCGTCCACGAGCTCGGTCGTGGGCGCCCCAAGACAACGGCCGACCTTCTCGACATCGCCACCAAGTTTGCTGATGGCGAAGACGCGGTCGGCGCCATCTTCCGCAAAGGAAGAACCTCCCGTGATGACGGGGAGGGAACAAGCGGCGCCAAAAAAGATCGGCGCGAGCGCCGCGGCAAGCGCCAGAGGGACGAAAGGCATCAGAGGGACGAGCGCCCACACCACGGGAGAAGTGAAGTCGCCGCAGCCGACCGACCTCCCAAGCCAACGGCCAAGTCTAGCAACGAGCACTTCCAAAAGCTCATGGACGGGCCGGGCCAGAACCATGGGTTCCCGGTGCGTCACAAGCTCCGGGAATGTGAACTCCTCAAGCGCTTCGTCGGCAACCCTTCGCAGAAGAAGGCAAAGACGGAGGAGGCCGCCCAGATGGCAGAGAAAAAGGACGACGCTGAGGCATTCCCCGAGACGACGGGATGCCTCATGATCTTCGGGGGGCCGGAGTCCTACAGCGACAAGCGCAAGCTCAAGCTCGCGAACCGCGAGGTAAATGCCGTAAATCCCGCCGTCCCTAAATACCTCCGGTGGTCGGAAGAGCCGATCACCTTCGATCGACGTGACCATCCGAACAAAGTCCCGCCCCGGGACCTACCCGCTCGTCGTGGAACCGATCATCGGCCCCAAACGCCTCACAAGGGTACTCATGGACGGCGGAAGCGACCTCAACATCATGTAAGTTGAGACGCTCGACGCGATGGGAATCCCTAGGACAAGCCTGCGGCCCAGTCACGCCCCGTTCCACGGCATCATCCCAGGCCAGTAGGCCTACCCCCTCGGGCAGATCACGTTGCCCGTTACATTCGGCGACCCTTCGAACTTCCGCACGGAGCGGTTGCAGTTCGAGGTGGTCGACTTCGCGGGGTCATACCACGCGATTTTGGGACGGCCATGTTACGCCAAGTTCATGGCCATCCGAAATTACACATATCTCAAGCTAAAGATGCCCGGTCCGCACGGGGTCATCACTGTAGGATCTTCCTTCAAAGAAGCCTACAAGTGCGAGCGGGCCAACTGCGAGCTTGCCGCGTCCCTTGTGGCATCCAAGGAGATGGCCGACCTCAAAAAGGTCATGTCAACGGATGCCCCCGAGGCAACCAAAGAAACACCCCCAGACGTCCCCGAGACGTCCAAAGCTGGGGGAGGCACCTTCAAGCCCTCTGAGGACACGAAGGAGGTGCCGCTCAACCCTGCCGACCCTTCCAAGAAGGTCAGGATCGGGGCCACGCTTTCCCAGAAATAGGAAAGCACGCTCATCGACTTCCTCCGAGCCAACCGGGACGTCTTCACTTGGAAGCGTGCCGACATGCCAGGAATCCCCCGGAAGGTCGCCGAGCACTCCCTAAATGTCTGACCAACCACAAGACCTGTCGCCCAACGCCTTCGCCGATTCAACGACGAGAAGCGTAGGGCTGTAGGGGAGGAGATCACTAAGCTTTTAGCCGCAGGATTCATAAAAGAAGTGCAACACCCAAAGTGGGTTGCCAATCCTGTAATGGTTAAAAAGAAGAATGGAAAGTGGAGGATGTGTGTCGACTACACGAGCCTGAACAAGGCATGTCCAAAGGACCCTTTCCCTCTACCTTGCATTGACCAAGTGGTCGACTCCACCGCAGGTTGTGAGTTGCTATCCTTTTTGGACGCATACTCCGGCTACCACCAAATCGCGATGAAAGAAAGCGACCAGCTCGCCACTTCTTTCATCACTCCCTTCGATTCCTTCTGTTTCATATCCATGCCATTCGGCTTAAAGAATGCAAGAGCAACGTACCAGCAATGCATGCTCCTGTGTTTCATCGATCAGGTAGGACGGAATGTGGAGGTCTACGTCGACGACATAGTCGTAAAGACCAAGGAATCCAAAGGCCTCATAGCCGACCTTGAGGAAATCTTCGTGAACCTCCGCAGGTTCCGGATTAAGCTCAACCCCAAAAAATGCGTTTTTGGGGTCCCCAAGGGCAAACTTCTGGGCTTCATGGTCTCCGAAAGAGGAATCGAGGCTAACCAGGAAAACATCAACGCCATTCAGAGAATGGGCCCCATTCAAAACCTGAAGGGAGTCCAACGGCTGGTAGGATGCGTCGCCTCGCTCAGCCGCTTTATATCCAGGCTCGGCGAGCGAGGGATGCCGCTCTACAAGCTGCTAAGAAAGGAAGACCATTTCTCCTAGACCCTGAAGGCCCAAACAGCCCTGGACAAAATCAAGGCTTTTCTCACGACTCCTCTGGTGTTGGTAGCACCCGACCTAACAGAGACGCTGCTCTTATATGTCGCCGCCACCACACAAGTGGTCAGCGCGGCCTTGGTCGTAGAGCGAGCGGAAGAGGGCCGAGCGCTCAAAGTACAAAGGCCCGTCTACTTCGTCAGCGAGGTTTTAGCTGAGTCCAAGGCTCGGTACCCGCAAGTACAGAAGCTCCTCTATGCGGTACTCATCGCCAAGAGGAAGCTTATCCATTACTTCGACCGCCACCCGGTGACGGTCGTCTCCACTGCTCCTTTGGGTGAAATCGTTCATAACCGCGACGTGATAGGACGCATCGCGAAATGGGTACTCGAGCTCAATGGGCTCAACATTACCTACCTGCCAAGAACTGCGATCAAATCGCAGGCCCTGGCAGATTTCGTCGCCGAATGGACCGAAGCACAAGAACCGCCGCCGGTCGAGGATCCGGAGTACTGGATCATGTACTTCGATGGGTCCTATCTCAAGACCGGCAGTGGGGTAGGCGTTGTCCTCATTTCCCCGCAGGGACATAGGCTGCAGTACACCATACGCCTCCACTTCCCGTCCACCAACAACGTGGCGAAATACGAGGCCCTGGTAAACGGGCTCCGTATAGTAGCAGAGGTGGGGGCAAGGCACCTCCTCATGCGAGGAGACTCAAAGCTCGTGGTCGATCAGGTCATGAAGGCGACCGAGCCTCGCGACCCAAGGATGTGTGCCTACTATAAAGAGGTATGCAAACTGGAAGAAAAATTCAAAGGCTTCGAGCTCGAGCACAACTATCGACGCTTCAACGAGGAAGCCGACCGACTCTCAACCATAGCGTCCGGTCGGGAACCCGTTCCAGACGGAGTCTTCGCCTCCGACCTATACAAACCCTCTGTCACGACCGAACGGTTGGACGAGAAACCAACGGCAACTCCACCCGACCCTGCCACGCAGGCTCGGGGGCTGATAGCTTTAGTCGGGGGTCCTGACTGGCGTCTCCCCATCATAAACCGGCTCTCCGACGGCGACCTACCCAAGGACGCGACCGAGGCCAGACACGTGGCCCGCAGAGCAAAGTCCTTTGTTATTATTAACGGAGAGCTCTACAAAAAGCGCGCCTCCGGGATCAAACAGAGGTGCATCCCCACCGACGAGGGGAAGCAGATCCTAGCCGAAATCCATGGAGGTACCTGCGGGCACCACGCGGCCCCAAGGGCACTAGTAGGAAAGGCCTTCCGACAAGATTTCTACTGGCCGTCAGCCATGGCTGACGCCGAGCAGGTCGTGCGAACCTGCGAAGGATGCCAATTTTTCGCCAGGCACATTCACATGCCTGCGCAAGCACTCCAAACCATCCCCATCACGTGGCCCTTCGCGGCCTGGGGCTTGGATATGGTTGGGCCCCTTAAAAAGGCGCCCGGGGGCTTCACCCACTTATTCGTCGCTGTCGACAAGTTCACCAAGTGGATAGAAGCTAAACCCATCGCACTGCTCACAGCGGCGAACACCGCCTCCTTCTTCCGTGACATCGTTTATAGGTTTGGAATACCAAACTCCATTATAACCGACAACGGAGTCCAATTCAAGGGTCATGACTTCCTCCAGTTCTGCGACCAATTCAACATCAAGGTCGAATGGGCTGTCGTGGCACACCCACGGACCAATGGCGAAGTCGAATGAGCCAACGGCATGATCTTACAAGGGCTCAAGTCCAGAATCTTCGACAGATTGAAAAAGTTCGGCGGAAAATGGGTGGCCGAGCTACCCGCCGTCCTCTAGAGCTTGCGCACAACCCCATCTAGAACCACTGGATGCACCCCCTTCTTGGCATACGGCGCTGAAGCCGTACTCCCCACGGAGCTCGAATATGGATCCCCTAGGGTCCGAGCATACGACAGCGAGCGACAAACGACGAACGCCGAACTCGCCAACGACCTCCTAGATGAGGCAAGAGAGGCAATAGTCGTCACGTCGGCCAAATACCAACAAGACCTGCCACGCTACCACGACCGCCAGGTCCGCAGCAGGTCCCTCAACGTTGGTGATCTAGTACTAAGAAGGGTCATGGACACCAGAGGCAAGCACAAATTCACTCCGCCATGGGAAGGACCTTACATCATCGCCAAGGTCCTACGGCCAGGCTCCTACAAACTCAAAGACTCCGACGGTAACATCTTCACCAACGCATGGAACATTGAAAACCTGAGGAGATTTTATCCTTAGACTACCGTTCGCTCCCCCACATGACTAAGTTGGTCAAACCAACCTATCGGTCACCTTGCCCAACTAGGGGCTGGGAGTGAACCAGGCATGAACCAGGCAGACATACTGCCCAACCCAAAAAGTCAATTCGCGGGAGTCTAGGCGCTGCCCCGGAGCCTCCACAAGTCGCAAAAATTAATGAAAATCAAAATCACAAGACAAGTACGGGAGTTATTTATTCTTCTGTTCAAAAAACTCTCATTACATCAATATTTGGATCAAAGGGAGCTCTAGGCCCCGCCCCCTGGGGCCAGAGTTGGAAAAGGTCGTACACATCTTGCGCCGGCGAAGATGGCCCCCCGGGCATTGGCTCTTGTTGGAGTAAGGTTCTTGGTGCCTCTGCGGCGGGGGAGGTCACGAACCCCCCACTCAAGAACCTTTCCACTCAACAAGAGCCATCAACCCTTCCTTGTGGGTGTTTTCGCCGTGCGGTAAGCGTCAAAGAAGGTGGGAACCCTCCTCGGCGCTCCACCACAGAGCGCCTGCCGCCACCAATGAGCATCCTCTTTTGGGAGCTCAACGTGGGGGTCAGGCACCCAATGACGCACCTGAACCAAGGAGAGGGTGGCCAAAAAGCCACCTAGAGCGTGCTGGGCGGAGGGCCAGACTTTGATAGTCGCCCCCCTCACCACCATCACGCCGGCGACTTCTCAGCTCCGGCTCCTGCCAACGGCAGGACGCGTGACCCACCAGGCGGTGGCAGGGCGAAACCCCCGCACCACCATCCGGCGCCGGATCCTCATGGACAACCTCACCTAGGCAACCACCAAAGCCTCTCCCGAGAGGACCCGAGGTGGAACGCCTGCCCGCGCAGGAGGCGCATAGGTACGAGGTCACCGGAGGGCGTTCTGGGTACAAGTGGCGTATACGAAGCCACTCGTAGCCAAAACCCGGCGCGCATACGAAGACACTCATAGCCAAAGATACGGGAACCATAGGCAAGACCATGCTACCCTAAGGTCAGCTTTCGCCGCCCGGGACAAAAACCTTGAACCCAGACAACCCTCCTCGCTACAAAGGAAGGAACATCGCTCTCCCATGGAACAAGCAAGCCCCATGGTTCGTAGAGACTCGAGGGGCTTTGGCTGTTTGGCTCTAAATGCTTTCCTTGGGAGGAATCCCCCCTATTTATAGCCAAGGCAGACAGCAGGCAAGCGCCCCGGCCGGCCTCACAAGTTCCCTGTAGAGGGCCCAATAGACACCACCGGGGCTCGCCGTACCTCTGCCTCGCTCTGGAGACGCGACGGCCCTGCCAAGGGGCGCAGAGGCATCCGATGCCCTGACCCGTTGCAGATGACGCGACTACTTGAAATAAAAAATACGCAAAGATACCATGCGCTGCGTCCGGTGCTGCCACGGCCACAACGCGCCTTGGGCCAATAAAAAGAGCGGTACCAGAGACGCACTCGTATAACTGTGCAAAACAGGGGAGATGAGATGGGCCCCCAGGATTGCCACGCCGGATGGCCCCCGAGATGGGTCAGCATGAGGCGCGCAAGAGCCACGGCAAAAGAGCAACGCGGACAGAGGCGACCCCTTCACCCACACGCGGGATATTAAAAGATAAGGAAACTCTACCCCTAGCTGTTTCATTCGTCTTTTACTCACGTACCAGTAAAACAAAGTGACCGAACAAAGTCAACTTGCTTTACTCGGGGGCTGGGAACGTACTACCCGTACACGTTTTCTCTTGCTCTCACAAAAAAAAGGGAGGGCCAGCCTAGCTGCCCGACCTCTCCCTCAACTCAGTACCTTTTTTTTTAGCCCCGTCGCCCGACCTTTCCTCTAAAAAAGGCCCGCCTACGCCTCAAAGGTCTCAGCGACCGCGGCTATGGCAGCCTAAGCCAAGGCACACGATCGCAACGGCAAAAACACGTGCGAATTTTTAGAAACAAAGGGCAAAGGCACGGGATTAAAATAAAAGCCCGTCGGTCACCAGTGACAACAAAAGTTAATTACAAATATATTGTTCAAACTCCTAATGGAAATCAGTCTGCCAATGGGTTTCATAGGAGGGCCTGCGGATCGACGTGGCTCGAGACCATCAGGGCGTGGGGGCGGACTTCATCTTCAATCCTCTCCACCTCCTCGCCGGCGACCCCCGCAGCAAACCCCTCCGCGATCGGCGCGAGCACTAGACGGAGCTCCCTAAAGTGGGAAACCGCCTGCGAAAAGGACAGGCTGCTCCCAAAGAAGGCAGCCTGCCGCACGACGCGCTCGACGTGCTCCCGAAGCCCCACCACCCGCTCCAGCAGCGGCGCGGGCGACGGTGGCGAAAGCCAGGCGCACGCCGAGCCAACTGCCTCCCGAAGGCTCTGGAGCTCCCCTCGCAGCTCTGAAAAGAAAGAGCACAATAAAATCACGAACAGCCCTCAGGCGAAATCAAGAAACCGCCTCAAAACACCACTCACCGGCAATGACGGAGGCCTGGGCAGAGAGCTCCGTGCGGGACCGCTCGAGCGAGCTCGTCACCTCAAGCAGGGCCTGCTCCGCCTCAGCGGCCCGCCGCATCGCGACTGTGAGCTCCCGATTGCCAGGGTATCGTTCACGGCGGCGGTGCGCTCCGCTCGAAGCTGCTCCGTCTCTCGACGGAGGCTCCCCGCCTCGGCGCGCAGCGAGGCCGCTTCAGCCGAAACACTGTTGAGACGCATGGTCAACATGCTCGCCTGCCGGACGGCAGCGGCCCTCGCCTCCTGCGAGTGCGAGGCATCCGTGCGCGCCTGCGCCGCTTCAGCCTGGGCGGCGCCGAGCGAAGAGATGCGCTCGGTAGCCCGCGCCAACAGAGCCTACAACAAAAAAGGTTCCACGGATCGGAAAGATCCAAAGAGACACCGATACGAAGACGAAAGGAGGTCACGTACCGTCCCATGACGAAGCACGCGCTGCGAGATTGCTTCCTCAGCACGGCTCGCCACTGCCAGCGCCGTCCGGAGGGATTCCAATACCGGTCCCACGTCGACGGCCGCGCTGGTGGACGCCTCCTATACGATCCCCCAATCCACCGCCTCCTGCTCCGCGGAGAGGGGCGGAGACTCCTCCCGGACAGCTGGAGGCAACCTAGTAGGGATGAACAGACGGATAGCACCCAATGGAGGAGGCCCAGGAGGGGGTGACGGCAGCGGAATCATCGCGCCACCCGAGTCCGCGGCACCCTCGCGAGCAGGCTCCAACCGCTCCGGCGCCGCCTCCCCTACCGGATCCGCCGCGGCGACCCTCAGGCCCGCCGGCGACGCAACAGGGGGTCAGAGGATCGACGCCCCCGGCAAGGAAGGCGCCGCCGTGTTCGACGATGCCGCAGATGACGCCCCCTGACACGCAGCCCGTGCGGCCTCCGAGAGCGACTTATGCGGGATGAACCGACTGCACCAAAAGCATTCAGCCATGCAAAAGAAGAACAGTGGGAACCACGACCACGACAGAAAGGCGGGAGGATCGCTCACCGAGAAGACCGCGGTGTGGGAAAGAGACGCCTCCAACCTCGAGACGTCGTCCCCGGCGGCACGTTCGCACTTGCTGGCAGGGAGACAGACGGCGCGTCGACCCTCAAGGGCGGCTCTAGCGCATGAGAAGTAACGGGGCCACGCTCGCCCCCACCGGCAGCGACGACTCCGACCCAGGAGGTGACCCTTGGACGGTCACCGCTACCAAAGCGCCCGAAGAAGAACCGGCAGCGAGCTCGGCCGACGCCCCTGATGGCAACACAGGCGCCCCCGAGCCTCCGGACACCTCCACCGGCACGGTCCTTGGCGTTGCCACGGACGTCAACGTCAAGACTGCGACAGGGACGCCGGACCCTTCTGGCTTCGGCGAGGACGACACTTCCACGACCGGCTCCACCTGCGCCTGAACCACCATAGCCGGAACAGGAACGCGCTGAGACTCCCCCGCCGATCCTTGAGACCCCCTCAATGGGGGCACGGCACCCGCCGCCGGCGGAGTCATGATCAGCATCGCCTCAGGGAGGACGCCCGAGCCAGAACTTTCCCCAATCTCGCCAGCAAGCGGCACGGCCTCGAGCGTATCATCCGAAGACCACTCCTCGTCGGATGATGCGGTAGATGGAGTTGGCGAGCGACCCTCCTCCCGGGCGCGCTGATCGCGCTCCCTATTCTTTCTATCGCGGGCGAGCTGATGGCGTTTCTTGCGCTCATCCACCAAGTGCGCCTCCGCCTCCCTGTTTCGCTTCCGGTTCGCCTTCACGGCGGCATCCTCAGGAAGAGGGGCAGGGCACGGCTTCATAGAACCAATGTCCTAAAACCACACGAGGCGCGGCATTAGTAAACCTAGAAGCACCCATCACACAACCCGGTAAAAGGGACTTACCAAGTTTTCTTTGATCGAATGGTTGAGGGCCAGAGGACCGCCAAAGAGGTTCGCCGTCGAGGTCCCCTCGGTGATGGCGATCACATGGAGCCGGATCTCTGTAGGAGTAAGCTCCTCGCCAGAGATTCGGTCCGGATCAGCCACGTCGGTATACTCCCACATGGGGAAACGACGGCACCGAAGCGGTTGGAGAGCCCTCTGAATGAAGGTCGAAACCAGCACCACGCCGGTTAAGCCGCGGCGACGGAGGAGCCCTATCTTCTCCAAGAGGAACCCCACCTGGTTGGCGCTCCTCTTCTCGCGACCCCAGTCCCATTGGTCCCGCCTCGAGGGGGCGGCACCGGTAAAGGCGGGGGCCCTCCCGATGTATCCGGGCGGGGGCATGACCCCGTCCGCTAGGGGAGGATCGCCTAGGTTCTGAACATAGAACCATTCCCCCGAGTACCCATGGATGGAAGACGGGAAGGGGATCTGAAGGTAGTCTTGCCGACGGCCATTGCGCAGCTGGATGGTCACGCCGTCGACAAGGGACTGCCCGCCTTGCCCCTGCGAGAGCTGGGGGCGAAACAGGTAGCACCACAACTTGAAGTGCGGCGCTATCCCAAGGAAGGCCTCGCACAGTGTGATAAAACACGCCATGTGAAGCACGGCGTTGGGATTCAAGTGCTAAATCTCCAAGCCGTAAAAGAAGAGGAACCCCCGCACGAACGAGTGCAGGGGGAGACCGAACCCGCGCTCATAAAAGGGCGCGAGAACGACGATCTCGTTCTCCCGAGGATCGGGCAGGCTACCGAGCTCTGGCAGCTGCGATCCCGACACCGCCCGGGGAGGGAGGAAGCCTTTCTTCTCCAAGAGTGCCAGGCGCGTCCTGGGGGTCATGCACTGGGGGAAGGAAGCCATCGGCGGCGGCGAAGAAGAGCGCAGGAACCCACGATGTAACATCCTAAATTTTGCTACATGAAAATCCTTTCATAAACTAATGTAATTTTGCTTAGAGTTTGGATTATTTATGCATGACACCATAATACTTTGGTTATTTCAAATATTAATCAACTAAAATAAATCCTAGGAACTACATATTTGAGCATTCATGCCCTTGCATATTTTATTGGATGATTTGCAGTGTTTAAAGTTTGAATTCAAAACCATTTGCATCTCTCCAAGATTTCCCAAACTTCAAACAACCCGGGAAAAGTTCTTTTTTCCTCCCTCCCTTTCTTTTCCCTCTTTCGGCCCATTCCCCGCCGCCGGCCCAGTCGCCACCCTTCTTCTTTCCCTTGGCGCCGGCCCAGCCGCGGCCCCGCGGCCCAGCAACCATAGAGGCCCAGCCAGCCCGGCCGCGCCTCCTCTCTTCCTCTCGCTGCCATGTGGGGCCCGCCCGTCGGTCGCCTCCTTCTTCCTCTCGCTGCCGTCCGCTTTGCCCGGAGGGAAGCTTCACCGCTCCGTACCTCGCCCCGGTCCCGCGTCTCGCGCCTGCCGTATCCGGCCTCGCCCCGAGGATCACGGGCCGCCACGCCTCGCCTTCCTTCTCTCCCGCCTCTCCTTTCCTTCCTGTGCGCTCGGGAACGAGAGTCCGAGCTGGACTCGACTCGAGTCCGAGCGGGACTCTATCCCGTGCCGCCTCCACTTGCCCCTCGCGCAAGCCGCGGTGCCGCCCTATAAAGTCCGCCGACCCCGCCGCCCTAAGCACCAAAAGCCGAGCCCTAGCCCCGAGCCTAGCGCCCTAGCTTGCACCGCCGCGCCGCGCCGTTCACCGAGTTCATCGTCGGGTTTTGCCTCTACACGCCCTCATCGTCGACGACACCTAGCCCACAATCTTTGCCGTGAGGTAACAAACCTAAATGCCTTTTTTCGCTCGTTCTAGTGCTTTGGTTCGCCGTTTTGACCTCGTCGCGCCGTCGTTCGTGCCCGCAGAGCCGCCCCGTCGCCACCGCACGTCGCCGCACGCCGTCGCCGCCTCCCCGTCGTACACACCTACACCGCTAGCTTCCGCTTAAGGTAAGGAAGCTTCCTAGCTAACTCTTGTCCTCACTCTCGCTTCACACCGGCGGGAATCGCTCGCCGGAGTTCCACCTAGCCCTAGGCCCTGGAACCACGGAGTTCGCATGTCTCCGGCGCTGCTCCGCCGCGCTCGGTGTCGCCGCCGGCAAAACCCGCCGCCGGAGCCTTTTCCCCCATCTCCCCGATCTAACCAGAGCCGTCCGATCAAGATCCAACGGCCACAAGCCTCGCGATCCGGAGTCAATACCGGTCAGCGCAGGCACTTTTGCTAAAGAGCCCCTGAATTCCCGAGAATCAACCCGCAATCCAGATTTTATTACGGATAGGTCCAAATCTTTACAGTTTAGCCCCTGGAGTTTCAAATCTCTTTTATTTTAAGCCTTTAAACCTGTTTTAACCATATCTTTTGCGTTTTAACTCCGATTTGAACGATTCTTGAATCTACGGAATCGTCATAATGCGTAGATTAGTTTTAAATCCTTTTTAATCTCTGTTCATGATGTTTGGTGTACTGTTTTAGTTATTTTGTGCTCATTGCCTGTATGTGTGCAACGTATAGGAGACGAACCGGTTGTGTTTACTGAAACTCCATCTTGGGAAGTTCCTAATCAAGCTTTTGCTGAGGAAGGCAAGTATTCTTTGACATATGTCCTATTTTACTTTAATCACATGATCTGGAGCCTAATTTTGCATGCGCCTAATAAGGATGACTAGCCTCATATACCTTTACATGTTTCATAACCTGGGAGGGCTGTGATGTTGTAAATTAATTGCTTCCGCTCAATTCACTTTACTTATGTTGCTAATATTGATCAAGTAATGATGAACCTGATGATAAAAGTTTGGTTTTAGCAACATGGAGACTTGGGTATGTTTTTGTTGGTTTTGCTCAAGTGCTTCACCCTAAGGATCGGTTCGCCGAGCGACCACCCAGGAAAACAGTACAACCACAAGACTCACATGGGCACTGGGCTTGACTGATTAATTAGATGAACTAGAGTTTTGGCTTACTTTTCTGAAACATGGCGTATGAGGGGTCTGGGGGATATGGGACTTTGCCCTTTGCCAACGTGGTGCAGTTTTATCTGTCTCCCTTTGGAACGGAACTCTCATATCTTTAGTTAACTGGAGTAACCTGTAACGAGTGGGCCATAACTCTGGGAATTCTTTGTAAAGGTCTCGTAGTGAAACCCTGCCAACTCACCAAAGGTCAGTGTTTGAGGGCCCGTACAGCCCGAGGCAAATGGGAATCATGACTTGTGGGTAAAGTTGTACAACCTCTCGAGAGTGTTTAAAACTGATATATCAGCCGTGCTCACGGTTAAGAGCGGCCTGGACCCTCACAGATTAGAGTTTTCAAAGAAGAGGCTTATGGAGATCATGGTAATGATGGTGATAACAACGGTTATGGTTATGGTTCATGCTTATTTACTTATTATGCTTTACAGTCTTTATAATAAAGGGATGGGATGTGCTAATCATTGCTAGTGACTAAAACTTGACCGACTAAAAGCAACTGCAATGCCTGTCCACCATAAAGCCAGTCCACTTTTATCCTAAACAGAATACTTGCTGGGTACAGGATGTACTCATTCTTGCTTATTTTATACCACGTTGCATCCATTGCAACCGCTGCTCAGATCCAGAAGGGAAAGGTGATGAATCCTAATCAGGAGTTCCAAGACTACGACGAGTTCTAGGCTGGTGTGCCATCCGTCAGTCGCCTGTGGAGCATTGGTCATCTTCCGCTGTCATTTAGTTATTTCGCTTTCGCTAAGTTACTCGATTTCGATAAAGACATTATGGTCTGTAATATTGGTTATTACTCTTAAGTTAAAGTACTGGCTGTGTTATTACTTTTGTTTATGCTGTGTATGTGGTTAAACTGATCCTGGCACATACATGGTTAGCACTTGGTTTTGTTTCTAAAACCGGGTGTGACACACGAAGAACGCGAGGAAGGAGAAGGCAAGGCTAAGGAAACGGCAGAGGCGAAAAAGAGGCAAGTAAGCAGTCTAATTCTCTTCTCTCCCCTCGTGAATCCGCGCAGAGGATAACAAGGAAACACGGGATAAGCGGACATGGGGGGGGGGCCGAGGGCCGTCAACGGGCCCACCACTACGCATTTACCACCACGACCCCCGGCGTCCCCTCGAAAACAGGGCCACGACCGCGCCCCGACTTCTCTCAAACGGCACGAGAAGGCAGAAGGACAGGACGGCCCGCCTCCCTCAAAAGGTACGACCCCTAAGCTACCCCGCATGCATTAACTGAAATGGCAGGGAGCCGGCGCCGACGGAACGACACGCGGACGGGTCCTTTATGCCAGAGCGATCCTGGGTAAGCATAAACCTGACTCCAAGCCAATGCATGATCCAACTTAAATTAGCGCATAGAGCGAGGGACGGTCGGCAGGCAAGCTCCCAAGCGAGCTACATGCCAAGTGAGCCAGCATAAGGCCATTTGCCCCGACCGTGTCCGAGACCATACCTCAAACTCTCTTGCGGTAACCCAGCTGATGGGGTGGCCACATAGCCCCCCTTTGGACAGACTTCTGACCAAAGGGCCGGAACAATATCGAGTAAGGAAAGGTTCTTTCAATGAGATGCCCCCCGCGGGTCGAGTCCCTCAACGGGATAACTCGCCACGACCGTTCTGAATCGGAAGAACCGTCGGATCTCACTTGGACTACCCGCTATTAGCTCGATGACCGCCGCACCCACGCCAACCTGGCTGGTGACGGTCGGCCCAACCTTCAAAAGGTCAAAACGGACAGACCTTCCGGAGAGGGTCGCGCCAAAAATCCTATTTAAAATTGGGTACTTAAGAAAATTCTCTTGAAGATCTGACGATGGGCTTAAAAGGCAAACCCTGTGGTATGCCCATAACGGCTTCACACACACACGAGTCCTTGACAACCCCCGAGCGATTCCTCACAAAATCACTCGGGGGCTCGGGGGCTACATCCCACGGATGCGCTTGCGCGCCTCCCCCTAGAGTGAGCCTCCAACCAACCACAAAAGGGTTGATTGAAGGCTCGGGGGCTACTGACGGGGGAGAATATAAAACCCTCCCAGAGGAAAGAGGCCCAAGAAAGGCCTGCATAGGCCCAAACCGAAGGCCCACAGGCTTACCCAACGCACGGTGACCTGGGCGAGTGAACCGATCCGACCCTCGCCCCATAGGCTCGTACGGGACGGAGGCGGCCGACCTTCCCACGAGGCGGCCGATCCTCAGATCAAGGCTCGGGCGAGGCGGAGAGTCCCGACCGATGCCACGCCCGACGTTGGGACCCACCGGCGTGCGGCCCATGACCAGGCAGCGAAAAGTCCACTCATGGGCCCGGATGATGGGACTACACGCTGCCCTCCTGCGCCCACGCCTGCTACGACGGAACGGCGTCACGCTGCCACCACCTGTCAAGCGCGTGCCTGCACGCGTACTCTTCACGACAAGATGTGCCATCAACCACCTGACGCCGCACGCCTGGAACACCCTGCCATGACGGGGCTAGGGGGATGGCGCCGGATAGTGGTTGACCCTATAAAACGAGATACCTAGCAGGGTGTAGCGAGGCCGGCAAAGCCGAACAAGCGCAAGAGACAGGACCACCGAGCCCCGGCTCGTACAGACTTACGAGGCGGAAGGCAACCGACCGACCTTCACCCCTCGGCGGGGCGCGATGATACACGAGGCACCGTTACGGATGGACGAAACGACTCGGCAGGGACGCTCCGTAGCCGGATAATCCGTCACCTAACATCACGCCCGTCTGTCGCCAAGAGCTAAAGAAAGGAGGCCAGGACGGACGGAACGGAATACCTCCCCCATACGACTCTTTGACCCCGTGAGAGTGGAAGCATTCGCAGGTACACCGAACCCCCGGCACGGCTCAGCTACAGGACCGCGGATAGACGACTTCACTACACGTGACAAGGGCGTGCCGGGAATGCACGAATCTCTGGCAGGATTCTTGTAACAAGGGGACCCACGTGTCAGGATCCCTCCCTCACCTCTGTGTATCCTTTCCTCTTCTTTATCCTTCTCCCCTTGAACTGTAAGCTCCCCCCTTGAACTATAAAAGGAAGGAAGGCACTCACAGAGAGTAGGATAGCAAGAACACCAGAAAGAGCACAGATGCCAAGTAACAGGGAGACCCTCTCCGCTGCGCTTACGCCCACTGTAACATCTCCACACACCTCGTAATACAAGAAACACACTCCACTGGACGTAGGGATTCATCCTGAACCAGTATAAACCTTCGAGTCTACCGGCTCACCATTCGGAGCGAGTCCGTGCTGACATCCCCACCGAACAACAAATCTACTGCTTGTGTCACCCCGGTTCCCGGAACCACGACACCAATTGTCAATACCATCTTTCTTTTTTGGCTCCTGGAGCTGAGTCAAAGCGATTTAAGGCTGATGTGGCGGTGGTTTCTTAGTTTAGATGCGGGAAAAATATTTAAATAAGAGGAAAAATATTTAATCACCTCTAAAATTTAGAAAACAAATCCTATGGTGATTAAGTATTCATAAAATATATGAATAATCACCTCCAAAAGAGTAAAATGCACCATCGGTCTCTAAACTTGTAAGGTTGTGTCATTCTGATCCTTAAACTGCCTTGTAATCTGTGTCATCTCAGTCTCTAAACTCTCAAAGTGCACAGCCCAGTCCTTCAACTTTGTTTGAACCTCACCATGGTCCAAACGGAGTCAATATGCCAAGGACTAGGATGTGCACTTGGGGAGTTTAGAGACCGGAACGACACATCTTACAAGTTTAGGGACCCGCAATGCTCGTTACTCATAACAAATCTAATAAAAATAACTAGAGTTGATGATATATGTTCTACAATATTCAAATGATAATTAAAATAAAATATTAATTCTTTTTTGAATTTTTTCTCCATGAGCTGTAGGTATTTTTTGTGAGATTCTTTGCACCCAAAGCTATTTTTAGGATTTTATCTTAACTATTTTGGTGAGGTTGGAGCATTTTTAATATACCCTTGTTTTTATATATTTCTCTCGTCTAAATTATAAGCACTACTGTCACATCAGCTCTAAACGGCAAATATGATCTTATTCTTTTTAATAAAGGAACATCAGCCCTAAATGGCAAATATGATCTTCTTCTTTTTAATAAAGGAATAAATCCAGCCTCAAACCTCAAAGAGGCATCAACCAAAGTTTATTACGTCAAGATCAGATAAAAAATAAATCAAAACCCAATCCGAAACGCATAAAGTCATCCAAACGAGAAAAAAAATTCCCTTGCTGCCGAATCTAAGAGATTTTAAATTTCCACCACTGCATCCTTCCTGTCTTTGTGTTGCAATTCGTGCCGAAAGATGACGCCAATGTGTCCTCTAAATAGAACCTGCAGTATGATTTTCGGTTCACATTTATTAATCAAATCGCCCAACAGAGGACTGCCACCCCTGCTAGAAGAATATTAGAGAGCTAGCAGGTGGCCGTTGATCGCATTGCGTGCGTACATTTTTTTCCACGGAATTAATTAAGATCCAACTCTTGGGTGTGAAATTAATTATAAGTTCCCATTATGATGCACTTGTCAGACGTGTTTGCTACTGTAGAATTTTTAAATCACACTTTGGAGTCATGTTGATGCGTACATTTGGAGCTATATCATTATCGTTCCATCACAGCCTTAGAATCCGTTTGGATCTCTGGGCTAAATTTTAGCTTCCGTCACATCAAATTTTTGTACACTAGTTAGAAGTATTAAATATAGTTTAATTATAAAACTAATTACACAAACGAGGACTAAACAATGAGATAAATTTATTAAGTCTAATTAATCCATCATTAGCAAATGTGATGCTATAGTAATCATTGGCTAATCATAGATTAATTAGGCTTAATAAATTCGTCTCGCCGTTTAGTTCTCAACCGTGTAATTAGTTTTCTAATTAAATTATATTTAATACTTCTAACTAGTACCGAAACATTCGATATAACGAAGGCTAAATTTTACCTCATGGATCCAAACGCCCCCTTAGTATAAATGGACAAAAGGGGGAGAAACAGACTCCAACTTGCAGAGCCACGAACACGAGTCAAATAACATATCAATCCATATGCATCTACAGTAGAAAAGACCAAATAAGGCTATTTCCAATGGGGGAGTAAATTGACGGCCTATGTTACTGTTTAACACTGTAGCAACACTGTAGACAGAGAGAAAAATAGTTGAAACAGTGGAGAAATAGTGAATAGACAAGATTTTTACTCATGGATTGAGAATGGTCTCACGCAGAAGTCTATCCAGAAACAAGCTCCCCTGGCTCTCAACTCTCCCTATCTATTTGACTTGGAAAGATAAACGACAGGCATCGAATCGCCCTGCAAAGACCGGCAAAAACTAGTCTCGAGTGTTTGTAATCATGCCCCCACAAGGATAAGATAACACAAGTGACTGCACAAAATGAACATAGATTAGACCACCTTCAGCAAAGTGTCTATCCACTTACCTATCACTGTTTTCACACTATTGTCGCTTTGCCGACCCTAGCGCTACAATGTCGTTCTGTACTGTAGACAGTAGGCAGTCTGCTGGAGACAACCTCATACAATCTAACAAATACTCTGTCTGTACCATAATCAATGTTATTTCGGGGTTTAAAATTTATTGGTGATGTTAATGATAATTTAATTTCTGCATGTATGGATATAACTTTGTAGGGCTTGTGATGGGACATTGGGGCTTGTTTGGTTTGCGTCTTGTGGTAGAGCCCGTACATAATATTGGTTGTTGTAAGGGTCTGTTTGGAGAATAGAAAAATGTTCATGTTCATACGTTAGGAACATGTCACAAGGCTGAAAGAAAAATCAGTGTCCTGCCGCACAAAAGACTGCAGGGCGTCGTATACGAGCTGCATGCTGTATTGACGTACGTACTCTGCATTTGGGCTGATTTTTTTGAGGGGGCTCTGCATTGGGCTGATGGCCCCGATTGTGTACAAATAGGTCTCTTGTCCAATTCCAATTGGTCAGGCCCAACCTGAGTGTTCCCTTCCCACGCACGCACCTGGCCGCGCTAGCCTGCACACTGCCCCCTCCACCATCAAGGTCTTCAGTCTAGAGATAAGAGGAGCACAAAAGAGTTTCATTGCGGAATGTAGTGCACCGCAAGTTCCTATCCTGACTGCATGCTTAACTATGGATTCCAATGGGAATGATTTCAAATTGCCCTAGTATCTGAGCTCATGCCGAGTGGAGAACTTTATAAATTACTGTGCTCGACTCAAGACTCCGAAGGCTCTTCGGCTCTGATTGGAAAAGCTAGCTGTAGCTGTACAGCGCTGTGAACCTAAAAGCTACAGTACGTATAGACTGATTTGGCTGTACAGTCTAGCCCAAACAGCCGCTCCTAGCAGGCTAGCACTTCCGATTGGAGCCTTCATGTTTGAACCATATTTCCCTAGATCAAAGGCTAACCATACTTGTCGATGTATCTGATGCTTTGGCGTATCTACACCATAGCCACTATTTTTTTTAGCTTTGGCGTATCTACACCATAGCCACTATGGAATCATTGTACATTGTGATCTGAAACCAAGTAAAATTCTCCTGGATGATGATATGGTGGCTCATGTTGAAGATTTTGGCCTAGCAAGGTTCAAATTTGATTCCGTAACATCATCTTTTTTACCAACTCAGATTTAACCTCTTCAGTTGCAATCAAGGGAACTTAACTATTGGATATGTCGCACCAGGTATTGTCCCTTCCACCATTTTCTCGCTAGGTGATCTGATAACGATATATTCCATAATTTCTATATTTAACTAGACTCTTCCTATATGCAATCTACAGAATGTGCAGGGAGTGGTCAGGTTTTCAACTTCCTCAGATGTCTACAGCTTCGGAGTTATTCTCCTTGATATATTCATCCGATCCGTAGGAGGCCAACGGACGCCATGTTCAAGGATGGCGTGAGCATTGCAAAGTTCATAGAGATCAACTTTTCCCTGATAATGTGTCGCAGATTGTTGAGCCACAGCTCCTGCAAGAGCTGAACCTTGGCAAGGGGACTCCATTAGTGGCCTTCAAGGACAGTGGAGCACAGATCCTGCAGTCAGTGCTGAGCATTGGGCTCTGCTGCACCAAGACGTCCACCAGCAAGCGCATCAGCATGCAGGAGGTGGATGCCAAGCTGCACGGGAGCAGGGATGCATATCTTAGAGGAAATGGAGGACCAGCTAAAGGTAAAGAAAACAAAATAGAAGAATAAAGAATAGTGAAAAGAAAAAGAAAATGAAGTAACAAGCACATGTACGAAAGCCAAGCAGAGAATTAGCTATATTGGTCTAGATTAGGCCCAGCAGCAGTATAGAAGAAGCAAAGCATGCAAAGGGGGGTGACCAGAAGATTACACAATTCCATGATGACAATTGACAACAGCTGCATCAAGCATCGACTTCACGTGCAATCGTCGTAGCATTCGATCGGTCAGGACTTTTATATCCCTCATCTCTCAAAACTGTTCAAACCACCCTCTCTAATTGTGATGTTAATTTTGCATATGATTCTGTTATGTGAAGTTGAAGTAGTTATGATATTATGTGTGCTAATTTTATACTTGCCTCGCTACTGTTATATTTCCGTTGCGCCTTTAATAATTGGTTCTTTGTTTAAAACACATCATTCAAGTTGAAGTATTTCTCCTGGAATTGAGCTACCCCAGCGGGTCACCTAATCACCAACAAAAATGTGTGGCATCACTGGTACGGATCTTGATGCACCTACCATTGCAGAAGATAGAAGCAAAGCTAACACGTCTAGAAATGATCTTGTTTTTGAAGAATTTCCGGCCTATTTCAAATGCACATCGATCGTCAAACATTAGCGTGTGTTTTATCCGTCACATCATCCTCCAGTGCAGACACGATATATAAGATAACTGAAGGAAATTAGGCCAGCCAGCCAAGTCAATAAGTCAAGTCTATCTGCTGTGTTTCCGACGTTCTGTGCTGATAACTGACATGTCTGCGTCTCTGGGAAGGTGGTTGGCATTCTCATTCTGCACCGAGCTGAGTGTCCACGCAATAATGGAAGCCGTATTTGACGGCTTGAGTAGATGGCAACATGGCATTCCAGCTTCAGTACGTTCCAGTGTTTGCCATGTGCCGCGCTTTTCACGTCGAACGTACTGGGGACCTGCCCTGGCGTTCACGCCAGGCCTTGCATTATTGGCTCTGGCTCTGTGGCCTCCTCGCAGTATGAGAACTAAGAAGAAAGGGCAGACTGGGCTACAATCTTTGGATCCGGGGCTAAACTTTAGCTCAGTCACATCGGATATTTCGATGCTAGTTAAAAGTATTAAACATAGTTTAATTAGAAAATTAATTATACAAATAAGGACTAAACGGGGAGACGAGTTTATTAAGCCTAATCAATCTATAATTAACGAATGGTTACTGTACCATCACATTTGCTAATCATAGATTAATAAGGCTTAAAAAATTCGTCTCGCTGTTTAGTCTTCATCTGTGTAATTAGTTTTCTAATTAGACCATGAGAGATTTTACGGTGGTTGAAATGGTACCCACCGGTACCCATCGGTACCGGGCGGGTACCACTGTTTTTTTATTTTTTAAAACCTTTATGCCCTTTATAAAGACTAAAAAATAAAAATATGGGTACCGGTCTCACCATTTTTTGTACCGGACCCGTCTATTTGGTACTTTCTGGTATCGGTACCGTGGTACCGTCTATTTTAATCCGTTAGATCTCCGCTGATGGACAGCTCCTATTTTTTTCTAACTACCGGTGGGTACCATTTCAACCACCGTAAAATCTCTCATAATACTATATGGTTGTGTCATCTGGGTTTGTTTTCGGTGTCATCAGAGGTTCAAATAGTTTTGAACCACTCCACGTGCTGACCTGGCGTGTTGATATGAAGATGACATGTCTATACATTCTCCTCCATCTCCAATCCTGCCTCTCCTCTCCCTTTACCAAACACCTGCCTTTGTACCTAGCCCTTCTCTACACAACATGGTAGCCACCATCTCTGCCCCTCTCCTTTCTCGCGCACTCTGTCACCTTACACCCTTCCACCTTACCGTCGCGGCATTGCTGCCGCCCCTGTTGTCTCCTCCAAAAGAGTTTCTAAGTATGGGTGACAGTGGTGGCATGATGAGGAGTGGCACAAACAAGAGGATAACACCATTGTGGACGAAGGAGTGGGATGAAGATAAAGATAAATGGACCTGTCATATCCACATCAACGCAAACACATGCCACATAGATGAATTGAGACCTGTTTGGGCCTCTGATGATACCAAAAACAAATTTAGGGACCTGAATGTGCATTTTGAGAGTTTAGAGACCGGGATGACACAACGGTACAAGTTTAGAGACCGGCGGTGTATTTTACTCATTATTAAATCATGTAAATTTCTGACTGACTGCCAATTGTTTCCAAACAGATGATACCATTATCAACCATTTTCATTATTACCATTGCCATATTTAAACGTGTGTGTAATCAGCTGTGACAAATCCTATGTAACTTTGAATTTATTGGGAAAACAAGAAAAATGTCAATATAAAGGTGGAGAAAGAAATTGGATCAATGTCAGTTGCAATCGAATGCCTGGCTTGAGTGCTTTTAACTTGAATGATGGATCCAACTTCTCGTGGATCACCACCCACTATATATTACATAAACTATTTTCAGAGAGACAGTTGCAAGAGTATTTTCATCAGCAGTTCTCAGAGCCACCTGTGCTATAGTCTCTAGAAATCAACATTTGCAATGGCAAGCTTCTGAGCGCCCCTGAAAATAGATTTCCAAGGACGGCTGGTACCACCAGCTGCCACTGGAAATATAGAATTCTAAGGGCGGCTGAGAGGTAATAATCCCCCCCCCCAACCAAATTCTATACAACTAGTCAATCAACCCGTATTATGTGTTACAGTACAACATATATAGATCTATTTTTATACTTAGTTTTTTATAATAGCAAATCTTGCTACTTTATATGTATGCTTAATTGATTTAGATAATCTTTAATCGATTGCAAAAGTAGGTGATTTTAATATAATTACTTAAAAATAGATTTAATGGAAAAAAGAAGAGGATATTTGCTTTCGTTGAGAGTTGAACTCAAGACTTTTCGTAATGGCAAAGGTGGGTAATTACTTAAAAAATAGATCTAATGGTTATTAATATTCCAATCTGTCAATTGATGGTCGGATGTTTCTGATTATTGTGAAAAATTTTAGGATTTTTTTCTAGCGTGCTTTGAAATTAGTGCTTATTTTAAAACCTTCAATTAGTAATAGTAAGATAAGATGCTGTGGTTCCTGCCATTTCAAAACTACACTAGTACAGAAACCGGCTAGCTCAGGCAGCCATCATCAATTTTAATGCTAACTATCGGTTGAGGGAGGGGACCCAAAAAGATAGGCATGGAACTTTCCTCTGTATGCTCGTCCATATCATCCAACCAACATGGCACTTGAGGGTCGAAGCTTGAGAAAATTGGTGGTGGTGCGTGATTTTATCGTAGTATAGTGATATGTATAATGTTTAAACAGTATATCATAACTAATAGCACAACCACCAAGCATTTGACAGCAATAATTCTATATAATTTACTGCGATGAAAACTTGATGACTCAATAAATGAGTAGCAACAATAGTGTATACCATTTTACAAAATGAAGATAATATTAGTAAATTCAGTGTAGTTACCGAGAGAATGACATATTGGAAACAGTAATAGTTGAAGAAAATGGTTGATAATGGTATCATCTGTTTGGAAACAGTAATAGCTCAAATACACCCCAAATTTGTCTTTTTTGTAACTTCTAGAGTAGGACGAATTTGCACCTGAAATTTTATATATAGATGGGGTAGGCCGAGTTGTACATTCATGATTTTTTTCAGAATTTTTTAAAACCTTTTCCAGTAAGGTTGCACAATGGTTGCACCAAAACTTTGTTTGCACTGGATATGTTCTCAAACAAAATATGTAACCCAGCTTCAACATCTCACTAGCCTAAATAAAATAGGACAACCACAAGTTAACTATTTATCTAAGAAACTATAAGATTATCCATTGCAATTATATGCACTAGTCAATCAACCCATGCTCCCACACGGGTTAAAGTATTATGAGATATATGCATTAAAGATTGTGAATAAAATTAATAATGGTAGAAACTCGTAATTTAGAAACATGCATAGGTCAATTGTTTGACTGTTCTAGTTTATCTTTGGTAAGATGATTGTAGAAGTCTTTACTAATTTAGATATAAACTCATAAGACTATTTTAATTATCTATAAATGTATATTTAAATGGTTATCGTAGATTACCTATCATAGCAACAAATGTTGGTAATTTATATGGCAATATTTAGTTAGATATAGATAATTACGATCGTATATAACTTCCTAGAAAATATATTGTTTATATATTTTATTTTGAAAAAACAGGATAAATAAGTAAAATATCTTCCTATTGGATCCAATATTGTCTTCCAATTAGACCTATCCCAATGCGATCACTTTACGTGTTGCTAGAAGGTACATGTCATCGTGATCTAAGATATACCCCTTCTTGTGGCATCGTTTTCTTTCATGGTGTGTGACATTGCTAAACTTCTCTTTTTAATTAATATTTTATTTAACATGTCATATTAACGTGATCAAAAGCAACCATGACTCCTCAAATCTTTTCTAGAAGTGAGTTGCAATTTTACTACCTTTTTTTTAATATTTATTGTGGGTGACTTTTTTTTGCAAATCAAAGTGTAATGACAGGCTTGAGATAAATTATAGAAAAAAAAATTAAAGTCACACGTTTCCCGTCATCCCCTTTTCTTGTGTCGTACAGCTACCCGGATCCCTGGCAAACACGGATACCTAATATGGCTTGGACCATACGCCTGTCCATGGTCTACATGGCTCCAAAGGAAACAAACCTTTGATAAAAAAAGGCAACAAACAAACCTTGTTCTTAGATTGATTTCTAGTTATTGGTTGCCTACGTACTTTCATGACACATTGAGTATATTTTACTCATTGTCAACTGTTTAGAAAATAGAATACATCTAACGGTTATTGAGATTCTAGTCTATCGATTCAATGGCCAGATGTTTTTGATTATCGTGGGAATTTCTATGATTTCTCTGTTTTGTGTAGCGTGTTTTGTGAGGATTGACGTGGAGGGATTAAAAGGAGTCTCTAATTAGTAATAGTAAGATTTCCTTACTGTCAAATGTCTTACTTATGCCACTTCCTTCATAAAATAACTATCCACATGTCATCATTGTTATCTTTGTTCATCTCTTCTTTCTCCACATAGCAAAGAAGTCTATTACTCAAGTGCTCATCGCCCATGTCACTGGACAAACATTTTTTCACAATCCTCAAGGCTGAGAAACATCTCTATGCTGTTGCAGTTCGATAGACAATACTAGCACAAGCTTCAAAAGCTGATAAACCAATGTATAACAACAATCTTTCATTGTCTCCTCTGTTTTTAGAAGCTCACAAAAAAGTGTTTAGGTTGGAGAATCGATCATCTTCTCGTACATCGGCAATTTGAAGGTAAAGTTGGTGTCTAAGTTCCCTCGAACCCCTAGAATTAAAATAAGCGTGCTATAGTTTTGCTAGATCGTGAAATTATCCACATTAAAATCACCAAATGAATTCCAAAAGTATCTGAGCAAACAAAGCAATTGAGAGCCACTTTAGTGAGACAACCTTAAAATGGCACTATATTAATATTTTTTATCTCTTCATTTGCAAATATGTGGAAAATTTGATGAGTGGAAAATTTGATGAGTCACCAATGATTACTGCAAATTGATTTTTTTTTCCCGTGAGGATTTGAGACACCTTTGCTTGTGAGTGTTACTAATCCACATGAATTGTCCAACAACAAATGTATTTTCAAACCGAAGCACCATCCATCGATGCCTTCCCAATGCCCAGATATTTTTTCACGCAATCTTAAGCAATTTTTCACCCACTTGCTATTCATGGGAATCAAATTAACTTGCAATCTCACGCGAGTGCTGTGCCCAGTAGAGCATACATGTGGATGTGCATGAGCATTTTGGATGGTCAATCAGGCAGCGCAGCAGAGGGTCCATGCATATATGCAGGAAGGGAGAGTGTAAATGGCGCGGAGAAATGATGTCGTGCTATCTGCTGGTGAAAGCCGGCCCTTCTTTTTCCTAACCTTTGCTGTCTCAAATTTCAATAATTTATTTGGGAATCCAAATGAACAAATTCATTGAAAACAAAAATGTTACAGATCCGATCAAAAACTACAATTTACATAGATTTTTCTCTCTAATTACATCTTTAAGAAAAAATATACGATTTTTAAGTACCCAATTGTACCGTCCACATGGGATGGTGTGTGCGCCTGCGCGCCCTCCATTATTGTAGGGCCCGCACAATACCAAGGGACTAAGGGAGAATAGAGCTAAGCCTGGTTGGTGCGGTCAATTGCAGAAGAGTGACTATAGGGTATAGTAGTTATAATCAAAGGTCATCTTTTTTTTTAAGAAAATCAAAGGTCATACTTATATAACCTGACTGACCACCAGTTGGATCCATCAGCCCTGGTGAAGAAAACGATAGGACTAGCTATATATGATCCCGCTCTGTATAAAGTTGCTCCTGTTGTGTCTTTTTTTAGATGAGTGCTCCTCTGTATCTGCTGTCCACTATGCTTTTCTACTGTACTAGTCTATCAACCCGTGCTCTCACATGGGTTAGAGTCTTAGATGTATTATGTGTTATACTACAACATATATAGATCTATTTTTATACTTAGTTTTTTTATAGTAGCATATCTTGCTACTTTAGATGTATGCTCGATTATGGATTACGTAATCTTTAATACGATCGTAAAAGTAGAATATAAATTTGAGGGTCTATTTTTATTATACTATCGGTCATAATAGCAAAGGTGAACAATTTAGATATAAATTGGAGAGGCTATTTGGTATTATCCATCATAATAGCAAATGTGAACAATTAGATATAAATTAGGGTGTTATTTCATAATTTTCTTTCATAATAGCAAAGTGAATAATTAATATATAGTTTTGGGTGTTACTTAATATTATTTTCATAATGACAGAGGTGGGCAATTACATAGAAAATAGATCTAATGGCTATTAAATTCCGATCCACCAATTGATGATCGGATGTTTTTGATTATTGTGAGAATTTCTATGATTTTTTTAGCGCATCTTGTAAGGATTAATAAGAAGCACAAAAAAGAATATCTAATTAGTAATAGTAATATTAGACACAAAATATCTATTTTATAGAAATATTTCTAGCATATTTATGAAAATAAAGTTACGGGATCATTTAGTAGGTTCAATGTGTAAATGGGAAAAAATCTGACAAAAAACATCAGGTAATTTTGGAAATAGGAAAAAATCTGCAAAAAAAATAAAAAATTTGCTTCCGTTGAGAATTGAACTCAAAACCTTTCATAATGGCAGATGTGGGTAATTACTTATAAAACAGATTTGGTGGCTATTAATATTCCAGTCTGGTAACTGATGGTCGGATGTTTCTGATTTTTGTGAGAATTTTTAGGATATATTTTTTTTAGCGACTTTTGTGACTTCTAATTAGTAATAGTAAGATAAGATACATGTCCGTGTGTCCAGCGTCGACTTGGTTAGTTCCTTTCTACAGTGACTAGAGTCGACTTGGCAAAGCAGCAGTATAAATTCAGGAGCTGTGTGTTCTGATGGTTCCTCGCATGTATGTAGCCCTGCCGAGGCATTGCTCCATCACCGTTTCAACCTCTGCGCCATGAACTCCCAGGCGTTGTAAGAACCAAGAACCCGCCCACAGCTGGCTGGAATCAGACAACCGCTTCGATCGACTAGCCGCCGCGGAGGATAACTGGTAACTATCTCTTCTTTTAGCCGATCTCTCTTCGTCTCGTTCCTCTACTGGTTTTTGTGGATCCCCTTTCTTCCCACAAACTATCAGTTTTAGTATGTTGCTGGTTGGATATGTTTTTTTTTTTTTCTCTCTCATTCATTGGCACCTATAAGTCAATAGATATATTAGTAGTAGAACATAAAAAAGTACCGCAATAGGCCAACAGGGACGTGTATTATTCTAAATTCTAAAATTAACATGATGCTGGAGTCTGCCAAACTTACTATATATTACCGCTCATTGGAGCTGTTCTTTATAGCTTCTATGTGTTTCTTTTTACGGCACACTACAAACCACAAATTAATACCCGGTTGTTAATTCAGTAAGCTTTAATCATTGTTTTTTTAAATACATCACAAATATATGGACACTAATATATATGCACGCACAATAATGTCCCTATGAACTAACAGCATGCATATACGCACACCTACCATAATAAACACATCCCAGATGTGAGGACAACACATCCTGCTCAGCACAGCGCCTCTCAATCTCCAATAATAGACATGGAATCTATCTTGGTTTCGAGTTGCCCACATCTACCACAATGAAAATCATCTAAAGCAACCTTTTTTTTTTACTGTCAAGGGACGGGGAGGGGGGGGGGGGAGGGAGAGGATCCCCTACCTGAATTTCATTGATCCTTAGGCCTAGGGATGGCCCGCGCAATGTCTTTACAAGAAGATTACAAGTACATTTTAAACAAAACGGTTTACATTGCCAAACTCAGCTTTGCACACCAAAGGTCGACCACCCAGTGGTCATCTGGCTTCATTCTGACCCTCCACAGTCTAGCATCCGCGCGGACGGAAGCTAGGAATGCCTGCATATCCATGGCAACTTTGTCGAAGACCGATCTATTTAGCCGTTTCCACAGCGCCCAGCAACATAACAAGATGAACGTGTTGAAGTGGAGCTTCGGGAATCCTGGAGGCTTCCCCGACCTGGTGCAGCAGCGCTTGTCGCACATGTTCAGGCACTGAAACCTGCAGCAGTGACCACAATTGCCTTGCGAAAGCACAGTGCAGGACATGTGGTGTTGTCTCTTCACTCTCATGGCAGATTTCGCATCCCCCATCTGGAACTACCCCCTTGACGACCAAGTTGGCTCTGCAGTTGATCCGCCCGCGGCTTGCCAACCATCCAAAGAACCGCACCCTTGGGGCTGCGATGTTTTGCTAGACAAATTTTGTTGCTTCATCAAAGCTTGCTTCTTCATCGCGTAGAACCTAGTAGATGGCACCGGCTTGCAGTTTGCCATCGTCCGTGGTTGCAAAGCAACTGCAGACATCTGGTTCAGCAGACAATGTAATGGACTCAACCAGCCCCTGCACTACCTGCAGTTCTTCAGTGGCCTGTTCAGTGAGCCGCGGCACTAGCATGGAGGCAATACCTTTGTCAACCACTTCGCGCACACTAGCTTCTTGGTCTTTCACATGGCTGAGGAGTGAAGGAAACTGAGTGGTCAGGTCATCATCTCCCCACCAAGCATCATGCCAGAACGAGGTCCCGTTCCCATCGTGTACCAGGGAGGTTGTGAGCGCTATGTATGTTGGCAGCAGGGAGCGCAGCACTTCCCAATGATCCCCCACCAGAGCACCCTTCAAATTGGCGAGGCATACCTAATCACGGACTCATACCGCCCAGGAGGAGCTGGATGCAGTGTGCAGCTGGTGGAGGAGCTTCAGAAGCAAGCAGACGTTTTGGACCGTGAGGTCCTTAACCCCAAGTCCTCCGGCCCCTTTCCCACGCTGAACCTCACCCCAGGTGACCAGGCATTTAGAGCCTGTAGCTTGGCCAGCACCTGCCCAGAAGAAACCTTGCCGCCTTCGATCAACCTACTTGATTACACCAGGAGCCAAGAGGAGGGAGCTCATGTGGTACACCAGTTGGCTGTCTAGGACTGCATTCACAAGGACAAGGCGGCCCATGGGGTTTAGCAGTGCCGCTTGCCACCCTGCTTCTAAAGTAACCTCTAAGTAGATACTAGCATCTTGAAAGACATAATCTAAACTATCTCCTAAATTTACATCTATAATACCCATATGTAAGTAAAATGGCCTCATGTGCCATATTTCCATAGTTGTGTTTTGGTGATTGATTAACGACCAACACTTGGACTAATGAACTTGTCTAGATGCACATTCTTAGGTGTTTAGGTCCAAGGGATGAAGAAGAAGAAGAGTCGAAGAAAAGGCCCGAAGGGCCGCCCCAACGGGGGTTCCGCTAGGAGATGTGAAGACCCAACAGGTTTGTGAGGACCGGAAGGTACGGTCTGTGAAGACCGAACAATGACCGGATCATGTTTCCCCTGGGGGCTGAGAGATTGAAGAGGCCAAGTATAATGGACCGGATGGTATGGTCTGGAAGACCGTCCTAACCATAGGACCATTCTAGCCGAGGAAGAGAAGAAGTGAAGGAGTTGGAAGATGTGAAGACCGTCCTTGGACCGTACCAAGTAACCCGCGGGTACTAAACCTTCGGACTGGAGGTAATATAGAATAGTCTAGAAGACCGTTCGAGGACCGTCCTAAGAAACCTAGCGCTGTGAAGTTTGAAGCCGTGGAGGACTACAAGGGACCGGATGGTACGATCCTTATAGAGCGTACGAAGCTCTGGACTATTTAACGGCTAGTTCAATGGCTAGTGGGAAAAGTGCACGAACCGGATGGTCCGGTCTATGGAAAATGAGCATAGCGGATAGTACGGTCTATACTGCGTCAGAAGATCGTTGGAGCAACGGCTAGTCTGAGTTTGGGGGCCTATATAAGCCACCCCACCCGGCCATTTGGAGTGAGTTGGAGACACTGAAGTTGAGAGCAAGTATAGAGGTGTATTCCAAGCATATCCATCACTCCAACCACCATATCTGAGCTTAGTGCATCATCCAAGCTAGGAGAGAGCTTAGAGAGAGTGAGCTTGCGAGCTTTTCTTATGTGTAGCTCCTGCGTGAGCTATTGGAGAAGCCTTGGCTGCGGTCAAGCCACTTGCATTCGTTGCTAGACCCTCCTTCTTGGTGTGGAGTGGCGGCGACAACTTGTGCGGGGACGAGGAGACCTTTCAAACTCCATAGTGAAGAATCCAGTGCCTTGTGACCGAGAGAGACGGTGGCGGTGGCTAAGCCTTTGTGGCTTGGTGGCACTTAGCCTTTGCTTGCCGTGAGCCTTGTGTGGTGAGTGCAAGACATGATCGGAAGAATCTTGGTGCCTAGCTCGGATATTGCCTTTGGGCGAGCCTGCTGTGGACGTAGCCCTTAGTGGTGAACCACGTTAAATCCGTGTGTCTACTCAGGAGTTTGCATCCCCTTGCCCTTATCTCTTTACTTACTGCATTTACGTTTCCGCATTTGTTTGTGTGTGTGCCTTTAGCTTTCGTAGTTAGTTTGATTAGGTTTGGCTCTAAGTTGCAAGTCTTTTGGGTAAGTTAGAGAGCGCATAGATAAACTTTAGACTTAACTAGCATGTGTAGGGAGAAATAGGTTTATTCTATGCACTAGATAGCCCTAGGTTTTAGTTGAGTGATTAGCGACCCAATTCACTCCTCCCCCTCTTGGGTTGGATACCCCGGCACATTTCTTTCACCATATGGAAGGATCGAGATGTCCCCTAGAGGGTGCGGGGTAAATACACATCATCCTAAAATAAAAGGAAAACCTATAGTAGAATCAGTAAAAAGTTGGTCTTGTTTCTCAAAGCT
Organism: Paspalum notatum; assembly: GCA_022530915.1. Classification (NCBI taxonomy): domain Eukaryota; kingdom Viridiplantae; phylum Streptophyta; class Magnoliopsida; order Poales; family Poaceae; genus Paspalum; species Paspalum notatum. The sequence goes on along the minus strand of CM039683.1, from coordinate 67,591,564 downwards.
CTAGAACAGACACAAAAGAACCCCTTTGAGATAGAACTTAGACCACAAGAGTTGGGATTGTCAAGATGTGTTAGCAAGTTCACACAGAACCTACACATAAGAAGACCACACACACTCGAGTAGATCTAGCAAGAAAACAGAGTAAAGAAATAAATTGAAGACTAAGCAAAGAAACCAAAGGAAGTGACACAAGAATTTCATCTTGGCCTTTGGATTCCAACGATTCATATGTCTATGTCAAAGGGTTTGGTTTCAACCATTCACATCACTAGCTCAATCTATTACCTTTATATGGCTTGATAGACCTTCGCAACCGTCAAATGGCTGACCACAAGCTAGGAAGCTTATTGGCAACACTTAGCCTTATATATCGGAGGCTTCATCATTATGAGTAACAACTGTTTTATGAGTTGCTTGAACAACCCCCCCCCCCCCCCAAGTGCTCAAAGTCTTGGCTTGTGTCTCTCTCTTGTGCTCTCAACTAACAAATCTATGCACCGAACCCAAACATTCCTTAATAAAATTCACAAGTCTCCAGTAAAGAGGCTAGGAGGACTCATAAATGCTCTATAAAGCCAGTATGTAGTGATAGAGCCAGCAACCCTCAAAAGGAGGGACAAAGGGGTATAATTACCACACCAATAAAACTAGCTCCGATACTAAGTTGCTAATAAGATTATAAGAAGACCCCTCTAGACTCTTTATGCTTAAAAACTTAGGTCTGTTTGTTTCCCTACTGCTAGAAATGCAAAAATCCTGCATACTAGCTATGCAGGCCAGCAACTTATGCAGCGTAGCCATACAAGAAACACCTTTTTTCATATCTTTTTTCTTATATCTTTTGATTAAAAAATCTAATCACCAAACCAATTTCATATTTTATTTCCTAACACTTTTACGAACAAAACTACATCACACTTGTGATATTTTTTAAACATTTTTTTTATTATTGTTCTCCACTATTCTACTACAATAAACCATACACAAACTTAATAATACAAGCTAACTTGTACAGCGGAATCAAACACCACTACACTATATCCACTATACTAGCTTAGGCTAGCTTGTATAGGACCTTATCAAGCTTTAGAGTTATGCAGGGAAACAAACAGACCCTTAGTGTTTTAGAAGTTAGTCATAGACCCTTATTTTGACAAGATAAAAAACATCTGCTAAACTTTGTGGAACTTTTGCACCTTATCTAAAACTTGGAAATCCATTTAGATAAACCGAGATCTCTTGGTTTGAGTAAAGTAGACAATTGGGTTTATTAGACAATTAGCATGTTTGGTTGCTTTTGAGGCGTGCATGTTTCTTTCAACTTGTCACTCAAGTTAACTTGACCATTGAGATTTGTATTCAACTACATATTGCATCCCCTTCACAATATAACATATATATACTGTGGAATATGTGACCCCTATGTATAACAAGATGGACAAAGCCCACGATGTATCATAGATGGGGTCGGCTTGCGCATAAAGAATAAGGAAGTTCTTATGTATTTGTATAACTTGTATCGCAAGCAAGTCGAGCAGATATAGATACATCCTATGTAATTCAAAAAAATATAATCATATCTTGATCATAATCTTGTACTATAACCAAATAGTAAAACCTATCGAAAACTCTACCCCTTGGACTATATAAGTCAAGTAGGGTCCTCCTATTTAATATATGGTGCCAGTTGGTGCAACAATCATATCCGTGATACAATCCATAAAATACATAACCTTTATAAACCCTTGTTCTTTATAATAATCTAACTTGTGATCTCAGCGCATAGCCCCATAAAATTTATTGCTGGTGTAGAACATTGGCATATACTCTAAACCAAAGATAAACGCTATTTCAACCACTAAGGTTGTGTGCCATTTGTCTTCTATATCACTTCACACTTCTTATTTGAGCAATTCATCATTGAGTTTTTGTGGCTTAGGATTCTTCAACTCATGTGATCAATACTCTGCTTGATATCACCTAACAAATTTAAGTTTCTTGATTCAAAAATGATTCTTGTGAAATCACGTCACTCTAGGCCAATAATACTTGATCTGCTCCATTTTATATATGAGTAGGGCAAAAGTGCATATTATGTTGGATTTGTGTTCACACATGAATTAACTCAGTCTAAAACATTGATACATGTTGTTGGCTACGAGCAGCAATGATTGAATATATAAAAACTTATACAACACGTGTTGAGATGGTTTAATATCCAATCAATATCTCTAGAAGCACCACCGACCCATATCAGAATCCAAAAGCTAGCTTGGTAGTAATTTACGGAGGGGTAGGGGTCAGGTGAATTTATTTGTGAGAAGGGAAGTAAAAGGGCCTTAAAAGCGTGAAATATACCTAGAAAATTGTTGTAGGATTTATAGGATCATAGGAGCACAAAACTATTATCCTGCCTAAACCATAACATGCTTTGGCTACCTTAATGACATCGCTAGCATTGATTTTTTTTACATTTGGCCCCTCAACTCTTTAGTTTGTATAATTTTGCCTCAAAATTTGATATCGTCTAGTTTGAATAGCTCAACTTTCAATACAATCTAGTTTTGGAACCTAAAGCCTAGCCTAAGTTGTTTAGGGCTGACATGGTGGTGGTTTATTAATTTTGATGTGAGAAAAATAATTAAATAAGCTAAAAATACTTAAACACCTCTAAAACATTGCAAAAAAAAAACAATAGATAGTTTAACATAAGAATCCAACAAAAATAACTAAAGCTAATGGAATGGGTTCGATAATATTCAAATAATGGATTAAAATAAAATATGACCTTTAGATAGTTGTAGAATTGTTTCATGACCTCTAGTTATTTTTGTGAGATTCCTTGTGTCCAAAACTATCGATAGGATTTTTGTCTAATTTTTTGTGACTTTTGAGTATTTTTAACCTTGTTTATACATTTTTTATTTCATCTAAAATTAAAATACTACTGCCACATTAGCCATAAACCAAGAGGCCAAACTAGATGGTATTGAAAGTTGAGGTACCAAAAGTAAAAAGGTTTTGGAGTTGACAGTTAAAACAAGACAAGCTGAAGAGTTAAGGGGCCAAGTATGAACTTATTCCGTGTATTTATTCTTTTCTAAAACTTGTTTTGGGCGTTGACAATAACCGACCGCAAATTTGCTCGGAACTGACTTCATTTTGTTTAACTCATCCATGAATTCAGACGATCTAATAACTTCAGCCGAGCTAGCAAGCCAAAGCCAAACCATGAAGCTTATTGCAATCAGACAGTTCGTTCTGGTGATCATGGCCTGGGCGTTCTGTGGATTTACTGTTACATGCTCCTCCAATGGAAATTACACAGATCGACTTTCACTACTTGAATTCAAGAAGGCAATAAGTCTGGATCCAAAGCAAGCCTTGATGTCCTGGAATGCTAGCACCCGTTTATGCAGCTGGGAAGGCGTCCAGTGTAGTGTCAAGCACCCACAACGGGTTTCTTCTCTTCATCTTGAAAATCTAGGTCTAGTTGGGGTCATCTCCCCTTCTCTTGGAAACTTAACATTCCTAAGAGTCCTAAACCTTGCGACTAATTCATTAACCGGAGAGATCCCTGCATCTCTTCGCCACCTGCATCGCCTCGAAATCCTTTGCCTCAGCAATAATACGCTTCAAGGAAGGATACCTAGTCTTGCAAATTCTTCGAAGCTCAATGAGTTAGCTCTGTCGAATAATCATCTTGTTGGACAGATTCCTACAGATTTGCCTAATGGCATTCAGAAGTTGATACTTTCCTCTAACAATCTCATGGGAAACATCCCTTCTTCTCTTGCCAATGTCACAACACTGGAGGCGCTATATTTGAGGCATAATAGTATCCAAGGGGGCATCCCAAATGACTTTGCCAAGTTGTCATGGCTACAATATCTAGATCTGAAGCAAAATAAGTTGTCAGGACCCTTTCCGCAGGTCATTCTGAATCTTTCTAACCTAATTGGACTGAGCATTTCTGGGAATGATTTCAGTGGACACATACCACACGATATTGGCAACTTCCTGCCCAATCTCCAAAATTTGTATCTAGATGCCAACTTCTTTGGTGGTCATATCCCATCATCAATAACAAATGCTTCCAAGCTGAACTTTATTGGCATGTCAAGGAATAACTTCACTGGTGTGATCCCTAGCTCCATTGGCAAACTTCACAAGCTATTGGAGATAAATCTCGAGTTCAATATGCTACAAGCAAATAGCAAGCAAGACTGGGGGTTTATGGACAGCTTAACCAATTGCACTGAGCTACAATCATTCTCGGTATCAGGGAATAGCCTAAAAGGGACCGTACCGAATTCAGTAGGTAATCTTTCCAGTCAACTCCAGTATCTCTTCTTGGCAAAAAATCAACTCTCGGGGAAATTTCCGGCTGGAATAGTAAACCTTCGCGGTCTGATAATAGTAGCATTGAGGATGAATCAATTTATGGGTACTGTTCCAGAATGGCTTGGAACCCTCAAAAGCATGCAGATCTTAAGATTGGATTCCAACATCTTTACAGGACCTATTCCATCTTCCCTTTCCAACTTATCTAATTTGATTGGACTGGATCTGGACTCCAACCAGTTGGATGGACATATACCCCCAAGCCTGGGAGAACTACAAATGCTTGAAGAATTGAGCATTGTTGGCAATCGTCTTTATGGCATCATACCAAAGGAGCTCTTTGGAATTCCAACATTGATATGGCTTAGCTTATCTTCCAACAACCTATATGGACCAGTTCATACCGATATTGGCAATGCAAAACATCTGACATATTTTCAGCTTTCCTCAAACAAACTATCCGGAGAAATTCCTAACACACTGGAAAACTGTGAAAGTTTGGAGGACATTGAGTTGGACGGTAATACTTTCAGTGGAAGCATCCCCATTTCACTAGGGAACATAAGTAGCCTACTAAATCTCAACCTGTCTCACAATAACTTGACTGGACCAATACCCGTATCTCTTGGCAGCCTACAACTTCTTGAGCATCTAGATTTGTCGTTCAACCAGCTAGAAGGTGAGGTTCCAACAAAAGGAATTTTCACTAATGTATCTGCTGTGAAGATTGATGGAAACCTAGGGCTTTGTGGTGGAAAACTGGAGATGCACCTACTTCGATGTTCTGCCTTGCCTTTGAATTCAAGAAAGCACAAGGGCTCTATTCTCGAGAACGTAGTGATCCCGTTATTCAGCATTGTTGCACTTGTGACAATCATATATGTAGTGTTGCTCCGGAAAAGAAAACAAAAGAAAAAATCTACATGCTTGAATTCACTTGGTAGCAATTTTCAAAAAGTTTCATATAATGATCTTGCCAGAGCAACTGAGGGGTTCTCTGCATCCAACTTGGTTGGGCAAGGGAGATATTCTTCTGTATATCAAGCGAACTTATTCCAAGATGGAACCGTGGTTGCTGTCAAAGTTTTCAACCTAAAGACAAAAGGAACACATAAGAGCTTCATCGCAGAATGCAATGCTCTTAGAAACATAAGGCATCGCAATCTAGTTCCTATCCTGACTGCATGCTCTAGCATTGATTTGAATGGAAACGATTTCAAAGCCTTAGTCTACAAGTACATGCAACGAGGTGACTTGCATGTGTTACTATATTCCACTCGAGATGATGGAGAGACTTCAGCCTCCAACCGTATTACCCTAGCTCAAAGGTTACGCATTGTGGTGGACGTTGCAGATGCATTGGAATATCTCCACCATAATACCCAAGGCATTATCGTTCATTGTGATCTAAAGCCCAGCAACATTCTGTTGGACGACAATATGATAGCTCATGTTGGAGATTTTGGTCTTGCAAGGTTCAGAGTGGATAGTGCAGCAGCTTCATCTTTTTCTGACATGGTCTCAACTTCTTCAATTGCTATAAAAGGAACAGTTGGATATGTTCCTCCTGGTAATGCCAGTTTTCATAATATTGATCTTGTATTCCCTTCTATTCAATATTTTTACTCAACCAGCGTTCTTTGTGATCTACAGAGTATGCATCAGGCGCTGATGTTTCAAGTTCTGGGGATGTCTACAGCTTTGGAATTGTTTTACTCGAGATATTTTTGCGGAAGAGGCCAACCGATGACATGTTCAGAGATGGGTTGGACATTGCAAGATATGTTGACATGAATTTTCCTGACAGGATACTACAGATTGTGGATCCTGAACTACTTGAACAGCATCATGTTTCGTTGCAACAAACTTCAGAGGCCATGGAAGAGAAAATGTTGGAGTGTTTGCTTTCAGTGCTCAACATTGGACTTCGCTGTGCAAAACCGTCGCCAAATGAGCGTATGGACATGAGGGAGGTGGCTGCAATGCTACACCACATCAAAGAGTCTTTTGTCGGTCAGTTACTGGAAACGGAGGTAAATACTAAATACTAGCCAGTTCATTGATGATAGGTGGGTATTGTATAAACTGTGAATTGTACTAGTCGTACCTTATTTCTGATCCTTTTGTCTTGCAGGGTGTGTAATTTTTTTCCTAATCTGGAAAGAAATATATCATACTCAAGATGTTTGCACGGATGGCTAGTATATCATCTAATACCTATAACGACTATACAACTCCGCTTAAGATTTCCTAAATTTACACAAAGTCATCCATGTGGACACATCGGAATTCGGAATACAGGAGTCGTTGGCTGAAAAGCTACAAGCGACACAGGAGTCGTTCAGTGGTATTTTGTTTTGTTGTTTAAATTTCCTCAACTTCTCACAGGAGATTCAACAATTCTCTGCTTGAGTATTGGGTAGTCTGCTACTCTGTCTTACAGAATGCAGTCTCTTGTCTATGTTGCAAGATACGTGCGGAAATGGTTATGTAAGATAATTGTTCTCCTTGATGAAGGTACTCCCTTTGGATTTAAATATAAGTCGCCGTTGACTTTTTTCTAAAACTTCAATCATTTGTCGTATTCAAAAAATTGCATAAACATATAAGGAAACAAGTCATGCTCAAACTCTCTATAATAATAAAAAATCACAACCAAATAAATAATAAATTGAAATTTTTTTAATAATACAAACAATTGAAGTTTTGAAAAAAAAAAATCAATACGGAGAGAGCATATGCAAGAGGTGCGGTGATACATACCAGCAGTTCCAATTGGCAAAGCAAAGAATTCAAACGGTGTTTTCCACTCTGCTATGGAATATGCATCAGGTTTGTCTTGGTTTAATAATGATCATTCATTATTGTGGGAAAAGCTAGGCAACAAAGATGACAATAAGGCCATTCTTAGTAGATTTGAGCTTCGTTCTCATTAAGTGTTATGACACATCATCAGAATACATTATTACCTAGACGAAAACTGATGTGGCATTCTCGATAACTATGACATAAAACTTCCATTAGGAATAATGGCCTAACGAAGCAAGGATCAAGTTGTGCAGCACGATGGACGATGTAGCGCACTGGTAGGCAAGGTAATAAAATGCTGATGCCAAGTTTCAAAAGCACAATTTAAGGATCGCTAATAAGATCAAGTATATATGTTGATTTTCCAACAGACTGAAAACTACTAGAAAGAAAAAAATACTAGTAAATAAATACACATAAAACCTGTGTGTTTTATTTGCCTCGTTCGTCTCTAGCTTCAACATCTTCCTTGAGGTTTCAATGCTTGGATAGTTTCAATGCTTACACATATAACCCTTTTTCTTTTGGATAATAATAAAGAAGACTGCCTGCGATGCGGATGAGCAGGTCTGCGCTAACCTTTGGCATTCTTTGTTTGTCTTTTTCGGTCTTAGCTTCAACCTCTTCCTTGATGCTTCAATGTTTGGATCCATATGGCCCTCTATTTTACTGCAGTGTGCCACAAATTATATTTCCATTTTTTTAGATAAAGGAAGATTTATTTTAAGGTGAAATAATGTTCCGGCCTCTGCACTTAAAATGTCTTCTTGCTTTCCTAGAGAGATAAGCAAAGAATAAAAGAAGAGCTAAGGAGGATATCAACTCTGGTGAATTCTCACTCAAGTATTCAAGTAAACGACAACACATATTTTTCGGGCTATCAGGACATTCTCTGTTCATGTCCAAGCTTGTACTCAATTGTGTATTCAATTGTAATGTTGCAACATGACCATATGACCATCATATAAAAATTCAATCTATGAATATGCAATCAAATCAATTTCAGTTTGATTGTGCAACCCAAGATGCTCTGAAATTACATGATATTCCCGCTAATGTGCAATCTATGAACCTGATATCCTTAGAAATTAATTGTGCATGTAGTTTAGTTCATTTTCATGCAGGGTTCACAAGGTCGACAAAGGAGCAAAAAAGGAAATCCCCCATGTGAGCGCGCCATTGTTTAGATCCCCATTGAGCAGAATATTACTATCGCCAAGAATGTAGCTACCTAGAACATATATAAGGTCTCATTTGGTGAGTCATAGGACAACACTCCTTGATATTGATTTGAATATAGACCCAGAAGATTATCAAGAAAATGGTTCTAATCATGAGGGTGATCCACTTGGACAAGCGAATGAAGAAAATGGTTTTAATCCTGAGGGTGATCCACTTGGACATCAGAATGAAGAAAATGGTTCAAATCCAGATGGAGATTCACATTCTCAACAGAATGCACACAAGATTTATTTGTCTAATGAGAAACGAAGCGAAATTTTTTATTCTTTGCTAGCGAAGGCAACAAATGGAGAAATGATAGGTCATGAAACAACAGAATTCTCAGCTGCATTTTTGGTACGTAACTAGACAGTACAGCGTACTTGGAACAAAAGGGAAAAGTTTTCAGATCAAGGATGACCAGTTGATGATAGTAATGCAAGGTCAAAGTGTGGTGCATTCAGTTGGATGTGTCAACTTCGAGATCTTCCTCAGTCAAGCTGCAAAGCAATAGCTGATGTGGCTACACACTTCAGTGTTAGCAAAGCCAAGATACACTCCATGAAGCGTGAAGGTGCCATAAAACGTGTCTCTAACACCCTAAATTCATACTTGACGGAGAAGAATAAAAATGACCGGCTGAAATGGTGTTTGTCAAGGCTTGATCCATTGAAATGGTGTTTGTCAAGGCTTGATCCATTGAGTTTACCTCAAGATCCTATGTTCAATGGGTTGTTTGACCACGTCGCCATTGACGAGAGTGGTGGCTCATCACTAGAAAGACTGAGAGGTATTATACAACTCCCGGTGAAGTACAGCCCACATGAACAATCAAGAAAAAGAATTATATTCCAAAGATCCACATTTTGACAGCCGTTGGTAAGCCAAGGTTTGATAATGAGGGTTGTTGCATCTTTGATGGCAAAGATTGGTTGTTGGGCTTTCGTCACATATGAATAGCAAAAAGGTCAGGCATGAACCGGCATACAAGGATTATAAATATGAAGTCAATTAAGTCAATAACAAAAGATGTCATGAAAAAGGCCTTGCCTGAAATTCACGCCAAGTGTCCACGCGAAGATGTTGGCAAGCCGATATACATCCAGTAAGACCAAGGGACAAAATAGCGCATTTTTGGCATGCTATAGCGGCGAAATAACATCTAGAGATGCATTTCGCTATGCTATAGGCCATTTTCACGCTATTGGCGATATTGAAGCACTTGCTTAGCGTTTTGGAAAGGACAACGCTAGACTCCATAGCGCGCGATTTTGTACCTTGAGTAGGACAATGCCAAACCACATGTTGCACCTACTGACAGATTGTTTTGTGAGGCTGCTAAACAAGACAGATTTGACATTAGAATTGTTTGTTAGCCAGCCAATTCACCGGATTTGAACATTTTGGATCTAGGTTCCTCCAGTCGATTTGTTAGCCAGGCAATTCTCTCCAGTCGATTCAGCACAAGAAATCAGTCAAAACAACCGAAGAACTTGTAGCTGCTTTCAGTAAGGTACTATCTTGCTTTACCTCTGATCTCTCCCATGTTCAACTTCTTTACCATTGAATTATCTTCTGATATGTTGATAAATGGATCAAGCATTTGAAGAATATACTGTGTTCTTTTCAAACTGAATTTTTTTTGCCACTTCATGAATGCAGGAAAGAAGTTGGCAATAGCTATGATGTTCCCCACATAAGAAAAGGTGTGCTAGAAAGGCAAGGCTAGCTTCCTTGCAGTTAAAGTGTGACGTGCCATTAGTACAAGAAGTCATAGGATTGATTACTAAATAAATAACAATTGTAATTTATTGTTGGACAACAACTGTAATTTATTCTTGGATAACAATTGTAATATATGAATCTTAGATTCTATCATTTAACGTGGTGAAATGATAGTTTGGAATCTTCAGTGATGATCTATGTTTTGGTGTTGTAGTGTTGGAATCAATACATTTCTGTTAAGTAGTAGAATTTCAATTTCTGTTGAAATTGAATCTTCAGTTGGATTAATACATTGTTGTAGTGATATGCACAAGAACTTTTACTCAAATGTTGCTGTTATATTTCAGTTATGTTATATGTATTCTTGGAGTATGCAAGATGTTACGGTCCAAGTTTACAATTTGGAATTTCATACTCCTAAACCTTTTGACAAGCCATTGATTCAGTTCTGTCGCTCTCATAATTTCAATATATTACATTTCTTTCTCAATTTTAGCTCTAGAGTCACGGTTCTATTACCGTTTAGCATGCAAATTCACAACATGGTTTCACACCATACATCAATCTTAATATTACATTTTTAGTTCATAATTTCCTTTGTAGAAGTACTCCAGTAATAGTTGTGATTGTGACAATATGTACTCCAGCCTTATCACCAAATACCAGGTTCAGTGAGTATGCACAAGAATCACAAATCCATAGAATTAATGTTACTTGTGTCACAACTGCACAGTAGGATGGCAGTGATGGATTGGATGTAGTTGGAGCAAGAGCAACACATAATACTCATACTCTCTGAGTAATACATAAGGCAACCAGTCATTGCATACAACACTAATTGTTGAGATGGGCAGAGCATTGGTAGCGGTCATTCTTGGGACGCCTCACCTCAACATGCTCTTTGTGTTTGGCTTTACCCTTGAGAGGCGATGCAAATGAAAGTTTGCAGGCAGTGCTGGCATGAACCACTTCCTCTGAAGATCTAGGTTGACTGCAGATAATCTCAGTGCCTTGTTGTCTCCTGCCGTCCTGCAGTTGGCTAGTTGCTCCCCGTATAAATAAGGATAAGAGCCATGTCTGGTGGCCGGTGGGCTTACACTGCAGTTCTGCTATCTTGACCTGTTATTTGCTTGTGTACCTACAAGTGAATCGCAATTCAATTTAGATAAATGAGATCAGAAAATTGGCTCCCTAATTGCATAATTGCAGTGGAATAAGACGTAACTGCAGTCATGTCAAATTCTTCTTGTGCGATCTACTGACGGGCTTCAAACAATATGAGCACAGGTAGCCGAAATTTAATCAATGGTTATCACAAAAGATTAAGGTGGGCTCTAATTAACAGAACCAAAAAGTTGGCACAATAATTCAAAATGGAATATCTTCGTTCATCTTTCAAAATTGACAAACCTGCAATGGAGTACCCATTGTCATTCAGTTACAGCAATGCAATGCTGTACTACTCCATCCATCCCAATTTATAGGTTGTTTGATTTTTTTGACATCAAATTTGATCAGATCATCTTATTTAAAAAATTTCATAATTATCATTTATTTTCAATGTGGTTTAGTCTTACATATAATATACTTTAACTATGAATTGAAATTTTTGACTTTTTCGTGAATATTTTGAATAAGACGAGCCGGTCAAACTTGGTGCCAAAAAAGTCAAACGACTTATAAATTGGGACGGATGGAGTAGTTATTATCCATGGAACATCTACTCCTAATTAACAAACGTGCAATGGAGTATTGCAGATTTTTGGAGTATGTATCCTTGCATTTTGTGAAAAACTGCAATGGATCTTTCACTTGGATTACCATTTTGGAACAAAATTAACGAATGGCCATTTTTTAATGCAAGCACATCACGGAACGAAATCAACAATCCAAACATTATCTGTCGTAGCAATCACTGGAAGCAGTACCTTTTCAAGAAGCGCGGATCAATCAATTGGCCCCTGGTCTGCGCAGCACAGATGGGACACGTGCCGCCAGCGCCGGCCGAGATCCTCGCCAAGATCCATGGCTACCTGTTGCCTCCGCTTTCTTATCGGACAATCTCTTGGGTCTGGGATAGATTTGGTACAGAAAAAAAAAAAAAACCAAGGAACATGGAAACAGCTGCGAAAAAACGAAAATAGCTAGGACGATGAATGTAGTTCGTTGCTGGTTTTCAATCAAGAGTAATAAGAAAATTAAAAAAAAAAAAAACGAGACGCACATGTAGCGCGCCAGCCATGTCGGCCAAGCGATTTTCATTATCGATCAGATATGTTTGATTGGATGGCTCACCGCGCCTACCGCTCGGTGAACACGGTCTCACGGGGTGCCTTATCAGCCGGTTCGCTCCCGGCTTGGAAGGCAATGCGGTACTATTATTATTCAAACGGATCGATCGGAATTGCTTAACGAATTCACCTCTGGGGCGGCCTGGCCCAATAATCGAGCCTGTTCCGTAACGACGCGGACCCTATGCGGCTATGCAAACACACGTGGCACGAAATAATCCGTACAGCTTCAACTACGCTTTTTTTTTTTTTTTGGCGATTTTGTACTACTTCAAAGCGATGCCCAATGGTCCCTTGAACTGTTGAACCCATCATCATATCATCTTGCCTTCATGCAAGCTCTGCATCTTTCGCCGGCAACGGTTACTCGAATGTTGTCCAAACACCTTCGTGAGCAAAATGTGCAACGCCGACCCAAATACTATTTACAACGCGCCAAGCTTTCTTTGTGAAAATATTCTACGTTATCAGAAAAATTCTAACCACAATGTATTTTTATTTTTTTGGTAACAGTAACACTGTTGATTTTTTTAAAACCGTTCTAAATTCTTAATACCGATGTTCTACGTAGGAGTATATATGTTACAAAAAATATTCTACCGTCACTGTCGGAATATTCTAACTTTTATAAGAAAAATATTCTGTCGTTGAAAAAATATTTCTAAACTCGAAATATAGTATTCTACCATATTTTTTATATTTATTAACTAAACCCTTCCTTGTATGCAATCTACAGAATGTGCAGGGGGTGGCCATGTTTCAACTTCCTCGGATGTCTACAGCTTGGAGTTATTCTCCTCGAGATGTTCATCCATAGGAGGCCAACGGACGCCATGTTCAAAGATGGGTTGAGCATTGCAAAGTTCACAGAGATCAACTTCCCTGATAATGTGTTGCAGATCGTTGACCCACAGCTGCTGCAAGAGCTGAACCTTGGCAAGGGGACTCCATGGCCATCAAGGACAGTGGAGGTGGAGCATAGATCCTCTGCAGTCTGCTCTCTGCTGAGCATTGGGCTCTTCTGGCGAGTGCATCAGCATGCAGGAGGTGGCTGCCAAGCTGCACGGGGTCAGGGATGCATATGTTAAAGAGGAAATGAAGGACCATAAGTAGCTTATGTGCTGAATGAAGAACTTGCAAACAATTTCCCATTTGTCATGTACGATGTTTTTTCTTGCTCAGCTGATTTTAGAAAGTGACAGTAGTTTGATGTATGACTCACAAATTTGAAGGTATCATTTCTGCTAATTCAGCAACAGGCTCACAGCAAGTCTACTCATATATTGTCTGTGCTCATATGATCTCAGTAGCTATCTAGTGTATGCCTTGCCGCTGAATGTAGTCTGGTGCTTGGACGAAATAAAAGAATCTATGATCATTTTATTATGAAATAAGACATTTGAATCGGGAAGACATCAAGATCAGTACAAGATTTTCATAAAGTCAGTACACGGGAGTATAAGTATAGCAAAATTCTTCATTTTGTAAGCTAGAACAAGGCTACACAATCCTGTTCACGCAGGATGGAAATCTCTACAGAAACCAGTCAAAACAACACCGGCGAATCGGTAGCAATTGATTATCCATGAAAATGGGTGAGTTCAAGGCCGCTATGGTAACAGGGGTGAACTCATGACTCAGCTTAGTTGCTGCCCCCCTTTTGTTTTAGGGTAATCTTGTCTCCTAAGCTGAGAGCTATTCCTTGGGTCTTGCTCCTTATTCTGATGTAACCGCTCAATTTGCCATCAGCCTGCTTCTCCACGCTGATGTTCACCAAAGCATCCTCGCCAAACACACTCTTGGCGTAAAGGTTTGCAGCAAGGAAGCCACATTCTCCATCAAGCGCCGAGCTGGTGCAAGTTACATATTCAGATGTAGAAAATGAGCATAATGCAGTAGCAAATTTGAAAAAATGGAAGGAACAAAGTTTTTTCACATGTTCTAGCCTCAGAACTATAAAAATTCCTACATCCTAGCACTCATCTAGCAATTAGCAATGGTCAGTTAAACAATTTCCCAGTTCTGAAACAAATTTACCACCACTAAAAACAGTTCTTCAAGTGAAGACAAATGCAAGGCGTTTTGCTGCACCAAATTAAGCACCCAAGTACTTCCACTCCAAGGGAGGTACATATCTTTTGCTCATTTGATAGTTCTTCAGTAGCCTTAACTACATCTCACATGATTGTATCATTGAGAAATTTATGCTTTTATTTCTATGTTCTGTACTTTGTATGTCTCTCAACGACAAATGCCACTACAGAAAAGTTAAATATACTAATATATAAAGGGCTAAAGACAGGGATAATTTCAGTGTGTAGAGAAATGTGTATGGACTACATTCGTTGGAACTTACGGTGGTGTTAGACACTTCATGTTTGTTGACTTAATAATATGATTCAAGAACTCCTTTTCATCCTGAATCACAGTGTTCACCGCCACCTGATAATCAATGAAACAATACTCAATTAGTCATGATAATAATCAATAAGACAAGCAAATCAATACCGCACTGAGCAGGACTATCTGTGTATTGTCCCATGTCAACCATACATAATCATTCACCAGCAAGAATAATAAGGACAAACTAATATATAACAAAGTAAACAGAGTAAAGATACCGTTGAAAATGATCTCCCACATATACAAACACCCCCAAAGTTGCTACCATGTAGATGCTTGTCATTAATCACGAACTTTTAAAAAAATAATCAAGTAGATGATTTTTGCTCATTTATGGAAACTTATATATGGCACAATTTCAGCATAGATTACAAGCAGATCACAGAAACACTACAGAGACCATCTATAATAAAAGCAAAATAAAACTTCAGAATAGAAGTATATTACCTTATTTTCCCACTCAAATTCTGCCCACATGTTTCGGAAAGCAACATCAGCACATGTAGCAGGTGAGATGTAGTCCATGATATCAATGTGAATATCATTTAGAACCACCACTGATCGTTCCATCACATTTGAAGTTTCATAAACTATGTTACCAAATATGACTCCAGTCTCTGTTGATGAAACCTTGATATTGGCCCGAACTTGCTTGCTTGACTCTGGAGCCAATGTATAGTTTTGAGGACGATCAACAAGTTTTAGGTCGCCCATTGTTGCTAGCTCCAAGCATAAGTTCTGGAGTGTTTCTTTTGTTCGGTTTATGACGGTAACATCAAGTACAATATCATAATGATGAACAGTTACAAATGCTTCAGCATACACAGGATCACTGAACCCTGTCAATTGAAGAATACGGTTTAGCTTGTTGGTATCATCTGCATCCTTAGTAAATTGACCAGTTGCAGCCTTCAAATCATCTTGAACTGCATCTTCCAACTCAAGCTGGCTCATTCCCTGCAAGAAAATGACAACTTTAGCAGTGGATGAAAGAAATACAAACACAAAGGTCATGATCGGTACTGAAAGCTCCCACACAGGATGAGTTATGAGGAAGAGAATTTCTACAACGAAAGACACACAAAACAGAAAAATTATCCTGCTTTTAAAAAAGATGGCAATTATGGTTTTGCTATCACATTAACAATTAAATAATATCTAATATAATCTTTATGTCAACAAGTTAGTTCTATGATAAAAATGCAACGTTGAACAACAAACAAAAAACTGTTATAGCTTTGATGTCACTTTAGACATCAAAGATCAATTAATACAAAAACTTTACACAGTATGGACCATCCAACTAAAAAACGCTAATTTACTACAGTTACTACAGAAATTATGTTGAAAAATACAAACATGTTTCAACATTAGAGAACTTGCAAACCCAAAAAAGCAAGAAAAAAAATGGAACGCTTATACATCCATAAATGCACTTAACAAGAGAAACTGACAGTTTAAGACCTAAAAATGGTACAGGAGAAAAAATATACTAAATTGTTGCTTAAAAGTTCGCAAAATATTATGGATTAGGAAATACAAGTGAATAAGTGATTGACTGGGATACAGGAGTTGTTTCCAATTCCAAGAAACAATATAATGAGTGTGCTGTAGAAATCATTCAAATTAACCATCAATTCAAGGTTAAAACATAAATTTTATAGCAAATACAATGAAAAATGCAAAAAAAAAAAAAAGGTAACATCAGCACATTAAGTCAGGCATTCAGAAAGCTTGGTTGTGTTTTTCAGAAGTAAATGCTGAGTCATCAGTACCCACACAAGACAGGACAAAAATATGGAGTTTCAACAGAAGAAAAGAAAAAGGGGAAAGTAGTTGACTCTCACCTTCCTGCTCTTCAGGTGATAGAAATCAATTAGATCATCCGGTTGGGCATAAGATATCTGTGCATTGGCCTTCATCTCCTCATTTTCCCTAAATTGCTTCTCAGCAAGCATGTTAACAAAGCTCTGGCGGCATGACTGCAACCAAACCTTCCGAACATCGTCACCAGTATTGCAAAGCAACCTCACACAGACAACAATCCTATCATACGAGTCATTGTCAATACGGTGCGGGAGGTAAGATGACTGTCCCAACTGCAGAATGGACACCATGATCAGCAAGGCTCCAGTACAAGCCTTGTTTACTTCAGCCTTTGCTGGCTGAACCTCCTCCAGCCTCAACACAAGCTTGGCCAGGTTACAGGCAACAACAGCAGCCAAGAAGAAATCACCAGACAGAATGAGAGATCTAAGATTCTGGCTGGAAGCCAGCGACCCGAGACCCGCAGCAGGAGCTGAAACAGCGGACTCGGTGGCAGCGCTCTGTGTGGCGTAGGTGCCATCTGCAAGAACCGCAGGCCTCCTCGAAGACACGGTCACAGAGTTCACCATGGGCTGGGCTGGCTTGGAGGAGTCAGTTGCCTCACCTTCCTCAGAGACAGTGTAGAACGGGAGGTCCCCAAGGCATTGCTTGATGGTGGAAATGGCGCTCTCAACCTCAGCCAGAGACAGGGAGTACTCTCCAAGGATCCAGAGAGCACACGTGCAGACACGGGATGCCCGGATCTGATAGAATGTGTCAATCAGCCTCTGAATCATGGACGCACGGAGCTTGGGATTGGTTTCTATGATCTCGCGCACAAACAGAACGACATCAAGCGCTGCGGCAACATTAGAGTCCCCAAGGAAGTCCATGAGAAGGTGCACAACCAATGCAGCCACCTCCGGGTACTTTTTGGCGCAGCTATGAATGGCCTGCACCAGCATCTGGCGGTACTCACCACCCTTCTCCACCTCAGCAGCCTGCGTCTTGACCACCTCCTTCTTGAGGTAGAGCACTACCTCCTCGACATTTCGGGGGGTGAGTAGATCCAGGACTAAATCCAGCACCTTCCTCCTGACGTCAACATTGGGGCTGGCCAGCGCGCGCAGCGCATCCATGACCACATCCACCATGACCTCCCTGTGGGAGGCGCGCAGCTCGTGCAGGCGGTCCAGGATGATGAGCTTGACATTGTTGTCGCTCTGCGAGGAGAGCAGCTGGCAGTAGGTGTTGGCGGCGGCTCGCACAGCGGTGGGCGCGGAGGAGAGGGACACCAGCGCGCCCGCGCCCTCGTACACGACGGCGGCGCTTGGCGCCGAGAGCAGCGAGATGATGACCTTGATGTACCTGCCCTTGTCGGCGCGGCCCCCCTTGGCACGGCAGACCTTGCGGACGAGGTCGACGGCGGCCATCTGCAGCAGGTCGGGCCATCCCGCGACGCGGTCCGCGTTGCCGAGCAGGTACGCGACGGCGCGGTCCTGCGCGGCGGCAGAGAGCATGAGGAAGGCGTTCCGGCGCGCGGCGGCGTCCTGCTCGGACGCGAGCGCGCGCTCGACGAGCTCGGGCGCGTCGGGGATTAGCTGGTCCCCCTGCGGGAGCGCGTAGATGGCGGCGACGGCGGAGAGCGCGTGGCGGCGCACGAAGGGGTGGCGGTGGTCGAGGTTGGCGAGGACAGAGGGGACGAGCGGCTCGAGGAGGGCCGGCTCGGCGAGGCGGCAGAGGAAGCGCAGCGTGGCGCCGCGGATGTACTCGTTGGGGCTCTGCAGGTTGTTGCGGAGGTTCTGGCAGATGAGGATCATCTCCGGGAGCACCTTGCCCGTGACGGCGTCGCGCTTGTCGACGGTCTCGAGGTAGAGGAGGAGGAGCTTCTGGACGGCGTGGTCGTCGCAGGACTGCACGTAGCGGACGACGGTGATGAAGAGGTGCGGGAGGGGCTCGCCGTTGAGGAGCAGCGAGATGGCGCGGCGCATGGCGTCCGCCTTGGCGGGCCCGTCGCCCGACTCCAGCTCCGCCTTGATCTCGTTCGCCATCGAGGGAGAGCCCTTGTCGAAGTGCACCAGGAGGGTGCACGGCTTCTCCATTGCCGGCCGCCGCGAGATCTCTGCGGCGGGGTCGGTGGATCTGGCCTCGTCGAGGGAGGGAGGGGGGATTGCCTGGATCTGGGACTGGCTGGGATGGAGGAGAAAGACGAGCCAGTGCTTGGCGCAAGACTGCGGGAGTTAAACGAGAGGGGTTGCTTCGTCTAATCACATGGGCCTCCGAAACGGCCCGACAAGAAAATGGGCCACATACATAATCGAGGAAACATCCGTCCTGCGGGCTCGAGTAACAGTTTTGGGCCCTCCCGAAAGAGCTTAGCAATTTTCTTAGAACACGTAGACATACGTCTCAACACACGTGTTATAAGATGACTGGCCGCACAATAGAAAGGAGAAAAACAAGAATGAGGTGTCCTTGATTGACGTCCTTCTTTTCACATTAATTTCAAGACAAAAGAAAACGCAAGGTGCGTATGGGTATAAAATAAAGTGATGAGAAAATAAAAAACTAAATGGTAGAAACATTTTCTTTTTATCGATTATCGATTTTAGATCCTTTTCAACATTTTTTCACCCTTACCGACCTCCGCGGTGTGGGCCAACGTGATGGGCACAGTGAAACCATCGTAAGTAAAAAAAGATTTGGAAGAAGTCCATTTTTTACCATTCAACTATCGCAAAAGTCTAGATTTGGCCATCCAACTACAAAACCGGGTATATCCGACCATCCAACTATTGAAAACCGGATAAATTTGGTCCCCAGGTGGTTTCAACGAAACTTTAAAAAATCATAACTAATTCATTTTAAATCAGAAAATACAAAACCAGTACCAAAAATTTTCTAAAAATGTAATCTATCTAATGTTATACTTAAAGTTATATGGATCTTATTTATTACCCCTTCTGGTATTTTATTGATATGACAATAAAACACTAGGAGGGGTAATAAATGAGATCCACATAACTATAAGTAGTGCACTAATGGATATATTACATTTTTAAAAACATTTAGTACTGGTTTTATATTTTTTTATTTAAAATGGATTAGTTATGATTATTTAAAAATTAAATATGTTTTTATTTAATAAAAATCTACTTAAACTTTAAAAAATCATAACTAATTCATTTTAAATCAAAAAAATATAAAACCAGTACTAAATGTTTTGTAAAAATGTAATCTATCCATTAATGCACTACTTATAGTTATGTGGATCTCATTTAGTACTGGTTTTGTATTTTTTCTGATTTTTCTAAAACTCGCTCTTTTATTTTCCTAGACTAGACTGACTAAAGATTCCAAAATTCAAAGATGTGATTGTTTGCAGTAGGAAAAAGCCCCCTAAACTAAGACATGATAGTTGATGATATGTTTTTCTTCGTTAATTTTCATAGGCCGTGTACAACCCTTCTATATGTGAGGAGGCTAGGATTGATTTTAATACAATTATATCAACTTGATGTAATTGTATGAGATCAAATAAACAATATAAATAACATGATTTTCTCCGCCTATGTTCGTTTTGACATTGATGAATCCAAGCATATATATAGAACATAGAATAATGTGTGAATCTATTCAAAAGACAAAACTTTTATAATTTTGAACGAAGAAAGTTTGTCGATGGGGGCTAGCATACAAAAGTTGGTTCCTTAACTTAAGTAGCGTGTTCCTGAATAATAATAGGACAGACAGCATAACTGATGAACACTCATGTTATTGCAGTATTCAGAAAAAATTCCATGTATGTGGCTATCTTGTAGATCACTAAGGCTGTAATAATGTTTATATTCACCATGCAAATTCATAACTCCCACTTCTGTTGGAACTTTGCTGACGGATACGGGACTGCAAGCATCTACAAATTTTAATAGTTGGAGGGAAGATTCTTCAGGTACCACTCCAATGCAACCAAGAATGTGCTCGTTGATGTTTATTGGCTTTCTGACTTATGTCACATGTATTTGTACATGATGAAGTTCTAAATTTGAGCAAGGTAGCTCTCCATGGAGGCATGGAGACTATCACAGCAGTCGCACAGTTTCTTGTGCTTCTCATGGTTTGCAGTGGACATGTTGTTCTTGGCTCCTTTAATTGGAATGAGACAGATCGGCTATCACTGATTGAATTCAAGGAGGCAAACAGTCGTGATCCGCAACAAGTCATGATGTCCTGGAATGACAGGACTCACTTCTGCAATTGGGAAGGAGTCTTGTGCCGAATGAAGAATCCATGTCATGTCATTTCCCTTGACCTAACCAACCGAGGCTTAGTAGGGAACATCTCTCCATTAATTGGAAATATAACGCTCCTCAAATATCTAGTATTTCCAAACAATGCATTTACAGGACAAATCCCCCAACCCTTAGTCGTTTACATTGCATCAAGCATCTTTACTTGAGCAATAACTCACTCCAAGGGGAAATACCTAATTTCTCAAACTGTTCTAGTCTTGCGGTTCTATGGCTGAATGGCAATAAACTTGTGGGACAAGTGCCTGCATATAACAGTTTGCTTCCCCGCGTTGAGGAATGCAGATTTCCGATAATGATTTTATTGAGACCATTCCTCCATCCATTTCCAATTCTACAACATTAATTCGACTAGGTATCATGAATAATAAGATTAGTGGAGAAATTCCTATTGAAGTAGGGGAAGTTTCCCATGCTACAAGTCCTCTGCCGAAAATATGTTGTCAGGAAGGTTTCAACAAAGCCTCCTCAATATATCTTCACTTGTTATACTGAACCTTGCTTCCAATTATCTTAATGGAGAGTTGCCATCCAATCTTGGTAATTCATTTTCCAATCTACAAAAGTTTGGTGTATTTAACAACCTCTTTAATGGGAATATGACAACTTGACAAGTTCATTGGCAAATGCTACTAAGCTATCGTTGGTTGACATGTCAAAGGATAAGTTCACTGGTGTAGTCCCTAGCACTAAAGGAGATTTTCAATATTTCAACAACAATACAGATTGGTCTACCATCCAATAGCCTATATGGACCACTTCTGCTTGAAATAGGCAATGCCCTTCAACTACAATATCTGTATCTTTTAACAAATAACTTGTCCAGTATTATTCCTGAAACAATAGGTAATTGTGAAAGTTTGGAAGACATTGAACTGGATCAGAATTTTCTAATTGGCAGCATTCCAGAATCATTAGGCAACATACGGAGGGTGAAGTCCCAAAAGAGGAATATTCAAAAATGCAACTGCAGTAAGGATTCATGGGAATAAGGGGCTTTGTGGTGGGCCAATAGTGCTACAGTTACCAACATGTCCTATGACGCCTCCAAGTCCTACAACCAAGCACACGCGATCTATAGTGCTTAAAGTAGTGTCACCAGTAGGCATTGTGCTGACACTTGGGATGACCATTATAGTTGTATTTCTTTTATGCAGGAAAAGGAATAAGAAAAACCTTCTGTCCCTCCATTCTTTTGGTGGGAATTTGCTCAAAGTTTCTTATACTAATCTTGCCAGAGCGACTAATGGTTTCTCTGGTTCTAATTTAATCGGAAGGGGAAGATGCAGCTCTATGTACAAAGGGGAGCTTTTTCAAGATGGAAATGTAGTTGTTATCAAAGTTTTTAGTCTAGAAATAAGAGGGTTACCAAAGGTGATTTTTTACGGTGCTTGAGAGGAGCCCAGTTCCCGGTCTACATGTTTTTGGTTCCGGTCTATAAATTTAGTCAGACAATCGGAGGAACCGTTGGTTCCGGGCCCATGAGATCTAAATTCCAGTCCACACGATTTAAGTTCTGGTCCACAACTTTGATTCTTTTGAATTGGTTCCTCCCACTACAGGAAAAGGCTAAATTTTTGTGGGTCCATATTTTTTCATGAGCCGGCCCACGAAAAACATGCAACCTTTTTCGTGGGCTTCTAGGCCGACGAAAAAGATCACGTTTTTTCGTGGGCTACCAAAAAGGCCGACGAAAAACGGTTTTTTTCGTGGGCTACCAAAAAGGCCGACGAAAAAAGTGGAGGCGGGGGCCGTTTGCCGGGCCCACAAGTTTTCGTCGGCTTGGGTGGCCCACGAAAAACTACTTTTTTTCGTCGGCCTCAGAGCTGGCCGACGAAAAACGCCTTGTTTTTCGTCGGCTCCACCGTGGCCGACGAAAATGTTTGTAGATGTACCCGCCCCAGGCCCGACCCGGTCTTGTTCTCTCTCCCAATCCGGTCCCTCATCTACACCGTGTCGCCGTCCCGCCGCCCTCACCTCTGCCGAGTCCCGCGCTGCCCCGGCCGCCCGCCCGCCAGAGCTCTCCCCAACACCCCCGCCCGCCGGGCCTTGTGCCGCCCCCGCCGCCGCGGCCGCGTCTCGCCCCTCCCAGCGGTCGCCGCCGCCGCCGCCGCCTCAGCCGGGCACCGCCGCCCTACGGTCGCCGGCCGTCGCTGCGCCGGCCCGTGCTATGCCGCCCCACCCGCGCGCAGAGGCGGGCGCCGCCGCCTCGGCCCAGCACGCAGAGGCTAGGCGGGCGCCGCCGCCCGCAGAGGCGAGGCGGGCGCCGCCGCCCCCGGCCCCACGCGCAGAGGTTGCCGCCGCTGCCGCTGGCCCCGCAGGCGGGCGCCGCCGCCCCGGCCCGACGCGTAGAGGCGGCCCCCACGTCACCTGGGTGCCGCCGCGTCACGCTGCACCCCCGTTGTCCCCCGGGCACCGTCACCCCCGACCTGGCTGCAGAGGTGTGCGCCGCCGCCCACTGTCCCGGCGCGAAAGTCCACCCCGGCCCTGCACGCAGGCCGACCGCAGCGCTGTAGTTATTCTGCCTCCCCTCCCCACGTCGAAAGCAACGAAGGTATATATATACACACGAATGATTAGTATATGTACTTTTTCGTCGGCCACTTTTTCGGCCGACGATTATTGTGTAGTTTGATCATTGGTATAAATAGTCTTGCGGTTGGTTTGTTTAGTCTTAATGTCTTGATTAGTCTTAGATGTCTTGATTAGTCTTTATGTAGATATTGATTAGCTTAATTTACCACATTAGGCTACGACTTGTTGATTACATATTTGTTAATGATGTGGTATATTTGTTAATTACTTATTGATTACATGTCTTCTTACTGTTTATGTGGCATATGATTACTGATTATTTGTTATGCACTTTACTTTATTTTTACCGTATGCGCAAACCAGTAGTTAATCCTAGGCGTCACCCGTTCCGGAAGCACGCACATTACATTTATGGTGGTGTTTGGACTTAATGAAGCTACACAATCCATGGATGCATGGATTGTATAGTTCCATTCGATCCAAACATAAGATTACTTGTGATGTGCGTGGTTCCGGGATTGTCCACGTATTTGGACAGCCGGAGAATGGGGGTGGCCGCATGTGATTCGTGTACGTGTCCGATGATCCGAACGAGATTTCGACAGCATAACCCGGTTGTTCTCCGTCGCACCAAGAACAGGTGTGCGTTCGGAGAACAGCGGGGTTATGCTGCCGAAATTTTGTTCAGATCATCGGGCATGTCACGAATCGCATGCGGGCACCTCCGGCCTTTCCTAATAGGGTTCTTTGTTGTCACCTAAGCCACGTGTCGCTACTATATATACGATGAATTTTGGTTGGTGGTTTAGCCTCAGAAATGGGGGACAATCGAAAGGCTATGTATGAAGGATGGCGAAAGAATGGGGCACACTCCAGGGAAAGGCAGGCAGTCGTAGAGGATTTTCTCAAACAAGCATTCAAGGTGGCAAGAGGTCCTGTCACGCTATGTCCGTGCCTTGACTGTAAGAACGGGTCGTACAAGACCAGGCATGTGATGGAGGAACACCTATGTAGATTTGGGTTTATGCCTGACTATCTTGTATGGCATAAGCATGGAGAGCAAGCCCGCCGTCGCATCTCAGAGCCGGCTCAGCAAAACCATGATGTTATGATGATGGATATGCTGAATGACCTTGCCATGGGGTTTGAGTTTGATCCAGAAGAGGACAATCAGCCACTGCCGGAGGTGCAAGAATTCTACCGACTGCTTGAAGCCGGTGATGAGAAGCTGCATGATAATACCGAGAAGACCGTGCTTGATACGGTGTCGAGGCTTATGGTGATAAAATCGAAGCACAACATTTCGAACAGTTGCTTCAATGACATCACCGAACTGGTGTCTGAGGTTATCCCATCTGATCATAAGCTGCCGAAAAACTTATATTTCGCGAAAAAGATGATGGCAGGTCTTGGGATGAAATATGAAAAGATAGATGTCTGTCCTAGCAACTGCATGCTATTTTGGAGGGAGGATGAGGGGAGAACGTGGACACAACGGTGCCGGCTAAGCAGTTGCGGTATATGCCCATCATCCCTCGTCTGAAGCGGCTATTCCTTTCAATGAAAATAGCTAAGAGTATGAGGTGGCACAAAGAACGTAGACGTGGCAGCCAGAGTGAGGATGTAATGGTGCATCCGGCAGACGGCGATGCATGGAAGGCACTGGACGAGTTTGATCCTGAGTTTGCGAGAGACCCAAGGAGTGTCCGACTTGGGTTGGCGACGGATGGGTTCACACCTTTCAGTACTTCTGCGAGCCCATACTCTTGCTGGCCAGTTTTCATCATGCCATACAATCTTCCGCCTGAGATGGTGCTTAAAGATGAATTCATATTTCTTGCGCTCGTTATTCCAGGACCTGAACATCCAGGGAAGAATCTCAATGTCTTTTTACGCCCGTTAATAGAAGAACTCAAACAATTGTGGACAGGGGTGAAGGCGTATGATAGTTACGCTAAAAAAGAATTTAACCGGCGTGTAGCATACCTCTGGTCAGTACATGATCTACCGGCCTATGGCAAATTTGCTGGATGGTCTGTGAATGGCCGTCTACAGTGTCCCATATGTATGGATGACTCAGATGCATACAGGCTAAAGCATGGTGGAAAATACACTTTCTTTGACTGCACTCGAAGGGAGCTTCCTGCAAGGCACAAGTTAAGGCAGTCAACTACTGCATTTCGAAAGGGTGTTATAGTCAGAAAGCTACCCTCAAAACCTAAGACTGCAAAGGAGATAATGGCATGGCATAGACGTCTGAAGGTTGATCCAAGCACCAAAAGGTTTCATGGTTACGGTGAGCTCCACAACTGGACTCACATTTCCTTACTTTGGGAGCTGCCTTATGCCGAGGCTTTGATGCTGCCGCACAATATCGATCTCATGCACCAAGAGCGTAATGTCATGGAAAGCATCGTAAGCATGTGTTTTGATGTGACAGAGAAATCCAAAGACAAAATCAAAGCAAAGAAAGACTTAGCTTTGCTTTGTGATCGTCCCAATCTTGAGGTACGGCTAAATGGGAAAGGAAAGGAGTGTAGACCATGAGCCGAATATTGTCCTAAGGCGGAAGAAAGGAAACAGATATTCGAATGGTTGAAGACCCTGAAATTTCCAGATCGCTATGAAGCTAACCTAAAGCGGGCGGTAAATGTGAAGACCGGAAAGTTGACCGGACTGAAGAGTCACGATTATCATATCATCATTGAAAGGCTCCTACCTGTAATGTTTCATGGTTATTTCAAAAACGACATGTGGAGGTTGTTAGGCGAGCTTAGTTACTTCTACAGGCACTTATGTGCTAAGACAATCTCAAAGAGTTTGATGCTGAAGTTTGTGAGGGAAATTCCGGTGCTTGTATGCAAATTGGAAAAAGTGTTTTCTCCTGGTTTCATGAATGTGATGCAGCATCTGTTGATTCACTTGCCCTGAGAAGCATTGGTTGGTGGACCCGTTCAATGCAGGTGGATGTATCCTATAGAAAAGCAACTTAAAAAACTAAGGGCTACTGTACGCAACAAGGCTAGGGTTGAGGGTTGTATCGCTGAGGCGTTTGCTCTTAAAGAGATCTCACACTTCACCAAAAAGTATTTCAACAAAGTAGACGCTGAAAAACACTCCAATCGGGTTTCTGTTACTAATGTGGAACCACAAAGCGACCTTCAGATTTTCAAAATCCAGGGTACAACCATTGGACCTTCGACTGTACGCCATGTGGAAGAGTCAGAGTTGAACTTGTTTTTGTTGTATATGTTTAGCAGCATGAAAGAAATGAACAAATATTTCGAGTATGTCATCTTCTAAATTCATTCTGAACTATTTGATTTCTATCTACTGTTATCTCTAAGTATCAAATAATCTCGTCCTCTCTGAACATCAAATAACGCAGGTTGTTTGAAAAAGAGTATTGGACATCCACTGACCGACCCACCGCCACACAATTAGAGAACCTAATGAGCAATGGGCTACGTGGTGGTCCTAATTTCGTGCAGTGGTTCCGCAAGCATGTAATTAGCATCCCATCATCTCTTCGATCATACGTGACCTTAACTTGCCTCAAATAATGATGCTTTCTTACACAGTGTCTTACTGATGGAACCGTCCACAAAGACCTAGACCAGCTGTCTCATGGTCTTATAAAGGCAAGAAACTACAATCGATATGATGTTTCTGGCTTTCGCTTCAGAACAGCAAAAGTAGAGAAGAGCCGTCCATTTGCAGCCACTGTCAATAGCGGAGTTATGACCACCGCTTATGATGCTAATGAGAATTTAGTTCACTACTACGGTGTCTTACAAAACATCGTTAAGTATGAATTTGATGGTCCCAAACCACTAAGTGTGGTGTTCTTTGAATGTGATTGGTTTCATCCACATAATGGCACTCGAGTTGACAACTTTGGCATGGTCGAGGTGAAGCACGGTTCCAAGCTTCAAGGCCAAGACAATGTCGTTCTTGCTCATCAAGGTGAGCAGGTTTACTACCTGCCATATCCTCATCCTAGCTTGCATGCATGGTGGGTGGCATTTAAAGTTAACCCCCAAGTCTTGCCTCCTGGCGAAGAAGGGTACAATAAAGACGATGACCATGATGTGTTCCAAGAAGGAACGTTCAAGAAGGAACGTTCTGATGACGATGACAACGATGGATTTCAACAAGACGAAAGGGTTGAAGGCGAAAGGTTTTCATGTTACTGATGATGACGCTCTAGGCTGTTACACGAGGAAGATAGGGACTTAATAGAGGAACCCACACGTCAGCGGAAACGGCCCATTACTAGAAAGTCAAAAAGAATTAATGAGATGACACGATTCAAAAAACAAATGAGCATGCAACGAGTCAACGAAGCCGAATCAGATGCTGATGATTTTTGATAAGTATGTATTGTAAGATTTCTTGAATTTAAGACTTTTAGATTATACTTGTTGTTTTTATCATGTGTCTTCTTGAATTTAAGACTTTCAGATTATACTTGTTGTTTCTATCATGTCTTATTCAAAATGTATACTAACCTTTTGAATTTTGTAGATGTTCAGGCACAGGAGGAGTAAGACTGCCTCTGCCTCGAGCAGTGGTCTTTTTCAGGGCACCTCCTAGAGCAGAGAAAGGCAGCAGAAATTTATGGGTTTAATGGATGAGACAGCTAGGGAGCAGACGGACGTGGGAGGGGGTGGTGAGACCAACTGGGGAGAGGGTGGTGAGACCAACTTGGGAGGGGGGTGGTGAGACCAACTTGGGAGGGGGTGATGATGCGGGAGCTGGAGGTCAGACTGACGAGGAGGAACACGTGGTTGATGCTGATGCTGGGCATACAGGTTCTTCGTCAAGAATTAGGTATCCTTGATATTACTGTTTTGCAAAGTTCAAGTTATTTTTATCTTTCAATTGACTTTAATCCGTTTGGCTATATGTAGGTTTCAAAAGTGTAATTCAGTTCGTGCAAGGCCTGCTGAGAGTGAGAAGCTGTTGATCAAGCCACTTGGAGAGTGGTGAGTCTCATCAATTGATATGTTGTAGGTTTATAATGTTACATCTATTGTTGACCACTTGTATATTTCAACAAATCCTCTTTGTAGGTCGTGGGACGACGTCAAATGGGAAGGTAACAAAGGCCCACGCACCAAGATCAACGGTGTATTGGGTGCCCTCTGTCGCTACCACTACCCTGGCATGGTAGTAGTGAACGGTGAGCCTCAGGCGGCTACTCGCTGGGCACACTGGGGCCCTAAGAAAGAGGTTTTGGAAAATGGTGTGGAGGGTAGGACTCTACAGGGCGTTGTGTGGGACGACTTTTGGGTGAGTTGCCGTGCATTGTGATTTTCATTAGAACGTGTGTATAATAATTCATCTGAGTTTGTTTTGTTTTATATGCAGACCCGGTACTCCACAGATGTGGACCAAAACGATCGTGAAGCTATGAAGGCGCTGAAGAGGCACTTTAGCAAAGCTGCCGAGAAGGTCATTCATGATTCACTTTACAATGCAAGGATCACTGCTGTCTGCCACTACTATAAGTCGGTGAAAGGAGAGAATATATATGACCAAGAAGAAAGGAGCCAATACGATATACCTTAAGGAAGAAGAGTATCTCAAGACCGAGGTTGATTGGCTTGTGAAGGACATAGACGCTTGGAGCTGGTTGGCCAAGCTGTGGTCCTCACCTGAGTGGATTGAAAAGTCAGAGGGCAAGCGAATCAACAGAGGGCAGGATCCGGGGCACAAGGACGGGGCAGATGGACACTTTGGGCTTCAGCGACGCATGGTAAGCATGTGGCTCAATGCATATATATTCTTTGAGGTCGTATATGTAAAATGCTTATCATATGTGTTTGTAGGAGGCTGAGAGTGGAACACAACAAAGCTTCCTCAATGTATTTCTTCGAGGCCACCGAGGTCCTGATCCGAACAACACCGATGTTTTGTGCTCCCAGGCGGCCAAGGACAAACTGGTAGCAATATTACTTCTTATACAAAGTTCGGTTTTGGCAATATTACTTGGTGTGCTCATTGTTGGTTTGTAGGATCGGTATGGGCAAGAAATGGTGAAGCGTCACAGCGAGGGTGTCCAATGGATGCAGCAGCCTATAGATGTAGATGCTTTGTATCAAAGCGGTGAGGGTAGAAGACAGGGCAGGTTTGCTCCCTTGGATTCAGATGTGGTCCATTTCTTGTTTGATGCGTCTTTGAGATCCTAATAACCAGTCATGTGAAATGGTTGTTTGTAGGTTCGCCTTTGGCACAGGGGTTGTTGACTACAACCTCTCTGTGTCTTGTGTGGGATCGTCGAGTACGTCTACAGCGACTTCTCGACGGTTCAGGGTTGAAGATGCACAAGAGGAGGCTCGCAAAGCTCGAGAGGAGGCTCGCCAGGCACGAGAGGAGGCTCGACAAACCCGCGAGCAGAGCAAACAAGCCTTTGCGTACATGTCTTCGTTTATGCAGGTAAATGCATTGGACTGTTGCTGTTGTTTCTATTTGACGCTGTTTCGTGAATTTAACGTCACTTAATACATTACAGCAACTGACGGCTTCTCTCGGTCCTGAGGTGAACTTGCCACAGTTCTGCCCTCCTGTTTTCACTCCACAGACCGTCCAATAGGTAAATATGCTTAGTCTATTCGTTACATTTCTCGACAAGCCCAATTCGAAACATATGTTAATTTGATCTCAACATTAGCCACCTCAGGTGTGGACGCAACCTCAGGGCCCTCCGGCATGGACGCAACCTCAGGGCCCGCAGGGATCTGGAGGGTGGCCGGCGTAGCCACTAACACAGGGCTCGCAGATGGGACCGCAGGGCTCGCAGATGCCACTACAGGGCTTTCAGCCACATATGGGGTGGATGCAACAGGGTCCTTTTTGGGCACCAGGTCCGGGTCCCAACTATGGCCCTTGGATTCGGCCACTTCTGGGTCCGCAGGTACGAGCACTACATCGAGCTAAGTAACTTAAGTAACGCTATTGAACTCTATATTTGGACATCTGGGTAACGCTAAGTAACTTAAGTACCTTACAATTATTACTTGTGATATAGCCACTTAAAACTCATAAGATTGCACTACTGATAAACTTCTGGCCACATCTGTTTCGTTCATTTTGCAGGTATCAGGGTCACGTCCTGGCAATGTGACTCCTGATGCAGAGGTCGACCCTAACGAGTACCTGCGCCATTCAGCCGGAGGATTTGGAAGCGGCCACAACTCCAACAATCCACAATCTTAAGCTACGGATTGTGTTGGTTGTATATGTTTGAGACTTTGAGCAGTGCAGACATTTGGATGTGTTGTTGGTCATGTATGTTGGACTCGACTCTCTGTTTGTGATAGACTGGATTGTATGTTTGTCATGGACTACGTTAAACTATTTGTGCTTGTTTATGTGATGTATATTCGGATTTGTTTATGATGGACTTGTTTTTGTGATGGGACTTGTTTATGTGAGAGGTTACGTTTGTGATGGACCTATTTATGGAAAAAATTTCTGTTTCTTTGTGCTGTATATTCTGTTTTGTGAGGTGCTGTATATCCTGTATATTTTGGTTGCTGGAAATAGGAAAAAGGGGACTATTTTGGGGGGAGGGAGCCAGCTTTTTCGTGGGCCAGTGGTGGGGCCGACGAAAAAGCTGGCAGCCTAGAGGACATTTTCGTCGGCCCATAGTCGGCTCACGAAAAAGAGTCTTTTTCGTCGGCCGCAGCGCAGGCCGACAAAAAAGATTTTTCTGTGGGCCAGCGAGCGGGCCCACAAAAAAGGTTTTTCGTCGGCCTGCGTGGCGGCTGACGAAAAAGCTTCTTTTTCCTGGGGGCCGACGAAAAAATTCTCTCTTTTTCGTGGGATTTTTTTTCGTCGGATTTTTTCGACGGCTGGCCCACGAAAAAGACCATTTTTCGTGGGTTTTTTCTGTACCTTCTTTCTGTAGTGTCCTAAGTTTTAGCCATTAGATTGAAGCCAATGAATGGCTACAATTAATTTCAAAGACCGTAACAAACCTCTTACCAAAGAGCTTCATCGAAGAATGCAATGCTTTGAGGAATGTCAGGTACTGTAATCTAGTTCCTATCCTAGTGCATGCTCAAGTATTGACTCTGAAGGAAATGATTTCAAAGCCTTAATATACAAATTCATGCCAAATGGAGATATGCACAAAGTCCTATATTCAACACGTGGTGATGAGAATTCTTCAAATTTAAACCACATTACAGTTGTTGAAAGGTTAAGCATTGTGGTGGATGTAGCCGATGCATTGGAATACCTCCACCATAACAGCCAGGAGACAATTGTGCATTGTGATTTGAAGCCTAGCAACATTCTTCTAGATGAGAATATGATTGCTCATCTTGGCACTTTGGACTTGCAAGATTCAAAGTGGCCCCAGTAATATTATACCTTGAAGATTCAGATTCAACTTTTTCAAACACAATAAAGGGAACCATTGGATATGTTGCTCCTGGTAACGAGAAGTTTTATCTTATATGTTCTTTGCTTCATGTCTTGTCTACATTTATTGAACATGCACATGTGAATTAAAAGTATTTTTTCCCATCTACAGAGTATGTGGGGGTGGTCAAGTGTCAACAGCTGCAGATGTATACAGCTTCGGAGTTGTTCTCATTGAAATATTCTTCTAAATAGGCCAACAGATGACATGTTCAACGATGGATTGAGCATTGTAAGCTTTGTAGAGAACAACTTCCTTGACATGGTACGGGAGATTGTTTATCCCCAGATACTCCAAGAATTGGACCTCAATCAAGAAACTCCAACATACCTCAAGGAAAAGGTTATTCAGTGGCTGACATCTCTCCTAAGAGACGTTTTACGGTGGTTGGAACGGATTAAGGGGAACCAGGCGGTACTAGACGGAACCAGACATTTTATAATTTTTATGGCCGAATTATGTAAATAATTATAAAAAATAATGAAAGGGTATTATGGTAATCTGTTTTCGCATTGGATTTTTTTTTCTTTCCCCACGTGAGACGGAGACGCGGCTTCCTCGGCATCCTTCGGCTTCGGCATTTGTTCTTTGCGAACCGTCTGTTGACGCCGCCGATGCCGCCACCGCCGTGCATCTCGGGTCCCCGCCGCCGGTCTGCTTGCGGCCTCCCCACGGGCTGCCTCCCCGCCGGCCCTCGCGCGGTCTCCCCGGCCGGCTGCCGCGCTGCCTCCCCGCCGGTCATAGTTGGAGACGACACCAGTGGGAGCAGTAGTCCTTGCAGGCAAACCTGTGAGCCTGGCGGTAGTAGCAGCCACGCTCGCCACGGTCACAGCGGCGTCCGGTGACGCAGCAAGAAGTACAGCAGCAGCCGCGGAGGCCGCCGCCTCCACACCGGTGCTGACGCCGAAGCTGTACGGCAGCTACCCAAGCGTCCTCCCCCGACGCCCTCCTTGCTGCCTGCCCGCCGGCTGCCGCGAGGACTCCTCCGACCGGCCGCCGCGCGGTCTCTTCGGCAGCGGCAGGATGCGCACTGCCTCCCTGCCGGCCGCCTCGCTGCCTGCCCGCCGGCTGCCGCGAGGCCTCCTCCGGCCGGAGAGGGAGTGATGGTCGGGGCCCGCCGGCCGCCGCGCTGCCTCCCCGCCGGCTGCCGCGAGGCCTCCTCCGACAGGCCGCCGCGCGGTCCTCTGTACCCAATGTAGCGCGCCCCCGCCGCGCTACCCACGTCTTGTGGAGCTCAACTGGCATCTTCAATCCTCACGCCTCCCGCCGCCCGCCGTCCGCTGCCTGGCGCGGTGCCAGTGCCGCCCACCGCCCTGCGTGGCTGAACCTTCAGGCACCCAACCTCCTAGCGATTGGTGCACGGAGGTGGGAGGTTGGCTTCTAGGGGAGGAAGAACGCTGGTTCTGGGAGCCCGGCGACCCGGAGATCGATTCCGGCCGGCTCAGACGGACGAGCGCTGCAGCGAGTACGGAGGATTTCCGAATACGGGTGGTCGGGGATGAAGGGATCGGGACGAAGATAACGTTCCAGTGCATTTACCCTTTTTTTTAATTATAAAATTAAAATAATTATTGGTATCGGGCCCACGATTTTTGGTTCCGGACCTACATATTTGGTACCGTTTGGTTCCGGTTCCGTGGTTCCGCCTATTTATAAGCCGTTAGATCTCGCTCAATGAATGGTTCTCATTTTTTTCAACCACCGTAAAAGTTGTATACATTGGACTGTGTTGCACAAAGTCATCCCCGAGTGAACGTATCACCACGCATGAGGTAGCAGCAAAGCTGCACTATACCTCAGGCGCAACTTAAGAAGGGCATCAGTATAGTTTTGGTAACTCCTAAATAAATTTCTGAAGACTTTTCAGTGTACTTCCATATCATTTATGTGTACTGTTAATGTGAAATGAGATCAATTGTCTTTTGGAGAAATTGATAAATGGCTCTGTATGATAGTACTTCATATAACGTATAGACTAATTAAAAGCTACTATAAAGAGTCGTTTGTTTGCGGCACCCTGTTGGATGCCAAGTTATTGCCGTGCGTCGCCATGGGGGCATGGGGCATCTCTTCTCTTTTCCTTTTTTCTTTCTTATATAAATTATTTTTCTTTCTTCTTTTTGTTTGTTTCACTTTTTGTTTCTTCAATGATATAAATATTACTGTGGTAAATTTATTGGTTTTTTTTTTTGTGCATGGCTATGTATATCTTTATACGCCATTTAAACACTGCTCTTTGTTGGTCATGTATCCGTTTAATCTGTTTTTACTATTTAATCCCTCATTTAGTCCGACTATTCAATAAATAAGGGATAACTAACTGTTTGCGATTAAGCTAAGGCTTGCTTCAGCGGTGCCCCCATCTTGGACCCCAAAATTAAATGTTGCACTGTTCTGCGCTATATACACAGAGCGAGGGGTAGTTGGAATAGTGATGTGAGATGGAGAATGGAGGAATGGTTGGAGACAGCCTAACATTTGATAAATATCGTAGTTTTAAATAGCCTGCTATACCTATTTTTAGAGGACACGCTGCTATGCTATTGCTATTTTTTAGCTATGGCAGTTAATGATGATTTGACTCTGCTAAATACTGTTATTTGGCTTAGCCATGAAATTGTTTTAGCACCACTAATCCCTATCAAAGCATATATCTATTCTTCCCTCGGTGTTTTTTTTTACTTCAATAAATGATGTAATAAACTATTAAATTTTCGTTGAGTTGTTGATTTGTTAGATTGGATGCATATGAATACTTACTATATAGCCACAAGTATGTTGACTGATTGAATGACTATGAAGTAATGGACCTAGAGAAATGTTCTCATGCAGTCTTAGAAATGTATTTGAGTATTTGTGTTCATAAATTTTATTCATTTAATTTTCAATGCATATAATTAATTGAAAACTTTCATGCTTTCTTATACTATTGGTAAATAAAATAGCTTTCGCTATAGCCATTGTAGCATTGTATAGCCTTTTTAGAAGGTCACCGCTAAATGTTGTGGCCTGCTATTTAAAACATTGTAAATATTGAATATTTATCGTCATTGAGAATATTCTGTTTGTAAATCTATAATATTTTCATTTGGAGTCAGAATAGGCTACAACATTTTATTCTAACTCAGGAATATTTTTGTGAAGGTAGAATATTCTTTTGTGCGAAAGTATAACTGTTAGAATATTTTTCCTATTGCATGTAAATATCGTTCTTCTAAATTTTGAAAAAAATCATAAATCTTTTATATTTTTTAGTGAAAATAAATTTAGAACATATTCTCTATCTTTTGAATCTATAACATTTCTTCTTTTAATATTCAATTTGAATAAAATTGAATGTTGAATGGCAGATCGGCATTACGACTACTCAATTCTCTAAAATATACATAACTTTGTTTTGTTATTTTTCTAGAGTGATCTGGAAGCTAGTTTCATACATAACATCTGTGTCATAGGTGAATCAGATAAGCAACAAGTATCAAATATAAAGAACGAGTTTTGAAAAAAAATCTATTTTACAAAAATTTTACGTAATGTACCCAATTAAATATCCACCTTCAGATGATCTTATGTCGTATAATCTAACGGTCATAGACGCGAAGGAGGCCACGTCTATACAGATTACTCTTATGCGATAAATACATTTACACGTTTTCCTAAGTAATTCTGGTGCTGCTGTAGTGCTGCCGGTGTTCTAACGTATCTTTTGTTTATTTCATTGAGTAGGCTACCCGCCCATGAGTCCCTAATAATTTTTGACTTAGGTCGAACCCAAAAAACAATGCAGCACTTGTTCAAACTTTAGATTTTTTTTATTTGACAAACCTAAAAAAAACAACACATTGTGGGACGGAGGGACTATATGGAAATGAATGGACAGAAAAAGAAGTGGAGGATGGGTTATAATGCAACACAAAAAAAAAAAACAAGGGAAAAATGGCAATGCTTCACCTAGAACTGTACTGAGGACAAGCCAAGTACAAATATATATGCATTCAAATCATGACACGGGTTGATGGACTAGACATCCGAATAAAGGTGATTTTAGTCACCAGATCTTGAACTTTACTATATGTTTTTTACTCGAAGTGGTTGTATGGTGGAGCAGCATTCGGGAGGAAAGTTATTTGACGTGTAGTGGCAGAGATCGGACCAATTGACTTTTTTGCAGGGAGAAGAAAAATGGAAGTGATAGCCAGGTTTGGGCACAATTAGCGTTTGACAAATTAAACACGTACGGTTGAGAGAGACGTAAAGATGGGATCATGGTAGGTGCTACATCATTTTCGCACACTAAATTATTACTGCTTTCCCTTCCTTCCAAACTAAACCCGGTGTAGTGTATCCCGGATGCTACATATTTCTACGTATGAGAACCGCGCGCCGGGGAGGCCATTCGCGGGGTCCACGCCAGCGAAATTACTGTGCGCCAGCCGATCTCCGTCCAGCGGCCCGCGTCGCCGCCGTACGTGCCGCGGCAGGGGAGGCTTCTCCGCCTCCGCACCTGGGTGCCGTTGGGCCCCTCGTCCACGCCCACATGCCACGACGGGGTTCGCGCGTCGATGGAGCCCAACGCGCTGGGAGGCCCTCGGTGGCCTAGGCGCGGCGGTGGACCCTGTTCACGCGCGCCGGCGCCGGCACCGGCCTGCCCTAGGCCGAGGGCCCTGCTGGCTATGCCTCAGAGCGTCCAGGGAACGCTGTCGACCATCCATTGGCTTGCGCCGCTGCGCTTGATGCGGTGTTGGCCTCCGATTCATGGGCGGAGCCGGGGGAGGCGGAGCCCAGGGCGGGCGCGCCGAAGCTCCGTCCCCTCCCACGCTTTCGGGTGAGTTCCTGCCTAGGTTGCTTCGTTCTTGAGCCGGTTCCTACGCTCTTCCAGCCAGGCGCGGTGGTGCGGCCAGGCGAGGCGAGCGCGGCAGCCCGAACGGCGGCGACCCGACACGCGCCCCCGACGGCGGCGGAGCCCCAGCTAGCCACGGAGGCCGTTCCCGGTTGCAGCTGCGGCTCGGCCCTAGCGCTTCGCGGCGCAGCGGTCCAGCCACGACCCCGGCGCGCACCGGCAGAGCCCCGGCAAGGCGCGGTGGCCGACCCCAGGCGCGGCGCGACCTGGCTAGGAGGCGGTCTCCAGCGTGGGTGGCGGGGAGGCAGAGCCCAGGGCGGGCGCGCCGAAGCTCCGTCCCCTCCCGCGCTTTGGGGTGAGTTCCAGGCGCGGTGGCCGACCCCAGGCGCGGCGCGACCCGGCTAGGAGGCAGTCTCCAGCGTGGGTGGCGGCCCCGGCCCCCGGCGCGGATCTCTCCTCCCCTACGCACGCCGGGCCTCTCCCTCGTCCTCCTAGCAGAGCCCTGGCGCGGCTCCGACTGCCGGCCATGGCCCGACAGCTAGGCGCGCGCACGGCGGCGGCCAGGCACGCGCACAGCGGCGGCGTGGCCATAACCACGCGCGGCAGCGGCCAGCCCCGGCGGTCTGGCATAGGGGAGCCGGCGGCGGAGGACCTTCCTCTCGGTGATGCCTTCCTCGACTCCGTCGTCCTCCACGGCCGGATCCAGTGCCTCCGCGTGCGGATCCATCTCTACACCAACCGGATTTGAGCAGGACGTTAGCTTTTGCCCTGGGTGATGGTGCTCGGCATCGCCCAATTGGCTGCAGACAACGGCAACCACAACATGAGGCACGTGACCAAGGGTAAGGCCATGGCTATGCTCTTGCATCCCATTTGTTCTTCTCCTTGGAGCACTCCACAAAGGGCTTCATCATTTTCTACAGAGACTACATGGAAGTTCACAGGTTGGCGACCAAATTGAAATAATCGTTTTTATTCTTGTATTCGTGGCTGGGACCACGCAGAATGTCCTGGCTTTTCATTATATTTGTATTCATTTTCTGTCTAATTAGTTATTGTTTCGTGTAGCCGTGTAGGTTCAGTGTTGAGGACTCCAGGTGTGTGCTACTGTGCTCAGAAAGATGACCATGAATGGGCTGCAGGCTTCATCCAGGTGTTCTCGCTATGCCTCCATCTATTTTCTTTTTGTCTAATTAGTTATTGTTTCATAGTGTGTGATGGCTGTGCTCAGCAGCCGCGGCAGATGTTTTGGGCTGCAATGATGCTCAGATGACTGCACTGGCATGTGCCCCCTCTCGCCGTCATTTTTATAAGTTGCCTAATCAATTCCTTAGATAGATGTGTGCTTTGACCATTCGTCTTAGTGTTTGTTTGATTTTTTTTCATTTGGTTGGGCGCACAAGTGGATTGTGACCATTCTGAAATGGCATGACAAGAGCCTCGTGATTAATCATGACATGTATTTAGCATTACAAACAGTAATGCCTTGCTTATTGGATTGCAAAATAATATATCTTTGCTACGCTTTTGAAAACTAAATGAAATTATTTGATCATTCTGGTGCTTGCAGTTTAGTTTCCCATTGACATTCTTTGACAGTCTTCCTATTTTCTTGCCTGACGAATGATGTAGATGAAGCTATAGATGAACTTGCAGCAACAGTGATAGAGTAGGTGTTGGTGGTAATGAAGCTAGAGTTTGTGCAGGTGACCTTGTAGGTAGATGATGGCTCAAATTGAATATAGTTTAGAAAATTAGGCACAACTATCATTTTGGACAAATATTAGTACTAGAGCTTGACAGACATAACTTCAAATTCAATTTTATTTGGAATATAGACTGATCTCAGGATAGAGGATTAGGGATAAGAATTTCTATGAGATGAACTGATGCAATAGAGGTGACAGATAAACTTGAAGCCTTTCTTATGTTTAAAGTAAACTGCAATTACAGTTTTGCAACTTTTTATAGATTCACTTCTCTAGACACCATTTCAAATTTGTGCGCGTGTCAAGGAAATTATTTTCACATATGAAACAATGAGGAGTTGGGATGATCTGTACAGAGTCGTTAGTGAGTACAGGTGCTTTAGAAATATGTACAAATTCCAGTTGACGGAGCCAACAAGCACGCTTTCCAGTTTGATGTGTGGAATCTTTCCAGTTTACCTATGTTGTTTTAAGTGTGTTTGCTTCAATGTCCTAAATCCAGTTTGATTGTGTTCCTAGCGTTCTTCTGAAATGAGTAGCTCTGCTGTTATAAAAACATTATTTTTGAGAACCTGCAGTTGCATTCTTTGTTTTGTTGGTGTAGACTCCCATGGTTGCATTTCTTTTCATTCTGCTATGTATGCGCTTTCTTATTTGATTGAGTTAGAACAATTTTTTACTCTGGTTGCTTGCTTAATTTGGTGTGTTCTATGAATCATTGATCCTTGTATATACGTACAGTTTTCAGTACTTTGACTTAGTTTGCAAGCATCATCGTCCTGCATGTTAACAGTGATTAACCAAAATCCTCCTATTAATTTTTGAGTAAACATTGTCATTGTGCTTGAGAACATAGAATTTGTCTGGTCACAATTAAATGGAAAGTTGGATGAAAAGTTGGTGTGGGTGTTCACAAGAACTACACAAAGGATAGGCATAGTCTAAAGTAGTCTATTAAGTCAGATTTGTAGTTTTTATAGTTTTCTCAATGATAGCCTGGTGAACTTTCTGATAGATGGTTTCTTAATTTGATTACATCATTGATTCAGTTAAGGTTTCATGCCCATAAAGGGTTTCACTTAGGCTTAATGCTTCCTGAAATATCATTGAACTGAACTGTGTTGGGGGAGCTCTGCTGCTTGATCTGCAAAATGGTTTACCTCTAGACAGGTTGATGTGTGGAGCTATATCTTTCCAGTTTCCTATGGTTTGCTTAATTGGATTTGCTTCAATGCCCTAAAGCCAGCTTGATGTGTTCCTAACGTTCTTCTGGAATGAATAGCTCTGCTGCTAGATATTCTAGAATGCCATCCTTAATAAAAACACCACTGTTGTGATCCTACTGTTGCATTCTTTGTCTTGCTGGTGTAGACTCTTGCGGCTGTGTTTCTTATCATCCTGCTACATGTGCGCTTGCTTATTTGATCGAGCTAGAACAATTACGTTTCTTACATTATTTAGCTACATTCATGAATTTTATTGCAGGTGGTAAAGATTATGTGGTCCATATTTCAACTTCCATAAAAATGGTTGGAGAACGTGGGATGATCTATTATTGCCGCTTGGTATTTTTTTCCCCCTTGGCAATGTTCTGTGGAGTCCATCACTGTTGCCTGGTCAGTGGTCAGCGAAACAACCTTAGGTAGAGACCCCAGTTGCTCCCTTGTGGTTTACACATTTCATCTTGGTTGATTTAATATGTGTGCACTGTGCAGGGATTTCGGCGACGTACGTGGAATGGCTAGACCATCCTCATTGCCATTGTTGATACAATGTCTGATTATTTTGGTCTCCGATACAAAGCGACTTCACTGGGCGCTGACATACATGATGCTTAGCCTTCTTTAGATATTCTTATCCTTTGAAAATTTTAAATGATTTATGCATCTATTACTTATTTTGGGAGTGAGAAGCCTTATGATAATTCTACAAGATAGGTGCTGGAAACATTAACATTCTTTCTACGGGTTATGTTTAGCTTGTCTATAGTTGCAGTGCTACAGCTGATTAAAGTTAATGCGTGGTCTTATGCGCGCATAAGATGATTTCTGATTCCATTTTTAATCCGTATGCATGATTATTGTTGTTGCGTCATTCAATTCCGGCTGGTGGAAGACAAAGCCAGTGATGCATATTACAAGCTGAGCAACTCAAGAGCTCAGATTCAATCATATATCTTTGATGGTAGCTGGTAAGCCTAACTTCTGTTGTATTATCTCAGTAACGAAGTGTTGTCCAAACTGCTGGTGCTAGAGCTGTACACATGTCCAGTCTTGCTGCCAGTGTACAGATTTACTTCTAGACATGTTTAATAGTGTAGCGAAAATGGTTTCCTGGGTCTGAAATAACATACATAGTGGTGCCCATGTCTGAATATTTGTGCTGAGTTATTATTCAGTTAAGTTTTAAGGCAGCCAAAGTGGTTTCATGTCCTAAAAGAGTAGAGTATGTTTTAGGTTTAGCTTGAGATCAAAATTCCCTAGGTTATATTTCAATCGGTTGAGTACACTTGAAACTAAACATCACTGTTTTTCAATGGTTGAAAGCAAGGCAGTGATGCACAGGTCCATTCAAACGTTGGCATCCACTGTAAATAGCCTATTTGCTTAAACTTCAGAGAGATGTATTCCTCAACTATCATTATAATATGTAAGCTCTCTCAATCCCTAATACCTTTCTCACCCTAAGAAGCAGAGCTAGCTAGGTCACCGGGTACATATTGTTGGCATCCCGATCCACCCATGAAAAGTCGTTGTTCTTGCTGCCTACATATAGAAACAATTTATAGAGTTCATTGATTTAAAAATAAATCTCTGTTCGATAGCTGGTACAGCTTAGCTCGACAACAGCCATGGCATGGACCTTCAATCGAGAGCCGTGAGATGGCTGCTAGAGCCTCTATTTTTACACCCTGAGACCATGGAGCATCGCATGTGTCGGAAATGAATGAAATATTGCTGAGCTTAGAAGTGATCAGCTATTTATCCTAAGCTATAAATTTAAAGAGAATAAGCCCATGGGCTCAAGAAAAAAAAAACTGCTTTTATATACAGCTCCATTAAATTCATACGGTTAATAGTATATCTCTATTGCAGATCAAGTTATATATATATATATATTTCGAAAGGCTCTTTTATATGCAGATCCATTAAATTCGAACGATTCATATATCACCTGCGGTCTCCAAGTTTTTTACTATCGACATTCACATTTGTTTCAGGATCTCCGATCTCGTGATAATGCAAGCATGGAGTCGGATTCTGACATCTTCTGTACCCAATGGTGAAGCCATACCTGTGAACATCTAGATATGTGAGCTTGGTTGTAGCTAGATGCTATCCAACCTTAGCATTCTGCTTAGAATCATTTATCTATGTTTATTAACAGTCTTATACTTTAATGTTGTTTTTTAAGGAATACTCTCCCTTGTTTTGTAAGGGTCAGTGCTTTGTCCAGGTCAATATTGTCCGATGTTTTGCCAAATACCTATGTATATATTGTTAGCGACAATCATTAATCTATGTGGCAGCATAATTTAATGGTGATTTAAGATCTGAATCATGTGCGAAAGGGTATGGCTCACTTTGTAATGAAAAAAGCAGAGCAAGCTATGGTGGATACCAATGATCCACGTCCAACATATGAATCATGAGTATGGGCGCTATAACTGTCATAAACCATTCTATCTTACAAATGAAAAGAACACATCTATAAGTTATAACTATGTACATCTAGCACTGGGTGCTACGCGCGCATAGGCGCGCCTTGAATCACTAGTCTTGTAGTAATCCTAGCTAGCTATACACACATCACTAGAGATGCTGAACGAAGCTGCCGTTTGTGAGTCCACAGGCCAGGTCTACTATCGGAGTATGTATCTCTTCTCTGAACTCTTCTTCTGTGACTTCTGTCATGTCTAGCGGGTTTGATTTCGCCAAGAAACAGCAGATCTAGCAGAGATTGTAATATTAAATGTGGAAACAACAGAACCTGCATGCTGTCTATGCTGTTGATAAATGAATAGATTAAGGGACCCGATGAACGAATACACAAAGAAAATTTGTCATGTATTATTCCATTTACATCCCAGGAAAATTCATACATCTATGATCTATGTACTTGCTACAAGGTTCGTGCTGCTTTAGTTAAAGGTTAGGTACGTCGCAAATGCAGTATAGCAATGAGAGGGAACGGGTCCTACATAAGAAAACACCATTATACCAGAACAAGCTGCCGCCTGAGCAGAAGAAAAAAGACACAAGTCGAGCGCCGGCCGGCAGCAGCAGCAGCAGCAACAACAACTTTACGACAGGGACCGATTCCAATATCTACTCTCTTTTTTTATGCCAAGCCCTTCATTTCAACCCGTAACAGAACATCAAGACCAGAACAAGCTGCCGGCTGAGCAATTCAAAGCAGAGACAAAATTCGCGCTTCAGCAACAAGAGCACGACAGGCACTGAATGCAAACCTCTTCTATTTTTTTCATAAACTCCTTCACTCCATCACGCTGCCTCAAAAGCCAGACAGTGACAGGAAGTATTGACAAAAGATATATGGAGAATTTGTTGTCCTATGTATATCGAGAAGAGACTGGTGACATGTGTGATGGTCAGCATGGTAAAGTGCTTGTGGTTGAATTGATCGTGTTGATCGATCACTAACCCAAGGCAAGTTACTAGGAAGCAACGTGCCTCTTGCCTTGTGCATTCGCGGCTGACTAGTTATGGATATGGATGTGATGTGACATGGTCATCGGTGGCCAAGGCTGAAGGCCAGGAAAGGTTTCACACCGATGGACTATGAGTGAAGAGCAAGCAAGGAGCTTTTTGGACCAATGAATCAAGTGTGTTCGGCAAGACCATGAGTAATCTGACACTGACCACATAAGAAGCAAAAGTGCATGAAGAGTTTGTGGCGAAAGTGGTAATGAACAAGTGTGTTCGCTAATCGCTGTTGTTTTCTCCTCCTTTGTAATCTATGTTCTGCTTGATGTAATCATACGGGCTCTATTAGGCCACTGATTAATAAAAATTCAGGTCACAATCAAAGAAAACAATCGACACGGTGGAGATTGCATAGCCAGTTAGCCACTACATGAGGTATGGTGGCTTTAGCCTCAAAAACCATATAATAGTCCTCTTCCTGGTTTGGACAAAAAAAAAAATTTTAGGCATGTCGTGCATGAATCATGAACCTTAGCTTGAGTCAAAGCATATACGTGAATATGTTTGGTCCCTCAGGTGCAGGTGTCTCTTTAATGTACAAAAAGGCCCCTTAGGCTACCTAGATGTAACAGGTAGCTAGTGTAGG
Organism: Paspalum notatum; assembly: GCA_022530915.1. Lineage (NCBI taxonomy): Eukaryota > Viridiplantae > Streptophyta > Magnoliopsida > Poales > Poaceae > Paspalum > Paspalum notatum. Next base: position 67,547,825 of record CM039683.1, on the reverse strand, counting down.
GGTACAATAGTTTGGTAAATTAGCATAGGACTATAAGTGAATAGTAGGCTGGTGTTGTGGCGGTTTCTCAGAACCCTAATTTCATTTGTAAAAAGAGTACTTGCCAAGTGCTCTAGTGCTAGGGAATAGATGAGTTGTGAGGGTGAGCATATCTAGCTCTTGTCTCTCCACATCAAGAGGGAGACTGAAGGAAGGAGGTTAGACCTTGTGATGTACCGGTAAATTCCATTTGAAGTAAACTATATCTGTTCCTAAACTCGTGATTCTCTAAACTATATCTGTTCCTAAACTTGTGATTCTCTCCTTCTAGCCTCTTGTTTCTACATTTAAGTGATTTTTGGAGTCATTTTCCTCTATTTTTCGTGGATCCTGAATCTGAGCTTTTTGCAAAGTTTGTGATTCGTAGGATATTTATGATTTCAAAAAGAACATGAACTGAAACTTTCTGCACACGAGCTCCTTTGAAAACATCTATTTTTTCCACCATGTTTTGCATGTCCTTCAAAGGCTTGTGCCCGAATTGCTGTATCTCTTACATTGATGTTAGTACAAAGGCATTTATGAGATCATCTTGGTCAAGCTTTGATTCAACAATTCAAATAACACTATCAAATTGCTTGAAATTGTGTCACCATACATGAAACTCAGTCGCTGAAACAACCAGACTGTTGGTTCGAGTCTCGCGCACCCTCTTTGGGGCGTCGTCATAGCACCCTCCTCATCTGCAACCACTCGATGACCTCGGGTGAAAACCCTGTTCGGTGCTACCGGACGAGCGACGGCGGCGCCCTCGACGGCGCATCCTGCATAGGCGTCGCTTCGGAGGCTCATCATCAAGCTACATCGTGGTGATGTCCTTTGCAACCCCTTGGATTTGTGCTTGGAGTACAGTTCTATGCAGGTCTCTTGGTGCCCTTGTGCTTTGCGCCAGCCTTCGACCGCTGTCGTGGTTCGACCGGTGACCATCCTTGGCGCCTCTACTCCGTCGGCGCTCTTCTTGTTGACAGGAGCACATAAATCTTATGCCGGGTCGGTGTTTCCGCCTCTCCTGCCATTCCCCTTCGAGGGTCCCTCCCCTCGATCGGCGTTGAATGGTGGCATGCGGAGCCCGGATGCGCTGTCGAGTGCTGCTGTTGGCTCTAAGGGAGATCGTCGTGTTCGGTATGCTGCAGTCGGCGTGCCTCCTGCCGTCCTTAGTCCCCGTTCGTGTCTGCAGGCAGATGGCCACAAGATTGCGGAGTGGCGTAGCTACTAGGGAAGGTCTAGATGTGCTTTGGCTCTTGTGTACCGGCGAGTATGTTGTTTTTGGGTGTGGTGCTAGTCGACGATTGATAGTTGTCGTTTCGGTCTTTTAACCTGCGTTGCGTTGTGTTGTGTGCGGATGATCTAATCATCTGGCGCCATCGGTCCCTGTTGTTCGAGGCGGGTGATTGTTAGATGGCGCATGCACTTTGTATCCCGTTCCTTTCTGCTGCTCACACAATCTTGGTGTGAAGTGGCTTTTTGAATGAAAGACAGGTGGAGCTTCACTCCCCCGATGTTGCAATTCAAAAAAAAAAAAAAAATTGTGTCACCAATTTATTGGTGAAGCCTGGAGATTTTTTTTTTCCCATTAACTATCTTGTTGGAACAAACTAACCATGGGATAGATAAGGTATTAGTAAAGCTTCAAGGTAACCAGAAAACGTTTGATCAATTTTTTGATTTGAATTGATCTCTTTTTATCATTTCCCCACAAGTTCTAATGTCTCTGGATTGTTTGGTGCATGGTCTGAGGTTGCCCTGGATCTTGTGTGCAACTCAATAGCGTTTTGGAAAATTATCTTAAATCACAGCATTGTCTATCATTGCTGATTAGCTACGGTCAGATCGTTTTGTACTCAAGCACTGTATTGTCCATTGCTAACTAATTACTATCTTTTGTTTGAGCTGTCTTGCGTCTAATTTCTTCATCTGACTTGCAATACTGCCAAGAGACTGCAGGCCTAACAAATTAAATTAATCTTGTGGAAGGGTCAAGCGCTGCATGTGGCTGACAAACTAGACCGAGGAAAAGCTGAACCAGGATACAAAGAAAAAACTTCATCAGGTACAAACAATACTCTCTGTCCTACTCAATCTTGCTGTTTCCTCATACTTAAATTTGCGTCATAACCATGGTGAACTTTGCTCCTTTTGTTATATCTATGCATGTACTCAAGATTCAGCTTTCATGAAGCACAGCGCAATTCCACCGTTTCTCTTCCTGTTAGTGGCCTGCTGCATGCGTGTTTCCCTCTGCTCCTTGAGTGAAAACAGCACGGATAGGCTGTCACTATTGGAGTTTAAGAACATCATCATCAGTGATCCACACCAAGCCTTGGTTTCATGGAATGATAGCACTCACTTTTGCAGCTGGGAAGGTGTCACGTGTAGTGTCAAACACCCAAATCGTGTCACTTCCCTGAGTGTTCAGGACAAAGGTTTAGTTGGGCCAATCTCTCCTTCGCTCGGAAACTTAACATTCCTGAAAATCCTAAACCTGTCGACTAATTCATTCACTGGAGAGATCCCTTCATCCCTTAGTCATTTACATCGCCTCCAGCAGCTCAACTTGATTAATAATACGCTACAAGGTAGAATACCCAGTCTTGCAAACTTTTCCAGACTCGAGGTTTTGGCGCTATCCAATAATCAACTAATTGGACAGATACCTGCAGATTTGCCTCATGGCCTTCAACAGCTGATACTGGGGTCTAATAATCTTTCAGGACCCATCCCTGATTCTCTTGCCAATGCCACAGAACTATTTGTGTTAGGCTTTGAAAGCAATAGCATCGAGGGAAGCATCCCCAGTGTATTGGCAAAGCTGTCAGGGCTTCAATACCTCTCCATGGGTGGCAATAATTTATCTGGCAGTTTTCCTCTTCCTATCCTTAATCTTTCAAATCTAGTTTATCTTAATTCTGCTAAGAACAATCTAAGCGGATATTTGCCATCCAATATTGGCAACTCTCTTCGCAAGGTGCAGCTTCTCCAGTTAGGTGCCAACTTATTTGGTGGGCCTATCCCACCATCTTTAGCAAATTCTTCTGAGCTTTACTTTTGCGATATATCAAGGAATATGCTCACTGGGATTGTGCCTAGCTCCATTGGCAAACTTTCCAAATTATCATGGTTTAACCTTGAGATAAACAAGCTACAAGCAAATAACAAGCAAGGGTGGGAGTTTATGGATAGTTTATCCAATTGCACAGAGCTACAAGTGTTTTCAATATCAGTGAACCTACTAGAAGGCAATGTACCAAGTTCAGTCGGTAACCTTTCCAGTCAACTCCTGTATCTATACTTGGCAAACAATCAACTGTCAGGAACCTTTCCTTCTGGTATAGCAAACCTGCAGAGTCTGATTAGTGTTGCACTGAACGGGAATAAATTAACAGGTGTAATTCCCAATTGGATTGGGACTTTGGGAAATCTACAGAAAGTAGCACTAAGCAGCAATTTCTTCACCGGGGCCATTCCATCATCTTTTTCAAACATGTCTCAACTGGAAGAACTCTATCTAGACTCAAACCACTTCGACGGACTCATACCCCCAATTCTAGGAAACCTCCAAGGACTTGGAGTACTGAACATTTTTAACAACAATCTTCATGGCATCATACCAAAGGAGCTCTTCAGAATTCCAACATTAAGGGAGATCACCTTATCATTGAACAACCTATACGGGCCACTTCATTCAGATGTTGGCAATGCCAAACAACTCTTTTATTTGGATGTTTCATCAAACAATCTATCTGCAAACATCCCAAGCACATTGGGTCAGTGTGATAGTCTGGAGGAGTTAGAGATGGGTCATAATGCTTTCAGCGGAAGCATCCCCACTTCACTAGGCAATATAACAAGCCTACAGATCCTCAATTTGTCTCACAACAACTTGAATGGATCAATACCAGTGTCTCTTAGCAGACTACGATTTATTGAGCAACTAGATTTGTCATTCAATAATCTTGAAGGTGAGGTGCCAACACAAGGAATCTTCAAGAATACAACGGCTATACAGGTTGAGGGAAATCAGAAGCTTTGTGGTGGGCCGCTAGAGTTACACCTACTTGCGTGTCCGGTCGTTCCACTTCATTCGTCTAAGCACAAGCTATCAGTTGCCCTGAAAGTAGTGATCCCAGTGGCCATTGTGGTGTCACTCTCGATAGTCATTTCTATATTGTTGTTCCATTGGCGAAAAAAGAAGACAGAACCGATTTCCTTACCCTCGTTTGGGAGAAAATTCCAGAAAATTTCTTACAGTGATATAGTCAGAGCAACAGAGGGCTTTTCAACATCAAATTTAATTGGTCAGGGAAGATATGGTTCTGTTTATAAAGGACAATTGTTTCGAGATGGAAATACAGTAGCCATTAAGGTATTCAGTTTGGAGATAAGAGGATCATATAAGAGCTTCATCGCAGAATGCAATGCTCTAAGAAATGTGCGGCACCGGAATCTTGTTCCTATCCTAACTGCATGCTCAACTATAGATTCTAAAGGAAATGATTTCAGGGCCCTAGTATATCAGTACATGCCGCGAGGAGACCTGCATAACTTGTTGTACTCAACTCAAGGCACTGAAGCTAAACTTTTGAATAATATTTCAATGGCTCAGAGGTTAAGCATCGTTGCAGATGTATCAGACGCTTTTGCGTACCTACACCACAGCCACCAAGGAACCATTGTTCATTGTGATGTGAAACCAAGCAACATTCTTCTGGATTATGATATGGTAGCTCATATTGGAGACTTTGGCCTAGCAAGATTCAAATTTGATTCCAAGAAATTATCTTTTACCAACTCAACTTCGACCTCTTCAGATGCTATCAAGGGAACCATTGGATATGTTGCTCCAGGTATCGCCCCGGTAGTCTCAAAATGATTCATTCCATAACTTCCATAATTGTTTTAGCTAAACCCTTCCTACATGCAAACGACAGAATGCACAGAGGGTGGTGACGTTTCAACTTCCTCGGATGTATACAGCTTCGGGGTCGTTCTCCTCGAGATATTCATCCGAAGGAGGCCAACGGACGAAATGTTCAAGGATGGAATGAGCATTGTAAAGTTCACAGAGCTCAACTTTCCTGACAATGTGTTGCGGATCGTTGATCCACAGCTGCTGCAAGAGCTGGATGTCTGCGAGGACAACAGTGGCGCACAAGTTCTGCAATCTGTGTTGGGCATTGGGCTCTGCTGCACCAAGAAGTCCCCCAACGAGCGCATCAGCATGCAGGAGGTAGCTGCCGAGCTGCACGGGATCAGGGATGCCTATGCTAGAGGAAACTGAAGGAGCAGTTCAGATGTTTGTGTTTTTTGATGAATAACTTAAAAAACGTATTCTCGTTTGCTGTCTTGTTTGATCCTTTTTCTTCCCAACAATTCGGTTGGGAGTGTTTTATCTTACTATTAATAATCAGAGACTCTAAAAGAAACACTACTTTCAAAACGCGTTAGAAAAAAAATATTAGAAAAAAAATAAATCCCATACATTTTTTTACAATAATCAGAAACATCCGGTCTTCTATTGGGTAGACTATTATGATTATTGATAGCCATTAGATAGACTAGTCCATCAACCCGTGCGTCCCACGGGCTAGTCGCAAGGCACACACATATTATTATGTGTATATAAAAATATAGATAATTTTAATATAAAATTAAATAGTTATTTTAGATATTTTATCATAACAATTAAATATGGTTAATTTAGATATAACCTTGGAAGGTTATTTTATAATTGTGCATGTGTGTAATTATTTAAGAAAGGATCCTATCTAATCACTATTAATATTTTAATCTATCTAATTAATGGTCAGATGTTTTCAATTGTTATGGGAGTTATTTTAGGTTATCCATACAATTGATACTATTGCATTGTAGATGCCACTAAATTGATGGCCAGATATTTTTATTTTTTTGTGTGAGAATTTTTAAAATTTATTTATTTTTCTAGAACGCCTCGTAATTAACACATCTTTTAGAGCTTTGAATTAGTAATAGTAAAATTATCTATAAACCTGTGTTCTCATAAAATTCAGAGTCACATGAGACATTAGTGTCATAAATATGCTCTTGTAAGATTTATAGTTATACGGGACATTTATGTTATCAATTCATAGATAAATTTAGTAGCGATGGAAGTTGGAAATTCAAAACTTATACATATTTTATCTATTTTTTCTTTAGATAATTGTTATAGTGTTCTGAAATAACTATAGATCATGAATTTAATTTATCAAAAATAGATAGATATGATGATTTTTGACCTCCTCGAAGGTAATAGATGAAGTATATATTTCTCTATTTTGTTATGTAAAATAGCATGAATTTTAGTATATATTTCTCTATTTTGTGTAGACGCATGGATTGATTGACTAGTCGATTAAAAAATCTAAAGAGAGAGGATAGGTTGGGACTCGGCCGTCCCAAAATATTATTTTTTCTAACCTTTGAATACATTCATCACTTACTTCTGTGTGTAGTTTGTATATATTTTTGTCTCAGGATGGGGAAGTTTGGATTGGGAACGAACACGGAATCAGAGGGATGGTGAAAACAAAATAATATGACTACAAACATGATGGCTGGGATCCGTGAAGCCAAAATGGGACTACCAATCCGTTGAACCGCTCCACACGGAGGAGGTGGGTGGGGAGCACGGGGCGGCGGGAGAGGCGGCGGCTGCTGATGGGTGGCAAGAATGGGACGAATGGAGAGAAGGTGGGGAGAGGCTGACATGTGGGCCGAGATAGCATTGGGCCAACACAGGCCAGTGTGGCTTGCCACATAGGTCCAACAGCTTGAGATTGTATCCATTAGAACTTGGATGACACACAAGGCAACTTTAGGGATCCGGAGTTGAGGTTTTCGAAGTTTGAAGACCTAATTGACACCTCGAGCCAATGTTAGGAACCGCTAGTGCATTTCACTTTGAAATATATTGTTCCCTTTTCTCTATTATTTGTATTGTATGTTCTTGTGCCCATTAGATGCATAGCCACAAACGTGATAACACTTTGTTTATATTTTTGTTAAAAAAAAATCGTGTATACTTGTGGAGGCTCTTAAAAAATTGTTGCCTGAAATTTGCGGAAAAAAAAGTCTGAGAACAAAATGCAAATCCCTAGAGCCTTAGCTTTGCAAAATTTTCCTGTGGGGTTAGTATTATAATATGTTTGATAAACTAAAATTGTCAAACAAAATTTAACAAGTGCCCAAGTTGTAGACATGAATGAACCAAGCAGCCTTTTTAGTTTTTATGGGCTGGACACGGCAACAAATATTTGTGCTGGGCGCGAGTGCAAATGGGCTAACAGCAACAGTTTGCTCCCAGCCCAATTAAGCATACGCCCCCATTGTATACAGCGCCGTCATCATTCCTCAACCTAGGGCAAACTACGCAGACACGCGTGCAGTGCAGCCGCCACCGTTGAGCTCCATCGACGACCAAGCCTCACCTTCTCTGCGACCTCCGATGACGAAGCTGCTGAGGAAGTTTGGTGGCCAGGTTTGGCCCAACGGGTTGACGAGCTCATCGTTCAACCGAGGGCGTCTTCTGCTCCTCCGATGCCTTGGATCGTCTCCGCCGTTCCTCCGGAGCCGCCACATGAACACCGCAACCCAACCGAGCCAAGAACCCTCTGCTGCGCCGCCTGCACCGGCGCCGGCGCCGGCGGCCAAGCCGCGCTGGGTGTTGCTGAGACGTGACATCAACGGCAGCTTCACGGACTCCTCCGTCGCCGACGGCAAGACCGCGGTGGCGTCCAGCTGCTCCACGGGGCGGCCCTTCCGCGTCGCCATGGACCCCGTGGCGCCGCCGTCGAGCTCCTTCATGTACCACGACTGGACCGGCGTCAGCGACGAGGAAAACGCCGCCGGGCGGCAGTCCAGAGCCAGCGTCATCGCGGCTCCCCAGGGACGTCGTCGGGGAATTCGGTTCTACGTTTGACCACTTCATCTACACGGCGGCGGCAGGCGGCGGCGGCCGTCCGCCGTCTCTGTCGCTACATCCCCACCATGTTGCACAAGTTCCGGCGGGACCACGGGTGGAGTGGCTACAATACAACGTCACCATCGGCGCGTGCATTCAACGCGGAGGACACCGGGATATTGCGCTGCGGCGGCGGCGACGGCGACGACGGCGAGCTCCTAGTGGCCCAACTCGATGTCACGCACCATGGGCCACCACACGACCACACGGCCGAGCTCTGCGTGCTGCGCCCCGGCCGCGGGTGGAGCTCAAGCGGGCGGTGCCCATCGTCGACGCCCCTGCCGCCGTCGTCCACAAAGAGCTGGTGGGATGGAATTCCTGTGCCGGGCGCGCGGTGGTCGCCGTCGGCGGCCGCTTCCTATGCTGGGTCAACTACAGCTGCAGCACCGTCCTCGTGTGCGACATGGCGGCGGAGGAGGAGGACAGCCCCAAGCTCCGGTACCTGAAGCTTCCCGTGGAGCCCTGCAAGGACGATGAGCCCAAGCCCTTCTCCGACGACGAGGAGGAGGTCCCCGAGCTTCGCCGGAACATGGTCGGCTGCAGCGGCGAAGGCGCCGACGCCGTGCGGCTCGTTAGCATCGACCCCCGCTGCTGCTGCGGCGGCCATGGGACGAGCACGTGCGCGCGCTCGCGCTTCGCGTTCAAGGTGACGGCGTGGACCATGAACCTTGGGACGACGTCGCCGTGGGCCAAGGCCGGCGAGCTCGACTCCGACGAGATCTGGGCGCTCCCGGGCTACGAGGGCCTCCCGCGGACGCTGCTGGAGAGGCCCGTCGTCAGCTCCGACAACCCCGACGTCGTCTGCTTCCAAGTACGCGGCGAAGTCCGGCCCGGCGTGCTGGGATGGAAGGCTTCGAAGGTGGAGGTGGACATGAGAAAGAGGGTGCTGCTCTCCGCCGTCCCCTGCGACGTTGATACGTACCCATACTATGACCGTATCGTAGCCGTGAACCTTCACGGCTAACAACCAGCAGGTAGGCAGTTACTGGTATGCTGCTACGTTAATCACCTATATTCACACTCACACTAGCTAGAACATTGGAATCCTGTTGGTGGCAAAGTCTTGTCCATCAATAAAAGAATAAACTCTAGTTTTTTTCCATCTTAGTTAGATATGTTGTCACGGGCAGGAATATTGGAGGAAGGAACTCGACGTAGATTGTATTCAAAGGAGGTAACTGGTCGCGGTCCGGACCTCGTCGGCGCGGTGGAGCTATGGCTGAAGCTCGACAGCGCGCCGGCGAGGCAGGACGCGTTACAGACTGGAGTCTTGGCTAATACTCTCTCCGTCTCAGAAAACAAGTCGTTCTGAGTTTGTTCTAAGTCAAATTTTATAAAATTTGACCAAATTTATAAAAAAATATATCGTCGTTTACAGAACCAAATTGATACCTAGTAAAAATATATGTGAGAAGGAATCTAACAATACTCATTTGGTGCTATAAACATTTACACTTTTTCATATAAATTTGGTCAAACTTTAAAAAATTTGATTTAGGACAAACCCAGAATGACTTGTTTTCTGGGACAGAAAGAGTAGCTAACCTATCTCTTAACCGATCGGCTGCTTATATACTGCAGACCAACCAACAGACTCCAACTAAAAGGACTCCTTTATTTCCTAATCCGAATAACAAACTCTATCTCCTAACAAACTCTATCTTCTACTCTTCCTCATGCGTCGCTGACTGCTTGTTGTGCCTCCGCCGGCGGTGGTATTAGAGTCCCCACATGACATATGTACTCCACCCGTCTATAAAAGAATGCAAAGTCTGGCGTTGTTTTAAGTCAACTAATAATGACCAAGTTTATTAATATATTATTGCTACATTATTATATTCGTGCAATTTTTTGTTATCTTAGTCAAGAAACTTTGTATTGCTTGATTAGAACATTTCATTCTTTACAATAGAATATTGTGACAGAATATTTTGATTTCACTCTTTCATGAAGAGGAACGTTTTTCTTGCGAAGTAGGAATATTGCATTTAAATCTAGAATACGTTTCTATAGAAACATAATATTTTATTGTGAACCATATTTTGTCAGTGAATGTGGAATATTTTCCAGTACATATATTTAGATCATTCTATATATTTTCCAGTACATATAAACATCGTTCTATATATAGTAAGATCTTACTTATAATTGTTTAAAAAATAGTTTAAAATATATTCATTTATGATTTTATTTTTTGGATTTTGTTACCATGAATAAGGATTTAGGTTTGGACTTCTAGTTTTCTGGATTTGACCCTATTCTTTTTAGTTTGTATTTTTGGTGGAGTTCATGTAATAGTACCCTTTACACGGGCGGAGGATTAGCGTGTCAATCTAGCGCTTGGCCTATCGTTCTCACTACAGCATGGCACAGTATACAAGGCATTTAAAAACGCCTTCAAATATGCACAGGACACCTCCACAGCTTTTACAAAGCATTTTTCAAAACGCCACCTATAGTCTGGACGCAAAAAGTATTTAAAGGCATCTTTAAAAAACGCCTTCTAATGTCACCTTAAAGGCGTTTTCAGACTGCCTACACTATTCTAAAGAGGCGTTATGCAATAAGCCCTCAAATATGTATGGAGGCATTATTATAAACGCCTTCAAAACTATGTCATCCAATTTGTTCTATAATATCAAATCAACTAAGAGTAGATGCATCCAACACAATCTTTCAATGTTACATAGTTAACAATCCAAAACATTAGTCTAGAATGTTAATCCACCTAAAGCTTGCAGCCACAAGCCAAGGTTTAAAAAGTACAGCCACACAGCCTTTCCACAACATGTAGTTCAGTTCAATATTTGTAACCAAACAGGAAAAATATAATCATGCACTGCCAATAGGCTAATATTGATATAAACCTATGTTTTTAATCCTATGTCCAAAGTTATACCATGGCAAATATTGGTTTGAATAGTATTCTGGAACTTGACATTCACATCTTCTTTGTCCCCTTCTTTTCAGCAACACTTTGTGAAGCACCCTGAGCATTACTCAAACTAACAGGATCATCTTTTGATGTTGACCTTTTCACCCTTACAATATCTCTTCTGTTCAGTGAGACTTGGCTCTTGGTGCCGCTACATACCTGCATTGGAAAGCTTTAGAATTTACACCAATCTTGCGTAACCTTTTACTTAGCATAGAGTGATACCTTAGACTGCAATGGAGTCCCGTCTGAACAAATGATCTACAATTTTATCAGAACAATGTAAACTTCAGTATCATTAATAGGAACTAAACAAAGAAACTAGTTATGCATAGAACATACATTCTGCCGAGGCCATAGTATACAACGGGCTGTAGCACTTCCTAACTTTTGTATCTTCCCATGTGCACGAGGTAACATTGTTGTTTGGTTAAAAACAATGCTGACAAGTACCTCAACACAATCTGCCAATGGATGACCATCACAAGCTTTAGCTTTGCCATCAGTTTTCTGAATGGTCCCCAATGCTACCATCTTCTTACTGTTTGGTGATGCCAAACCAACCTCCATCCCACACTTTATACCTTCCTTCTCATCCTGCAAATAGTTTGGAATCATAAGTCCCTTCATCCATCTACTATCCAACAAGAAGAGATTAATTTAAGAAAAGCAACTCAGTTACCATATGAAGTGGTGTTTGGAATTTTCTTGATTTCTTTACTTGCTCAGGAAGTGTTAGTGAAGGTGTTCTTTCATTTGGGTTTTGTTGCACAGAAGTTTGTGATATCCGGCTCTTCTTTTTTTTCATACTTGGTAGGACAACATTGCTTGATTCCTAAGGATTGAAGAGAAAACTAATTACCAACAACATCTATTTAATAAATACACTCAAACAGACATATGGATTACCTGAAGTTTTGTTCCAGGTCTCTTATTTGATCGTGAGATTGAACCTCCTTGGTTGTCATCATTCATATGTTGTATAGGTGGATCAACTTTCGGACTGCTTTCAACAGAAGGACACCTTTGTGAAGTTGAAATTTGGCTTTTCAGCTCATCATATTGTTGCTCCAACTTGGTTTGATTTGACATTAGAGTTTGCACCATAGTCCAAAGCTTCTTATTTTCTTCTCTCACTTCCTGCACCTCAACTAAAGCTTCAGATATGCGCCTAGAGCCCACACCACCTGCTAACAGCCCTAGGCCACACCTTCTTCCATACCTCTCCTTAGGGAACAATGTTGAGAAAAAATCATTATCATGGGTCTCCTCGGAAACCAAAGAAGGATCTTCTTGAAATTTTTTGATGATTTCATCCTGAACAAGTTATATGATTTCATCAGAAGTGAAGTGCAAACAAATATAAATGTATATTGAACTAATAAGGATCCATGCATAAGAAAAGGACATACAATTTTGTTACCACTGTAATCATCAATTGGAAGTCCATTCTTTCTTATATGTGTAGCTATGTATAGCTCAGCACGCCCTATTTGTCTACCTTCCTTTAGCTCCTGTAAGGGAACTACATTCAGTGAAGCACACATTTGTGGATAATGTTAAAAAGTATATGATAAGAATGGTCATGTAATTAGGAAATTACCAACTGGTCTAAAACAACGGCATTACTTCTTGACCCAGTGGTGTGCTTTCCATTGAGTTGTAGTGCTCTAATGGCTTTATTCGTCTCAGATTTTACCTAAGCACATTAATGTGAGCAAAGTAAGTAATATTATTGAGCAAACATGCAACAACCAATTGTGAAAATAATGTAGCTAACACAACATTGAGTACCTACTTGTCCCTCATCTGACTTCCAATGATTCACCAGCCATGCCCATTGAAGTTCTGGGATTCTATTAGCACATCCATTACTGATATTTTGTCTCCTAGATAAATCTGCATTGAAGTACTTCCTCTTCAAAATGACCTTAAAGTCCTTTCACTTTTTGCTTGCAGACTTCAAGACCCAAGGCTTGTAAGACTCATCAATGTTAAAAAATGCCTGCATGCCATGCAATTACATTGTCAATATAGACCTTTAAAATCACAAAGTTATTTACTGAATGTTGTGCACATGTACCTGAACAGTTGTCCACAACTTCTCTTTAAGGGATTTATCTACCTTGCTCCAATTTTTGCTTGCTAAAGAGATTTCCTTCCCTCTGACAAGGTATCCAATAAAACTAGTTAATTTGCAGGTCTTCAGTCCACATGGCTGACCATATCTATTAAACTTCAAGTGGATCTTATTGTCAGGATCATGCTCTTTCCACATTCTCTTCATCTGAGTTGGGCCTCTACCTTTCCTTACATTTTCTTTAAGGAAATATAGAAAAACAAAACATTATTCATCTTCATTTCATATGAAAAAATGAACTCAATTCTAAATGCTTGAAGACTCACTATGCATGTTCATCTGTTGTAAATCAGTGTAATTTTCCCAAGTATCTTCAAGTTCTGCATCTTCATCTTCATATCCAGACCCCTCTGTACTTTCCTTTTCATCCTCAGTATGTTCATATTCGTAATCTTCATCTTCATCACTGCTACTCATTTCATCTTCTAGTTGATTGGTCTGATGTTGATAATCTCTTAGTTCAGCCATGGAGGAGTTTGAAAAGGCAACATTAGACTGTCCTATGTTGACCTAGCGTAAAGAATAACATTCATTAAAAACTTGCTTGCTGATTTCCTACATTTTTACAACATAGGAGCAATGAATTACCTTTTGTATTTTTGATGGTGGGTAGTTCACTTCTTGGAGTCTATCATTATGTTTCATGAGCCTTCTCTTGTCATTAGTTTCAGAGTTACCTCCGCTGTTTCTTGCTCTTTTTCTGTCCATCTTTACTGAAATATTGTTAAAACATCACATGTTATTAAACGATAACAAAATAACAGAACAAGTCAGGATAATAAAACGGCTTGCTGAGCATGAATTAATTCACCAATAATACCATAGAAATCTGATAAAACTCATTAGGAAAAAGGAATATAGCTCTTTTACCTTAGCAAATCAACTGTGACTCCATTAATATCATTTCTAGTCCAGATTTCATCCTCATCATGAATATTAGGTTCACTACTCAGGTTTTCAGTTGGTAAATTCTGAGATTCAATGGGATAATATTCATTTCTCTCATCCTCATCCTCATCAATCCTAGCATCCATATCAAAATAATCCCTTGGTGTCGCATCAACCACAGTATGCCAGTCCTCATCAACAAGGTCTTGTACATAATAAACTTGTGTAGCTTGTGTTGCTAAGATAAATGGCTCATCAAAAACATCAGTGCCACTATTAAGTAGATGGTTGAAATTCACTAGTGTTATCCCAAATTTGTCCTTTCGAACTCCTCTACCATGATGTACACTATCAACCCAATCACACTTGAATAAAACTACATGTCCCATATTTGAGTAATTTAACTCAATTATTTCTATGATGAGACCATAATAAGCAACATCTCCTATAGATGGATTGTTATCTTTTGAACTTGAGAAACTAGATGTTTTGGCAATAAGTGCTACTGCATCACATTGTGTGGCTTTTCCTTCAGCATAGCTCCTTGTGTGGAAAGTGTACCCATTTACCAGATAGCTGTTATATTTTTTTACCATCATATAAGGCTTCTGTGCTAGTATTTTCACTTCATCAGGGACCTCATTTCCCTTGTCAATTAACCATTGAACCTAAAAATGCAATGATAACAATGTGATAATGTATCCTAATTTAATACAATATGTACAAAGCAGATTATAGGCACTTACATGGTCTGAAAACCAAGTGTGGAAGGTGTTGTGATGGGCACGTTCAATATCACGTTTATTTTTAATCTTATTTGCAGATAGGAAACTGAGATGTTTACTACATGAAAACATAAGGTCCAATAAGCTCCTATAAAAATGCAAATATCAAGGAGGGCATATAAGGATTGGTTACTGACATACTTGACATACGGAGCAATGGTAGGATAATTCATCAACACATATCGCTGAGATTGGATCCATGATATGTAAGACAATTCACAAGCAGAAGCACTAGACAAAGGAAGACCAACTATTCTTAAGTATGGTAGATGGCTTGCTGAGGTAGAAGAATCATTGTTGGTACTATGCAAATACCGAGTTTGCAATCCATATACTTTATTTTGATTCCTGTTAGTAAAAGTAGTGATTCCCTACTACAGTTTATTTCACTTTTCTCAAAATACACAGTTCTTCTTAATACAATAGCACTTTCCTACAAACGGAACATAAAGACCACACCACATTCGAAGTTCCTTTGGCAACTAAGCTAGAACTATCATTTTTCTAATAAGAAGATTGATCTTTGTTCTCCCTTGTGAGTGTAGAGTCGCTAGTCAGAGCCAAGGTAGTTAAGTAATAATGTTTGGTATAGCAGCCTTTCCGAGCGAGTCTCAGGGATCTCCTGTAAACCCCCATGATGTGGTAAAGGGAGGATATTAGGGGAAGCAGTGAGTGGGGATTCCCCTGCAGAGAGCCGGATGAGGGGAGACCCTCACGTCCGGTTCGGAGGGCGGGGATATCCCGACCCTACTATCATTATGCCTTTGCAATGTTACTTGGTTCAACTCCATTTGTGACCTTTTCTCCATACTGGACAGAACAACAGGTATGATTTTAGAATAAACAAAAGCATTGGAAAGGGGGATTAGAGTAGAGGGGGATTTACTTCCCCCTCCCCTTTTAAATCCCCTCCCCCTTTCCAACTGTGAAGGACTAAGGAGTGGAATGGTTGAGCCTACTATTATTAATATTTTACTGTTGAGATAGGCTCAACACACTATAGCATAGGCAAGGGACACACCGTCCACGCCACCTACTTGAAGAGCAGAAAAGAGTATAGTTAGTGTAAGGAAAGTATTATAGGAAAGACCCTATAAGTTCAGACAATATGCTACATTCTATGATATCCTATTCAATCCCAGGTTAGCATGCGATGCTCGTCGTGCTAATAAATCCTCTCTTCTTAAAGCCCAAGTAGGACAAAGAAATGCAAGTAAATACCCTCGATTCATTCCTTTTATGCGAGTGGGAAAGCTAGCTAGAAATCAATGACAAGGAGTAGAGCCTAGAGCAAAAGGGCCTGGCGTCAGGTTAGTTAAAGCAAGAAAGTCAATGCTGGTGCTCGCTTATTCAATCCTTTTTTCTCTCCTCCTTTGTGCTAATCACTAGTGCGAAGAACTAGGTCAAAAGGAAAGTCAGCCCTTAATACGGAGTTTTCTACTTGTTCTGACTTGTGTTAGTGAAGCCAGATAGTTCAACTTGCGTGTCCAAAGTCAATCTATGAGCAAAATGTCATACTCTCATATAATTGGCAGCCTTCAGCTATTGATCCCTCAGGATGGCTACGAGTTCGAACCATGGATTTGTACTTGCATAGTAGTCTCTCTATAGGGTACATGTTTCTGTAATGCACTGGTCCAGCAAGCCTTATTTCTGTTGCAAGATGGACAGTCAAATGAACCATGATGTCAAAGAAAGAAGGAGGGAAAATCTTCTCTAGTTGGCACATGATCTCCGGGATCTCAGCTTCCAATCTTTCAATCTCACTCACACAAATGACCTTTGAGTATAGTTTCTTGAAGTAATGGCTAAGACGGACCAAAGGCATAGAGACACTTGATGGTAAAATTCTACTTACAGCTAAGGGCAGCAAATCACACATTATAATATGACAATCATGAGTCTTCAACCCAACTAGTCTCTTCTCTTCCACCAACACCTTATTATGCAAGTTGGATGCATATCCAGTAGGGAACTTTGTCTCTTTCAAAAGCTGACAAAACATCCTTTTCTCTTGAGGACTTAGAGAGTAAAGTGCAGGAGGTAGGTATGATTTACTCCCTTCTGTGTGTGGATGAAGATCTGGTCGTATGCCCATTTTTTGTAGGTCAAGGCGGGCATTCAAATTATCCTTTGATCTCTTATCAACATCAAGAAAGGTATTGAATATATTACCATAGACATTTTTCTCTATGTGCATAACATCAAGATTGTTGCGCACAAGAAGTGTCTCCCAGTATGGCAATTGAAATAAGCAAGACCTCTTTTTGAATACTTTTGACACATTGCTGATGTGCGCTTCCTCATCCTCTTCATTCATCTTCCTCTTTTTCTTGCCCTTCTTGTCATCATCACTCTTCTGTAATTTCCCAAAGGTAGTCACTATGTCTTTAGTCATTTGGGATATCTCCTTCCCTGAAAGCTGAATAGGACTCTCACGTAATTCTTGAGTACCATCAAATAACCTAGCTTGAAATCTGAACTTGTGATCAGGATCTAAGAATCTACGATGGCACATATAGCAAGTCTTATGTCCATGCTGCAACCGAAGTGAACTTGTGTCCATGAGACAATGAGAGCATGCTGCTATACTTTCATCAGATAATATTCCCCGTCCAAGCCAATCACTTATTGTCCATAGTACAGGGTGCTCCGTTCAGAATGTGGACTCCATAGCACAAACAAAATCAAATGGAATGCTTAATAGAACAGATTGGAGGACACAGATTCAAATCAATGAGTCATCTCAACTTAGGATCTAGCGTACAGGGTGGCAAGGAGGATTTACCTCAGAGTACACGTTGCGGTAAGTAGTCCCTTGATGGAGGCTACGCGGCGCTGGCGATCAACCGTGGAGGTGCGGCGGCAATGATTGATGATGAACGTGGCAGAGGAGCACCACACTGGCAATCTCGCAAACCCTAGCAGACACACTCAGAATTGGGACAGATTTGATTAGAGTCGGGAACAACTAGGGTGGGGAAGGATCAGGTTAGTGGTGGCGCAGACGGACCTCTCCTTCCTCGTGTGCTCTTCCGGATCTGATTCACGAGGGAGGCGAGCCGCCGAGCCTTCGTGGAAGGCTCACGCGGACGATCCGAGGCGAGGAGGCGAGGACGGAAATAGGCAGGCAGGAGCGATCGTTTTTCCTTTTTTTTTCTTTGGATGCGGGGTGGTGGAGAGTGGGCCAGTGTTGATTCGTGTGGCACATGGGCCAGGGCTGGTTGGCCTGGTACGCATTTGAGTAGGCGTTTTCACCTAAAATGCCTCCAAATAGCACATATATTTAGGCGTTTTTTAGTTTCACCTCAAAAAAAGGTTTTTTTTGTGGCATTTTAAAAAATACGCCTTTTATGCAACATGTAATTGAGGCATTTTAAGAAATCGCCATTAAGAAAACGCCTTCCATACACGTCTGTGCTGTAGTGTCTGTGTGCCCTGGTCGATGTGTGTCGCTACCCTACAATGTGCAGCTGTGCTGGTGTGGGAGTGTCGTGTCTTTCCTACGCGATGAATTGTCCTTATGCTGAAACCAATAGCACCCCTATCCTCCATCATTATTTCAACTAATCATCTCTCTGTCTACAGTGTAAAACAGTGATGTAACAGTGCAACATTTAATTTTTAGACATCAAAATGGGGTCATCGTTAGATTCAGCCTTACCGCACCTACCAGGATGCCCATCCCTATCCTTTCCCCATTCCCTTCCCCCTGCCGTCCCTCTCTGGGCTCCTCTGCCACCGTCTCAGACTTGCCGCTCTCACAACTTGTTTTGACTTATTTTGGGATTTATTATTGTTGGACGGAAAGCCTTTTCTCCGGTAGTGATAATAATTGTGAACTAATGTTTTTTGATGAATAATCAATTCTGACCAGTAAACGATTATTTGCCTATAGAACACAAATAAGCATTGGACACATGCTAATTTTGTAGTCGTCAGCCAGGGTTATACTCACAAATTCGACATGGGAAAACATAGAAGTATTTAATTTTGTGCATAGAGAGAGACGAGAGAAATGGAAAGGAATTACAGCTGCTAAACTACGGAGAATCTTAATTAAGCTATTGAACTGAGCCATTCATTAGTCACTGGGCAAGTAGTACTGTTTTTTTCATGGTTTGGTGGATAGTAATCGCGAATCAATGTTGTTTATGAATAATCAATTCTGGCCATGAAGCTACTATTGGCTTATAGAACACGGATAAGCATTGGGCAGTGGGCACGTATACCAGGCCCTTTCAGAGATTTATTAGCAGTAGTAATTACCATTAAAAAACAATCGATGCCAAATATATATGTGCATTCACCTGCAGGGATTAATTATATACCCGGCCAAGCTAGCTTATATATACTACCAAAAACCAGCCGGTACGGTCGAGATCGATTATTACCTCCATTACCAAAGAACCCAAGCACAAGCAGATCAAGCACACAGCGCCGTCGTCACCTATGGCTGCGTCATCGTCGTCTTCCCCCGCCGCCGTCTTCCTCGTCGTCGTTGCGTTCATCATCGTTGCTACCCTTTCATCCTACGGTATGTATGTACTCTGTCCTATATGAATTGCTGTGCTACGTACTCCATGAATACGATGGTGCATCATATACTACGTACTATGCAGCCATCAGAGCTAGAGCTAGAGCTAGAGCTAGAGCTATAGCCATCCCCATCTCCATACCCATCATAAGTATAAACCTCATCCCATACCAATCCTCATTCGGGTATCGGGTCTTCATTGGAGCTCCATCTCCAATAAAAAAAATATGTGAGTATATAAAAAAATTATCAGAAAATATATAAGTGTTGTACATTATCACTGAATTTAAGATGTAAATAGCATAGGTGGATGATTAGGTGAATAGTGCGAAAGGGTTAGATAAAATAGACAAAGAATTTTAGGGTTTATTTGTTGGGTCTCGGTTAGACTTTAACTTGTTTGATAGGCTGCATATTAGACTTAAACATGTTGCATATTCAAATTTAACTAGTGTATATTTTCCATGGGTAATCGAGTTCGGATGTTGCCTCCCCAAGCCCATACCCGCGTACCCAATGGAGAAAAAAATCCTCCCATATCTATACCCATGGAAAACAAATTCTCCCCGTACTCTAACCCTAATAGGAAAATACCCAATAGGTAACCGGGTATTGGGTCCCCATTGACACCTCTACTCTGATCCATGATTGTTGTATATCCATTTCTTATATATACTTATATATGATCTGATATGGTATATATACAGGGGCGGCGGAATACGTCTGCATGGGCCCGTGCGGGAACTTTCTGCCGGACTGCTTGACCTGGTGCAGGTACAATGTGCATTTCGGCAAGGGCGGCGATTGCGATGGCTTTCCAGGCAGATGCTGCTGCCGTAGGTAGCTTTGCTATAGTATAGAAATGTACTGTAGTTAGTACTTTAGTACTAGTATAAGGGAATAATAAATGAATGGTAAAGCATCTATTCTCGGGTGTATGTAAAAATCGATTGGCAACGGGCCGGGTCGATTGATTAATATATGTATGTCATTAATTTGCAGAATAAAAGTGAATGGGAGTGGTGTGGAATTTACAACGCAAAATCTCCAATATAATACTCTATTTTTTTCAGAGGCTACGTGAGAGGAAAGGCAAACATCCCCACCATATATACACACATGATCGATTTGCCGTGTTTGCGCACTTTGAGGGCATGGACATGGCTGGCCATCTTCCTGTACGCCTCGTTGGGAGGAAAACTAACGGCCTGCCCGGTGTGCCCACCACATTCAACACTTCATGTGTGTGTCATTGTTACATGGACTCCAAAAATGCGAACTAAAAAAAATATAGGGTCAAATTCAACAAACAATAAGTCTAAACCTAAATCTGACCACACCATCTCTTATTCATGGTAACAAAATCCTCAAAACATTTCAGCTTACTAATAAAATATTATAGGTTCACAGGGAAATATTAAGTTTTTTATAGAAAAATATTCAACATTTATAAAATACAATATTCTACCTTCACAAAAACATATTCCTCTTCACGAGTGAAGTGAAAATATTCTATCTTGATAAGAATATTATTCTATACTAAATAACGAAATGTTCTAATCAAGCATTACAAAGTTTCTCGACTTAGATAGCAAAACGTAATGGCTCCACTTTGGCACCAACAGGATTCCAATGTTCTAGGTAGGGTGAAATTTTAATCCCTGCTTGGAGCCTTCGTAAAATGTTGTGATGCCACAACTAGTGCTACCATGGCCATGGGGGCCGCGAGCCGACTGCGTGGGAAACATGCCCTCGCTCACATTCCATGTGGGAACCGCAAAGTCAGGGCAACAAACAAGGATTCATATATAAATTATTGAGGCCAAATGATTCAATTTCTAGTGGCCCACTGGTCATCGAGCAATCTCATGCAAACTCCTATGGCGTGGGAAAATGTAAACCCGAACCCGACCGAGTGGACGCTCTGATCCGATGGCAGTACCTGCCCGTGGCCCCCCACCCCACACACATCACTCATATGTGATTGAAGTTGTTAGAATTGGTGAATTTTATGCTGTTGTCAATATACAAAGACTATTTTACGTAGACTACAAGTAATCACATCTTCCAAACTAGCAAAGCCTTTTTCTTGGATGACGCTAACACGCAATGGGTCACGTGCACCCCAGCAGACCACACCGCCCTCCTCATTTCTACCGACCGCACCACCTCGTTGCCCCCGCTGCCGGCAACCTGCAGCTCTTGCCGCCTCTGTCCCTGCTCGGCTCCACCGCCCACTGGCCATCCCCCGCCGTCTGGCTAGCCACCACCGACCTCCCCTGGCGATCTAGACCCGCATATATACACCGGTATAGGAGACCTTATCCTACAAGGAATCATACAAAAAGAGGCTCTTTTCCTACAGAGACTCATACAAAGACAGATCTTATCCTACAGGAACTCATACAAAGAGGCATATACCTTTAATAGTATGGACCAAATTATGTCGGACAAATCCTAACATATACCTTTAATAGTATGGACCAAATTATGTCGGACAAATCCTAAGTGCAAATTGATACAGCCCTCCCAATCCTTGAATGTTTAAGATTTTCAGAGGAATCAGAATGTATGGTATAAGCCCCCATCGACATTAAATGTTGACATGCATGAAAAATTTGAAGAAACCCTAGTCAAAAGGAACAGGGTGCCTTAATAATATATGAGGGTCTAGTTGCCTGGTCAGCGGGCGGGGGTTGAGAGGGAGCCGCCTCTCATGGGTCATAGACTCATATGGTAGCGCTCTATGAACACGCAGCATGCTATTAAAGGAAAATCATGCATCAAACAAAGAATTTGTCCAGTGAGTACAAAGACTTGTCAGTTGGAACTTTGGTGTGTACATCGGACGGTCATAGAGATGCATGGGGATTAGGTCACTATGAACATTTTGACTACAAAAATACTACCAATAGAAAATTCACCATTAACGTTTAAGATCAAACAAATTGATAGCATAGCACACTGGTGCACGTCATATTTTTTGAACGACAACATTCATACACAGACACTCCACTCCTACCACACACATTAGTAGTGTGGGCACATACACAATTTATTACTAATACACTGCTTGCTTTGGAATGAAATACAGGTGGAACGAACTCAGAACACGTCACACATCCCATATCAATAGACCATACATGGATCCGTCGACTTCTGTATTCTGTACAGATCATGTATGCCGCATGAATGCATGATCCACCTATATCAAAACACATCGTCCTGTATTGTCCATGAGTACTCATGGAAACAAAGATAACTCGCTTAGATCTTCATAGTGTCGAGAACTCTAGTTCCTCGAGCAAAATGTTCATAGAACCCAGCCATGTAGTTCCTGATCTTCACTTTTTTGTACCGTGCCGGTTGGTTATCATGCAAAAGATCAGCTGCTGGCTCGATTTCTTTCTCAGCATCTAGGCCATAAAACATGGCTAAAGAGGTTCTCTCTTTCTCACAATTTGCCACAACCCTATGCACTGGGCTTTTAAAGATGCCATTGCTCATTATCTGTTAAAGAAAAAAGAATTGTCAGCTTGGAGCATTAGGAGGAAATAGTAGATGGTATAACCATTATTATTATTACTAACGTGTAAATTACATCATCACGCGTGTAACGTCAATTGAACGGGTGAAAACAGAGCTAAAACAGCAGAGATATACGCATTTAAAGATCTAAGGGTCTATTCGCAGAGGGGCAAAATCGTAATTTCTCCTCCGCTTGACAGCACCTAACGTTACAACGGATAGAGAATGGTAGATGTGGAATAATAAAAGTTCAAGTGCAGATAAGGGTCTCAAAATTTTTCAGTAGCATAAAGGTGGGTTTGAAGGTTTTTTTCATGGCGAATAAGGAAATTTCTCATACACTATTGTAAGGAAGAGTGGCATGGATTTTAGATACCTCCATAAAGTCTCCGATGTTGATTAGCAAGGAGCGTGGATTGGTGGGAACGTTGTACCAGATGCCATCCTTAAGAACTTGCAGTGCACTGACATGGTTATCGACGAGAAGAGTCGCGAGGACACCATCGTCAGAGTGAGCCTTGAAGCCAAGCACAAGATCGGGTCTTGGACAGGGGACGTAGTGGTTGATTCGGACGGTCGTGGGGGCCCTGTCGCCGAATTGATGAAGGAAGTAACCTTCATCGAGATCCAAGAGCCTGGCCATCGCAGCAAGGATTATGTGCTTTATCCTTTTGCTTTTTGAGGTGTACTCCTCTAGAGCAAACCTGCAAGAAAAAAAATGATATTACCTTGTTATACTGCTGCCATACATATTATATACAGTATATTTAAATTGGAAAAGGAGTGTATCCTTTTTAAAATTAAAGGAAAGAAACATATGTATTTCAGGACAGCAGGAAGGCACGGAACAGTGACCTGAAAGATTCAGGACGTTTAGGCCAAATGGCGAGATTTC
Source organism: Paspalum notatum (assembly GCA_022530915.1). Classification (NCBI taxonomy): domain Eukaryota; kingdom Viridiplantae; phylum Streptophyta; class Magnoliopsida; order Poales; family Poaceae; genus Paspalum; species Paspalum notatum. The sequence continues at coordinate 67,524,097 of CM039683.1, read as the reverse complement.
TCTTGTCCTCTGGTCCGACTATAAGATGCACTCGATCCGACCAGTCTAGGGTCTGATCTTGGGTCTTGATCTGGTCATTGCCATACCCTTCGACCTGGAAATGTTTGCCGTCTATCAGGTTGCTGTATTTCTGTTTCTCCTCTGGTGGCTGCTCAAAAAACTGGCTAGATGCATTCATCACAGCATCCATCAGTGAGGCTTCTATTCCATGGTTGATAACCTATAGACACAATCACACAAACACACAGTGAGGTTACAGCAGAGCAAGTATAGTATTATTCAGTGATAGGGGTGTATTTTATGAAGCCGATATTCAGTGATAGGGGTGTATTTTATGAAGCCGATCGAAGGTGCATGTGTGTGTATACCAGGAAGAGACCCCAGTCCTGCAGCGCCGTCTGGAGCTTGGCGGCCTCTAGGGCATCAGACGGAAGCCGACTGAGATCGATCACAGGAATGGGCTCCGGCAGCTGGTTCGCCACGACCGGCGAGACACCACCACCACCGTGGTGTTGCTGCCCCCACCGCACGTAGCGGGTTGGCGGCAGCTCCTGCTTGACGCCGGCTGCAGCAGCCAGCTCTTGCACTAGATTCGGCATTGGCATCGTCTCCTCCTCCCGCTCAGGCTCAGGCTCAGCCGTTGGTGTCGTTGGAACTCTTTCCATCGCCTCGATGGATCAGCTGGCTTCACCAGAAGAGGAATAGCTATAGCCGTGAGTGAGACTGGATTTGCATTGCCATCTGGGGTATAAATCAGCACGGAAAATATTCAGCTGCTCACAGTCAATACATAGTCTTACTCTGCGGTGTATTGACATCGATATTTGAACTGCCGACAGGAGGGAGGGCAGCTCGATCACAGTCAATACATAGTCTTACTCTGCGTTGTATTGATAGCGATATTTTTTACTGACTGGAGTCTGGAGGGAAGGCTGCTCACAGTCAATACAATAATGCTACTCTGCATTATATTATATTATCTATATAGTAGACGGCTAAACGTGCCACACGGCACAGACACGTCGCTATTAAGAAGGTCACCACATGGCACGCTTGGCCAGTCATGCCGCACCTGCACCATGTGCCTTGCCGTCGGCCCAGGAACTGCACTATAGGGCTTAGTCGTCTAGCACGACACGACACTGGCTAACAATGTCCGTGCCAGCCCAAGCACTTGCCCTCAATGACCACATTTTCACACCATAACAGAGAGCACAATTCAAATATCGATTCCAAAACATTCAAAAGTATTTCAAATATGGATTACAACACATAAAGATCATCACAGAACATACGTGAAAAGTTACAAACCTATCTAAGTAAAAACTCACACCTCATGAGAAAACCCCATATATATGAAAAGAGTACAACACAACTCTTAAAATTTGAGTACATCACAACATTGTTCTAGTCTTTCAAGTGCAACAAAAACATATTACAGATCCGTCGTGAGATCAGGTGTTACCCTCAGCAGGCTAAGGACCTTCTCTTCTAGCAGCCTCTGCACCACGTGGATCAAGATAAAGCTCAGCAAAAGCATTTTCAAATTCCTTGTCCTCCACAATGTGGTGAGCTCTTGAATCTCATTCCTCCCGATCCTTGATTCAGTCAGCCTCTTCAATTTTTTGAATAAGACAAGTAAGATTTTTTGAATAAGACGAGTAAGTTAAACTTGATGTCAAAAAGTTAAACGACCTATAAATTGGGACGGAGAGAATAGTAGCCATGCGTGAGTGAGCCCTGATTTGCATTGCTAGCCGGGGCCTAATAATTACTCCCTCCATTCTTTTTTTATTTATCACACTTTAGCGGACGATAAATAGTCGAGAACGGAGACGGTAGGATGGAATGATGACCATGCGCATATTTTCTGCTCAAAGTCAAATAGTCAATACGATAGTCTTGTTATTCTCCATTTGATCGAGTATCAATATCAATATTTTAACTGCATGCCGACTAGAGGGGAGAAGGGAAAAATAAAAGGAAATGGAAGAACGATGGACTGCAATATTAATGCACACCGTCAGCGGCACGCCGACATGTTCCAACCAAAATTTAATAATTGTTCTAATAAATACGATACAGCGATTAATCAAATTTAGTGTAAAAATAAAAATAGACGGCTTATAAATTTTAAATTGAGACGGAGTGAATACCAGCTAGTGCACGTATATGTAGCTGGGAAACCAAGAAGGCCGGTGGTGCTTATGTGCACATGTTATAGATTTTTTTTAATAAAGGAACAAGTCCGGCTTCCGCACTTAAAGATAAGGCTTCAGGCCAAATTATTACAACTTACACCGAATGAAATCACAAATCAAAATCCAATCCAAAATACAAAACGCCAACCAAATGAGAAAAATAGCTCCATAGCTAAGGACTCTAAACTCTTGTATGCCTCCATAACCTCTTCTTTCTTATCATCGGTACGCCCTGAATAGAGCCTGCAAAACATATTTCGGTTTACACTTGTTAAACAAAATATCATTTTTAGTGAGCCACACAGCCCAGCAGAGAGCTGCCGCTCCAGCTAGAAGCATTCCCACTTTGTTCTGACCACCCTGCTTTGACCAACTACCAAGTAAATTCATAATATTACGAGGAGGCATCAAACCAATTGTACTACAGGCAACTTGCCACAGAAATTTGGCAAAATGACATTCAAGAAACAAGCGTTGGATTGATTCGGGTTGGTTGCAAAACTCACAATTTGTCCTACCATTCTAATTTCGTTTAATTAAGTTATCCTTTGTTAGAAGAACTCCCCTCTTTAAGAACTAGAGGAATATCTTAATCTTCAAAGGAATTCTCAAATGCCAAATTTCCTGTGATACTATAATGCCATCGTTAATGAGAGAATTATACATCGATTTAACAGAAAAGGAACCCAATTTATTTAAACCCCACACAAAGGTATCATTACCCTCCTCATTAACAGACATTATCTTAGCAATCAGATTGTGCCATTCATGTAATTTATTTCCCACTAACGCTCTTTTAAAAGAGATATTTAGTGGAGATGACATGAAGATATCATCTATTGTTGCGTGTTTTTTGCGAACAATGTTATAGATGGAAGAGCACGCAGCATGCAGCGCGCGGCCATTACGCATCGGAACGGCCATGGTAGTGGCCAGGTGTCCTCCGACTCCCATCTGGTACGTAGACTCTGCACGTAGACATGCACCAAGCTAAACACATGGCGGTCAGCAACTCAAAATATGGTACAGTACAATGTCTTTTTTTTAAATGATGAGTACAATGTCTTAATAATCGATCAAACTAAAAAGCCTACATCTCATTGAGGTCATCCATGACATCAGGATTTCACTATTCAGTATTGTTCGTTCTCCACGTGATCACCCTGCTCCTGGTCCTATTCACACAGTTTCACTGCAAACTACAATTTTGCACCAAAATCTTGCAAAACACAGTGAAACTGTGAATTGTTATACAACAAAGACAGGCTCGCTGTTGAGGTTACCAGTGCCATTTTTCCCAGCGCTACAGACCAGAAGGATCTGCAAAGTAGCAAGCCTCAGCGTCAGCTGTCTGCTTCTACCATTGTAATATCCTTATGTAAAGTACAACAAACCCACCATGTCATTTTTTTTGTTTGCAAAACCAAACCCATATCATACTGTTGTTGGAAACTTGAAATAGCAAGTATCTTACCCAAGTTTCCCTTCATGTATTCATCCTTGATTCTGTGCAGCTTTGCAGCCACTTCCTGCATGCTCATGCGCTCGTTTGGGGATGCTTTAGTGCAGTTAAGACCAATGTTTAGTACTGCAAGTAAACACTCCAAGATCTTCTCTTTCATGGATATTGATGTTTCTCGTGAAAAATCAAGCTGCTCTTCTAGCAGTTCAGGATCAACAATCCATAATACCCGATCAGGAAAGTTTGTCTCAACATGTTTCACAATGTTCAGTCCGTCATTGAACATATTGTCAGTTGGCCTCTTTCTTAAGAACAATTCAAGTAGAACAATACCGAAGCTATATACATCGCCAGCACTTTGAACCATCACCATCTGCGGCACATTCTGCAAATAGCAAACAAGAAAGTTCAGTCCAAAAGTTCAGTAGAGGCACCTAAAATAAAGCAGGATTATGACAATGAGCACTACCTGGCGCAACATAACCTATTGTTACTCTTATACCGACTGAAGAAGTTGACATAGAGTCATCTAACAATGGTGACGTAGAATCAGCTTTGAACCTTGCAACGCACGAGGCTGAAGCGGAGCCGGGGCCGTCGTGTGAAGGAAAGGAGGCGCGGCTGGGGAGCAGGTGTGCGGGCCCTGGCGGAGTAGCCCCGTGAGGTCGCGGCCCGACCTCACGTGCGGTCAAGGCCATAGGTCGGGGTTGCGCCGCACCCGGGAGGCGCATGTGGCGATGCACGAGGTTTTTGCGCCGCGTGTGCAGTGCCGAAACTGCCTTGCCGGGTCGCGCCTGCATGCGGGAGGCGGCCGGGTGGATTCGGTGCTGCAGGGGCCGCTGGTCGGAGCCCCATGCAAGGAGGATGCTCTCGGTCAGAGTGCGGCCTGTTAGGACGACGCTGTGGCAGAGGTGTCGGAGGTCGGCGGCACTCCGGCGACCTTTACAGTAGTAATTGCTTAAAAGGACGATACCAAAACATGTAACAAAAGGTAGTATGGCCGCAGAGCTTGAAAGTCTATAATAGAACGGCGGTATCATTTGTAATCTTGTCAAAACCTAGCTCGAAGTAAATATGTACAGCATATAAAAAGCATAAAGTACATGGCTAACCTTTCCCTAGCATACATATATCTTCGATTGCTTAAAAGTTCAGGGACTAAGTTTATCACACAAGTAGCAGGAAATAAGTCACTACTACTTGTAGAGCAGAGTGTATTTGAAAGCATTAAGTACATGGCCAATCTTTCACTGGTAAATATATCTATGATTGCTTAAAAAGGAAGGAATTAAAATTTCTCACAAAAGTAGCAGCAAATAAATCACTACTACTTGTGGAGTAATTTGTCTTTGACAGAGTACTTATTAATGGCTAGGTTCTCCATCTATATATAGGTCTCATCCAGAGATAAAGCAAGCATCGCATACCGCCACATCACGCAAACTCTTCTAGGGTCACAAAGATTTTGGTTGGTTCTCTTCCTAATGGAGTACACAAAGAACATGGGAGCTCTAGTGTTTTTCGCCTTGATTGTTCTCGGATGCTTTGCAGCTCATGCGCATGGTAAGTGGGAACTGCAAAAGTATGTGAAAATCACGGTGGTTTTTTTAGTTAGTTGATTTACAAGATATACGATGATATTCATATATCGTGCATGATCGATTGCATGTAACTCAAATTCAATGCATGATCGGTTGCTAAAGTTTTCACAATATCCATTTCTTAGTAAAATTTTCATTATTTGCCTTTTACATATTAACGTAGGTCGAGGCAAAGATGAAGTATCAGGTGCTCCTGCTTCAGCACTACAAGAAGACAAGGCAGCACAGTGTGCTTATGGAGGGCATCTCTGGTGTTGTATACATGGGGTCGACTCTTCTGCATGTTATTCTTCAAAAGGTGACTGCGTGAGAAATTGCAAAGGATAGATTATGTACAATGTAACATTGTGCAATATTGATGAATAATAAGGGAAATGTGGTATGAACAATTGACAGAGCAAATTAAACAAAAATTGTTGCAAACGAGTCTTTCACGCAACGGTCAATTTTCATCGAGCAGTAGAAATTAGTCCTTCAGCTTCGCCCTCAATTATCGTCCCCTGTTGCCTTTAGGCTGCCGTTCGAACCTTAGAATTTCTTTTTGAAATACAAAATACATGTTAATATATAGATGTTTACAAACACGCATCTATATAGCATATAACCTATGTAGTACAGCCCATTAAAACTCAGCTTTCTGCCACTTGGAATGCTGCCAAACTGTGTCGGCACAGGTTGACGAGCGCCGCGCGAGGTTGGGCTGGCATGCGCGGGACTCGGTCATCACGGGTAAGGGCGTCGCCGGCTGGGTCGTAGAGGATCCACCGGGGTTGTCGTGGGAAGGGAACACCGCAGGTCGGCGGCGCACCGCATGGTTCAGGGGCGCCGTGCAGGCCAGGGCCTCCATTGGTCGGTGCTCGGGCATGGAGGAGGCGTCGGTTGGGAAGTGCGCGCATGAGGCCGGAGCAGAGCCGGGGCCGTCGTGCGAAGGAAAGGAGGTCACAGTGCGGCCTGTCAGGACGCTGCGGTAGAGGTGTCGGAGGTCGGCGGAACTTCGGTGACCTTGACGGTCGTCAGCCCGAGTGACGATTCCATGAGGTTCGAGCTTACATCTGATTCCTTGCCGCCATCCCGCCTGCCCCCAACGCTAGGCTCCTGTTTGTCCTTGCACGCCGCCACGCTGGAGGGTGCGTGCGACGGGTGTGATCACCCCACCGTCCCCAAAAAGGTCGCCTTAGGGCCCCAAGTTGAGGGATCCCATCCGTTGAATCCTCAACATCCTCACTTCCAAGCCTTTCTTCTCCTTTGTTTATTCAATGCAGTGGCAGGTTAAATAAAATGGTCACCATTTTAAATGGTGCAGCTTGGAAAAATACTTTCCTACCGCCGAATTGCACTACACCATTTTAACTGGTGGCTACTATTTTTACCATATTTTTCTTTAGATCTTTTCCACCACTAAACAAGTGCCCTTCTAGTTGCACCGGTTATTTGTTAATTGCATCGATGAGAACACCACCGTTTTAAACTGTCTGAGAAACTTTCTTTCTTTTCTCTAGCTTGAAAAAGCTTGTTCTATCACCGGTTTTCTTCGCAATTCGTTCTATCTGTATTCCTTGGGCCTAAAACACTGCAAATAAAATATAGAATGAGTTTATTGCTCCAAGGGTTGAGTTGTCATCAAATCAACAAACAAAATATCGAAACACGCCGGTGAGACCATTTTCGCTACAATAGGTTTAAAATTTATCCACTAAAAATAATAAAATCCTAGAGCTGGACCTAAGGCATCACTATTCAACCTACCAAAAAGGGTGTCTATTGTGTTGTATTTCATTTGGTCACTGGGTATGACATTAATTACGTATGGAAAAGGTTGTATGATTGGGGTACATGCCGTATTTTTATCCATCACTAGTCCAGTTGAAAATCCATTGTTTCATTCTTCTGTGACCGAGGGAGTACATTTACAGTAGTAATTGCTTAAAAGGATGATACCAAAACATGTAACAAAAGGTAGTATTGTCTCAGAGCTTGAAAGTCCTAGTAAAACAATCCACTGCTAAGGAATCATCAATCCTGGTAAAACAATCCTCAACAATCCTGTTTTTATCCCATGGGCTAAACTTTAGCCTCCAGCTAAAGCTTAGCTCTCTCAATTGTAGTGCTAAAATTTAGCCCACAGGGTTGTTTAGATCCCCTACTAAAGTTTAGCACATTGGTGTAAAAAAGACATCCGTACCTCTAATAATGGTGCCCCTCTCTCCCTCATCCCTCACCCTCTCCTTCCGCCTGTCGGCCGCTGCTCCCTCCCCTCTGCTCTCTGACCGCCGCTCCCTCCGTCCCTTGCCCACCGCCGGCCCTCTGCCTGCCGATCTCCAAGCGCTCGCCTCGCCACCGGGCCACGCGCTCTTCTTGCCGCGCCAGGCGCCGGTGGCCGCTGTCGATGCCGCTCTGCCCCCGACAAGCGCCCGCCCTCCTCGATCCGGCGACCCGCGCCGTCAATTCCGCGGCCTCGGGGCGACGATTCCGCGGCCACCGGCATCGACCCGCGGCCTGCCCTCGAGCCACGCCCTTCCCCATTGACTCGTCTCGCCATCGTCGACCCGGATGAGAAGGTGGCGGTGGTGGCGGATGGGAACCGATGGGCGGCGGGGATGAGAGAGAATGCGGGGTGAGAGAGAGCGGCGGCGGCGACAGGAGGACTGGTGAGGTGGGGAGAGAGAAAGCGGGGTGCGGAGGAGGCCACTGACGAGGCGCGGGGAGGGGCAGCGGGGAAGGAGGCGGCGACGGTGGAGGATGAGGACGCCGGCGAGGGGTGAGGCGCGGGGAGGGCGGCGGAGGAGGAGCCGCCGGCGCGGAGAAGGTTGCCGGCGAGGCGCGGGGAGGGGCCGGCGGCGAGGCGCGGGGAGGAACAGGGAGGGATGGAGTCACCTAGTTTCTACTATAGCACCTACCTAGGGTAGCAGCATGTGCCGGCCACCGTATAACTTTGCATGAGAGATTGATCGATGCCGAGTGGGCCACCAGAAATTGAATCATTTGGCCTCGATAATTTATTTATATATTAAATCCTCGTTTGTTGGCGCGACTTTGTGGTTCCCAGATGGAAATGTGAGCGAGAACATGTTTCCCACGCAATTGGCTCGCGAGACCCGTTGCTATTTTACCACCACTTGCGGCATCGCAACATTTTACCAAGGCTCCAACCAGGGATTAAAATTTCACCAAAATTTCAGAGAAGTTTTAAGTTTTTTGTGATTTCAACGGTGGACGAAAGAAAATCTCAAATTTCATATTAGAACTATATACGTCGTTTATGGTACTCTATGATCATTTTCTCTATTATTTGTATTGTATACTCTTCTGCCCATTAGATCCATAGCCACAAAATATGACAACGCTTTGTTTATATATATTTTTTTTTAAAAATGTTAGTGGAGGCTCTAGAAATTTGCGCCTGAAATTTTGAGAATTGCGGTGGTGGACAAAAAAAAAATCTGATAACGAAATCCAAATCCTTAGAGCCTTCGCTTTGCAAAATTGTCCCGTGAGGTTAGTATTACAATATGTTTGATAAAACTAAATTTGTTAAGAAACAAAGAAGTGCCCAAGTTATAGACACGAATGAACCAAGCAGGATTTTATGGGCTGGACACTGCAACAAATATTTCCGCTGGGCGCGAGTGCAAATGGGCTAACAGGCTAACAGCAACAGTTTGCTCCCAGCCCAATTAAGCATACACCCCGATTATAGAAAGACACCGTCGTCATCAACCTAGGGCAAACCACGCAGGCAGACACGCGTGCAGCCGCCACCATTGAGCTCCATCGACGACCCAAGCCTCACCTCGAATGACGAAGCTGCTGAGGCAGTTTGGTGACCAGGTTTGGTCCAACGGGTTGACGAGCTCATTCAACCGAGGGCGTCTTCTACTCCGATGCTCCGTCGATCTCGTCCCCACTCGCCGCCACATGAACAGCACCGCAACCCACCCGAGCGAAGAACCCTCTGCTGCGCCGCCTGCGCCCGCGCCGGCGGCCAACCCGCGCTGGGTGTTGCTGAGACGTGACATCAACGGCAGCTTCACGGACTCCTCCGTCGCCGACGCCAAGACCGCGGTGGCGTCCCGCTGCTCCACGGGGCGGGCCTTCCGCGTCGCCATGGACCCCGTGGCGCCGCCGGCGAGCTCCTTCATGTACCACGACTGGACTGGCGTCAGCGACGAGGAAAACGCCGCCAGGCGGCAGTCCAGAGCCAGCGTCATCGCGGCCCACGGCAACTCCATCCTCTTTAACACGTGGCTCCACCTCTTCATCTATACAGCGGCCGTCCGCCGTCTCTGTCGCCGCTCCCCGTCTGCTCCATCCCCACCATGTTCTGGCGGGACCAGCCCAATACGACGCCACCATCAGCGCGCGAATTCCGCGAGGAGGACACGGGGATATTGCGCTGCGGCGACGGCGAGCTCCTAGTGGCCCAACTAGAGGTCTGGGACTATGGGCTGCCACGCGACCGCAGGGCAGAGCTCTGCGTGCTGCGGCCCGGCCGCGGGTGGGAGCTCAAGCGCGCGGTGCCCATCGTCGACGCCCCTGCGGCCGTCGTCCACGACGTGCTGCTGCGATGGAGTTTCTCTGCCAACGGGCGCACGGTGGTCGCCGTCGGCAGCAGCTTCCTATGCTGGGTCAACTACAGCCTCGGCATCGTCCTCGTGTGCGACATGGCGGAGGAGCAGGAGGACAGTCCCAAGCTCCGGTACCTGAAGCTTCCAGTGGAGCCCTTTGACAAGGATGATGAGCCCAAGCCATGGTTTTTTTATTCGGTAGGAAAAAAAATTCGGACCTTGCCGAAAAACACGAATATTCGGAATATTCAGAAAATTCAGGTCAAATTTAAACAAATTCAAATTTTTTCAAAAAGCTTTTTTTGGGCAAATGATGTGCTGATGCTAGAGAAAATGGGAGAGGTTGAGATGGCGAGACGTGGACTCCATAACGGTGTGAAGCGAGATAGTCGTCTGTGGCCGAGGTGCTGCTGCGCCACTGCCAACCAACCTCAAAAGAGGAGATGGGAAAGAGATTTTAGCCTTATGGACATTTTAGAGTTAGAAGCGAATTTGGATGGGGGACGGGGTGCAAAAAATCGCATTGTTGGGTCAATTTGGCGCAGATCGGGGTGGGATGTCGAATTCGAACGAATTTTTTTGGCCGAACAGCTTTTTATTCGGGCTCCACCAAAAATAGCGAATATTCAGAATATTCGGAAAATTTTCGCCGAATAAAAAAACCCTGGCCCAAGCCCTTGTACTTCGACACCTATGAGGTGGAGGAGGACCCCCAGCTTCGCCGGAACATGGTGGGCGGCGGCGAAGGCGCCGACACCGTGCGGCTCATTAGCATCGACCCCCGCTGCTGCTGCGGCGGCCATGGGACGAGCACGTGCGCGCGCTCCCGCTTCGCGTTCAAGGTGACCGCGTGGACCATGAACCTTGGGACGACGACGTCGACGGCCGGGAAAACGTCGCCGTGGGTCAAGGCCGCCGAGCTCGACTCCGACGAGATCTGGGCGCTGCCGGGCTACGAGGGCCTCCCGCGGACGCCTCTGGAGAGGCCCGTCGTCAGCTCGTCCGACAACCCCGATGTCGTCTGCTTCATAGTAAGCGAGGACCTCAGCTCCGGTGAGCTGGGACGGAAGTCTTGGATGATCGAGGTGGACATGAGAAAGAGGGTGCTGCTATCCGCCGTCCGCTGCGACGCATGCTATGGCCGTGTCGTACCAGTAAACCTTCAGGGCTAATAACCAGAAGGCAAGCAGTATTGCAGTTTACGTGGTATGATGTACGTGTTACGTTAATCCACCTATATTCACACTAGCTAAGTTGCTAGAACATTGGAATCCTGTTGGTGCCTAAGTCTTGTCCATCAATAAAAGAATAAATTTAGTCTTTTTCCATCTGAGTTAGGTGTATTCCATCCGCCTATAAAATCCACAAAAGAATGAAAAGTCTAACTTTGTCTTAAGTCAAACCATCGTAAGTTTGACAAATTTATTTTAAATTCGTACTATTTTTTGTACGCCCTTGCATTTACTGGAGGAGAAGAGAAGGGGTAGAGAAGGGAGAGTGATGTGGGAGCTGGTAGAAGACATGTTTTGAGGGCTCAACGGTTCTCTCTCCGAAGAAGCTCCATGGGAGCAGTTTTAGAGCATGTACAATGGGTACTTATAGAAGGTGCTTAGCAATAAAAACCGTTTTATTTTCTAGCACCAGGTGTTTAAAAGGTCTATGTGGTGCTTACTTAAGCATTGGTGCTTAATGAGTACTAATGAAGTGGTTGGACATATATAAGCATCTCCCTTGCATCGTAGAAATTAAGTTTCTAGGTGGTACTTAGCATTTTTCTTTTTAAACACCTCTATAAGCATTGATGCATTGTACATGCCCTTATGGCTTCACCAAGAGCCGGAGCTGTTGGAGGAGGGTACTAATCGTAGGAATCGGTATTGATGGTTCGTAAAAAGCTGAAAAAGGTATGTTTCCGTTGGGACTCGAAATCAAGACCAACATCATCATTTGAGATCCGTCCAACCACTACAACCCACTATCACATCTAACTATATGGAGGATGATTTTTTTTATTGTAAGTGTCTACAAGGCTTTAGCACAGGTTGGTGAGGCTATCCATACTAAACCCTATCCAGGGGTTGGATATTTCTAACCGGTAATAAATCTTTCTTCTGTTGCCACTTGTTTCGGGACTTATTGCTGGGACAGAAAGCCCTTCCTTAGGTAGTGATAATAATTGTGAATTGATGCTTTTTTATGAATAATCAATTCTGACCAGTAAAAGATTATTTGCCTATAGAACGCAGATAAGCATTGGACACATGCTAATTTTATACTAGTCTTCGGCCAGGGTTATACTCACAAATTCGAAATGGGAAAATATAGAAGTATTTAATTTTGTGCATAGAGAGAGACGAGAGAAATGGAAAGGAATTACAGCTGCTAAACTACAGAGAATCTTAATTAAGCTATTGAACACAGCCAACCATTAGTCTCTGGGCAAGTAGTACTGTTTTTTTTTCATGGCTTCGTGGATAGTAATCGCGAATCAATGCTATTTATGAAGCTACTATTGGCATTGGACACATATACCCGGCCCTTTCAGAGATTTATTAGCAGTAGTAATTACCGTCACAAAAACAATGGCGATGCATGCCAAATATATGTGTGCATTCACCTGCAGGGTTCATTATAGACCCAGCTAGCTTATATATACTACCTAAATTAAAGCCAGCCGGTCGAGATCGATTATTTACCTCCATTACCAAAGAGTCCAACAAGCAGATCAAGCACACAGCGCCGTCGTCACCTATGGCTGCGTCGTCGTCGTCTTCCTCCGCCGCCGTCTTCCTTGTCGTCGTTGCGTTCATCATCGTTTCTACCCTTTCCTCCTATGGTATGTATTTATTGCTGTGCTACGTACTCCATGAATACGATGATGCATCATACAACGTACTATGCAGCTCTGATCCATGATTGTTGTATATCCATTTCTTATATTATATATATGATCTCATATGGCATATATACAGGGGCGGCGGAATACGTCTGCATGGGCCCGTGCGACAATTTCCTGCCGAACTGCATGACCTGGTGCAGGTACACTGGGCTTTTCGGCAAGGGCGGCGATTGCGATGGCTTTCCAGGCAGATGCTGCTGCCGTAGGTAGCTTTGCTATAGTATAGAAATGTACTAGTTAGCAGTATAAGGGAATAATGAATGAATGGTAATGCATCTATTCTCTGGTTTATGTAATAGTCGATCGGCAACGGGTCGATTGATTAATATATGTATGCCATTAATTTGCATAATAAAAGTGGATGGGAGTGGTGTGGAATTTACAACCCAAAATCTCCAATATAAAACTTTATTATTTTAGAGGCTACATGAGAGAAAGGCAAACATCGCCACTACACGGTACACACATGATTGATGTGCCGTGTTTGCGTACTTTGAGGGCATGGGTATGGCCCGGCTGTCTTCCGCCTCTCCGCCTCGTTGGGAGGAAAACTAAGGGCCTGCTCTATGTGCCCCCACCACACGCAACACTCCCTGTGTGTGTCATTATTACATGGACTCCACCAAGAACACAAATGAAAAAAAGGGTCAAACTCAGCTAATAACAAGTCTAAACTTAAATCCGATCGCACCATCTCTTATTCAAAGCAAACAAAACCTCGCTGCCGCCGCGCGCGCTCGCCAAGGGCGTCGATAGGGAAATATTATGTTTTTAACTTTTTATAGAAAAATTTTCTACATTTAAAATACAATATTCTACCTTCACGATAAAAACATTCCTCTTCCCGAGTGAAGTGAAAATATTATATCTTGATAAGAACAATATTCTATCCTAAAGAACGAAATGTTCTTAGATAGCAAAACGTAACGACGCCACTTTTGCACCAACAGGATTCCAATGTTACAGGTAGGGTGAATCTATATAAACTATATAAGCATAACTACTAAAAATGATTAACTGTGTTTCTCTCTACGTGCAGTCTATCCACAACATCTCCAAATGTCACTCTCTCTTGGCCTGGCTCGTCTCCCTGTATCCTTTAAGCAATAATACTGCCACAATTGGACAATCCGGAGCAATTATTCACCACACATGATATGTAAACTAACGCGCCACATGCAATGCACACTCGCGTATGCAGTAACTTGCCGCCAACCCACAATATGCCACAATTAGACAACAAAAATGTCTAAAGTTCAAACTAAAAAAAAAATTCACCATTGGATAATCAAGAGCCCATTCTTAAATTGCTCCATTACCCTTCAAAAGTTCAAATTCCTCACTGCGTGCACACTCTGCCCATTCATGTTCCATACATTCAGACTATAAAAATCCCCCTCGCCAATCTCCATCTCCCATCACCACACCAAAGAAAGAGGAGAGCATATTTGAGGAAACATAGAAAAATGTATATATGTCTCCGTGCATTTACCCAGCAGCCCAGCAGGTTACTAACCTCTTGCTTGCTTTGGCCACCAACGCCAACTCTTGGGGTATGCTTCGATGGCCAGCTATATATTAGTTGGTTTTCTGAGATTTTGATGGTCTTCCATTGTCTCACTGATTTTCTACTAAATGGTTGTTTGTTGTTCATCACAACCTAAGATCTTATATTCATATCTTACCAATTTTCTCTCTCCATATCTACATTGCACGGTCAAATACTCTAAAATGTAATGTTGTTTATAGTAATACACAAAAATAGAGATTTTATTCAACTCCTGCTAGATTGCGGTATTCCACATGCCTTTTGCAATCATTAAGGAATGCAACATGAAGGTATTTATTATTGTACACATTCTCACAAACTTCAGATCTTTTGCTAGCAATAATCATCTTAAAAAATCTATAATTTCCACAGAAACTCTTGGGGAATTCATCTGGTATAGGTTCCACAGAAATCTATAATTTCCACATAAACTTCGGAGTCGAGCGTGCCGACCTTGATCCACGGCGACGTTTTCCCGGCAATCAACGTCCCAAGGTTCAAGGTCCACGCGGTCACCGTGAACGCGAAGCGGGAGCGCGCGCACGTACAACGATGTAGTGGTGCCTGCCGCCGTATAGATGTAGTGGTCGATCGTACAACGGTGTACCCCGTCGGCGGTCCTGGGGAGCCGCATGTTAAAGAGGAAGGAGTCGCCGTGGGCCGCGATGACGCTGCCCTGCCGCCCGTCGGCGTCGTTTTCCTCGTCGCTGACGCCGGTCCAGTGGTGGTACATGAAGGAGCTCGAGGGCGGCGCCGGCGCCACGAGGTCCATGGAGACGACGAAGGGCCGCCCCGCGGAGCAGCGGGACGGCGCCGCGGTCATGACATCGGCGACGGAGGAGTACTCCCAGTTGGGTCTGGCCTTGATGTCACGTCTCAGCAACACCCAGCGCGAGTTGGCCGCCGGCGCCGGGGCAGACGGCGCAGCAGAGGGTTCTTCGCTCGGCGACTCCGGAGGAAGAGGAACGACGGAGACGACCCAAGGCATATTGCAACAGGCGGTCTCGGTTGAATGTGCTCGTCAACCCCCGTGGTTGGACCAAACCTGGTCACCAAACTGCCTGAGCAGCTTCGTCATCCGAGGTCGCCGCTGGTTCACGTCGCACAGCATGTGACGCTGGGTCGTCGATGGAGCTCAGTGGTGGCGGCTGCACGCGTCTCCGTGGTTTTGCCCTAGGTTGATGACGACGGTGTCTCTCTAATTGGGGTGCAGTGTATGCTTGTTAATTGGGCTGCGAGCAAACTGTTACCGTTAGGCCCATTTCACTCGCGCCCAGCACAAATGTTTGTTGCCGTGTCCAGCCCATGAAAGCCTGCTAGGTTCATTCGTGTCTACAACTTGGACACTTTTTATGATCCTCAAAAAAAAAAAAACTTGGACACTTTTTTTAACAATTTTAGTATTATCAAACATATTATAATACTAACCCCTATGGAAAGTTTTTGCAAAGCGAAGTCTCTGGCGATCTGGATTTCATTATCAGATTTTTTTTCCACCACCGCAATTCGAAAATTTCAGATGAAAAGTTTTAGAGCTCCCACAAACATTTAAAAATATATATATATAAACAATGTGCTATCATGTTTGTGGCTATGCATCTATTCGACAGAAGAAGATACAATACAAATAATAGTGAAAATGATCATAGAGTACCATAAAGGATCGTAATAGTTTTAATATGAAATTTCGAGATTTTCTTTTGCCTACCATTGAAATCACCAAAATCTTGAAGCTTTTCTGAAATTTTGGTGATATTTTAATCCCTGATTGGAGCCTTCGTAAAATGTGGCGATGCCGCAAGTGGTGCTACCATGGCCACAGGGGCCGTGAGCCGACAGCGTGGGAAACATGCTCTCGCTCACATTTCCAATCTGGGAACCGCAAAGTCTCAGCAACGAACAAGGATTAATATATAAATAAATTATTGAGGCCAAATGATTCAATTTCTGGTGGCCCATTCGTCATCGATCAATCTCTCATGCAAACTCCTACCGTGCGGCAACATGTAAACCCTAACCCGACTGAGAGGGCCCTCTGATCTGACGGAGTAGCTGCCCGCAGCCCGCTAGATTTTGTGCCAATTTTAGCAACCCCTTTATGCTGCCCCCAGTATACAAAGACTATTTTACTTAGACTACAAGTAATCACGTCTTCGAAACTAGAAAAGCCTTTTTTCGGACGACGCTAATGCGCAACGGGTCGCGACTTGTGCACACCCCGGCCAACCACACCGCCCTCCTCATCTCTGCCGATCGTGCCGCCTCGTCGCCCCGCTGCTAGCAACTTCTCCAGAATCCGGTAGCTCCTGCCGCCTCCGTCGCCACCTAGCTCCACCGCCCACTGCTAACCTCACCAGCTTTGTCGCGCCCCACTGCCTATTCCACCCCCGGCTCTAGTGGCTACCGCTGCCTCTGCCACTGCCCACCACCACGACTACCGCTAACCTCACCATCACCTCCTATCCCCTGCCACCTCCACCGCCCATCGGCCGTCCTCCGCCATCTAGCTATGGAGGCTCCCATCACCTCCGCTCTGCCACCCACCGTCCGCCTCTGCCACCGACCTCCCCTGGCGGTCTAGGCCTGAATATATACATCGGTACAAGAGGCCTTATCCAAGGACTTATACAAAGAGAGGGCTTTTTTCTACAGAGACTCACACAAAGAGAGACGGAACTCATACAACGAGAGAACTTATCCTACATGGACTCATACAAAGAAGCGTATACCTTTAATAGTATGGACCAAATCATGTCGGACAGATCCTAAGTGCAAATTGATACAGCCTCCCAATCCTTGAATGTTTTAAGATTTTGAGATTGTAAGGAAAAAGGGCCCTAAGCCTTGTGCTTAGTTCCCATATGTGATTTTAGTGGTTGAATTGACAACACGTGCCATAGAACTAATATTTGTGTGAGAATGTTTTTCTAAGTCCTAGGATGCAAAGAGAAGATATGAGGAACAAACACCTCAAAAGAGAAAGCAAGAATATCAAGTCGTGGCGAATTTGTACACACCGGACCATACCACCGGACGGTCCTGTGGTACCACCGGACGTTATAGATAGAGGGTTTGCAAAGTCAAGTTCGCGACCAATTTGTACGCACCGGACCATAACACCGGACGTTTTGGAGCACCGGACGTAATCACTGGACGTTATAGACAGAGGGTTGCAAACTCAAGTCCGCGACAAAATTTGTACGCACCGGACCATAACACCGGACGTTTTGGAGCACCGGACGTTATAGACACAGGGTTGCAAACTCAAGTCCGCGACAAATTTGTACGCACCGGACAGTCCGGTGCTCACAACGGTCAAGTGAAGATTCCAACGGTCGACTCCAACAGCCAGTGGGTTGCACGCATCGGACGGTCCGGTGGTCACGCAGAAAAAGGAAGCAAGCTTCCAACGGCTAGTTTTGAGGCTTGGGCTATAAATACCCCCTTGGCCGGCCTCCACAATGTGGTTAGAGCATCCTGAGCTAACACAAGTGTTGAGGCACCCATTTGATCCATCCCAAGAGCCTCATACACACATTTGAGAGCCAAACCACCACTTGAGCAAATAGACACATCCCGGCAGAGCGAGAGCTAGTTAGCATCTTGGCTTAGGCCTATTTGTCTAGTCCCTGTGCCTGCGTGCACGACTTTGGTGTATCAAGTGCGGCTTGTAAGTCTTGCGAGACCCTCCGGAGTATGGAGTGGCCGCCACCATCTTGTGAGAGGGAGGTAGGCCCTCGGCACGTTGGCCAAAAGCTTCCCATAGTTAAGATGGCGGGGAAGCTCCGCGAGAAGGACTCGAAAGACCCCAACATCCCCGACAATCCTCCACCCTTGTGTGGGTGAGGCCGTAGTCGAAGACTACGCAAGAGAAGGGCTCATGTGGGTGTGTACCGGGGATATCCGGAAACCCGACCGGGGTTGCTTGACTTCCGAGGAAGTCACTTTGCCATCCTCTACCCTTGCGTGGGCGAGACCGCACTCCTTTGAGGATTGCACGAGAGGAAAGCCCTTTATGGAGCACCAACGAGGACGTAGGGGGTGAGAGGGCACATTGGTCTCCCTGAACCTCGGGAAAAATATCGTCGTGTCTTATTCATGTGCCATCGTCTTCATCGTAAACGGGAGTTTGAATTCTCTATCCCATCCTTTAGCTTCCACATTTACTTTCTTGGAATTGTGTGCTTACATTCCTAGACTAGCTTGTTAGGTTAGTTTCTAGGTGGAACTAGGTTGCAAGACTTGGCCACGATAGAAGTAGCAACACTTAGTAAAACCTTAGTGCACATAGGTAGTTTGATTTTACTTAGTAGTTGTAGTTTTTAGAGAGCCATAGTTTTAGAAATCCTAATTCACCCCCCTCTTAGGCGTCGGTCCAACCTTCGGAGAGGAATCAAATGTATGGTATAAGCCCCCATCGAATTTAAATATTGTCATATAAAAAATTGAAGAAACCCAAGTCAAAAGGAACTAGATGCCTTAATAATGAGGGTCTCATTGCCTGATTAGTGTCCAGTGAGTACAAAGACTTCGCAGTTGGAACTTTGGTGTGTACACACATTGCACATCATGATGATGCAAAAAATGAACGCACCAAACAATATATGGGAGAATCTGCATTAAGAAGAAAAAGTAAAGACAATAGACAATCAATGGTGTATGTTGTTGAACAAATGATGTCATCACTCCAATGACTAGTTCAAAGGTTGGCGCAATAGTTTTTACAAGGCATGTGACTGATGTTGAGGGGTTTCATCAACCTTCTTCCAATGGCTAGTTTGGTTACTGGGATTATATAACTTATCCATTGGATCATTTGGGTTGCTAAGACACTTGAAGCATAAAAGAGTTGAAGAACACTTGAATATCATCTCCAAGCCATATAGTGCTCAAGGATCCAATTTTAGGCTTTTAAACACTTTGTAAGAGAGTGCTTAGTGCATGTTTGGCCTTATATCTTGGGAAAGTTAAGTGATCAAGAGAACTCTTGACGTGACAAGAAAATGTACTTGCTAACAACCCCTGACTTGGTGTGGAGATGGGTAGTGACATTTTGTGCAGGGACGAGGCCGTATATCTTTCATGCTAGTAAAGCTCTGTAGTGAATACAATGTTGAGGTCACCAATAGAAATAGTGGCAGTGGCCTTGCATTGGTGGCTCGGTGGCACTTAGTCTATGCTTGCTAGTATGCTATAGTGGCTAGAGAAAGAATGTGATCGTAAGATACTTGGTTCTTGGCTCATTGTGCCTAGCAGGTGGCAAGCCAACTTATTGGACTAGGGGTGGTCGTGTGGCATATTAATACCATTGGATAAACCTTCATGTCTTCTCGATAGTTTGCGCCCATTGATTCTGGCCTTTACTCTTATTACTTACCGTATTCACTTGTCTTGTGTGCCTCCATTTTCATTGGACTCAAACGTGGTACAAGTATTAGCCTTAGAATGCTACACATTCATTCATCAAATAGTTTAGTGCCACTCTAAAAAGAGCAATCTAAATACAAAGGGCATGCACTTGAGAGTTGATACACAACACGAATAAAATTATAGATAATGAAAAACTCTAAGCAGAGATACAATACGCATACATGAGACATCACAACATCCCAAATGAAATAGGTAGAGTTGATTGTAGGCATAATTCACACAACTGTGACGGTCATAGGTGCATGAAGATTAGGTCACTATGAACATTTTGACTACAAAAATATTACCAAAGGAAAATTCAGCATTTAAGTTTAAGATCAAACAAATTGATACCAAAACACACTGGTGCACATCATATATCACATCATATTTTTGGAATAACAATATTCATACACAGACACTCCACTCATGCCACACACATTAGTAGTGTGGGCACATATACATACACAATTTATTACTCATACACTGCTTGCTTTGGGATGAAATACAGGTGGAACGAACTCAGAACACGTCACACATCCCATATCACTAGACCATATATGGCTCCGTCGACTTCTGTATTTTGTATAACAGATCATGTATGCAGCATGATCCACCTATATCAAAACACATCGTCCTGTATTGTCCATGGGTACTCATGGAAATAAAGATAACTCGCTTAGATCTTCATAGTGTCGAGAACTCTAGTTCCTCGGGCAAAATGTTCATAGAACCCAGCCATGTAGTCCCTGATCTTCACTTTTTTGTACCGTGCCGGTTGGTTATCATGCAAAAGATCAGCTGCTGGCTCGATCTCTTTCTCTGCATCTAGGCCATAAAACATGGCTAAAGAGGTTCTCTCTTTCTCACAATTTGCCACAACCCTATGCACTGGGCTTTTAAAGATGCCATTGCTCATTACCTGGTAAAGAAAAAAGAATTATCAGCTTGGAGCATTAGGAGGAAATAGTACATGGTATACCATTATTATTATTATTAACATGTAAGTTACGTTGTCACACATCTAACGGCAATTGAACGGGTAAAAACTGAGCTAAAACAGCCAAGATATACACGTTTAAAGATCTAAGAGGAAAAATCGTCATTTCTCCTCCGCTTAATGGCAACTAATGTTACAATGGATAGAGAATGGTAGATGTGGGATAAAAATTTAAGTGCAGATAAGGGTCTCAAAATTTTTCGATGGCATAATAAAGGAGGGCATGAAGGTTTTTTTTTATGGTGAATAATAAGGAAATTTCTCATATACTAGTGTAAGGAAGAGCGACATGGATTTTAGATACCTCCATAAAGTCTCCGATGTTGATTAGCAAGGAGCGAGGATTGGTGGGAACGTTGTACCAGATGCCATCCTTAAGAACTTGCAGTGCACTGACATGGTTATCGACGAGAAGAGTCGCGAGGACACCATCGTCAGAGTGAGCCTTGAAGCCTAGCACAAGATCAGGTCTTGGGCAGGGGACGTAGTGGTTGATTCTGACAGTTGTGGGAGCCCTGTCACCGAATTGCTTAAGGAAGTAACCTTTGTCCAGATCCAAGAGCCTGGCCATCGCAGCAAGGATTATGTGCTTTATCCTTTTGCTTTTGGAGGTGTACTCCTCTATAGCAAACCTGCAAGAAACAAAAAAAAAAAAAAAAAGATACTGTTACCTTGTTATATATACTGCTGCCATACATATTATATAGATTTGGAAATGGAGGATACCCTCTTTAAAATTAAAGTAAAGAAACATATGTATTTCAGAGACAACAAGAAGGCACGGCACGGTGACCTGAAAGATTCAGGACGTTTAGGCCAAATGGCGAGATTTCTCTTGTCCTCTGGTCCGACTATAAGATGGAGTCGATCTGACCAATCTAGGGTCTGATCATGGGTCTTGATCTGATCATTGCCATACCCTTCGACCTGGAAATTTTTGCCGTCTATGAGATTGCTGTATTTCTGTTTCTCTTCGGGTGGGTGGTCAAAGAACTGGTTAGATGCACCCATCACAGCGTCCATCAGTGAGGCTTCTATTCCATGGTTGATAACCTATGTATATAGACATAAACACAAAGTGAGGTTATTACAGCACGAGCAACTATAGTAGTACTATCATTCTGTGATACTCGCGCCATTCTTTTAATTTTTTTATTTTTCGCATTTTAGTTTAAAAATAAATTTGCGGGCGATAAAAATTCGAGAACGGAGGCAGTATATTTTATGAAACCGATCGACGGTGTATGTGTGTGTGTATACCAGGAAGAGACCCCAGCCCTGCAGAGCGGCCTGGAGCTTGGTGGCCTCTTGCGCATCAGACGACAGCTGACTGAGATCTATCACAGGAATGGGCTCCGGCAGCTGGTTCGCCACGAGCGGCGAGACGTGGTATTGCCCCCGGAGCACGTAGTGGGTCGGCGGCAGCTCCTGCTTGACGCCGGCAGCAGCCAGCTCTTGCACTAGATTTGGCTTGGGCATCGTATCCTCCTCCCGCTCAAGCTCAGGCTCAGCCATTGGTGTTGTTGGAACTCTTTCCATCGTCTCGATCAGCTGGCTTCACCTGAAGAGGAATAGATAGCCATGAGTGAGACTGGATTTGCATTGCCATCTGGGGTATAAATCAGGACGGAAAATATTCAGCTGCTCACAGTCAATAGATAGTCTTACTCTACGTTGTATTAACATCGATATTTGAACTGCCGACGGGAGGAAGGCAGCTCTATCACAGTCAATACATAGTCTTACTCTGCGTTGTATTGATAGCGATACTTTTACTGACTGGAGGGAAGGCTGCTCACAGTCAATACAATAATCTTACTCTGCATTATATTATCTATATAGACGGCTAAACGTGCCACACGACACGGGCACGTCACTATTAAGCACGTCACTGCAATACTACATACACGGCACAGTCATGCCGCACCGGCACCACGTGCCTTGTCGTCGGCCAGGAACGGCACTATAGGGCCTAGGCACTTGCCCTCAATGACCACATTTTCACACCACAACAGAGAGTACAATACAAATATCGATTCCAAAACATCCAAAAGTATTTCAAATATGGATTACAATACATACAGATCATTACATAACACACATGAAAATTTCAAATATGGATTAATAATTGAGCTGTTTAGTGCAATGGCTGCTTCGTTACAAACCTATCTAAGTAAAAACTCACACCTCATGAGAAAACCCCAGATAAGTAAAAACTCACACCTCATGAGAAAACCCCAGATATATGAAAAAAGTACAGCACAACTCTTAAAGTTTGAGTACATCACAGCATTGTTCAAGTCTTTCAAGTGCAACAAAAACATATTACGGATCCGTATGAGATCAAGACTCTTGATCAGGTGTAACCCTCATCAGGTTAAGGACCTTTTTACCCTCAACATGCAGCGGCCATTGGGCATCGGAACGGCCATGGTAGTGGCCAGGTGTCCTCCGACACCCAGCTGGTACGTAGACACCGGCAAGCTAAACACATGGCAGTCAGCAACTCAGCATATGGTACAGTACAATGTCTTAATCGATCAAACTAAAAAGCCTACAGCTCATTGCAGTCATCCATGACATCAGGATTTCACTGCTATTCCGTATTAGTATCTTCTTTATCCTCGTGATCACACCCTGCTCCTGGTCCTATTCACAGTTTCACTGTAAGCTACAAATTTGCACCAAAATCTTGCAAAAGACAGTGAAACTGTGAATTGTAATACAACAAAGATAGGCTCGCTGTTGAGGTTACCAGTGCCATTTTCCCCAGTGCTACAGACCAGACGGATCTGCAAAGTAGCGAACCTCAGTGTCAGTTGTCTGCTTCTTCTACCATTGTAACCCATATCATTTTTTTTGTTTGCGAAACCAAACCCATATCATATAATGTTATCGGAAACTTGAAATAGCAAGTATCTTACCCATGTTTCTCTTCATATATTCATCCTTGATTCTGTGCAGCTTTGAAGCCACTTCCTGCATGCTCATGCGCTCGTTTGGGGATGCTTTAGTGCAGTCAAGACCAATGTTTAGTACTGCAAGTAAACACTCCAAGATCTTCTCTTTCATGGACATTGATGTTTCTCGTGAAAAGTCTTGCTGCTCTTCTAGCAGTTCAGGATCAACAATCCGTAATACCGTATCAGGAAAGTTTGGCTCAACATATTTCACAATATTCAGTCCATCATTGAACATATCGTCAGTTGGCCGCTTTCGCAAATATAGTTCAAATAGAACAATCCAAAGCTATAAACATCCCCAGCACTTGAACCATCACCACCTGTGGCACATTCTGCAAATAGCAAACAAGAAAGTTTAGTCCAGAGTTCAGTATGTAGAGGCACCTCAAATAAAGCAGGATTATGACAATGAGCACTACCTGGTGCAACATAGCCAATTGTTCCTCTTATACCGACTGAAGAAGTTAACATAGAGTCATCTAACAATGATGATGTAGAAGCAGCTTTGAACCTTGCAAGACCTAAGTCCCCAACATGTGCTGTCATGTTGTCATCCAAAAGAATGTTGGTAGGCTTCAGATCACAATGAACTATAGATCCTTGTTTGTTATGGTGGAGGTATTCTAATGCATCGGTAACATCCACAACAATGCTTAACCTGTTAGATATGTGTCGAATATGTGTACGGTTGTGGTTATGGCAAGACTTTTAGTTGTATTAGCGGTATAGGGTAGAGTCTTAGTCAAACTCTGTAACCTGGACCTCCTCATAAATATGAGGGGAGGGCTGCTGTTGTAACCAGGACGACTAGATGGCTTGGTTTGGGGATGCGGCGTTGCCGCGCTGTACCCGGATGCCGGTATAGCTATCTAATAATGGGGAGGAGCGTCCATAGTCATGCTTCGGGGATGTAGGCTTTGGCTAAACCTCGTTAACAAACATCGTGCCTCCGGAGTCGTCTGTGATTGTGCATGGAGATATCTCGATCGATCCATAGGCGCTTCCGCATGCTTGTTTTCTAACAAGTGGTATCAGAGGCCATTGTTGTAAACCTAGAAAATCTCAGTGTGTCACTGGTGACGGGGGAGTCTATGGAGGTCTCGGTAATTGATGGTGGGGGAGCACGGCATATAAGGCGGGGGTAGCCCTCACCTAACGGACTAGTCTTTTGGGCTGAGTTAGGCCTGTGGGCTTTATGTATCGGGGACTCCAGTATATGGGCCTGGTGGGCCGCGGCTCGTGAGCGCCGAGCGAGCTAGGCCGGAAACCGTTGCGCCACTCTAACAAGTGGTATCAGAGCCATGATTGGATTGGATCTCGAGATGTGTGCGGTAGATCACGTGGAAGCACGAGGACAATATGCTCCATGGGCACTGGAAAGATAGCTCGTGTGGTGCAAGGTGGAGCATGGGGCGATCGACGATTCGATCGGTGTTGTCGAACACTTCAGGCCGGTGGCTTGAACCCTTCGTGGGCTACAGTTGATGGGAATTGATCAGACGTGATAATCGCGTCAACACGGTGGCCGGTGAGATCGTTACAGGCGACGACCTCGGCGCTCGGGATCAGACTAGGTGGTCCAGACGTGGAAGAGCCTGGAGAGATTGGAGCGGACGGGAGCAGCGATGCGACCGGGATGTTACACAGAGGCTGACATCAAGACACGTCGAGCTAGTTGTGCCATGGATGAGAAGCCAGAGTGTAACATGGCGGAAGATTGCAGATTGGTATTGGAAGCTGCAGAATATCTGGTGTGGCAAGTTTTCTATGTAGAGGTGCATGCAGATCGAGGCCAGCAGATGGCTCGCAGGACGCGATGGCCGGAGGCAGCGGAGGGCGGCACGATGGTGCGTGCGGCTTGCTGCAGGGCCGGGAAGCATACGCGTGTAGATCTAGAGGGCGCGGTCTCCAAGGAGGCCTGGGCGCAAGACCTGCAGGTGGACAGGCGGCGCTGCTCGGTGGAGGCGTGGATCCGTTGGCGGGCCTAGGCAGCCTTTGGAGTCTGACGGTCGGACTGCGGACAGGGCTCGGACTCCGAGGCGTAGGAGGCCTGGTACCACGGGAGCGGAATCCTAGGCATGCGGCTTGGTGTCTGTGGATGGACGTGGGAAGCTAGGGTGCCGTCCGCCGTGCGGGCGGTTCGGTTCCGGGCGGTGTTGCGTATCAGGCGCGGGCATCCGGCGTGGGAGCAGCTCAGAACTGGAGTAGCGTGGCGCCTAAGGGGAAATCAGATCTGTGACTTGGAGGAACGTGATGTTCGGGACAGCGGTCATGCGGATCCTGAAGGAAGGTGGGCATTCAAAAGCGTGATTTCTAGCGAGTCATCGGTTCAGGATACAACTTGACAGTTGTGGTGAATGATGGGTGACGGTCAAGCGGGTTGACTTTATCGTGTGTGAGCGATGGGATGGTCAACCCGCAAAGGATGCGATGGTGCGGCGACATATGCAGGAGGATAGTACAGGCAGTGTGTGCTATGGTGGCATGTGTGTTGTGGGAGGCGTCCAGGCGAGGTCGCAGGTGTGCTGGAGACACGTGTTTTTCCATTAGTCGAGCTGTGGCAACAGACAGTTTGACTGGTACGGAGTCGACTATTGAAGTCGACGACTATGGCAATTTTTATAGGTTGACTCGGGCAGCAGCGGTGATGTTCTCTCAGTATCTGGGAAGCAGTCAGTTCAATCATTAATATTGGATTCAACAAGTTATTTTTTCATGCGACATGGGAAGGAAGTTTTTCACTTTGGACAGGGCTGGTGATTTTGATTCGGACTATTTGGAGGTAATATGATTTATTGTGTTATTTGAGTAGGTGATGTCAAGATCAAGATGCAAGTCAGAGTTGAGCAAATACTTCAGGGTGTGAAGCATGAGGTAGAGTTTGGGGGAAAATATAATTTTGCTTGGTGCGTCGAATGATAATGGTTAGTATTCTGAGGTGAGTCGGACGGAGTAACCATGGAGATCATGAAAGGCATGGCAATTGTGTTGATAGGAGGAAAGAAGTTTACGCCGGGAGATGTTGCAAGGTACACCATTGAAGGTGGAGTCATAAGGGATGAAATTGTGAAAGCAGTGTATTCTAAAGGGACAGGTCTCGCACTGACTCATGGCTATTGAAGATGAGCGGCTGAAGACTCAAGTCTGGAACACGGAGATTCACACAATGAGGCGAATTCATGGTGGCGAGCATATTCGCCAAGGTGGAGTTTGTTAGATATGTGTCGAATATGTGTGAACGGTTGTGGTTACGGCAGGACTTTGAGTTATATTAGCGGTATAGGGTAGAGTCCTAGTCAAACTCTGTAACCCGAACCTCCTTATAAATATGAAGGGAGGGTTGCTGTTGTAACCAGGACGACTAGATGGCTTGGTTTGGGGGTGCGGCGTTGCCGCGGTGTACCCAGATGCCGGTATAGCTATCTGATAATGGGGAGAAGCGCCCATAGTCATGCCTCGGGATATAGGCTTCAGCTGAACCTCGTTAACAAACATTGTGCCTTCGGAATCGTCTGTGATTGTGCATGGAAATATCTCGATCGATCCATAGGCGCTTTCGCATGCTTGTTTTCTAACATAACCTCTGACCCAAAGTAATGCTGCAGCTTGGAGTTAAAGTATCCGCATCATCTTGATTCACGTACAGTGATGCATGCAGGTCACCTCGTGGCATGAACTCATAGATCAAGGCTTACCTTACGTGGCTTGTAACTCTCAAGAAATAGAAAAAAAAGCTTCCCTTCCTATTTTTCAATTCTTGGGCGCCATAAGCTTCCAAGATCAGGTTTCTTCGTCGGATGTACAGGAACCCGAGGAGGAAAAAGGGTATATGGGGCGCTTCACAGCAGGAGCGGTGCACGCCTTGCACTGCTCCTGCTATAAGCCCTCAGCAGGAGCGGTGCACGGAGTGGGGTCCGCCCTAAGAACAACAGGAGCGTCTCCAATTTGGAGCCACTTTAGTATTTTGGGGCACTCCTATAGCAGAGTTCTGTAGCAGTGCTTGTTGGGAGGAAAACTAACGGGCTGCCGTATGTGTCCACCACATGCAACACTTCATGTGTGTGATTATTACATGGATTTCACCAAAAACACAAACAAAAAAGAAAAGGGTTAAATCTAGCAAACTATAAGTTTGGACCTAAATCAAATCGCACCATCTTATTCATGGTAACAAAATCCTCAAAAGAAGACCATAAATGAATATATTTTAAAGTATTTTTAAAACAATTATAAGTCAAATATATGTATACACTATATATAGAACAATGTTCATATGTACTGGAAAAATATTCCACCTTCACTAGTAAAATATTATAGGTTAACAAGAAAAATATTATGTTTTTATAGAAAAATATTTTAGATTTCAAATATAATATTCTACCTTCGGAAGAAAAACGTTCCTCTTCACGTGTGAAGTGAAAATATTCTATCTTGATGACAACAATATTCTATCCTAAAGAATGAAATGTTATAATCAAACAATACAAAGTTTCTTGACTCATATAACGAAAAGTAGTACGTATAAATAAATTAATATAACAATAGTATGAAATAAATTTGGTCAAATTTCGATGGTTCGACGGATGGATCAGCACATCTCACTAAGACGGAATGAACTAGATTTATTCTTTTATTGATCGACAAGACCAGGATTCCAATGTTCTAGCTAGTGTGAATTTGTGTAGTTAACGTAACAGCATACCAATGACCAAGTAACTGGCTGCTGGTTATTAGCCCTGAAGGTTTACTGGTACGACACGGCCATAGCATGTGTACCTATCAGTGTCGCAGGGGACGGCCGATAGCAGCACCCTCTTTCTCATGTCCACCTCGATCATCCAAGCCTTCTCGCCCATCTCACCGGGGCGGAGTTCGTCGCGTGCTAGGAAGCAGACGACGTCGGGGTTGTCGGAGCTGACGACGGGCCTCTCCAGAGGCGTCCGCGGGAGGCCCTCGTACCCCGGCACCGGCAGCGCCCAGATCTCGTGGGAGTCGAGCGCGCCGGCTTCATGGTCCACGCGGTCACCGTGAACGCGAAACGGGAGCGCGCACACGTGCTCCTCCCATGGCCGCCGCAGCAGCAGCGGGGGTCGATGCTAACGAGCCGCGCCGTGTCGGCGGCGCCCACCATGTTCCGGCGAAGCTCGGGGTCCTCCTCCTCCTCCTCCTCCTCCTCCTCCTCCTCCTGGTCGGAGAAGAGCAGGGGCTTGGGCTCATCGTCCTTGTCAAAGGGCTCCACCGGAAGCTTCAGGTACCGGAGCTTGGGGCTGTCCTCCGCTGCCATGTCGCACACGAGGACGGTGCTGCGGCTGTAGTTGACTCAGCACAGGAATTCCACCGCAGCAGCTCGTCGTGGTCGTGGACGACGGCGGCGGGGGCGTCGACGATGGGCACCGCCCGCTTCGAGTTGGGCCACTAGGACCTCGCCGTCGCCGTCGCCGCAGCGCAATATCCCGGTGTCAACGCGGATTTGGTACTCCTAGGAGTACGTATGCCCCCTTTATCGTAACGACACGTGTCCAGTGTAAATCACTGTAATTACGAGCAGAGGTCTTAAGAGGATAAATCACGGAACCTTTCACACGAAACCAGAAAAGAGATGAGGTATGGAGGGAACCGGTGGATGGTTGGCACGTGAAAAGGTGCTGGGCCCATGAAATGGTGTTGCAGGGCCCATGAAATGGTGTTGCAGTAACGAAAAAGCTGGCAATCGCAACATTGAGTACGCATACCATGGGAACAAAGGATCAAACCCAAAAAGCTAAGTCGTATTTGAATTGAAGGACTGAAAAAACTTAGGAACCCGGCGGCACTCCGGCGACCTTGGCGGTCGTCAGGCCAAGCGACGATTCCACGAGGTTCGAGCTTACGTCTGATTTCTTGCTGCCATCCCGCAAGCCCCTAGCGCTAGGCTCCTGTTGGTCCTTGCACGCCACCAGCGCCTGGTTGTTTGGTCATTGCACCGGTGAGTGCAATTTGCAGTTTTGCACTATGCTATTTTAACTGGTGGCTATATTTTTACCATATTTTTCTTTAGATCTTTTCCACCACTAAACAAGTTCCCTTCTAGTTGCACCAGTTATTTGTTAATTGCATCGATGAGGTGTTTTAAAACTCCACCGTTTTAAACTGTCTGAGAAACTTCGTTTCTTTTCTCTAGCTTGAAAAAGCTTGTTCTATCACCGGTTTTCTTCGCAATTGGTTATATCTGTATTCCTTGGGCCTAAAACACTGCAAATAAAATATAGAACGAGTGTATTGGTCCAAGGGTTGAGTTGTCATCGAATCAACAAAAAAATATCGAAACACGCCACGTGATGCAATTTTTGCTACAATAGATTTAAAATTTATCCACTAAAAATAATGAAATCCCAGAGCTGGACCTAAGGCATCACTATTCAGCCTACCAAAACGGGTGTCTATTGTGTTGTATTTCATTTGGTCATTGGGTATGACATTAACTATGTATGGAAAAGGTTGTATGATTGGGGTACATGCCGTAAGTCCGTTTGAAAATCCATTGTTTCATTCTTCTGTGACTGACGGAGTACATTTAAAGTAGTAATTGCTTAAAAGGACGATACCAAAACATGTAACAAAAGGTAGTATGGTCGCAGAGCTTGAAAGCCTACAGTAGAACAGCAGTATCATTTGTAATATTGTCAAAACCTAGCTTGAAGTAAATATGTACAGCCTACAAAAAGCATAAAGTACATGGCCTACCTTTCCCTAGCATACATATATCTACGATTGCTTAAAAGTTAAGGGACTAATTTTATCACACAAGTAGCAGGAAATAAGTCACTACTACTTGTAGAGCAGAGTGTGTTTGAAAGCATTAAGTACATGGCCAATCTTTCACCGGTAAATATATCTATGATTGTTTAAAAAGGAAGGAATTAAAATTTCTCACAAAAGTAGCAGCAAATAAATCTCTACTACTTGTGGAGTAAGGTGTCTTTGACAGAGTACTTATTAATGGCTAGGTTATCCATCTATATATAGGTCTCATCCATAGATAAAGTAAGCATCGCATACCACCAGATCACGCAAACTCTTCTAGGGTCACAAAGAGTTTGGTTGGTTCTCTTCCTAATGGAGTACACAAAGAACATGGGAGCTCTAGTGTTTTTCGCGTTGAT
This sequence comes from Paspalum notatum, assembly GCA_022530915.1. Lineage (NCBI taxonomy): Eukaryota > Viridiplantae > Streptophyta > Magnoliopsida > Poales > Poaceae > Paspalum > Paspalum notatum. The sequence continues at coordinate 67,493,306 of CM039683.1, read as the reverse complement.
TGTTCTCGGATGCTTTGCGGCTCATGCGCATGGTAAGTGGGAACTGCAAAAGTATGTGAAAATCACAGTGGTTTTTTTAGTTAGTTGATTTACAAGATATACGATGATATTCATATACCGTGCATGATCGATTGCATGTAGCTCAAATTCAATGCATGATCGGTTGCTAAAGTTTTCACAATATCCATTTCTTAGTAAAATTTTCATTATTTGCCTTTTACATATTAACGTAGGTCGGGGCATAGATGAAGTATCAGGTGCTCCTGCTTCAGCACTACAAGAAGACAAGGCAGCACAGTGTGCTTATGGAGGGCATCTCTGGTGTTGTATACATGGGGTCGACTCTTCTGCATGTTATTCTTCAAAAGGCGACTGCGTGAGAAATTGCAAAGGATAGATTATGTACAATGTAACATTGGGAAATATTGATGAATAATAAGGGAAATGTGGTATGAACAATTGACAGAGCAAATTAAACAAAAATCGTTGCAAACGAGTCTTTCACGCACCGGTCAATTTTCATCGAGCACTAGAAATCAGTCAGTCCTTCAGCTTTGCGCTCAATTATCGTCCCCTGTTGCCTTTAGTCTGCCGTTCGAACCTTAGAATTTCTTTTTGAAATACATATTAATATATAGATGTTTACAAACACGTATCTATATAGCTTATAACCTATGTAGTACAGCCCATTAAAACTCAGCTTTCTGCCACTTGGAAGGCTGCCAAACTGTGTCGGCACAGGCTGATGAGCGCCGCGCGAGGTTGAGCCGGCAAGCGCGGGGCCCGGTCATCGCGGGTAGGGGCGTCGCCTGCTGGGTCGTAGAGGATCCACCGGGGTTGTCACGGGAAGGGAACACCGCTGGTCGGCGGCGCACCGCGTGGGTCAGGGGCGCCGCGCAGGCTAGGGCCTCCATTGGTCGGTGCTTGGGCATGGAGGAGGCGTTGGTTGCGAAGTGCGCGCATGAGGCCGGAGTAGAGCCGGGGCCGTCGTGTGAAGGAAAGGAGGCGCCTGCCGGGGAGCGGACGTGCGGGGCCTGGTGGAGTAGCGCCGCGAGGTCGAGGCCCAACCTCGCGCGTGGTCGAGGCCGTAGGTCGGGGTTGCGTCGCGCCCAGGAGCCACATGTGGCGACGCACGAGGTTGTTGCTCCACGTGCGCAGTGCCGGAACCGCCGTGCGGGGTCGCGTCTGCATGCGGGAGGCGGCCGGGCGGACTCGGTGCTGCAGGGGCCGCCGGTCGGAGCCGTGCGCTTGGAGGATGCTCTCAGTCACAGTGCGGCCTGTCGGGACTCTGCGGGAGAGGTGTCAGAGGTCGGCGGAACTCCGGCGACCTTGGCGGTCGTCAGGCCGAGCGACAATTCCACGAGGTTTGAGCTTACGTCTGATTTCTTGCTGCCATCCCGCGCGCACCCAACGCTAGGCTCCTGTGGATCCTTGCACGCCACTAGGCCGGAGGGCGCGTGCGACGGGGGTGACCACCCCACCGTCCCCAAAAAAGTCGCCTTAGGGCCCCAAGTTGAGGGATCCTATGTGTTGAATCCTCAACATCTTCACTTCCAAGCCTTTCTTCTCCTCTGTTTATTCCATGCAGTGGTAGGTTAAATAAAATGGTCACCATTTTAAATGGTGCAGCCTGGAAAAATACTTTCCTACCGCCGAATAGTGGGAATTTTTGTTTCACGTTGATTTAACCTGCTTCATCCTGCTAAACTTCCTGCAATCCTAAGCTGCACCTGGTTGTTTGGTCATTGCACCGGTGAGTGCAATTTGCAGTTTTGCACTACACCATTTTAACTGGTGGCTACTATTTTTACCATATTTTTCTTTAGATCTTTTCCACCACTAAACAAGTGCCCTTCTAGTTGCACCGGTTATTTGTTAATTGCATCGATGAGAACTCCACCGTTTTAAACTGTCTGAGAAACTTTGTATCTTTTCTCTAGCTTGAAAAAGCTTGTTCTATCACCGGTTTTCTTCGCAATTCGTTCTATCTGTATTCCTTGGGCCTAAAACACTGCAAATAAAATATAGAATGAGTTTATTGGTCCAAGGGTTGAGTTGTCATCAAATCAACAAAAACAATATCGAAACACGCCGGTGAGACCATTTTCGCTACAATAGGTTTAAAATTTATCCACTAAAAATAATGAAATCCCAGAGCTGGACCTAAGGCACAACTATTCAACCTACCAAAACGGGTGTCTGTTGTGTTGTATTTCATTTGGTCACTGGGTATGACATTAATTATGTATGGAAAAGGTTGTATGATTGGGGTACATGCCGTATTTTTATCCATCACTAGTCCATTTGAAAATTCATTGTTTCATTCTTCTGTGACAGAGGGAGTACATTTACAGTAGTAATTGCTTAAAAGGACGATACCAAAACATGTAACAAAAGGTAGTATGGTCGCAGAGCTTGAAAGTCGATTATAGAACGGCGGTATCGTTTGTAATCTTGTCAAAACCTAGCTCGAAGTAAATATGTACAGCCTATAAAAAGCATAAAGTACATGGCCAACCTTTCCTTAGCATACATATATCTGCGATTGCTTAAAAGTTAAGGGACTAAGTTTATCACACAAGTAGCAGGAAATAAGTCACTACTACTTGTAGAGCAGAGTGTATTTGAAAGCATTAAGTACGTGGCCAATCTTTCACTGGTAAATATATCTATGATTGCTTAAAAAGGAAGGAATTAAAATTTCTCACAAAAGTAGCAGCAAATAAATCACTACTACTTGTGGAGTTAGGTGTCTTTGACAGAGTACTTATTAATGGCTAGGTTCTCCATCTATATATAGGTCTCATCCATAGATAAAGCAAGCATCGCATACCGCCAGATCACGCAAACTCTTCTAGGGTCACATAGAGTTTGGTTGGTTCTCTTCCTAATGGAGTACACAAAGAACATGGGAGCGCTAGTGTTTTTCGCGTTGATTGTTCTCGGATGCTTTGCGGCTCATGCGCATGGTAAGTGGGAACTGCAAAAGTATGTGAAAATCACAGTGGTTTTTTTAGTTAGTTGATTTACAAGATATACGATGATATTCATATACCGTGCATGATCGATTGCATGTAACTCAAATTCAATGCATGATCGGTTGCTAAAGTTTTCACAATATCCACTTCTTAGTAAAATTTTCATTATTTGCCTTTTACATATTAACGTAGGTCGGGGCATAGATGAAGTATCAAGTGCTCCCGCTTCAGCACTACAAGAAGACAAGGCAGCACAGTGTGCTTATGGAGGGCATCTCTGGTGTTGTATACATGGGGTCGACTCTTCTGCATGTTATTCTTCAAAAGGCGACTGCGTGAGAAATTGCAAAGGATAGATTATGTACAATGTAACATTGGGCAATATTGATGAATAATAAGGGAAATGTGGTATGAACAATTGACAGAGCAAATTAAACAAAAATCGTTGCAAACGAGTCTTTCACGCACCGGTCAGTTTTCATCGAGCAGTAGAAATCAGTCCTTCAGCTTCGCCCTCAATTATCGTCCCCTGTTGCCTTTAGGCTGCCGTTCGAACCTTAGAATTTCTTTCTGAAATACATGTTAATATATATATGTTTACAAACACGTATCTATATAGCATATAACCTATGTAGTACAGCCCATTAAAACTCAGCTTTCTGCCACTTGGAAGGCTGCCGAACTGTGTCGGCGCAGGTTGACGAGCGCCGCACGAGGTTGGGCCAGCATGCGTGGGACCCGGTCATCGCGGGTAGGGGCGTCTCCGGTTGGGTACTAGAGGATCCACCAGGGTTGTCGCAGCAAGGGAACACCGCAGGTCGGCGGCGCACCGCGTGGGTCAGGGGCCACGCGCAGGCCAGGGTCTCCATTGGTCGGTGCTCGGGCATGGAGGAGGCGTCGGTTGGGAATCTACGCACGAGGCCGGAGCAGAGTCGGGGCTGTCGTGCGAAGGAAAGGAGGCGCCTGCCATGGAGCGGACGTGCGGGGCCTGGTAGAAAGGCGCCGCGAGGTCACGGCCCAACCTCGCGCGCGGTCGAGGCCGTAGGTCGGGGTTGCGTTGCGCCTGGGAGCCACATGTGGCGACGAACGAGGTAGTTGCGCTGCGTGCGCAGTGCCAGAACTGCGGGGTCGCGCCTGCATGCGGGAGGAGGCCGGGCGGACTCGGTGCTGCAGGGGCCGCCAGTCGGAGCCCCGCGCTTGGAGGATGCTCTCGGTCACAGTGCAGCCTGTCGGGACGCTGCGGCAGAGGTGTCGGAAGTCGGCGGAACTCTGGCAACCTTGGCGGTCATCAGGTCGAGCGACGATTCCACGAGGTTTGAGCTTACGTCTGATTTCTTGCCGCCGTCCCGGCGCCCCAACGCTAGGCTCCTGTTGGCCCTTGCACGCCACCACGCCGGAGGGCACGTGCGACGGGTGTGATCACCCCACTGTCCCCAAAAAGGTCGCCCTAGGGCCCCAAGTCGAGGGATCCTATCTGTTGAATCCTCAACATCTTCACTTCCAAGCCTTTCTTCTCCTCTATTTATTCAATGCAGTGGCAGGTTAAATAAAATGGTCACCATTTTAAATGGTGGAGCCTGGAAAAATACTTTCCTACCGCCGAATAGTGGGAATTTTTGTTTCACGTCGATTTAACATGCTTCATCCTGCTAACCTTCCTGCAACCCTAAGCTGCACCTGGTTGTTTGGTCATTGCACCGGTGAGTGCAATTTGCAGTTTTGCACTACACCATTTTAACTGGTGGCTACTATTTTTACCATATTTTTCTTTAGATCTTTTCCACCACTAAACAAGTGCCCTTCTAGTTGCACCGGTTATTTGTTAATTGCATCGTGAGAACTCCACCGTTTTAAACTGTCTGAGAAACTTTGTTTCTTTTCTCTAGCTTGAAAAAGCTTGTTCTATCACCGGTTTTCTTCGCAATTCGTTCTATCTATATTCCTTGGGCCTAAAACACTGCAAATAAAATATAGAATGAGTTTATTGGTCCAAGGGTTGAGTTGTCATCAAATCAACAAAAACAATATCGAAACACGCCGGTGAGACCATTTTCGCTACAATAGGTTTAAAATTTATCCACTAAAAATAATAAAATCCCAGAGCTGGACCTAAGGCATCACTATTCAGCCTACTAAAATGGGTGTCTATTGTGTTGTATTTCATTTGGTCACTGGGTATGACATTAATTACATATGGAAAAGGTTGTATGATTGGGGTACATGCCATATTTTTATCCATCACTAGTCTATTTGAAAATCCATTGTTTCATTCTTCTGTGACTGAGGGAGCACATTTACAGTGGTAATCTATACTATAAAGCGTGAATTATCTTAAATTCTTTTTTACCACACGCATATCTACCCATCTATGACTTAAGCCCTTAGATCTAATCCGAACTAATCATATCTACCCATCTATGACTTAAGCCCTTAGATCTAATCCGAACTAATCATTGAACGGTGGATTTTAGTTGGCCCCACAAACATAAATATGGCCCACCGAGGCCTCCGCCAGAACGCCCGCCAGAACGCGGTTCCTGCCATATAATTCGGTCCTCCCTGTAACTCTGCGCGTGGTTTTTTTTCACCAAATCTTGATTCACCCACATGATTCAGTTTTTGATTCACCCACGTGATACAATATAGTACAAGCAAAGCCCATACAACAAAGTGCACATGACATATACAACAAAGGGCAAAGCCCATACAGCAAAGTTCACGAGGCCCATGTACATATACATTGATAAAAATAAACACAATATTTATCCCAAATAGCGAACCATATACGGACAATCCTAGATATAATCATTTTCGTTCTCGTCGTCAAGCAAGCCGCTTGCATAAGAACAAACAGCAGATCAGAAAAGCTCGACCCAAACAAGAGGCCTGAAACGGATCTGAAGAGGAATACGGTTTCTGAGTTTACATAGAAATCTTGACATGCACCAGATCTGTGATCTGTGGCGAGTTTGCATCCAACCGAGAACAAATCAGCCCTGGGGATTGAAATAAGAGGCTGGGGATTCTTGACATGCACCAGATCTGTGATCTGTGGCGAGTTTGCATCCAACCGAGAACAAATCAGCCCTGGGGATTGAAATAAGAGGCTGGGGATTGATCCAAGATTGGCGGGGGGAGGAGGAAAAGAAGAGGAAAGCAGCAGCGCAGATCTCTCACACCTGTACCAGCACAGAAAGCAGCCTCTTCCTCTCACAGAAAGGCCAGCATGTCCTGATCGTCGACCCAGTGGCTGCAGTCTATCTCGAATCAGGAACCACCTGTGTGGATGCAGCCGACAGTGACTTAGATACATTGCATTGAAGGCCATTGAACAATTAGAGTTTGTTCTTCAGAATGATGAGCGACCTGTAAATCCAAGAGTTTGAGTCTCACCCTGCAGATCAACCAATGCACTTGATCAGGGAATGCAGCAGGGACTAAGAGAGGTATTCCCCTTTTTCCACGTGCGACTCTTCATAGCAGCCTCTCTGTTCTGCGCAAACCTTCTCAGGACCGGAGGAAAATCATTTCAGGTTTACACTAGGAGCATTTTATTTCTCTTGCAACAATAAAGCAATCGACCAGGGAAATGGACTGTTGAAGATTAAATCGTACCCTGTTTAGCGGACTGCTTGTTTCCTGATCCGTACCTTTTGTTGGCTCCAGTGCTACCTGTGGAACATCTTCTAGCTGCAGAGAGTTCACCAACATGAGTAAAAGATCTAGGTAAAATCAAGAATAAATACAAGTAAAAGAAAATCAGAGCGTAATTGGGTTGGGAGATTTGTAAGCTGTGTGGAGGAGCAGCCCACGGGCAAACTTAATAAATGAGAGAATAAGAGAGCGCTGTCCACCTCTGCAACTCACTCGAGATCTCAGCACTTGCCGCCGCCGTGGCCGTCACCGGAGACGACGCCAAGCTCGAGCGGCGAGCAGGCAAGGTTTGAGAAGCAGCAACTCGAGAAGCAGAGGAGGTCAGGCTATCTGTAGCGCGGGCCGACATACCAACCGAAGTACTATGGGTCCGCCATCTTCTCTCTCCTTCGACGGCTGAAGTCCATCTGGAGGCCGGAGGCGGACCAGATGGCGGCGCCCCAGGATGAATGGCGAGACGAAGATGAGGAAAAACGTGCCACCGTGGAGATGACGACCTCCTCTTCCCGGCCGTCGTGCAGTTGCAGCACCAAACCACCGCCTCGTAGCTGCTGGAACATGCCACCGTTGTCGATGCGGACGAGGAGGGAGGAGGAGACCGTGGCGGCGGCGAATCCCATGGCGCCCGTCGTGGCGGCGAGCCAGGGCACTGCCGGCCACGGAGGAGGAGGCCGGCCCGGGTCGGGCAGATCTCGACGGAGGAGAAGGGGGAGGATGAGGGCCTGGCGGGGCAGAGGAGAGGAGGAAGAGGCCGCCGGAGAGAATCGGTCGCGCCGGCTAGGACGCGTGGGGGCACCGCGGCGACCTTGCAGCTGGCCGGCACTGGCAGCTGAAGCGGAGCAGATGGTTGTGGACGTCAAAAACTCGTTCAATCACATTTCAGCGGAGTTCGGCGAGTCCGTCAGTTCCCATTCCCCCGGTCCACCGCTGGCGCTTGGCTTGGCCTCCAGGTGTCCTCGAAAGCTCGAGATGGTGTGTACGTGCAGGTTGGTGGGTTTGTGAGCCGGCAGGTGTTTGTAGTTTGTTCCATATAGAAAAATGATACGTGTGCCATCCCAAAATGGTCCAAATGATACACAGCAATTTAACAAGCATATTATTTTAAATAGAAAAATTGCTCGATAATTTTTTTAGTGAAATCACAACATATTATTTATTGTACTAGAAATATACTCCCTCCATCCCATAAAATAAGGTGGGCATGTTTTCAGAAAAGTCGACCTTTTAAATTTTTAACTAATAATTCAGTAGAAAATATATATATTTAGTGTATGCATGCTATATATTTAGATTCATATTCAAAAGTAGTTTCAGATGATAGTAATTTTATGTTTATTGATGACATATTTTAAAAGATATGAATGATCCAAGTTTTAGATTAGAGACCGTGCTAAAACTTTCTATGCTATATATATTATGGAATGAAGGGAGTATTATTTTAAGGTTCCGTTGACAAGGCTTCCGTCTTTTTGGGTCATGACTTTTTCTTTTTTATGTTAAGACTGAATGCAATTTGTGCACTTACAAATATATAAACTCTCTTGTTATATAGAAATAGAAATCTCAAATTATTATGTCTATGCATGGTTGGTTGGTCCACAAATGTACACACCAAAATTATTTTTATATAATTTAAAAAATAATTACGCATCAACTAATAATTTTTCAATATCTTTGTACATAAAAACAGATATTTCAAAATTCAAAATTGAACTAATATTTTTTCAGCCACATGGACACGAGCGGTGCCAGTGAGGAGGGGCGCGGGAGCGGCGCATGTGAGGTGGGGCCTGGGGACCGACGAGCCAAGAGGTGGGGGCGGGGGGTTGGCGAGCGCCCGCGAGTTGGTGAGCGGCTGGGGTAGGATACGGTGGGCGGAGAGTGCGAGGAGGAACCAAGCGGTTGAGAGCAGTCTCATGCAATTTCCATAAAATTATATACAGCAGAGTTTCAATTTAACTATAACACAAAAATGACACTGTAGCTGTGTTGTAGACAAAGTAAAGTTTAAAACATACACCAAGGATAGACCGGAGACAATCTAACGTGCTATTTAGAATGTACGCCATCCATCTTAATTTATAGGTCGATTGATTTTTTTGGCACCAAGTTTGACCGGCTCGTCTTATTTAAAATATTTACAAAAGGGAGAAAAAATCAATTCACAGTTAAAATATGTTATATGCTAAACTTAATCAAATGAAAATAAATGATAATTGTGAAAATTTTTAAATAAAACGCAATGAAAATAAATGATAATTGTGAATTTTTTAAATAAAACGCATAAGTCAAACTTAATTAGTATCAAAAAGTCAAATGACCTATAAATTAAGATAGAGATCAGTATTTTTGGAATGCAATTTCTAGGTAAAACCACAATAGTATTTGAGGGGAAAGTGTACGATGGCTTTCAAAACAACTCTGTTTTGAAAACCATAGTTCGAAGTATTGGATACATAGATCTGGACAAAGTTTTCTTCTGACTCCTCCCACTACGCCCACACTGTCCTCCCGAATTGCCCGACATCACATACCGCCCCATCCTAGATACATCTTCAAAATCGTTTGAAAATATTACACAATTGATATATTTCGAATATACGTAATATTGTTAATTGATGGTTAAAGTAGTGTTTTGGTGACCGTATTAATGTCTGAATCATCTATTATCTTGATACTACAAATACATTTACTTAACGACGTGCGTCCCGCACGTACATTTTTACTAGTTGCTTAAAAGGATGATACCAAAACATGTAACAAAAGGTAGTATTGTCGCAGAGCTTGAAAGTCTTAGTAAAACAATCCACTGCTAAGGAATCATCAATCCTCAACAATCCTGGTAAAACAATCCTCAACAACCCTGTTTGGAGCCCGTGGGCTAAACTTTAGCACTACAATTGAGAGAGCTAAAGCCCATGGGGTTGTTTAGATCCCCTACTAAAGTTTAGCACATTGGTGTAAAAAAAACATCCGTACCCCTAATAATGGTGCCCCTCTCTCCCTCAACCCTCACCCTCTCCTTCCGCCCGTCGGCCGCTGCTCCCTCCCCACTGCTCTCCGGCCGCCGCTCCCTCCGTCCCTTGCCCACCGCCGGCCCTCCGCCTACCGGTCTCCGAGCGCTCGCCTTGCCGCCGGGCCACGCGCTCCTCTCGCCGCGCCAGGCGTCGGTGGCCGCTGTCGACGCCGCTCTGTCCCCGACAAGCGTCCGCCCTCCTCGATCCGGCGACCCGCACCGTCAATTCCACGGCCTCAGGGCGATGATTCCGCGGCCACCGGCGTCGACCCGCGGCCCGCCCTCAAGCCGCGCCCTTCCCCATTGACTCATCTCGCCATCGTTGACCCGGATGAGAAGGTGGCGGTGGTGGCGGATGGGAACCGATGGGCGGCGTGGATGAGAGAGAGTGCAGGGTGAGAGAGAGCGGCGACGGTGGCGGGAGGACTGGCGAGGTGGGGAGAGAGAAAGCGGGGTGCGGAGGAGGCCACCGGCGAGACGCGGGGAGGGGCGGCGGGGGAGGAGACGGCGACGGTGGAGGATGAGGATGCCGGTGAGGGCTGAGGCGTAGGGAGGGCAGCGGAGGAGGAGCCGCCGGCGCAGAGGAGGCTGCCGGCGAGGCGCGAGGAGGGGCCGGCGGCGAGGCGCGGGGAGGAAGGGGAGGGAGGGAGACAGAGGTGAGAGAGAAGGGGAGGGAGGGAGACAGAGGTGAGAGAGAAGGGGTAGGGAGAGAGAGAGTGCAGATGGGGAGGGCAAGGGGTGGAAAGTGGTCACCTTGGATCGCTTTTAGCTGGTTTTAGCTATCCTTGGCCAGCTAAAGATTTCATAGGGGGCTAATCTTTAGTTTTGCCCATTTAGCTAGATCCACTGCTTTACCACGATTGTTGAGGATTTATTACCAGGATTGTTGAGGATTTATGACTTCGTCATCTGTCATAGATGGACTGGGCTGTCACCGGGCTCATGGGTCGGTCATAAATCATAAGTTCATAACTGGTGAAATTCATCGGGTACAAGGGCTCTCGTAGGATCGTAGCTATACATGTCCGACACCATGACCTACCTTCGCTTAAGTAAGAATCATTCTTAATGCTATTTCTATTTTCAAATATTGGTCTTTCTATTTTTCAAATATTTGTCGCTGGTTGGTTCATTTTAAACTAAGCAACATCAAATCAAAAATAGAAGAATGATAATTTTGACACTTTCTGAGCCGTAAGCAGCTCAGTCATCTTTCATGTTTGTAAAGAAGAGAATGCAGAGCCAAGTCAAGCCATTAAAGAAGTGGCCGCCACCATCTGTGCCACCAGACACGCCCAAGTAGTCCTGAGATCCGAGATGGCCAATTGACCCGTGTTGAGGGCATGCGTACTTATTTTACCGTGTGGTCATCGATCAGACAGGAAGGCGTGATGGGTGTGGGTATGGCCGTGTGGGTGGGGATGTGCTGCATTTCTAAATCTTTGGTATCCATCCACTTCAGAAAATGACGCCCCTGAAGTCGCGTCTTCCTTCCATTTACACTAGCAACGCCTAATCATCCAGAAACCTCAAAGCGGCACATAAATTAAAAATGGACACAGCATTGTATAGCAGAGCAGAACACTACCAAGGTAGATCTTTAACTCCTAATTGAGTCCATTGGTTTGTCAACCCATGCTGGAGCATGCGGCACAATCATAAGCGCTAACGGGGGCAAACCTATGTAATATAGTTGGGCCAGCCGATCTCGATGACTTTTGGCAACGTCTTATACCTACGTATTTCAGCCACATGCGATTTTTAGTGTGTGTTCTTCTAACATCTTAACTTAAATATGTCCACTCCTTTTTAGCGCATCTGTTGATCCTTATGAATCTGAATTTTGGCTTACAAATTTTAATCGTATTTACCTTCATGGAATTGTCATTTTATTTTAGTACGCAGCATGATGCTAGAAATGTCGAGTTTTCATTAGCAAAGAATTGTGTATTATATTTTTTTTTCTTCTGAGATATTATACAGTAATTTATATCAATAAAAATTTATAGTAAATATTTATCTTCCTTAAGAAATCACAAAAAATATTTTTTTAGAGGATCAATAAATCTTTAAATAAATTAACAGTGTCATTGCTATGTGATTCCTTAGAAGGAACATTTTTCATGACGGCTCAAAATATGTATATATACAATTTACTTGGATAATTTATAAACATATAGGTTGTGTACTTTGTATTTATCCAATTTCTTCATGTAATAGGTAATGCTAAAAAAGCAAAATACAACACGCACGGGCTTAAAAAAAAGGAGAATTAGATTTTTTTTTTAAGAAACTGGAAGGGTTTCCTCCTACTACAGAGCATTTATTAAATAAAAAACAAAGTTACAAAGTACAATTTATCATCAACTCTATAAAAAACTAGTTTAATCAAAATATTTTTTTCACCTAATCTTTATCTACACTATAAAATAGCGAGTTTTCTAAAAAAAATTTTACTTAGAAAGGCATAGGTATACCCTTCACGCTGGCCCCACTGCGCAGTTTGAAAAAGTTTGGAAAGAGGTGGAAAGGCCCAAAACCCATAGATGCAAAATGTTTCATCAACTTTTTTTTTTATTTCTCACCTCATTTTATACCCATATCCACGTGTTACTTTTCTTCTCTTGGTTTTAATGAAAAAAGAATATCGTCAATCAATCAGGTCTCCTTTCTTTAATTCTATTTCCTTTTTCTCTTTCCTATTATCTCCTTCGTCATCTCACAACACGTATATGTTGCATGTACATCTATGCTAGTCTATCTATAAATATACGTGTCCTTAGATTGCTTTCAACTATTTGATCTGGCGATCAGTTGTGTTATATGGGCTCACAAACTTTCTCAAATTAATTATCTTTGGCAAATTTATACTTGGTTGATATGGTCTACGTAACAAAATCTTACGGACTCTTGCTTGTTTCTTACGCGTTTCTGCTGATTTTGTTTGATTTTTGCGTTTCTGCTGATTTTGTTTGACTTTTTTTTACAAAAAAGTCTGTCCACTCTCGCCTGCCACCCTGGCCTTCTTCTCCGTGTCCTGATATTTGAGCCTAATAACCTTATTAGTTTATTAGTTTAAGTCCGTTAATGCCAAAAATCATAAAAAAACACACCACAAATTCACTGAATCAAATATTGCAGTGCCAAATCAGCCCTAGACTTTGAATAAGCCTGCAGAAAAAAGCATGGTTCGGGTGGTTCTCTCCGTTTTTCTCTTATTTATATTTTTTTTCACCCTTGGGACCAATATATCATTTCCCCTCTCACCTTCTCCACGCCCACCAGCTGACCAGCACGCACAAATTTTGGGTTCTGATCTCTGGTTTAATTTATTTTCACAAATGACCCTCTTCTAAAACTATTTGCAAATCTGGCTCTTTCTGCGGGCAGCAACACACTGCGGCGCCACGGGTGATGGCGCCGTAATATTTGCCATGTAGGATCCGTTCCGGGTGTTATACAGTGGTCCGTTCCGGGTGTTCTACAGTGGTCCGACACGTCATTTATCACGTAAAATGCTTGCGGCGCCACAATTCACGGGCCGCAGTCTCGTTTTTTAAAATTCATATCTTTTACATACGACATCGGATTGAGATGACCTTTATATGAAAATTGTAGCTCTCGACGAGATCTACAGCTTTGTAGTTTTGAGTTATCTTATTTGAGGTCGTTTACATGCTCTACAAATTCATGAGAAATTGAATTATATTTTGCGTGGTCTCTGTTTTAAAAAAATTATATTTTTTATATTTGACGTCGGATGAAAATTGTCTTTACATGAAAATTGTAGCTCTCAACGAGATCTGCAACTTTGTAGTTTTGAGTTTTCTCATTTGAAGTCGTTTAGATGCTTTAAAAATTCATAATAAATTGAACTGTATTCTGCGTGGCCTCTGTGTTAGAAAAATTATATTTTTTATATTTGACTTTATTTTTTCAAAATTTTTTATAAATACCACCATCTTATGTTATTATGTTATTTTGTAGTATAATTTGTTCTAAAACATCAAATTAAGAATCTAAGGAAATAACATTTTTCTTTCATAAGGATAAAACAAAATTTTACTCATTTCTTTCATCCTTTGGATATGTTTTTCCCCATAATGGTATTTATATAACTAACATTGTTTAGTGCTACTATAATTTTGAAAAAAAAACATTCAAACACACATCAAAATTATAGTTTGAATAATTTCACTCATCCTCCCATTTTAGACATTTTGATCTTTTCACACACAATTTTAGTTTGATATTTATGTTGCTCCCCCCCACCATGGCGCACCCTCATATTATTGCCTCCGCCTCCCATGGTTAGACAAAGGTGGAGTGCGCGCACACACACATCCAATAATGGCTCAGTAATAACATCAAAGTGAAATCTCAAAATAAAACCGAAGTGAGGATATACATGAATACGCCACATTCCAGAAAAAGTGGTACCCACTTATTCCTTTTTATCCTACTAGTACATCAACATGTGCACTCATACAGGCAATAATCTTATCAAATGTAAATATTAATTTGAAGTTTATCTACTGCTAATCAAAATTACTTATCTTTGCATGTCCTCTCTGTATATATGTTTGTGCGTGATTACTAACGTAATATACTCTAGTTATTAGATACTCCGTATCTTGTATTTTCTATTGGTTTTGATAAATTAATAAGTTACTACAACAGTTTTGCATCCATATTCATAATTTACATTTGTATCACGTATCGATGTCTCAGTAATGTGCTTGTTTAAAGTCTTAGCTTCAATGTGTCACCTATTTTTTAATGCATGGTTTATAACATATAGATTTTGGATCTCAAATCAAATGCATAACCTTGGATTATAAAGGGTAATGTAATACTCTCGATTAAACTATATACATAAATGCATATATGTTAAAATCTTCCAACCAAATTTTATGGTTTTATATAAAGTAAGAATTTATACATCTTATTGTCATGGAGTATATTATCAGTTCCATTGGTATATGATTTTTTTAATAAACATTTTCATGATTACAAAACTATAGAAAATATATATTCATGCCCTATACATATATATCTACCTGGTTGCACACAACATACTTTATTCACTTAAAATTAGTGTTTCATGTATTATTAACGGTACAAAAGGGTAATTTTAAAAACATTTTATTTTGAATATTTTGTATTATCCAATTTTTATGATAGCCAAACTAACATTGTTTTAAAAAAAAGTTTTGAAAAAATAAAGTTAAATGTAAAAGTATAATTTTTTAAAACAAAGAACGCACATATTACAGTTAAATTTATAATGAATTCTTAGACCATCTAAATGACTTCAAATAGAAAAGCTCAAAACTACAAAATTGTATACCTCGTTGAATGCTATAATTTTTCATGTAAAGATCATTTTTCAGCTGACGTCATGTGTATTTTCGTAAAACAGAGATAATGCATAATACAGTTCAATTTGATATGAATTTTTAGAGCATCTAAATGACCTCGAATGAGAAAACACAAAACTACAAAGTTGTAGATCTCATCGAGGGCTACAATTTTCGTGTAAAGATCATTTTCATCCGACGACAAATATAAAAAATATAATTTTTCTAAAACAGAGACCACGCAAAATACAGTTCAATTTATCATGAATTTTTAGAGCATCTAAACGACATCAAATGAGAAAACTCAAAACTACAAAGTTATAGATCTCGTTGAGAGCTACAATTTTCATATAAAGATATCTCAATCCGACGTCATATGAGAAAGATACGATTTTTGAAAGGCGGGGCTATGGCGCCACTTAGTCGGCGCCATGATCTATGGCGCCGCAAGCATTTTATGTGGTAAATGGCGTGTCGGACCACTGTAGAACACCCGGAACGGTTCCTACGTGGCAAATATTGCGGCGCCATCACCCGTGGCGCGGCAGTGTGTTGCTGCGGCGCCACGATCCATGGCGCCGCAGAAAGGGTTAGATTTGCAAATGGTTTCAGAAAGAGATCATTCGTGAAAATAAATTAAGCCAGTGATCAAAACGCAAAATTTGTGCACCAGCACGCGGTCTCCAACTACCGACTCTGCCATCCCCGGCCAGCCCGCAGCCACTGCTGGTGCCTAGCGAGCTGACGTCTCTAAATCATTGTTTTCTCAAAATTATTCAAATTTGTACTATAATAAATGATATGGGTGAAAACGGGACGGATACGGACGGATAGTGGGTCATCCCGTATCCTACCCTGATAAATTTCAATCGGATAACGGTCGGATACGGATAGTTAAAAAACGGGACGGATACGGATACAGGAACCGGATATTTATTCGGACGAATAGCGGACGGATACGGATATTAATAGACCGGATACCGGAAACTTGTCGGATAGTTCAAGTAAGTTCAAATCACAATACAACAATAAGTTTAGATCATACCCAACACAATAGTTCAAATATAAAGACAAGGTTCAAATCACATAATAGTCTAATACAACACAAGATAGTTCAAATAAATCCAAATCACATAATAGTCCAATACAACACCAAAATAGTTTTCAAATAACATAAGATAAGTGTAAGCAATCCATGCTTGCTTGAAGATCTCAAGTTACAACATCATCGTCCAAGTCCAAGCCAGCCATATCTTCACTTATGAAACCGCGACTTATGTTTAAGTACGGAGGGAGTATAATAGATCGACACAAGTGACCTTGTGAGTGTATAACATGTAATGATATTTTATATTGTATATATAACACGTTGACAATAGTTTATACACACGTTATTAACATAATTTACATGATAAATAACTTACTCTATACTAATACATGATTTTCTAAAAATGAATAAATATCAAAAGCTAAAAAATTGCGGAGTTAGTGCCAGACATGCGCCATCTTTTGTTACCTCGAAATAGATATAGATACTATTTATAATATTTCATCACCAAGATGGCTTCAAACAAAAGAGTAATAAATTACAAAGTTGTAGATCTCGTCAAGCACTACAATTTTCATATAAATTTTATTATAATACGAGTTCATATGCGAAAGTTATGATTTTTCTAAGAATCAAATGCACAGAAAAAAGAAAAACGGGTACCCGAACCCCGGGTACCCGTATCCGACCGTATTTTCCGGGTAGTATCCGGGTAGTGCTCGCTCCGTATCCGTCCCGTATCCGATAACTTTTTATCCGGGTAATACCCGTATCCGTCCGGAATGAAATATTACCCGTATCCGTATCCGAAAAATCGTCCCGTTTTAGTATCCGTATCCGATACCCGACTCGGGTACCCGTCCCGTTTTCACCCCTAATAAATGATTTATTATAATATTGAGCTTTATATTTGGAATGCATCATGCCACATGATATTGAATTCCCTCTATCGATAATAAATGCTATTTTAGGACCTAATATTTGTCCTATAATAAGTGATGTTTTGACTACTTATCAAATAAAAAGATAATTTAGGGTGCAATGCCAAGCAGTCTAAATTTTTGTAAAAGCGGCTGTTATTGTGAGACGGAAAGGCTACATTATACGACATTTTTTTATTGTCACAAAAAAATGAGTGCAATAAATATGTGAAAAATCTATGTCATGATTAGAATGGATTTTATCCTCTCCAATCCCAATCCAACCGCACAAACCCTAAGTGACAATCCAATAGTGCTACAAAACGGAGGAAGCACAACTTAAGCAATCAAATAACAGTTCAATTAAATCAGCACAATCCAAAATGAACCCACAGAACACGCAGCATTGTACTCATCACAAAAGCATTATATTATTGTACCAAAAATCAATGACACACAACACCACTTGTCTGGCCAGCTATGTCAGAGACAAATCAAACATCCTGCATTGCACAAATTAAAGAGCTTATAGATCAAGGTTCACTAGCATTAACCTCCATCAACAACCACTCCTTCCTCAGATTCATGGGTAAGCTTAAAAGAGATTTGAACCGGCGACCAGGGGCGGAAAGGCCCATGGCCACCCGGGCCATGGCCCGGAGCGTGACCTAGAAAATTTTCCAACCCCCACTCGATTTTATGGCCCATATAGCTTCCGACGGCCCAGGCAATAACCACAGGTCCACAACCCGCGTCCACTCATCCGGCGTCCGGCCAAATCCTCGACCGCAGCCCCTCGCGCCGTCGCCCTGGCTCCCTTCTCGCTACCCGCCGCCCGATTCCCCAGCTCCGGCCTCCGGCTCCACTGCTCCAGGTTGGCTTGGCAGCTCCTCTCCGGCCGTCCCCTGTTCCAAGGCTGCTCCAGTCCCGCCCTGCTTCAGTGCTCTCTCCTTGCCGGCGGCCGACCCCTGCTCCCTCCCTGGTGGGCGGCGGCCCGGAGGGAGACGACCAAAGCCCCATCGCCCGGACAGCAGCAGCCAGTAGGCTGCATGTACGCCCCTTCGCCACCCCCCTGATGGCTAGAAGGGAGGCAACGGCCCTAGCCCCCCTGCGGCGATGCGGCGTCCAGCAGGCTGTAGGCAAGCAGCAGTAGGCGCTTGCGGCCTTGCAGCAACAGCTCAGATTCAGACTTGAGAAGGTGGTTTAGCTTGGGTGGTTGGGTAAGAAATTAAAATGCACAACGAATTGTTAACTATACTGTTGTCCATTATATTGTGTATTGTATGGATGAATCGTTGACAACAAATTTGATTTATGTGGATTAGAGGTAGACAATAAAAAAATTTAGGACTTGGAACAATTGATGAAAAATAAAGATATTGCTTCACTATGGCGATTTTCGTATGTTTTCTACTTTTACATTTTGTTGTCATATATATTTTTTGAATTATGTGTTTTTGGCATGTTTTTGTCACAACTCTGTTATAATTCGGTCGGGGCTTCGGCAAATCCTGGTTCCGCCATTGCCGGCGGCCACTGTCGTTGCTAAGAATCCTATACGCCTTTACCTCATCACGACCCAAGCCATAGCTAGGAATCTCTTGAAGTGCTGCCAAGATCTCTGACGCTTGCACACAAGGCTCGCCCAGTGCCTCGCAAGAAGACCGCAGCGTTGGATTGCTGCTAGCATCATCGTCTCCGATCCTACCTGCTCATCATCGTCATCGCCGCCAACGACCACCTCTGGCTTCTCAAAGTCCACCCTTGAACAAGAATTGAAGTAGTCCGATACGTTGCTGGGGCTAGAGTATGTATGGGCACGTCCTCCAGCGACAAATCTTCAGCGCGTGACACGGATCGTATCGTCTTGCGTCTCATGTCCACCATGAGCAGGCCCAGCGTCCAGCCGCGGCCGTAGCTTTCGTCGTCCCCGGGCTCGTGCAGGAAGAAGCAGATGATGTCGGGTTCACAGATGCTCACGAGCGGCTGGTCAAGTGGCACGCGCTGCAGGCCCTTGTAGGCGTCAAGCGCCCAGGGCTCGGTGGCGTCGGCCACGGCATCCTTCACCCACTCCATCTCCTCCGTGCCGCCGCCGCCGTCCATCCTCATCGTCACTGGCGGAGCTAGGATCAAACCGTAGAGGGGGCCAGTTTGCCAAAATGTAGATACAATCTGATTGGTCTTCTTCAGCTCGTCTTTATTCCAAACTTCCAAATCGAGTTCCAATCCATAGGTCCAGATGCACAATCGCAAGGGGCAAGCAAGCAACAAAAACAGCAAGCACTTGATCTCAGAGCCTACCAGCAGTTGCAGGTACAGACTCTGCCGATTTGCAGACTAAAGACTTGGGAGCAGCAGCAGAGAGAAGCGAGCTCCGAGATGATGGCCAGCGACCGGCGACGTACTGCACACGGGGATGGAAGAGGCTAGATGCGCTGAGCGAAGGGTGGGTAGGGTGACAGCGACGTGACTGGCGGCGGCTGGCGCCATACTGCCGTGCAAATTTTGTTGGACCAAGGGGGGGCCGTGGCCCACTTTGGCCTACACATAGCTCCGCCAGTGCTCATCGTGCAGGTGGTGATGCTGAAGGCGTGGAGCGAGCGTTCGTAGGTGGACTCACCGGCGCCGCCGCAGCAGCACCGCGGGCAGACCTCGACGAACTTGAGCGCGCCGCCGCCGGCGGTGACGCACACGTTCCGGTTCGATTGTGGGACCCACCTACGAGCATCTTCCACGGGCAGGGGCACGTACTGGAGCCTGGGGCTCTCCTCGAGCACGTCGCGCGCACAGCAGGAAACCGGCGGATAAGTCGACCCAGCACAGCTGGCGGTCGCCGACCACCATGCGCCGTCCGTGAAAACGCCATGGTGGTCGTTGCTGGTCTCTGGATGCGTGACGCTCCACCCACCAGACCGGAACTGGGTCAGAGCGAGCTCGGGAGTCCTCGTCTGCGCGTCAAACGACGCCGTGAGCGACGCCACCACGAGCACGAGGTCGTCGTCGTCGCCGCGGCGGCGCAGGAGGCCGGTGTAGCCGATGCGCGTACCTGGATCCATGGGCGGGAGCAGCGACCAATCGGCTGTGACGTGATACGGCTGCTCTCTCCCTTGGTCGACACGAACCACGATGAGCACGGAGTCGCCGTGCGCCGCGATGACAGGAGAATGGTGGCAGTCGACGCCGTCGTCGTGGGTCTGGACGCACACGAACGAAGCCGCCGGGGGCTCGTCGAGGCGGAGGGAGACGTGGATCAGGTGGCCGGAGGTGGTGCGGGCGAACACCAGCGTATTGGGGTCGCCCGTGCAGGTCCACTTACAGCCATGCTCGAGCATCACCCATCGCGGGTAGGCAGCGGATGATGAAGATGAGGGAGGCTGTGCCATTTGGGCTTCCATGGCCGCCGCTGCCAGCACGGCTCAAGGTCCTTGCTTTTCCCGAGACCACCCTAGTCAGCGATACAAGCACAAACAGTAGATCCCTAATTCTTGCGGAGGGCCCCCGATATTCCTTCCTTTCGGCGACAATCGACTTGCATGTGTACAAACAAGGCTATGGTACGTGCACAGAAGACCAATATGGATCCTCTCTGGGATACGAAGTGCACAACAGAGCTTGTTGACGGCTACTAGCCTGCCACTCAAGCAACTACAGCAGCTTCTGCTCCTCTCAGTCATCCAGGTTACCACCGCGCCTGCCGGCGGATACACCCGCGGACCCGCCTATCTAATTTACTGTCAACGTTTCGTTTTTTTTCCCTTCATGCATTCTACCTACCAAAAACATTCCATGTGTCGTCCATGACTAACGAAGTGTGGAAGTAGACCCTGCTCATAAAAACTATAGTTAGCACATAGTCAAACACGTGGATTGGTGGTTTGGGGACTTGAGTGACACTCAAACCAACTATAGATGGCCAAACGGACGGCACGACATGCCGGCCTGAAAATCGTGCTAGGCCGGCCAGGACTCGACGGGCCCAATGCGAAATAAAGGGAAAATACACCAAAAATAAGCGTAGGGTTCGCTGAGCTTCGCTAACCAGTCTAGCACTCGTTCACTTGTGATTATAGCACAATAATAGATATATATATATATAGATATATAAATACGTAAAAATAAAAAGTAATTACCGCGCCGTGCCATGCCGGCACTGCGTACCTTGGCCTCGGCCCAAGCACGGCACTAGGACTGGGCCGGGCCGGGCCGACACGGGTATGGTTAGGGTTGGGCCGTGTCGTGCTGTGCTTCGGGCAAGCCCATTTGGCCATCTATAAAGCCAACTTTAGAGACCCAATTTTCTGTTTCTTAGTATTTAAAAAAACCAAGAACAATGCATAGTCAAAGAGTAGATTGGTGGTTTTGGAACACCAATGACACTCAAGCCAACTTTAGGACAAACTGACATGGTTTTATTAGACACAGATTCCTAGTTCCTGAGTTCTGGGAGCTAGTTGACACACTACTACACAGAGCTTTAATAAAGGTTCACACTACTACACAGAGCTTTAATACCGGTTATAGAAACCGAGCTCGAACTCAAGACCAATAGCATATACGCGAATCAATTAACCAACCACTACACCACACAGTCATGTCTGACTACATAGGGAATGCTATTCTTTTATTGTAAATATCTGGAAGGCTTTAGTATCAGTGGGTAAGGCTTTAGTATGGGTTGGTGTTAAGAACCAATACTAAGGGGTACCTTCTGGTATTAGTTGGTAACAACACCTGACACTAAAAGTCTTGGCGAGCATTAATGGTTGTGTACCTTTCCACCCGATACTTAAAGATTCATTTTAGTATGGCTTTGTATTGCCAACCAATACTATTGTCCGTCTAGGGGTCAGCATTTTTCCACCCGATACTAAAAGATACCTTTTAGTATAGGTTTGGATTGCCAACCAATACTAATGTCTGTCTAGGGGCCAGCACTTTTCCACCTGATACTAAAGACAACATCTGTACCGGGTGCAGATGTTGGCCGTTTTCTATGTGAAATTGGAACTCATCCGAAGCCCCATTCTCCGGTAGTGACACATGATGCCAAGTTTAAAGATCGCACGTGCAATTTACTCCTCAAAATTTATCAATGGCAATGCAATTCTACAAAATTTGGTGTTTTTTGAGGTGTGTGAACTATAAAGTCATCGGTTAATCCAACTTTAACATAATAGTAATATGTCAGTGCAATTCGATTTTAAAGGTCATAGTTTTCAAAAGTATAGATTGCATACATTGGTTAAGATGACCATGGCAATAGTGGAATAGTGTAGGAATAGTGGATAGGCAATGGTTTTAGGCAATGGGGTTGGGGATGGTGTCCACTTGATAAGTGTTGAGGGCATGAATAAATACGGTCATCGATCAGATAGGAAGGTGTGATGGGCGGGTTTGTTTGTAGGTGAGGATGTCCGGTGTACTGGTTTCTAATAAATCTTTATTACCCATACCATCCACTTCAGGAAATGACTATCCAACTCCGACACCTAGGCCTCTTCCTTCCATTTCTTACACTAGAAAGGCCTAATCATCCAGAAACTTCAAAGCTAGGCACATAAAAGTGGATACAGCAATGTATACCAGAGCAAAACAGTACCAAGGTACTTCTTTAACTCCGAATTGAGTCCATTTCGGGGCGTTTGGTTTGAGGAATGTACTCATGAAGAATGGGTTGACGATGTATCAACGCATTCCACAAAATTTGGTGCAATATAATGAGGTGATGATGGATCAACTCATTCCATTCCACAAACGAAACGTCAAAAGTGAGGAGTGAAAAGATGATGGATCAACTCACTCCCCAAACCAAACAGCCCGTTAGTCTGTCAACCCAGGCTGGAGCGTGGGGTACAATCATGGGCCCTAACGGGGTGAACCTATGTGATTCGGGCCGACCGACCCGATGGCTTTGGCAACGTCTTATACTTACGTATTTTGGCCACATAAGACTTTTAGTGTGTTTTTGCTAACTTAAATATGTCCACTCTTTTGTAATGCATGTGTTCACTTATGAGTCTAACTTTTGGCTTTCAAATCAATGGTAGTTAGTTCCTATAATTTTTGTCCACATGCCAATTTCAAATTTTAATGCTTATTTTACCTTCATGGATTTTTCCTTCTAAGATATGTTATAATGTATATCAATCAAAATGTATAGCAAAGATTTATCTTCCTTAAGAAATCACAAAAATATTTTTGTAGAGGATCAATATGTCTACAAATAAATTAACAATACATGCAATTGCTATGTAATTCCTTACAAGGAACATTTTTCATGACGGCAAAAACTAAGAAAAAAATACTTGCCGCTCATACATGCATGGTGACACAACATATATATTTACTTTATGCTAGTCATTAATATATTATTGCTGTGGAATAATGATAATTTATAAACATATAGGTTGTGTACTTTGTATTTATCCGATTTTTTCATGTAATATGCAATGATAAAAGTAAATCTAGGTGTATACTCAAAGGGGACATTTTTAATAATTTCTAATAAATAATAATGGTGAAGCTAGGTAATTTGCAGGCTATATAGGTTGACTATTATAATGTCAAACTATCAAGATTACAAATCTAGGGGCTCCTTTAAATCTAATTAATGGCCACATATTTAGATGTAGTGAGTGGTTTAAATGTAACTTTAGAGGTTACTTTAAATTATATTTCATGATGACAATGGTAGTCAATCTATGTAATAACTAGAAACATGTTCGTACATTGCTACAGATAAAGGCCACTCTCTTACATCTAGTTTAGAGGAGTGGCATCACGCACGCATGCACGCACGCGCGCGCACACACAAAGAATTATGGTTTTTGGTTAATTTGGACACGGCGTGGTGCCTCTTGGTCTTTTTTAGACACATGAGTTCATGCATGCGTGGACTATCGCACATAGACGACGGAAACAAGGCTAGTTTTAGAAAAACCAACAAGATACATTTGAGTCTAAATATTGCATGGATCGCTAGAGTTGACATGAACAAACAATGCCCAGATCAAATTAAAGAAACTTACATTATAGCTAATAGATTAGAAGCAATACTCCCTTTATCTTTAAATATTTGATGTTTGGTTAGTTTAATTTTGAGCTAGCCCATGTTATAGATTTATTTGGAATGGAGGCAGTATATTTAATTTTACTATTCTAAATATCTAAGAGTATGTTTGCATAAAACAAAGAAAACGTAGTGAAACATGCTATAGTTTAAATATGATACTGTAAAGTATCACCTGTGCATACTTAATCCACGAAGGCTACCGTGTATTAATTTGTAAAGAATCAAGGGTTTTTCTGCAAAAGGAAAGCAACCTTATTCGGATAACCCGAGCTGATGGAGCTGATGGACCATCGGTAATCTCCATCCAGCGGCCAGTCGCCTCGTAACTTGCAAGAGTTCAGACTTAACACCATCCGCCCATCCAAATCCAATCGACGTCTCGTTACCTTTCCTCAAGTCCTCCCGTGGGCATCGCTTCGCTCTTCACCGGTCCTCGGCTCCTCACCATGCCTCTTTGCTTGGTTCCTCCCACTCCCACCTAAGGACAGCTTAGCCGCTGATGTCACCGGTTCTTCTATTTCATTGTTAATATTTCACACTCTACTCTACTTAAAACATATAAAATATTTTGGATTTTCATATACACAAGGAACCTCAGCCTTAAACCGTTAAATTCCCAATCTCATCATCGTTCCGATAAAAAAAAGGCCAATGCGACAGTTGGGTTACTTGCTCCTGCGTGTGAGCCAGCTGCTGCCATGGACGCCAGAGCCTGGCCGGTGGAAACGTAGCCTCTTCGTAACCAAAATTTTTCGAGCGTTTTACTGTTATACCTTTTGATTAAAGTATTTATTTACCGAATCGATTTCATATTTGTACTTTAGATGTTTTAACGAACAAAACTAGATCAGAGATCACACATGCCATAAGTCTTTTAACAATAATTTTATTTATTTTAAATTTAAATATATGAACTCAATTAAACACAAACTGACCACATGTTGCATTTAGTCCGGTCAAACGACTAAACAACAGCATGTCTGGATACTGGCCCAGTTAGGCTTGCATCCCACCACAAGCCAGCCCCAAGCTCACAGCAGGCAATAATCAATCACACTCAATCATACCGAAAACAACATGCCCAAACCACCATATCAATATCAGAATCGTCCCCCTGCTAGCTAGGCTCGCCAAGTCCTCCGCGGCTCCATGTGTAGTGTTGTGCAATGTTTGTATCTCTTCCCAACATGTACGAGCTTTCTCCCGGCCCCATGTCGTGTTTTTTTTCCCCGCCTACATGGGATTGAAGGAGAAGCGGCCGGGGCGATCGAGCAGGTTCATGCTCCGCAGCTCTCTATGTTCAGCATACGGCCGTTGAGGAGTGAGGTTCAAGTTGGCGCTCGCCATGATGACGCCCATGTCACTGCCGCATCAAGTCGAGGCCGTCGCCTGCTACTACTGTCCATTGCCACCCCCGGATGGCCGGATGCTCGGATGCATGCCGTCGCCGCTCCCAACTGATGCATCTACTCGCTGCCGCGCGCGCCGTCACTTCCGTCGGTTGAAGTCAGCCGGTCACCTTAACTCATCACCGTTGTCACTGTTGCTTCTCACCGCCATGTTGCTCGCCAGTTGCCATCACTACTGCTTCTGCTTGTTGCTCGCTACCAGGCGCCCGGCACAATGAAAAAAATGATAACAAAATTAAATTGGGCCGACAGAGAAGAAAGAGATAGGCCCAATAACACTGTACAAACAACAACGGTCTACATGGGCACACGAATCGCCAAGTAATCACAGCCACTGAAATCTAGATGAAAACGCAACACAAAACACCCGGAAGATATTTAGAAAACCCGTTTTTTTTAATTGGGGCGTATGCTTAATTGGGCTGCAAGCAAACTGTTGCTGTTAGCCCATTGGGCTACCACATGTCATGCCCAGGCCCAGCCCACTTAAGTGCGTGCCCATGATGTTTTATGTGCAGACTAGACTCGATCGACATCATGCTAGGGCAAAGCATGATCTCCACGCGAGGACCGAGCCGTAGCTCGGTTGGCCAGCTCGCTGTGGCTCCGAGCGGCTCTCGGGCCTCACCCGGAAACAGTGTTTTCTAGAATAATTTCTGTTGCCTCCATGGATGCGCCACAACCGTCATATCTCGGGTGAGGCACTCAAAAGAACAAAAAAACGCGCTTGCTCCACCACCAAGAACGCCCGTTCCATCGCCATGGATTTTCTCCGCTCCTTCACATCCGACGCTCGTTGCCGATCGGCCTCTTCCAGAGTCGCCGACGGTGGTCCTGGAACGCTGGTGCTGCCCTAGGGACTCCACCACCTCTAACGCCCATATGTACAGGTACTTACGCGGCGAATACGGCGACGAGGGCTGCGTCACCAGAAACACCGGCCTCCTGATTCTCCGCGGGGACGATGACGAGCAGCCTCTGGTGGCGCAGCTTCAGCTCGCGTACGCCGCGCCGTTCAACACGGCGGAGCTCTGCGTGCTGCGCCCCGGCGGCCGCGGGTGGGAGCTCTACGACGCGGTGCCCATCGTCCACGCCGACGGCGGCGGGGACCATGACCTGGAGAGGTGGCAGGACACCCACGCGGTGGTCCCTGTCGGCGGCCGCTTCCTCTGCTGGGTCAACTACGACATGAGCACCTTCCTCGTGTGTGACATGGCCGACGAACACGAGAGCCCCACGCTCCGGTACGTGCCGCTGCCGGTGATGCCGGTGCCACCCAAGGGGGACGACGACGAGGACGACTACCTGGAGCAGCCGTCCTGGCTCTGCCACCGCACCATTGGAGCCGCCGGCGCCGGCGCCGTGCGGTTCGTCAGCGTCGACAACCGCTGCTGCTGCGGCGCCCATGTGGTACGGAGCTTGTGCACGCGCTCCAGCTCCGCCTTCATGGTGACCGCGTGGACCCTAGCTGTGACGATGAGCGGCCGCGAGCCGATGGCGTGGGTGAAGGAATGCGTGCTCGACTGTGAGGAGCTCTGGGAGCTCGCGAGCAACGTGGGCCTCCCATGCCGCTTGCAAGTTTCGTGTCCCGTAGTAAGCTTGGAGAACCCTGACGTGATCTGCCTTATAGCCCATGGTGGCCATGGGAAGTTGTGGACGCTCGAGGTCGACATGAGGAGGAAGACGCTGATATCTGTCCTACCCTGCCCACCGCATCCACTGAAACGTGTAAATTACTGTAACAGATTGCATGCAAGATTTCACTGCAGCTAAATGACGACTAGTTACCCCGGCATGTACTCTTTAATTAGGATAGGATGGATACTAGTATTATCAGCTCCCTTTATTTTTGTACACGCTATTAATTCATCGGGTGAACAAGTACCACAAGCTCTTTCAAATAGAATAAAGAAGTTCAAGATTGCTAAATGAAATATGTGGCCCTAAGCCCCTGATAATGTCCTATCATCCAAATACATTGCCCATACACATCTTCAGTTCAGGGTTAGCACTCCGCGTTGCAAATGTAAACTATCTATAGCAAACATACATGTTCCGGGACTCTGCTTTAGCAGCACTGCGGCAGTACTACTAACTCTAACTACCGTACAAGTAATTTGAATATTAGTATCGTGAAGTACTACCTTTGATTCAAAGCCTTCAAAGAACAAACAACCAATCTTGTATGCCTGACAGAGTTAATGCACCACTTGAGCAACAGTGCAGACATTCAGTGTGGCTGTGAGCTATTGACATGACAGTCTCATCTTATTCAGAATTAATAGAACTACACAACAACAGTTTCTTTCGCTCTCCTGAGATAGGCATCCTTGATTCCATGCAGCTTTGCAGCCACCTCCTGCATGCCGATGCGTTCACTCGGAGTTGGCTTTGTGCAACACAGTCCAATGTTTAACACAGATGTCAGACCATGACCAACAAGTTCTTCCTTGACGCTTGCGGGAACATTTTGACCAAGGTCCGATTCTTGCAGCATCTGGGGATCAACAATCTCCAATACCCTATCAGGGAAGTTGGTCTCTGCAAAGCTTACAATGCTCAGTCCATCTTTGAACATGATATCTGTTGGCCTCTTTCGGATGAATATTTCGAGGAGAACAACTCCAAAGCTGTATACATCTGCTGCAGTAGTGACTTCACCACCACCTGCATATTCTGTAGACGGAATAAACAAGAGTTTCAGTTTACTGTACGTGTTCAAATAAATGTGAAAACATCACACTGAACAAGTACAGTTAAGATAAAACTTGTCATTACCAGGCGCAACATACCCAATTGTTCCCCTTACTGCGATTGAAGAAGTTGATTTTAAATCACCAAGAGACACTGTTGTTGGATCATCTTCATATCTTGAAATTCCAAAGTCTCCAACAAGAGCTGTCATGTTCTCATCCAGAAGAATGTTGCTAGGCTTCAAATCACAATGAACAATAGTCCCCTGGTTGTTATGGTGGAGGTACTCCAACGCATCTGCCACATCCACCACAATTCTTAACCTTTCAGCAACTGTAATATGGTTTAAATCCGAAGAGTTCTCATCATCTCCAGTCGAATATAGCAATTTGTGCAAGTCCCCTTTTGGCATGAACTCATATATTAAAGCTTTGAAATCATTTCCTTCAGAATCAATACTTGAGCATGCAGTCAGGATGGGAACTATATTACGGTGCCTGACATTTCTCAAAGCGTTGCATTCTGCAATGAAGCTCTTTTGCGCCCCTCTTGTTTGTAGACTAAAAACTTTGACAGCAACCACATTCCCATCTTGAAAGAACTCCCCCCTGTACACAGAACTGTACCTTCCCCTTCCTATTAAGTTGGATGTGGAGAACCCACTAGTCGCTCTTGCTAGATCATTATAAGAAACTTTGGGAAATTTCCTGCCAAAAGAAGGGAGGGACAGAAGTTCTCTCTTTTTCCTCTTCTTACATAACAGCAGGACAACTATAAGGATCATAGTAGAAAGTGAGACCATGCTGACCAATGGGATCACTAGCTTTAGTACTATGGATCGTTTTTTCATAGTTGTAGAAGTTGGATGTGTAACAGCACATGCGGGTAGGTGTAGTATCCCTGGCCCACCACAAAGACCCTTATTGCCATCAATATGTATAGCAGTTGCATTCATGAATATACCACTATCTGGGACTTCACCCTCAAGTTGGTTGAATGACAAATCTAGTTGCTCAAGAAGCTGTAGGTTGACAAGTGACTCTGGTATTGATCCAGACAAATTATTATGAGACAAATTGAGAATTTGTAGGCCATTTATGTTGCCTAATGAAGTGGGAATGCTCCCACTGAAATTGTTCTGGTTGATGTTTATCTTCTCTAAACTTTCACAATTACCCAAAGTGTTTGGAATTTCTCCAGAAATATTATTCGATGCAATATCAAAATTTATGAGTTGTTTTGCATTGCCAATGGCAGTATGAATTGGAACGTCTAGTTTGTTGAATGACAATCTAATATAAGCTATTGTTGGAATCTCGAAGATCTCCTTTGGTATACTGCCATGAAGATTGTTGCGGAAAAGGTTAAATTCTACAAGCATTTGGAGGTTTCCCAGGCTTGGAGGTATGCGTCCATAGAACTGATTAGACTGTAAACTGAGTGTCCCCAACTGAGATAAATTGGAAAGGCTTGATGGAATAGGTCCTGTAAATTTGTTGTACCCTAGTTCTAATATCTGCAAACTTTTGAGAATTCCAAGCCGTTCTGGAAGCTCACCTGTAAAATGATTATTCTCCAATGCCACAATGATCAAGCTGTGAAGGTTTGTTACACCAAAGGGAAAATGTCCTGATAGTTGATTTCCTGACAAATATAGACCCTGGAGCTGACTGGACAGGTTGCCTACTGAAGATGGTACATTGCCTTCTAGAAGATTACCTAGCGCCGAGAACCTCTGTAGCTCCGTACAATTAGTTAAGTTGTCCATAAATTCCCAGTCTTGCTTGTTTTTTGTTTGCAGTAGGTTATACTCAATATTTAACAAAGATAATTTATAAAGTTTGCCGATAGAGCTAGGAACCACTCCAGTGAACATATTCCTGGATATATCGATTAGGTAAAGGTTCGAAGCATTTGTTAATGTAGAGGGGATATTCCCATGAAATAAGTTGCCGTCTAACTCGAATAGTTGAAGATTGGGTAGAGAGTTGCCAACACTGGATGGTACATCTCCACTTAGATTATTGAAACTAGCGACTTGGCCCGCGCAAATTGCGCGGGAGCTAGTTTTTGTTTTCTTTTTTGAAGTTTTAGTTTTACCAGAAGTTAATCTTTTGGCAACTATTTCTATTTATAATATTTTATTGGTCCTAAAAAATAGTACATCCGTTTTCTCTAAATCCTTTTCTATTATTGAACAACTTACGAAGATATATATTAGGTCCACCTAAACATTTAAATTGTTATTTTTACAACTTAGTGTTTGGTTTTCCTTTTTTAGTTATGTGGTCATTTATAGGTCGTCTTAGTGAATATGGTGGAATTTTTTAACAATTATTTTAAAGATAAAATTCAATTATTAATTTTTATTTGATATAAAATATTTATTTTAATTGTTGGATCACGCTAATAATAAATGTTGTGGTTTATTTAATATTTGACTTAAAATATTTTTTATTTAATGTAGAGGGTTAAATATTATATATTCAGATCACGTCGATTTTCTTCGATTATAAATCCATCATGAGTAGCATTATAAGCTTAATAGCTTAGATTATATAACGTATATATAGGTGTGAAACTGTGGATACCTATTTTGTGCATCCGTATAAGCAGTGCAGTGAGATGGATACCTATTTGCATAGGAGGGCATAGATATGTGAGGTCGTGAATTTTATGTATTCTACTGGAGACAATCATCTTTAAACAAAGACAATATAGAACGTGCTCTTACTTCAAAAAAATTGTGTGGGAAATATGGGGATGGGCTATTTTGCTCCTTCTGGAAGAGAACCAATGATAATGAATATGTTCCTACTACGCCTTCCACGCCGCGAATAGCACTGTAGTAGGGATGGAAGTGCCAAACATGATGAAGACAAAGGAGTTGATATAATCACTCCTAAGGTTGATGCTATGCTAGGGTTGTCTACAACACTCCATTTTTCTCTCAATACTTCTTTATTAAAATAATAGGCATATTTGATGTTATTTTTTTTACAAAATTTGCACCTTTTGTTAGTTTTTTTACAAAAATTGTAATTTAGACTTGGGATTATTATAGTAATAATCAATAATAATCAATACTCTAGATATTTCTTTTAATGCTTAGTCCATTTGAGAAAGTTTTATGGAACCTGTGATACTCTGCTCCTCTTGTAAGGATACTAACGACAATGAATTGGTTGCTTCCTCCATATTGCACCCCGCAACGTATATAGCCAGTGTTAACCTAAATGCTAAACGGTAAACAGTTGGTCAACCTTCGTTTAGTGCTTAGACCGTTCAGACGGTGCTTAAACAGATTTAAACGGTCCAAGCGGTTCTGTACTATAGCATTAATATATACACATTTCTACTTAAAAATAAAATATCATAGTAAGTATAAATATTTGTGCATCAAAAATAAATATGCATATCTGTAAATTCAACAAATCTAATATACATATTTATATAAGTATAATATAAGATATTTATATTTATGCATGAAAAAACTCAAGTGAATATGACAAAAAATTGTTCACCTAAACAACATGTTAAACGGCCGTTTAGTCTGTTTAATTCCATTTAACTCCATTTCTTTAGACCGTTTATGCCATTTAACACCTTTTTAAACGGTCCAAACGGTTCTGTATTATAGCATTAATATATACACATTTCTACTTAAAAATAAAATATCATAGTAAGTATAAATATTTGTGCATAAAAAATAAATATGCATATCTATAAATTCAGCAAATCTAATATATATATTTATATAAGTATAATATAAGATATTTATATTTATGCATGAAAAAACTCAAGTGAATATGACAATATTGTTCACCTAAACAACATGTTAAACGGCCGCTTAGTCTATTTAATTCCATTTAACTCCGTTCCCTTAGACCGTTTATGCCATTTAACACCTTCTTTTACTGTTTAAATGGTGAACCATTTAATTGATTGCTTACACTCTAAACAACACAGTCGTGCACCGTTTACCATTGAAATGGGGAATAATGTATACAGTAGGGCATGGCAAGGAAAATGGAGAACGGGTGAAGGCGAGTAAGTCAATCCAATCGATCATAAAGGATGATGATTTGCTAGGTTGATCCATACCGTGCCACATAGGGTAAGGGAAGGAAAGAAAGGGTGAATGTGAGGAAGTCAATTCAATCGGTCCTAAGGTTGATGATCCGCTACGTTATACACACCAAACAATTTTTTCTTTTATACTTTTTTTTGTTAAAGCAACAGGTGCTTTATCTTGCAACACCTATATCTAATGTTTGGTACAAAACATTGAATTAGTCTAGACCATTTGATGACTATAACAACCAATGATGTTGTTCTTTTCTCGTTTTTTAGTTTGCTTGACATATGGTTTAATATAAACATTAGATGTTCATAAAATCCCATGGTTTAATAGGGTTTTTCTTTTAAAATTATGGTGTATATCTTTATCTCTCTTTTTTGCATCATTTCGCTTTTTTGTCACATTCGCTCAGCCTAGCCCTATACTATTTTTAAATATATAATGGGCCTGCTCGGTTGGAGGGCAGCGGGCTGCCGCTGCCGCCGCTGCCTTTCCTAGCTTTCTACAGTGCCATGGCAGGTGGCAGGCCCCTGCAGCTGCAGCCGTTGGCAGCCACTGCCCACCGGCCGAAGAGGCCCAATGTAATGACATATTATTAAAATATGATTACCATTTATATATAAAAAATTAATATATAATACATTTATTAATACTTTTGTAAAAATTGGTGTGAAAATATTTTTAATGGATATATTTATTGTAATATCATACATTCTAAGTTGATTTATAACTAATGTTTTGTGTTTTATATGTTTAGATTTTATAGCTAGATTTATTAATTTCTATTGTTTGACATCATATTAAATTTTAGTTGCATTTACTTTTTAAATAATATTTATGTATATGTTTAAATTTTATGGTTCTATTTTATATCACATTTCTTAAATGTTTTAAACTCATTTCAAATTGTATTTATATGTGAACATTTTGATTTTCCTTCCACATCTTTTCCTTTCAAAACTTCACATTATAGGTGCGAAGCTCACCACTTTATTGAGGGCGAGCACCCAAACCCCATTAAAAAGTGAGAATTTACGTAGTAAGTTAAGGAATTAAATAAGTAGACCGGTTCTACCATAATTGATACATGAAAGAAAACGTGCCATGTTGAATGATCTTTCTTTTGTGTCGTGACACATTCTGAATGTTGTGATAGCATTTTAGGTATCGAACTGGATGTTAATTTATGTTTAAAAAATATTTGAAAAGTAACCTATGTTGTATTCGGACAACACATCTACGCATTTACATATAGATGTATCTATATTATTAAACTAATCCAAGTAACACCATCGAATCTGGATTAGTCTTTTCTACACTCCTGCATATAAATCTTGCTTACTATTTTTTTACCTCAATTATTATAGCGGTCGTGGAATAGATAGATGGACTTCATGACAGATTTGATATGTTGCACCGAGCACCTTTTATATGTTAGCTTATTGGCGTAAGAGTTGGAATCCTACTACTAATCAACATACATGAGAGTTAGATTTGGATTGTTGTACTGCACACCTTTTTACCGTTAATGCACTTGATTTGAAGTTAAGAGTCCTACTACTAATCAACGTCATGTATATCTTTTTCTTTTTTGTTTGTATTTTATATATGAATTAACGTGTGCTTACTATTTTTTTACCTCAATTATTATAGCGGTCGTGGAATAGATAGATGGACTTCATGACAGATTTGATATGTTGCACCGAGCACCTTTTATATGTTAGCTTATTGGGGTAAGAGTTGAAATCCTACTACTAATCAACATACATGAGAGTTAGATTTGGATTGTTGTACTGCACACCTTTTTACCGTTAATGCACTTGATTTGAAGTTAAGAGTCCTACTACTAATCAACGTCATGTATATCTTTTTCTTTTTTGTTTGTATTTTATATATGAATTAACGTGGGCCGTTAGATCTTCATAAAATCCAACGGTGGAGAGCTTTTCTTTTTTCCGATTAACGTGGTAATTTCTAAGCCCTCTTGGCGAACGTGGTGGCTTCTTTTAACACTCCCTTATTAAGGGCATGTTTGGATGCAATGGGAAAGAGAAAGAGAAAGTGCAAAAGGGCAAAAGTTTTGCACTTTTTTTGCTATTTGGATCCAAACACCCCAAAGTGCAAAAGGGCAAATGCTACCGTAACTTTGCTAATTATAGATTAATTAGGCTTAATAGATTCGTCTCGGCGTTTAGTCCTCATCTATGTAATTAGTTTTTTAATTAGACTATATTTAATATTTCTAACTAGCGTCCAAACATCTGATATGACAAGGGCAAAAATTTTGCCATTTGCCCTTTTGCCCTGCATCCAAACACCACCTAATATAATAGATCAACGCCAAATTTCACCAGACTAGAAATATTCAGAATGTGCTGCGGAAGATTACCTGACAACTTATTCATGCCCATGTATAGCACTTGCAATCTTTGCAATTTTGCAAACTCATTTGGGATGTTGCCCACGATATTATTATCAGCACAAGTAAAAGCACTTAGCGTTGTCATATTGGCTAGAGAAGCAGGGATGGTTCCAGTAAGATTATTAATGCCAAGTATTAGTTTTTGAAGGCTACTAGGCAGATCGGCAGGAAGCTGTCCAGCTAGATGATTATTCTCCAGCCATAACTCGTTGAGTTCTGAGCAGTTTGCAAAGCTGGGTATCTGTCCTTGCAACGTATTATTAATCAGATTGAGATATTGAAGGTGATGCAGCTGGCCTAGGGATGGAGGGATCTCTCCAGTGAATGAATTTGCGGACAAGCTTAAAATTTTGAGGAATGTTAGGTTTCCAAGCGAAGGAGATATTTGCCAATAGTCCTTGATGTGTAAGATTAAGAGAAGTGACACGATGTGGATGCTTGACGCTATATTGGACACCTTCCCAACTGCAGAAATGGGTGCTATCATTCCAAGACATCAAGGCTTGCTGCGGATCGCTGATGACCTCCTTGAACTCCAGTAGTGACAGTTTGTCTGTGTAGTTTCCATTGAAGTTGCTCATAACAGCATGTGGACAGCACAGGGTTAGCACAAAGAGAAGCTTTCCAACCGCAGGAAGCATCATTTAGTCTATACTTGGTTGCTCTTGGTTAAATTTTGGTCTTCATTATATGCACATGAGAAGAAAATCAAGGGAAAGTTCAGATAATATAGTAGATACATACTTAGAAAATCCATAACACACCCTCCGAAGATATATTTTTTTTAGAATACGCAGTAGAGCGGCGTATCTTTATATTAACATAGAAATGAAACAAACACAAAAAAGTCCATACACCACATGGCGTGCCTTAGCACACGCCAAACTTGACCGACACAAAAAAACCTCACGACAAAAATGACGTCGGCTAAAATTCAACTCTCGTACTGCTCAGAAAATAAACAACATGGTACTGTGCATGGTATCCAAGGATTAACGGGACGAACTAAACCTGACGGAACAGCTTTCAACTCTCGTACACACCCTCCAAAGATGGACCAATTTTTGCATATTCGGGCCCAACATTTTTTTTCTTTTTTTCTAGTTTTAACAATCATAACGAAGTTATGTTTACTTCGCAGGCTAGCAGAAAGTAAGTCATGGTTGTTTGAGCAACGTCTGGTTAGGTTCTTCGTGGTGGAACCTGTCCACCCAGGTTAAGCCGTCGATTTAGCATAGGTATTCGTATGATTTAACAACTGTTTTTGGTGGTAGGCGACATCTCAGCAAGACGTTTGTGGTGATTTCATAAATCTCAAGGTACTGGTCCAGCATAGTTCCATGATGTGGGTAGTGTGTGTTCATTCATAGGGGTAAGTATACGCGTGTGAGCATCTGCATTATACTGTGTTTCAAAAAAAAAAAAAAAACAGGATAAGAGTGACAGAAAAGGAAATGGGGGGGAAAATTAGAAGATGTTGACTTACACAGGATCCTATGGATTTTGCCAATACTTCTTATTAAGAAGGGCAGTATAGTAAGTTTTTCCAGTAGTTTTAAGGAAATACGTATATATTAATATTTCTGCCTTCTGGTATGTGATGTACCTGACAAATTTCATTTTCCAGCCTGCTTTGTTGTTCCTTCCACAGGATTCAACTCTACAAAAGTGAAATATATGCGCGTTGAAGGATAGTAGCAGCTCTTTGATGTACTTAATTCGATGACCTGAAACGCAGTTTTTATAAATCTATCGTCAGCTGCACGTGACAGTTGGTTGAAAAAAGCTGCAAGCTAGCCAGAAAAAATTTATAAATAAAACAAATAAATGAGAGCACGAACAAGAAGGTATGCCTACCGGCTGCTTAATTATCGGCTGGGGGTGAAGTGGATCGGAGGTAGTGGAAGAAGGTCTTAGGAGTACTACTCAAGCAGAGAGACAGCTTGGTTGGTGCTAAAAGCTGCAAGCTAAGCACCCAACGCAATATATATATATAATGATGTCAATTAAAGAGTTCATAGAAAAAAATGGCATTTGGTTTTCAGACCAAAGGTTATGAAAATCTTAAAGGAACAAATTTACTTGTAAGCTTAGAATTTATTGGAAGATTAACTAATAGAAGTGGTACTAAATATAAGGTAAATGTGAATAATGTTATAGAAAGTATGCAGTCTAAGGGAATCAAATTTATGAGTCCTCTCAAGATAAGTTCTGAAGAAAGAGCAGGAGAAGAATGGAATATAAGCGAATTAATAGAACCTAAGATTTTAAAACAACCTGAAGATTATATCAGTTACCAAAATAAAAAAGGCAACACTAGTATAAGATTTATGAATTATAAAGAAAGGGCTTTAGATGATTTAGAAGCAACAAGTTCAGAATCAAATATAGAAGAAGATAGAAGGCATAGTGTGTGTGAATTTATGGAAATAGTAGATATAGACAATGAAATTAAGCATTATGAAATAAAATTAAAAAAGGCATCAGATGAATACAATAGCTCTATGATATGTGAATGGGGTAAAATAAGAGAAAAAAAAGTTTATTTTCTCAGAGAAATACAAAGGCTAAAGAAGTTAAAAAGAGAAAAAGAGTTGAACATTAAGAATTCAGAAGAAAAGAAGACTGTAAAAAAATACGGAAATAAAGAGAGATTTCATAAAACCAATAAGTTCAATAACAAAAAAAAAATTGCAAGTAGTCAAGAAAATAGTCTAAGTAGACATAATAGCATAAGTGAAGAAGAGCAGTGCAATATGAACAATAAGTTGTTGCTTGAAAGCTATGAAGAAATTCAAGAGGAACCAAATAAAGAAAATAATGCGAAGGAAGAAGAGGTTAAATTAGATGAAGAAAGAAAAGATAAAGAGGTTAAAGAAATATATAAAGAAACTAATAACGCAAAAGAATATGAAGAATTTATATATTCATTAGGAGAAGATGAGCAGATTAATTTAGAAAATATGATGGAAGCTATGGAAATAGGAATGAGTAATTCAAAAAAAAAAGAATATGTAGACAGTTCTGTAAAAAATGAGGGAGAAAGGGAAAGACCTTCTAGAGCTTCAGAAACTTGGGCACCTGAAAAAGAAGATACCTCTTATAACTATATACCAGGAAGATATAAATATATGGGATCTAGAAGAAGAGAATTTGAAAAACCAGTAAAATTCCAAAACTACAAAAATGATGGTGCAATATTAAACTTAGCAGCACATGACCCTATAGATTGACCAAATATAATAAGTGTATGGAAAGGTTTAATAGTTCAAAAATATATACAGAATTAGCATAATATTGAAAATAGGGTAGAAGATATGATAACATATTTAGAAACCTTTTTAGGAGAATCTGTAAAAGTTTTATGGGAACAATGGGTAGAAGCATATCCTAATAGTTATGAAGAGTTAAAAAGAGCTGGAAGTAATCCCTATGATTTTGTTAATATCATATCAAATATAGTTATAGCAGAAGATCCAGAATTAGGTTTTACCACGTTGCAAAATGAAAGGTTAAGGGAAATAGAAAAGCTGACTTTAACAATTTGGAAAGGTATAAAAGAATTTTCACAACATTATTTATACAATGCTACAACTGCTAAACAAGGGTATAATAAAGGAATAGTTGAAAGATATTTTAACAAATTACCAGATCTTGGGATCAATAATATTTGAAGAATACAAGAAAGAAACAGAAGGTGTTGTTATTAATATATCTCAAGCTATAACTTTTGTGTTTAAACACTTAAGAAAAATTTGTACAAGCATACAAGCTCAAAGATCAATGAAGCATTCAGATTATAATTTTTGTAATAAGATAGTCCAAATACCTTTAACATATGGAGAAGAAAGGTCAAGAGAAAGAAAATACAGATCCTCAAGGAAACCATATAATCAAAATTTTAGAACAAAGAAACGCTATTTTCTGAGAAGATCAGATAATAAAACCCCTTTTTTACATAAAAGAAATGTAAGAAGATATAATCCTATGAAAACATATGATAGTACATGCAGGTGTTTTATATGTAATTCTCCAGATCAGTTAAGCAAAACATGTCCTAATAAAGATCAAAAAAGATATTCTAGCAAATATGAAGAGTAAGAAAGAGTTCTGATTGTAGATAGTGTAAATGAGAATATTTTGGTCTGTGATGATGAACTCAATGATGATGAATCAATATATTCAATCATAGAGACAAAAGAAATAGAAAATGGAGATATAGATTATAGTTCAAGTGAAGATGAATTAGATTTGGTAGAAGAATTAGCAGGATTAAAAATTGAAATGATGGAGCAAACAGATAATACCATTAAGAATATCAAGGATATTGGTTGTACTAATACAGTTTTTTATTCTGCAGGTATGGAAGCAAAGAAAGGAACAATGAAAGCTGATTCCTATAAGAATATAAATGAAGAAAAATCAATAGTTTTGAAGAACAATTTAATATCAGAAGAAAGGAAGAGAAATAAATTTATTGATAAAATTCTCAAGAATAATATCAGATTTGCTTATACTAGAGGGAAATATAAGATCATATTCTGTTCCAATCCTCTAAAATTTACGCAGCCAATAAGACCAGCTTCTCATGGTATCTTCATTACCAAAGGGTATTATGCATTCCCTAATATGTGGTACTCAAAACTCTCCAATTCCTATGAAGAATTATTCGCTAGAAATACCAATCATGATAATTGGAGAATATTCACAGAAGCCAAAGAGCTCGAAGGAAATATCAAAGCAGATCCGAGTTATAGAATGGTATATCAAAATAAAATAACAAGAATATTCCTCCAAATGCAAAAAAG
The DNA here is from genome assembly GCA_022530915.1 of Paspalum notatum. Classification (NCBI taxonomy): domain Eukaryota; kingdom Viridiplantae; phylum Streptophyta; class Magnoliopsida; order Poales; family Poaceae; genus Paspalum; species Paspalum notatum. The sequence goes on along the minus strand of CM039683.1, from coordinate 67,453,844 downwards.
TAATTTTGGTGCATTAACAAGAAATGTAGGCAGACTTATAAAACCAGAATTGGAAAAGGAATTACAGTTAAAAAAGAATATAGAGAATTATTATCATGGTATGAGATATAGGAGCCTGAGCAGGCAGATAGCATAGAAAGTGCACCATGGGTTGAAGAAGAAAATGTCTGGCAATAAGGCCAGAATAAAATAGCCTAAAAATATAATAAGTAAAAATAAACCTAAAAGATAATATATGTTGAAGATAATAGTTATATATATGTTGATATGCGATATCAACAATTCGAGCGTGGAAAACATATATATAAATTCATATAATAGTGTTGGGGAGACGGGGGCGGTAGACGGCGCTGGGAAGTGAGGCTGCGAAAACCCCGGGAGGAAACGAAACACAGAACAACAAAAGATATAAACGCTGTCACACCCCAAATTTTATAATTTGGAATGTGACACTTTTGGCTTGAATTAATACAGTGAATTTCTTGAATTTTTAAAATTTTGTCAAGCAGTTATATATTTACATAAATATTTAGTGTAGGAAATAATTATTTTGTAAAGAGAACAAATATAATCTATGTTATAATAATATATGTGTTGCATTCATGCTGGTTCACATGATGTTTTTGAGTGATAAAGATTTTCTAAATGAGTTTAAACTAGAAGTAACCTTTTCTGGGAACTTTCTAGATTTTTCTACAAGCTTTTCCTGTTTTCCGTAGAGCACAATCCATTTATTGGAAACTCTTAAAAAAATCTTTTCATGAGCTCCAAATATTTTATTTGCGTTCATTAGGTCCAAAACTATTTTTGGAATTTTTTTCTAGAATTTTTTGAGACCGTCGGCATATTTTTCGGACTTCAAGTATTGATTCTAGACTTATCTATAATTATTTTAATTCCGAAAATAAATAATTCCGAATTTATTTGGGCTTTCTCCATTTAAATATGCTGGAATTTTAATAAACGCCGAAGCCCCATTTATGGGTTCTCTAATGGGCTTTAAGCTCACTAAGCCCATTAGTGAAGTTGGGAGGTGCAAATCAATTAGTACCATATCGCTACTTAACGCGCATCTACAAGGCTTTTCCCTCTTTATAACAAACATAACCCTTCTCTAAACGACGCACAAGAATAAATATAGATTTAGATTTCTTCTTGCCGGTCTCCTGTCGCTGCAGCCGCCGATCTCTTGGCATCCTCCTACGCCGCGCGTCCCATGCAGCTGCCGACGTTCCAACCTGCCGGCGCCAGGTCTCCCTACGCCAAGCATTCACCTGTGGAAGCAGCGCGCGTGCAGTGCGTGCACGGCGCAGCCGAAGGCAGCACGTGCGGGCCGCTGCCATCCCAGCCTCCCTGGAGCCAAAGCCACGTATGAGCAGCATGCTCCCAATACGACCAGAAAGCCCGGAGCAGATCAATGCATGCATCGTAGAGATTCGAAGGTTTCAATAATGATGGTAATCATCCACATGATCTTTATGCCCTGTTTATATCATATAATCTGTGTAGGTTAGGTTCTTGCGTTCCTATCATTAGCCTGCAGTTTAACAGATTAAACTTTGAAGCTCAGCTATTTTGCGTCCGGTCTTATGCAAATCTTCTTTGCTTACCCTTGTTAGCTATCATTAATCATGATCTAATCCTCTGGTCTGTGCGCACGGACAGGAGTCCCGTCGGACTCGAGCACCGGCTGAGCCGGATTCTCCTTGCGTCGTGCCATATTTTGCCCCCTCCGCACGTCTCGGACACCGCCGCTATAAATAGCCTAGACCCCGATGTCTGTGCCCACCAAACTCTATGCCCTAGCTGCTGTGTGCCTCTTGTCTCTCATGCATGTAGCTGTCGGCTGTCTTCGTTTGATCTGATATGCCGCCGGTTGCCCTCGCCGCTGCGCACGGTGCCAAGCTACGATGGCTATGCTTAATGCGTCGTCCGTTGGCTGCACGTATAGCTGAGCCCGCGGCGTCCTGCCGTCCAAGCTGTATCCCGACCCCGAGCTACCCGTCGCCCAGCATCAACGCCGGAGGCTGCCTTGCTGCCAGGCCGTGGCGCCCTGCATGCCTGGCCAGTCGAGTGTCCTCCTTTCCAATCGCGAGAAGCAGCACCGGCTAGCCACGAGGATCCCAGGAAGATGCATCCGCGAGGAAGAAGACCAAGATGTGAAGACGTCCCTGGAAGACATGGTAATTTTCTACATATTCATAGACATTCTACGAATAACCCCTTGGTTCTTTTAGATCCCACCAAATTCAGTCCATGTTTTCTAGTTCCACTGATTTAATCCTGAGAACAAGCTTATTCACGAGCACTGAATTTTGCTAATCATCTCAGCCAGCCCCTAAATTCTATGTTTAATTCCGATCTAGCCTTTGGTTTGTTCCAGATCGCATATCTTTAACATTTTGCACCCGTTTTTATTAGCTTCACCTGTTCTTGATTTATAACAATTAAATCTACGCGCTAGTAACGATGTTTTACCATATATATTCATATTATGAGATTTATTAAATTCTTAAATATGATTAATGTTATCTTCGTAAGTTTTCTAAACACGGCCAATATAGAGTTTAATATGGTACTTCCTAAATACATGCTAATTCGATTAACGTTTATTCCAACCGTTATCTAATTAAAAGCAATTTAGGTTTAAACCCTGCTTTTATATTCAATGCATGTTGGCTTGATTAACGCTTATGCAACTGTTCTCTAATTAAAAATATGAATAGGTTACACTTCGGCTTTTATAAATTTATGCTAACTTGATTAATAACAGTGTCATGTGTTTTAATTATAACCTGATTATGTCAAACACGATATATGTTAAAACCTCGGCTAGGTATATCCCACATGCTTATCTTTATAAAATTATTTGTTTAAACTGTATAATTCATATGGAATATTATTATAAATAAAAAGGGAATAGTTTCAACAACGGCTTTCAATCCAGAATATAATTAAATTGGTTATTCTTGAAATATTCTTTTACAATATTTTGGTATTTAAAATAAGTACAGCCTATTGATGTTTCTGGTGAATAATGCGAATGTTCCGCTAGTTGTATGTTTTCAACCGTACCTTTGTTTTTAGTGTTTCTTTCGTTCCCATGACCGTAGCGATGAGCCCTCTTGGCACGTGTTTTATAAAGCTTTTCCTATGACTGGTGTATTTGTTTCTTATGCATGTATGTTTGTCTGCTTTGTATGTTGCGTGTGTTTTCACGCATAGAACGAGTATCATGTGCGAGAGTGAACGTCGAGCTTTTCAAGATCTACAGCTGAAGAATTCCTTGAGCAGCTATATATACTTGGAAATAAAGGCAAGTATCCTTTGATCTATGTCCTATTTACTTTAATCACATGATCTAGAGCCTCATTTGAATGCTCAACCTAAGGATGACTAGCCACTTATTTTCCCGTCAATGTTTTATCCTATGGGAGGGCTGTGATGTTGCAAATTAATTGCTACCGCTCAACTTACTTTACTCATGTTGTTAATCTTGTTTAATTAATGATGAGTTTGATGATAAACATATGATTTTGGCAACATGGGGATTTGAGCATGTTTTGTGGGTTTGCTCGATGGTCTCACTCTAAGGATCGGTTCGCCGAGCGACCACCCAGGAAAACAGTACAACCACAAGAGGTGGAATGGGACGCTCTTGACTGATTAATTAGATGAACTAGAGTTTTGGCTTATTTTCCTGAGACATGGCGTATGAGGAGTCTGGGGGATATGGGACTTTGCCCTTTACCAATGTGGTGCAGTTTGTTGTTAGTCACCCTTTGGAACGGAACTCTCATATCTTTAGTTAACTGGAGTAACCTGTAACGAGTGGGCCATAACTCTAGGAATTCTTTATAAAGGTCTCGTAATGAAACCCTGCCGATTCATCCAAGGTAATGAATATATGGGGTCTGATCCACCCTTAGGCATATAGGAATCATGACTTGTGGGTAAAGATGTACAACCTCTCGAGAGTGTTTTAAACTGATATATCAGCCGTGCTCACGGTTATGAGCGGCCTGGACCCTCACAGATTAGAGTTTTCAAAGAAAATGGCTCATGATGATAATGGTGATGACAGTGATGATGACAGTGGTGATGATGGTAATGGTGGCAGTTACGACAATGGTTGATACTCAATTATTTTTATTTACTTGTAATATTTCAGTTATGGGATGGGTTATGCTAATCATTGCTAGTAATAAAACTTGACCAACTAAAAGCAACCGCTGTGCCTGTCCACTATAAAGCTAGTCCACTTTTATCATAAACGGAATACTTGCTGAGTGCGCCATGTACTCACCCTTGCTATCTCCAAACCTATAGTTCTGCTCTATCCAAGTTGATGATGCTTTGAAGACGAAGTGGATCCAGAAGTCTACCAGGTGTTTAGGCGTACGTGCCCCCAGTCAACCTTCCTGTGAAGATGGAGTTCCGCTACGAGATAGAAGTTCCGCTATACTCTGATATATTGACCTTTGTGTCAAATGTAAGTTTTATACGTTTATATAATGCAATATATAATGATATTCACTGATTAAGTCGGCTGTATGTGTGCAAAATAGATCCTGGATACACATATGGTGTCATCTGGTTTTATTTCTAAAACTGGGTGTGACAGAAGTGGTATCAGAGCTGTGTTGACTGTAGGACGTAAGCCTAGTTAGCACGGTTCGCTTTGTGGCCTTTCCCTGCTATATAGCCCTTTACTTCCGCTATTCTTGCTTTCTTTGCAATCAAATTGCTATCCTTAAGCAATTTCTATATCTTTGATCTCCCATTACCCTTACTTTTCCTGCTATTGAATTGCCATCTTTGAAGCAATTTGAACATCTTCGATCTCCCGATAATCTTGCTTTCACTGCTATCAAACTCTATCCATAGGTAATAGTTACACTCTTGATCTCAACATATTTCTTTTGTTGATCTTCTTATACTCATATATGGTAATTGTTTGCCTATCAATAGTAAATTCTTTGGTTCTCTGTATCAACTCCTTGACTCTCTGTATTGACTCCTTAACTCTCTACTCTATATTATCTCATAGATAATCGTTATATTTTTATATAAAATGTTTGCCTACATCACTTTCCTAAGATATTCAAATAAAAGGTGTTTCTCCTATCTTACCCTCACTTGCTTTCCCTCATCTTCTTACTCTCTCATGAGCCATGTCAATTACTCTATCTTTTGTTTTACTCATATAATTCTTTATATATCTCACCCATATCTTACCCTACGACGTCCTTTTGGAAGATAGAGGCATGTATAAGAAAGTCCACCATGTAATTACAAGGTAACGAGTAGTAACGAGATTGTATGCTTGTTATTGTGCTACATGTATGATTAGATTCTTTGTAATGATTGTTAGTGTATTGTTGGATTTTCATCCACAATAGCATCAAAGTTGCTATATAATAGATAGGTGGGTTCTTTTCTATCCTTATTCTTCTTTCCTTTCTTTTACAAAACCTCAATCAAGTGAAGTGCAACTAGAAGAAGGATGTCACACTCTATCCTCACCCCTTTCATCAAGTGTTGGAAGGAACACTTCATCGAGCCTCATTTTTTTTAAGGGGGTAGACGTGGAAGAGGATTGTAAGAATATTGGATGAACAAGAATTTGATATACCAATGGTATATAAAGATTTTAGACAATGTGAGGAATTATTGTTAAGGAGTCAGTTAAGCTAAAGACTCAATCATGGATGAAGAATTGTACACCATCCGTCTTTTCTTGCTAGCCTGTCCGAATCTCGAGGACGAGATTCCTTTAAGGGGGGTAGTTTTGTCACACCCCAAATTTTATAATTTGGAATGTGACACTTTTGGCTTGAATTAATACAGTGAATTTCTTGAATTTTTAAAATTTTGTCAAGCAGTTATATATTTACATAAATATTTAGTGTAGGAAATAATTATTTTGTAAAGAGAACAAATATAATCTATGTTATAATAATATATGTGTTGCATTCATGCTGGTTCACATGATGTTTTTGAGTGATAAAGATTTTCTAAATGAGTTTAAACTAGAAGTAACCTTTTCTGGGAACTTTCTAGATTTTTCTAGAAGCTTTTCCTGTTTTCCGTAGAGCACAATCCATTTATTGAAAACTCTTAAAAAAACCTTTTCATGAGCTCCAAATATTTTATTTGCGTTCATTAGGTCCAAAACTATTTTTGGGATTTTTTTCTAGAATTTTTTGAGACCGTCGGCATATTTTTCGGACTTTAAGTATTGATTCTAGACTTATCTATAATTATTTTAATTCCGAAAATAAATAATTCCGAATTTACTTGGGCTTTCTCCATTTAAATATGCTGGAATTTTAATAAACACCGAAGGCCCATTTATGGATTCTCTAATGGGCTTTAAGCTCACTAAGCCCATTAGTGAAGTTGGGAGGTGCAAATCAATTAGTACCATATCGCTACTTAACGCGTATCTATAAGGCTTTTCCCTCTATATAACAAACATAACCCTTCTCTAAACGACGCACAAGAATAAATATAGATTTAGATTTCTTCTTGCCGGTCTCCTGTCGCTGCAGCCGCCGATCTCTTGGCATCCTCCTACGCCGCGCGTCCCATGCAGCTACCGACGTTCCAACCTGCCGGCGCTAGGTCTCCCTACGCCAAGCATTCACCTGTGGAAGCAGCGCGCGTGCAGTGCGTGCACGGCGCAGCCGAAGGCAGCACGTGCGGGCCGCTGCCATCCCAGCCTCCCTGGAGCCAAAGCCACGTATGAGCAGCATGCTCCCAATACGACCAGAAAGCCCGGAGCAGATCGATGCATGCATCGTAGAGATTCGAAGGTTTCAATAATGATGGTAATCATCCACATGATGTTTATGCCCTGTTTTTATCACATAATCTGTGTAGGTTAGGTTCTTGCGTTCCTATCATTAGCCTGCAGTTTAACAGATTAAACTTTGAAGCTCAGCTATTTTGCGTCCGGTCTTATGCAAATCTTCTTTGCTTACCCTTGTTAGCTATCATTAATCATGATCTAATCTTCTGGTCTGTGCGCACGGACAGGAGTCCCGTCGGACTCGAGCACCGGCTGAGCCGGATTCTCCTTGCGCCGTGCCATATTTTGCCCCCTCCGCACGTCTCGGACACCGCCGCTATAAATAGCCTAGACCCCGATGTCTGTGCCCACCAAACTCTATGCCCTAGCTGCTGTGTGCCTCTTGTCTCTCATGCATGTAGCTGTCGGCTGTCTTCGTTTGATCTGATATGCCGCCGGTTGCCCTCGCCGCTGCGCACGGTGCCAAGCTACGATGGCTATGCTTAATGCGTCGTCCGTTGGCTGCACGTATAGCTGAGCCCGCGGCGTCCTGCCGTCCAAGCTGTATCCCGATCCCGAGCTACCCGTCGCCCAGCATCAACGCCGGAGGCTGCCTTGCTGCCAGGCCGTGGCGCCCTGCATGCCTGGCCAGTCGAGTGTCCTCCTTTCCAATCGCGAGAAGCAGCACCGGCTAGCCACGAGGATCCCAGGAAGATGCATCCGCGAGGAAGAAGACCAAGATGTGAAGACGTCCCAGGAAGATATGGTAATTTTCTACATATTCATAGACATTCTACGAATAACCCCTTGGTTCTTTTAGATCCCACCAAATTCAGTCCATGTTTTCCAGTTCCACTGATTTAATCCTGAGAACAAGCTTATTCACGAGCACTGAATTTTGCTAATCATCTCAGCCAGCCCCTAAATTCTATGTTTAATTCCGATCTAGCCTTTGGTTTGTTCCAGATCGCATATCTTTAACATTTTGCACCCGTTTTTATTAGCTTCACCTGTTCTTGATTTATAACAATTAAATCTACGCGCTAGTAACGATGTTTTACCATATATATTCATATTATGAGATTTATTAAATTCTTAAATATGATTAATGTTATCTTCGTAAGTTTTCTAAACACGGCCAATATAGAGTTTAATATGGTACTTCTTAAATACATGCTAATTCGATTAACGTTTATTCCAACCGTTATCTAATTAAAAGCAATTTAGGTTTAAACCCTGTTTTTATATTCAATGCATGTTGGCTTGATTAACGCTTATGCAACTGTTCTCTAATTAAAAATATGAATAGGTTACACTTCGGCTTTTATAAATTTATGCTAACTTGATTAATAACAGTGTCATGTGTTTTAATTATAACCTGATTATGTCAAACACGATATATGTTAAAACCTCGGCTAGGTATATCCCACATGCTTATCTTTATAAAATTATTTGTTTAAACTGTATAATTCATATGGAATATTATTATAAATAAAAAGAGAATAGTTTCAACAACGACTTTCAATCCAGAATATAATTAAATTGGTTATTCTTGAAATATTCTTTTACAATATTTTGGTATTTAAAATAAGTACAGCCTATTGATGTTTCTGGTGAATAATGCGAATGTTCCGCTAGTTGTATGTTTTCAACCGTACCTTTGTTTTTAGTGTTTCTTTCGTTTCCATGACCGTAACGATGAGCCCTCTTGGCACGTGTTTTATAAAGCTTTTCCTATGACTGGTGTATTTGTTTCTTATGCATGTATGTTTGTCTGCTTTGTATGTTGCGTGTGTTTTCACGCATAGAACGAGTATCATGTGCGAGAGTGAACGTCGAGCTTTTCAAGATCTACAGCTAAAGAATTCCTTGAGCAGCTATATATACTTGGAAATAAAGACAAGTATCCTTTGATCTATGTCCTATTTACTTTAATCACATGATCTAGAGCCTAATTTGAATGCTCAACCTAAGGATGACTAGTCACTTATTTTCCCGTCAATGTTTTATCCTATGGGAGGGCTGTGATGTTGCAAATTAATTGCTACCGCTCAACTTACTTTACTCATGTTGTTAATCTTGTTTAATTAATGATGAGTTTGATGATAAACATATGATTTTGGCAATATGAGGATTTAAGCATGTTTTGTGGGTTTGCTCGATGGTCTCACTCTAAGGATCGGTTCGCCGAGCGACCACCCAGGAAAACAGTACAACCACAAGAGGTGGAATGGGACGCCCTTGACTGATTAATTAGATGAACTAGAGTTTTGGCTTATTTTCCTGAGACATGGCGTATGAGGAGTCTGGGGGATATGGGACTTTGCCCTTTACCAATGTGGTGCAGTTTGTTGTTAGTCACCCTTTGGAACGGAACTCTCATATCTTTAGTTAACTGGAGTAACCTGTAACGAGTGGGCCATAACTCTAGGAATTCTTTATAAAGGTCTCGTAATGAAACCCTGCCGATTCATCCAAGGTAATGAATATATGGGGTCTGATCCACCCTTAGGCATATAGGAATCATGACTTGTGGGTAAAGATGTACAACCTCTCGAGAGTGTTTTAAACTGATATATCAGCCGTGCTCACGGTTATGAGCGGCCTGGACCCTCACAGATTAGAGTTTTCAAAGAAAATGGCTCATGATGATAATGGTGATGACAGTGATGATGACAGTGGTGATGATGGTAATGGTGGCAGTTACGACAATGGTTGATACTCAATTATTTTTATTTACTTGTAATATTTCAGTTATGGGATGGGTTATGCTAATCATTGCTAGTAATAAAACTTGATCAACTAAAAGCAACCGCTATGCCTGTCCACTATAAAGCTAGTCCACTTTTATCATAAACGGAATACTTGCTGAGTGCGCCATGTACTCACCCTTGCTATCTCTAAACCTATAGTTCTGCTCTATCCAAGTTGATGATGCTTTGAAGACGAAGTGGATCCAGAAGTCTACCAGGTGTTTAGGCGTACGTGCCCCCAGTCAACCTTCCTGTGAAGATGGAGTTCCGCTACGAGATAGAAGTTCCGCTATACTCTGATATATTGACCTTTGTGTCAAATGTAAGTTTTATACGTTTATATAATGCAATATATAATGATATTCACTGATTAAGTCGGCTGTATGTGTGCAAAATAGATCCTGGATACACATATGGTGTCATCTGGTTTTATTTCTAAAACTGGGTGTGACAAACGCGAACTGAAACTATTCAAAATGCTTTGGTACTATTCAAATTCTTTTACTATTCAAATTCGCTCTGCTACTATTCAAATTCAGCAATATCAAAAGTGGATGAGCACTCAGGGAGCACTCCACTTTTTTGCATGCAATGGTGGGGAGATTACTATTCCCACAACTCCAATTCTTCGGGATGAATTCTAACGTCGCTTTTAAGATTATATTAAGCGGATATTAACTCTTCGGCGGTATTATTTTTCACAGGATCTTTGGCAGGCTGGCGAAACCAAAAATATTCGGCCGGGTTGTGCTCCTATGCTTGCTTAGTCCTACTCGGTACTCACCGTACGATGAGCAGGTTTGCTTCAGAAGTAGCTAATCTTTCCCAAACTATCCCCAGTCTGTGCATACGAGGCGAGGTTATGTCGTCTCCCCAGGCAGTTCCACCCGAAGGGAACACTTCTCCGCGGACACAGCTCTCCAGACGCCACAACTCCGGGCTAAATGAGAGCATCAAACGCAGAGGTTTCTCCTATAGGGTCCCTAGTACATAAACACTCCCCATATACGCGGACTAGAATGACAGCAGGGATTTTCAAAGGAAAACTACTTCATTTCCACAAACACAGCTTACATACGGCTTTCCCTTTCGGGAAACCCCAAGCACTTAGCACAAACTAGATTACCTTACAAACGATGCCTGGATGCTCTACGGTTTTATTCCTTATGCTAATACTACTACCATTACAAGGTGGGTGGTGAGTGGATGTGTGCGGTGATAGTGGATGAGTGGGTGTGGATTGTGGTTGTTGATGTCAATGGATGTGAGGCGATGCGGATGCCTTTCTTTGATCTTGATTTTTTGGATGCTTGGTGATTGCGGATCTTCGGATGTCTTCAGCTGCTGCCCGGTGCTGCGTTTTATAGCCGAGCCAGGCCCCTTGCTTTGTTGATAAGGATGGCTTCAATAATTGACGCCTCCTGTGTGCTTTTACTGTTGCCACATTAGCTCGTCCTTTTATTCTTCAATAATTGTACCTGGCACAGTATTTCGTCCTTTTATTCTTCAATTATTGTACTGAGCACAGTACAATATTCGTCCTGCGTCTTCTTTTTGCTGCAGAATTATTCGTCCTTGCTTTGTCTTCTGCTTGGCAATTCTCGGCGCACTTGAATGTCTTTGAAAAAATCTAGGTACTGTCTTCCACGCCCGAATGATTGATATTCCATATCAATTAAGGTATATTATATGAATTTATGTATATGTCTTCCCATGCCCAAATTGTTGATATCGCATATCAACATATATATAACTATTATCTTCAACATATATTATCTTTTGGGCCATTTTATTCTGACCTTATTGCCAGACATTTATTTCTTCAACCCATGGTGCACTTTCTATGCTATCTGCCTCCTCAGGCTCCCATATCTCATACCATGATAATAATTCTCTATATTCTTTTCTTAACTGTAATTCCTTTCCCAATTCTGGTTTTATAAGTCTGCCTACATTTCTTGTTAATGCACCAAAATTACTTTTTTGCATTTGGAGGAATATTCTTGTTATTTTATTTTGATATATCATTCTATAACTCGGATCTGCTTTGATATTTCCTTCGAGTTCTTTGGCTTCTGTGAATATTCTCCAATTATCATGATTGGTATTTCTAGCGAATAATTCTTTATAGGAATTGGAGAGCTTTGAGTACCACATATTAGGGAATGCATAATATCCTTTGGTAATGAAGATATCATGAGAAGCTGGTCTTATTGGCTGTGTAAATTTTGGAGGATTGGAACAGAATATGAGCTTATATTTCCCTCTGGTATAAGCAAATCTTTTGCAAAGCTTCTTTGATAGCTTGTCCAAACTCTGAATTGAGGATATCTTCTATTGTACCATATATAGCATGGATTAGTCCATGATCTATAATGGTTTGTAATGATATATTCTTGATATTTCTGAAATATTTCAGATCTATATTTGCCTTGAATATAAGATATTGATGATAAGGCTGAATTATCATCCTACCATCAAAATGAATTATTGGAAATGTATGAGCTTCAATTGCTATGCCTTTGATTTTTTCTTCTCCAATATATATATTTTTGAAATATTCTTGGAGCATTAGAAACATCTTATTCTGTCTTTCTGCATATTTCTTCCAGATTAGATCTTTGATGTCTTTATCGAAACAAGACAACATCTGATCTGTCTTAAAGCTTAATCTTGGTATGAGAAATTCATATGGAATATTGATATTATTTTTGGAAATTTTATCCATAAATTTATTTCTCTTGCTTTCTTCTGATATTAAATTGTTCTTCAGGACTATTAATTTTTCTTCATTTATATTCTTATAGGAATCAGCTTTCATTGTTCCTTTCTTTGCTTCCATACCTGCAGAATAAAAAACTGTATTAGTACAACCAACATCCTTGATATTCTTAATGGTATTATCTATTTGCTCCATCATTTCAATTTTTAATCCTGCTAATTCTTCTACTAAATCTAATTCATCTTCACTTGAACTATAATCTATATCTCCATTTTCTATTTCTTCTATCTCTATGATTGAATATATTGATTCATCATCATTGAGTTCGTCATCACAGACCAAAATATTCTCATTTACACTATCTATAATCAGAACTCTTTCTTGCTCTTCATATTTGCTAGAATATCTTTTTTGATCTTTATTAGGACATGTTTTGCTTAAGTGATCTAGCGAATTACATATAAAACACCTGCATGTACTATCATATGTTTTCATAGGATTATATCTTTTTACATTTCTTTTATGTAAGAAAGAGGCTTTATTATCTGATCTTCTTAGAAAGTAGCGTTTCTTTGTTCTAAGATTTTGATTATATGGTTTCCTTGAAGATCTGTATTTCCTTTCTCTTGACCTCTCTTCTCCATATGTTAAAGGTATTTGGACTATCTTATTACAAAAATTATAATCTGAATGCTTCATTGATCTTTGAGCTTGTATGCTTGTACAAATTTTTCTTAGGTGCTTAAACACAAAAGTTATAGCTTGAGATATATTAATAACAACATCTTCTGTTTCTTTCTTGTATTCTTCAAATATTATTGATCCTAAAGGATCTGGTAATTTGTTAAAATATCTTTCAACTATTCCTTTATTATACCCTTGTTTAGCAGTTGTAGCATTGTATAAATAATGTTGTGAAAATTCTTTTATACCTTTCCAACTTGTTAAAGTCAGCTTTTCTATTTCCCTTAACCTTTCATTTTGCAACATGGTAAAACCTAATTCTGGATCTTCTGCTATAACTATATTTGATATGATATTAACAAAATTATAGGGATTACTTCCAGCTCTTTTTAACTCTTCATAGCTATTAGGATATACTTCTCCCCATTGTTCCCATAAAATTTTTACAGATTCTCCTAAAAAGGTTTCTAAATATGTTATCATATCTTCTACCCTATTTCCAATATTATGCTGATTCTGTATATATTTCTGAACTATTAAACCTTTCCATACACTTATTATATTTGGCCAATCTATAGGGTCATGTGCTGCTAAGTTTAATATTGCACCATTATTTTTGTAGTTTTAGAATTTTACTGGTTTTTCAAATTCTTTTCTTCTAGATCCCATATATTTATATCTTCCTGGTATATAGTTATAAGAGGTATCTTCTTTTTCAGGTGGCCAAGTTCCTGAAACTCTAGAAGGTCTTTCTCTTTCTCCCTCATTTTTTACAGAACTGTCTACGTATTCTTTTTTTTTCTTTTTGAATTACTCATTCCTATTTCCATAGCTTCCATCATATTGTCTAAATTAATCTGCTCATCTTCTTCTAATGAATATATAAATTCTTCATATTCTTTTGCGTTATCAGTTTCTTTATATATTTCTTTAACCTCTTTATCTTCTCTTTCTTCATCTAATTTAACCTCTTCTTCCTTCGCATTATTATTTTTATTTGGTTCCTCTTGAATTTTTTCATAGCTTTCAAGCAATAATTTATTGTTCATATTTCACTGCTCTTCTTCACTTACGCTATTATGTCTACTTAGACTATTTTCTTGACTATTTGCAACTTTTTCTCTTGTTATTGAACTTATTGGTTTTATGACATCTCTCTTTATTTCTATATTGGTTACAACCTTCTTTTCTTCTGAATTCTTAATGTTCAACTCTTTTTCTCTTTTTAACTTCTTTAGCCTTTGTATTTCTCTGAGAAAATAAACTTTCTTTTCTCTTATTTTACCCCATTCACATATCATAGAGCTCTTGTATTCATCTGATGCCTTTTTTAATTTTATTTCATAATGTTTAATTTCATTGTCTATATCTACTGTCTCCATGAATTCACACACACTATGCCTTATATTTTCTTCTATATTTGATTCTGAACTTGTTGCTTCTAAATCATCTAAAGCCCTTTCTTTATAATTCATAAATCTTATACTAGTGTTGCCTTTCTTATTTTGGTAACTGATATAATCTTCAGGTTGTTTTAAAATCTTAGGTTCTATTAATTCGCTTATATTCCATTCTTCTCCTGCTCTTTCTTCAGAACTTATCTTGAGAGGACTCATAAATTTAATTCCCTTAGACTGCATACTTTCTATAACATTATTCACATTTACCTTATATTTAGTTCCACTTCTATTAGTTAATCTTCCAATAAATTCTAAGCTTACAAGTAAATTTGTTCCCTAAAAATTTTCATAACCCTTGGTCTGAAAACCGAATGCCATTTTTTCTATAAACTCTTTAATTGGCATCATTAAATCTGGTGCTATATAGGTTATTAGCATATTTTCATTCATATCACCCTCTAAAAATCCCATTGCGGCTTTGTTTACTGTATCCCATCTTTTATCTAACAAAGTTATTAGGACCTTAGTTCCTAACTTCTTTCTTGTCATCCCTTTAATTCCTATAATATACATTCCTTGGTGTATATATTTATATCCTGAATATTTTAGACTATTTTTAAATTGCTTACTTCTATTCTTAATTCTACTGGCTGAGTTAAGACACTTAACTCTACCTCTCTTGATATTCTATATAACCCATTTTTATTTTCAAACCAACCCATTTGGTAAATTTGTTGAGGCCTTATTTTTCTGAGAGAGTTTCTTTGATATCTTTCTAAATCTCTTTCTACGTCTATTACTTCTTCAAGATTATCTATATTATCATATTTGCACTTTAACTTATCCATTAAAGTTAAAGGTTTTACATCTCTATTTACTAATTGAAGCTCTCTGTCTCTTCTGATGAGATTTTGAGATACTTCCATTTTCCTGAATTTATCTCCCTAGTGGATGAAACTGTTACTGATGAGAGCAGCACTAACTCTTTGCCACTTTCTTCAATTTTTATTTAGTTCAGATTCTGAGCTACGCTTTTTACTTCTTTGACTAACTTCTTGATTTCTTTTAAATCTTCGGTACACTCTTCTGTTTTCTTGGATTCAGTAGTATTATGTGAGACTTCTATTCTTTTGTATAATAAAAATAAATCTTTTTTAATGTAATCACTATTTTGACTTATCCTTCTTTGCTCTGACTTATTATAACTCAGCTCTTGCAGGGCTAAGTTAAACTTGTTGCTTATAATCGAATATTGCTTTTCTAACTTTTTATGCTCTTTATATAAATTTTTAAATTTTATTTGTAATTCGTCTTGTCTCTTACCCCACGCTATATAAAAATTATGTATTAAATCTACTACTAAATTTAATTGTCCTTGTGAGGTATGCCAAATATGTTTTTTAAAATGATTGATTCTGCACCTTATGTTAATATTTTCTTTAGTATTGACAGTCTTACCTGTATTGAATTCTAAGTTCAAATACTTGAGTTTTTCAATGATGACTGATTTTTGCTAAATTTTTAAATATGATAAACTTTAGACTTCTAGACTTTCCACAATATATAACAAACTTTCTAAATATAACTAAAATTTAAAGCTTGCACAAAATAACTGAAT
This sequence comes from Paspalum notatum, assembly GCA_022530915.1. Taxonomy (NCBI): domain Eukaryota; kingdom Viridiplantae; phylum Streptophyta; class Magnoliopsida; order Poales; family Poaceae; genus Paspalum; species Paspalum notatum. The sequence goes on along the minus strand of CM039683.1, from coordinate 67,437,874 downwards.
AGATAGAATATTAAACAGGTACTTAAGATATTAAACAGGCACAACTTTGGATATAATATAGATAACTGACAACTTAAAATATAAACCAGATATAAATAACAGCTTAAAAATATAAACCAGATATAATTAACAGCTTAAAAATATAAATCAGGCTCTGATACCAGTGTTTTGGAGACGGGGGTGGCGAACGGCGGAGGGATGCGAGGCTGCGAAATCCCGAAACACAGAACAACAAAATATACGAACGCGAACTGGAACTATTCAAAATACTCTGTTACTATTCAAATTTTTTTTACTATTCAAATTCGCTCTGCTACTATTCAAATTCAGCACTATGAACAGTGGATGAGCACTCAGGGAGCACTTCCTCCACTATCTTTGCATGCAAGATATGGTGGAAAAAATACTATTCCCACTTGGCTTGCTCTTCAGGATGAAATTCGAGACGTCGCTTTCGCGATTATATTAAGCGGGTATTAATTCTTCGGTAATATTATGTTTCTCAGGATATTTGGCAGGCTGGCGAGACCAAAAATATTCGGCCGAGTTGTGCTCCTATGCTTGCTTAGTCCTACTCGGTACTCACCATACGATGAGCAGGTTTGCTTCAGAAGTAGCTAATCTTTCCCAAACTATCCCCAGTCTGTGCATACGAGGCGAGGTTATGTCGTCTCCCCAGGCAGTTCCACCCGAAGGGAACACTTCTCCGCGGACACAGCTCTCCAGACGCCACAACTCCGGGCTAAACGAGAGCATCAAACGCAGAGGTTTCTCCTATAGGGTCCCTAGCACATAAACACTCCCCATATACGCGGACTAGAATGACAGCAGGGATTTTCAAAGAAAAACTACTTCATTTCCACAAACACAGCTTATATACGGCTTTTCCTTTCGGGAAACCTCAAGCACTTAGCACAAACTAGATTACCTTACAAACGATGCCTGGATGCTCCACGGCTTTATTCCTTATGCTAATACTACTACCACTACAAGGTGGGTGGTGAGTGGATGTGTGCGGTGATGGTGGATGAGTGGGTGTGGATTGTGGTTGTTGATGTCGATGGATGTGAGGCGATGCGGATGCCTTTCTTTGATCTTGATTTTTTGGATGCTTGGTGATTGCGGATCTTCGGATGTCTTCAGCTGCTGCCCGGTGCTGCGTTTTATAGCCGAGCCAGGCCCCTTGCTTTGTTGATAAGGATGGCTTCAATAATTGACGCCTCATGTGTGCTTTTACTGTTGCCACAGTAGCTCGTCCTTTTATTCTTCAATAATTGTACCTGGCACAGTATTTCGTCCTTTTATTCTTCAATTATTGTACTGAGCACAGTACAATATTCGTCCTACGTCTTCTTTTTGCTGCAGAATTATTCGTCCTTGCTTTGTCTTCTGGACATATACACAAATTCATATAATATACCTTAATTGATATGGAATATCAATCATTCGGGCGTGGAAGACAGTACCCATATTTTTCCAAAAGACACTCAAGTGCGTCAAGACGTGCGAAGCAGAAGACAAAGCAAGGACGAATATTGTACTGTGCTCAGTACAATAATTGAAGAATAAAAGGACGAAATACTGTGCCAGGTACAATTATTAAAGAATAAAAGGACGAGCTACTGTGGTAACAGTGAAAGCACACAGGAGGCGTGAATTATTGAAGCCATCCCTTAGCGATGAAAGAAGGCCTGGCTCGGCTATAAAACGGAGCACCGGGCAGCAGCTGAAGACATCCGAAGATCCGCCATCCGCCATCGGAAGAGTATCCAGAAAATCAAGATCAAAGAAAAGCATCCGCATCGCCTCACATCCATCGACATCGACATCCACAATCCACACCCACTCATCCACCATCACCGCACACATCCACTCACCACCCACCTTGTAATGGTAGTAGTATTAGCATAAGGAATAAAGCCGTGGAGCATCCATGCATCGTTTGTAAGGTAATCTAGTTTGTGCTAAGTGCTTGAGGTTTCCCGAAGGGGAAAGCCGTATGTAAGCTGTGTTTGTGGAAATGAAGTAGTTTTTCTTTGAAAATCCCTGCTGTCATTCTAGTCCGCGTATATGGGGAGTGTTTATGTGCTAGGGACCCTATAGGAGAAACCTCTGCGTTTGATGCTCTCGTTTAGCCCGGAGTTGTGGCGTCTGGAGAGCTGTGTCCGCGGAGAAGTGTTCCCTTCGGGTGGAACTGCCTGGGGAGACGACATAACCTCGCCTCGTATGTACAGACTGAGGATAGTTTGGGAAAGATTAGCTACTTCTGAAGCAAACCTGCTCATCGTACGGTGAGTACCGAGTAGGACTAAGCAAGCATAGGAGCACAACCCGGCCGAATATTTTTGGTCTCGCCAGCCTGCCAAAGATCCTGAGAAACATAATATTACCGAAGAATTAATACCCGCTTAATATAATCGCGAAAGCGACATCTCGAATTTCATCCCGAAGAGCAAGCCAAGTGGGAATAGTATTTTTCCACCATATCTTGCATGCAAAGATAGTGGAGGAAGTGCTACCTGAGTGCTCATCCACTGTTCATAGTGCTGAATTTGAATAGTAGCAGAGCGAATTTGAATAGTAAAATGAATTTGAATAGTAACAGAGTATTGTGAATAGTTCCAGTTCGCGTTCGTATATTTTGTTGCTCTGTGTTTCGGGATTTCGCAGCCTCGCTTCCCTCCGCCGTTCGCCGCCCCCGTCTCCGAAACACTGGTGTATATATATATATATATATATATATATATATATATATATATACTGATGGAGTGATGGGGTGTTCTCTTTTTCCTATATCTTTATATAGATGGAAGACACTAACAATCATTATTTATTACTATAAAGCTGCAACCTGGTGAAGTCATGTCATCACCATTGTTTGAGTTGTTCGATCTGAATGAGTCATCCCTCTGGTAGCCGTTGATGTTATCATCAGGCTCGCAATGGGCAATTCACCTTAGTGTTGCAAAAATGGAACCACTGCCAACTTCCCGCATTAATACTACTACCACTAGACAACCAAGTGTCATTCATTAATGGCTCCACTTGATTGTTTCCACCCGCCCGTTCATGTTCCTATAACATTTCAGAGTCCCACACTTTAAATAACATGCATGTATCGTCGGTGTCTCCATCCAAAAATCTAAGCCTAGCCTGTTGCTGAACTGCTCACCATGGTGGGCTTACATCTTCTCGCTGGCTTTCTTGGGTTCAGATTTTTTGGATGGTTAAGAACAAGGAAGCTGCCTAGACCATCTCCAGCGGGATACCCAAATGGACTTACCTATCACTATTCCAACTACTTCCATCTCTGTGTACAGTAGCGCTACAATGTATAGACTAATAGACAGTTCATATGGACAACACATCGAAGACAGCCTAAACAAAGGCAAGTAGGAACTGTGAACCATGCTGTCAGGTAGGTGTTGTAGGCCCTAAAGCGACTGAACATTTGGTACGGTAGGATGTTTCTTCGCATCAACAAAGCTTCAACATATACATATACTTATATGCAGTGCAATCCGTCTATATCCACTCATCTGCATTGCTTCTCTTCTTAGAGCTTGGTCCATGGCATTGATTAACCTTTGAGTTGTTTCCTATTCATCTCTGTTGCAGTCCAAATACATGTTAGGCCTACTGTGTGTTCATGTAAACTTCAAGGCTGTATATTTAATTTATAATATTTTGTTATTATTTCTCCTTCTACGTGCAATGCGAAGTCAGAGTACTACAAACATGATAGCCTTTATAGTCACCATATATGGTCAATGTCATATATGGTTAATAGAGATTTATTTATCACCTCTAACATACCTTTTGCACTTATTTAGAAACTAGTATGTCAACCCGTGCACAGCACATGGGCTAGTATCTTTATGAAACATAAATGTTATAAATTTATATAATTTTGAGACGCACAATTAATAAAATTATTTTTAATAAATATTTCTCATATGGTTATTCTTTAATAGAAAAACTATATACATATTTTTTTTACCATATCTATATAATATATAACATGCATGCTCTAGTTAATCTTTGTATTTCATAGTGGCATAGTGGATACTTTATATACAAATTTAGAGATTTACTTTATATCATACAAGTTTAGAGGATATATTCATCTATCATAATGGCATGATAGGTAATTTATATGCGGATTAGGAATTATTATAATTTGTAAATGGAAAGAAAAGATGGCCATCTGAGCCATGCACCCATGCAGGGCTACGTCAAGCCGATAAAGACGTACTACCGTCAACCACCCAGGTTCAGTCCCTGACTCCCGAGACGACCACTTGACAAGTGTTGAGGGCATGAATAAATACGGTCATCGATCAGATAGAGAAAGGTGTGATGGTACCCGCTGTCATCGCTGTCGCTGCTCCCCGCCTGCGGCATCGATATGTACAGGTACTTACGCGGCGAATACGGCGACGACTACGGCGACGAGGGCTGCGTCACCAGAGAGGCCCGTTATTTCGGCCACATGAACACCGGCCTCCTGATGCTTCGCGGGGAGGACGACGAGCAGCCTCTGGTGGCGCAGCTCCAGCTCGCGTACCAAGCGCCGTTCAACACGGCGGAGCTCTGCGTGCTTCGCCACGGCCGCCGGTGGGAGCTCAACGACGCGGTGCGCATCATCCACGCCGACGGCGGCGGGGACCATGACCTGGAGACGTGGCAGGAGACCCACGCGGTGGTCCCCGTCGGCGGCCGCTTCCTCTGCTGAGTCAACCACGACCTGAGCACCTTCCTCGTGTGCGACATGGCCGACGAACACGAGAGCCCCACGCTCCGGTACGTGCCGCTGCTGGTGATGCCGGTGCCACCCAAGGACGACGACGACGAGGACGACTACCAGGAGCAGCCGTCCTGGCTCTGCCACCGCACCATTGGAGCCGCCGGCGCCGGCGCCGTGCGGTTCATCAGCGTCGACAACCGCTGCTGCTGCGGCGCCCATGTGGTACGGAGCTTGTGCTCGCGCTCCAGCTCCGCGTTCATGGTGACCGCGTGGACACTGGCCGTGACGACGACGGGTGGTGAGCCGATGGCGTGGGTGAAGGAATGCGTGCTCGACTGTGAGGAGCTGTGGGAGCTCGCGAGCAACGTGGGCCTCCCACGCGGCTTGCAAGTTTCGTGCCCCGTTGTGAGCTTGGAGAACCCTGACGTCATCTGCCTCATAGCCCATGGCAGCCGTGGGAAGTTGTGGACGCTCGAGGTCGACATGAGGAGGAAGACGCTGATATCTGCCCTACCCTGCCCACCACATCCACTGAAACGTGTGAATTACTGTAACAGATTGCATGCAAGATTTCACAGCTGCTAAATGACCACCAGTTACCCTGCCATGTACTCTTTAATTAGGATGGATATTAGTACTATCGGTTCCCTCTGTATTTTTTGTTTTTTACACGCTTTTAATTCATAGGATGAACAAGTACAACAAGCTCTTTCTAAAAAAAATAAAGAAGTTCTAGATTGCAAAATGAATTATGTGGTTACAAAATGAAAAATATATGGCCCTAAGCCCCTAATGATATGTTCTATCATCCTCATACATTGCCCATACCCATCTTCAGGGTTAGCACTAGGCCAAATACAAGTTGTAAATGTAAACTGTAGAGAACATCCATGTTCCAGGACTTTGCTTTAACACCGCAGTAACTTGAATATTTCGTATCGTGAAGTACTATCTTGGAAGGTTTCTCAAAGTTCAAAGAAAAAAACAACCACTCTTGTATGCCCGGCAGAGTTTGTATATTACTTGAGCAACAATGCAGACATTTTGTGTGACTCTGAGCTATTGGCAGTCTCATCTCATTCAGAAATTAATAGAACTACACAACAGTTTCTTCAGCTCCCCTGAGATAGGCATCCTTGATTCCATGCAGCTTTGCAGCCGCCTCCTGCATGCCGATGCGTTCACTCGGAGTTTGCTTCGTGCAACACAGTCCAATGTTTAGCACAGATGTCAGACACTGACCAACAAATTTTTCCTGGACGCCTGCTAGAATTTTCTGGCCGAGGTCCAATTCTTGCAGCATCTGGGCATCAACAATCTCCAATACCCTATCAGGGAAGTTGGTCTCTGCAAAGCTTACAATGCTTAGTCCGTCTTTGAACATGATATCTGTTGGCCTCTTTCGGATGAATATTTCAAGGAGAACAACTCCAAAGCTGTATACATCTGCTGCTGTCGACACTTCACCACCACCTGCATATTCTGTAGACGGCATAAACAAGAGTTTCAGTTCACTGTACGTGTTCAATTAAATGTGTAAACATGACATGGAACAAGAACAGATAAGATAAAACTTGTCATTACCAGGCGCAACATATCCAATCGTCCCCCTTATTGCGATTGAAGAAGTTGATTTTGAATCCCCAAGAGATACTGTTGTTGGATCATCTTCATATCTTGAAATTCCAAAGTCTCCAACATGAGCTGTCATGTTCTCATCTAGAAGAATGTTGCTAGGCTTCAAATCACAATGAACCATAGACTCCTGGCTGTTATGGTGGAGGTATTCCATTGCATCTGCCACATCCACCACAATGCTTAGCCTTTCCTCAAACGTAATGTGGTTTAAATTCGAAGAATTCTCATCATCTCCAGACGAATATAGCAATTTGTGTAAGTCCCCTTTTGGCATGAATTCATATATTAAAGCTTTGAAATCATTTCCTTCAGAATCAATACTTGAGCATGCAGTGAGGATGGGAACTATATTACGGTGCCTGACATTTCTCAAAGCATTGCATTCTGCGGTGAAGCTCTTTTGCACCCCTCTTGTTTGTAGACTAAAAACTTTGACAGCAACCACATTTCTATCTTGAAATAACTCCCCTCTATACACAGAACTATACCTTCCCCTTCCTATTAAGTTGGATATGGAGAACCCATTAGTCGCTCTTGCTAGATCATTATAAGAAACTTTGTGAAATTTCCTGCCAAAAGAAGGGAGGGAGAGTTCTCTCTTTCTCCTCTTCTTCTTACATAACAGCAGGACAATTGTAATGACCATAGTAGCAAGTGAGGCCATGCTGATCAATGGGATCACTAGCTTTAGTACTATGGATCGTTTTTTCTTAGTGGTAGAAGTTGGATGTGTAACAGCACATGCGGGTAGGTGCAGTATCTCTGGCCCACCACAAAGACCCTTATTGCCATCAATATGTATAGCGGTTGCATTCATGAATATACCACTCTCTGGGACTTCACCCTCAAGTTGGTTGAATGACAAATCTAGTTGCTCAAGAAGCTGTAGGCTGACAAGTGACTTTGGTATTGATCCAGCCAAGTTATTGTGAGACAAATTGAGAATTTGTAGGCCATTTATCTTGCCTAATGAAGTAGGGATGCCCCCACTGAAATTGTTCTGGTTGAGATTGATGTCCTCTAAGCTATCGCAGTTACCCAAAGTGCTAGGAATTTCTCCAGAATTATTATTCGATGCAATATTAAAATATATGAGTTGTTTTGCATTGCCAATGTCAGTATGGATTGGAGCGTCTAATTTGTTGAATGACATACTAATATAAGTTATTGTTGGAATCCCGAAGATCTCCTTTGGTATACTGCCATGAAGATTGTTGCGGAAAAGGTAAAATTCTCCAAGCATTTGGAGGTTTCCCAGGCTTGGAGGTATGCGTCCATAGAACTGATTCGAGTGTAAACTGAGTGTCACCAAACTAGATAAATTGGAAAGGCTTGATGGAATAAGTCCTGTAAATATATTGTACTCTAGTGTTAGTTCCTGCAAACTTTTGAGAGTTCCAAGCCGTCGTGGAAGTACACCTGTAAATTGATTAAACCCCAATGCCACTATGATCAGGCTGTGAAGGTTTGTTACACCAGATGGAAAATCTCCTGATAGTTGATTTTGTGACAAATGTAGATACTGGAGCTGACTGGAAAGGTTGCCTACTGAAGTTGGCACATTGCCTTCTAGAAGATTATCTACTGCCGAGAACATCTGTAGCTCAGTACAATTAGTTAAGCTGTCCATAAATTCCCAGCCTTGCTTGTTTTTTGTTTGGAATAGGTTAACCTCAAGATTTAACCAAGATAATTTGTAAAGTTTGCCGATAGAGCTAGGAACCATCCCAGTGAACTTATTCCTGGATATATCGATTTCATACAGTTTGGAGGCGTTTGTTAATGTAGATGGGATATTGCCATGAAAGAAGTTGGCGCCTAATTGGAATAGTTGAAGATTGGGTAGAGAGTTGCCAACACTAGATGGTACATCTCCGCTTAGATCATTAAAGGCAATGCTAAACATCACTAGACTAGAAAGATTCAGGATATGCTGTGGAAAATGACCTGACAACTTATTCAGGCCCACATATAAGAATTGCAGCCTTTGCAACTTTGCAAACTCATTCGGGATGTTGCCCTCCATATTATTACCCCTACAATTAAAAAGATTTAGCATCGTCATATTAGATAGAGAAGCAGGAACGGTTCCAGTAAGGTTATTATTGGCCAGTACTAGTATTTGAAGGCCACTGGGCAGATCGGGAGGAATCTGCCCAGCTAGTTGATTATTCCTCAGCCACAACTCGTTGAGTTCCGAACAGTTTGCAAAGGTGGGTATCTGTCCTTGCAACGTGTTATTAATCAAACTGAGATATTGGAGGTGATGCAGCTGGCCTAGGGATGGAGGGATCTCTCCAGTGAATGAATTAGCGGACAAGATTAGAACTTTTAGGAATGTTAGGTTTCCAAGTGAAGGGGATATTTTTCCTGCTAATCCTTGATGTGTAAGATTAAGAGAAGTGACACGATGCGGATGCTTGACGCTACATAGGACACCTTCCCAACTGCAGAAATGGGTGCTATCATTCCAAGACATCAAGGCATGCTGCGGATCGCTGATGATCTTCCTGAACTCCAGTAGTGACTGCCTATCTGTGTAGTTTCCATCGAAATTGCTCACAACATGTGGATAGAACACAGTGAGCACAATGAGAAGCTGTCCAATCGCAGGAAGCATCATTTCTATACTTGCTTGCACTTGGTTACAGTCTGGTCTTGATGCACATGAGAAGAAAATAAAGCGGAAGTTCAGATAATAGTGGATACAAACTCGAGAAAATCCAATACACATACACCCTCGCCAAAGATTATTGGACCAATAATTTTTGCACTTTTGGCCCCATATTTTATTTTCATGTTTTTTTGCAAAGTTATTGTGGTCTCGAGTACAGACAAAGTTATATATAGTTCGCAGGATAGCAGAAAGTAATCATGGTTTGATGGTTGTTTCCTGCAGATCGTGCCTGACTATGTTAATTATTTCGAGAAACCATAAGAAACATCAAACAGAACTTGCATCAGCTGCAGCTAGCGTAGTATTCACTGATAAGAGTGGCAGTATAGGAAATGGGTGGGAAAATTAGAAGGGGTTTTCCTCAAAAAAAGAAAAACAATAGAAGGTGTTGACTTACGAAGGATCTGATGGATTTTCCCAATACTTCTAATTAAGAAGGGCAGTATAGTAATAAGTTTTTCCAGTATTTCTTAGGTAATATTTCTGCCTTCTGGTATGTGATGTACCTGACAGATTTTATTTCCAGCCTTTTAGCTTTATTGTTCCTTCCACAGGAGTAGTGAAATATATGCGTTGCAGGATGGTAGCAGCTCTCTGATGTTCATAATTCGATGATCTGAAATGCAGTTTTTATAAATCGTCAGCTGCACGTGACAATTGGTTGAGAAAAGCTGCAAGCCAGACAAAATTTACAAATAAAACAAATGAGAGTACGAACAAGAAGATATATGCCTACCGCCTGCTTATCGGCTGTGGAGTTAATTGAAGTGAGGTGAGGTGGAGTGATTAGTGAAGCAGAGAGGCAGCTTGGTTGGTGCTAAAAGCTGCAAGCACCGAACGAGCAACGCTCTACGTACACTATATATATGGCATACTTCCGAAAATACATCTTTTTCGCTGGCCTAATACATCTTTTTCGTCGGAGACAACGAAATAAATTTCGTCAGCATACTGACAAATATATGGTATTTTCGTCGGTTTTAGACTGTTCTGTGGGTTTTCGGTGCAGAAAAAATACTATGTATATAGTGTAGCCTTCTGGGCTACTAGTCTCCACGTTGATTTCTGTACCATCCTAATAAAAGAGGCGACTTCTAGTCTTCTGGGGACTGGGCTGCTGGCCTCCACGCTGGGTTTTTGAGACAGATAGCTACGTGGGTACAAGGGGTCAGGGCCTCAGGGGCGTAATCAGATCGAATACGGACGGATATTACTGATACCGTATTTATTTTTATTTTTTTTCGATTCGGATCGGATACGGATATTGATCAAATGTGTCGGATAAGACTTGAATGGTTATCGACATCATATTTATCAAACTTTGAGTACTCGTATACGGATACAAATCGAATACTAAATGTTCGGAGTCAAATACGGATCAGATCTTTACCCTTTTAAACGGATCGTAACTCGAATACGAACGGATAATATCCGTACCATTTACACTCCTAGAAAGGGCTCTCATAGGATCATTGGGGCTTGGAGTCCGATACCATAGCCTACTTTCGCTTAAGTAAGAATCATTCTAAATACTATTTTTGTTTTCAAATATTTGTTGCTGGTTAGTTTATTTTAAATTAAGCAACATCAACTAAAAAAAAATAAAGGGAATGATAATTAGGACACTTTCTGAGTCGTAAGTAGCTCAGTCATCGATCATGTTTGTAAAGAAGAGAATGCAGGGCCAACTCAATCCTATTAAAGAAATAGTCAAGTAACTGTCGCTGTATATATGTGCCACCAGCCACCCAAGTAGTCCCGAGATGCGAGATGCCCAGTTGACCACTTGACCCGTGTTGAGGGCATGCGTACTTATCGTGTGGTCATCGATCAGATAGGAAGGTGTGATGGGCATGTTTGTGGATGTGGGTATAGGCGTATGGGTGGAGATGTGTTGTGCGTTTCTAGATCTTTTGGTATCCATCGACGACTTCAGGAAATGACACCCCCCCGAAGTCGCGTCTTCCTTCCATTTACACTAGCCACGCCTAATCATCTAGAAACGATGTAGTGACTGGTTTAAATGAAACTTTGGAGGTTTACTTCAAATTATATTTCGTAATGACAAAGGTAGACAATTTATATAATAACTAGAAAAATGTCATACATTGCTACATATAAAGGCCACTCTCCAACGACGCTTGAGGATTACACCTAGTTTAAATGGCATGAAAAATGTAAACATGCACGCGCGTACACACACAAAGAATAATGGTTTTGGTTAATTTGGACACGCCGTGATGCCTGTTGGTCTTTTATAGACACATGAGTTCATGCATGCGTGGATACATTTGAGTCTAATTATTGCAGGGATCGCTAGGGTTGACATGAACAAACAATGGACAGGTCAATTTAAAGAAACTTACATTATAGCTAATAGATTAGAAGCAACTAGTTCATCAACCTGTGCTCTCGCACACGTTGGAGTTTAGGAGATACCAGGGGCGAAGCTAGATCACAGTGGAGGGGGGGTGCACCATCTCATAAAAACATGTAGTCTCTAAGCAATACGTGGTGAAAATTTGGAGGTTGCAATAGAATTTTCAATTTTGCGTGGGTGCCTCGGCACCCACGAGCTACTGAATAGCTCCGCCCCTGGGAGATACGGATTTAATCTTTAGTAATATTAGAGGTGATATTTTAACTCATCCTTCGTAACTGAATTACGGTAATGTATATGCAAATTCAGAAATTATTTTAATTTATTTTTCATGATGGTATAGTGGGCAATTTATATATAGATTTAAGGCTTATTTTAATTCATTTTTTATAATGACATGGTGAATAATTTATATCCAAATTTAGATAGTTATTTAATTCATATTTTACAATAGCATGGTGGGTAATTTGATACAATTTTAAAGGGTTATTTAATTCATATTTCATAAGGGCATGGTGGCAATTTCTATACAAATTTAGGGGTTCTTTTATTTCATCTTTCATAATGTTACGGTGGGTAACCTTTTAGAAACTATAATAGATTACTATTAAGAGAGCTACATGATGGATGACGGAATGTTTCTGATTTTTATGAGAATTTTTCAGGGCTTATCCTTTTTCTTGAAAATAGATCTACTATTAGAGCTACATGATGAATGAAAATACGTTAATTACATGGAAAACAGACCTAATGGCTATTAAGATTTCAATCTGCAATCAATGATAGGATTTTTGATTATTGTGAGAATTTATATGATTTTATCTTTTATTATATTTGGCGCATCATGTGAGGATTAATAAAGAAGCTCTAAAATGAGTATTCAATCAGTAATGGCGAGATTAGGCACAAAATATCTGTTTTATAGAAAGATTTCTAGCATCATTATGAAAAAAGTTACAGGATCATTCTGCAGTGCAAATTTGTAAATGAGAAAGTTTGACAAAAAATTGAGAGTAAATTTAAAAATAGAAAAAATTTGTCAAAAAAGAAAAAATTTGCTTTCACTGAGAGTTGAACTCAAAATCTTTTATAATGACAGAGTTGGGTAATTACTTAGAAAATAAGTTAAAAATGAAAAAATCTGCCAAACAAGAAGAAATTTGCTTTCGTTGAGAGTTGAACTCAAAAACTTTTATAATGACAGAGGTGCGTAATTACTTAGAAAATAAATTGAAATAAAAAATCTGTCAAAAAAATAAACAAATTTGCTTTCGTTGAGAGTTAAACTCAAAACCTTTCATAATGGCAGAGGTGGGTAATTAATTAGAAAATATATCTAATGGCTATTAATATTCAAATCAGTCAATCGATGGTTGGATGTTTCTGATTTTTGTGAGAATTTTTAGCATTTATCTTTTGCCTGGTGCGTTTCGTGAGGATTAACTTGGATGCTCCAAAACGAGTCTCTAAATAGTAATAGTAAGATACTCCCTCCATCTTTAAATATTACTTGTTTGGTTAGTTTAGTTTTTTGCGCCCATGTTAGATTTATTAGGAATGGAGGCAGTATATTTAATTATACAATTCCAAACATCTAAGAGTCCGAGAAATATGTTTGCATAAAACAAAGAAAACGTAGTGAAACATGTTATAGTTTACGGATGATACTGTAAAGTAGTTAGGTTTTACAATTGAAGTTTTTAACATGTGCATACTTAATCCACGAAAGACTACAGTGTATTAATTTGTAAGAATTAAGGAGTTTTTTTCTGCAAAAAGGATAGCAACCCGATGACCTGATCTGATGGACCGTCGGTAATTTCCATCCAGCGGCCAGTTGCCTCGCAACTTTCAAGAGTTCATACTTCACACCATCCGCCCATCCAAATCCAATCGACCTTCCACTGACCTCTCGTTACCTTTCCTCAAGTCCTCCCGTGGGCGTCGCTTCGCTCTTCACCGGTCCTCGGCTCCTCACCATGCCTCTTTACTTGCTTCCTCCCACCTAAGGACAACTTAGCCGCTAGCTGATGCAACTGGTTCTCCTATTCCATTGTCAATATTTAAAACTCCACTCCGTTTAAAACATATGAAAATATTTTGTCATATAAACAAGTGACGTCAGCCTTAAACAATTAAATTCCCAATCTCATCATCGTTTCAGATCTCTCCAATAAAAAAAAGCCAATGCAACAGTTGGGTTACTTGCTCCTGCGTGTGAGCCAGGCTGCTGCCATGGACGCCAGAGCCTGGCTGGCGGAAACGTAGCAACTGAGCATCTCTGACGAGTTTAAGCTAAGTGCCCAACTCTTGTTGCCCGTAACCAAAATAAGCTTTTTCCGAGTTTTTTACTGTTATACCTTTTGATTATAGTATTTATTTACCGAATCGATTTCGTATTCACACTTCGGATGTTTTAACGAACAAAACTAGATCACACATGCCATAAGTCTTTTAACAATAATTTTATTTATTTTAAAATTTTTAAATTTAAATCTATGAACTCAATTAAACACAAACTTACCACATGTTGCATTTAGTCCGGTCAAACGACTAAACAACAATACATGCGTACCATGGGATCCAAACAGGGCCTAAAACAACTGTGGGCCTAGCGTGAAACGCCAGGCAGTTCCCCAGCTCGACGTGAAAAGAATGAAGAATAGAAGACTTAGAATTTGGAACGCCATCTACTCATTCAAGCTGTCAAATACGGCTCCATTATTGCGTGGACACTCGATCGGTGTAGAATGAGAATGGGAAGGACCTTCCCCAGAGACCCAGACATCCATGTCAGTTATATCAAGACAGGACATTATTGGAAATAGTAGATAGACTTGGCTGGCCTAATTTCCTTCAGCTATCTTATCTATCCTGTTAATTTGATTCAGCAATATAGACCTATTTGCTTATTAAATCTTATAGCTTTAAGATTTTCACAAAGGCGGCAACCTTCAGACTAATTTAGTGGTCGATCATGTAATTAATCCATCTCAAACCGTTTTGATGAAAGGACAAAACATATTAGAAGGTGTGGTTATCTTACATATAGGAAAAAGCAGAGTGGAGTAATCTTGAAGAGTTGATTTTGAGAAGGCTTATGACAAAATAAAATGGCCATTCTTATGTCAGACCCTTCTAATAAAAGGTTTATTATCCAAATGGATTAAATGGGTGGAAACATTCATATCAGGAGGAAGTGCAGTCGTTAATGTAAACGAAGAAATCAGGCATTTTTCCAAACGAAAAAAAGGCATTCGACGAGGAGACCTCCTCTTCAACATGTGGCTGATATGTTGACCACTATAATCAAAAGGGTTAAGATCGATGGGCATTTTTCCAGCAGATTTTTGTTTTTCATTTCACAACATTAAAAAAGAGAAGTCTATTTTAAAATCTCGAACGGTATAAATAGTCTATTTACAACTTTGAAGTAGAAAGTCGGGCAGCCAAAGCCATCAAGTTTTAAAACTATCAAATCCGGACAATAAACACCTCTAAGGCTAGTTTTAGTAGTGGTCTTCTATTTTTTTTTAAAAATGTAATCTTGTTTAAAATCTAAAATTTCATAATTAGAGCATTTTAAATCAGACAAATATGAAATTTATGCATTTTCTAAAAACATATTCCATCTATTGGTGCTGTACTTAAAATATTTGAAGCTGCTTCGACACCTATTATTTGATTACTCTAAATGAAGCATTAAAAATAGAAGCAAATATATTCAACATAACTTAAAATAGAACAGTAGTGGATAGTTTTTTTAGAAATTATTTAGTACACATTTCATATTAATTGATTTAAAATAAATATATCATTAATTTTAGAGATTAAACAAGATATAAAAAAAAAATAGAAAACTACCACTAAAACCACTCTCAGGGTGCAGCTTTAGATTCCGTCTCCACCCGTTGACGACTGGTTACCTTTCTATCGTTGCTCATCATCTTCCACCAGACGCATCTTGTTTGGATCGTGGCTCGCCTATTCATCCGAACGCTCGCAAGATGACCGATTTTCTACTTGGTGACATATCTGTGAGGTTGTTAACGACACTTAAGCATGTTAAATCTTATACTGTAAGCGACAGTATCGGTGTAATTTTTTCCTATGATGAGTATCATAAATTTTGTCAATCTATGGAAACCACTGATTAATAAAGAGTTAATTAACTTAAGCTTAGAGCAAACAAGGAATTAGAGAGGAATTAGAGAGGTATCTAATCTACATCTAGTCTGTTCAGAGTTAGATGATAAGCAATTAGAACGCTCGTGAATGTTAGTGAAAGAACGCGCATAATCAGTGAAAAATCATGTAAAATCATGCAAATAATTTGTCATTATAGAGCGCCAACGAGGTCTATTCCCCACACTACCTACTTTAATTTTCTTTTACATGTATTTTTCTTCTTTTATTTTTATCCATATTTAGAAATTTTAGAGGGGCTTAGGTGGGGCTTCATTGTCCGTTTTGGGCAAGATTATCGTAAACGGTAACGCTAAATAATTGGTCACCCATCGTTTAGCGAGTGGTTAGACTCTGCGGTCGATTAAACGGACTAAAAACGGATTAAATGGACTACATGACGAACACAAATGAGTATTGAGTAGCATGTACATGTGCTATACAACGTTTACGGAACACTGACGCTGGGTAGGGGGCCTGGAGATGTAGCTCCGGCCGCCCGGTTGTGGATCTACACCTGACAGCAGTTGACAACATCGTGAAAGAATATCAAATTAAGTTGTAAAATATGATGTCAATCTAAGTGCTATAAATCAAGAATAATGTCCTTTGTTACTTGTGTAATTAAACATTTATTGGATGATTTTTAAAATATTGAAATGAAAATTCGAAATATGCTGCAAAATGGTGTTTTGTGCTTGGACAGTCAACCATCGGTACGCATCAGAGCAAAGGACTCATTAAGCTGAACCGCATGAGCAATCATCCGCGCTTCTTTATTTTTTCTCGCGGTCGGATGCCTATCGAACGTCTCGTCTTCGTTCTGCATCCCGCTGCCGTAGCTGCTTCGGTCTCATCTCATCCATCCGTGGCCTAGGCTGCCAAGTATCGTGCTCTTCTTCCACGCCAGCAGGCCAAGCACTTAGCGGAGCACTGTCCATCTTGTTCCTTGAAAGGGCAGCGGGCTCTGCTGGCCGGGGGAGGACCGGAGGAGGACATTCAGCGCGATGTGACAGACGCCGTGGCGAACCTGGCCTGGGAGGACATCCAGCACGGCGTGGCATCGGCCTAGATGCGCATGGCGGCGGAGGGGGATGACACGCGGAGAAGATAGCCGCTGCCCGCTGCGGCCAAACGCGACTGCGGCGGCTGCGTCGAAGACGACTGCGCGATGGCATTGGCGTGGGTGCCGGCGGGCAGCGCTTTGGCTGCCAAGGCGCGGATGGCGAAGGCAACCCGCGCGTGACGCCTCACGCGGAGCGGCGCAGCGCGCTGCAGAGGCGAGCCGCCTCGGCCTGGAGCGCGGCGAGCACGACCAGTGCCTGCGCCTCCCAGAAGCTGCTGTGCTCATCGGCAAGACGGAGGAAGTCGGCGAGCAGACACTTCGCGAGCGGCGCGCGCTACGTTGCTCCGGGCGAGACCTCCTGCGGTTCACCTCCGCGCGTGCTGTCGCACCCATGGCGCACGGCGGCGGGGAGGAGGCCGAGGCGGCGCACTAGAGCTGCGACGTCGCGTGGCTCGCCTCGTGGAGCCACACCCGCTAGCTGCACCCTCGCGTCCGCGTTCCTCCTGTGCCTGCCTGCCGCCGCCTGCCGCTGCCGGACCGGCTCTTCGTGCCCTCCGCCGGCGACCGCCGAGTGCGCCTCTTCCTCCAGGAGCACGGGTACGACGACCCCGCGGCCGATGACGGCCGCTTCTTCCTCATCCTCGACCTTCCGCCGGGCCTCGCCGGCGCTGACGTCGCCGCCTCCTTTCAGTCCGACCAGCAAATTGGCAAGGTGCAAGCATGTCCATCAACGAATTTTGAAAAGTGCTATGTCCAATAGCCAATTTCGCAATCGAGCAGTGTCCAGCAGCCAATTTTGCCTAAACATTAACCCCATTTGACTCAAACACTAACCTTGTCCCCACAACCAAAGAACAAGGCCCACAAATATGGCCAAAAAACGAGTTACAGAACAGAACGCGTCGTTCCTAGCTTGGAATTCGTGACCCGCCAGGTGTCTTGCTATTTTTTTTCTCACCAATGTCTCTTCTAACCGCCCTAAACAAAAAAAAAGAAACACTTTAAACAAACATAATGGACAAATAAAAAAAACTAAATTCATTAATGTCTTAACATTACCTAAAAATAAAAATAATAAAAATCAACACAAAACTTTTGGAAAAAAGAAACTAACTTCGTCTTTAAAAAATGCACGTGCGCCACGTGTCCCGCACGTGTATTTTTACTGGTGTCTATAAAAGACCAAGAGGCACCAATTAACCAAAACCATCGTTCAGGTATGTGAGCATGCGTGCGTGTATATATTTTTCATGCCACTCTTCTAAACTAGGTGATGTAATCTTCAAGCGTCGTTAGAGAGTGGCCTTTATCTTTAGCAATGTACTCCCTCTATCCCATAATATAAGGCATATAAATTTTTAGCACGGTTTTTAAAGCGAAACTTTGATCATTCATATCTTTTAAAATATGTCATCAATAAACACAAAATTACTCTCATCTGAAAATACTTTTGAATATAAATTTAAATATATAACATGCATACATTAAATATATATTTTGGACTGAATTATTAAGTTAAAGATTTAAACCGTTGACTTTCCTGAAAATATGGACGCCTTATTTATGGGATGGAGGGAGTATGAAATTTATTATATAAATTGCCTACCTTTGTCATTACGAAATATAATTTAAAGTAAACGCCCAAAGTTTCATTTAAACCACTCACTACATCGTTTCTACTAGATGATTAGGCATTGGTAGTGCAACGAAGGAAGACGCGACTTCAGGGGGTGTCATTTCCTGAAGTGGATGGATACCAAAGATTTAGAAACGCAGCACATCCCCACCCATACGGCCATACCCACACCCACAAACACGCCCATCACACTTTCCTATCTGATCGATGACCCCACGATAAGTACGCATGCCCTCAACAGTCATCTCGGATCTCGGGACTATGTGGGCGTGGCTGGTGGCACAGATGGTGATGGCTACTTCTTTAATGGCTTGACTTGGCTCTGCATTATCTTCTTACGAACATGTCAGATGACTGAGCTGCTTACGACTCAGAAAATGTCCAAATTATCATTCCTTCTATTTTTTTATTTGATGTTGCTTAGTTTAAAAATAAACTAACCAACATATTTGAAAATGGAAATAGCATTATGAATGATTCCTACTTAAGCGAAGGTAGGTTATGGTGTCGGTCGTAGCTTCGATCCTACGAGAGCCCTTGTATCCGGAGAATTTCACTAGTTATGAACTTATGATTCATGACTGAACCATGAGCCCGGTGACAGCCCAGTCCATCAATGACAGAAGATGAAGTCATAAATCCTCAACAATGCTGGTAAAGCAGTGGACGTAGCTATCTGTCTTTTTAGGCCAGTCAAGTCTATCTACTGTTTCCGACGTCCTGTCCTGATATAACTGACATGGATGTCTGGGTCTCAGGGAAGGTGCTTCGCATTCTCATTCTGCACTGATCGAGTGTCCACGCAATAATGGAGCCGTATTTGACGGCTTGAATGAGTAGATGGCGTTCCAAATTCTCAGTCTTCTATTCTTCATGCTTTTCACGTCGAGCTCGTGATAACCTGCCCTGGCGTTCATGCTAAGCCCACAGTTGCATTCTTGCAGCGACGACCATGTAGACCTCAAACTTGTTTTTTGTATCCACAGGCGATTGCGAGATGGAGATAAATAACCATATGCCGCAGGAGAACTGTAGGAGGTAACTGGTAACTACTCAAGATCGATTATTAGGATAACACCCAATCAGTATATATATAGCGTATGTAGAGTGTTGCTCGTTCGGCGTGCTTGCAGCTTTTAGCACCAACCGAGCTTTCTCTCTGCTTCACTCCACCTGACTTCAATTCACTCCAGCCGATAAGAAGGGCGGTAGGCATATATCTTCTTGTTCGCGCTTTCATTTGTTTTATTTAAGTTTTCTGATGTCTTGCATTCAACCGACTGTCACATGCAGCTGACGATTTATAAAAAACTGCATTTCAGATCATCAAATTATGGACATCACAGAGCTGCTACCATCCTGCAACGCATATTTTTCACTTTTGTGCTGAATCCTGTGGGAGGAACAACAAAGCTAAAAGGCTGGAAAATAAAATCTGTCAGGTATGTCACATATCAGAAGGCAGAAATATTAATATACGTATTTCCTAAAAAATACTGGAAAAAACTTACTATACTGCCCTTCTTAATTAGAATTATTGGGAAAATCCATAAGATCCTTCGTAAGTCAAAACCTTCTATTTTCTCTGAGGAAAACACCTTCTAATTTTGCCACCCATTTCCTTTACTGGCACTCTTATCAGTGAATACTACGCTAGCTGCTGATGATGCAAGTTCTGTTTGATGTTTCTTATGGTTTCTCGAAATAATTAACCTAGTCAGGCAGCAATCACACATATCAAACTGGAAACAACCATGACTTACTTTCTGCTATCAACCATGATTTACATATAACATTGCTTGTACTCGAAACCATAATAACTTGCAAAAAAACATGAAAAAAAATTATGGGGCCAAAAGTGAAAAATTGGTCCAATAATCTTTGGAGGGTGTATTGGATTTTCTCGAGTTTGTATCCACTATTATCTGAACTTTCCCTTGATTTTCTTATGTGCATCAAGACCAGACTTTAACCAAGTGCAAGCAAGTATAGAAATGATGATGCTTCCTGCGATTGGACAGCTCATTGTGCTCACTGTGTTCTGTCCACATGTTGTGAGCAACTTCAATGGAAACTACACAGATAGGCAGTCACTACTGGAGTTCAAGAAGATCATCAGCGATCCGCAGCATACCTTGATATCTTGGAATGATAGCACCCATTTCTGCAGTTGGGAAGGTGTCCTATGTAGTGTCAAGCATCCACATCGTGTCACTTCTCTTAATCTTACACATCAAGGATTAGCAGGACAAATATCCCCTTCACTTGGAAACCTAACATTCCTAAAAGTTCTAATCTTGTCCGCTAATTCATTTACGGGAGAGATCCCTCCATCCCTAGGCCAGCTGCATCACCTCCAATATCTCAAATTGGTTAATAACACGCTTCAAGGACAGATACCCAGTTTTGCAAACTGCTCGGAACTCAACGAGTTATGGCTGGAGAATAATCAACTGGCTGGACAGATTCCTCCCGATCTGCCAAGCAGCCTTCAAAAACTAATACTTGCCGCTAATAATCTTACTGGAACCATCCCTTCTTCTGTAGCCAATATGACAATGTTAAATCTTTTTACTTGCATGGGTAATAATTTGGTGGGCAACATCCCGAATGAGTTTGCAAAATTGCAAGGGTTGCAATTCCTATATGTGGGCATGAATAAGTTGTCAGGTCATTTTCCACAGCATATCCTGAATCTTTCTACTCTAGTGAGATTTAGCGTTGCTTTCAATGGCCTAAACGGAGATGTACCATACAATATTGGCAACTCTCTACCCAATCTTCAACTATTCCAATTAGGCGCCAACCTCTTTCATGGCAATATCCCATCTACATTAACAAACGCCTCCAAACTGTACGAAATTGATATATCCAGGAATAAGTTCACCGGGGTGGTTCCTAGCTCTATCGGCAAACTTTACAAATTATCTTGGTTAAATCTTGAGGATAACCTACTCCAATCAAAAAACAAGCAAGGCTGGGAATTTATGGACAGCTTAACTAATTGTACTGAGCTACAGATGTTCTCGGCAGTAGATAATCTTCTAGAAGGCAATGTGCCAACTTTAGTAGGCAACCTTTCCAGTCAGCTCCAGTATCTACATTTGTCAAAAAATCAACTATCAGGAGATTTTCCATCTGGTGTAACAAATCTTCACAGCCTGGTCATATTGGCATTGGGGCTTAATCAATTTACAGGTGTGCTTCCACAACAGCTTGGAACTCTCAAAAGTTTGCAGGGACTAGAACTGGAGTACAATATATTTACAGGACCTATTCCATCATGCCTTTCCAATTTATCTAATTTGGTGATATTCACTTTAAGCTCAAATCAGTTATATGGACACATACCTCCAAGCCTGGGAAACCTCCAAATGCTTGAAGAATTTTACCTTTACGGCAACAATCTTCATGGCAGTATACCAAAGGAGATCTTCGGGATTCCAACAATAGCTTATATTAGCCTGTCATTCAACAAATTAGACACTCCAATCCATACTGACATTGGCAATGCAAAACAACTCATATATTTTGATATTGCATCGAATAATATTTCTGGAGAAATTCCTAGCACTCTGGGTAACTGCTATAGTTTACAGGACATCAATCTCAACCAGAACAATTTCAGTGGGGGCATCCCGACTTCATTAGGCAACATAAATGGCCTACAAATTCTCAATTTGTCTCACAATAACTTGGCTGGATCAATACCAGAGTCACTTGTCAGTCTACAGCTTCTTGAGCAACTAGATTTGTCATTCAACCAACTTGAGGGTGAAGTCCCAGAGAGTGGTATATTCATGAATGCAACCGCTATACATATTGATGGCAATAAGGGTCTTTGTGGCGGGCCAGAGATACTGAACCTACCCGCATGTGCTGTTACACATCCAACTTCTACCACTAAGGAAAAACGATCCATAGTACTAAAGCTAGTGATCCCATTGGTCGGCATGGTCTCACTTGCTACTATGGTCCTTACAGTTGTCCTGCTGTTATGTAAGAAGAGGAAAAAGAGAGAGCTTCTGTCCCTCCCTTCTTTTGGTAGGCAATTTCCGAAAGTTTCTTATAATGATCTAGCAAGAGCGACTAATGGGTTCTCCACATCCAACTTAATAGGAAGGGGAAGGTACAGTTCTGTGTACAGAGGGGAGTTTTTTCAAGATGGGAATGTGGTTGCTGTCAAAGTTTTTATTCTACAAACAAGAGGGGCGCAAAAGAGCTTCATCGCAGAATGCAATGCTTTGAGAAATGTCAGGCACCGTAATATAGTTCCCATCCTGACTGCATGCTCAAGTATTGATTCTGAAGGAAATGATTTCAAAGCTTTAATATATGAATTCATGCCAAAAGGGGACTTACACAAATTGCTATATTCGACTGGAGATGATGAGAACTCTTTGAATTTAAACCACATTACGGTTGCTGAAAGGTTAAGCATTGTGGTGGATGTGGCAGATGCAATGGAGTACCTCCACTATAACAGCCAGGGGAATATTGTTCATTGTGATTTGAAGCCTAGCAACATTCTTCTGGATGAGAACATGACAGCTCATGTTGGAGACTTTGGAATTTCAAGATATGAAGATGATCCAACAACAGTGTCTCTTGGTGATTCAAAATCAACTTCTTCAATCGCAATAAGGGGAACAATTGGATATGTTGCACCTGGTAATGACAAGTTTCATCTGGATGTGTTCTTGTTCCATGTCATGTTTACACACTTATTTGAACACATACAGTGAACTGAAACTCTTGTTTATTCTGTCTACAGAATATGCAGGTGGTGGTGAAGTTTCGACTGCAGCAGATGTATACAGCTTTGGAGTTGTTCTCCTCGAAATATTCATCCGAAAGAGGCCAACAGATATCATGTTCAAAGATGGATTGAGCATTGCAAGCTTTGCAGAGGCCAACTTCCCTGATAAGGTATTGGAGATTGTTGATCCCCAGATGCTGCAAGAATTGGACCTTGGTCAAAATATTCCAGCACGCGTCAAGGAAAAACTTGTTGGTCAGTGTCTGACATCTGTGATAAACATTGGACTGTGTTGCACAAAGCCAACTCCGAGTGAACGCATCGGCATGCAGGAGGTGGCTGCAAAGCTGCATGGAATCAACGATGCCTATCTCAGGGGAGCCGAAGAAACTGTTGTGTAGTTCTATTAATTTCTGAATAAGATGAGACTATCAATAGCTCACAGCCAGACTGAATGTCTGCACTGTTGCTCAAGTGGTATATAAACTCTGTCAGGCATACAAGAGCAGTTGTTTATTCTTTGAAGGCTTGGAATCGAAGATAGTAACTTCACGATACTAGTATTCAAATTACTTGTACAGTATATAGAGTCAGTAGTACTGCTGCAGCAGAACCAGGGAACATGTATGTTTGCTATAGTTTATATTTACAACATGTATTTAGCCCAGTGCTTATCCTGAAGATGTGTATGGGCAATGTATGAGGATAATAGGAGACGTTATCATGGGCTCAGGAGTCAAGGCCACATATTTCATTTGCAATCTGGAACTTCTTTATTTTTTTAGAAAGAGCTTGTGGTATTTGTTCATCCTATATCTTTATCTATACCTAAAAATAAAGTGAGGAAGGTTTTTTTTTTTTTTTTCTGCCCATCAAATTTCGTCCACCTTACCGAAAGGGCGTTCTCCGGTCTCCACCTCAAAAGTCAAACCTGTGTCTGAATCTGATATTGGTCTCACGATCAGAGTTCGTCCTCACCCATCTAAACCAACCTCTACTACCCGTGATACATGGCCCAACCCGCCAGCCCAAGTGCCCAACTGATTATAAGCCCTGGATAACAGCGATCATCGCCGTCACCTCCACCTAGGTGGAGGTGACGGCGCACCCGTCTACCCACCCCCCGCCTCGCCTTCTCCCTCCCGCTATTGGGCCGATTCTGGCCCATCTCCGCCGCGATCTTCTTCTTTCTTCTCCGTCCACCCCTGGCCCTGCCCCCGCCCCGCCCCCGCCACCCAGAGGCTGCCGGCGCCTCGGCACCCTCGCCGCGGCCTCTCCGCCCGCCGGCCGCCGCCCCACCGCCGCGCGGCCCAGCCCCAAGATCTCCGCCGGCGCCGCTCTGGTGCTCCGGTAGCCTCTTGTCCCTGGCGACGAGCTCCCCTGCCACCAACCCTGCCCCCAGCTCCAGCGTCCCCGCCTCCGCCGCCGCCCTCCACACCGCCGCACCCTAATCCGGCTTCGCTGGAATTTGTGAAGCCGGAGCGCCGCCCTCGCCGACGAGTTCCCCGCCCCAACCCTGGCCCAACCGGCCTCCTACCCCGCCCGGCCGGCGGCGCCCTCGCCGCCGACCACCCGGCCACCACCGCCGGGCCGGCCTGCCTCCCCCGGCCATCCCTCTAAGGCCGTAGGTGGATGAGGATGGCCATGGCGGTGACGGCGGCCCCTACTCCAACCCTGAGCCCGAAACCCCCAACCCCGAACCCTAACCCGGCCGGCAACGGCGAGTGATGGCGGCGGAGCGCGCAGAGGAAGGACGCAGCGGCGGAGCCATGGCGGCCGGCGGCGCGTGGAAGGAGGAGGAGGCGACTTGGGCTGTGTGGGCCGGCATGGGCTGAATTGGGGAATGGCACACTGAAGGGGAGGACATTCTCTCTTTGCTTATGTGGCACCTTAGAAACACAAATATGAAACACTCCATTGAGAATGACCTTCGTGATGGGAGTTTCATTTAAGTTTCAATCTCATTACATGATACGCTATATATACAAAAATTTGGTGACTTCAATTAATGAGAAGAGATATGAGGGAATTAGTTTCATGGAAGGAGAGAAAATGTTTCATCTAAACGTGAAACTAAGATTGTTTGATAACTGTGTAACGAAACTCTCACTAGAAATAACCTTCATCAACGGGAGAAACAAATAAAAGAAAAAAAAAGAAAGGGTGGCCCTATGGCTTCTTGGAGGAGCAATGAAACGAGTATCTTGACCGAGCTAGAGGGACAGATGAAACCAGTGTCTTGACCCACAAGACGACGCCCCTCCTCCTTTCCCAGTGGCAACACTGGCTACTGGTCTGATGGGACTATATATGGGAGGGTACCTTGAACAAGAATAAGAAGTCTTTGCAAAGGGGAAAACATCATTCAAATAAATCAAAGGAAAAAAAAGAAAGAGTTCTTTGAGGGACGCCACTCCCCCTTTCCCAGCGGCAATGGTAGCTGGTCTAATTGTCCATAAGATGATTAATGACAAAGTCTCCCCCACGCCCATGGGTTCAGAGGCGGAGATGAAACGAGTGTGGCAATGGTGATTGGAAATGGCTTCCTCAGGGGCATTTGCAATCTATATATCCTATAAAGATGCAACCCACTACGTAATTCTCTCAACTCTCAAACTATCCACCTCATCATCCACTAAAACTCCACTAACACTTTGATTAATTTCTTTCATCGATTTTCTGTGGCCAACAACACTCATGCATGTGCTTACAAGAAAGGAAAAAACATACACACACCACTGTCTCAATGCTCTTTACCATCGAGCTTTCCCTGTCTAATGATCTCTATGAGTTTTTTTTACTTACATCACTCATATATACGCAAAACCCACATATTTCTCTTCATAATTTTAGTTTTTAGTTTCTACTTCTCACTATATGAATCATATCGCTAACTATTTATCTATCACCCCATTGAATCACCTCAGCGCACACACTAAACAGCAAAGATTATTGATTAAAACCGACTATACATTGAGACACATTAGCTATTAGATTATAATTATCCCGCATCAATATTTTCTTCCATTTCATTTTTCCTCGCGTGCACATTTTTTTCACACAACAATGCAAGGATAATCATTTAAAGGTGATCTCTCAACAACGTGAATATATGATCAAATATAATATCTTCAATTTCAAAACAATATTTGTATGCAATAACTCCAGTGTTTTTATCTTAAAATATCAATTTAAAAGTTGATTAAAAATTACCGCAGCAACGCGCGGGGTATCAACCAGTAAAAGGGATAATTCGGTCTTTATCACAATATGACACCATAAGAGAGAAATATTTTTTGTCGAAGGTTTAATGTATTACCCTACAACATGTACGTCACACATCTAGCTATTATGATTATGACTTCTTGATATGATCAAATCATTGACGTAATTGTACATCAAAAACACATCGAACCATACATTAAGAAAAACATATCAATATATCACTTAAACTAAGATATGATACCCGTAGCAACGTATGGGCATTTTGCTAGTGAATTAAAAAAGCGTGTAAAAAAAACAGAGGGAGCCTATAATACTAATATCCATCCTAATTAAAGAGTACATAGCAGGGTAACTGATCGACATTTAGCAGCTGTGAAAACTTGCATGCAATCTGTTACAGTAATTTACACGTTTCAGTGGATGTGGTGGGCAGGGTAGGGCAGATATCAGCGTCTTCCTCCTCATGTCGACCTCGAGCGTCCACAACTTCCCACGGCTGCCATGGGCTATGAGGCAGATGACGTCAGGGTTCTCCAAGCTTACGACGGGGCACGAAACTTGCAAGCGGCGTGGGAGGCCCACGTTGCTCGCGAGCTCCCAGAGTTCCTCACAGTCGAGAACACATTCCTTCACCCACGCCATCGGCTCGCCACCCGTCGTCGTCACGGCCAGTGTCCACGCGGTCACCATGAACGCAGAGCTGGAGCGCGAGCACAAGCTCCGTACCACATGGGCGCCGCAGCAGCAGCGGTTGTCGACGCTGATGAACCGCACGGCGCCGGCACCGGCGGCTCCAATGGTGCGGTGGTAGAGCCAGGACGGCTGCTCCAGGTAGTCGTCCTCGTCCCGCTTGGGTGGCACCGGCATCACCGGCAGCGGCACGTACCGGAGCGTGGGGCTCTCGTGTTCGTCGGCCATGTTGCACACGAGGAAGGTGCTGAGGTCGTAGTTGACCCAGCAGAGGAAGCGGCCGCCGACGGGGACCACCGCGTGGGTCTGCTGCCACCTCTCCAGGTCATGGTCCCCGCCGCCGTCGGCGTCGACGATGGGCACCGCGTCGTTGAGCTCCCACCCGCGGCCGGGGCGCAGCACGCAGAGCTCCGCCGTGTTGAACGGCGCGGCGTACGCGAGCTGGAGCTGCGCCACCAGAGGCTGCTCGTCGTCGTCCTCGCCGCGGAGCATCAGCTCCCACCCGAGCGAAGAACCCTCTGCTGCGCCGCCTTCGCGGGCTCCGGCGCCGGCGGCCAACCCTCGCTGGGTGTTGCTGAGACGTGACATCAACGGCAGCCTCACGGACTCCTCCGTCGTCGCCGACGCCAAGACCGCGGTGCCGTCCCGCTGCTCCGCGGGGCGTGCCTTCCGCGTCTCCTTGGACCCCGCGGCGCCGCCGTCGAGCTCCTTCTTGTACCACGAGTCCACGACTGGACTGCGTCAGCGACGAGGAAAACGCCGCCGGGCGGGAGTCGAGAGCCAGCGTCATCGCGGCCCACGCCGACTCCATCCTCTTCAGCATGTGGCTCCCCAGGGACGTCGTCGGGGAATCTGGTTCTAGGTTCGATCCTTCATCTATACGGCGGCGGCAGGCGGCGCCGGCCGTCCGCCATCTGTGTCCCTACTCCCCGTCTGCTGCATCCCCACCATGTCGGACAGGTTCTGGCGGGCTCTGTACACCGCAGACGACAACATCAACAACGAGAACGCGAGAGCGTACAATAGGATTAGGAAATCATCATCAGCGCGCGCATTTCGCGCGGAGGACACCGGGATATTGCGCTGCGGCGGCGGCGACGGCGAGGTCCTAGTGGCCCAACTCGAGTGGTCTCGGAGCATGCGGCGCCACGCGACGGCAGTCGGGACCGTGCCTGGCTTGGGGACCGGCGGTGGGGACAGGACAGGGCGGCTGTGGGAGAGAGGAGAGCGCGGGGGGAGGGGGCGTGCAACGCGCACTACTGCAATAAAGGCTACTAGCAACGGTGCAAAAACCCACGTTAGGAACAGTGGGAGGAAAACGTTTCTACACAACTGTTTCTGCTATTTGGTAGGAGCAGAAACGGTTTCGAAACCGTTCCTGCTATACAACATCAGGAACGGTGCAAAACATAGACCGTTCCTGCTATTAGATAGCAAGAACAGTCTATGTTTTGCACCGCCCCTGCTATACAACATCAGGAACGGTGCAAAACATAGACCGTTCCTGCTATTAGATGTAGCAGGAACATGGTATTAGATGTAGCAGGAACGGTCCATGTTTTGAACCGCCCCTGCTACTTCTTGCAGCGGGAATGGTCCATATTTTGCCCCGCCCTTGGATGGCTACTTCCCGCCAGATTTAAACATTCCCGCCAGTTTTAAGCCCCGCCCTTGAATGGCTACTTCCCGCCAGATTTAAACATTTCCGCCAGTTTTAAGCGTTTCTGTTTTCCACCATATTAAATATTTAAACGTTCCTGCTCACCGTATCAAATATTTAAACGTATCTACAAGTGAACTAACACATATGTTATCGATCATCACCTACGATTAATGTTGGGCATCCATACTTATGTAAGTTATACGCACATTATATATACAACCATCAGAAGCCTGCATATATATATACATATACATGCATGGCACAAAATATATGTCTAGTGTATGTCATATGCGTTCATCATAAATCTAAAACGGATGATGTTCCCATTCGCCTAGTGGCCTGAATTTCTTCGTTGTCTCTATATCTGACTCTAGGTCGAAGAAAGACCCGCGTCGGTTCACTACCTCATGCATCGTGAAACGGCAAAGGTCCGCAACCATATTTAGAAGATCACTCTCCTTGAGCTTGTTGTTAGTTAGCGGGATTGGGGGTAGCTGCATAAGAAACACATTCGTAAAATATATTAGACATATATACATATATACATACAATTAATTGAGCCAATGATTTGATCCATTACTTACGTCTTGAGGGTTCGTTCTGTACCTCCCTTGGACCTTAAGGAACTCCATAACATAGTATCCACAAAATCCTATTTGTGGTGGTTGCTTGTGACACTAAATGTGTATATATCAACTTTAGGTTAGGATTTGGTTATGCGTATATATAAATAAATACACATATTTGATGCTTGAGATGTGTTCCTTACTTTGAAATGTGTTCTCATAACCATCTTATCTTAGTAGCGTGGATGACGCGGGAGATTGAACTTCTCGACACCCATTCTGTATGCGCTGTTTTAAGACACAGCTAAAATAAGTTAGCATATTAAAGACATACCGACACACACTACTTTATTAGTCACTTACGATTGTATTAACGACATGATGTCAGAATATCTCGACGATTTATAATCCAAGGAGTCAAGGACAAGGATTAGGTTATCCTTAGACACTATCATCATACAAATCCAGTGGCCGCTGCATCACAAGACATGTGTAAATATATTATACACACCCGACCCAAAGCTTTAAAGGAAAGGAAATATGAAGGGCATTGAATTAAGAATCATACTCAAAGAGGTATGGGGCATATATATATTGCTTGCCCTCTTCGTGAAAGAACCTTAGTGAATTGCAGATATACGCAGCGACCTTCTGCTTGGCTTCTTTACATTTTGCTTTACGTATATCATCTCTTTCCTTGAGAGTTTTGGCATTTGCCAAGTCTGGATGATCGTCGCGAAGCTTGAGGTACGACGACCAGTTTGTCTGGGCAATAGCTTCCGGACTCAAGAACCCAACTTCTTTATCTCCGATTTTTTGTGCTATTTCCCACTGCATTCTGAAATATAAATATAAATATAAATATATATATAGGCTACATGTTAAGTACAAGCATTTATGCATATTATTATGACAATTGTATAATAAAAATAATGATGATGATGCATATCGGAGGTACTTACATACACCAAAGGGTCATGGCAGTCGTGTCCACCCAACCTAAGCGGAACATGTTATGGAACTCTGCGAAGTCAACGATAGACATCTGATCATGGCCCGAAGTATGAAAAATGTGGCCTGGAATGCGTACAGTCATGAACCTAAGCCCAAGTCTAGCTGCCCATTTGTACCATTCATGAAATCTCCGCATTTCACCAGGGCATGCTTCCAGAGCCCAAGTTGGAAGGAATGGTTTCCCAAACTCAAAAGTTTTAGGGCAATCTGGTAAATCTGATATGTCGGCTACACCAATTATCAGATCTAGCGAGGATTGTTTTGCAGGTCCCTTATGTTTCGTTGCTTGCTTCCCCTTTTGAAAGCCTGCCATCCAATGTGCCACTTCGGTAGTCGCAGTTTTTCCTTCAAAACTTCGTACCACTTGTGGTACAGCGGTTTGAATATGCGTTGTGGTTGGTGCTGGCGGCCTCTCGATATGATCTTTCGCGGATGCATGCTTCTCGGTCTGATCTTCTGCAGATGGAGGCTTCTCAATAGGCTTTGTAGGTGAAGGAGGAGGAGGAGATGGCCTAGTAGTTACATGTTGCGTGTGCGGAGGAGATTGATTAGTAGCTATAGGAGGTGGTGATGGAGGATTATTTTCAGGAGCAGGAGATGGCGGATTATTTATAGGAGGGGTTGGAGATGCTTGAGTCAGTTCTGTCACCCGCTCATGTGCTTCGCCCTGTTCATATTGTAGGGTTCTCATTTCTTGGTCCTGAATCTGTTCCCTAGCAGCTGGACCCATGACGATATATTTTTTGTTCCATAATATGAAGTTAGCTATTGCATGTCTGAGGAGCTGGATCTCTTCATCCGTGGGGAAGTCAATCGGCTCTTCTTGATGTTTGGGCTCCACGGTAAGGACATGAACCGTTGCGTAACCATTAGGGATTGGCCTGCCATGGAATGTCCCGTCGGTAGGAATCGCAACTGCCGTAGCCACCTCCTCTATTCTGCCGTGGATGCCAAGAGGAATATGTAGCGAACATGGTGTTGGCGACGTGATTTGACTGATCCAATCGATTTGACCAGCCGTGCCCACGGGTCCTTGTGACCTGATGGAGTTTATAATATCCTCTAGATGAGATGATTGGGGCACGGGTGTTTGGGCGCTGGCCATGTGACCCTCTGCTGCTTGTTGTGCGACTTGCATGACAGATTGCCTCAGCAATTCGCCCCACTTTTCAGTAAACATTCTCTCGGCTGTTTCGTGGATCAATTGCTTGTAGCGGTCATGCTTCTTGTACATATGCCTATCCTCTACAAACCCCTCCTTCCAGCTTAGCTTCGAGGAGATGCCGCGCACACGACCTCCGTGCTCCTTCGTCCCTATGGCAAGGCTTAGGGAGTCAATCTCCCTGTTCGGAACCCACTTTCCTGTCTTTTCTAGCTCTGCATATTCCTTGATTTTTCTAACTACTTCTTCGGTCTCTGGCTTCAGAAATGCAGGGTTAATACCCTCGGCGTTCTTGACCTCACGAGCCTTGACCCAGCCGAACGCACGGTCGTTCAAACCCTCATACGGATCCGGTAGTCCTTTTGCAATGATTTCTTCTCTTTCCCTATTCCATTTATCGACATGTGCCCTATACCCCCCTGGGCCGAGGAAAGGCCTATGCATGTTTTTCTTTGCCATCTCAGAGAAGTGTGTGCTTATATTTTGGGCGGCTTCACTCGTCTTCTGCCTGACGAACTCTTCCCACTGAGCAGGTGTGATCCTACCATATTCATTGAATGGAGTAAGGTTTTTCTTCACAAAATTGGTATTGAGCTCCCACCTCCATCGACGGTAGCTCTGGCCGAACTGCTTAAGTGCATGCTCCTTGGCTTCTTCCTCGGTCCCCCTTGGGTATTGGAATACTTTCTTCAGCTCTGTCCATAGGAATTCCTTCGTCTCGTTCGGCACTTGTCTCCAATCGGGGATAGAGGGATCCATCCAAGTCCTTACTAAGGCGCCCACGGTGTTGCGCCATTTTGCCGCTACTCTACGAGGCTCGAGGACTATGCTAGTTGGCCCGACGACATCCACGGTGTAAACTGTTTTTGGTAATGTGTTCTTGGTACGTTTCCTTCTCGTCGTCGTTCGAACCACGGTGTTAGGTGTCGTAGTTATAGTTTCTTCTTCTGCTCGATTGTCCTAGGAAATTATCAAAGAAAAAAATGAAGAATTGTCTAACAAGAGCAAGTAATTGAGAAGCGAACTAGTTTCGAGGGGCTCGATTTCGCACCTCAGCCGATGGTACGTAATCCGGATCATCTGCGAGTCGTTCTACTCTTGCCCGTTTATTAGCAAGAACCTCTGTGGCATGAGGATCTTCTGGTTCGATAAACTCATCCAAGTTGTCCTCTTCGTCGTGGGTTTCTTCGTTATGCAAAGATTGCTCTTCGCAGTCAACGAATAACTCATGGAGAAATGAGTTAACCTCTGCAAATGCATTAAAAGTGCCTTTCCCTTGCATTGATTTAGGTGAATTATCCATTTCCAAGTAAATCTAACATGTTGAAAATGTCAACTTCTTAAATACACAAGAGTACATCATACACAAATAAATTGCAGGAAAAAATATGATATACAAAAATTTTGCATAAGAAAACATAAATTACATGAATAAAAAAATATACAACACATGAAAATGTATAATACACAACAATATGGGATAAAGAAAAAAGTAAAGCAAAGAAATATAAATTACATGAACAATAAATGACCCATGGAAAAGGAAAGTAAAATATAGCATGCACAAATAAATAATAGGCAAAATATACACATGCACAAATAAGTTACGGGAACAATATGATATACAAAATTTACGCATAACAAAGCGTAAATTACATGAATAAAGAAATATACAACATGCATGAATAAAGAAATATACAACACAATACACAACAATATAGGATAAATCAAAGTAAAATAAAATTGCAGGAAAAATATAAAATCACCCCGGGGACGGCGGCGTGGCACAGCGGGGGCGGTGGCGGTCGGCGCGAGGTTGGGGACGGCGGCGCGGTGGTCGGCGGGGCGAGGAGACGGCGGCGCGGCGGTCGGCGAGGCGAGGACGGCGGCGGCGCGCGACGGGGACGGGTCGACGACGACGAACGACGGGAAGGGGCGGCGGGGGTCGGTGCGGCGGGCAAGGCGGCGGCGGCGAATGATTTGAAGGCGGCGGCCGGGTCGAGGAGGAGCTCGGGGCCGGGTTGGCGCGCGACGAGCTCGGGACGACGAGGAGCGCGGCGGGGGTCGGTGCGGCGGCAGCGCGCGACGGAGACGTACGGCGGCGGCAGGGCGGTGTCGATCGACGCCGAGCTCGGGCGGCGCGCGACGGAGAGCGACGGCACGGGCGGCGGCACGCGACGGAGACGCCAAGCACGGGCGGCAGTTGCGATGCTCGCGGCGGCGGCGGCGGCGGGAAGGTGGGTGCGGGGTGAAAAAATTAAGCAGCCTGCCGGCGTCTTCGAGAAAACAAGCGCGCCAGGACTTGGAAACTTTTCCCCTTCCCCGCGTTTCCTTATACCCCTTAGTAGGAACGGACGGTCTTATCCACCGTCCCTACTAACTCAGTAGGAACGGTGGACATTGCCATTCGTTTCTACTAACTAAATAGTAGGAACGGACTATAACATCCACCGTTTCTACTAACTAAATAGTAGGAACGGACTAAGACACTGTTCACTTTTTTTTATTTTATGTGTGGATGGGTTAGGGTTCCAACAAACCTACTTTCGACACTTTTCTTCACTTTTTTTTTATAATTCTCACTTGAGATTACCTTCGTCTAGCGGTTTGATGCGTGCAGGCACCTTATTTACAATTTTCTGTGAAAACTAGAATAATTTATGAGTTTACTTGCATTCTCGACGATTTAACGCAGAAATAAATCAATAATAGGCAGATGGGCTCAGAAATTCGCGATATTTGGCCGAGGGCCAACATGTGTCCTCGTACCACCCTCGAAAAAGTTTGGGCAGAAAACTCCACAAGGTGCCGGCGTTTTTTTCAATATGGCTTCGTCCCCTCGTGTGGGTGACGTGTGAAGTCACCCTCGCCGTCCAACTTTCAACGTGACCAACAGTTTGCGTCATCACCTCCACGCAAGGACTTGATGTTACCTTCGTCTATCAGTTTGATGGGTGCAGGCACCTTATTTGCAATTTTCTGTGAAAACTAGAATATTTTATGAGTTTACTTGCATTCTCGATGA
This sequence comes from Paspalum notatum, assembly GCA_022530915.1. Classification (NCBI taxonomy): domain Eukaryota; kingdom Viridiplantae; phylum Streptophyta; class Magnoliopsida; order Poales; family Poaceae; genus Paspalum; species Paspalum notatum. The sequence continues at coordinate 67,403,441 of CM039683.1, read as the reverse complement.
TTTAACGCAGAAATAAATCAATAATAGGCAGATGGGCTCAGAAATTCGCGATATCTGGCCGAGGGCCAACATGTGTCCTCGTACCACCCTTGAAAAAGTTTGGGCAGGAAACTTGTTCAATACTTGCATATAATAATACATAATGGCAAATCATGAAATAATTAGGCGGTTACAATTCGTGGCTCTCCATCAGTGCGGACCCATGGCTTCACACCCTTGAGGCTTTTTTCTACAGACTGAATCTTCGTTGGTAGGTCTGTAAAGAACTCTATGTTGTCGTACCCATTGTAGGCATCAATGTCGTCAACACCATCAACCCCGATGATACTCTGTTTGCCGGAGGCAACTATATGCTTTTGCTTCTTTTAGGATGGATCTAGGATATAGAAAACTTGTGCAACACGTCTGGCGAGTACCCAAGGGTCATCTTTGTATCCAACATTGGCTAGGTCAACACTTGTGAGGCCATAGTTGTCAACCTCAACACCTTGTGGGTGTTTGACCCATTCGCATCTGAAGACAGGAATCTGTATGTTCAATCCATAATCTAACTCCCATATGTCATCAATTATGCCAAAATATGTCACCTGTTGGCCCGTTGAGTCATCGATGGCTTCAATCCGAATGCCACTATTCTGACTTTGACTTTTTCTATCCTTGGCGGACGTATAGAACGTGTATCCATTTATATCGTACGCTTGCCATGTCGTGACCTGTGCAGAAGGGCCCATGCAAAGTCGTTTCAATGTTATTTCATCCATAGTTGTTCCATCCTCTATGTTTTGGTCCATGAGCCAGCTACTGAAGCGCTTCTTGTGCTCCTTCAACACCCACACCTCGGAGCGGCCGCTACTTTCTGCGCGAATAATATTCAGGTGTTGCTCGATGAGTGGAGCCATCATCTCTATCTGATGTAAGATACTAACATGTGCAGCTTCAACTTCTTTATAACCACTGTCAATTAACATTTTTCTCCCCTTAGTGCCTTTACCAGCCAACCTTCCCGTATGACGAGATGGAACTAAGCCAATACCCTTCTTATCCACCAAATAATCCTGGCAGCACTCGATGATCTCTTCTATGCAATAGGCCTCTACCATAGACCCCTCGGGGCATGCACGATTCAGAACATAACGGTTTAAAGTTGACATGAAACGCTCATATGTCCACATTTCATGTAAGTAAATTGGACCAAGAGCACGAATCTGGTCAACCATGTGTATCATGAGATGTGGCATTATATCAAAAAACGATGGTGGAAAGCACATCTCGAGCTGCGCCATAGTCTCTGCCATGAATTCTTGCAGTGAATCCAATTCATCTCTATGAATCTCCTTTCGCGAGATCTTGTTGAAGAAGTAGACAATTCGAGTGATTACCATCCGCACGTATACTGGCTTGATAGCCCTGATTGCCACTGCGAGGAAGACTGTCAGCATCATATGACAATCATGCGCATTGTACCCACTTATCGACAAATCTTTCATGGAAACCAGCTTCTTGATATTAGATGCCAAACCGGTAGGGACTTTTATACCACGTAGGCATAGGCACACATCCTTTTTCTCTTCTACCGTCAGGTTATAGCTTGCTGCAGGAAGCATGAATTTGCCATTACCATGAACAACGAGATGGAGCTCACTTCTAATACTCATCTTTTCTAGATCTTTTCGTGACTTCAGCCCATCCTTTGTATTTCCTTTCGTATCCATCAACAGAGAAATAGTGCTATCAAACACGTTTTTCTTTATGTGCATACCATCGAGTGCGTGTGGAACCTCTAAGTCCTTCCAATATGGCAAGTACTTAAAGAAGATAGACATCTTTTTGAAAGGCACGCCATCTACAGGGGCCTTAGCTCTCTTGCTCTTCTTCCCATAGCAAACCTTGATATTTTTTACCATATCAAAAACATGTATGCTATTGTGTCTTCTTTTCCATGCAAAACCTGTCTCTGGCTTGCCATCAAAGCTGAAGTAGAACAGTTTCCTTCGGTATCTGTGTCCTTCAACTAAGAAGCGTCGGTACTTCAGATAGACAACTTTCTTTGACCCCTCTAGAAACGTCCATGGCGTGTCATCCAAGCATACTAAACATCCTGTCTTTCCTTTGATCTGTCCTAGGAGCGAAAACAACGCAGGGTAATCATTGATTGTAACGAATATAATCCCTCTTAATGTGAAGTCTTCCTTAGCGTGTGCATCCCATATCTTAACCCCCTCGTCCCAAAGCTTTGCCATGTCTTCCATCAAAGGCTCAAGGAAAACATCTATATCAATGCCAGGTTGTTTAGGGCCTTGTATCAAACAACACAAAAATAGGTACTTTCGCTTCTGACAAAGCCATGTGGGTAGATTGTACATGGTCAATATAACCGGCCACGTACTATGTGTGCTACTCTTCTCTCCAAATGGGTTCATTCCATCTGTACTCAGTCCAAATCTGACATTCCTTGGATCCTTTGAAAACTCAGGATACATCTCATCAAAATGTTTCCATTGCGTGGCATCGCTGGGTGAGCAACCTTTCTCTCATCGCGAACCCGTTCCTCATGCCACCATCACATTAGCTTAGCCAACTCAGGATTTGCAAACATACGTCTCAAACGATCGATTGGACTGAGGTACCACATAACTAGGGCAGGCACTCTTCTTTTATTCTCGTCTAACCCTAAGCATGTATCTGCTTCTTTGGTAGGATCTGATTGAGATGTTTTTCCGCCCTTCTTTCTTTTCTTCCCATTGGTTGGACCATCTTCATTGTATATTTCATTCTGCTTGTACCGGCTAGCTCCACAGATTGGACATTTTTCCAGTTTCGCGAATGCTTTTCGGTATAAGATACAATGGTTAGGGCAAGCATGTATTCTTTCAACTCGCATTGTTAAGGCGCTAATAACCTTCTTTGCTTGATATGTATTGATAGGCACAAAGTTAGGCTTTAGAAGCAACCACATTAAGAGTTTCAAAAGATCATTGAAGCTAGAGTCAGACCATCCATACTTGGCCTTCAAAATCAACAACTCTATCACAAACCGTAGCACTGACCAATGACTCAGACAACCCTTTGACTCCTCATACACACTTTGCTTTGCAGCTTCCTTTACCTTGTTGAAATGCTCTAACCCTTTCGCATGCTCAAGAAGGATATCTGCCTTAAAATGCTTAAGCATTTCTTCAAGATCATCAGCATCGTCATCGTCATCTTGACCAAAACCCATGCCGTCGATATTACAAGAAGGTACGGGTTCACAATAACCACCATCTCTACCATCGCCTCCACTATCCAACATTTGAAGGTCAACAACATCGAAGAATTCCTCAATATCGTCCATATTCTGATCCTGAACGATGAACTCAGATGTGTCCTGGTCAGTACGATCCGTTCCTACGCACTATCTTTCTCTCCATGATGTGTCCAGATGTAGTAGTCTGTAACAAATCCGTGAACAATCACATGCGATCTAATTGTCACCGGATCTAAATAAACCTCAAGATTCTTGTACTTTTTGCATGGGCAACAGATACGAGGAACCCCCTTAATCGTAGCATCCTTCTTTGCAGCTTCAATGAATTTTTCTAACTTGTCACGGAAATTCTTCTCCGGCCTTTGCCAGTCATACATCCACTCGCGGTCCATCTATAAAATTAAAATCAATGCATTAAAAAGATGTATCCAATGCAACAGGGTGTTTTGGTTCGATAGCTTAACAGAGTCGATCTGTATTATCCTAACTAGTTATGGAAAAACAAAAACTAACGTAATAACTTCTATTCACACAAGTAATTAAGATTGCAAAAGGGCCTTCCTAGCTAGGTTATCTTAATTAGATCTAGCTAGAAACTCTAGATAATGTGATACATATATACATTACTTAGCTTCGAGCTAAAATAATCACCATACTTCTAAGCATATATACATAGCTACATAATGCTAACAAATTAATAGCTTCTATTTTTACTTAAAAGTAAATAAGCTTGTAATTAAGAAAGGGCCTCATCGTAGCTTTCTAGATCTAGAAACTCAAACTAATGTAATATACTCTCTAATTTGAGCTAAATTAATCACTATACTTTGAGTGAGAGAGTGTATATGCATAGTTACCAAAGCTTGGTTCTAAATATATCTACATGTACACCTACATCTAGAAAGAAATTGCCATATGTATGAGAGAAAACATGCATGCAAGAACTTTCTAAAATCCAACATCATTTGGTACATGATAAACAAATTAGCTTCAGTGATAGTGTAGCCATACCTCAATTAGCTTGGACCCCAAAGGAAACAGAAAGAAAACCTCCCCCCTCTATTTCTCAGTTCTTGGGCACCATTAATGAGCCCAAGCTTCCTCCACGGGACACAGAAATGCGAGGAGAAAGAAGAAGGGGTATTTATTGTGGTGGAATTAGCAGATGCGGCTCAAAGAATCAACCGTTTCTGCTATTTATCAGGAACGGTCCAGTCAACCGGCCGTCCCTGCTGAGTGAAATAGCAGAAACGGTTTAAAACAGCCACCGTTCTATAAATAGCAGGAACGGTCGGTGTTTCTAGGCGTTCCCGCTATTGCACTTAGCAGGAACGGTCCGAAACACCGTCCGTTCCTGCAAGTGAAATACCAGAAACAGGTAAAACAGCCACTGTTCTAAAAGTAGCAGGAACGGTCGGTGTTTCCAAGCGTTCCTGCTATTGCACTTAGCGGGAATGGTCGTTCCTGCTATTGATAGCAACGCTGCCATTGGAAGTTTAGGAACGGCTGAGAAAGATATCCGCCCCTGCTATACTCAGGATGGACCCAAGCTTTTCCACCGTTCCACCATGTATCAGGAACGGTGAAAAAGCTTGGGTCCACCCTGAGTATAGCAGGGGCGGATATCTTTCTCAGCCGTTCCTAAACTTCCAATGGCAGCGTTGCTGTTAGCCACTTCTGTAGTAGTGGCGGATTTGGTACTCCTACGAGTACGTATACCTCCTTTCGCGAAGTGACACGTGTGTTGCATCAAACACTGTCATCAAGAACTGAGTAGACCTTAAGAACGCGAAAAAGGATACTCATGAACCCGATTCACACTGGATCAGGTGGGAGAGTGGAGATGGGGGCCTGCGGCGATTGGGAGGTGTGAGAATGTTAGCTCAAGTTGTTGCGGGCCCATAGACCTATTATAATGTAAAAATAAATAAAAAGGACCAAACGGTAGCATACCATCAGAAAAATACAAGTGATAAGATGTACTGTATCAATTTTCATACAAGCTTTGATGAAATGAGAGAAATGAACAACGTCATAACTTAGGAGTATTGTTTTGTGTAAATGGTCAAAACAACTAACTACATGAAACAAATAGAACACAAGGTCCAAGAAAAGAGTACGTTAAGACTGAGAATCAAGGTGTAATATTGCATTATTAGGCAGTAATTGCAGCCGGCTAAATCAAGAAATTTAAATATCATGCGTCCGACCAAACGAAATCTTACGTCTCCCAGTACGGCTTATAAATATTAAAAGATCTAGTACATGTTCTTTATTTTGGAATTAGCATGCATCAAGCCAACAACGAGGACGCATACGGTAGGAACAAAGGATCAAACCCAGAAAGCAAGGCTTGTTTGGATTGAAGAAATGAGAAAGCTAAGAATAATAGGTGTTTGGGTTGAAGAAGTGAGAAAGCTAAGAATAATAGGTGTTTGGATTGAAGGAATAAAAAACATAGGGAAAGAGATAGTAGTGAAATTAGAAAACAGAAGAATAAAAAATATAGAATTTTGAAAAAAATTAGAATTTGGAACATAGGAATATTAAACTCTTCTATAAATAACAATGTTAATATTTAGACATCGCTATGTAAAGTTAAAATGTAGAAAACGAAGACAATAGAAAGCCAATTTATTTTGTAATAAATAAATAAATCATATTAGTATTAGAAACCTAAGAATGATAGGTGTTTTGATTGAAGGAATGAAAAACGTAGAAATGATAGGAATCATAGGAAAGGGGTAGCAGTGAAGTTAGACAACATAAGAATAAAAACATAGAAATTAAAAAAAGGCGTTTGGAGCATAGAAATATTAAACTCTATAAATAACAATGTCGGAGTAATATTTAGACAAGACATCAATACGAAAATAAAAGTAGTTAGATTGTAGAAAACAAAAACAGTAGAAAGACAATTTAGTTCGTAATAAATAAATAAATCATTTCAGTACTAGAGCTAATAAAAAAACACGTTGGCAGGTGGGCAGTGGCCTCCGTCTTGGGCCCTCTCCATCATTATCCATTCACGGCTCACCTTCTATCTTGTGCTGGAGATATTCTTCGTTGCCTGCACCTTCAATTCCTCCGGAGTCTGCTCCCATGGTTCCAATTTCGTCTTCTCCGTCTGCTCTCCAGTTTCATGTTCTCCCGCCAGTTGCTTGTTATGGAAGGAAGCACGATGTAAAGAAAACGACTCTTCGGTTGCAAGACACAATAAATGCTATGCTGGATGAGTTTTCCATCGTAGCTGCAACGGGCTACGCTGCAGTGGATGGGTTATGACTTTCAGGCCACCCAGACCAAATTTAGGCCATGTTTAGATCCAAAAAAATTTCTCCCAAATTCTACTATGCAAAAATAAGATTCCCTATCACATCAAAATGCCGACACATACATGGAGTACTAAATGTAGATGAAATAAAAAAATAATTGCACAGTTTAGATGTACTTTGCGAGACGAATCTTTTGAGCCTAGTTAGACCATGGTAGGACAATATTTACCACAAACAAACGAAAAGTGTTACAGTGCTTTTCTGTTCAGAACAGTGCCAGTTTTCAGGATCTAAACACACCCTTAGTCACAAACCGGGCAGTGAGCTCAAGGTAACCACGATTTTCAGCATCTATCTTAAAGCATGCGTGAAGCTTCACCGCCATAGATAGAGTGGGTGTAGGTGCGACCAGGAGTACCACGTTATTTTCGAGGGGGCGTGCGGATAGGAGAAGGCGGCCGTGCCGTGGCTTACGCAGGCCGGCCAGGAGCGGAGCAGACGGATTTGGCGGGGCGGATCGGAGGGCAGGGCGAGGCGGCCGCGGCCGTGGCCGGAACGCGGTGCGGAGCTCGGTTGCATCCTCCTTCCTCCGCCCTCATATGGAAGGGCAGAGGCCCGTGGGCTGCCACGGACCTAGGGGAGAAGGCTGCCTCAGAGCTGAGGGAGGAGGACAGCGCGGAGAGGGCCGTGCCGGGCGGGGAGGACGCCGCGCTAGCAGATCTGGAGGGGCTGATGCTTCGGGTGGTCGCTTCCGGTGGGATGGAAAGGAAGAAAGGAAGAGACCAAGGGAGCTGGCGCGCGGGAGGGAGAGACAGTGAAGGTTCTGGAGATTGCCGGACGACACGAGACCTCACTCGAGTCATCTTCACCGTCTCCTTTAGATCCAACGGTTGATATCGCACCAGAGGACAGTCCGACGGCAGCCTGACGTCATGGTGACGTGGCGTGCCTCCCTGTGCGTCTTCGTGTTCTGATTTCATTCTAGGAGATGATTTCGTTACAAAGAAACAAAAAAAAAAAAGACAGAGAAAGTACCCAGACACGGTTATAATTTCTTGGAACTGCTGGGTAGGATTCGCCAAACGGATGACTGTACTTGTGTGCATGCAAATGCATGGATGATTGGATATATCATGTGGAGAAGAGGATCGGATGCTTACACTATATGTGTCGGGTGGCGCTCGAAGCCGTCCGATGGTTTCTTGGTGGACCGTACCGCCGGAAGTACACAGCCGCCGCGCCGCCGGACGACGGCGCATGCATCCTGTGGCGGGCGCGCACAGCCACACTCTGATCGGATCAAACAACAATGGCAATGGCGAGGGCTAGACGACGACGACAGCGGGACATCTCCGCCGTAAGTCCGTAGCGTTTCTCAGTTTAATACTGGGGCTCGATCGATCTCTATGTCCTCACATATATTATACTGTAGCTAGTAGTCGACTAGTCGTCACATGCTATATATATGAGCTGCTCGAGTTCGGCTGTCTCCAACCAAGTAGGCAAAACGAGACCCATCTCCAAAATAGGTCTCCATCAGCACTTTTTAGACAAGAAATGGTCTCCAACCGAGTACCCATTCAGAAAACCTATTTTGAGTATGAGGTGAGGGAGGACCTATAATTACGTTCCCTGTCTCGTCTATCCATTAGGTGCGTGTGAGTGGGGAAGAGAAAGAAACCAGCTGTATTTAAAGCGAATATTAGTACTTTATTGATATAGATATGGTAATTGATTGGAGACAAATGAAAATGGGTCGCTACCTTTAGCCTACCTCATGATCCATTCTTACAAGTAGGTCTTCCATTTGCCTCTCGTCGGTTGGAGACAATGGTGGGTTGTCGTAGTCGAATGTCGTTATTAGTGACTCGTGTGGATTGTGCGAGGGGGCCATGGCTCTCACGACCTAAGTGCGTCTCCAATGGTCCTAGCCAGTATTATCTTGAAAAAATCTATCCCATCATGTGAGGACCTCTTTTTGCAGGATTTTATTGGCCATCATCCATCAACTCTTGAGGCGCGTGCTTAGAGCTAGCTAGGAACCAAGAGATAGCTATTTATTTTTTCTGCTCTCTCTTCTCCACATCAGCTATCCGAGCCTAGTCAGCATCAAATAGCTAGTCCAAATAGTCTCATTGAAGAAGCCCTAATAGCTAATGATGGTTGGAGACATAGCTAATGGTGGGTCGGGGACGACTCGTGGAGTGTGTGAGGGGCCATGGCTCTGACGACCCAGACCCGACCAGCTAGGAGTCCCATCTCTTTCACCATAGCAAGCACGCAACATGCATGGTCCAATTTGTCATATTGCCAATGCGAAACCACTCATCGTGCACCAATTGGCACTCTATCTAGGATGGAAACTTCCTCCCATCTACTACGCCATTATGGTCAGTAAGAGTCAAGACCGTCAACGTCAGCCGTCTGTTGACCGGTCTAGAGATGTTGGTCTGGCAGACCACCCTAAGCCAGTGGACAGTCGACGAATTGCTGCACCCAAAGGCTGCAAAAGATATCCACAACCACCGCACCTGGCTATTGGTGGTGGATTATTGATGTGCAAGACCTAGTCAGCATGATTAAGTGCAACAATTTAATAGCTTAACTTCAATAGGATATTCCCGGCACGTACTAACATATGCATTTAATATATGCCAAGTAACCATTTTTGCTAATGTGTCAAACAAATTAAGAGAGAGAAGAAAGATGTGTATCTTGAAGGAGATACAACTTGGACGCCCTGCGGCTGCAACGCGGCGCTGGGCCGGCGCGCGCTCGGCCTCGCCCGGTTAGGGCCGCCGCCTACCGCGCTTGGCCGCCGCGGGCTGAGTGCCGCGCGCTAGCCTCCTTGGCCGCCCCGCTCTGCCGCGGGTCGGGCGCTACGTACCACCGGGCGCCCGCGTCGCGCCTCCTGCTGCTGGCCACGCGCCGTCGCGCCGGTTCTGATGGCCTCGGTGCCGGTCCCGCCACGGCCGCCGCAACACGCCTTCGGGTGTGATCGGCAGCTATGGCTGTGGCGGCGGCTGCTGCTAGAAGACAAAAGATTGCAGTCTCTAAATACTGTAGAAAACAAGCAGCAGCAGCCGCAGCCATCTATACCGATCGCAGCCTTCGTGTCCTGGCCGCGGCCGCCGTCGCCGCATTGCAAGCGGCTCGCTCCAGTCTCCTCCCTCTTGTTGTTGTGGTGTTACTATTTTGGGTTGAGCCTCTGCTCCCCGTTGTTGGTGCCTCAGGTGGACACTTGGCTCCCCGCTTCTTGGGTGGTAGCTTTTGCTCCCTGTGTGCTCAACGGTTGGTCTTGGAGTGGCCGCCATGATTGTCTTCCTCTTGCTTGGAGCGCTGTCGAGGTGGAGTTGATGTGGAGGCGGTGCTGTTGCGGTCTTTGAGTGCTTAGCGGTTGGGATCGGGGCAAGGGTGTTTTTTATGAAAGTTCTAGCGCTAGCTTTGTTTCAGTGTTGATAACGACTGTGTCTTCGACATAGTTTCCCTGTTTGGGTAGGTTACTAGTGTAGTCCTTATCCTCGTCAAGCAAAAGCTTTGTTTTGATGACGGCGGCGCTTCGAGCGTCGTTTTTGTTGAAGGTGTCATCATATTTCTCCCCTCCATTTAACTTCACTCTTAGGTGTGCAATAGCTTTGGTTGTTTGGGTTGGTGCTAGTGCGTTGGGTGGATTCTTTCTCTATTTTTTTTTATGGTTCGTAAGTCGTGACTTGTTTCCTGTAGTTGTAATTTGCTATCTTACTATTACTAATTGAAAGTTCTAAAAGAAACATTAATTTCAAAGTGCGCTAGAAAAAAAGATAAATCCTAGAAATTCTCACAATAATCAGAAACATCCGACCATTACTTTTTCTTGTAAAGGTAGAATATTATGTTACTATCTTGAACATAGAATATTTTTCCTACAAAGACAGGACATTCTATTTTTATTGTAAGCTATGTTTATTTTCTTTATGAATGTATAATATTTTTTCATAAACATATATTTGATAATAAAGCTAGAACATTTTTTAATGTACATAGAATATCGATATTACAAACTTAAAATATTTTTATAAATTCAAAATATTATTTTAGGCTAGTTTTAGATAAAAGGTGTAGCCAGACACAATTCGTGCGACAGCTGAAAAAAAAGAAGCAGGTGGCCACATCTTTGCGTTGCGTGTGGCAAGGATTTTGCCAAGAGCCCAAAATGGCTACGACGAGCTGCGCTGTATCCATCCATCGAGCTCTATTCATCTCGTATTCTGAGTTGGCAAAGTGGAAACCAAGTGCGTGCATGTGGGCTACCACGGCCACATGTCAAGCCCAGCCCAATTAATACTCGATCGCTCTCTAAAAAAAAGGAAAAAAAAAACTAAAACGACTCGACCGACATCAGCCAGCCTAGGGCAAGCGCTGGCCACACGCGTGCAGCCGCCAGCGACCGCCGTCCGCCGGCTTGAGCTCTCAGCTCCGTCGATCGCCATTGCCAGTTTCCACCTGCGAAGTCCAAGCATGAACCTGCTGAGACGGTTTGGTGTTCGGAGCCGTTGGTCCGTCGGGCTGAGCTTGCTCCACCACCCAGAACGCCCGTTCCATCACCGTGGATTTTCTCCGCTCCTTCAGCACAAATTTTGCGTTTTGACCTTTGCTTTAAAATAATTTCACAAATAACCCCTTTCAAAAAGTATTTGCATTTTTGATCCTTTTTGCGGCGCCACACACCGTGCCGCCGCAATAAAACACTGCGGCGCCATAGTCAATGGCACCGCAATATTTGCCACGTAGGAGCCGACCGGGGTGTTCTACAGTGGTCTGACACGTCATTTTTCATGCAGAAAGCTTGTGGCGCCACTGTTCATGGCGCCGCAGGCTTTTCGCCTTTGAAAAATCGTATCTTTTTCATATGACGTCGGATTGAGATGATCTTTATATGAAAATTGTAGCCCTCGACGAGATCTACAACTTTGTAGTTTTGAGTTTTTTTCATTTGAGGTCGTTTAGATACGCTAAAAATTCATTCAAATTCTAACTGTATTATGCACGTTCTTTGTTTTAGAAAAAATTATATATTTTACATACGACGTCGAATAAGGATGATTCTTATATGAAATTGCAGCCCTTGATGAGATCTACAAATTTATTGTTTTGAGTTTTTTCATTTAAGGTCGTTTAGATGCGCTAAAAATTCGTTCAAATTCTAACTGTATTATGCGTGTTCTTTGTTTTAAAAACAATTATATTTTTTACTAATGACGTCGGATGATGATGATTCTTACATAAAAATTTTAGCCCTTGATGAGATATACAAGTTTGTTGTCTTGAATTTTTTCATTTAAAGTCGTTTAGATACGTTAAAAATTTGTTCAAAATCTAACTGTATTCTGTGTGTTCTTTGTTTTGGAAAAAATTATATGTTTTACATATAACGTTGTATGAGGATGATTCTTATATGAAAATTGTAACCCTCGATGAGATCTACAAGTTTGTTGTCTTGAGTTTTTTCATTTAAAAGTCATTTATACGCTTAAATAAGTTATTTAATTTTAATATAAGTAGTGTGATGTATTTTTATAAAAAAATCATATATTTTCATATGATGTTAGATGAAGGCGATATTTATATAGAATTATGACACTCGATGAGAACGTTATAAACATTATACTAGGACTTTTTTTGTGTGTGTAGTCTGAGAGTTGTGTGGTATCTCGACACTACTAAGATCATTTACAATGCTAATTTCATTTGAAATCATAAGATTTTTATATTTGTAATTAACTTTGAGGCCATTTGAGATAGTATTCAATAGCAACTAACATTGATACGTAATCCGTCGATATATGACACTTGAAAGGTTGATTAGAAGTTCAGAACATAGATATAGATTAACTTTTTTTTTCAAAGATAGGATCGTGACAATATGAGTAGTGATGTCTTATTGATAGTAATTACTCTACAGCGGTAACATAAATGATGAGTGCGATTAGTGGTATGTATATTTGGTCGTTTAATTTTCGTTATAGTAAATTATTACTCTACTATATATAGAAACACCAAAAAGAATTACGTTCATTCAACATCATACGTAAAACAAACTTGTAGATCTCATCAAAAGCTATAATTTTTATATAAAAATTATCTTCATTCGTTGTCATATGTAAAACATATAATTTTTCATAAAACAAAGAACATGCATAATACAGTTAGAATTTAAACGATTTTTTAGCGCATATAAACGATCTTAAACTCATGACAACAAAATTATAGATCTCATAAGAGGTACAATTTCCATATAAAAATCGTCCTCATCAGACGTCAGTATGTTAAACATATAATTTTTTTAAAAACAAAGAACATGTACAGTGCAGTTAGGTTTTGAGCAAATTTTTAGAGCATCTAAACGATCTTAAATGAAAAAACTCAAGACAACAAACTTGTAGATCTCATCAAACGCTACAATTTTCATATAAGAATCATCCTCATCCGACGTTATATGTAAAACATATAGTTTTTCCTAATACAAAAAACACAATACAGTTAGATTTTGAACGAATTTTTAAACGACCTCAAATGAAAATACTCAAGACAACAAACTTGTAGATCTCATCAAGAGCTACAATTTTCATATAAGAATTATCTTCATCCGATGTCATATGTAAAACATATAATTTTTCCAAAAATAAAGAACACGCATAATACGGTTAGAATTTAAACAATTTTTTAGCGCATATAAACCGTCTTAAATGAAAAACTCAAGACAACAAACCTGTAGATCTCATCAAAAGCTACACTTTTCATATAAGAATCGTCCTCATCAGACGTATATGTTAAACATATAATTTTTTTAAACAAATAACACGTATAATATAGTTAGATTTTGAATGAATTTTTAACGCATCTAAACGACTTTAAATAAAAAAACTCAAGACAACAAACTTGTAGATCTCATCAAACTCTACAATTCTCATATAAGAATCATCCTCATCCAACGTGGTACGTAAAATATATAATTTTTTCTAAAACAAAGGACATGCAGAATACAGCTAGATTTTGAATAAATTTTTAGCGCATTTAAACGACCTCAAATGAAAAAACTCAAAAATACAAAATTGTAGATCTCGTCGAGAGCTACAATTTTCATATAAAGATTATCTCAATCTGACATCATATAAAAAAGATACGATTTTTTAAGGACGAAAAGCCTACGGCGCCAGTCCGCGTGGCGCCGACTGTGGGGCCGAACAGTGGCGCCGCATTTTTTGACGTAAAAAATGACGTGTCAGACCACTGTAGTATACCCTGATCGTCTCTTACGTGGCAAATATTGCGGCGCCACTGACTATGGCGCCAGAGGGTTTTATTGCGGCGCTACGGTGCGTGGCGCCGCAAAAAAGATCAAAATGCAAATACTTTTTGGAGAAAGTCATTTGTGAAATTATTTTGAGGCAGGGATCAAAAATCAAAATTTGTGCCTCCTTCGCAGGCGTCGCTCGCCGCCGATCGGTCTCTTCCAGAGTCGCCGACACGGATCGTCGGTAATAACTCCCCCGAGGGAACCCGCCGCTTGTCCGGCGCCGGCGGCTCACCCGAGCTGGGTGGTCCTGGAACGCTGGGCTGCCACATGGACGACTCCACCACTAACGCCGCCGCCGTCGCCGTTGCGGAGTCCCACAACTCCTCAGGACGACCCCTCCGCGTCTCCCTCGCCCTCGCACCGCCGCCGGCGATGTCCTTCCTCAACTTCGACTACGGCAGCGGAGACCGGAGACGACGACGACAAGCTCGAGCCGGCAACGACGACTCCCTCTTCGTCATCGCGGCTCACGGCGACTCTGCCCTCGTCAGGACGCGCCACCGTTCTGATCCTATATCCGACTACTTCGTGTACCGGGCTCCGGCCGGCTGGTCGCCGTCGCTGTCGCTGCTCCCCGCCTGCGGCATCGACATGTACGTACCCGACATCTTCGGCGACGAGGGCTGCGTCACCAGAGAGGCGCGTTATTTCGGCCACATGAACACCGGCCTCCTGATGCTCCGCGGGGAGGACGACGAGCAGCCTCTGGTGGCGCAGCTCCAGCTCGCGTACCAGGCGCCGTTCAACACGGCGGAGCTCTGCGTGCTGCGCCCCGGCGGTCGCGGGTGGGAGCTCAACAAGGCGGTGCCCATCGTCCACGCCGACGGCGGCGGCGGGGACTATGACCTGGAGAGGTGGCAGGAGACCCACGCGGTGGTCCCCGTCGGCGGCCGCTTCCTCTGCTGGGTCAACTACGACCTGAGCACCTTCCTCGTGTGCGACATGGACGACAAACACGAGAGCCCCACGCTCCGGTTCGTGCCGCTGCCGGTGATGCCGGTGCCACCCAAGGACGACGACGACGAGGACGACTACTTGGAGCAGCCGTCCTGGCTCTACCACCGCACCATTGGAGCCGCAGGCGCTGGCGCGGTGCGGTTCGTCAGCATCGACAACCGCTGCTGCTGCGGCGCCCATGTGGTACGGAGCTTGTGCACGCGCTCCAGCTCCGCCTTCATGGTGACCGCGTGGACCCTCGCCGTGACGACCGGCGGCGAGCCGATGGCGTGGGTGAAGGAATGCGTGCTCGACTGTGAGGACCTCTGGGAGCTCGCGAGCAACGTGGGCCTCCCACGCCGCTTGCAAGTTTCGTGCCCCGTCGTAAGCTTGGAGAACCCTGACGTCATCTGCCTCATAGCCCATGGTGGCCATGGCAAGTTATGGACGCTCGAGGTCGACATGAGGAGGAAGACGCTGATATCTGCCCTGCCCTGCCCACCACATCCACTGAAACGTGTAAATTACTGTAACAGATTGCATGCAAGATTTCACAGCTGCTAAATGACGACCAGTTACCCTGCCATGTACTCTTTAATTAGGATGGATATTAGTATTATCGGTTCCCTCTGTCTTTTTTGTTTTTTACATGCTTTTAATTCATAGGAGAACAAGTACAACAAGCTCTTTCTAAAAAAATAAAGAAGTTCTAGATTGCAAAATGAATTATGTGGTTACAAAATGAAATATGTGGCCCTAAGCCCCTAATGACTATGTCCTATCATCCTCATACATTGCCCATACCCATCTTCAGGGTTAGCACTAGGCCAAATACAAGTTGTAAATGTAAACTGTAGCAAACATACATGTTCCGGGACTTTGCTTTAGCAGCACTTCAGCAGTACTACTGACTCTGTATACCGTACAAGTAATTTGAATATTAGTATCGTGAAGTACTATCTTCGATTCCAAGCCTTCAAAGAACAAGCAACCACTCTTGTATGCCTGACAGAGTTTATATACCACTTGAACAACAGTGCAGACATTCAGTGTGACTCTGAGCTATTGACAGTCTCATCTTATTCAGAAATTTATTGAACTACACAACAGTTTCTTCAGCTCCCGTGAGATAGGTATCCTTGATTCCATGCAGCTTTGCAGCTGCCTCCTGCATACCGATGCGTTCACTCGGAGTTGGCTTCGTGCAACACGGTCCAACGTTTATCACAGATGTCAGACACTGACCAACAAGTTTTTCCTTGACGCCTGCAGGAGTTTTTTGACCAAGGTCCGATTCTTGCAGCATCTGGGGATCAACAATCTCCAATACCCTATCAGGTAAGTTGGTCTCTGCAAAGCTTACAATGCTCAGTCTATCTTTGAACATGATATCTGTTGGCCTCTTTCGGATGAATATTTCAAGGAGAACAACTCCAAAGCTGTATACATCTGCTGCAGTCGACACTTCACCAGCACCTGCATATTCTGTAGACGACATAAAAAATAGTTTCAAGTTTCAATTCACATGCACAAGTTCAAATAATGTGTAAACATGACACAGAACAAGAACAGACAAGATAAAACAGTCATTACCAGGCGCAACATGTCCAATTGTTCCCCTTATTGCGATTGAAGAAGTTGATTTTGAATCACCAAGAGACACTGTTGTTGGATCATCTTCATATCTTGAAATTCCAAAGTCTCCAACATGAGCTGTTTGTATGGTTACAGGGTAGGCTACCATAGCATGAAAACGATTTTCTACTACCGCGTAAGACACAGAAATACGTACAAGCAAGAGATCACAGGTCGTTACCACTAGACGCGCAGTGCAGCGAAAGATGAGTCGGTGCAGCCGAGTGCCGAGTCAACGCAGCCGGGTGCCGAGTCGATGTGCACAGAAGAGCCGATGCCGACTTGTCTAGCCAATCTCGATCAAGATCAGTCGGCCGCCCTCGAGATCAGTCGGTTGATCAGCGTAGCGGTCGTAGCAATGCCTCTATGATATCCACACATACGGGAAGGCGACGCTGAGTTCTGGCGTGCTAGCACCACGAACTTGGCGATAGATCTTGAGAGATTGGACTATGGCACAGTTAGGGTTTCGCAGAAACCTTTTCTGCATTGGTTCTCATACACAACCGATTAGATGTTGCTACTTTGTGCCGAAGACTAAACACCGAAAAAGAGAAGCAACAAACAAACACAAAACAAAAAACCGACACGTGAAAATAGACAAGTAAAGTAAATAAAACTGAAAAACAGAAAAGCAATCAGCAAAACAGAAACCAGAAAAGCTGAGAAACAGAAAATAGAAAGGGAAGACAGAAAACAGAAAGGGAAGGTAGAAAACAAAAAGAGAAGGATGGGTTAGCAGGGAAGGCCCTGCAGCGCCACCCCTCTTGGCACCACAACTCATTGCAGCGGCGCCACCCCTGGCACCGCAGCAGCGTGCTGCGGCGCTAGAGGGAGCCTGGTTCCAGTGCTACACCCAGGCCTGGGGCTCCTCCTGCGGCGCCAGAGGGGATGGCGCTGCTGGAACAGGCCCTCCTACAACAAGTTTTTTTCAGAAATGGATTGTTTTGGTCTAAACTTGAGATAAGTTTTTTCCAGAAATGGGTTGTTTTGGTCTAAACTTGAGATGGATTGTTTAGTTTGTGTGTTTGAGGAATTGTTAGAGAGAACGGACAATTTGACAACATGAATTTCTACTCGATGTTCATGAGTTTACATGACTAATACATTAAACAGTCAACATCCAAGTCCATTGTGACATAGGAAGATCCAGATTAAAGTCTTACAAGCACGATAAAAGACATAATTAAGATACAAAGCATAGCAATCTAGATGACAGCTACTCTGAAACCGTCACTCGTCGTCTTGCATGACTTCCCTCCCTCGGGCACTCACTCTCTTCTGACGGCAGATCCTCTGAAAATATTCCTTCCATGAACCTGGAGGATAGGTGGCATCGAGATCAATGTCTGTGTCATTAGCCTGCCGCCTTCTGTACTCCTCTCGGTCCCTTTCCATCTGCATCCTCCAAAACTCCCTCTCCTCTTTGTTCTCTTGCCCCTCAAGAACCCCAGGTGCATATCTAGACCGATGCCTCCTCCAATAGGCCAACCTTTGGGAGTTTGTGCAACATAAACCAGTAGGTGGACCTAAGTCCCTGCACATATCCTCCCAAAACTTTTCAAAATCTTTGCGTCTCGGGATAAGGACACCGTACTTCTCTCTAATCTTGTTCTTTCGATTCTCAATGGGCCTTGCTCTTTCTGGTTCCAACATAGGCCGCCTCATCTCGTCGAACCACTTTTCCTAACTTGAGAAGTACTCTCAATCACATCCCCTTCCCTCCTGATCAACCAATGGACAATAATCAGGCAAATCATTTCACAAAAAAATATAGGAGTTAAAGAAACTTACCCAAAAGTCTCCATACGAGTTCCCACAACACCATCCTTTCCCAAGCTCAGAAGGAACTACGCCCCTCCGGGCCAATATACCGCATTTGCAACGAAATGGAGGGTAAGACTCGCAAGGCCACTTCTTACTTCTAGAGTTGTATTCATCGATTTCAGCATCTGTTGGCCAATGACACTTAGGCCTGTAGACATACTCCTAGAAGTCACAGATTTGTCCACTTGCCTACAAGTACAATGTTTCAATAGTGCCTGCCACAGCCATATCAAAAAATGTAAACAAAAGAATCAATGACGCACTCACCGAATCCCTTAGAGGTCAACGGAAGAAGGGAGTAAAATTAACACCCGGGTTCGGTCGTATGAGCCTCAAAGGTTGACCGAAGTGGCAAAGCGGAGGATTCATGATATGCCTTGCACTTGCCTCCTCCTTCTCGTCATCTGTCATGGGTGGTGGGTTGGGGGAGGGACCCAACACCTGAACTTTTCAAAAAGGTATGTTTTCTCACTTCGCCATGGGAAGAGCCTTATCCTAGGGTCGAATTTTTTAGGACCATCGATCCACTTGAAAAATTGGCAAGGATCAATACGTTAGTGATCGCCCCGTGTAGACTTCACGTGGCATGTGTAAAAGGCTCGTCCGGCCGTATCTTTATACCGAGATTGCTTAACCTTTGCGGGAAAACCACAATCACAGTATGGCACAGGGAGTGGGGAGTTCAAGCACCGGAGCATCCTTGTCCCGACGATAAAATCCCCAAGGTACCAAGTGAGCCCTAATTACACCAGGACCCGAAGTAGGAATATCTACATTACCAAGTGACACACACATTAAACACAGCACACAAATTGAGTCTAAACCTAGTCATAATTCTCAAAATGTATCACGATGATGCAACTAAATCCTAACTATAAATCCGACGAGAACAACCCAATGGACACTAAACCAAGTCATAATCTTCAAAATCCATCGTGGAAAATAGGATACAATCAAACCCTAACTCAAATTCGTTTGAGAACAATCAAACCCTAACTCTAAATCCTTAAAGAAATGATGATACCTTTGAGTGAGGATCCCATGAGCACGAGGAAGGACCCGGGATGGAAGAGAAGGGGCCGGGCGGCGCTGGAGGCGGCGGAAGGGTAGCGGGCGACGCTGCAGGCGACGGCGGCGGCGGCGGATGGGTGGGGAGGAGTAGGTAGAATGGGTGAGCGGCGCGGCTGGGATGGGTCGTGGCCCATTTACCGCATCGCGGCAGCGGCGCCAGGCGGGGTGGCGCCGCAGCGCTGCGGCGCCATTGCATGTGGCGCCGCAGGCGGGCCCCACCATGGCCACGCTGGCGCCGAGCGGGCGCGGGCTGCCACCGTGGAGGGTTTATTTGTGAAATTTCTTTGAGCGAGGGGTCAAATGGAAAAAAAGTGCGTTATTTCCATCGTCTTAGTTAGATGTTCTCCATCCGTCCACAACGGACTGAAATTCTATATTTGTTATGAGTC
This sequence comes from Paspalum notatum, assembly GCA_022530915.1. Lineage (NCBI taxonomy): Eukaryota > Viridiplantae > Streptophyta > Magnoliopsida > Poales > Poaceae > Paspalum > Paspalum notatum. The sequence goes on along the minus strand of CM039683.1, from coordinate 67,383,725 downwards.
AAAACGTCGTAAGTTTGAACTGTTCTTATGGAGTATTATTTTATACTATTTCTTGTTATCTAAGTCAAAAAACTTTGTACTGTTTAACTATAATATTTCATTCCTGAGGACAGAACATTGTTTTGTAACACAGAATATTTTCACTTCGCTTATAAAGATTAATGTTTTTCTTGGGAAGCTGCCGTATCGTATTTTAAATCTAGAATATGTTTCTCTAAAAATATAATATTTTCTTGTGAACCTATAATATTTTGTTAGTGAAGTTAAATATTTTTCCAGTACATATAAACATTGTTCTATATATAGTATACATATATCTTATTTATAATCGTTTTAAAAAGTATTTTAAATATATTCATTTATGATCTTGTTTTGAGGGAGTCCATGTAATAATCACACGCACAGGAAGTGTTGCTTGTGGTAGGCACATAGGGCAGGCCCTTAGTTTTCCTCCCAACGAGTCGGAGAGCGAGAGAGGAAGACGACCGGCCATGCCCATGCCCTCAAAGTATGCAAACGGCAAATCGATCATGTGTGTTTGGACATTCTCTCACGTATAGCCTCTCTCTCTCAAAAAAAAAAAAAAAAAGAGAATACTCATGTATTATATTGGAGATTTTGCGTTGTAAATTGCACACCACTCCCGTTCAGATCACTTTTATTCTTCAAACTAATGGCATATTAATTAATTAATCGACCCGTCGCTGATCGATCGATTTTTACAGCAGGGAATACTCCCACTGTAGTACATTTCGATCTACTGTACTAGCTGCCTACGGCAGCAGCATGTGCCTTGAAAGGCATGGCAATCGCCGCCCTTGCCGTAAAGCGCAGTATTCCTGCACCAGCTGTTGCAGTCCGCCAGGAAATTTATGCACGGGCCCACGCAGTTGTATTCCGCCACTCCTGTATATATTTACCCTATCATATATTCCATCCGTCTCAAATTATAAAGGGTTCTTATGTGAACCCATGCGTATTTTTTAGATTGTGTAGGCCATGTAATTTGTTGAAATAATTCGAATTTCTTTTAGTGGGTTTTTACGTGAGTCGGGCCCATGAAAACAAAAATTTTTTCATGGGCCTATAAAGTTGGCCCACGAGGTCCTTCGGCCTTATGAATATAACCGTATAGATTACATTGTTTCGTGGGTTTGCCTATAAAATTTATTTGGCCTATAAAAATTAGCTATTTTTTGTAGCGTAAGTATTTCAAGTATAATTTTTATTTTTAGTATTTGCACTAATTTTTTGAATCCAAAAATCGACAACACCTAGTAATTTGGAACAGAACGAACAATGGATTAATAGATAGCCACCACTAGCTACATTCTTTCTTTTGCTCCAGACAAGTTAAATGTCATGGCGTACGTTGCTATATACAGGGGATGAAATTTCATGTCAAGACTTTTGTTCTATTTGTTTTCATTTCTTTTCTTATGAAATCCAATTAAAACTATTCTTGCTTGTATGGATGCTGCTTTCATTACTTGTTGTTACTCCTTTGCATAACTGATGTCATCCTGCGTTTTCTTGTGAAATTGAACCATATTTTGTGAAATTCCTGTGAATATCCAAGATTTTAAAGGATCCCTTAAATTGCAAAGGAAAATATGATACAACAAAATTTTATTGCGCAATTGATGACACACACCCGACGAATTTACCTAGCCCCGTTCATGCGTTGCCATGTGATGTGGGTAAGTAAATTCGTCTGTTATTTAACCTGACGCCGGGTTATTTAAATAGCCAATGAGTTTAAGCAAATTTCATTTCTATAGGATTGTCCCAATTAAATTCATCTGTTAGGTTAGAAAAACGACAAAATTAGATAAAAACGTTGGTTACAATTGAAACCGACAAAAAATGTGTCGACTTGTTTGAGCCTGACAAATTTAAAAAGGCCAACGATCTTTTTTTTTTTGTTTCTTGTAGCGATGCACGGCCCATATTGCTGAAGTCTACTCCCCTCAGATTTTAAATTAATGTATGTTTCAGACAATGATACGATCACCACGATACTGATTTGACCATAAATTAATAGTAATATAATATGCATTTAAAATATACCAAGTATGTAATATTTTAAAAATACTGTGCAAGACAAATTTAGCCATACCATTTAATATATATATATATTAAAATATCTATTATACTAATAAGGAAGTGTTAAAAGAAGCCACCACGTTCACCGAGAGGGTCTAGAAATTACCACATTAATCGGAAAAAAAAAAGCTCTCGGCCGTTGGATTTTATGAACATCTAAGGGTCTAGAATAAATTAAAATATTTATATAAAATATATCCCTCTTTAGTAATCATACTGTATTCCAAAACAAACTCATGAATCAGATAAGGAAACCTAAACATATATGGAACAGATAACAGACTATGTAATTATTATGCTGAGGTCCGACCCTAGAGAGAAAGAGGGGTGCGGCCGCCCGCTTTGGCCCCCGGAATAGTAGATTGGATAGCAGGAAATATATAGAAACGAATCATCACAAATTACTCGCTACTTCGTGGACTGTGTGAATACTGAATCGGCACCGCCGCCAGGCTCGCACAACACTGCCCATCTAGCGCCCTGCGCCCTTGCTGCCGCTGCCGACTGCAGCCGGCCCCGTGGCCACGTCTAGCCGTCTGCCTCTCCACACCAAGTTGCACCGCGCTGAGAGCCACAAGGCAGGGATCCACCTCGCGTCTAGCCATCCAGCAAGTACTGACTGCAGCACAGGTAGCCTTGTACTTAAGTATCATTGTATCAATCAATCAATTTATCCCTAGGTTAGGTTTTGTAATATGTGGTATTACTCTAGCATTTCTATTGCAGCCACCAGCCAGTGGCGGAGCCAGGATTCCGTGAAGCCCCGTGTGACAAAAGTACGTTGAAAAAATAAACATAGTTCAAAAGGTATATATAACAGTATAATGAAAAGTAGATGATAAAGAAAAAAGTTATTGCGAAAAAATATCTTTATCCTTCTTCATTAATTGTTCAAAATTCAGGAGTAGAACCTATACTATAAGAAAGAAAAACATATATTGGAATAGACATGAATTCTTGGAACACAACAAAAGGCAATCTGTATAAAAATAATACCTAGCTACAATTTGCTCACCTTCTGAGTTTAGTGTTTGCTATGAGCTCCTACTATTTTGGGTATGCTCCTTGCGCTTCTGCTATTTCAGTTTGTTTGTCTGATACATATGCCACAAAACAGCAAGGGGAATGTATGGTTGAACACTTAAAAAGTTTGTCTTAAGATGCAGTTTCCAAAAGCTATAAAAATGTCCAAAAGAACATAATGCAGAGTCTCCAAATGTAGTAATTAGACATCTGCTTCCTCATCCACAATCTAAAGCCTGATACTAAATTAATGTACGTTCAATACCAGCTTCTGAAACAAGTAAATTCCACGTATGGCAAATCCATAAGAAAATTCGTATACATCATAGACTGTGACCTGCATTCAGTAACTACCAAACAGTGAAAATAAGTATGTTCAAACAAAAAAGATATATAGCACTGTTAAACCAGAGTTTTGCCTTCCTCCTAGCCGTCGAGGGGCTGGCGCAGCCACGCAGCCGCCTGTTGCCAGCCAGCCGCCGCCCGCCAAGGCCTAGCCGCCGTCCTTCTAGCCGCCTCCCTCCTAGCCGCCGTCCGCTAGGGAGGGAGCAGCCAAGGGCCGAGGCGCCCAACCGAGCTGGTCCAGCAGGAGCGAGGGAGAAGGGCTGGATGATTTAATCATACATATTCATTGCAATGGGATGTTCCTAAATGAATATTTTGAGAGTTCTACTAATAGTTGATAAGATTTATTTTGAACTATCATCTAGAAATATATATCCTAGGGTGGAAAAGGAAAAAAGAAGTAAAAATGGAGATGGAATTATCATTATCATCGATGACTCCACGTCTAGATATACACAACATTTTTTTTGGTAACTTGTGTAAATTGATAGGCATTCATATTGCTTCTAGGTACAGTTTAATGTTTATAGTAATATTGTTTAGCGATTAGTTAGATTACACGACTATTTAATGGGCTAAAAAAAGTTATACAGTATCAAATGTACTAGACCGCCAACACAGTTGGTGGTTAAGTAGTATTTAAATGGACGGTAAATGGTCTACATGGTAATGTATAAGGTGAACAATGCTCTCAATAGAATTACTCTAAAATCTCAATAGAAAGGACCTCAATGGGTTTTTGTAGGATTTGTGGGAACTCAATTCTTTGTTTCAAAAGACCACACAGAAAAAAATTATGTAAGATTTGTACGCTCTAAAGTCCTACTCCTTCCGTTCTTTTTTATTTAACGTGTTTGACTTTTTCAAACCTTTAACCCTCTCATTTAGAAAACTATGCAAACCTATGAAAACGAAGTCATACTGAAACTATCCCTAATGATAAAACAAGTAATAGAAAAATTAAGGATAAGTAATGATTTTTTTGAATAAATTTCAAAATTTTGAAAATAAAATGTCAACCACGTCAAATAAAAAATAACATAGACAGTATATTTTTCCTTTCCTCGCCAAAGTGGGCCACATGTTCGCAAGGGACCTAGAAATTACTACATTAAATACAACTAAAAAAATAAAAAGATCTACGATATTTGTTGTTATGGGCATTCAATGGTCTAAATAATCGAAATATTTTGTGCCAAATTAAAATAATATAGAAAATGATTAATTTGCAAAAAAAATACAAAAATCTTCAATGTTGATTGTAAAAGAACACCATGTTCTATGTCAATGCTTGAAATTTATCATGTTAGTCGGTGTAAAAAGAGAAAAAATTTCACAAATGACGTAGTAGACCCAAGTTATAACAACAAAAATCATTGTAAATTGCAAGGAAAGGAAAAGAACTTATATGTGGTAAAAAATTTTACATTTTATTTTCTTATTTATTATCATCTTCTATGAACCAAAAGCAAGGAGTAAAAGGACAAAGTTAATGTTATGCGCCTCTACCTTATATTTAAAAAATAGATGTTAGAAAAGATGAGTACAAAATTACATAAAAACAAAATGAATTAACATAAGAAATTGATTTCATATTTGCTACCGCCAAACTAGGCCATGAGCACCCTCCTCCTTGGATATTAGCGTCATCACTGTCGCACAAGCCACCAACCAATTTTACGATCTTGCAAGGTCAAAGCTTCTCTACGCCAATTCAATGACAAAGAACCATGCCGATGAGAATACAAAAGCACACCTTATACACATCACTAATGTCTCCACAATGCCACAACAAGTGCATCTACATGAGCAAGTGACATGCTCCTAAAAATATATAAATATTTTTATTAGAAAAATAGGTATATAACTGCATAAATTTGGTGCCATCGTGTTTACCGATATAGCCTAGAATTACCAAATTAATAAAAAATATTTGGCTGTTGGATTTTATGAGCATCTAATGATCTATATTTACTCATTGGTTGCTATGAGCATCCAACGGGCTAGACTAATATAAATATTTTGTACCAAATAAAAGTAAAAAAAGAATCAAATTTGTTAAAAGAAACCACCATGTTCACTAAGATGACCGACCTACCCCTAATATAGTCCTTCCATATGTTGTCTTATATAGGAATAAATGTGCTATTTTCTCATAATCAGTAAGCAAACATGATTTTTCACATTATAGATGCAAACTCAAAAAAGGTTTGATGGTGAGATTGACTCTAACACAAATAATTCTGAGTCTAATAAATATAAGCTAACATAATTGATATTACTAATTTATTTTCCCAGATTTTTTTCAATGGCTACAACGAATTGTATCAACTTTTGACCCTTGACCTCTTTCTTACGGGATCCATCGAGTATTTGGTTGAATGTCAAGTATTTAGAACCTTAAATCGGTTACTGCATCAATTTTGGATGAAGCAACTATCATATCAAATATATCACTTGGATAGTTGTCTAAGTGGGAATACGACAAAAACATTGTGTACATATAAAGAGAATAAATAGCAATGTTATTCAATCCTACACGCTATTTATATCAAAGTATATAAATAATTTTATGAACAATATAACTACAAAATGACTTACTAGAGTAATATGTTCTTAGAACACTACGCGAAAAAATTAAAATCGAGACAACAATATGTATTGTTAGGGACCAACAGAGAAAAAAAACAAGCAATTAATAAGAAAACTAAATAAAAATAACCAAACAAGATTAATATGAAAAATCTAAAATATTAGTGAAAACTAGCTACCCGCGCTATTTGCGCGGGCCAACTTGCTAGTTTTAATAGATATTGATGATCAAAACAAAAATGTGTTGAAAGAGTCTGTCGGCCGATTTAATTAAGCAAATATATTCTGAACCGGCAAGCGAAGCAAAGTTTAATACTCCTACCAAGCATTTTGCCCGCCGCACATACTTTTTCCGTTCTTTTTTATTTGATGTTTATTGGTTTAAAAATAAATTAGCTGGTGATAAATATTTGAGAACGAGTATTATTGTAGGCACGTTATTAGATGCGGCGACAAAAGCTGATTCGGAACTGCCAGGAGAAGCAAAGGTAGCCGACACCTGCCTCCCACACAGACATTCTGTACTTATATTCCGAACTGCCAGGAGAAGCAAAGCTACCCGACCCCGATCCGTCTCTCTCTCTCTACACAGGAGTATATAATGCACAGACATGCAGACACGAAGCAAGCAGTGCAAGAACACAAAGTGCAGCACACATAGCAAGGATAATCAGCGATGTTGATGTTGAGCTCCTACAGCCTCCTGAGCCGGTCGCCGCTGCCGCTGCCGCTGCCTGGAAAACTGGCGGCGACAGTGTCTCTCCCTCGGGTCCCAGTCAGCAGGCGGCAGTCATCGTCTCGGGCTCCTCGACTCTTCGTGTGCCGTGCCCACAAGAACACACACGGCATCAATCACAATGGTAAGCTAGCTGTGCCACGCGTAGGTCTGTTTGTTTACCTCTCCAATCCATACGGATTGAGAGGGATGCGATCTAATTTGAACTAATTTCCTTCTCGCTTCCTTCCATCTATATGGATTGAATTTATTCAAATAATGTTTAAACTTCACTTTGCATTTAATTTATTACTAGTAAAATGCCCGTGCAACGAAAAAAAAATCCTTAAACATCTATAAATTAATACACATAAGAATAGCCTCACGAATAAATTCCATATCCTATTATTTCTAATTTTTTCCTTGTATGCGACCGAAATTTAGGTGATGTCAGTTCGGATGCCTAAGTCGTATACCGACTCCGTTTTCAATGTTCTATGTATCGATGCAAAGTTAAAATAATAACATTTCCAACCTAACTGAAAGCACTTTAAAATTCGGTCTCAGTCAACAGAAATATTTAAAACAATATGACGTGGAATTTATTCGTGAGCCCGGAGCGCAGGAGCAGTCCACACGAAAACGGACGCCAGATCGCATACGGACTCCGTTTTTGACGTTATATATCGATGGAAAGTTAAAATAACAACCTTTCCAACCCAATTGACATCACTCTAAAATTCATTTGCAATTAACAGAAACTGTAAAGACAATATGGCCTATAATTTACTCGGAAACGGCGGAAACAACCTATGTGAAAACGAATACCCATGTCGTATATGGACTCTGTTTTCAATATTTTATTATGTATTGCTAGAAAGCAAAAAAATAATATTTCTTATCAAATGGACACCACCTAAATTTCAATTACATGCAAGGAGAAATTTGAAACAATAGAATATGGAATTTATTTGCGAGGCTATTCTTATATGTATTGATCTAGAGGTGCTTAAGGATTTTTTTTCTCCCGTTGCAACGCACGGGCATTTTGTTAGTAAATATTATTTTTTTAGCTTTCCGGCAATACATAGAACATAAAAAACGGTGTACATATACGACGTGGGTATCCGTTTTTACGTAGGCTGCTCCTGCCGTCTGAATCGGGTCTCGAATAAATCGTAGGCCATATTGTCTCGATGATTTCAGTTAACGGCAAGCGAATTTCTAAAGTGATGTTAATTGGATTGGAAAGATTATTATTTTAGCTTTCCATCGATACATAGAACGTAAAAAACGGAGTCCGTATGCGATCTGGGCGTCCGTTTTCGAGTAGGCTGCTTCTACACTCTAGGCTCGCGAATAAATTCCACATCATATTATTTCAAAGATTTCCGTTGACTGAGTCCGAATTTTAAAGTGGTTTCGGTTGGGTTGAAAAAGTTATTATTTATCGATATATAGAACATTAAAAACGAAGTTCCTATGGAACTTGGACGTCCGTTTTTGTATGGGCTCTTTCTGTCTGGTTCTTATTGTAGCTGTGATTCGGATTATTGAATACTAGTCAATCAATCCGTACGAGCACGGGAGAGTCTTTAATGTATTATGCGTAACCGTACTCTATTTTTATACTTAGGTTTTTATAATAGCATATCTTGCTACTTATGTGTATATGTATGCTTAATTGATTTAGATAATCTTTGATCGATTGCAAAAATAGACGATTTTATTATAATTTTGAGGGGTTACTTTCATCATATTATCAGTCATAATAAGTAAGATGAACAATTCAAATATAAATTAAAAGGGATATTTGGTATTATCCTATCAAAATAGGAAATATAAACAATTAGATATAAATTTAGGGTATTATTTTATATTTTCTTTTATATTGGCAGAGTGGGTAATTAATATATAGTTTTAGGAGTTATTTAATATTATTTTGATAATGGCAAAGTTGGTGATTACTTAATTAGAAAACAGATCTAATGGCTATGATAGGATATTTTTTATTATTGTGAGAATTTCTATAATTTTATTTTTTTTCTAGCGCATCTCGTGAGGATTGACGTGAAAATTTAAAAAAGAGTCTACAAATTATCTATTTCATGGAAAGGTTTCTAGCATCTTTAATGGAAAAAAGACAAAAACTGAAAGTAAATTTAAAAATGGAAAAATCTAAAAAAAAGAAGAATATATTTGCTTTCGTCGAGAATCGAACTCAAGATCTTTCGTAACGGCAGAGGTGGGTAATTACTTAGAAAATATATATATAATGAAAAAAAGAGGATATTTGCTTTCATTGAGAGTTGAACTCAAGACCTTTCATAATGACAGAGGTGGGTAATTACTTAGAAAACAGATCTAATGGCTATTAATATTCCAATCTGCCAGTTGATGGTTGGATGTTTCTGATTATTGTGAAAATTTCTAGAATTTATCTTTTTTTCTATCGCGCTTTAAAATTGGTGCAATTTTTAGAACCTCCAATTAGTAATAGTAAAATAAAATAGGATGGAGAGGGGCTGACCAGCTAGCTCCACCTATCGTGACGAATCGAAAATCCTTATTTGCTTTAATATTAAGTATAGATTACTATTAAACGTATATACACCCATAGTATAATAATATATACTGTATATAGTATGATAACCTAATTTGATTTTTGGAACGAACAACGGAAGCCCTGGTGAACCGCAGTTCCACGGTATCAGGCGGCGGCGCCTGGAATATCATGGAAGATAATGATCATATCTACCTCAAGATCAAATTGGAAGACTCGACTGACAAGGGGAAACTGGATGTTAAAGTGACGGAGGACCAGGAGCTCCTCATCAAGGACGAGACCCCGGGCCCGGAGACGGCGAGCAAGCTGGACGTCCGCCTGCTGATGCCCCCCGGCTACAACGACAAGATGGTGACGGCCAAGGTCTTGCCTGGGCAGTCTGGCCAATCTGGCGTGTGGCTGCAGATTGTCCTCGTGAAGCCTAAGCTCCAGACCTTTGGCATAAACGTTACTAGTGATCCGTAGCTATAATAATAATCATCATCATCCTCTCTAGTTGCAATATTATATAATAGCAAAAACACTTGTGCGTTGCTCTTTTGCCATACATTTTCATTGCACTCAATGTATCTCTGCATGTTTGGTAGACTTAAAACAAAATTTAATCCTCAGAGGAGGCTATGGGAAAATAAATAAACCAGAGAAGCAACGAAAAATCATTAATACATTACTGTTATAATTATCTACTAGTAAAACTTTCTCATGGTTCTGGCATAATAATCACATAACAAAAATAATTTATTTGTAAATCAAATGAAGTTGTGCAATCATGCAATCAGCTCATCTAAGCCCCTGCATTCCATCTATTGTTGTAAATGAGCCCTCCCACTCCAGCAGACCCGCTCAGCGGGATTGTTGAAAAACCGACCAGTACGCGAGCTGCCCTCCGCGCCGCCCCCAGATGGGCCCTTCACCGCCGGCATGCCGGAGCTCCTCCGCTGGTGACCGTGCCCCGAACGATCCTCTGCCCTCATTTCGAGGTCTGCTGTCATCCGGTTGTGCGCAGGAGGCGTTAATGGCTCTCAAATTGGAGTTCGGCATCGCATTGGGGCAACTTTCTGATGATTAGAATGTATTACCAGATTGTGTATGGTTGGTTCTCGGATCGGAATTCAACAACGTATGGTTCTCACGCAGCATATCCCAACCAGTCAATTGCAGCATGTTAGCATTTTGCAGTATAATACACATTAAGCAATTGCTGCTCAAACACGTTCGTCCAGTACTTCGCTACTATCAATTCTCTGCTGGCAGACCTTCTCTGCTATCATCAGTAGTTGCGTTGAAAAACATTAGTTACCATCGTCCAACAATTCTACATTAGCAGATCTGCAGATGGAGGGAGGCCGCCACATCATGCAGCAAATCCTCTAAGCAGTGCTTGGCCAATCCCCATGGAGGGCCAGCTGTGCAGGACTCCTGCAGGGGCGGTACGCTCCAACTCCAAGCCCATGGAGAGCAGTTCAGCACGCCACCGCACTCCGCAGTCCGCACGGACGATTCTTTACGTGGTGGCACAGGCGGCTCCGGCTTCATGCAGCGCCTCCGGCTTTGGACTGGCCGTGTGGCAGCGCGCTGGTGGCTCCGGCCTCTGGCTTCGAGGGGCAGTAGTAGCACAGCAGTGCCCCAGCGAGGGGCAGCGGCGGCGCGCAGCAGTCCGACTTCTAGGACGGCGACAGAAGCAATCGCAGGCGGAGGAGGTCGGATTTGCATTGGATGGGATGCATGAGAGGCTAAAATATAAAATGCCAGGGCACCGCTGGATGGCAATCTAGCGGACCACGGCAAGTGTTTGCACGGTTGCACTGATGTGCTAATTGCACAGCAGTCGCTCCCTCTGAATTGTAGGTTAGTTCTAGCCTCTGCAATTGCCAAATTATGTACGCCTGAAGTCTGAACAATTAACAACAAAGGCAGGCAATTATGTACGCAGTTGGCCGAAGGATCTCAGAAAGGGATTTGACTCGCTCTTCCTGCTCGTCGCGTGGCAGCTTTGGAAGGAGAGGAATGAGCGATGCTTCAAAGGCCTGTGTGCGGATCTTTCTTCTTTCCTCCGCACCGCAACAGAGGTAGCTAGGCTTTGGGTTTGTGCAGGGGCTCCGGACCTTGGTTGTCTTGTGCGTGAATAATCCTGTGCATGTCTCGGAGGTCTCCACGGGGCCTGTATTTGTATTTGTTAAGTTCTTCTTAATACAAAGATGCGTAGCTCTCCTGTGTATTCAAAAAAAAAAAAAAAGCAGGCAAGGTGTGTGGATCTTTCGACAGTTTTGCAAAATTTTAAGCCTGACTTGAGCATAATGGTTGCTGCCTTGCTGGTGCTTCATTCCTATGAAACAATATTATTCTTTTTCCTGCCAAGGTCTCTCGACAGGCAGTTTAGCAAATCACGATTGTTTGCTCGATTTGTTTTTTGGGGAAAACAGAGTTGGGAAGAGGAATAGCAGAGGATAACGCTGCAGATTGGGGAAAGACCTCAGCCGCTGCAGCCTACGTGCGAGGGAAGTGGAAGAGCAGAGGGTAGTGTCACTGATTCGGAGCAAAACCTAAGCTGTAGATTGAGGGCATTAATATAATGTATATTGTTGAGAAATAAAATTTGTATTAACCGTGACAATGCACGGACACTTGCTAGTCTTATTCTATATTTGAGTTGAGTATCGATGTTTTTAACTGTCGACTGGATCGGAGGGGGGAAAAAATGGAAGAACGATGGACCGCAATACTGCACACCGTGCCAGCGCGGCAGCGCCATCCTGCCGACATGCATGTTCCCACCAAATATACAAGGGAGAAATATGCAGGCAGCATCGTCGCTCCGGCACACCAAGATTTGGCATGTCCATGCGACCATGCCAGCAGCGGACGGCACAAGGTCCATGACTGGCATTGGCCGGCCGTCTGCCAAGTGACGAGGATGCAGCTCAACGCATGCAGCGGCCATTGGGCATCCGGAACGGCCGTGTTGGCCCGGCCTCCTCCGACTCCGAGCTAAAAAAAATGACCAAAGACTGTACACATCAAAACTCAAAAGCTAAAAAAAAGCCATCATGGTAGTCAGCAACTCACAAACGGTGCAGTACAATATCTTAATCGTTCAAACTCAAAAGGCTACAGGCTACAGCCCATTCCGGTCATCCATGACATTAGGATCACGATCAGTATCTTCTTTCTCCTCATCATCCTGCTCCAGGTCCTTCCCTTCGGTGTCCTTCTCCTCCTACAATTTTGCGTAAAGGAGTACATTAAAAGAATTATTTCTCAAATCTTGCAAGTTGCAAAAGACAGTGCTCGGTGTTGAAGTTACCAGCGCCATTTTTCCAGTCCTAGAGACCAGAAGGATCTGCAAAGTAGCAAGGCTCAGTGTCAGTTGTCTGCTTCTACCGTTGTAAAATCTTATGTAAACTACAACAAACGCATAGGGATGCAAGCAGGAGCGTCCGCAGGCAGCCGGCAGGCCGTCGCATCAGCCGCATGCTAACTTTGGTGATTCTAGGAGTCCGCTTTGTTTGTCTCCACTTCCTGCGTTGTTCTGCCGGCCTTGCGGGCGTTTGCTAGCAGGTCATGCAGAGTCTGCAGAGCCTGCATCTGTATGATTATCGCTACACAAACATAGTTTATCAGGATTGTGTGGTAAGCTAATTAGTGTCTACAGCCGCAAGTTATCAGGAAATAACAACGTGCTTGTAAATTTCAAAGAATAGATAATGGCCATCTCCCCGTACATGTAAAGAAAAATTCAAAAAAAAAAAAAAAAGGAAAAATACATAAGATGCTCAGGCGCTGTTGACCAAGGAATAATCCTTTTAAGCTTTCCTCAACCTCTATCCGTATCTCAAAAAAATACAATTGAATCCGTATCTTATCCAACATAATTTAAGCGGAGGAACTGATAATCTAACAATCTGTCACTTGTCAATTTTACATGCAGAATGGAAAATGAAAAGAAAACTTTTGCCAATGCTTCTGCACTTTTCACAGCTGCTTGACCATGTCATCTGACTCTAGATAAATTGCTGCAGATAGGAGCTGAACATCTCACGCTTCTGTACCACTTCTTGCACTTCCTGAGTAAGAAATGTTGTAGCAAATATAGTAAAAGCAACTCTGGTTTCAGAAAATAACAAAGGTGATTCAGTATATCTGTAATGAGACTTTAACTAGTTAATCAACAAGCAACCAAGTAATTCATGCATCTATGAAAAATAAACTCACATTTGATTGTGGGCATTAGAACTAGAACAGTGAAAGAGATGATAGATCAAACAAATACACAAAAGTAAATACTACCTTTCATGGCCACTTCTTTAGCTCTTCAACAGTCTTCCGTGTTACTCTCAGGTTATTGATATGATATCTAAATAAGAATCACCTAAAAAATTTAAAGTTAGTATCTTTCTATTCTATTATTTTCCATCACTTCAGTTAAGAATAAGATGGCAAACTAGATACTTGACAGCTACAAAGTCATTCATTTAAAAATAAACCAAACAATGATGTAACAGATGAATGGAGTATGAGCAAACCTGCTGTCCGAAGCCAATCTTGGAAACAAATCAAAGCCTCAACAGTGTTTGCTGCTAGTCTGGTCCTATGATCATTGACGACACGCCCACCTGTGCTGAATGCAGACTCGGATGGTACGGTAGAAGAAGGAATAGCCAACACATCACGTACCAATGTAGAATATCAAACCTACCATCCTGACAAGGGACCAAATCATCATGCAGATATTTATCTAGCTCGCCAGTCACTTGATTTCTTCTGTCAGTGGTATGTGCACTCTAGTCAGACCATGAATGACTGTTTCCTTCACGTTCTGAATCATTGTCTTGAGTAGAGGAACCAGATGTCTCTCCCATTTGAGAAGAGTACCAAGAGAATAAGTTCCTGATGGCTTTATCCACTTTTGCAATATGAACGCCTGCTTCGACTCCATATGCTTGATTCAATCGAAATTCAATAAACCCCAACTTGAATCGAGGATCAAGGATAACTGGAATGCAATTTGTGACATACGAGATTTTCCAATATTTCTCAAATTTCTTTTCCATTTCCACAACCATAGCTGAAATTATTGCATTTGGGCTTGATTTTTCCTTTTCCAGAACTTGGTTCACGTTCCAAATTTCATGAAAATAAAGATTAGAAGTTGGATACAATGAACCAGACAACTTCTGTGGCTTTCTTGAAGACCTTTAACAAACTGCAGACCACTTTTGCCCTTTGCCAATCTCCAAGTGAGGGACAGTATATGTAGTTGGGGTCTTGCTGTTTTAGCTCATAAAAAACATCTTTGAATGGTAAAGCAGACTCTAACATGTCACATGTCGAGTTCCAATGAGTCACCACATCAAGTGAAGGGCGACTCCTGCAATTTATACCTAGATCTCTAATTATTTCCTCAAACTTTTCTTTCCTAGATTGAGAAGCTCTTGTATACTTCACGCTCTCTCTTATGTCACTGATGGCACCATCAACTTCTATGAGGCCATCTTTAACAATCAGGTTCAACACATGACATGCACATCTGGTATGAAACAAGTCACCATCACAGGGCAACATCCTCTTTGCCAACAGATTTGGGCGCAGCAGGTCCATCATCGACTTGTTAGCACCCTCATTATCTAGAGTGATGCTAAAGAGTTTGTCCTCGATGTTGTAAAAACGGATGGTCTTCAACATCTCGTCAACATCTCACTAAAAAGATTGGGACCATCATGCGGTGTGTTAACAACACAAAACCTGATTATATTTTTATGAACATTCCAATCACTGTCAATGTAGTGACAGGTCACACACATATAGCCTATGTTCTGGTTGGAGGTCCAAAGATCTGCTGTTAATGAGAATCGACAACTAGAACCCCCAAATTTATCTCGAAGTGTGGACCTATGATTCTTATAGGCTTGTATGCAGTTCTGTTTTATGGTTGTCCGAGATACTGTCTCAGCAAGTGGGTTTAAGCTGGCAGAATATCGACGAAATCCATCGTACTCAACAAGCGAAAAAGAAATCTCATGAAGACAAATCATCCTAACTAGCTCAGCACGAGTCACCTTGCGATCAAACTTCCAATTTGCTAGGACAACAGATTCTGTTGATGGTGCTGAAGATTGTAATTTGTCAACCACATCATGTATTTTAATCCTTGGTTCACAAACAGCCAGGTGTCTACGCATGTGGCTATTCCCTGAATTACGTGTAGCAGAAAATACCTCATAGCAGTGTTTGCATTTGGCTTCCACAACTTTCCCATCATGATAAATTGGATCCATATCCTTCCATATTTCTGATCTCAACTTGCGTGGTTTATTTCCTGCTGAACGGGAACCTACATCATGAATGTAAGAAATATCATATTAGCTCAGGGTTGATAGTCACACAAAAAGGGTCAAATCATTGCTTGGTTTGTAGTTACCAGGGTCATGTGAGGTTGAAGGTGGTGGTGATGTAGCAGGAGTCACTGATCTCTCAACTGTAGGTCGTGGCAACAATGGAGACATAAATGGGCTTGGAGATCTTGCCCCCATCACCACAGGAGACACAAACAACCTCATCATTGGAGACCCTGTCACCATGGGAGGCATTGTCACTTGGGGAGACCTTGTCGCCATGGGAGGCTTGAATCGCTTAGCAGCAGCTTGCTTTTGACTTGTTTGTAGATGAGTTTTGCTGATTTGCCACTGTATTCGCCTGATTTGCATGTGGGTTCCCTTGTTGGTCCATCACAGAAGACCTTTTTTGCTTTATTGCCAATGACTTTGACAATGGGGAACTGGCCGAAAGATCCTCAAGTTCTTGTCGATTAGGCTGTGATGCCATTGTTAACACCGTACAACTGCAGAATACAAGAAATTTTAGTTGATAGCATTATACGATGATACGATTGCTATTTTAAAATTAAAAAGAAAGAGTAATACGATCTATATATAATGCCATTATATTTTGTACAATGTATCATCAGATTATAAGAGTTTGATCATGCTTTTAGGGTACTGGAATTTATGCATCTTTGAGAAGTACAAAGGGCCACAATATATGCCAAATAAAATATACCTAGCACTACTCTACCCGGCAAAACACACACACAAATAAAAAAATCTGTAGCCATATCCATCCTATCTTAACATTAAATTCAGACAAGCGAATAGAAGGTGGTAGTGCTAGTGCCTATTCTATCACGACATTCATACTACCCAAAAGCTAGACCAGATCCAAATACAAATAGCAAAATTAAATAACCTAAGTTAGGGTTTGGGTGTTCAATTTCACACAACAGGAAGGGAAGAGATGAGAAGGGGTGAGCATACCTGATGGGGCTATTTAACTTTTTGCCATTATAACGGACGGTGACTCTCCATTCGCCACTCTTGCGGTTGTATTTACGTATTCGCCACCGGAGAGAGGATTTCTTACAGAAATACCCTTTTTGCTGACGTGGAATGCTATCGTGACCGTTTTTGCTGACATGTCATGCCACGTAGGTCTGCCAACGTGTTGAAGACATGTTAAATGACCTCTTTGCCCCTGTTCTTATCTCTCCTCCTCTTCTTCTCCGCCTGACGCCCGCTGGCCGCAACAGCTCGCTGGGAAGTTGTGTCGGTCGCGCGGCTGCCCACCTTAGCACGGCGCGCGCGGTTGCTCGCCGCGCCGCCGCTGGCCTCGCGCCCACCGAACTCCGCCTTTCTGGCCAGAGCGTGATGGTCCCCATGGAGCGCCACCGCGTCACACGGGTGGCCGTCAAATCGGAGCTTCGGTTGCTGCAGCAGCCCATCCCTCTCCTCTTGGCCGGTGGCGCAGGGATGAGAAGAGGCTGAGCACCGCGCGTGCGAGGAGTGGCGCGCCACCGCGCCGCCATCGTAGCACTCGGCGAGGCCTCGTGCGGAGGGAGTGTGAGGATAATCGATGAGTCTAAGCTCGGGTGCACGGGCGCCGTCCCCGTGGAGGTCGGCCGGCGGGCGGGCACGTGCCCCATGGAGGCGCTGACGAGCCTGCCTCCGTCCTACTTGGCGTCGGCATCCTTGATGTCCTCCATGTTCACATCGGCGTGGGACATCACGACACGGGTGAGCGCCGCCTTGGCCTGCTTGTTCGCGTCGTCCCTGACCGCCCTGTAGTTCACCTCGCTGAAGTAGTTGGGCGGCGAGTCTAGGCACCTAACAAACTCTTGCAGGCACGGCTCAGTGGCCAAGTCCTGATCGAGTGGCTTGCCGCCGTGCAGCTCCTTGTAGATCCTGAAGGTGGCCCTGAGCTAGGGCTTGCTCGTGGTGGCTAGTACCCGTACCACCTGCTCATTCTGCACTAGCCTCGAGACGGAGAAGGGCAGCGGGCGGCGGCCATGGTGGTTAATAGGGAAGAGAGGGATAATAGATGGGTCCCACATGTCATGGAGGGTGTGTATCAGAGATAGTAGGGGCACGGTGTCATTGCCACGCTGGCAGACCTACGTGGCGTGACACGTCAACAAAAACGACCACAATGGCGCGCCACGTCAGCAAAAAGGGCATTTTCATAGGAAATCCTCTCTCTATAGTGGCGAATATGTAAAGACGATTGGAAGAGTGGCAAACGGAGAGTTGCCATCTATTATAATGGCAAAAAATTAGATTGCCCTACCTGATGAGTGGCTGAGTGCTTGCCGCTGCTGAAGGACGATGTGGCGGAATCGCCGATTTAATCCGGGCTAAGTACACCTGCCACCATTAGCTCTCAGTGTACTTAGCCCGGATTAAATCGGCGGTTCCGCCACAGCCGATCTGGGCACCAGGTGCACAGGGGAGTGGCCGCCATCGCCATGGTAGAGAAAGGAAGCCACCGTAAGATTAAGCAGATAAAAAACAAGAAGAGAGTGAGAGGAATACAAACAGGGCGTTGGTCCTCAGCGGGTCACCGCGGGGGTAGGCCGTCGGCACCAAGAACGGCGACGGCACTCACGGTCCATTCGTTCGGAGGAGCCGCGGGTGTCTAGCAGCGGAGAGGAGCGGCCGGGAGGCTAGGAGGGGCCAAAATTCAGAAGACGTTGTCCACCCCTCCACCCTTCCTCTTTTTTCTTCCCCAAATCGGCCCGAATCGGTCCAAAGCCCATCTGCGCTCCTCCTTCTTCCCCTAGCTGCCTCGCCTCCTCCGCCGTCGCCGGCCGAGTTAGGGTTCGGGGTTGGGGTTTTGGGGTCACCGGCGGGGTGGTCCTCTCCATCTCCAGCCTTAGAGGGATGGCCGGGGGCGGCCGGCCAGCCCGGCGGTGGAGGCGGCCGAGACGACGGCTTAGACCGGTGGCGAGGGCACCGTTGGTCGGGCGGCGGGGATGGCGGTCGGGCAGGGTAGGCGGAGGGGGCGACGACCCCCTAGATTAGCGGTGGGCGGCAGACAGTGGGCGGCGGCGGAGAATGGTGCACGAAGCGGCGAGAGCCGCCGTCCATGGGCGGCGGTAGTGGAGGCCGCCGGCGGGGTGGGAGGCCGCGGTGCCGGGGAGGCGCTGGCGGCCGGGCGAGAGGCGGGGGTGCGGTGGGGGAGGGAGGCAGCAGTGGGAGCAGGTCTTGAGAAGGAAGAAGGTGGGGAAGGAGGAGAGAGAGCTGGGTAGGATTTGGTCCAAAATAAATGGAATTTGGCCTACCAAAAAAGAAAAAAGCCTACAAAGGGTGGGTGGATGGGATGTCCAAAATAAATGGAATTTGGCCTACCAAAAAAGAAAAAAGCCTACAAAGGGTGGGTGGATGGGATGCTCTGGTCTACCCAGGTGTCCCCTAACAGCCCCGAGAAGGGCAGCTCGTACAGAGGAGAGTCAGAGACGGGGCCGGGGGCATAACTCATACGCAGGCTCTGCAGGTCATGCAGGACTTAGGCTTTAGGCCCAGCAGGTTTTGCAGATCGAATCCTTTCAGCCCAACACACACAGAGCCGGTGTCTGTAGAAGCCCACCATGCATATTTTGGCAGGCGGGCCTTGTCGGTTGGCAGGCCGGCCCACGCAACCCATATCATACTGTTTTCAGGATTTAACGGCTTTATTCATTCAGTGGTAGGCGACGTTCCCGTCGACAGTGAGGCGCCTGTAGTGACTTCGTCAATGTCAAGATATGCCGGCCCAGTCTTTCAGAGATGCTCATAAGAGTAGGGTGTGCGTGCGTACGTTCATAGAGATGAGTGTGCGTGCATGTGTGAGCGTCTACGTTTGTACTATGTTTCTCAAAAAAAATATCTTACCCAAGTTTCCCTTTATATGTTCGACTCTGTGCATCTTGGCAGCCACTTCCTGCATGCCTATGTGCTCGTTTGGGGACGGCTTAGAGCTATTAAGTCCAATGTTTATTACTGCAAGTAGACACTCCAAGATCTTATCTTTCATGGACATTGATGTTTCTCATGGAAAATCATGTTGCTCTTCTAGCAATTCAGGATCAACAATCCATAATATCCTATCAGGAAAGTTTGTCTCAACTTTTTTCACAATGTTCCATCCGTCATTGAACATATCATCAGTTGGCCACTTTCGCAAAAATAATTCAAGTAGAACAATCCCAAAGCTATAAACATCCCCAGCATTTGAACTATCACCACCTGTGGCACCTTCTGCAAATAGTAAACAAGAGAGTTTAGTCCAAAAGTTTAGTAGAGGCACCTCAAATAAAGCAGGATTATGACAATGGGCACTACCTGGCGCAACATAGCCTATTGTTCCTCTTATACCGACTGAAGAAGTTGATATGGAGTCACCTAACAATGAATGACGACGTAGAATCAGCTTTGAACCTTGCAAGACCAAAGTCTCCAACATGTGCTGTCATGTTGTCATCCAAAAGAATCTTGCTAGGCTTCAGATCACAATGAACAATAGTACTTGGTTGTTATGGTGGAGGTATTCTAATGCATTGGCAACATCCACCACAATGCTTAACCTCTGAGCCAAAGTAATGCCACAGCTTAGAGCTTCGTTATCCGTACCATCTCGATTCATGTACAGTAATGCATGCAGGTCACCTCGTGGCATGAACTCATAGATCAAGACTTTGAAGTCATTTCTTTTGTAATCAATACTACACCCGGGCATGGGTACCCGAC
The DNA here is from genome assembly GCA_022530915.1 of Paspalum notatum. Taxonomy (NCBI): domain Eukaryota; kingdom Viridiplantae; phylum Streptophyta; class Magnoliopsida; order Poales; family Poaceae; genus Paspalum; species Paspalum notatum. Next base: position 67,363,324 of record CM039683.1, on the reverse strand, counting down.
CCGACCAACCCGCCCGAAATAAACCCAACCCAATCCAACTAGAGCAACTTGACGGGTGGGTGTGGGCCATAGTTTTTGACCCGCAACAATCGACGGGCCAGGCGTGGGCCATGATTTTTGACCCAAAACCCAACCCAAGGTAAAAAACCTGACCCAACCTGAAAAAACCTGACCCGACGCGTCCGTGGAAGGTGCATGGGCCAATCCAACCTGGCGTTAGGCACGGGTCATGCGCAGGCTATCCTACACAACCTGCGACCCAACCTTGACCCGACCCAACGTTTGCCCAGGTCTAATCAATACTTGAGCAAGCAGTTAGGATGGCTACTAGATTGCGATGGCGCATATTTCTCAGAGCATTACATTCTGCAATGAAGCTCTTATTTGCTCCCTTTCTGTCCATATTAAAAACATTTATAGCAACAATTCTTTCATGGAACAGTTTTCCCTGATATACGGAAGAATATCTTCCTTTTCCTATCAAATTGGATGTGGATAACCCCTTTGTTGCCTTGGCAATATCACTGCAAGAGACTTTTGGAAATTTGCTTCCAAATGAGGGCAAAGAGATAGATGCACTGTTTTGCTTTCTCCTAGAAAGGAGTAGACCAAATATAACCATAACAAATGCCACCATGCTGATAAATGGAATCGTTACTTTGGGTGCAAGAGATTTCTTGTGCTTAGACGAATTCAATGGAATGATAGAACATGGGTGTAGGTGCTGTAGGGTAATGGGGTAGGCTACCATAGCATGAAAACGTTTTTCTTCTACCGCACAAATATAGGAACTCGTACAAGTAAGAGATCATAGATTGTTACCACTAGACGCGCAGTGCAGTGAAAGATGAGTTGAAGCAGCCGAGTGCTTAACGTCGCGAGTCGAGTGCTTGCAGTGAGAAGAGCCGATGTCGATTCCTTCAATCGACCTAGCCGATTCCTCCAGTCGACCTCGATCAAGAACCACTCGATCGTCCTCAAAACCAGTCGGATGATGGGCGTAGTAGTCGCAGCAACGCCTCTACAGTATCCACATGTACGGGGAGGCGACGCCGAGTTCTGGTGTGCTAACACTGCGAACTTGGCGGAGGATCTTGAAAGATTGGACTAGAGCATGGCTATGGTTTTGCAGAAATCTTTTCTGCGATGGCTCTCATCAATACACGTTACCCTAAGCCGTGCCCTCTCATGCATATATATAGTCACCACTTATGGGCTTTAACCTTGTTAAGGCTGTTGACATCTCTTAGTGTAACAAATTTTACTCCGCAACGGCACGGAGATTCGCTGTAGCTTTTTCACCCAGAGTATTCCGGGTATCGTAAAAATCCACAGGGAAGCAAGGGCGAATAGGTGGAATGATATGTTGAACTTTAAGCAGTACAATATAACTTAGATAAACACCAACTATTCTTACACTGGGGGTAAGATAAACAAGATAGTGTATGGTGGGAAGAGTAATCAAGGACCAAAGTAGTACACAACTAGGTATAGTTGCCTGGGAGGACAACGAGTGAGATTAAGATATCCAAACTCTATTTCTTAACTGCTGCAAAGGAGTATTCGCGGTTGAACTAAGTCAACCAAACACAAACTAGGATCTTGCGTCAAGCGAAATTCCAGACTACACCGAGGAGGCCAGGGGGTAGATAGGAGGCCAACCGAACGGCAATTGGCTAACGCCTACAGGCTTACCAAACGACGGGATTTGAATACTGAGACCTCTAAAGCTCTCACCTAGAGAGGCTACCAACCAGAGCTGTGTGGGTAAGATGGCACGCTAAACTAGAGTTCAAGTGAGAACTTGAACTCTAAAATTCTTCCTTGATCAGAGGGTGAGAACTAACTTAATCTTAGATCAGAGCCTAAGACAAGCTTATAGCACCGGCAAGTCTAGCAAGATTCAGATAACTTAAGGACAACACAAACTTAAGCCTTTGTCTAGTATGCAAAGAAGGTACACCACACTAGGCAAGTGCAAGAAATAAAGTAAAGTATAACTCAAAGGATAGAGCAACAATGTATATTATACTGGAGTAGTAAGAGTACAAAAGATAGAAAGATACAAGAGCTTTACCAAGACTCGAAGCTAACTCTGGAATCCCTGAGGCAAAGACTCAGATTTAACTCTAACTCCCAGGACTATCCTATTGCTACTAAATTAAGACAATGGTGTGTTTCACTCAACTTCCACACTTCACAAGTGAGGCTTAAGGGGGTATTTATAGCTACTAAGGGAGTGAGGGTCGGTCTGGCGGTTATGGAGGCGGTTACCAGGCCGGGATGCCTGGTGGGGAGCCGGGCGGCCCCACCCTAGGTCGGGCGGCATGGAGAATCATCGGATCCACCACCTTTCTTCATCTTGTGATCCATCTTCACTCCCCAAGTCGGTTGCATGGTGGTTGGCGGTTAAAATGTGTGCTTTTCCCTTAGCCATTGATCTTCACTTGTGTTTCTTCCTTAGCCGCAGGATTGAACTTCCTCGGATTGCTGACTTCACCAATCCGTGGGCTAGATTGGTGAGGTGGCAAGCCTTCCGGTCCTTAACATGTTGATTTCACAGCTTACACCTTGGAGTCATGTTGACTCGTCGTTTATGTGCATGCAGGTCAAAGATGAGGCCATTTGGGCCCACTGTCAGGCCGGGCGGCCTGGGTGGAGGCCGAGCGGCCTGGCCCATTTGCTAGTGCCTCCTGACTTAGCCATATTTCACCTGTTTTTAGCTAATCTTGCCCCTGCAATCAAATATTCAACACAACTTGTGGAACTATGTTAGTAGCAAGAGTTAATCCGTACTTTGATGTATTTTCCTTCATGTTTGTGGATAGTTGATGGTCGTAAGTAGTGCAGTAACGATCGTCAACACCCTCCCAAGCTTAGACCTTTGCTCGTCCTCGAGTAAAGCCAAGATGGGTTATGGATCAGGAGTTGCTGCAAATATCAATGTCCAATTATAGAAGCTATATATAACCAACACTCATGCTTTGGTCTCGAACCATAGTGTAAGTATTGATCACCATTTCTCATACCTGTGGTGCATCTTTTTGACTTACCATGTCTCGGGCGGTTGAGAGGAAGAACGACTCGGTTGTAGGCTCCAGCTCAGAGTATTTCTTTTGGAATTTCCATCTCAGGTTTTTTTTGAATATTTTCAAAATAAACAAGTTTCCCCAGAGGTACTCTCAATCGCTCAAAAGTGTATCCTCACCATTAAGGCCAAGAGCACGGCCAAGAACTTCTTATGTGGAGCTTAGGGTATGGAAGAACTTAGCTTACTTAGATTGTTTATTTTGCAAAGCCAAAGATTGGACTTAGTCTGGTAGGTGTTTCAAACCAACGGGGGAACTTTATTTTTATTTTTTTCAAAAGAATAAACCTGAGATGTTTATCTTACTAAAAAAATATAGAGCTGGCCTAGTACTTAGTCATATCATTTCTCATAACAGCTTAGACAAGGTTTATGCCAATGGCATCCACTAAGTAAAAGATCAAGTTCTCATGTTATACACACAAGCTCGAAATTAAGCTAAGCATGGTTTCTGTATAGACAACTAAACAAGACATGATAGAGCAACTATTCATCATTTCCATATGAAGGGAATATATCAAAGTTGGGAGTTGATTTTATTGACACTTTTTTCTCTTTTTTTAGAGCAATATAAAAATAAAGCAAACGATACAAATAATTGAACATAATTATTTATTTATTACTCACTCTCAGGTAGGACGGGTGTTGCTGGTGGACTGCTGCTAGAAGGACTGATACTATTGGACTAGTGGGACTGGTATTGCTGCTGCACAGGAAAACAAGGATGGGAATCGGGGGCCTTACTCTGAGATGAGCACGTGAGGAAGCATGCTCATGATGGTCTACCATCCCCCCAAGCTTCAATGAAGCTAGGAGTTTTGGTAGTAGTAACTGTAGAAGCCCTGAGCATTGACGAAGCTGGCTTCAATTGTTTTGCTCAGGTTCTGGAGTCTATCGCCTTGGTCCTGAGGCCGTTGGTCCATCGTTACTGTGCGTCGGTAGATGTCGTTCACCTGCTGGTACAACCTCTGGTTGTACTGGCCCAGGCTCATCCCCTCCATTGCGAAGTTGATGCCGGCCATGTTGTCGGTGTGGAATCGGGCTGATGCAGAGGGACCTTGGTCTCTACTGATGTGGTGCGACGCACTCCCATCCCTATGGTATTGAGTACCATGCGATGGCTAGTACAAACTTTGGCCGCCGCTGCTAGTGGTGTACAAAGGCTCGGGCTCAGCGTACCGACGGAGCCGAGATAGCTCCGAATCAGCATGTATGGATGGTGTGGCAGTGGGATCTGCCCAGGATGGACCTGCTCCTTCCTCGTGTGTTTCTAATATGCGTTCTTCTTCTCGTCGTCATTGGCCTCTAGTCATGACACCACCAATACTTTGGCGTTGTGCTTCCGTGTCGAGCTGCATGGTTAGGCTCCTAACTTTGTACAGATCATACTGCGTCGCTGGAAGCGGCAGTTCAAAATTACGCCCAAACCAAGTCATGACTAATCTCCCGAGTTCATCCTTTTTCATGAAGTGTGCCTGGATGAAGTGCTGCTCCCCAATGATGTGTGACATATCATCAGGAATGTATGCAATCTGGGCGTTTTCTAAGACGCCCAGGTTGGATGCAATCCTGGTGACTAGTGACGTGATGTTAATGTGGGTGTTGGTCTTCAACATTTCTGTCCAGTGATGGACCATGTCCATGACCGGAGCATAGCGCTTCTTTTTGCACATGGCATAAAGGCACTTAAGATCTTCGTTTGGTGCACAATGTACTTCACTACGTGGGAAGACAACGAGAGAGACCCAGCGAGCTAGAAGTGTCAGAGTAGGGTTGTGAATTTTTGTGGTATTGTGCTTCCCTTTCCCATACTCTCCACAGCTTTCTGTCCAAAAAGTTTTCATGCTATACCCCGTAGGCTCCTCTGCTAAAGAGCAGTTTGAGTGGAAGCCTAGGAAGTCGCTAAACCTTCTCGGGGTCACAGAATAATCAGTATTAAATAGACGGAAATGGATGGTGGTTGTACCTGAAGTGCGTCTCTCCATGCGAAGAGTCATCAGGAATTCCTTTGTGAGAAGGACGGATCCTTCTTCCGTGATGTTCGAAAATTCCAGCCATCCCGCATAATCGAATGCCTGCGTAAACGAGTCCAGCATACCTATGGTGACAAGGAAGAAGGCGTCGAAGTATCGTGTCTGACCAAAAGCCTTGGTGGCAAGAAGCTCCAACTTTTGTGCTTCAGCGTCATTCCACAGGATGATGTTGTGGATCGTCAAGAGTCGGCGCTGCGGTTGAGGCTGTGAAGATGTTGCCTCATCATGGTCCTAGCTTTGGGCACCACTGATGGACATCCTGTTGGACACAGCAGGAGTCCTAGAACTCCCGCTGTGCAAACGAGAGCGCGAACGCTCGTCTGACGAGGACGGGAACTTGAGGTGCAGGCCCTTCCCTGTGTTGCTCAGGGCTCTCTTTGCCTTCCTGAAGAATGATGACATTCTGCAAAACAATCACAGGCAAGAGAATACCCGAGGGAAAACAGCAATATAAGGATTAGCATTAGTAGTTAGCAGTCCAAAAGTCAGTCGTCCAGATGTTAGTCGTTCTTGTGGGGCAGAACCTCCACAAACCGTTCAATAACCGAGGGTGTAGCACTTATTTTATTAGGTAGAATTTTTCCTAAGTGCTAGAATTTTTATCTAGTGTTTTAACTAGTGCTAAGAAGGTGATTAGAGGGAGAAAAGAGATGATCACGCTGCCGATCGGTGCAAGGAGCAAGGGGAAGCATGCACTCATATTTATAGCCACGCAAGGGAGCATGCAGGTAGGTGCACGGGGCCGGGTGGCCTGCCCACTGGCCGAGCTGCACTGGTAGGGGCCGGGTGGCTCGTGGGGGTGCAGGAGCCTAGGCTCCTAGGCCGGTTGGCGTCATGCTCGAGCGACAGGATGTGAACGGCGCGCAAAGGCCGAGCGGCATCGGCAGCAGGAGGTTGGCCGGCCTAGGCAGTGGGAGCAAGGGGGGCCGGGCGCCCTGGCAGGGAGCCGGGCGGCTCGAGCCCAAGTGGCTTAGCCACTTTTCATGTGCGCAAGAGAGGCAAGGGAGCCGGGCGGCCCAGGTGGGGCCGGGCGGCTCCACATTTTTCTTTTTTTTCGAAATATGCGCAAGAGAGGCAAGGCCCGTTCGTTCGAGAGGCCCGTAGGTGATAGCCGGGTTCTCTTTTGGTGGTCTACTATCTACCCCCTGACCCCTCGAGGGCGCCAGAATTTCGCTCGACATGAAACCCTGACTTGTGACTTGAGTTTCTCAGTTAACCACGATATAGTTTTTGCATAGAATAGAGTTTGGGAACTTTATCTCACTCGTTGTCCTCCCAGGCAACTATACCTTTCTACATGTATCTTAGGTATTTTATTTACTTCTGCACCATACACCTGTCCGTTTACCAGACTTACCCCTGTCTAGATACTAGCTGGTATATTTATTTAAGTTCACGGATCTTTCGATTTGAGTTTATCCAATTACATTCTCTCGCCTGCCGCTTTCGTGTGGAAATTTATGATACTCGGAATACTCTGGGTGAAAGGCTACAGCGGTCTTCGTGTGCTTGCGGAGTAAAATCTGTTTAGGCTAAGAGACGCCAACAAGCTTTTCTGGCGCCATTGCCGGGGAAGCAATAGGCAGAGATATAATTGATAATCTCTTTTCGAATCCCGTGTCTTTATAAAAATACCAACTAGTCTTTAGCAGGCTCACTTGTCTCTATTATTTTTCTTGTAGTTGCAACAGAGAGGTGTATGACCAGTTTTGACCTGCCGAAAAACTTCCACAATAACCCAGAGTCACTACTCAGGAGAGTCCGTCCAAAGATGATCTACGAGTGTCACGCCCAGTTCTCAACCAACGGAACCGGAACAACATATATGTGCCAGGAACGTGTCTCACATATATAATGACAATAGTGACATCACAGAACGTGCTTAAACGATAAATAAAACGTTTACATAGAATATAACATCACTTTATTACAATAAGACAACATGTCTTTAAACCAGAGTCATAGCGGAAGCGTAAACGAAGACGAATGAGCCGCCACAGGGACGTCGACTGGTGGACCGGTACGCCTAGAACTCGTTGAAGTCCTGAACATACTCTTCGAAGTCTTCTGGAGCTGAGCAGCGGTTGGGTTCCAGCCAACAGTAGGTTTAAAGTAAAGCAAGCGTGAGTATTTCATACTCAACAAGCACAACATGAACTATGAGGCATCTAGGGTTGGCTGACACTTAGCATGAGCTTTTAGTTGGTCAAGTTTTTATTAAACAACTAGCATCTACAAGAGAGTTGATAACCCTTAACCCAAGATATAACATGTGAACATTATTTAACAACATGATCATGAGAACCACTTTGAAAACCCAACAGAACCACTAATCTGCATAAAGGATCTGGGCCGCTCATAACCGTGAGCACGGCTGACATGTCAGTTTTACACTCTCGAGAGGTCGTACAACTTTACCCATGAGTCGTGGGCTACGCTAGTAGTCCACCACATTACCTTAGATGAGATGGCTAGCAAGCACACTACGAGGCCTTTACAAAGATCACGTTGGTAAGGTGTAACCGCTAAGGTTTCAGGGTCCGCAGCTGTGGAGCAAGCCTCAAGGGGAGATAAACGCACTCAACCCAAGTAGCGCGAGGGCCACAGAAGCTCACCTCCCCTCTTGCCCCGTCGGTAAGTTACCCCCAAACCAAAGTAACCTAATTAATTAGCCAAGACCGTCCCATTCCAGTCTCATGGTAGCACTGTTATCCCAGGTTGTCGCTTTGCGAACCGGTCCTTAAGGAGAGTGGCTATAAGCAAACCACATGCTTATGCCCCCTAAACCAAGTTGCTAAAAAGCCATTTTTAAAGAAACATGAACCACAGAGGGTCAAGCTCAGGATTTGATTGCATAGATCCATTAAACAAAAATTATTAACAAAAGATACATGAGTTCGCGCAGCAACTAGCAAAACTTAACCAACATGCATTCCCATAGGTAAACATTGCGATAAAGAGGCTAGGTACAGTCCTTAAGGGCATACCAAAACAGACACGTGCATATGAAGTGATTAAAGGATTATTGGGTTGTGTCCATGTTATACTTGCCTTGCTCAAACTGGTCTTGAGGCTGCTGCTCAACACCCTCAAACTGCTGCTCCTCGTCACCAACAAACTGCTCACCGTCTAACCACGATCACGGCAACGTACAAACATTTCCACGCATACATACATGCAAACAATTGGCCAAGGGTGAGAAACAGTACATCATATCATAAAAACAGAAGGTAAAACTGTACTAAAAACATTCTACGTGTTTCCACGGTCGCGTGAGCGCAAGAATCACTCAAATCGGAGTTAAAACGTGAAAGTTATGCATAAAACGGGCTCCTAGGGGCATAACTGTGATAGAAACATTAAACCAGGGGCTAGATTTGAAAAACCGAGGACCTATACGTAATTAAACGTAGTCGCCAAGGGCTCTGGAGCAAAATCTCCATAGCCTGGACCGCGGGTTCAAAACCCGGAAAGCCCAGGGGCCAAACCGAAGAAAACAGGACCTAAACCTAATTATTTTTCAACGTCGGTGGACTGCGGGTTGATTTCCCGAAAGTCCAGGGGCTCTTTAGCAAAACGAACCGCGCTGACCGGTATTGACCGGTCATCGGCGAGTGGGAGCGGTTAGATCTCGATCCAACGGTGACGTTAGATCGGATCAGGGTTCTGTTCTCGTGCGTCGGATCGAGATCCGACGGCGGAGAGAGACCGGGGCCGCGGGCGACGGCGACCGCGCCCATGGCGCTCTCGGCGCGCGGCGGGAACGGCGGCGCGGCGGCGTTTCGGCTCAGGGAGTGTGCTAGGCTCGACTAGAGCTAGCCTAAAAGGACGAGGGTGTTACGGCGAGCTCACCGAGGGCTTGAGGGCGGCGAGAGATGGTCGGTGGCGGTCTAGCGACGAGCGGCGGCGGCGTCGGTTCACGGGTGGCGTTCTCCCGCGTGGAACGTGAGGGTGAAGCGTCTGCAGGACTCCGAGGATGGGCGGCGAAGCTCCGGGATGCTCCTGCAACACGAGAGGGGGAGGAGTCAGGGCCGGAGGGGCTACACCGACGCCGAATTCGGCGACGGAGCGGCTTACCGAGGCGGGGCTCCGGCGGCGATTGCAAGCTCGAGAGGGCACGGGAGGGCAATAGCTCTGGTGGAGAGGCGAAGGGGACGGAGGTGAGCCTCGGGGTGGGTTTTATAGAGCCTCGGGCGAAGGGGATAAGCACGGCCGCGGTGATCCCGCTCGGCGGCTTTGAAAGCTCGCGTCGGCAGTGAAGGAAGGCGAGGGAGAGGGGAACCGGTGCGGGGATGGCGGGGTTTGACTGCGGGCGCTTAAGGAAGGGAGAGAGCGGCCTCGGATTCGGCTTCCCCCGCGGGCGAAGCGCTGGCGTGGCCCGAGCAGAGAAGGAAGGCGCGGTGTCTGCGGCGGGAGGAGGGAGACGGGACTGACGCGTGGGACCGGGCGGTCAGCGGGTGCGGGGGCGCGGGCCGACGGCGCGCTGGGGGCGCGGCCGAATGGGCCGGGAGGCGGCCCAGGCGGGAAGGGGCGGGGCGCCGGGATGGCTGGGCCGGCCCAGGCGGGGAGAGGGGGCGCGGGGCTGGGCTGGCCGGTCGGCCGGGCCGGCCGGTCGGCCTGGCTCCCTTTCTTTTTTTTTCTTTTTGAATTGCTTTGAATTGGGATAGAAAATGGGTCTAAAATTCAAATAAATTTGAATTTGAATCCTTAATTCACACAACCAAAAGAGGATGCACCAGCATGTATGCACAAGAAAGTTTGGCCTATGGTTTATTTTATACAAGTATTGATTTTAAATAAATCATTTAAAAATGCAACTAAGCACATAAGCCTTAGAAAATTAAATAAATTACTTAGAATTTATTATAAAATGCTGGAATTTAAACTAGGGTGTTACAAACCTACCCCCCTTAACAGGAATCTCGCCCCCGAGATTCTCATAGGTGGTTAGCAAAGAGACCAGGATAAGTTGCTCTCAACTCCTCCTCTCTTTCCCAAGTTGCCTCATCTTCCGTGTGATGTTTCCACTGCACTCTGCACATTTTGACCCTCCTATTTCGGGTAACCCTTTCAGATGTTTCAAGAATCTTCACCGGGTGTTCGGTATATGTCAAATCCTCCTGCACATCCAGACCTTCCAGTGGTGCTTGTTCTTCCGGCACCCTCAAACACTTCTTTAGTTGGGACACATAGAACACATTGTGTATGCCAGATAGGTTTGGTGGCAACTCCAACTTATAAGCCACTTCGCCTTTCCTTTCCACTATCTTGAATGGACCAATGTATCTTGGTGCCAGCTTTCCTTTCATATTAAACCTCCGGATACCTCTCATTGGTGACACCTTCAAATACACAAAGTCATCAACCTTAAAGGTCAAGTCCCTGCGTCGCACATCTGCATAGCTCTTCTGTCTAGACTGAGCAACTCTCAAATTCTCACGTACCATCTTGATCTGCTGTTCAGCATCCTTGATAAGGTCGGGCCCGAACACCTGTTTCTCTCCTGTTTGGTTCCAAAATAGCGGTGTCCTGCACCTTCTGCCATACAGTGCCTCAAACGGTGACTTCTTCAGACTGGCTTGGTAGCTGTTGTTATAGGAGAACTCAGCATAAGGCAGACTCTTATCCCAACTGGTTCCGTATTGTATAGCACATGCCCTCAACATGTCCTCTAGAATCTGATTTGTTCTTTCCGTCTGACCATCTGTCTGTGGGTGATATGCCGTACTGAACCGAAGCTTGGAATCCAAAGAATCATGCAACTGCTCCCAGAAACGAGATGTGAACTGTGAACCTCTATCAGATATGATCCGCTTAGGCACTCCATGCAAGCAAACGATTCTGGAGATGTACAATTCTGCTAACCTTGCACCCGAATAGGTAGTGTTTACCGGAATAAAATGAGCAACTTTGGTCAACCGATCAACAACTACCCAGATCGAGTTGTAGCCTTTCTGAGTCCTGGGTAACCCCACAATGAAGTCCATACTTATTTCCTCCCATTTCCACTCTGGAATCTTCAAAGGTTGCAACAAACCTGCAGGTCTCTGATGTTCGGCCTTCACACGCTGGCAGGTGTCACATACTGCAACATATTCCGCCACTGCTCTCTTCATTCCATACCACCAGAACCTTTCCTTCAAATCATGATACATCTTTGTACTTCCCGGGTGAATTGAGTAAGCGGTGTCGTGAGCCTCACTGAGTATTAACTTCTTGATACTGTTCACATCTGGCACGCAGATCCAATTCTTGTACCATACAGTACCTTGTTCATCTTCACGAAAGTGTGGTGCCTTGCCCAACTTGATCTGTTCCCGGATCTCCTGGATTTTCTCGTCCGTTTTCTGGTGGTTCCTTATCTCTTGTTCCAGGGTAGGCTCTGCTTCAAAGGTGGCTACTGTGGTGTGATGCACGAATCCCAAATTCAAACTCTCAAATTCCACACACAGCTCAAAGGGCATCTGAAAAGCAACTGCCATATTAACATAACTTTTTCTGCTTAAGGCATCCGCTACCACATTAGCTTTCCCTGGATGGTAATGTATCTCCAGGTCATAATCTTTAATCAACTCTAGCCATTTTCTCTGCCTCATATTCAACTCATTCTGTGTGAAGATATATTTGAGACTCTTGTGGTCGGTGTATATCTCACATTTATTCCCGAACAAAAAAATGCCTCCAGATCTTCAGAGCGTGCACAACAGCTGCTAACTCCAGATCATGAGTGGGATAATTGACCTCATGCTTTCTTAACTGGCGTGAAGCATAAGCAATCACCTTACCCTCCTGCATCAGCACACAACCCAACCCTTCCTTAGAGGCATCACAATACACGGTGAAACTCTTGGTTAAGTCCGGTAGAGTAAGCACTGGGGCTGTGGTGAGTCTCTTCTTTAGTTCATCAAATGCAGCTTGCCTCTCCTTAGTCCAATGAAATGGAACACCCTTCTCGAGCAAGGATGTCATGGGTTTTGCAATCCTGGAGAAACTCTCGATAAACCTTCTGTAATATCCTGCTAGACCCAAAAATCCACGAACTTCTCTCACAACTTCTGGCACCTTCCAATCCATGACACTGCTGATCTTGCTGGGGTCCACCATGATTCCACCTTTCGAGACTATATGTCCCAAGAAAGGCACTTGATCAAGCCAAAACTCACACTTGCTCAACTTTGCATACAACTTATGGTCTCTCAGCTTCTGCAAAACTAACCTCAAGTGTTCTTCGTGTTCTTCTTCCGTCTTGGAATAGATCAATATATCATCAATGAACACTACAACAAACTTGTCAAGATACTCCATAAACACCTTGTTCATAAGATTCATGAAATAAGCAGGAGCATTTGTCAACCCAAAAGACATCACTATATATTCATATAACCCAAATCTGGTAATGAAAGCAGTCTTTGGAATATCGGATGGACGAATCTTCAGTTGATGATAGCCTGACCTCAAATCAATTTTTGAGAACACACATGCACCTTGCAACTGATCAAACAAATCATCTATTCGAGGTAAGGGATATTTGTTCTTGATGGTGACATCATTCAAGGCTCTATAATCCACACACATCCTCCGTGTCCCATCCTTTTTGTCAACAAACAGAACTGGAAAGGCCCAAGGTGAAGAACTAGGCCGTATAAACCCCTTTCCTAACAACTCATCTATATTTTCCTTTATTAACTCTTGTTCTTTGGGTGCCACTCTATATTGCCTTTTTGCTATAGGGGCTGTACCAGGTAAAAGTTCTATTAAGAATTCAATTTCTCGGTCAGGTGGCATACCTGGCAACTCATCTGGAAAGACATCCGGGTACTCGCACACTACTCGAATTCCCTCCGTAGGCTTCGCCTCCATCTGATGCAGACAACCAGAAGGTTCTGTGGCACTGACCTCCACTTTCTGACCATCAGGAGCTGTTAAGTGGACGGTTCGCTTGGCACAATCAATTCTGACATCCCACTTAGCAAGCGTTTCCATTCCCAAGATGATATCAATTCCCGCGGAACCAATGATTATCAACTTGGTGCAGAATTCTACCCCCCTTATGTTTATGCTAACCCGAGGGCATATTAAACTTGTGCTCAACGTTCCCCCCGGTGTAGATACTACCATGGGTCTACTTGTAGACCTTATAGGAATATTGTACTGCTCAGCATATGATTTGGTAATAAATGAATGCGTGGCACCGGTATCGAAAAGAACTGTAGCGGGGTGAGAGTTGACCAGGAACGTACCAATCACGACATTAGGAGCTTCAGCTGCAGACTCAGCTGTCACATGATTCACCTTCCCCTGCCACGGCGTCTTGCTCTGTTGATTGGGGCGCCCTTGCTGCGGCTGGGGAGGGTTCTGCCTTTGGCCCGACTGCTGCCCCTGTTGGTTACCTTGCACCCTACGGGGACAAGCATTAGCATAGTGGCCCGCTCCACCACACTTGTAGCAAGGCCCAACACCTGTAGTCTGGTTCGTGGTGGGAGGAGTGGTCTGCACTTGGCGCTGAGCTGGGTACATAGGGCGAGCTGGCTGACCCTGATAGCGCTGCTGGGACTGGTAGCCTTGCTGTCCTTGAGCCCGCTGCTGCTGTGAGCTCGGACCCTGAGAGAAACGGGGGCGGGTGTTGCTGCTTGATGAGGAGTTGTTGTACTTCCTCTTCCTTTCTTCAATCTCCTGGCGCTTCCTCTTAGTGAAAAGAGCCCCGTCCACCAGTTGATGGAAGCTAGGAAAGGTATGATTCATCAGCTGGTACTGGAGCTCATCATTCAGACCCTCCAAGAAGTATTCTTGTTTCTCCCTGTCCTCTGCCACCTCTGCAGTGGCATACCTGGCCAATTGAAGGAATTTATCCCTATACTCAGTCACAGACATGCTGCCCTGCTTCAGGGAAAGAAATTCCTTCTTCTTCATCTTCATCAACCCTGCGGGCACATGATGGTTGCGGAAGTTCTCCCTGAACTGTGCCCAAGTGAAAGCATCCCTATCTTGGGGTCTGTAAGATTCCCACCAATCCAGGGCTGCACCTCTTAGCTGACCGGAACCATACAAAACCCTCTCCCGGTCATTGCATTGAGCAATGTCCAGCTGGCGTTCCACTGCGCGAAGCCAATCATCAGCTTGCAGTGGCTCTGTGGCATGGGAGAAGGTTGGTGGATGACCCTTCAGGAAATCTCCACGCCTGTCCCGAGGTGGTGGGGGTGGTGGTTGAGCTTGGGCTTGCTGGAGAGCGTGCACCGCGTTGGTCATTGTTGCCATCATTTGCATCTGGAGGTTGTAAAACTGCTCCGGTGTCAGCGGTGGAGGGTTAGGCAGCGGGTTGCCACCCCCCTGGTTACCCTGGCTAGCACTTCCACCGGTAGCGTTGCGCCTTGTGTTGACCATCTGTTTGTAGCAGAGACACCGTAAGCATATAGCCAACAGAAGGGTGCACGAACGGTAACTACTAAAGATAAAGTAGTAAGAGCGATAGAGTGGATATAGTGTTTAACCCCACGTACTAACTTATAACATTACTTGTTCATGCTGGGACAAATCCCCACAACTGGACAGCACACAACCAAAGATCCAAATCAAACATGGTTCAAAATAACAAACAACCAGCCAACACACTTTAACTTAAGTTCCACACGACCGACTCAACGCGACAATTTAAACAACCGTGCTAATGCGATACATGAGGACGACTAGTCATCCCGAGGGAGTATCCTGGTGGCACCACCTAACTCTCCTGTGCCAGGCCTCCGGCGAGGTGGAGTCTGAGCTGGATCCACCACTGGCACCTGGGGTGGTGGACCTGCCACTCGATCCAGCTGCGCCTGAAGGTGGAACACCTCACCGTTCCGGTGATGGAGCTCCTCGGACACCCTGACGTAGGCAGTGATCAGGGCTGACACATACCGGACCAGCTTCAACAGCTGCCGGTTGTCCTCGCCCCGGATGGACGCGATCGCCTGCTCAGTATCCCCGGACTGCCGGCGGGGAAAGTAGCGGTACTGAGTCTGGCAGAGCGGAGTGTGGTAGTGTTGGCAGAGGACCCCAAGGGCCTGCTGAGCAGCATCCTCCATGGCCATCTCCATGGTCTCGTGCTCCGCGATGCTGTAGTGCCGGCGCAGCACGGTGTGTCCCCCATGGTTGGGGTTGGGCTCCAGGATCTGCGCACCGGCGGACCAGAGGGTGGTGTGGTCCGGGCGCGCTCGCTGCCGGACCTGGTAGACGACCTCATGGGTAGTGTAACCCAGGTCGTAGAGGCAGTCGCGGAGTAGCCCCGGGAACTCCAGGTCAGCACCGTGGTGTGGGTGCGTCAGGTCGACCCAAGCGTCAACCTCCCGCTGGCCACCCTCGTCGGAAGGGACAGCCACACGGTACGGCCACTCGGGTGCGGCAGGCGGTGGCGGTGGGGGTGCCGGTGAAGCTGCAGGTGCTGCTGGAGAAGGTGGTGGTGTCGGCGCACGCGGGGAAGGAGGTGTCGGTGTCGGCAGGCGTGGCGATGGAGCCTCTCCTCGCGCATCACCATCGCCGTCTGAGTCGAGGTAGTAAACCACCTCCACTGGATCCTCCTCCTCCTCCTCCTCCTCAGGGTCAGTGTCTGCCGGAAGCAGACCATTCCCCTCAAAGGGGTGTGGCGCCTGGTCCATGGGGGCGTACTCGAAGGGTGGTGGTGGCAACGGCTCGGGCAGCTCCGGTGACGGGGGCTCGATCTGCTGGGGTGGACGAGGTACTGGGGTACGCCGTGGGGTCGGTGGTGCAACACGGCGAAGGCGGCCCCCAGTACTCTTGCGGGCGGTCTGCTTGCTGCGTGCCATGACCTATAAGGAGGATGGAGTAAGATGGAGATCAGTTCTATTTGATTGAATGAATAAAGCAAAAAGTAATAATTTAACATAGGGTGAACATATAGTTTGATAGCAAAATAAAATTTTCATAAAACAGCAAGAGGGCAAAGGGGAAAGAGGTCCTTATTTACGTCTGTTTCTAACTAGGCTTCCGTCCTACAGTCAACATGGCTCTGATACCACTTTGTCACGCCTAGTTCTCAACCAACGGAACCGGAACAACATATATGTGCCAGGAACGTGTCTCACATATATAATGACAATAGTGACATCACAGAACGTGCTTAAACGATAAATAAAACGTTTACATAGAATATAACATCACTTTATTACAATAAGACAACATGTCTTTAAACCAGAGTCATAGCGGAAGCGTAAACGAAGACGAATGAGCCACCACAGGGACGTCGACTGGTGGACCGGTACGCCTAGAACTCGTTGAAGTCCTGAACATACTCTTCGAAGTCTTCTGGAGCTGAGCAGCGGTTGGGTTCCAGCCAACAGTAGGTTTAAAGTAAAGCAAGCGTGAGTATTTCATACTCAACAAGCACAACATGAACTATGAGGCATCTAGGGTTGGCTGACACTTAGCATGAGCTTTTAGTTGGTCAAGTTTTTATTAAACAACTAGCATCTACAAGAGAGTTGATAACCCTTAACCCAAGATATAACATGTGAACATTATTTAACAACATGATCATGAGAACCACTTTGAAAACCCAACAGAACCACTAATCTGCATAAAGGATCTGGGCCGCTCATAACCGTGAGCACGGCTGACATGTCAGTTTTACACTCTCGAGAGGTCGTACAACTTTACCCATGAGTCGTGGGCTACGCTAGTAGTCCACCACATTACCTTAGATGAGATGGCTAGCAAGCACACTACGAGGCCTTTACAAAGATCACGTTGGTAAGGTGTAACCGCTAAGGTTTCAGGGTCCGCAGCTGTGGAGCAAGCCTCAAGGGGAGATAAACGCACTCAACCCAAGTAGCGCGAGGGCCACAGAAGCTCACCTCCCCTCTTGCCCCGTCGGTAAGTTACCCCCAAACCAAAGTAACCTAATTAATTAGCCAAGACCGTCCCATTCCAGTCTCATGGTAGCACTGTTATCCCAGGTTGTCGCTTTGCGAACCGGTCCTTAAGGAGAGTGGCTATAAGCAAACCACATGCTTATGCCCCCTAAACCAAGTTGCTAAAAAGCCATTTTTAAAGAAACATGAACCACAGAGGGTCAAGCTCAGGATTTGATTGCATAGATCCATTAAACAAAAATTATTAACAAAAGATACATGAGTTCGCGCAGCAACTAGCAAAACTTAACCAACATGCATTCCCATAGGTAAACATTGCGATAAAGAGGCTAGGTACAGTCCTTAAGGGCATACCAAAACAGACACGTGCATATGAAGTGATTAAAGGATTATTGGGTTGTGTCCATGTTATACTTGCCTTGCTCAAACTGGTCTTGAGGCTGCTGCTCAACACCCTCAAACTGCTGCTCCTCGTCACCAACGAACTGCTCACCGTCTAACCACGATCACGGCAACGTACAAACATTTCCACGCATACATACATGCAAACAATTGGCCAAGGGTGAGAAACAGTACATCATATCATAAAAACAGAAGGTAAAACTGTACTAAAAACATTCTACGTGTTTCCACGGTCGCGTGAGCGCAAGAATCACTCAAATCGGAGTTAAAACGTGAAAGTTATGCATAAAACGGGCTCCTAGGGGCATAACTGTGATAGAAACATTAAACCAGGGGCTAGATTTGAAAAACCGAGGACCTATACGTAATTAAACGTAGTCGCCAAGGGCTCTGGAGCAAAATCTCCATAGCCTGGACCGCGGGTTCAAAACCCGGAAAGCCCAGGGGCCAAACCGAAGAAAACAGGACCTAAACGTAATTATTTTTCAACGTCGGTGGACTGCGGGTTGATTTCCCGAAAGTCCAGGGGCTCTTTAGCAAAACGAACCGCGCTGACCGGTATTGACCGGTCATCGGCGAGTGGGAGCGGTTAGATCTTGATCCAACGGTGACGTTAGATCGGATCAGGGTTCTGTTCTCGTGCGTCGGATCGAGATCCGACGGCGGAGAGAGACCGGGGCCGCGGGCGACGGCGACCGCGCCCATGGCGCTCTCGGCGCGCGGCGGGAACGGCGGCGCGGCGGCGTTCCGGCTCAAGGAGTGTGCTAGGCTCGACTAGAGCTAGCCTAAAAGGACGAGGGTGTTACGGCGAGCTCACCGAGGGCTTGAGGGCGGCGAGAGATGGTCGGTGGCGGTCTAGCGACGAGCGGCGGCGGCGTCGGTTCACGGGTGGCGTTCTCCCGCGTGGAACGTGAGGGTGAAGCGTCTGCGGGACTCCGAGGATGGGCGGCGAAGCTCCAGGATGCTCCTGCGACACGAGAGGGGGAGGAGTCAGGGCCGGAGGGGCTACACCGACGCCGAATTCGGCGACGGAGCGGCTTACCGAGGCGGGGCTCCGGCGGCGATTGCAAGCTCGAGAGGGCATGGGAGGGCAATAGCTCTGGTGGAGAGGCGAAGGGGACGGAGGTGAGCCTCGGGGTGGGTTTTATAGAGCATCGGGCGAAGGGGATAAGCACGGCCGCGGTGATCCCGCTCGGCGGCTTTGAAAGCTCGCGTCGGCAGTGAAGGAAGGCGAGGGAGAGGGGAACCGGTGCGGGGATGGCGGGGTTTGACTGCGGGCGCTTAAGGAAGGGAGAGAGCGGCCTCGGATTCGGCTTCCCCCGCGGGCGAAGCGCTGGCGTGGCCCGAGCAGAGAAGGAAGGCGCGGTGTCTGCGACGGGAGGAGGGAGACGGGACTGACGCGTGGGACCGGGCGGTCAGCGGGTGCGGGGGCGCGGGCCGACGGCGCGCTGGGGGCGCGGCCGAATGGGCCGGGAGGCGGCCCAGGCGGGAAGGGGCGGGGCGCCGGGATGGCTGGGCCGGCCCAGGCGGGGAGAGGGGGCGCGGGGCTGGGCTGGCCGGTCGGCCGGGCCGGCCGGTCGGCCTGGCTCCCTTTCTTTTTTTTTTCTTTTTTTCTTTTTGAATTCCTTTGAATTGGGATAGAAAATGGGTCTAAAATTCAAATAAATTTGAATTTGAATCCTTAATTCACACAACCAAAAGAGGATGCACCAGCATGTATGCACAAGAAAGTTTGGCCTATGGTTTATTTTATACAAGTATTGATTTTAAATAAATCATTTAAAAATGCAACTAAGCACATAAGCCTTAGAAAATTAAATAAATTACTTAGAATTTATTATAAAATGCTGGAATTTAAACTAGGGTGTTACAACGAGCAAAGGCCTGTACCGAAGGAACTGAATCTTGAACCGGCCACGTCAAGTAGCTCATCCAACACCAACGACATGGCCGCGGCTCCTGAGAAGACCATCCATGAGTTCTCCATCCCATCCAGCAACAATGTCCCTACGGGACCAGCAGTTCAAGCAGGAGAGAACTTCGAACTCAAGCCTGGAGTCATTCACATGGTTCAAGCTATTCCTTTCTGCGGACTAGCAACGCAGGATGCTAACAATCATCTGCAGCAATTCCTGGAAATCTGCAGTACTTTCACCATGAAAGATGCATCCGCCGACGCCATCAAGTTACGCATCTTCCCATTTTCACTTGTTGGGAAGGTGAAGCAATGGTTCTACCTCAACCGTGCAACACTCACCACATGGGACGTGTGCTCGAACGCATTACTTGCAAAGTACTTCCCTCTAGGAAAGACCAACGCGTTGAGGAACAAGATCTCGAGCTTCCAATAGCTCACTGATGAAACATTGGCGGAGGCTTGGGAAAGATTACAAGAATACATAGCGGCCTGCCCCCACCATGGAATGGAAGAGTGGCTAATAATCCAAAGCTTCTTTCACGGGTTGAACCATAATGCTCAAGAGCACCTGGATGCAGCCGCCGGAGGATCTTTCCTATCCCAGAGTGTAAGAGCTGCCAAAAATCTGATTGAGAAGATAGCTACCAACCAGGGATGGAAAGAAGAAAGGTCTAATACCCGATGCCGTGGAGTCCATCACATCGACAGCACCGACATGCTAGCCACTAAGATAGACCTGCTCTTAAAGAAGCTAGAAGACAATCCTGAGACCGCACCAGTCTAGGCCCTCGACACTCGCATGACTTGTGAAGTCTGCGGGAATACGGGGCATTCGGGAAACAGCTGCCCCGAGATTCGACCGGAAGACGCCAACTTCATCGGAAATTCTAGCAACTTCAACAACGGGAATCATCCTCAACCAGGCTGGAACTCACGACCGTACATCCCATTCTCCGGACAAGGTAACTCCTTAAGTAATTCACAACAGTTTAATAAGCCTAGCTCGTTTGATCAGAAAGCTGTGAATGAAAGCATTAGTAAGAAGTTTCTTGCAAATGATAGACTTTTCGAATCTATTTCTTTACAAATGGAAACTTTGAACAGTGCTATGAAAAATCAACTGAGTTTCAATAAAATGTTAGAAACACAGATAGCTCAGTTGGCTGCTTCTTTGCCTAATGCTAATGCGGGAAGGCTTCCGGGGCAACCGGAGCCTCCTCCCAAAGAGCATATCAATGCTGTCACCACTAGGGGTGGTAGGTCCACTCAGGACCCTCCACAACCTAGCGGTGCACCACACACTAAAAATGCAGGCGAAGAACAGGAGAAGACCACCGAAACAGATGAGAAGGATGATCAAGAAACCAGACCTGGAGCACCGAAGGAGAAGGCACCATCAAAATCTCTTCCACATGAGTTTTATGACACGACGGTGTTGCCCTTTCCTCAACGCAACAAGAAGGCTGCCGCTGATGAACAGTACAGTAAGTTTATTGAGGTTATTAAGAAATTATATGTCAGCATACCTCTGCTAGATGCTATGCAGGTACCAACATATGCCAAGTACTTAAAAGATATACTCAACAATAAGAAACCATTGCCATCAGCGGAAATTGTGCATATGACCGAGGAGTGTAGTGCTACTATACTTAACTAGCCTCCACAGAAGAAGGACCCTGGAAGTCCTACCATTCCATGCTCAATTGGGAACCAAATCTTCAATCAAGCCTTTTGTGATCTCAGAGCAAGCGTCAGTGTTATGCCTAAAATTGTCTTCGACAAACTCAATCACGCTGCACTCGCTCCCACCTCCATGTGTGAAGCGTCCCCAATTTTATTGAGAACTTAAATGCGAAACAAATGCTAGTCCCAGGGTTCTAGCATCACATTTATTTCAGATGGCATAGAGTCAGACTTAGCGATTACAACCATTACATAAATAGTGCACATAAATATAACACAGCGGAAGCAAATCCTTCGGGCCCATTGCCATAGGGTAGTTGGGAAGCAGGATCATGACCTAGCCAAAGAGTAGCTCGAACAGCTCGTTGGAACTATCTAAAAACCAACAACATAGCAAGGGTGAGTACTTTTGTACTCCACAAGCCCACCTTCCACCTTTAGAATTGGGGGAAGTTTGGCTAAACTCTACTTGCATGGTTATATCTGGAGTTGGTAAGGGTTTTTGCAGGAAATACATGCAAGGTGGGTTTAGTTGCCAGTTTTGATATAAAAATGGGGTTTTATTCCATAGGGGTGCCACTGGACCTTCCGATCCGTGTGGCCTTTTCCTCATATATTCATCCCTCAATTCCCTGTTACCATTCCAATTTCCCACCCACACATCTTATGCATATTTATACTTTAGGAAAATGACTAATTGAAGAACCAAGCCGTAACTCATCCATACCAGTGGACTCGGACTATTCGAATAGGTTTTACTCTGATCAGAGGTTGTACTAATTCCCACAAGTTGGACTCAGCGACAGTTTACCATCGTAAACGCCCGAATTCCAAACCAAACTGTTGCCATCACTTGAAGGCCTAGCAGTGCTTTAGTGGTTTCGGGCAACTGAGTCACCCCGTGACACTCCACCCCTTCCCTAGTCCCTTGTGCGCCAACACGGCAGCTACTAGGCTATCCATTCCGGCTCAGGCCTAGTCAATGCCTCATACAAAGCGAGTGGTTGTACTAAAGAGTTAGGCAAGATGAAAATCAACGCGGTCCTTACAGAGCGCAGGTAGAACCATTCCCACCTTCCACTGCTCGACACCGCAAGCATCCACCTTCCCGATCATCTCCATGAATCACGGGACCTGGGGTAACAGCGAGCTGCAAGTTACCCGTTCATACCCTGCCCTTTAAAATGGCGTATCCCGACCCGTGGATCGTTTGCCGGGGTTCTTCCCCATTTTAGTTCAAAACCACCCACGCCATCTTTTATGCCTCAAGTTTTATAATCCCAACCTCAACTCATCATCATGACTACATGTAATTAAATGAGCGATCCCACCTATGCGCACTACGTCTAGGATGGCTTAGGTGGCTATATATCGGGTGGAATTACCTTAGCCAGCAAAACATGCAGGTTTTATTACGGTTATCAGGCCAGGGGTTGTATTTTCAAAACATAGGAAGTTTATGCATCAAATGAAGATTCCAGTGGACTTGCCGTCGTCTAGGTCTTCGTTGCAGTAGAGGTCGGTGTTTGGTTCTTCGGGCTCCGGTTCCGCAACGGTTGTCTCCGGCTCCTAAATTTCCTCTGGGATGGCGTCTAGCGCACACAAACAAAAACACACAATAAATACAATCATTCGATTTCAACATATCTTGAGAAGGGTAGGGTTGGGTAGAGGATGAATTTAGATAAATTTAGAAAGAAGAATCGTCCCAAACGGAGTTGGAATGGATGAAATATGGAGGTTTGTGTGTGTGGGAATAAAACAAATATTTTCTGAAAATGGAAAAGGCTTCGCGGGCCGAATCTTCCGTGGCCCATAGTGACCAGCCCTCGCGCGTTCGGCCTCTCGGCCCGGCACGCGTGCGCTCGGCGCGATGGGCTAGCCCAGGAAGCGTGGCGAGAGGGGGACGGCGCGGGGACAGCGGAAGACGGTGGCCCACGCGTCAGTGAGGGAAAGGGGGGAGCGACGGCGTCGGCAGTGAACGGCGGCCCGGCTTGGCTCGGGTGAACCGGCCCAGCGGAATGGAACGGCGGCTCGCCGGCGGTTCCCCTCCTGTGAGGCGGTTCCGGCGGCGAGGCCGGCGCCGTGAGGTGAAGGTCGACTAGGTGAACCTCGTGACACGGTTCCCCGGGCGAGAGGGGTGTGCGGTTGCCCCGTCGGCGTATGCCGGCGGGGGGAGGGGGGTTTGGTGGAGGCAAGCGGTGTGGCACCACACCGGAGCTGCTCCAGGCGGATACGGCCTGAGGCGCGGTGGGGACAGTGTGTATGGACGTGGTGAAGGTAGAGCATACCTCAATTTGGAGGTGGGTGGCATAGGGAGGGGGAATTCGAGCTCAGGTGGAGGCGGAACGGCCGTGTGGATGGAAGAAGAGCTTCACCGAAGTTTGTCCCGGCGGCTTGGCTTGCTGGTGTGTGTGAGGTGTATTAGCGTAGTGAGGTGTCCGGGGTTTGCAAGTAGAGGGGGCTACTTATAGCGGCGAGGCGGGGAGGCTCCGGGGCGTCGCCGCCGTGTAGCGGCTTGTCCCGGCGTGGCGTGAGCGGGCGGCATCAAGGCCGTGGGGTCGCCGACGTGACTCATCATAGGAATGGGCGGGTCAGTGGGCGGTCAGGCGACGTGACCCGGCGTCGCAGCGGCTGGGCGTGCAGGGCGGTGGTACGGCGCGTTCTGGCGGCGCGGCGCCAGAGGCGCACACGAGGCATGGCAGCGGTGCGGGGTCCCTGATGTGCCACGGCACTAGTGCGGGGAGGGGCCAAGGTGTGTCCGGTGAAGTGACTTGTCGCCGCAGCGGGGCTGGGGCTGAGTCTGGGCGGCGGTGTCGCGGCATGCAGCGCCGTCGTGGCGTGCCGCGCGTGGGTGCCGCAGTGGTGCGCCGGGGGGAAAATCGCCGGTGCAGAGGCTTGTCCGGTGAGCGGCAGGGGTGAGCGTATTAGGAACGTGGCTCCACCGTCGTGGGGAGGGCAGAGACGGGTCTGACGACATGACTCATCGTCGTAGCGGGTGGTGTCGCGGCGTGCGCGGCGCGGCGCTAGCGGCGCATTCGAGTCATGGCCGAAGCAGGGTGACGGGACGTGTCGGCTTGGCCGGTACCTCATTAAGGCGGTGGTTGGGGAGATGGAGCGGCGGACCTCGCCGTCGCGGAGCCGCTGCGGGCATTGCCCGGCGGGCGATGGAGGAAGACGGAGCTGACGGGTGGGGCCCGTGCGTCAGCGGTAGGGAGGGGGCGCGGTGCGGGCGGGCTGCAGTCGGGGGAAAGGAAGGAGCGGGCCTCGCGAGTTGGGCCAGTGCGGAGGAGAAGGCCGGCCCGGCGGCCTAGGCGGATAGGGCGGGGAGTGCGTGGGCCGAAAGGGGGGGCAGAGCAGGCCGGGGGGGGAGAGAAAGGCCGAGTGGGCCGAGTCCGGGAGGAGATCTGGCCTGCTTTACTTTTTCTTCTTTTCCATTTTAGATTTCTGGATTTTCTTTTGGGTATTGGAAGGAATTGAGTGCGTGGTTTTTGGGCAATGTAGACAGGAAGGGGACAAGGCGTTTTGAGGAAATGTATTAAGTGTAGTTTTAAAGGTATATTGCGGGTTGGTTGTTTTGTTTATATGATTTTCTAGGGTATGGATTTTCCAGGGCGTTACAAACCTACCCCACTTAGAAGGAATCTCGTCCTCGAGATTCGGCTGTTCTTCAAAAAGATGCGGGTGCTCTTCCCTTAGGGAATCCTCCCGCTCCCAACTTGATTCTTCCTCACTGTGATGGCTCCATAGTACCCGGCAGATCTTGATTACTGTCCTACGGGTTTTCTTGATCCCGGTATCCAAAATTCTTATGGGTACTTCTTGGTATCTTAGATCAGGCTGCAAGTCCAGAGTTTCCATCTCCACTTGCTTTACTGGTTCCTTTAGGCATTTCTTGAGTTGGGACACATGAAAAACGTTGTGGATATCTGACATTGATTCTGGCAGTTGCAATTTGTGGGCCACTTTCTCGATTCGTGCCTCAATCTTGTAGGGTCCTATATAGTGTGGGGCTAGTTTCCCTTTCACTTGAAATCTTCGTGTGCCCCGAATTGGAGACACCTTTAAATACACTAGGTCTCCAACTTCAAAACTAAGCTCTCGCCTTCTTCTATCAGCGTAGCTCTTCTGTCTAGTCTGGGCCACCTTGAGCCTCTCTCTAATTTCTTCTATCTTTTCTTCTACTTCTTTGAGAAGGGCGGGTCCAGTAGGTACTCGTTCACTGTCTTCTGTCCAAATCAGTGGTGTTCTACATTTGCTCCCATAGAGGGCTTCGAATGGTGCCATTCCCAGACTCGCTTGATACCCATTGTTGTAGGAGAACTCAGCGTAGGGCAAACTGGATTCCCAGTCCCTACCATTGGTGAGTACACATGCTCTCAACATGTCCTCCATGACCTGATTCACTCTTTCGGTCTGCCCATCGGTCTGAGGGTGGTAGGCCGAGCTAAAATCTAGATTGGTGCCCAAGGCTTCATGCAGGCTTTTCCAAAATCGGGACGTAAACTGAGTACCTCGATCAGATACAATTCTGCTGGGCACTCCATGTAATCGTGCTACATTCTCAATGTACAGCTGGGCTAGCTTGGCTCCTCCATAAGTGGTTTTGACAGGTATGAAGTGGGCGGTTTTAGTGAGCCTATCCACTATGACCCATATAGCGTCGTTGCCCTTCTTGGTCTTGGGTAGGCTGGTCACGAAATCCATTCCTATCTCATCCCATTTCCATGTTGGGATGGGTAGTGGCTACAGTAGTCCAGCAGGCTTCTGATGTTCAGCCTTAACCCGCTGGCATACATCGCATTGTGCCACGTGGGTAGCTACGTCTACCTTCGTTCCTCTCCACCAAAATTTCTGACTTAGGTCCTGGAACATCTTAGTGACCCCAGGGTGGATGGAGTAAGCTGAGTCATGAGCTTCACCCATAATGGCTTCTCTAGTCTTTCCTTCCTTTGGCACATAGAGCCGGTTTTTGTACCGAAGGACACCGTCTTCGTTGATCACGAAGGGCGTGGTTCCGTTTGCCTTGACGTGCTGGATAATCTTCTGAGTTTCTTCATCGTTTGCCTGGTCCTTCTTGATTTGTTCGACTAGGGTAGGTTGTATGGTCAGAACCTTTTCTGTGGGTTCATGTACTATATGCATGTTGAGTTCTGCAATCTCCTGCTTCAGGTATTCATTGGGTGGGATTAACTCCTTGCTATCGGCCTTTCTGCTGAGGGCGTCTGCTACGACATTGGCTTTACCGGGGTGGTAATGTTTAAGTCGTAGTCCTTAATCAGTTCCAACCACCTTCTCTGCCTCAGGTTTAGGTCTGGTTGAGTGAAGATGTACTTGAGACTTTTGTGATCTGAGTATAGTTCGCACTTATTGCCGATTAGGTAGTGCTTCCAAGTTTTTAAGGCATGCACTACCGCGGCCAATTCCAGGTCATGAGTGGGATAATTTCGCTCGTGAGTCCGGAGCTGCCGGGAGGCGTAGGCAATAACCTTGTTATCTTGCATGAGCACACACCCCAATCCCTGTCGGGATGCATCACAATATATGACAAAATCTCGGTGGAGATCTGGGAGTACGAGCACTGGGGCGGTGGTCAACCTCTTCTTCAGTTCTTGGAAACTCTTCTTGCAGGCCTCTGCCCATACAAACTTCTTGTCTTTCTGGAGTAATGCTGACATTGGCCTGGCTATACTGGCGAACCCTTCTATGAACCGGCGATAATATTCCGCCAGCCCAATAAAGCTTCTTATTTCACTGACGTTTGTGGGTTGCTGCACTCCATTACTGCTCTCACCTTCTTGGGGTCCACGGCTACTCTTTTCGCGGTGATGACATGGCCTAGGAAGGCAATCTTTTCCAACCAAAACTCACACTTGCTAAACTTTGCATACAATTTGTGGCTTCTTAACCTTTCTAACACCATCCAAAGGTGATGTTCGAGTTCCTCCTTATTCTTGGAATAGATAAGTATGTCGTCAATGAAGACAACGACGAATTTATCTAATCCGTCCATGAACACCTTATTCATCAGGTTCATGAAATATGCCGAGGCATTGGTTAAACCGAAGGACATGACTATAAACTTGTATTGCCCGTACCGAGTAACAAAGGCGGTCTTGTATATGTCGCTTTCCCAGATTTTGAGCTGGTGGTAGCCCGACCTCAGGTCTATCTTGGAGAAATACTTGGCTCCCTTGAGTTGATCGAACAGGTTATCGATCCTCGGCAGAGGGTACTTATTCTTGATGGTAACCTCGTTCAAGGATCGGTAATCCACACACATCCTTAGGCTGCCATCCTTCTTGGTCACGAACAGTACCAGTGCTCCCTAAGGTGATGAACTTGGCCTGATGAACCCTTTTTGTTGCAGCTCTCTGAGTTGTTCCTTTAGCTTTGCTAACTCTGCTGGTGCCATCCGATAGGGTCTTTTGGCTATTGGGGCTGTCCCTGGGAAAAGGTCTATAATGAACTCAATGTCCTGGTCTGGGGGCATGCCGAGGAGCTCTTCTGGGAAAACATCTGGGTACTCACAGACCACGGGGACCTCATCTAGAGTCTTGGCTTCTATGTGGAAGTTCATAGGGTCCTTGGCTGATGTTTGAGTGCTACATACCACCTTAGTGCCATCTGGGCTGGTCAACCTGACGGTTTTGTCTGCACAGTGTATGACGCCATGGTGACTACTTAACCAATCCATCCCCAAAATGACATCTATCCCTTGGGATGTTATCACCACTAAATTTGCCCTAAAAACTACCCCACTTAGAATGATTTGGACCCCTACACACCCAAGTTGACATGAGATGTCTGCACCTGGTGTTCGGGTAATAAGGGGCTTCTTTAGGGGTGTCGTGGGAATCTTATTCATTTTCACAAATGATTCTGATATGAATGAATGTGATGCGCTAGAATCGAACAATATAGTGGCCATAACTGAGTTTACTAGAAACTCACCAAGCGCTACACCGGCTGCTTGCTGGGCCTCCTTTGCGTCAATGTGATTGACGCGAGCCTTGGTGACTGACTGCTGGGGCTGCTTGAATGACGCAGCACTTGCGGCGGGATGATTCCCGGTGCCGATGGACTGCTTGGGTCCATTCACGGAATTGGAGAAGGTCAATGCCGCTGGCCTGCCCCGCTTGGGGCAATTGGCGATGAAGTGACTTGGGTCACCGCAGTGGAAACAGGCGTGGTTATTACCATGGGAATTATCCTGCTGAGAGTAGCTTGGGCTAAAGTGGGACGGGGTCGAGATAGTGCCCTTAGAGAAGGCACCGTACGAGCCCCAATACGCTTGTCCTCTGAAGCTCTTCTGTCGGCGCTCTTGACGCTGGGTCTTAAACTCTGCGA
This sequence comes from Paspalum notatum, assembly GCA_022530915.1. Classification (NCBI taxonomy): domain Eukaryota; kingdom Viridiplantae; phylum Streptophyta; class Magnoliopsida; order Poales; family Poaceae; genus Paspalum; species Paspalum notatum. The sequence goes on along the minus strand of CM039683.1, from coordinate 67,334,983 downwards.
ACTTCCTCTTAAGGTGACTCTTCTCCTCTTGCTTAAGCTTTTCAATTTTGATGGTGTGGCTTATTAGGGATGCAAAGTCGGGGGCGCCACAGGTATATGCCAAGGTGGCAAGCTCTGGGGCCAGGCCTCTTATGAAGGCCTTGCACTTCTTTCCATCGGTGTCCACTTCTTCTAGGGCATATCAGGATAGCTCTGTGAATTTCTGAATGTATTCTGTCACGGTTGAGTTTCCCTGGGTCAAGTGCCTGAATTCCTCAGCCTTGAGGTCCTTGGTTGCTTCCAGTATATAGTGTTGCCGGAAGGCGTCAGTGAATTCCTTCCATGTGAGTCCATCTCTATGGGCGGCCTTTATGATTTCCCACCAATCTAACCCCGTGCCAGTAAGCTGGTGTGTGGCGAGAGCAATCTTGGTCTGCTCATTATAGTTGAGTAGCTCTAGCTTCCTCTCAATTGTTCTTATCCAGTATTCAGCCTCCATGGGGTCTTGGGACCCAGAAAAGGTTGGGGGTTTGAGCCTTAGGAATTATCCCATCTTGCTTAGTGGCCTTTCTTGTGGGGGCCTTGGGGTTGTATTGCCCATATTCTGGGCATGGGCCATTAAGGCCTGAGCTATTTCTTGAAACGGGTTGGGTGGCGGGGGTAGGTGACTCCCATTGTGGTTGCTTTCATCATGTCCCTTAGGCTGAGCAGACAATCCGTTGCCGGAGTTGCGGGAGGCCATCTGGACAGAGAAAAATTATTTTTAGAACATTGTTGTAGTTATGTGATCTTTGTTTTAAATTATTCAATTATTTTCACACAATCATGCTTTTATTCAAACAACCATCTACACGATACATAGAAGCCTGGCGGCTTTTACATGGGAATCAATGCCACATAGAGGTGGTGATCTAAACTAGTCCGTCTAGCAGATCATCCAAGAGGCTTAGGTGCTCATCCACTGGAAACTCGAGTGGAATACAAAGGTCTGGACTCTCAGTCGTATTCCAGTTGAACGCATCACTGATGGGCGGGAAGCTCCTCCAGTCACAATCGTTGGCGGAGCTCGTCGAAGGATCGGGTGTCGGATGGGCCACTTGCGCTTTCCTTGCATCCTCGCGGTCCTTCTTTGCTTGTCGGGCGAACTTGGCCCGCACCCTCTTCACGGTATCCCAGGCTGCTCATTCGCGATCCTTGAGGGACACTTGCTGTCTCCTTAGGGTGGCAAGTTGCTTCTTCAGGGCTGCATTCTCTTTCTTTAGCTTCTTGACTTGGGCTGTCCCGGATAGCATTTGGCGTTGGCTAAAGAAGAGTTTAGAACTGATTCTGGAGAAGTGGGTGTCTAGGGTGAGTAGGTAATCGGCCATGCGATTGATTATGGGGGTTTTCTTGTATCTTTTGGCTATTGTAAGGCTACGGAGGCGATTCTGCCATGAGAGGAAGGTTTTGTCGTCGGGTGGGAAGAAGCGGAGGCAGGTGTGATTGATTTCTTTTTCGTAGATGTTGCATAGGCGGCGGAGGGCGTTGCGAGCGGCTGTCTGCTGGGTGGAGGAGGCGACATGGCCAAGGGTTGTGTTGCTGAAGCCAGGATGATTTTTGCTGGGGCCTATGCGCACTGTCACAGTGCAACCCAAGGTGTCCTCATTCCGATGCTCCACAGTTTCATAGTGTGGTTCTCTCTTGATGCCGAGATACTTGGTGCAGAAGCTAAGGAGCTTAACGAACCTGGTCTTGTCTTGTCCATTATGTGTCCGAGTGGATGCCATCTGGAACAAGAAAAAGAGTGGTGTAAATAGCGGGATAAGGAGTAAGAATAGTTTTCACAATTAGTTTGGACTTAGATACCCCAGAAACCTTAGGTCACGTCCTACGGCCAACCTATGGCTCTGATACCACCTGAAGCGTCCCCAATTTTATTGAGAACTTAAATGTGAAACAAATGCTAGTCCCAAGGTTCTAGCATCACATTTATTTCAGATAGCATAGAGTCAGACTTAGCGATTACAACCATTACATAAATGGTGCACATAAATATAACACAACGAAACCAAATCCTTCGGGCCCATTGCCATAGGCTAGTTGGGAAGCAGGATCATGACCTAGCCAAAGAGTAGCTCGAACAGCTCGTCGGAACTATCTGAAAAACAACAACATAGCAAGGGTGAGTACTTTTGTACTCCGCAAGCCCACCTTCCACCTTTAGAACTGGGGGAAGTTTGGCTAAACTCTACATGCATGGTTATATCTGGAGTTGGTAAGGGTTTTTGCAGGAAATACATGCAAGGTGGGTTTAGTTGCCAGTTTTGATATAAAAATGGGGTTTTATTCCATAGGGGTGCCACTGGACCTTCCGATCCGTGTGGCCTTTTCCTCATATATTCATCCCTCAATTCCCTGTTACCATTCCAATTTCCCACCCACACATCTTATGCATATTTATACTTTAGGAAAACGACTAATTGAAGAACCAAGCCGTAACTCATCCATACCGGTGGACTCGGACTATTCAAATAGGTTTTACTCTGATCAGAGGTTGTACTAATTCCCACAAGTTGGACTCAGCGGCAGTTTACCGTCGTAAACGCCCGAATTCCAAACCAAACTGTTGCCATCACTTGAAGGCCTAGCAGTGCTTTAGTGGTTTCGGGCAACTGAGTCACCCTGTGACACTCCACCCCTTCCCTAGTCCCTTGTGCGCCAACACGGCAGCTACTAGGCTATCCATTCCGGCTCAGGCCTAGTCAATGCCTCATACAAAGCGAGTGGTTGTACTAAAGAGTTAGGCAAGATGAAAATCAACGCGGTCCTTACAGAGCGCAAGTAGAACCATTCCCACCTTCCACTGCTCGACACCGTGAGCATCCACCTTCCCGATCATCTCCATGAATCACGGGACCTGGGGTAACCGCAAGCTGCAAGTTACCCGTTCATACCCTGCCCTTTAAAATGGCGTATCCCGACCCGTGGATCGTTTGCCGGGGTTCTTCCCCATTTTAGTTCAAAACCACCCACGCCATCTTTTATCCCTCAAGTTTTATAATCCCAACCTCAACTCATTATCATGACTACATGTAATTAAATGAGCGATCCCACCTATGCGCACTACGTCTAGGATGGCTTAGATGGCTATATATCGGGTGGAATTACCTTAGCCAGCAAAACATGCATGTTTTATTACGGTTATCAGGCCAGGGGTTGTATTTTCAAAACATAGGAAGTTTATGCATCAAATGAAGATTCCAGTGGACTTGCCGTCGTTTAGGTCTTTGTTGTAGTAGAGGTCGGTGTTTGGTTCTTCGGGCTCCGATTCCGCAACGGTTGTCTCCGGCTCCTAAATTTCCTCTGGGACGGCGTCTAGCGCACACAAACAAAAACACACAATAAATACAATCATTCGATTTCAACATATCTTGAGAAGGGTAGGGTTGGGTAGAGGATGAATTTAGATAAATTTAGAAAGAAGAATCGTCCCAAACGGAGTTGGAATGGATGAAATATGGAGGTTTGTGTGTGTGGGAATAAAACAAATATTTTTTGAAAATGGAAAAGGCTTCGTGGGCTGAATCTTCCGCGGCCCATAGTGACCAGCCCGCGCGCGTTCGGCCTCTGGGCCCGGCACGCGCGCGCTCGGCGCGATGGGCTGGCCTAGGAAGCGCGTCGAGAGGGGGACGGCGGAAGACGGTGGCCCACGCGTCAGTGAGGGAAAGGGGGGGGAGCGACGGCGTCGGCAGTGAACGGCGGCCCGGCTCGACTCGGGTGAACTGGCCCGGCGGAAGGGAACGGCGGCTCGCCAGCGGTTCCGGCGGCGAGGCCGGCGCCGTGAGGTGAAGGTCGACGAGGTGAACCTCGTGACATGGTTCCCCAGGCGAGAGGGGTGTGCGGTTGCCCCGTCGGCGTACGCCGGCGGGGAGGGGGAGGGGGGTTCGGTGGAGGCAAGCGGTGTGGCACCACGCCGGAGCTGCTCTGAGCGGATATGGCCTGAGGCGCGGTGGGGACGGTGTGTATGGACGTGGCAAAGGTAGAGCTGACCTCAATTTGGAGGTGGGTGGCGCAGGGAGGGGGAATTTGAGCTCGGGTGACGGCGGAACGGCCGTGCGGATGGAGAAGAGCTTCGCCGGAGTTTCTCCCGGTGGCTTGGCTTGCTGGTTTGTGTGAGGTGTGTTAGCGTGGTGAGGTGTCTGGGGTTTGCAAGTGGAGGGGGCTACTTATAGCGGTGAGGCGGGGAGGCTCCGGGGCGTCGCCGCCGTGTAGCGGCTTGTCCCGGCGTGGCGTGAGCGGGCGGCATCAGGGCCATGGGGTCGCCGACGTGACTCATCGTCGGAGCGGGCGGGTCAGTGGGCGGTCAGGCCACGTGACCCGGCGTCGCAGCGGCTGGGCGTGCAGGGCGGTGGCACGGCGCCAGAGGCGCAGACGAGGCGTGGCAGCGGTGCGGGGTCCCTGATGTGCCACGGCACTGGTGCGGGGAGGGGCCGAGGCATGTCTGGTGAAGTGACTTGTCGCCGCAGCGGGGCTGGGACTGAGTCTGGGTGGCGGTGTCACGGCATGCAGCGGCGTCGTGGCATGCCGCGCGTGGGTGCCGCAGTGGTGCGCCGGGGGGAAAATCGCCGGTGTAGAGGCTTGTCCGGTGCGCGGCAGGGGGCGAGCGTAATAGGAATGTGGCTCCACCGTCGTGGGGAGGGCAGAGACGAATCTGACGACATCACTCATCGTCGCAGCGGGTGGTGTCGCGGCGTGCGCGGCGCGGCGCTAGCGGCGCATTCGAGCCGTGGCCGAAGAGGGGTGACGGGGCGTGTCGGCTTGGCCGGTACCTCATTAAGGCGGTGGTTGGGGATATGGAGCAGCGGACCTCGCCGTCGCGGAGCCGCTGCGGCTTTGCCCGGCGGGCGAAGGAGGAAGATGGAGCTGACAGGTGGGGCCCGTGCGTCAGCGATAGGGAGAGGGCGCGGCGCGGGCGGGCCACAGCTGGGGGAAAGAAAGGAGCGGGCCTCGCGAGTTGGGCCGGTGCGGAGGAGAAGGCCGGCCCGGCGGCCTAGGCGGATAGGGCAACACCCAGGATACAGGAGGCAAAGCTCCTGTTAAGAAGGTCGGCACTCGTGATCCGATAAGACCCATCAATCAAGGGTGCAACAACAGTCAACATACCCATGATGCAACTAGGACAAACAAAATGGGGCATGTTGCTGATGAGCGTGCCAATGTTCTATCCACGACAAATCCAAAGTGGCTCGCAAAAGTACCACTTACCACCCCGTACGTACACACGTGTGACATCCCAAAAGACTGTAAATGGTTTGCTCACACCAAGAGGTAAAATTGGCATTATTTCTCGACAACATATTTACTTTCCCACCAATTTTGAATTTCTGACACTCCACTGCATGTTTAAATTTTTGCATTGCATAAATTCAATTTTTGTGCAGTTATTTCTTATACTTCTGCATTTCTCAAAAAACAATTGGGATCATGGCCGGCCGGCCACTGCGCCAGGCCAGCCGACCACCCTATTGCGCAAAAGTAAAAAGGGAGGGCAGCATCATGGGCCGGCCGACCGCGCCACCAGGTCGCCCGACCACCTCTCCCCTCACTCCTTTCTCTTCTTTTTCTTTTCCTTTCTCTTTTCTTTTCTCTTTTTCTTTCCTCTCTTTTCCTTTTCTCTTTCTCTTTTCTCTTTACTCTCTCCCAAAGCAAAGTGCTAAGGAGGCAGGGCCAAGGCCGGCGGACCGGGGAGTAGTGGCCGCCCGACCCTCCCTGTTTGCTTTCGGCGCAAGCAAGCCGAAAACACTCTCTCTCACTCTCTCTCTCACGAACTCGTGAACTTTTCTCGCCCCTACTGCACTCACATGATGCACCATGCACTTGAGTGGTCACCCGACGCAGTCACCAGGCCGGCCGACCTAGACAATGGTCGCCCGACCACCAGCCTCGGCCGCCTGACCCCCTGCCTGCTTGCTTTGCCTATAAAACACACCCCTTGCTCCTTTGCTCAGTGCACCAAGCAGCTACACACTGCAAACACCTCTCCCTCTCTCAAAACTCTCCTGTTTAGTAGCTAACTTTTGCCTAGCCAAAATAATGTCTAAATAAAATTTGGTTAGCAAATAAACTGGCCACTGGCTTCTCTCTTTGGCAAGCACGAGAACAGGTTGTGGTGGTGACACGCCCCACAAGAACGACTAACGCTAATATTGTTTTGTCGCCTTGCAGTTGTTCTCATGTCTATTTTGCAGGATGAAGTGTGCATTCAAGAGGGCTAAGAACGCGATTAGCAAGGTGGGGCACCATATGCGGCTCCTGACGTCATCTAGGTCACAAGGACGGAACTCTCGGACGATGTCCGACAGAGGCTCCGCAAGTGCCGGACCGATGGATGAAGAAGCGACATCATCAAACACTAGGCCCGTATTGCTGTTGGACTCCTACATCCAGAAGAAAAATCAAGATGAAGCCGACCTGCTGAGTCGACTCCACACGAAGCCCTTCAGCCTCACCAAGTGTTTTGACAAACTGCTCATGACAATCACAGGTATGGCCGATGAATTTGAAGAAATTTTCAGTACAGTAGGCTGGGAAAATTTTGCGGATATCTGTGAGGGAGGTATAGTGCTCCTTACCAAGGAGTTTCTAATGACCCTCCGAGTAGTAACACAGCAGTCAAACATGACGGTTCACTTTAGACTCTTCAACACTGAACACAAGTTGACACTTCGTCAATTTAGCAATGCTCTCTGGTTCTCACAAAACTGCTCCTAGGAGCCGAACCCGCAAGTTTTAATGCCCAAAGGTTTTGGAAAGAGTTAGCTGGGGCTGATGCTACAAAGAAAAAGAGCATCTCTCACATTAAGCACCCCACTATGCGCTTCATGGCCTGCTGGATTAACATGATAGTCCTTTCCCATGATGACACACGTTGCGTGACCGTAGAGGACTTAAAAATCCTCTATGCCATGTGGCATAAGCAGAAGTATGCACCGGTCCTGAGCATGCTAAATCATTGGATAAAGCTAGCTCAGGACGAGAATTCCATAATGATCATGTCCTTTGTAACGAGAATTGCTTCTGAGCTAGGGGTGTTAGCAAACGCCCAGGTGGCATTCCTGCCCCCAGACACACCAAATGTAGTTACAGATAACCACTTTGTCCATGCACACTTCCTATGCAAGGAACCTAGCACGGAGACCTATGTCATGATCTACAAGGGGTACGAGTTTGAGGTGCCATTGCCAGCACCACAATATAAACTCTACTCCGTGAACACTCTCTCTATGCCAATAGAGGGACCCTCTGTACCATTAGAGGAGCCACGACACAGCGTTGCAGGAGTCATGACTAGGGCACAGAGGAGGGTAGTAGAGGAGCGCATGCAGAAGCAAGCAGCGGAAGCACAAGATGTAGGGATGGGGCCTACATGGTTTCATACCGCAGCAGGCCCATCTTGGCAAACCCAGGGTGTAGACCACTCTTGGCAGCCCCAAGAAGGGTCTGTGCACACATCATGGGGACACGATTCTAGTGCTGCACACTCTCAGCACCCAAAACAACCTGGTGGAGGAGGAAACTACCACAGATATGGGTCAGACCCCTATGGTGTGGGACCATCTGCATCAGCACAATTCGCAGAGGACCCCCTAGGTGCCATCTTTGGGACCCTAACCATCCAGGACCGACGCACAGCCGGAATGACCCGGTAGCTCAACCAAGTTGATGAGCACACCCAGGTTATTCAGCAGACCCAGGATGAGCAGTACAACCACCTCCTAGAAATAGAGGCAACAGCTCAACGCACCTTTGACGAGTCCCAGCGATTCTTTCGGTACTACGGGTATTATCCCCAGCAGCTTCGTTGAAGCTTGGGGGGGGAACCTGATCGACAGCTGGGTATGTACGCCAGTCCCCTCGTTTGCTGCACTATCCATGTACCATTAGTACTAGTTTCACCTTCATGCCATGAGAGATTGCTAGTAATATGCTTATTTTAGTTTGCTTTATTTATACTTTACTTTAAAAAAAAACTCCCATGCTTTAATGATAAATTCGCTTGCTAGTTTCGTTTTGAAAATGATGAATAGTTGCTCTATCAAGTGAAAGGTTTAATTCTTGCATGACAACTTATGCTTAGCCTAGTCCTATGGTAGTGAATAAAATGAAGTGAATCAAAGTTCTACCGTGTGGATGCCAATTGTGATAACTAGCCTAAGTTGTTGGGAGATGATGATATGACTTGAAAGAAAGATGATCCTTTCTTGATCTTAGTAGGATGGAAGTCTCAGGATTTTGTTTTGAAAATAACAAAATCAAGCTCCCCTTGGTTATAAATTCCTACCAGAGCCAAAATGCTTCATATTTGTCAACCTGCTACAAAGAGCTACTTGGAAATGTTTTGAGCTTAGTCAAATTTTGAGTCTCTTTGAGTAGAAATATCACCTTCTGTTGATAGTTGGAGTCCAAAAGCAAAATCGCAAGTGATCCATTCCGGACTTTGCATCCACCAAATAGTCTCCAAATATCTCTCATAGTCCCAAAGCCTTCAAATCTCGAGGAGTAAGGATATGGAGTTAAAAAGAAAAGCATGCAAAAGCATGGCAAAAAAAATGCATGCAAAAGCACGGCAAAATGAAAAGCGTGCAAGTTCAAGCATGGCAAAAATAAATAAAAATTCCATATCCTCTCCAAATCCATAAAAGGCTACATGGGATGAAAATGAAGAGAAGGAGACATTCAGTTCCACCACTCATACTCCAGTGATCAAATAGAAGAAGTGATAAAGTATACTCTTTGGTCCAATCTTTGGCTTTGTAAAATAAACATTCTAAGAGAGCCACGTTTTCCCCACCTAAAGCTCCACAAAGGCCTTAGTGTAGGAAGGTGTTGGCCAAAACATTGCCCCTAGTGAGGATACACTTCTGAGCGACCGAGAGTACCTTGGGGAAGCTTCTTTTTGTTTTAAAATCTTGAAAACACCTGAGACAAATAACTGAAAAGAATAAGTTAGCTTCACTCCTGCAAGAAAGTCGTTCGATCTCCCAACTGCCCAAGGCAAGGTAAGCAAAAAGATGCACCATAGGTATTATCTAAGGTAAACTTCAAATATTTCACTGCTTGGGGCAAAAGCTTGAGTGTTGAGTTGCATATAAGAATTTTCCTTCATCTTCGATATTGTAGCAACTCCTGATCCACTTTCAGTCTTAGCTTTGCTCGAGGACGAGCAAAATTTTAAGCTTGGGGGGTATTAACGGTCATAATCTCACGATTTAACCGTCAATTACCAACCAAATGAAGCAACTCAAGTGAATAAAATTTGGACTAACCCTTTTACTAATGAGTTCCACAAGATGTACGTGAATATTTGGATGCAGGTACCAAAATAAACATAAAAATGCTGAAATTGTGCCAAGGACCAAAGATGAGCACCACTAAGGGAAAGGCCAGGGTCGCCCGACCCTGGCCAGTGTTGGCGGTCGTTATTTCCCTATTCCGACCGCCAATTCTTCGGTGAATAAATGGGGTATAGATAAAGTTCTATGCATTATTTACCTAAAACTAACAAATTCTACGAGTTTTGGTGGTTTTCGGTGTTTCACAAAGGGATGCTCAAATTCCATGCAAAATAACATCATAAGGAGCAAGCACAGAGTGGGCACAAAAGGGCTTGAGAATGGATTACAAATAACATCATTATGAAGTATCTCAAATGCCCTCAAGAACCAAACCATTGCAAAGATCTCATCAAAATAATTGAAATGGAGTTTTGGTTCACTCAATTTGGAGTCCGGAAGACAAAGTTATGGCCATTACAAGAAAGCAGCAATGCAAATTTGGCTAAGCTGGGGAGGGCCAGGCCGCCCGGCCTCCTCACTAGGCTGCCCGGCCTCCAACCAGGCCGCCCGGCCTCCTCAACAGGACACCCGACCTCCTCACTGGGCCGCCCGACCTCTTTCCTTGGCCATCACGTGCATAACTACCAAACCGACATATCTAAGGCAGTTAGAGGACAGGTGGCAGCCCAGGAACGGTTTGGGAGTTAATCCCACCTTGGAAGTCAAGGAAGCTCACCCCCACCTCAAGGCTATAAATAGAGGGCACCCCCTCACCTTGTAACTTGCACCTCACCATGTAATCACTCTCTCCCTCTCTAGGAGGAGCCCCTCAGGTGGTGCCTCCACTCTTAGAATTCTTTGTTTAGCTAGGAGTTAGAGCAGGCTCTGCTGCTTCGGAGTCGGTCGGAACCTTCGGTAATGTACTTATTTTTCCTATCTTAAGCATTACTTTCCGATTAATGACAAGTGCAGTACTTTACTTTTCTACTTTATGCACTTATCTTCTACTCTACTTGTTACTCAAGTTTGGTATGTATGCGGCTACATTTATATGTTAGCACCATTTTCTTTTGGGCATGCCAAGTTCGAGGCCTGAGTTGTGCTAAGTTAGAATTGATTGAGCTTTGCTTGACTTGCCGGTGCTATAAGCCTCTCCTAGACTTAGATCTATGAGTTTGGTTAACTCTAACCCTTTGGCCAAGGGCAAGTTTTAGTGCTCAAGCTCTTTCATGGCGGCAGTGCAACACATCGCTTGAGCACTAGTATAGCGTGCCATCTTACCCACGTAGCTCTGGTTGGTAGCCTCTCTTGGTGACAGCATTAGAGGTCTCAGTATTCCAATCCCGTCGTTTAGTAAACCCGTAGGCGTTAGCCAGTTGCCGTTCAGTTGGCCTCCTATCTACCCCTGGCCTCCTTGGTGTAGTCTGGAATTTCGCTCGACGCAAGACCATTGCTCTGCTCAATCTTTTCGACCTTAGTACGGATAGCTCTTGTACGCTAGTAGAGATGGAAGACCGAACCTTAGCCCTTGACTCGTTGTCCTCCTAGTTTAAACTTGAGTTCATGCCAACGGTGTTTGGATTGCATCACATGGTGTTTAGTCTTTATCTTTTCTTGTTATCTTTTGGAATGAATGAGTCGGTAGTAGCTAGATGATCGATAAATTTGTGTTCTTCTCGATGCTTCCGTGTGAAAATAAATACAATACCTGGAATACTCCCGGGTGAAAGCTACAGCGATTTCCGTGCGCTTGTGGAAAAAAATCTGTTAGGCTAAGAACCGCCAACAGGCAGGGTCGCCCGACCCAAGGTCTAGTCACCCGGCCACCTCTCCTGGTCACCCGACCATCCCTCGGAGCCCAAATGCCAAGTCACCGATCCTGCACACAAAGAAACACAACACAATGAAGATCCAACTGTTGTATCAAGCATCCAATGTATCCAAGGGTCGAAAGAATGGATCGGTGATGTCACGAATCCAAGAAAAGAGCCATGCAGCGAATCAGAGCAGGACACGTGGTCGCCCGACCACATGCATGGCCGGCCGACCTTGCAAAATCCCCATTTTACACGTGCAACTGCCGTTCCAACTGCCAACCGACTTGAGGAAGCATTGTCAAGCGTTGGATGGCCGAAGTCGGTGGATCGGGCGGCCGCCCGACCCTAGGCCTAGGTCAGCCGACCCCCCTACAAGGTCGGGTGACCACTGCCTTTGCCCCTCCACCGACCTCAGCCAACTACAAGTACCCTCCCTCACTTGTACAAGCTATAAATTGGCCCTGAAAGCTCATTTGTAAAGGTGTAGAGAAGTTGAGAGAGCTACATTCTACCTTAGAGGGTGTTCTTTTCCATACCTTAGTAGTAGGATAGTCCTGGGAGTTAGAGTGAGTCGAGCTTTGCCTCGGAGTTCTCGGAGATACCTCTGAGTCTGCGGTAAAATTTCTTGTATCTTGTACTCTTATCTTCAGTATAATATATTTATGCTTTACTTTAATTCTATCTCTTGCAAGTGTGGTGTACCCTTCATTTTGCTTACTTCCTAGGCTTAGGCTGTGGTTATCTTAGTTAGTCAAGTCCTGTTACTCTTGCCGGTGCTATAATCCAACCTGTACGCCAGGCTCTGGTTAGGTCCTCTCCTCTGATCAAGGACAATCTATTGTTACTCAAGCCTACCTTGAGTACGTTTATAGCGTGCCATCCTCTCCACGCAGATTTGCTTGGTAGCTCCACTCGGTGACAGCGTGTGGTGTGCCTGTGTATCCCAGGCCCGTTCATTCGGGAGGCCCGTAGGTGATAGCCGGGTTCTCTTTCAGTGGTCTACTATCTACCCCCTGACCCCTCGAGGGCGCCAGAATTTCGCTCGACGTGAAACCCTGACTTGTGACTTGAGTTTCTCAGTTAACCATGATATAGTCTTTGCAGCCGGATAGAATAGAGTTTGGGAACTTTATCTCACTCGTTGTCCTCCCAGGCAACTATACCTTTCTACGTGTATCTTAAGCAGTTTATTTACTTCTGCACCATACACCTATCCGTTTACCAGACTTACCCCTGTCTAGATACTAGCTGGTATATTTATTTAAGTTCATGGATCTTTCGATTTGAGTTTATCCAATTACATTCTCTCATCTGCCGCTTCCCTATGGAAATTTATGATACTCGGAATACTCAGACTCAGCGGCCATCTGTGCTGCAACTTTTGCTCGCCAAATCTTTTTGGTTGCTACAGCCTTTTGCTTCTGAGTTTTGTTCTTCTCTGGCTTGGCTTTTGACACTTCTTCTTCTTTCTTCCGCCACTATTTGGGTGTGTTCGTTGTTGTGGCAGCGACCTTAGTGACAGGAGTCTTGCCTCCTACTTCCTTTGTCGGTGGCTTGGCCATTGAGTCACGTTTTAGTGACTCGGCTCTACGATCGGTTTTGAGCTTGCGGACTTCTCCATCATACAGGAGCTTCTCCATTGCTACGAGGAGAGAGTCCATTTTCGACGTGCTTGGCGAGAGCTCAACCTTCTCTCTGGGTGTCTCTCGAGGTGCCTGACACTTAAATTTGAAAGTTTTTACCTGTCGGCACTGTTCTACCTTCTGCTTGAAGGCGAACGTCTCCCGTCTGCCATTGATGTTGAGGTGGACTTGTCCATCTCCAACGTCAATAGTGGCCTCAGCGGTGCTTAAGAACGGTCGCCCAAGGATGAGCGTCGTTTTGCTATCAATCTCCATGTCCAGCACCACAAAATCCACCGGGACAATAAAGTTCCGGATCTTGACCGGGATGTCCTTAGCGATCCCGTCGGGGTAACGAATCGATTGATTCGCTAGCTCCAGGCACATAGCAGTAGGGGAAAGTGTAGCATGCGTGAGTTTATCAAAGACTACCTTTGGCATGCCGCTCACACTTGCTCCCAGATCACAGAGAGCTTGAACAAAGTGTTGGGTTTCGATTGAGCATGAGATGGTTGGGTTCCCTGGATCCTTCTTCTTCTAGGGCGGCTAGTTGAGTATAGCAGCGCTACACTCTTCCATTAGGTGCACAACTTCTGTGGATGGCAGTGGCTTCTTGTTGTTGAGGATGTGCTTCAGGTACTTAGCATACGTAGGCACCTGCATCACATCTAGCAATGGGATATTGACATATAATTTCTTGATTACCTCCACAAACTTGCCAAACTGGTCGTCGACAAAGGTCTTCTTCTGCCTTTGAGGAAAAGGGAGCACGGTGGTGTTGTAGAACTCGTGTGGAGCCGACTTTGGTGCTTCCTTAACCGGTTGTGGTTCTCTAGCCACTTCCTCATCTAGTTCCGCTGGCTTCTCCTGTTCCTTCCCTGTATTCCTAGGATGTGGGGGGTCTTGTGTGGACCTTCCACCCCTAGTTGTTACAGCATTGATATGTTCCTTTAGGGGTAGCCCTCGGGCTGACCCAGAAGCTTCCCCGAAGTTGGGCTAGGCAAAGCGGCAGCAAGCTGAGCTATTTGAGTTTCTAGCATTTTATTGAAGGTCAGTTGGTTCTTCATGGCACTGTTAAGAGTTTCCATTTGAATCGATAGGGTTTCTAGAATTCTATCATTTGCATAGAATTTCTTACTAATGCTATCGTTCACAGCTTTTTGATCGAAAGGATTTTTATTAAACTGCTGAGAACTGCTACAAGATGTACCTTGGCCAGAAAAAGGTAGGTGTGGTCGTGAGTTCCAACCTGGTTGAGGACGAGGCCCGTTGATGAAGCTATTGTCGTTGATGAAGTTCACGTCTTCCGATCCATTTCCGGGGCAGCTGTTCCCCATATGGCCGGTATTCCCGCAGTGCTCGCAAGTTATACGAGAATCCAGTGCTTGGACTGATACAGCTTCAAGAGCATCCTCCAGCTTCTTTAGCAGGAGGTCCATCTTGGCAGCGAGCATGTCAGAGCTGTCAATATGGTAGACTCCACGGGGCTTATTGTTCGCCCTTTCCTGTCTCCATCCTTGGTTGCTTGCCATCTTCTCGATGAGAGTGCGGGCAGGGGCAACGCCTAAGGACAGAAAGGATCCTCCAGTGGCTGCATCGAGGTGTTCTTGCGTGGTCCTGTGTAGACCATGGAAGAAGTTTTGGATGATAAGCCACTCTTCCATACCGTGGTGGGGGCAGGCGGCGATGTACTCTTGAAGTCTCTCCCATGCCTCCGCTACCGTCTCATTTGCGAGCTGTTCGAAGCTTGAGATTCGGTTCCTCAATGAGCTCGTCTTCCCTAGGGGGAAGTACTTTGCAAGGAAGGCATTTGAGCATGCCTCCCAGTTCTCCATGTTAGCGCGGTTTAGATAGAACCATTGTTTCGCCTTCCCGATCAGTGAGAACAGGAAAAGGCGAAGTCGAACAGCATCGGCGGTTGCACCCTTGATGGTGAATGTGCTGCATATCTCCAGGAACTGCTGGAGATGGCTGTTTGCATCCTCTGACGCCAATCCGTAGAATGGACTAGCTTGGACCATGTGGATGACACCTGGCTTGAGCTCAAATCCTTCTCCAACTTGCACATCTGGCCCAATAGGGATGTTGTAGCTGGATGGGACGGAGAAGTCACGGATGGTCTTCTTAGTCATGGGTGGTGTGGGTTGCTTTGTGCTCGTGGATCCAAACTCCAGTGTTGATGGCACAGGCCTCTGCCAGTGGATTGTCTTTTGACGGACTCTCCTTCTGAGCAACGACTCCAGATTGTTGTGAAAGTTTGCCGGTAGGTCAAAAACGGTCATACACCTCTCTGTCACCCAACAATGAACTACATAGAGGCAAATGAGCCCGCTAAGAAATAGCAGTATGTTATCAAGTTATAAAGTACCTAGGTTCGAACAAATCAAACTTCTATTGCCAATTGCTTCCGCGGCAACGGTGCCAGAAAAAAGCTTGTTGACATCTCTTAGCGTAACATTTTTTACTCCGCAAGCACACGGAGATTCGCTATAGCTTTTTCACCCAGAGTATTCCGGGTATCGTAAAAATCCACAGGGAAGCAAGGGCGAATAGGAAGAATGATGTGTCGAACTTCAAGCAGTACAATATAACTTAGATAAACACCAGCTATTCTTACACCGGGGGTAAGATAAACAAGATAGTATATGGTGGGAAGAGTAAACAGGGACCAAAGCAGTACACAACTAGGTATAGTTGCCTGGGAGGACAACTAGTGAGATTAAGATATCCAAACTCTATTTCTTAACTAGTGCAAAGGAGTATTCGTGGTGGAACTAAGTTAACTGGATACAGGCATGGATCTTGCGTCGAGCGAAATTCTAGACTACACCGAGTAGGCCAGGGGGTAGATAGGAGGCCAACCGAACGGCAACTGGCTAACGCCTACAGGCTTACCAAACGACGGGATTGGAATACTAAGACCTCTAAAGCTATCACCTAGAGAGGCTACCAACCAGAGCTGCGTGGATAAGATGGCACGCTAAACTAGAGTTCAAGTGAGAACTTGAACTCTAAAATTATTCCTTGATCAAAGGGTGAGAACTAACTTAATCTTAGATCAGAGCCTAAGACAAGCTTATAGCACCGGCAAGTCTAGTAAGATTCAGATAACTTAAGGACAACACAAACCTAAGCCTTGGTCTAGTATGCAAAGAAGGTACACCACACTAGGCAAGTGCAAGAAATAAAGTAATGTATAACTCAAAGGATAGAGAAATAATGTATATTATACTGGAGTAGTAAGAGTACAAAAGATAGAAAGATACAAGAGCTTTACCAAGACTCGAAGCTAACTCCGGAATCCCTGAGACAAAGACTCAGACTCAACTCTAACTCCCAGGACTATCCTATTGCTACCAAACTAAGACAATGGTGTGTTCCACTCAACTTCCACACTTCACAAGTGAGGCTTAAGGGGGTATCTATAGCTACTAAGGGAGTGAGGTTCGGTATGGCGGTTGTGGAGGTGGTTACCAGGCCGGGCAGCCTGGTGGGAAGCCGGGCGGCCCCACCCCTAACTCAGAAACAAATTTTTTGATCCAAACTACCTCCTTTGCAGGTCTGAACTGTAATATACTCGGCTTTTGTTGCAGAATCAGCTACCGTATCTTACTTGGAACTCTTCCAACTCACCGCTCCACCATGGAGGCAAAATACGAATCCGGCTGTTGACGGCACTTAAGCCTGTCAAACCTTATACTGCAAGCGAGAGTATCGATGTAGCTTTTCCCTAGGATGAGTATCATGGGTTTGTCAATCCGTGGAAACGACTAATAGAGAATTAACTATCTCAAGCTTAAGGTAAACTCTAGGTTTAGGGGTTATCTAATCTACCTCTAATTCTATGTCTAATCTACCTATAATCTACGTCAGATTTAGACGATAAGCAATTAGAACACAATTAGAACAACTGATCAAAAGGGTATTAACCAGAGTCTCATCTAGCTCTAATTGGATCCAAGTCAAGCATGATAAGAACATCAATAAGATTAGAGCAACGAGATATCTAGTAGCTCAAGGCAGATATAAGCATGATCAAGCAAGTACTTCATAGCATGATTAAACTAAGATCATCAACCAAACCCCCTAGATCAAGCTTAACCTTTCTCCCGTCCATATGTCACATAGAACGGGGTAATCGACGAGAAGCTCTCAATAGGCATACATGATTGGAGAACATACTTCTAATCACTTCACATAGTCTAATAACATAATCAACATAGCAAGAACTTCTAATCACCATGATCACAAGAACTAGCTACGCAACTATATTACTAGTAAGCAAGATCGAAGATCAGAGTCGTTAGAAGAACATAACCTTCAAGATCATGATCAATCAAACATGCATCTAAATCAAATGATAATTAGACCAAGAACATGGTAATTAGACCAAGGATATGATAATTAGACAAGATCAATGCTTCATTGATAAATTGTATCAAAGCTTACAATCATGATCATACCTCACACGATGATACAAATAGACCTCTGGAGCTATGTAATTAGAGCACCGTGCAAGGCCTCTAATTAAATCTAAGAATTTGAAGAGCTCTAATCCCTAGCCTAGAACTCGACCCTCAGCTCTCCTCTAGTTGATGTCCCTCCCTTCTTCTCCTTTATGCCTTGATAATGAATTAGATGCCCGACCTTGGAACGTATCCTCGCTATTTATACCCTGGAGAAGGTGTTGTAAAAAGAAAACCGTGAACCGACGTAAAATGGGGGTAAGTCGGCCGAGTTGGGGGTAGGGCTTGGCCAACCCCTTCCTTTCTTGGCTCCTCTCGTGCTTATCCCTTTCGAGGTCGGTTGTTGCCTGATTAGATTAATAAATGGCCACAGCATGTGGGTCGTAGAGCTCTGAAATCTTCGGTATAAGTCGGTTTGTGCCAAATCTTCCATGTTTAAGCATATCTTCATGATTTCCCAAGATCCTTTGCCAAAACCCTTCCACATCTTTCCTTATAATGTTGAATCAAAGCAAATCTCCGAAGCTCTCCTCTAGAAGCTTCATGAAGGGGTGGCTCGGCCGACCTAGGGGGCTAGGGTCGGCCGACCCAAGGTGTTTTGAGGGCTTCTGGGCTTCATCTTTCTCTAGGCTCTTCCTCTCTCAATATGAATCATAAATGGAGTCTCAAATGTGGCCTTGAAGTTTGCAAATTTCGAGTATAACACAAGACCAAAACAATATTGCAAAATCTCCATTTATCGGAGGTATTTGTTAGTAAACAATGACATTGACACTCATATTCAATGAAAACCATATAAAATGATGCAATTATTTTGCCAATACAGAGCGCCAACAATACCCCCACTCTTAGACCTTGCTTGTCCTCGAGTAAGTAAAGAATCAGAGCATTGTCTTTCATTAGCTTTCTCATATCTCAATCTCAATCAATCAAACTAACAAGCTCTCTCAAAATTTCAGTGTGACCCAGCAAATTATGAAAGAAAAGATATTCAGCTAAGCTCATCCCACAACAAAAGATTCAACAAGAGTTCAAATTCATCAATGACACATCTTCTCATTTTAACAATATGTTTTTGAAAAAGATAATTAAACTTTTAGAGATAAAATCTTCCAAAGCCAACACTCAACTCTCTAGTCTCTCAATATCAAAATGATCTTTAATAAAAACATATATGAAAAGGTGGAAGCTTATCTGGAGCTCGGTATGGATCCTAATCAAAATTTGTTCTCAAAATTTTGTCAAACCAAGAAAGAAATCTGCTGGTTTTACTGAGACTTGTCAAAAAGGTCATAGAATCAAATATTGTTGAGAGGGGATGGATGAAACACACACATTTAGAATAGTAGATATGTGCAAGTGTCAATGGATGATCACAAGGCACAAATGAAGTCCTTGCTGTAGGATTGCACATGGTTGGAAACATTGGAGTATGAAGTCTTGAGAAATTTTTAGAAATATCCTTGAAGAAACTTTTGCATCAGCCATCGGAGAATTTTAAGGAGCTTTTTTTTTCTTTTTTTTTCACTTTTTTCTGTTAGCCGACACAAAAAGTCTTATAAAAATCCCTGATGTAAAAAGTCTTATAAAAATCACATAAATATTTTTTTCTCTTTTTCTCTTTTTTTCCTTTTTTTCTTTTTTTTCATTTTGCCTCCTCCAAAATTCTTTTTGCTTGATTTTTTTTATAGCAGTTGATCTCGACCCCACTCTTAAATGATACTCGTCCTCGAGTATGAGTAGTAGATAAAATAAAATAAAGCTGCTGTGAGAATTTGATAGCACCAATCTTCAAGATTAAAATTTCATACTTCAATTGAAATAGGTTGTGGATGAAATGGGATACACAAAGAGATATTTTTTGGTTTTTTGGGTGGATAGGCAGCGAAGTTTGTAAATGTTCCAACGAAGAGAATCATAATGCATAGATAGAAAAGGCTAGCAAATAAAGGTAACGTAAATGAATGACCAGCTTCTAAGTCTCATACCATAGAGAACAATCTTAATCCAACTCATTTGAAAATAAATCTAATAAATCTATGGTTTAAAATATATGGCTCTGGTAGGAATGGCTATTGCAGGATAATCTCATAAAGTTGATTATGTCATTTATTAGTAAAAATAAACAGAGAGATGATCACGACAAACATTAAACCATGCGAAATTAAATCATATGGGTCTTTATGAACAATTATAATCAATCACAAATTCGCTGGCTGGTTCAATTAAGCATGTATTATGAGAGCCTGCTATTTTGACTAATCAAAACCAAAGCATGATAAAGATAAAGCAGTAACTTTCATCATTTTCTTTAAAACATTGTTGTCATTATTCAATCAGTTAAGCATAGATCATGGTTATAGCATTAATCACACTATAAATCTAGACTAACACGCTAAAAACAAGAGAAATACAAAGGAAACACCAAATTGATAGAGATAGGCAAATATTTGCATAATTCAAAATGAAAAGAGAAGATGTTCATGTTACCGAATATTCCTTCAACTTTCTTATCGTCAAATCATTTCCTGCAAAACAATTCAAGTGCACATACTACTCTCGAGGTAATGGTCAGGAGTAGAAACAATTTGCCACAACCCAAAAAACATTCCCAATGATTTTTAACTTGTGGCCTAGTCAATCTTAGTAAAACAAAAAAAACTAGTGGGTGTACGTAAATGCAAGTGTGTATGCATGCAATTAATAACATGAAAGGTAGAAACAAAACTTAAAAGAGTTTATCTCTAGCACTGAACACCATGTTCAGTACTAGATTGCCAAAATTCCAAGGTAAAACACCATGTTTTAATCCAAGAAACAAAGCACTCTAATTAGCTTAGAAAACCAAACATGTTAACACAACAAAAGCGGAAAGTTTATCCACAAGAGACATGATTAGCAAGAAACTTTTGATCAAACAAAATGATGATGGTCTCAAATTAAATCTAACCACCATGCTTGCACATAATTTACCAAGAAGAGAATTATGTACAATATTCTATTAAAAATAAAGCAACCATCAAGAAGTTTTGCGAAAATCCCCATACTAACATAACAGATGTGGAGAAACAAATGAAAATGCAAATGCAAAAGTTAGCGAAAAGATTTTATTAACAAGATGAAAGATCAATCGATGAGGATCTGCAATTAGGCGGCCACAATTGCTAAAGACAAATCATTTAAACATTCACCGAAAATTCTTTCAAATTTACTAAAAGGCTAAAGGTATTAGCTTAAAGGTTTAATACAATTTTGGCTAAAAAGGAGAATTTTGAAAAGAAAAGTCTGTTTTAGAAAATCTACCTAAGGGGTATCAAAACAAAAATGAAAAAGTTTAAAACAAATCTAAGGCATTAGGATGGTTTAAATGGGTTGGTTTAGATAATCCAGCAAAGTAAGAACACGGTTAGAGAACCCTAAGTAAACTTAGGTGACGTGGCCAGCTAAACAAATCCTTACTGTACTTCGGTTCATGGTTGATAGGTAGGTTTACATCCAACTAAGATGGAAAGAACTAGATTTATTCTTTTATTGATGGACAAGACTTTAGCACCAACAGGATTCCAATGTTCCAGCTAGTGTGGATATAGGTGATTAACGTAAAGGCATACCCCATAGAGTTCATTGCGTACCAAGAAGCTGACGACATCGGGGTTGTTGGAGCTGACGATGGGCCTCTCCAGAGGCGTCCGCGGGAGGCCCTCTTAGCCCAGCAGCGCCCAGATCTCGTCGGAGTCGAGCGCGCCGACCATGGCCCTCGGCGACATTTTCCCAAGGTTCATGGTCCATGTGGTCACCCTGAACGCGAAACGGGAGCGTGCGCACATGGTCGTCCCATGGCCGCCGCAGCAGCTGGGGGGTCAATGCTAACAAGCCGCACCGCATCGGCGCCTTCGCCGCCCATGTTCCGGTGAAGCTCAAGGACCTCCTGCTCATCGTCGGAGAAGCACTTGGGCTCATCGTCCTTGACACAGGGCTCCATAGGAAGCTTCAGGTACCGGAGCATGGGGCTGTCCCTGTCCTCCTCCTCTGCCATGTCGCACACGAGGACGGTGCTGCGGCTGTAGTTGACCCAGCATAGGAAGTGGCTGCCCACGGGGACCACCGCGTGCCCGGCACAGAAACTCCATCGCAGCAGCTCGTCTAGGATGACAGCCGCAGGGGCATCGACGATGGGCACCGCCCGCTTGAGCTCCCACCCACGGCCGGGGCAGAGCACGCAGAGCTCGGTGGTGTGGTCACTTGGTGGCCCATGGCTCATGACCTCGAGTTAGGCCACTAGGAGCTCGCCGTAGCCTTCGCCGCAGCGCAATATCCTGGTGTCCTCCGTGCTGAATGTGCGCGCTGATGATGATGCTGTATTGTATGGTTTGTACCCTTTCCCATAGTTGCCCGTAGCATACACATCCCACCAGTGCTTGTCAGACATGGTGAGGATGTAGCAGACTGGGAGTAGCGACAGAGACGACGGACGGCCAGCGCCTGCCGCCGTATAGATGAAGTGATCATTCCTAAGGTCAAATTTCCCGATGTTCCTAGGGAGCCACATGTTAAAGAGGACGGAGTCACCGTGGGCCGCAATGACACTGCCCCGTCGCGTTTTCCTCATCGCTGACGCCAGTCTAGTCGTGGTACAAGAAGGAGCTCGAAGGCGGCGCCACGACGTCCAAGGAGACGCGGAAGTGCCACCCCGTGGAGCAGTGCGACGGCACCGTCATCTTGCCATTGGCAACGGAGGAGTCCCTGGGGCTAGCGTTGATGTCGCTGTTGGGTTAATCTCGTGAACGGCTCAGTTTGGAGACCGAGTCCGTCGCCCTATCCACGCCCTATTCGGGGGCGCAACAACCTCATTGGTTGTGGCCCCCTATCACGCCAGCGCCAAATAAAAAGGGGCGAGGGGAGCCGGCTCGGGAACCAACGTTCCCCGACAAAACCCTCATCACATACACACACCCGATCCGTGTTAGGCATCTGGAAGTGACGGGAAGGCTACCACCGCCACTGGGCCACCTCGTCGCCGATGCCGTCATCCTCCACGCAGCCGGTGCCTCAAGACCGTACACCTGTGACCCAAGGACGATCTCGTTCATCGCCCTCACCATGCCTCGCAAGCAGGCACGGGTCATCGCTCGCCTTGTCTACTTCACAGGCAACTAAAGGTATAATCTCTAAGTTCTAAGTAGATCTATTGGTTTCGGGTTAAGAGCAACGTCCTAGAACTATAACAATGGCATCAAGAGCCTTGGTTTAGGCTCTAACCCTAACCCTAGAAGTTCAAATCCTTCGGTTTTGGCCGATCCCGAGCAAATAACGTCCAAGTCTCGGGCAAGAAATGATGTTTCACAACAAGTAGAAGGAGGGGATGGTGTTATTTAAGTTGAAATCGCAAAGAAAACACCAAACCTTAGGTCGTTTTCGTACTGTTTTCCCCAAATTTGAGTCAAACCCTAACCCTAAGTTGAAATCCCCAAAGCAATTAAGTTGAGAAGCCTCAATTGGGGCTGACCTTGACTGTTGCCGGCGGCCAAGGGAAGGGGTGGCGTCGTCGCCGGCCTTGTGCGTGTGCGCGCGTGCGGGTGATGTGTGCCACTGCGGGGCCACTCGGCGGCGGCGCGCTCACCCTCGGGTGGGTGCACACACGAGCGAGTGGCGGCGCAAATGGTGCCGCCATGCTCCTCTCATCTCTCTCACCAGAGTTGGGGAAGGAGAGGGGCGCGAGCGGAGGAAGGGGAAGAGAGGCTGCGGCGGAGGGGAGAAGAAATGGAGATTAGGGTTTAGGGGGTTCCGTCTTATATACGAAGTTGGGATCGTTTCTAGCCGTCGAATCGCATCGGACGGCCGAGATGGAGTCTGGGGGAGCTGGGTCTCTTTCGGCCCAGGTGGGGAAGCTCTTTCCCGGCCCAGGCCATGGTTGTGGCCTGGGGCATGGGGGAGAGGCCAGAAGCTGGCCGTGGGCCGTTCTGGGCCAGTTTTGGCCGAGTGAACAGTGCGCAGTTTTATTGTATTTTCTCTATTTTAAGTATTAAGCTTTTGTATAATTGATTTATACATGTTTTTAGCACTGTTTAAGTATTATAATGCTGCAAGTCTAAAGTTAAGTTCTGAGTTAAGTGCTAAGTACTGAGAATAAGTTTCAAGTATAGTTTTCATGTTTCCGCTGCTAAGTTTTTTATTCCTCTATTTAAATTGAAACCAACGTGGATATTTATTTAAAGAATAAAAGTTGAATGTTTCATGTATAAGAAAATTCTGTTATGATGTATATGACCTGGAATTTTATCTTCTGACCAACATTGATGATAATTTTACCATGTTCATTAAGTTTTAAGTTTTGTTCTATTCTATTTCTGCCCAACGGTGATTTAGAAATAGAGCGGTTATTGTTTTATATTGAGAGCATGTTTTTTAATTCAGTTTTCTAATTGAATTTATTATTTCTTATGAAGCATCCATCTAAGATTGCTAATGCCCTGAGTGTCATCAATGGGCTTGACCCTTTGGATGGCTCGAATTATCCCTCGTGGAGGGAGAAGTTGATGATGGCTCTCACAATGGCTGATATTGACTACGCCATTGAGAACCCTCGCATGTACCACCAGAGCTGGCAGCTGAAGACACTCCTGTTGCTGCTAATAATCCAGCAAGGCAGATGTCTTATGACCTTGAGAAGGCTAAGTGGAACCGTTCTAACAAGAAATGTCTCATGGTCATTAAGGGCTCGATTATTCCTACTATTCGGGGTGCCATCCCTGAATGTGAGTCTGCCACAGACTACCTGCAGAAGATTATGGACCAATTCACTGGTTCCACTAAGGCCTATGTAGGCGCTCTCATTAAGAAGTTTGTGAATGCTGAGTATGATGGCAGTGGCATAAGAGAGTACATCATGAAGACGACTAACATGGCAGAACAACTCAAGTCTTATGACATGGAGCAAAAAGATGACTTTGTCATCCACCAAGTCTTGACCTCTTTGCCAAAGGAGTTTGAGACATTTATTGTAAACTACAACATAAGTGCTGAGAAATGGACAATAGAAAAGTGCATTGCCATGTGTGTCCAAGAAGAAGAAAGGATTAAGACTTAGAAGAATCACAGTCCTGGTAGTGTATACCATGTGAAAAGTGAGAATAAGAATAATTTCTTCAATAAGCTAAACAAACGTTTCTTTAAGAACAATGGAAACTCTCAGGGCAAAAGGTTCAACAAGCTCCAGCAAGGTCAAGGCTCTAGTAGTCAGAGCGCTGGTCAGGGCTCTAGTCAGGATGCCGGTGAGAAGCCCCAGCGCAAAGGCGGGCTTATTCCTCTCGACCAGGTGGCGCCCGACTAGTGCAAGTGCTGTGACAAGAAGGGGCACCACACAAATAATTGTGTTGACTTCCTGAAGTGGCTGAACAAGTCAAGTAAGGATAAAGTTACATTCATAGATGATTCTCCTTATTTAGATTTACCCACCAATACTTGATGGATTGATTCTGGTGCGACTGTTCATGTCGCTAATTCTTTGCAGAGATTCCATATGAAGAGGACCCTGCAAAGAGGGGAAAGAAGCATTAGAGTCGCCAATGGACTCGAAGCTGAAGTTGACGCTATCGGAGATCTTTCATTAAAATTAGATGGTGGATTTATCCTTACTTTGCATAAAGTTTTATTTGTGCCCTCCATGAGAAGGAATTTGATTTCTATATCTTGTTTGGATGATGAGAACATTCACTATCATTTTTTAGATAGAAAGTGCATTATTCAGTACAATAATAAGAATGTTGGTCTTGCCATCCGACAAGACAAGCTTTATTTACTTTCCCATTGTGATTATGTGAATGATGTGAGTTCCTCTTCACCTATGAATGTTTGCAATGTAAGTTCTAAGCGAAAGCGAAGTGATAATGAATCGTCGTCGAAATTGTGGCACTATTGTTTAGGCCATATTTCGAGGGGGAGGATTGAACGATTAATTAAGGAAGATATTCTCCACCAGTCAGATAATGAGTATTGCATTGATTGCATTAAAGGAAAGTATGTTAAGCAAATTAAGAAAGATGCCAAGCGAAGCGCAGAAATTTTTAGATATAATTCATACGAACATTTGTGGTCCTTTTTTTGTGAAAACGGTAGATGGTTTTGATTCATTCATTACATTTACTAATGATTTCTCTCGCTATGGCTACATTTATCCAATTAAAAAAAAGGTTTCAAGCACTAGATAAGTTTAAGCTATTTAACGTTAAAGTTAAAAATCAACATGATTTAAAGATTGAAGTTGTAACGTCAGACCGTGGTGGTGAATACTATGGGAAGCATACCCATTATGGCCAGGTTCCTGGACCTTTTGTAAGGTTCCTATAGGAAAATGGCATAGTCGCCCAATATTCCACACCGGGCGAGCCTCAACAAAATGGAGTGGCTGAAAGGCGCAATCGTACCTTAATAGATATGGTGAGAAGTATGGTAAGTTACACCACTCTATCTACTGAGCTATGGATGGAGGCCTTAAAAACCGCTGTCCATATTCTCAACAGAGTTCCCAGTAAGTCAGTGCCTAAAACACCGTATGAGTTATGGATCGGGAGGAAGCCCTCACTGAATTATTTTCACGTGTGGGGCTGTCCAGCTAAGGCTAAAGTATTTAATCCAAATATTGGAAAGTTGGATCCTAAGACTGTCAGTTGCCATTTTATTGGCCACCCTGAGAGATCAAAAGGGTATCGTTTCTACTGTCCAGACAGACATACTAAGTTTGCAGAAACAAGACACGCTGTGTTTTTTAGAGGATGAGATGATCAAGGGGAGCATGGTACCTCGAGATATAAGTCTTGATGAGAAGCGGGTTTATGCCCCAACTCCTATGATTTAGGAGCCTTTCTTCTCGATGCCTGCTGTTGTTGCGACACCATTTGTTGCAGCTCCTGTTGGTGGTTCTTCAAGTGCAGCCATCACTGTGCCTGAGGCCCCTATTGTTACAGCGGCGCCACAGGTTCCTATTGTTGCAAATGAGGAGCCAGAGCAGCCTCCTGAAGCAGAGAGCAGTGCTAGTGAGCCTGCTCAAGAACATCTTAGAAGGTCACAATGAAACAGGAGATCGGCTATTTTTGCTGATTATGAAGTTTATGTAAGTGAGGATGCGGACACAGAAGGTGATCCCACCTCTTTTGAGGAAGCCATGAGAGGTCCCCATTCATCCAAGTGGTTTGTTGCCATAGAGGATGAAATGAGATCAATGAGTTCTAATAAAATTTGAGACCTAAAGAAATTCATAAAGGAGCCAAAACAGTCTACAAAACTAAGCATGACTCCAAAGAAAATATTGAAAGATACAAGGCAAGGATTATAGCAAAAGGCTTCACTCAAAGAGAAAGAATCGATTATACTGAAACCTTCTCACCTGTTTCGGCAAAGGATTCTTTCGTAATCATTATGGCACTTGTTGCTCATTATGATTTAGAGTTACATCAGATGGATGTTAAGACGGCATTTCTGAATGGGGATTTACATGAGAATGTGTTCATGGCTCAACCCAAAGGCTTTGTCGTGAAAGGAAAAGAAAGTTTGGGGTGTCGCCTAAAGAAATCTATTTATGGATTAAATCAAGCATCTAGACAGTGGTACCTTAAGTTTGATAAAACCATAAGATCTTTTGGTTTTAAGGAAAATGATGAGGACAATTGCATTTATGCAAAGTTTAAGAATGGGAAATTTATTTTTCTAGTGCTATATGTCGATGACATATTGTTGGCAAGTAGTGATATGAATCTACTGCTGGAGATTAAGAATTTTCTGTCCTCAAATTTTGATATGAAAGGTCTCGAAGAGGCATCATATGTCCTTGGAATTGAAATCCACCAAGATAGAAAGAAAAGGGTATTAGGCCTATCACAGAAAGCATATATTGAGAATGTTTTAAAGAGATATAGTATGCACTAGTGTAAGGCATTGACTGCCCCGATAGTCAAGGTCGACGTGTTCGGGAATTTTAAGTGTCCTAAGAATATGTATGAGATCCATCGAATGAAGTTAGTCCCGTACGCTTCAGCTGTCGGAAGTATTATGTATGCTCAAATTTGTACACGCTCTGACTTAGCATTTACAACCGGGATGCTTGGCAGATATCAGAAAAATCCAGGTGTGGAATAGTGGATAGCTATTAAGAAAACCTTGCGGTATTTGCAAGGAACAAAGAGCCTCATGTTGATATACAGAAAGTCAGATGCCTTCGAGATAGTGGGCTATTCAGATGCCGATTGAGCAGGATGTAAAGATATAAGAAGATCCACATCAGGATATATATTTACCCTTGCTGGGGGAGCTATTTCGTGGAAGAGCTCGAAATAGTCAATTGTTGCATCGTCAACAGAGTACGCTGAATTTATAGCATATTATGAGGCAACCGGGCAGGCACTATGGTTAAAGAAATTTGTTCCTAGATTAAAAGTGGTAGACATCATTGAAAAACCACTGAATTTATATTGCTACAATGAACCCGTAATATTTTACTTCTATAACAACAAATCATGTCATGCTGCCAAATACATTGACATTAAGTATTATGTTGTGAAGGAGAAAGTCCAGGATCAGACAATTATGATCGAGCATATTGAGTCTGAGCGAATGCTCGCGGATATGTTTACTAAAGGTCTTCCAACCAAAATGTTCAGAGAACACGTTGCCGGCATGGCTTTAATGGAAGGCCTATGATTCTGGACATAAGGGGTCATTTATGCAATCATCTCCCACAAGTTTTAAGTTATTCTAATTTGAGATGGAAATGTATACTATAGCTATTGAGTTTGACAGTACGTAACTTACTGTCGTAACGCCTTGGTTATGGTATGCTAATCTATTAAGAAGAGGAATTATAAGTATGAGAAGTTGAAGAATTAAGTTTAAAGAATAAGTGTTTAAGTTTGAGATCAAGGGGGAGAATGTTGGGTTGATCTCGCGAACGGCTCGGTTTGGAGACTGAGTCTGTCGCCCTATCCGCGCCCTGATCGGGCGCACAACAACCTCATTGGTTGCGGCCCCCTGTCACGCTAGCGCCAAATAAAAAGGGGCGAGGGAAGCCGGCCCTGGAACCAACGTTCCCCGGCAAAACCCTCGTCACATACACACACCCGATCCATGTTAGGCGTCTGGAAGTGATGGGAAGGCCGCCGCCACCACTGCGCCACCTCGCCACCCATGCCGTCATCCTCCACGCCACCGGTGCCTCAAGACCGTACACCTGTGGCCCAAGGACGATCCCGTTCATCGCCCTCACCGTGCCTCCCCAAGCAGGCACAGGTCATGTACTTCACAGGCAACCGAAGGTATAATCTCTAAGTTTTAAGTAAATCCAGTGGTTTTGGGTTAAGAGCAAGGTCCTAGAACTACAACACTCACGGCTTTGAATCGATGACGGCGGCGCTTCGAGCGTCGCTTCCTTTGTTGAAGGTGTCATCCTCTTTGTTCTCTCCGTTTAGCTTTTCTCTTAGGCATGCAGTAACTTTGGTTGTTTAGGTTGGTGCTAGTGTGTTGGGTAGTTTCTTTTCTTTTATTTTTTTTTATGGTTCGTAAGTCGCGGCCTCCCTAATTTGCTATTTTCTTAATACAAGGATGTGCTTCGCGTGTTTGAAAATATAAAAACTCGTCAACCCGTTGGACCAAACCTGGTCACCAAACTGCCTCAGCAGCTTCGTCATCCGAGTTCACACAGCAGGTGAGGCTTGGTCGTCGATGGAGCTCAATGGTGGCGGCTGCACGCGTGTCTGCGTAGTTTGCCCTAGGTTGATGACGACGGGGTCTCTCTAATTGGGGTGCATGCTTAATTGGGCTGGGAGCAAACTGTTGCTGTTAGCCCAGTTGCACTCGCGCCCAGCACAAATATTTGTTGCCGTGTCCAGCCCATAAAAAGCCTACTTGGTTCATTCGTGTCTACAACTTGGGCACTATTTAATTTTTTTAACAATTTTGGTTTTATCAATGCCTACTCAACAATCATTCACTTTTTTGTGAGAACCAGGCCGCTCCCTCATCCCGCCAGCGCCAGCACCTGTCCACGCGCTCTACCAGCTTCTTCCTCCTAGGCTCCCACACAGCAAGACGGCAGTGGGCGCACACCCCTGGCAGCGGTGCGGCCGGCCCGGCGAGGCCCACGTCCTCCCACAGTGGGCGAGGAGGAGCCGACGACGCTGCAGGGTGCGGAGGACAAGCGGGCTGGCGGTCGGCTGTCCACACACATCGTTGCGGACGGAGGGAGGCGCCGCCGCCGCGCGGACTGCCCTCGGCCGTCCATGAGCAGAGCCAATAGAATTTCTTTGCAAAGCGAAGGCTCTAGGGATTTGGATTTCGTTATCATATTTTCTTTGTCCACCACCGCGATTCGCAAAATTTCAGCGCAAATTTCTAGAGCCTCCACTAATTTTTTTTTTTAAAATATATAAACAAAGTGTTATCATGTGTCTAGCTACATATCTGATGGACGGCTCCTATTTTTTCCAACCACCGTAAAATTTATATTTTGGAATATCACTCCTTGCATAACAGATGTCATCATGTCTTAAATTGAAGTGTAATGGAAAAAATGATACAACAAAGTTTTATTGGGCACCTTTGTTAAAGATTACGCTGATTTTTTTCTCCATGACTAGAACTAAAGGAATCTTGAACGAGTCTCTACTGTTTTGGTCCATATCTTTATTCTACTCTTTTTTATTTTTACATGGGTGAATTGTGTTTTTTATTTGTTTTCAAAATATTTATCTTATCTATTTATTGTATATTTTTTATTTTCCCCATCCTATACTATGAACATTGTTATTCCGAAAATAGAATAGAAGGTAGAATACCTTTTATTTTGCTGTTAATGTAAAATATTTTTTTCTTGTGAGGGCAAAGCTTATCCAACATCGGTTGAGATGATTCGGACATGTCCAAAGAAGACCTTTAGATGCACCGGTGCATAGAGGCATCGTAAGATAGGACACTAATGTGAAGAGAGGCAAGAGCCGACCAAAGGGATGAGGTGATCAAAAGGAACCTGAAAGAATGGGATGTTTTGAAAAAGATGTGTTTGGATAAAAGTGCGTAGAAAGAGACTATCCATGTGCTGAAATCTTGATTTAAGCTCTAGCCTACCCTAACTTGTTTGGGACCGAAAGGCTTGATTGTTGTTGTTGTTGAGGGCAAAATATTATATTTTTATTCTGAACATATAATATTTTTCTTACAAAGTTACAACATTCCATTTTTATCTGTGCTATAAAAGAGTGAGTTTTTGTAATACAATTTTTCACCCAACAAAAACCTATATACCCCTCACATTGGTCCCATTGCACAAGTTGAATAGAGTAAAAAAGACAGAAGGAAAAAAATATTTTCACTCTTCAGCCTTTGATTTTCTCACCCCGTCCTATACCCATACCTTATGGGTACTTTGCTTACATTGGAATTAATGAAAAAAGATGTCAATCAATGGCCATTAATATCTTATTTCTATTTTCTCTTCAAGCCGGCCAGCCAGTTCCTTACTTTTCCTCGACGCCTTATGCTATTCACTCTGTTAAGCATGCAAGATGTGACAAGGTTCACGGCATGCGTCCGCATGTGTGTGTATACTAGTGACTGTATACTATTGTTAAGTTAGGACAGAATATCATGTTTGTGAATGTAGAGATATGTTTTATGAAGGTAGGGTTTTTTTGTAAAGTTAGAACATTTTGATAGTAAAGCTAGAATATTTTTAAGTGCACATACATCATCAGTATTATGAACCTAAAATATTTTTTATAAATTCAGAATATTTTTAATATAGGAATTAGTTTAATTTTAGAAAAAGTGGAAGCGGGTGGCAAGGATTTTGTCAAGATGGCTTGAACGGGCCACCACATGTCATGGGGAAACCAAGTGCATGCATGTGAGCCACCACATGTCATGCCCAGCCCAATTAAGTGCATGCACACGATGTTTCATATGCAGAATAAAAAGACTCGATGGACATCACTCATCAGCCTAGGGCAAAGGCAAACGCACGCGTGCAGCCGCCAGCGACCGCCGGCCTGAGCTCCGCCGATCGCCATTGCCGGTTTCCACGTGCGGACCAAGCATGAACCTGCTGAGGCGGTTTGGTGGCCGGGGCCGTTGGTCCGACGGGCTGAGCTTGCTCCACCACCAAGAACGCCCGTTCCATCGCCGTGGGTTTTCTCCGCTCCTTCACAGCCGTCGCTCGCCGCCGATCGGTCTCTTTCAGAGTCGCCGACATGGAGGATCGTCGGTAACTCCCCCGAGGGAACCACCTTGTCCGGCGCCGGGTGACCCGAGCTGGGTGGTTCTGGAATGCTGGGGATGCCTCAGGGACTCCACCACCTCTAACACCGCCGCCGCAGCCGTTGCGGAGTCCCGCAGCACCCCTCCGCGTCTCCCTCGCCCTCGCGCCGCCGCCGGCGATGTCCTTCCTCAACTTCGAGTGGGGCAGCGGAGACCGGAGACGGAGACGACGACAAGCTCACGCTGACAACGACTCCCTCTACGTCATCGCGGCTCACGGCGACTCTGTCCTCGTTAGGACGCGCCACCGTTCTACTACTTCGTGTACCGGGCTCCGGCTGGCCGGCCGCCGTCGCTGTCGCTGCTCCCTGCCTGCGGCATCGACATGTACGTACGCGACTACTTCGGCAACGAGGGCTGCGTCCGCAGAGAGGCGCGTTACTTGGACCACATGGACACCGGCCTCCTGATGCTCCGCGGGGAGGACGACGACGACGAGCCTCTGGTGGCGCAGCTCCAGCTCGCGTACCAAGCGCCGTTCAACACGGCGGAGCTCTGCGTGCTTCGCCACGGCCGCCGGTGGGAGCTCAACGACGCGGTGCGCATCGTCCACGCCGACGGCGGCGGGGACCATGACCTGGAGACGTGGCAGGAGACCCACGCGGTGGTCCCCGTCGGCGGCCGCTTCCTCTGCTGGGTCAACCACGACCTGAGCACCTTCCTCGTGTGCGACATGGCCCACGAACACGAGAGCCCCACGCTCCGGTACGTGCCGCTGCCGGTGATGCCGGTGCCACCCAAGGGGGACGACGACGACGACGACGACTACCTGGAGCAGCCGTCCTGGCTCTACCACCGCACCATTGGAGCCGCCGGCGCCGGCGCCGTGCGGTTCATCAGCGTCGACAACCGCTGCTGCTGCGGCGCCCATGTGGTACGGAGCTTGTGCTCGCGCTCCAGCTCCGCGTTCATGGTGACCGCGTGGACACTGGCCGTGACGACGACAGGCGGCGAGCCGATGGCGTGGGTGAAGGAATGCGTGCTCGACTGTGAGGGGCTCTGGGAGCTCGCGAGCAACGTGGGCCTCCCACGCGGCTTGCAAGTTTCGTGCCCCGTCGTAAGCTTGGAGAACCCTGACGTCATCTGCCTCATAGCCCATGGCTGCCGTGGGAAGTTGTGGACGCTCGAGGTCGACATGAGGAGGAAGACGCTGATATCTGCCCTACCCTGCCCACCACATCCGCTGAAACGTGTAAATTACTGTAACAGATTGCATGCAAGATTTCACAGGTGCTAAATGACCACCAGTTGCCCCTCCATGCATGTACTCTTTAGTTAGGATGGATATTAGTAGAGAAAATCTAAATATCAACCGCGTGATAGAACCTATTCTATCACGCGCCTCTTTCCTCTCCGGCGGCGGTGTCCTCCTCCCCGACGGCGCAGCCCCGCGCGTGACTCCTCCTCCCCCGGCCGTCTTCCCCGGTCTTGGCGGCGCGGCACCGCCCTCCCACCTTCTCCTCCCCCAGTGCAGCCCCGCCGCCTCCTCCTTCCCCGGCCATCGGGAAGACGCGCGCCGGCGGGGCCGGAGGCGGAGGAGTGCGCCGGTGGGGCCGGAGGCGGATGCGACGAGGCGCGGGTGCGGGGACGGCGGCGGAGGTGAGCGCAGGCGAAGGCAGAGGCACGGCGACGGGGAGCTGCCGGAGCGCGGGGTCCAAGGCCGGCGGACGTGGAGCGGCGCGCTGGATCTAGGCGACAGGGCGAGGTGCTCGGGGTGGGGGTGGGGGTGGGGTAGGGGAGTTACACTGTAATTACAGTGCACTGTAACTGTAATTACAGTGTAGATATATTGTAGTTACAGTGTAATATTGGTCATCTATCTAAGATCCAATGATCAAAAATTCAGATGATAGAAAGCCTTCCAACACCTAGTTGTTGCATAGACAGACTCTAGTAGTATTATACTAGTATTGAAGGACGACATATAACTCGCTGCTTGGTTCAGTCTTCTTCTCAAGCTAGCTTTAGGACACTGTAACCTAATCTGAGGACCCATGTCCACCAAATCAGTCACATGGACAGATAGACTGGGCAACTTAACAGGTCAGTCAAATCTGTGAGGATTTTAACAATAGCCAGCATTATTGTCTACGACTCCTTGGGAAATTAGAGGCTTATTTTCTAACTTGTGCAGTACTGAGTAATATTCGTACTTGAGTTTGTGCCCTTTTGCGAGGACAGCCGTGCTCGTAAGTCATCCGCCCTTGTCATCAATCAATTATTTAGCCTGACCGATCTTCTGTGATGACCCATCTTTAGTCAAAGTTTTCTGACTTGGTCAGACCTCGAGGCTGCTTCTTCGAAATAGAGGAGGGATAACAAGGGAAAATGGTAGTACTCTCCATGCAGAGAGTATTACTACCATATGACAGTGCCATCCAATGGAGGGATGGATGAAAATAATAATATACAGTGTCGGCTCGGAGGGGGGGTTGGGCGGGGTGCCTATATATCCCGGCAACAGCGCCCGAGCAGGTGGGAGATGGCAGTCAGCGAGCAGGCGGCGGATGCTGACGACTGGCACCAGCGGCTGGCGGTGGCGTGTGAGAGGGCTGCGGCCGGTAGCGACTGGGCATGCGGAGCAGCAGTGGAGGGACTGGGCATGCTGACGGCTATTCCTAACGCCTCTCTCGAGATGCTCCCTCGAAATTTATTTCCACTGTTCTCCACCGTAGACAGAGAAAGAAGTAGTTGGAATAGTGATAGGGGATGAAAAGATAGGAGAACCGTTAGAAATAGCCTTATTCGGCCACCAGCCGCGGTCGCGAAAAATAAGACTCATGTTTTCGGTAGCAAGCCAAGGCCACCAAAAGTTAAACCTCAATACCCTAATCTAGCACTAATGTTCAGCAGTTGTGGTAATTTTCGGTGGCCATTATGCAGCTACTGAAAACAAGAGGCTTAATTTTTGGAGGCCAGCTCAGGTGGCCGTAAGTTATATAATTTTTGACAGCTTCATTTTTGGCCGCCGAAAATTACAGCAGCCGCGGAAAGTCGATGCGTTTCTTATAGTGAGCTCCTACAACTTTAGCATCCTTTTAACTATTTAAGAGTCAATCTCTTTTAACCAATATAAATATGTTATCAAGTATGATTGTATTCGGAGAAATTAAGGGCATGGTAGTGGTTGTCTCTGGGGCGCCCGCCCTTAAATTTGTTTAAGAAATTCCTGCAGCCATGAGCATGATATCACTTAGAAGACTCCAATGGAAACAGGCAGAAATACTAAAATCAGAAACAAAAAGAGAAAACTTTTAAATTAACTTATATCTTAAAATAATTTACAAATTTTCCGTAGTTTTAGTTTTCCATATAAAACTTTTATTGAAACATAAGTATATTAACTGATGTTGGTAAGTTATGATTTCTGCATAGAAAGTTTATACAACTTTTCTTTTTTAAGTTTGGTTTAATAACATAATAGTATCCAAATCAAATACCATTTGAAAGTACACGGTTAAGGCCGAGCATTTTCATACTATGAACAGGTATATAGATGATTTGCTGGACTTGGTCTACGAAGCCCTCTTTGCTAGCAGACCGTGCATATTGTCTGTGCCTATATATCAGCCTATGGACTGTTGTTACACTGCAGCTGTATAATGTGAAGTTTGAAAATGGGTAACGAGGGTCCCCTTGCATCGTGCGTCAGTCGCTCCTCATGAAACACGAGGCACCGCCACCCGCCGGTCATCGATCGAAGTCCGTGATGCCAGAGCAGAGTGGTAGACCAAACACGATCCAGCGGAGCTTTTAATTTGTGAGATCCAAATCCAATCATCCAACGCTCCACTAGGCAGAGGAGACGCTGCGTGCCTATATATGCATGTATCCGTATCCACTCTGACACGGGCGAAACGTGGGCAGCGTTGCGTGCAGGGTGCAGCATCCGGCGACCCGACGATAGTGGAGATGGGGGTAGTGGTTGTCTCTACGGCACTCGCCGTGATACTGGTCCCGTGGCTGTGGGCGGCGCTGGTGCGCCTGGTGTGGCGGCCGCACGCCGTGACGCGGGCGTTGGCGCGGCAAGGCGTCCACGGCCCGCCGTACCGCTTCTTCGTCGGCAACACCGGCGAGGCAAGAGCGATGCGGGCGGCGGCGAGCGGCGGCGCGACGCTGGACCGGAGCTCCCACGACATCGTCCCCCTCCTGATGCCGCACCTACACGCGTGGACGTCGCGCTACGGCAAGGTGTTCCTGTGGTGGAGAGGCTCGACGCCGGTGCTGAGCCTGGGCCGCTACGACATGGTGAGGCGGGTCCTCGCCTCCGACAAGGCCGGCGGGCACTTGGTCAAGCCGGTGCTGACTCCCGCCTTGGTGTCGATCATGGGCGCGGGGCTGATCATGGTGGAGGGCGACGACTGGGCGCGCCACCGCCGCGTCGTGGCGCCGGCGTTCGCCGCCGACAAGGTGAGGATGATGGCGGGCGCGATGGCGGCGTGCGCGGGGGAGGTGGTTCAGGCGTGGGCGGAGGAGGTAGAGGCAGGCGGCGGGGAGGCGACGGTTGAGGTCGGGCGCTGCTTCAGGGAGCTCACCGCCGACGTGATCTCGCGCACGGCGTTCGGGAGCAGCTACCGCCGGGGCAAGGAGGTGTTCCTGGCGCAGCGGGAGCTGCTGCTCGACGCCATGGCCGCCATGGACGGCGTGCGCGTCCCGGGCGCGCAGTACCTGCCGACGAGGGCCAACGTGCGCCGGTGGCAGCTCGAGAGGAAGGTTCGGAGCACGCTCAGGGGCATCGTCCACGAGCGCCTCTCCGCCGCTAGGGACTCGCCCAACATGGGGTACGGCACGGATCTGCTGGGGCTCATGCTCAAGGCCACCGTGGCTGGCCAGAGCCAGAGGAGGAGGGCCACCGTGATGACCATGGACGAGATCATCGACGAGTGCAAGACGTTCTTCTTCGCGGGGCACGAGACGACGGCGCACCTCCTCACCTGGTCCATGTTCCTCCTCGCCACGCACCCCGACTGGCAGCGTCGGCTCAGGGACGAGGTGCTCCGCGAGTGCGGCGGCGACGCCCTGAGCCTGAGCAAGCTCGAGCTCGTGACCATGGTGCTGTACGAGACGCTGCGGCTGTACGGCCCGATCAGCAGCATCGAGCGGCAGGCGACGGCGGACGTGGAGCTCTGCGGGGGCGTGCAGGTGCCCAGGGGCACCGTGCTGTCGCTGCCGTTCGCGATGCTGCACCGCGATGAGGAGGCCTGGGGCGCCGACGCCGGCGAGTTCAACCCGCTCCGGTTCCGGGACGGCGCGGGCGGCAGGGCGGCCGCCGCCGCGCACCCGAGCGCCCTGATGCTGGCATTCTCCGCCGGCCCGCGGTCGTGCGTCGGCCAGGACATGGCGATGCTGGAGGCCAAGGCGACGCTGGCGCTCATCCTCAGGCGCTTCACGTTCGAGGTGGCGCCGGGGTACGTGGACGCGCCCGCCGGCCACCTGGCGCCCGAGGTGCACGTCGTGCTCAAGCTGCTCTAGCTCGGATCGATTCGTAGTGGGCCAGCATGTTTTCCTTTTCGCTCTCCATTTTTGTGTGTTTCTTTCTTGTTTGCCGGTCACGTTGCTTAGGCGGATATGATGGTTTTGTGTATGTTTAAGCACAATTAATTATTAAGTTTAATAAAAATAAATGGAAAACATGTACTATATGCATGGCAGCTACAGTAGATAGGAGAGATTCTGTTGGTGCGGGACCACTGCCCACCGCCGGCTAGGGATGAAAATGATCGGAACGGTCGGGAAAACCCTCTAACCACTTTTGTTTTCATATTTTTATCCGAAAACGGGTACGGGAACGGGAAAGCCGGTCGGGAAAATGAAATCGGAAATACGGGATGTCGGAAAAGAAACAATTTGGTCGGACACCTGTCGATAACGGTCAGGAACCGGTAATTAAAATCAGGAATATATAGATATAGATATGATGAAACTACTAAATATGACTATCCATAGCAAAAAATAATATAGTATAGCCGTGTGGTGTGTTGAAGACGCAACGGCAGCATAAAATATCCAGGCGCAAGCTTGCATTGTCGCTTAGGCAAAGACCGATTCAGCCCAAAAGCGAGAGGCCAGCATATATGTTTTCCTTTTCGCTCTCCATTCTTGTGTGTTTCTTTCTCGTTTTTCCGGCCCCGGCACGTTTGTGTCCCGTACGTGTTGTTGTTGCTTTTTTTTTTCCTTCTTCTATTCTATATGTATTTCGACCTATCACCGAAGCGGTCACGTAGATTGGTCGGATATGATGGTTTTATGTGTGTTTAAGCACAATTAATTACTGCGTTTAATAAAAACAAATTGAAAACATGTATATGCATGGCAGCTAGTAGTTGATAGGAGAGATCAGCTTGTTGGTGGTTGTAACAGATATCTAGGTTTTTTTTTTTTTCCAATAACCCCATGCAGACATCAATACATTATATGCATGTGACAGGCTGGGGCCTGTTCGTGGCATTGACCACCTGCCGTGACTCGGAAGAGGTATCCTGGGCTATTTCTCATAGGGGCCTGTCGTGTTTGGCGGCTCACAATACATTATGCAGAGAGCCCTTTGTGGTACATTATGGTAGCTGTCATACCTTAATTTCTAAAATCATTTTTTATAAACACAAGGTATGCATAGTTTAGTGGTTGTGATTCACCGCAGTCACATGTTTACTTGTTCCCGTGAGCTGCATTTGATTATTTTATAGACGAAGCACGCATGTTGTGTATGCTTTTCATGCAGATTTGGTGGTTGAAATGTGAGCACACCACTTGGAATTATTTCTTGGTTCAGAAACTTGCGTATCCCATGTTCGCCCAAAATGTTGACTACATAAAAATAAAATATGGAGAAAGTACAGTCCTCAGTATATTAATTCTCTTTGGAGAAGTACCAAGTAGTTCGTGGACCTTTGTTGGACTGCGGTTAGTCGTCAAAATTAGTTCGTATACCTAATTGTGGATTTTAAAAGTTCATGGACCTATATGGTAAAATGAAAAAAGTTTAAGGATCTAACAACGTGCAATTCACTTTTATGTAAAAAAAATAGAACGGGCCATGTTACCGCCGGTTTTTTTAATGTTTTTCGGACTTGCTCCACATCATTTGGATGATTTTTTGCCACAGTTATCATATAACTACTTTGTGCAGCCAATCATCCACAGCAGTGCTGGGTGTTGGACGGGGACTGGGGAGGGAGCAGAGGCTGGCTGGTGGCTGGGATGGAGCAGGCTACAAGGAAGTATAGTAATGGGCTCTAAATCTGTTTATATGGCACTTTTGCCTATGCGAAAGAGAGACATCTAAAAGGCAAAGGAGTGGGCTCTCGTAACCCAAAGATAAAACTGGTGAGAGAAAGAGAGGAGAGGTTAATCTAAGAGCCAAACTTAAAGTCCATCTCATTATATAAGTATATTTTATATGGTTTCTTTTTGACATAGCAATTAGAGCCTACTGTGGGCTCTATTATTAAACTTGCTCTATGCGAGCAGGGAGTGGGCCGGGGTGGGCCGGCGTGCCGGGCAGGGAGCCGGGGGGGCAGACGGTCGGGGCGCCAGGCGGCGTGGTCGCGCTGTCAGTCATATGAGCGTGGAGATCTTCGTTGGCAGCAGGGTCCAGAGCTTCGTTGACGACGAGCGCGCCTTCAACTCGTCCGTCGACAGCTGGTTCGCCGCACTGGACGCCGACCACGACGGCCTGCTCACGTACGCGGAGAGGAGATGGCCGGCGAGCTCATGAGCCTGCGGGTGCTGGAGAAGCATTTATGTGTGGACGAGACAGCCGTAGAGCCCGACGAGCTCACAGGGCTGTACTGCGCACGGCCTGTTCGAGCGCTTCGACGGGGATGACAACGGCGGCAAGGTGGACCGCCATGAGTTCAAGACGGAGATGAGGGAGGTGATGCTCGCCGTGGCCAATGGGCTCGGCTTCCCTGCCAGTGCAAACGGTCGTCGGGGAAGGCAGCTTCCTTCAAGGTGGCCGTCGTTAGGGAGCTCACGAGGAAATACGGCTATATAGTCTACTACTTACAGCCTGCAGAGCATCGCGGCGGAGACCCACAACAAAAATGAAAGAAAACATACACACAAATAAAGGACCAGTTTCCAAAAGAAGACTGAACTGGGCCTAGAACTGGCTGAACTAAACCCAAACGTGATAACACAAAATTGAATGATAAAAAAATAAATAATGATACGCAGGAATCCCGTTTTAAAACCCTATATTGGGGAAGGGGGTGAGTGAAGAGGACATACTTTAAAATTTACTGTGCAGCCCACATGCCTCTAAAAATTGACTCTATTTCTGGGTAAGCTCTTCTAGGAGCAGGCCGTACACAAAACCTTGCTTTGCTGTAGCAACGTCGTGTGGACTTTTCGTCCATTCCCTTTCTAGACTAAAGGTGGAACATACCTAACCATCATTTTTAAAATAGGGATAGTAATTTCGTAGGAAAACTTAATTTCGAAGATATAGGTGAGGAATTACACGTGTTGTCCAAGTATGTTGCATTTGCGGACAGTTTAGCCACATACCGTGTTTCTTTTATTT
This sequence comes from Paspalum notatum, assembly GCA_022530915.1. NCBI lineage: Eukaryota > Viridiplantae > Streptophyta > Magnoliopsida > Poales > Poaceae > Paspalum > Paspalum notatum. The sequence goes on along the minus strand of CM039683.1, from coordinate 67,294,960 downwards.
GGGCCTTGAAAACTATCGAGCCCACAACTGATGTGTTGGTCCAATGTCAGGGCCTTACATCGGATGGCAGAGTACGAGAAGCGCTATTCCCATAGCGTTGGATGGCTCAACTGCATTGCCAGCGTGGACGAATCATCCACACGGCCACACCACAAATCTCATAAGTTTAGACATACCAGTAGCCATGCACGTGCGTCCCACACGTGTTAAAAAAAATACATATTTGTTTTGCACATATAAAAAGTTGCATAGTTCGTCAAATATATTTTATACATTAATTTAATTTGTGATTACTCCCTGTTCTTCGAAATATGAGTGTGTGGACCAATATTGTATTCTAAATAATTCAATTTTAATATAATGTAGTATAATTTTCACATATATGCTATTAATTGTCTAATAGAAAAACATCTTAAAGTCAAATATTTTTTTGTAGTTTTTAGCTTTTATATTATAGAATTGAGAACTGAAGCATGGGACTGTGTTAAAAAAAGCTTTCATCGTGAACTCAAATATGTTTTCTGAGTTTTTTGAATTTTGATTTTTATTATTGTTAAGTATAGTTTGTCGCACGGCCTTAAAGAAACTTAGCTTGAATTTGTTTAAACGATGTTGACATTGTGGGAATGTGCACTGACAGACAAAGAAAACACTAATGTGAAACATGTACACACATTGCTATTGCAAAACATTCATAATAAAAGAATAACGACGATTTTTTTTTGAACTACACCAAGAGCACTGGTACATCATTTAAGAACTCAACTGGGGCACCCACGCTGACCGCGCGCTCAAACGCAGGTGAGACTGTCTGGATGGTCCAGAACGCGTTTTTTTTTTTAACTACACCAGGAGCACTGGTACATCATTTAAGAATTCAATTGGGGCACCCACGCTGACCGCACGTTCAAACGCAGGTGAGACTGTCTGGATGGTCCAAAACGTGTCTACTGAGCAACTCACACCCTAACACACACTACACCTATACACATGCTCAGTCCCCCTCAGGGGAAAATTCCCCCGTGAGACGCGCGGGTCGTCCCCGACGGGGATCGAACCCGGGCGGGCTGGCTGCGCTACGGCAGACCAAGCTACCCGAGCTATCACTCGGTTCTCAACGATGAAATTTGTGAAAAATAATTCCTGTATTGTATAGAAAATGATATTCTAGATTGAAAACATCAAAACTTACTAAAATATATGAAATAAATCTTAATATATTCTAGAAATAAATCCCATACTGACAGCCCAGACCAGCCTAGACCCCAACTGGCCAATTTCACATTCATTCCTTGAATATTCTTGTTGTTAGACTAATGTCACCAAATTGTTCCTCCCAACTTCTATTTCAAACTCCACTCTACGAACAGCACACTCTGCAGGGTAAACAATATTTTGCACATCCATATACAAGGCCTAGTGACCTTAGCCTTAGGGGTGGGCATAATTAACCGAAACCAAGAAACCAGGCCGATATTTAAGTTCGGTTCTAACATTGAGATAACTGAAATAACGGAGTGGGTTTTGGTTTTCGATCTCAAATAACTAAAATGACCAAAGTAACCGGCTAGAAAAGACCCATTAAAAGAAATCAGGCCGGGTCCAATAACACCTCAAACCCTAACTATATACGACTCAATATCTACAATTTTCCATCCCTCCACTGACCGCAACACCCTCATCGTTACCCACACCGGTTGCTCGCATGCCACGCACCAGGGGCGGATCTAGTGGGTGGACAGGGTATGGTGAGGCATACCCTAAGATCTTGCTGAGTTAGGTAGAACTCTTCGTCCTCAATGTTGGGGGCGTAAGTTCGAATCCTGTTGCACGCAAATAGTTTATTTTTTTCTCTTTTTTCCCTCAACATTTTTTTCCATTGTATTTTATGTGTTTGGCATATATACCCTATGGAGAAAACCTAGCTCCGCCACTGCCACGCACCCCTTCTCCCAACCCCGACGCGGTGCTTCCATAATAAGTACAGCCCATTAAAACTCAGCTCTCCGCCGCTTGGAAGGCTGCCGAACTGTGTCAGCGCAGGTTGACAAGTGCCGCGCGAGGTTGGGCCGGCATGCGTGGGGCCCGGTCATCGCGGGTAGGGGCGCCGTCGGCTGGGTCGTAGAGGATCCACCGGGGTTGTCACGGGAAGGGAACACCGCAGGTCGGCGACGCACCGCGTGGGTCAAGGGCACCGCGCAGGCTAGGGCCTCCGTTGGTCGGTGCTCGGGCATGGAGGAGGCATCAGTCGGGAAGTGCACGCACGAGGCTGAAGCGGAGCCGGGGCCGTCGTGCGAGGGAAAGGAGGCGCCTGCTGGGGAGCAGGTGTGCGGGCCCTGGCAGAGTAGCCCCGTGAGGTCGCGGCCCGACCTCACGCGCGGTCACGGCCATAGGTCGGGGTTGCGCCGCGCCCGGGAGGCGCACGTGGCGATGACGAGGTTTTTGCGCCGCGTGCGCAGGGCCGAAACTGCCTTGCCGGGTCACGCTTGCATGTGGGAGGCGGCCGGGTGGACTCGGTGCTGCAGGGGCCGCTGGTCAGAGCCCCACTCAAGGAGGATGCTCTCGGTCAGAGTGCGGCCTGTCAGGACGCTGCGGCAGAGGTGTCGGAGGTCGGCGGCACTCCGGCGACCTTGGCGGTCGTCAGGCCAAGCGACGATTCCACGAGGTTCGAGCTTACGTCTGATTTCTTGCCACCATCCAGCGAGCCCTGGCGCTAGGCTCCTGTTGGTCCTTGCACGCCACCAGCGCCTGGTTGTTTGGTCATTGCACCGGTGAGTGCAACTTGCAGTTTTGCACTACACCAATTTAACTAGTGGCTATATTTTTACCATATTTTTCTTTAGATCTTTTCCACCACTAAACAAGTGCCTTTCTAGTTGCACCGGTTATTTGTTAATTGCATCGATGAGGTGTTTTAAAACTCCACCGTTTTAAATTGTCTGAGAAACTTCGTTTCTTTTCTCTAGCTTGAAAAAGCTTGTTATATCACCGGTTTTCTACTCAATTGGTTCTATCTGTATTCCTTGGGCCTAAAACACTGCAAATAAAATATAGAACGAGTTTATTGGTCCAAGGGTTGAGTTGTCACCAAATCAACAAAAAAATATCGAAACACGCCGCGTGAGGCCATTTTTGCTACAATAGGTTTAAAATTTATCCACTAAAAATAATGAAATCCCAGAGCTGGACCAAAGGCATCACTATTCAGCCTACCAAAACAGGTGTCTATCGTGTTGTATTTCATTTGGTCATTGGGTATGACATTAACTATGTATGGAAAAGGTTGTATGATTGGGGTACATGCCGTAAGTCCATTTGAAAATCCATTGTTTCATTCTTCTGTGACTGAGGGAGTACATTTAAAGTAGTAATTGCTTAAAAGGACGATACCAAATTATGTAACAAAAGGTAGTATGGTCACAGAGCTTGAAAGTCTATAGTAGAACAGCAGTATCATTTGTAATCTTGTCAAAACCTAGCTCGAAGTAAATATGTACAGCCTATAAAAAGCATAAAGTACATAGCCTACCTTTCCCTAGCATACATATATCTACGATTGCTTAAAAGTTAAGGGACTAATTTTATCACACAAGTAGTAGGAAATAAGTCACTACTACTTGTAGAGCAGAGTGTATTTGAAAGCATTAAGTACATGGCCAATCTTTCACTGTTAAATATATCTATGATTGCTTAAAAAGCAAGGAATTAAAATTTCTCACAAAAGTAGCAGCAAATAAATCACTACTACTTGTGGAGTAAGGTGTCTTTGACATAGTACTTATTAATGGCTAGGTTCTCCATCTATATATAGGTCTCATCCATAGATAAAGCAAGCATCGCATACCGCCAGATCACGCAAACTCTTCTAGGGTCACAAACAGTTTGGTTGGTTCTCTTCCTAATGGAGTACACAAAGAACATGGGAGCTCTAGTGTTTTTCGCGTTGATTGTTCTCGGATGCTTTGCGTCTCATGCGCATGGTAAGTGGGAACTGCAAAAGTATGTGAAAATCACAGTGGTTTTTTTAGTTAGTTGATTTACAAGATATACGATGATATTCTTATACCGTGCATGATCGATTGCATGTAACTCAAATTCAATGCATGATCGGTTGCTAAAGTTTTCACAATATCCATTTCTTAGTAAAATTTTCATTATTTGCCTTTTACATATTAACGTAGGTCGGGGCATAGATGAAGTATCAGGTGCTCCTGCTTCAGCACTACAAGAAGACAAGACAGCACAGTGTGCTTATGGAGGGCATCTCTGGTGTTGTATACATGGGGTCGACTCTTCTGCATGTTATTCTTCAAAAGGCGACTGCGTGAGAAATTGCAAAGGATAGATTATGTACAATGTAACATTGGGCAATATTGATGAATAATAAGGGAAATGTGGTATGAACAATTGACAGAGCAAATTAAACAAAAATCGTTGCAAACGAGTCTTTCACGCACCGGTCAATTTTCATTGAGCAGTAGAAATCAGTCCTTCAGCTTCGCCCTCAATTATCGTCCCCTGTTGCCTTTAGGCTGCCGTTCGAACCTTAGAATTTCTTTTTGAAATACATGTTAATATATAGATGTTTACAAACACGTATCTATGTAGCATATAACGTATCACTGCAAGAAAAAGGCCTTCTAGATATGTTTTTGTAGCAACGCCGGCTAAAGCGTCACTACACAAGGGACGTAAAGATGCTTTTTGACACATTTTCCGCAATGTCTCAAATTGACACGATGTTAGACACGGTTAAAGTGTTAAAAGACATGAAGTGACGCTTGTTGTCACGTTATTTAAAACATATCAACATGACATACAGTTAGACATGCTAGAAACCATCAGTAGCATTTAAACACGACATCAAACGTGTCACACAAACGTGCATATATGTATGTAAATACGTTTTTTGATACAACTTAAAAATATTTGAAAATAACACGAATTAAGAGACACTTTGAACCATCAATAGCATGAAGACACACTATAAAGCGTATCAGACAAACGCATTTATAAGCACTCAAAGAAGTTATTTGACATGATATTAAAAAGTTGGAATCATTAATGGTAAATACAAAAAAGAGTGTATCACTTAACTATTCATATGTGATATTGGGGTCTAGTGGTGGGAAGGCATCATGTGAGATATGAGGTCCTCAGTTTGATTCTTAGCGAATGCATTGCATAAAACCAAGTCTTGTAGTAATAAATATTTTTTTACTATTTTTATATACATATTAAAGAGTTTTTACAAAATGTAACAATATCAATAGATACGTTGTATAAATGTATTTATAAAAGTGCATCAAAATGCAAAGACATGCATATAACGTTTCTATGAAATGTTTCTTCATCCACTGTAGATATGTTTAATAATCCGTCTCTACAAGCTCTGATACGGTGCTTGCGAAGACGCTACTAGCAAGCTTTAGAAAAACATGCTAACATTGACGTAGATATGAAATAAAACGCGTCTATCATATAAATAAAGCGTATCTACGGGTAGGTTTTTCTATAGTGTATGTAGTACAGCCCATTAAAACTCAGCTTTCCGGCACTTGGAAGGCTGCCGAACTGTATCGGCGCAGGTTGACGAGCGCCGCGCGAGGTTAGGCCGGCAAAAGCGGGGCCCGGTCATCACGGGTAGGGGCGTCGCCGGCTGGGTCGTAGAGGATCCACCGGGGTTGTCGCGGGAAGGGAACACCACAGGTCGGCGGCGCACCGCGTGGGTCAGGGGCACCGCGCAAGCCAGGGCCTCCATTGGTCGGTGCTCGGGCATGGAGGAGGAGTCGGTTGGGAAGTGCGCGCACGAGGCCGGAGCAGAGCCGGGGCCGTCGTGAGAAGGAAAGGAGGCGCCTGCCGGGGAGCGGACGTGCGGGGCCTGGTGGAGTAGCGCCGCGAGGTCGCGGCCCAATCTTGCGTGTGGTCGAGGCCGTAGGTCGGGGTCGCGTCGCGCCCGGGAGCCAAACGTGGCGACGCACGAGGTTGTTACGCTGCGTGCGCAGTGCCGGAACCGCCGTGAAGGGGTCGCGCCTGCATGCGGGAGGCGGCCGGGCGGACTCGGTGCTGCAGGGGCCGCCGGTCGGAGCCCCGCGCTTGGAGGATGCTCTCGGTCACAGTGCGGCCTGTCGGGACGCTGCGGCAGAGGTGTCGGAGGTCGGCGGAACTCCGGTGACCTTGGCGGTCGTCAGGCTGAGCGACGATTCCACGAGGTTCGAGCTTACGTCTAATTTCTTGCCGTCATCCCGAGCGCCCCAACGCTAGGCTCCTGTTGGTCCTTGCACGCCACCACGCCGGAGGGCGCGTGCGACGTGTGTGATCACCCCACCGTCCCCAAAAAGGTCGCCTTAGGGCCCCAAGTCGAGGGATCATATCCGTTGAATCCTCAACATCTTCGCTTCCAAGCCTTTCTTCTCCTCTGTTTATTCAATGCAGTGGCAGGTTAAATAAAATGGTCACCATTTAAAATGGTGGGGCCTGGAAAATACTTTCCTACCGCCGAATAGTGGGAATTTTTGTTTCACGTCGATTTAACATGCTTCATCCTGCTAACCTTCCTGCAACCCTAAGCTGCGCACCTGGTTGTTTGGTCATTGCACCGGTGAGTGCAATTTGCAGTTTTGCACTGCACCATTTTAACTGGTGGCTACTATTTTTACCATATTTTTCTTTAGATCTTTTTCACCACTAAACAAGTGCCCTTCTAGTTGCACCGGTTATTTGTTAATTGCATCGATGAGGTGTTTTAAAACTCCACCGTTCTAAACTGTCTGAGAAACTTCGTTCCTTTTCTTTAGTCTGAAAAAGCTTGTTCTATCACCGGTTTTCTTCGCAATTCGTTCTATCTGTATTCCTTGGGCCTAAAACACTGCAAATAAAATATAGAACGAGTTTATTAATTGGTCCAAGGGTTGAGTTGTCATCAAATCAACAAAAAGAAATATCGAAACACGCCGGTGAGACCATTTTCGCTACAATAGTTTTGAAATTTATCCACTAAAAGTAAAAATAATGAAATCCCAGAGCTGGACCTAAGGCATCACTATTCAGCCTACCAAAACGGGTGTCTATTGTGTTGTATTTTATTTGGTCACTGGGTATGACATTAATTACGTATAGAAAATGTTGTATGATTGGGGTACATGCCGTATTTTTATCCATCACTGGTCCATTTGAAAATCCATTGTTTCATTCTTCTGTGACTGAGGGAGTACATTTACAGTAGTAATTGCTTAAAAGGACGATACCAAAACATGTAACAAAAGGTAGTATGGTCGCAGAGCTTGAAAGTCTATAATAGAACGGCGGTATCATTTGTAATCTTGTCAAAACCTAGCTCGAAGTAAATATGTACAGCCTATAAAAAGCATAAAGTACATGGCCAACCTTTCCCTAGCATACATATATCTTCGATTGCTTAAAAGTTAGGGGACTAAGTTTATCACACAAGTAGCAGGAAATAGTAAATTTCATACCATGCCTAGAATTCCTTTCTTCACGTTGATTTAACATATCTATCCGTCCGTCAGATCATCTACGGCGCGCTACACACCGCGTCCATCTCACGCTACCCGGTGGGCCCTGCGGCTTACTGGATTCTGCGGTCTCCTGGGCCCTTTGAAACTACGATACGAACCCTCTCCGTCGCTTCCTCGCCTTGCGTCGCTTCCGCTCCCGGCCGGCCGCCGTCGCCCGACTCCATCTTCCTCCGCTTCCTCGAGTTTGGTTGTCGATTCCTCGCCTGCGCCGACCCTCTCCGTGGCTTCCTCGCCCTCGCGTCGCGTCGGTTCCCGGCCGGCCATCGCCGCCCGGTTCCATCCTCCGCTTCCTCAAGTTTGGCTGCCGATTCCTCGCCTGCACGTCTTCCTCTCCGCGGACGATGTCTCCTTGGCTGTACCGCTACCATTTCCTTCCTCGCCGTCCTGATTCTCAGTCGCTTGCGCTTTGTTGCACATGTTGGGCGACGACCGCAGCTGCTTCGTTTCGGTTCCCGGCGGATCTCTGGTCAGTTCATAACTTTCTCCTTTTGTTCCGGATGCGTGCACCTGTTGCCATTGTTTCTGTCTGTTTATTCATTGCGTGCTGGCGTTTCCGTTTATATATTCCTTCCTGTCTTGTGGTCATCATCGCTATTTATCCACTATAACTGCCCTTTCAAGGAACATTCAATTGTTTCATCACCAGTCTAATTTTAACTGCTAGCCCAAATACTGACTACTCCTATTAGACATTCAATTGTTTCATCATCACCAGGTTAGTTTAGAACCGGGTGTAATTTTCCATTGAGGTCTTTCAGAAAGAATACTGCCGATTAATATATCACCGTTTCTCTTTGATCTATTAATTACTTAGGTTCTCTTCTAATTAGTTATTTTTTTTACAAAAGTTGCTGCATGCTTGGCTGCCCATTCATTGTTGTCATTACTACATAGTATGCTTTTGCAATGATATATTTTGCTTGCTCTATCAGGCACAGAATTCAAAAGCTTCAATTAACTCAGGTAATTACGCCACTTATGGTAAAACTGATATTATTCATACTCTATACGATAATACATGGAAATAGACCTGATCACAAACATGATTTTATCTCCTTTTCCTTTTCAGACATGGAAACCACCATTTTGTACGAGCTACTTGGTGTTCAGGGATTGTTAGACCACTTGTGTAGTTGTGTATGTGCTGTCTGTAAAAAAAAAAGCTCTAATGAGCTTCAACTTAGCACTATTAATGTATGACGCTCCTGACAACTTTATTTAATACATACTGATTCTTAGTTCTGCTGTGGAGTTGTGAAAAGTGTTCATTGTCCAATTTACTTCCATTACAAGAATACAAATGGTACATTGGTACTTGCTTATCTTTGGTACGCCATTTAGAAAAATTTAACGGGTGCTGCCGTGATGGTCACACACAACAGAATTTCCTATTTATTCATTGGCTTTGCAGCTTGCAGGTTGCCAGATCACCGACGAGCGCGGCGAAGCGCGCCTACCGTACTAGTAAGTCACTACTACTTGTAGAGCAGAGTGTATTTGAAAGCATTAAGTACATGGCCAATCTTTCACTGTTAAATATATCTATGATTGCTTAAAAAGCAAGGAATTAAAATTTCTCACAAAAGTAGCAGCAAATAAATCACTACTACTTGTGGAGTAAGGTGTCTTTGACAGAGTACTTATTAATGGCTAGGTTCTCCATCTATATATAGGTCTCATCCATAGATAAAGCAAGCATCGCATACCGCCAGATCACGCAAACTCTTCTAGGGTCACAAACAGTTTGGTTGGTTCTCTTCCTAATGGAGTACACAAAGAACATGGGAGCTCTAGTGTTTTTCACGTTGATTGTTCTCGGATGCTTTGCGGCTCATGCGCATGGTAAGTGGGAACTGCAAAAGTATGTGAAAATCACAGTGGTTTTTTTAGTTAGTTGATTTACAAGATATACGATGATATTCATATACCGTGCATGATCGATTGCATGTAACTCAAATTCAATGCATGATCAGTTGCTAAAGTTTTCACAATATCCATTTCTTAGTAAAATTTTCATTATTTGCCTTTTACATATTAACGTAGGTTGGGGCATAGATGAAGTATCAGGTGCTCCTGCTTCAGCACTACAAGAAGACAAGGCAGCACAGTGTGCTTATGGAGGGCATCTCTGGTGTTGTATACATGGGGTCGACTCTTCTGCATGTTATTCTTCAAAAGGCGACTGCGTGAGAAATTGCAAAGGATAGATTATGTACAATGTAACATTGTGCAATATTAATGAATAATAAGGGAAATGTGGTATGAACAATTGACAGAGAAAATTAAACATAAAGGCGTTGCAAACGAGTCTTTCATGCACCGGTCAATTTTCATCGAGCAGTAGAAATCAGTCCTTCAGCTTCGCCCTCAATTATCGTCCCCTGTTGCCTTTAGGCTGCCATTCGAACCTTAGAATTTCTTTTTGAAATACATGTTAATATATATATATATATATATATATATATATATATATATATATATGTTTACAAACACGTATCTATATAGCATATAACCTATGCAGTACAGCCCATTAAAACTCAGCTTTCCGCCACTTGGAAGGCTGCCGAACTGTGTCGGCGCAGGTTGACGAGCGCCGCGCAAAGTTGGACCGGCAAGCGCGGGGCCCGGTCATCGCGGGTAGGGGCGTCGCCTGCTGGGTCGTAAAGGATCCACCGGGGTTGTCGCAGGAAGGGAACACCGCAGGTCGGCGGCGCACCGCGTGGGTCAGGGGCGCCTCGCAGGCCAGGGCCTCCATTGGTCGGTGCTTGGGCATGGAGGAGGCATTGGTTGGGAAGTGCGCGCACAAGGCCAGAGCAGAGCCGGGGCCGTCGTGCGAAGGAAAGGAGGCGCCTGCCGGGGAGCGGACGTGCGGGGCCTGGTGGAGTAGCGCAGCAATGTCGAGGCCCAACCTCGCGCGCGGTCGAGGCCGTAGGTCGGGGTTGCGCCGCGCCCGGGAGCCACACGTGGAGACGCACGAGGTTGTTGCTCCGCGTGCGCAATGCCGGAACCGCCGTGCGGGGTCGCGCCTGCATGCGGGAGGCGGCCGGGCGGACTCGGTGCTGCAGGGGCCGCCGGTCGGAGCCCCGCTCTTGGAGGATGCTCTCGGTCACAGTGCGGCCTGTCGGGACGCTGCGGCAGAGGTGCCAGAGGTCGGCAGAACTCTGGCAACCTTGGCGGTCGTCAGGCCGAGCGACGATTCCACGAGGTTTGAGCTTACGTCTGATTTCTTGCCGCCATCCCGCGCACCCCCAACGCTAGGCTCCTGTGGGTCCTTGCACGCCACCATGCCGGAGGGCGCGTGCGACGGGAGTGATCAACCCACCGTCCCCAAAAAGGTCGCCTTAGGTCCCCAAGTCGAGGGATCCTATCCGTTGAATCCTCAACATCTTCACTTCCAAGCCTTTCTTCTCCTCTGTTTATTCAATGCAGTGGCAGGTTAAATAAAATGGTCACCATTTTAAATGGTGCAGCCTGGAAAAATACTTTCCTACCGCCGAACAGTGGGAATTTTTGTTTCACATCGATTTAACCTGCTTCATCCTGCAAAACTTCCTGCAACCCTAAGCTGCACCTGGTTGTTTCGTCATTGCACCGGTGAGTGCAATTTGCAGTTTTGCACTACACCATTTTAACTGGTGGCTACTATTTTTACCATATTTTTCTTTAGATCTTTTCCACCACTAAACAAGTGCCCTTCTAGTTGCACCGGTTATTTGTTAATTGCATCGATGCGGTGTTTTAAAACTCTACCGTTTTAAACTGTCTGAGAAACTTTGTTTCTTTTCTCTAGCTTGAAAAAGCTTGTTCTATCACCGGTTTTCTTCGCAATTCGTTCTAACTGTATTCCTTGGGCCTAAAACACTGCAAATAAAATATAGAATGAGTTTATTGGTCCAAGGGTTGAGTTGTCATCAATTCAACAAAAAAAATATCGAAACACGCCGGTGAGACCATTTTCGCTACAATAGGTTTAAAGTTTATCCACTAAAAATAATGAAATTCCAGAGCTGGACCTAAGGCATCACTATTCAGCCTACCAAAACGGGTGTCTATTGTGTTGTATTTCATTTGGTCACTGGGTATGACATTAATTACGTATAGAAAAGGTTGTATGAATGGGGTACATGCCGTATTTTTATCCATCACTGGTCCATTTGAAAATCCATTGTTTCATTCTTCTGTGACTGAGGGAGTACATTTACAGTAGTAATTGCTTAAAAGGACGATACCAAAACATGTAACAAAAGGTAGTCTGGTCGAAAGTCTATTATAGAACGGCGGTATCATTTGTAATCTTGTCAAAAACTAGCTCGAAGTAAATATGCACAGCCTATAAAAAGCATAAAGTACATGGCCAACCTTTCCCTAGTATACATATATCTCCGATTGCTTAAAAGTTAAGGGACTAAGTTTATCACACAAGTAGCAGGAAATAAGTCACTACTGCTTGTAGAGCAGAGTGTATTTGAAAGCATTAAGTACATGGCCAATCTTTCACTGATAAATATATCTATGATTGCTTAAAAAGGAAGGAATTAAAATTTCTCACAAAAGTAGCAGCAAATAAATCACTACTACTTGTGGAGTAAGGTGTCTTTGACAGAGTACTTATTAATGGCTAGGTTCTCCATCTATATATAGGTCTCATCCATAGATAAAGCAAGCATCGCATACCGCCAGATCACGCAAACTCTTATAGGGTCACAAAGAGTTTGGTTGGTTCTCTTCCTAATGGAGTACACAAAGAACATGGGAGCTCTAGTGTTTTTCGCGTTGATTGTTCTCGGATGCTTTGCGGCTCATGCCCATGGTAAGTGGGAACTGCAAAAGTATGTGAAAATCATAGTGGTTTTTTTAGTTAGTTGATTTACAAGATATACGATGATATTCATATACCGTGCATGATCGATTGCATGTAACTCAAATTCAATGCATGATCGGTTGCTAAAGTTTTCACAATATCCATTTCTTAGTAAAATTTTCATTATTTGCCTTTTACATACTAACGTAGGTCGGGGCATAGATGAAGTATCAGGTGCTCCTGCTTCAGTACTACAAGAAGACAAGGCAGCACAGTGTGCTTATGGAGGGCATCTCTGGTGTTGTATACATGGGGTCGACTCTTCTGCATGTTATTCTTCAAAAGGCGACTGCGTGAGAAATTGCAAAGGATAGATTATGTACAATGTAACATTGTGCAATATTAATGAATAATAAGGGAAATGTGGTATGAACAATTGACAGAGCAAATTAAACATAAAGTCATTGCAAACGAGTCTTTCATGCACCGGTCAATTTTCATCGAGCAGTAGAAATCAGTCCTTCAGCTTCGCCCTCAATTATCGTCCCCTGTTGCCTTTAGGCTGCCATTCGAACCTTAGAATTTCTTTTTGAAATACATGTTAATATATAGATGTTTACAAACACGTATCTATATAGCATATAACCTATGTAGTACAGCCCATTAAAACTCAGCTTTCGGCCACTTGGAAGGCTGCCGAACTGTGTCGGCGCTGGTTGACGAGCGCCGCGCGAGGTTGGGCCGGCATGCGCGGGACCCGGTCATCGTGGGTAGGGACGTCGCCGGCTGGGTCGTAGAGGATCCACTGGGGTTGTCGCGGGAAGGGAACACCGCAGGTCGGCGGCGCACCGCGTGGGTCAGGTGCGCCGTGCAGGCCAGGGCCTCCATTGGTCGGTGCTTGGGCATGGAGGAGGCATTGGTTGGGAAGTGCGCGCACGAGGCCGGAGCAAAGCCGGGGCTGTCGTGCGAAGGAAAGGAGGCGCCTGCCGGGGAGCGGACATGCGGGGCCCGGTGGAATAGCGCCGCGAGGTCGCGGCCCAACCTCGCGCGCGGTCAAGGCCGTAGGTCAGGGTTGCGTTGCGCCCGGGAGCCACACGTGGCGACGCACGAGGTTGTTGCGCAGCGTGCGCAGTGCCAGAACCATCGTGCGGGGTCGCACCTGCATGTGGGAGGCGGCCGGGCGGACTCGGTGCTGCAGGGGCCGCCGGTCGGAGCCCCGCGCTTGGAGGATGCTCTCAGTCACAGTGCGGCCTGTCGAGACGCTGCAGCAGAGGTGTCGGAGGTCGGCGGAACTCCGGTGACCTTGGCGGTCGTCAGGCCGAGCGACGATTCCACGAGGTTCGAGCTTACGTCTGATTTCTTGCCGCCATCCCGCGCGCCCCCAATGCTAGGCTCCTGTTGGTCCTTGCACGCCACCACGCCGGAGGGCGCGTGTGACGGGTGTGATCACCCCACCGTCCCCAAAAAGGTCACCTTAGGGCCCCAAGTCGAGGGATCCTATCCATTGAATCCTCAACATCTTCACTTCCAAGCCTTTCTTCTCCTCTGTTTATTCAATGCAGTGGCAGGTTAAATAAAATGGTCACCATTTTAAATGGTGCAGCCTGGAAAAATATTTTCCTACCGCCAAATAGTGGGAATTTTTGTTTCACGTCGATTTAACCTGCTTCATCCTGCTAACCTTTCTGCAACCCTAAGCTGCACCTGGTTGTTTGATCATTGCACCGGTGAATTCAATTTGCAGTTTTGCACTACACCATTTTAACTGGTGGCTACTATTTTTACCATATTTTTCTTTAGATCTTTTCCATCACTAAACAAGTGCCCTTCTAGTTGCACCGGTTATTTGTTAATTGCATCGATGCGGTGTTTTAAAACTCTACCGTTTTAAACTGTCTGAGAAACTTTGTTTCTTTTCTCTAGCTTGAAAAAGCTTGTTCTATCACCGGTTTTCTTCGCAATTCGTTCTATATGTATTCCTTGGGCCTAAAACACTGCAAATAAAATATAGAATGAGTTTATTGGTCCAAGGGTTGAGTTGTTATCAAATCAACAAAAAAAATATCGAAACACGCCGGTGAGACCATTTCGCTACAGTAGGTTTAAAATTTATCCACTAAAGCTGGACCTAAGGCATCACTATCCAGCCTACCAAAATGGGTGTCTATTGTGTTGTATTTCATTTGGTCACTGGGTATGACATTAATAACGTATGGAAAAGGTTGTATGATTGAGGTACATGCCGTATTTTTATCCATCACTAGTCCATTTGAAAATCCATTGTTTCATTTTTCGGTGACTGAGGGAGTACATTTACAGTAGTAATTGCTTAAAAGGATGATACCAAAACATGTAACAAAAGGTAGTATTGTCGCAGAGCTTGAAAGTCCTAGTAAAATAATCCACTGCTAAGGAATCATCAATCCTCAACAATCCTGGTAAAACAATCCTCAACAACCCTGTTTGGATCCCATGCCAGCTAAAGTTTAGCTCTCTCAATTGTAGTGCTAAAGTTAAGCCCACGGGGTTGTTTAGATCCCCTACTAAAGTTTAGCACATTGGTGTAAAAAAGACATCCGTACCCCTAATAATGGTGCCCCTCTCTCCATCAACCCTCACCCTCTCCTTCCGCCCGTCGGCCGCTGCTCCCTCCCCTCTACTCTCCGGCCGCCGCTCCCTCCGTCCCTTGCCCACCGCCAGCCCTCCGCCTGCCGGTCTCCGAGCGCTCGCCTCGCCGCCGGGCCACGCGCTCCTCTCGCCGCGCCAGGCGCCGGTGGCCGCTGTCGACGCCGCTCCGCCCCCGACAAGCGGCCGCCCTCCTCGATCCGGCGACCCGTGCCGTCAATTCCGCGGCCTCGGGGCGACGATTCCACAGCCACCGGCGTCGACCCGCGGCCCGCCCTTGAGCCGTGCCCTTCCCCATCGACTCGTCTCGCCATCGTCGACCCGGATGAGAAGGTGGCGGTGGTGGTGGATGGGAACCGATAGGCGGCGGGGATGAGAGAGAGTGCGGGGTGAGAGAGAGCGGCGGCGGCGGCGGCGGGAGGACTGGCGAGGTGGGGAGAGAGAAAGCGGTGTGCGGAGGAGGCCGCCGGCGAGGCGCGGGGAGGAGGCGGCGACGGTGGAGGATGAGGACGCCGGCGAGGGGTGAGGCGCGGGGAGGGCGGTGGAGGAGGAGCCGCCGGCGTGGAGGAGGCTGCCGGCGAGGCACGGGGAGGGGCCGGCGGCGAGGCGCGGGGAGGAACGGGGAGGGAGGGAGACAGAGGTGAAAGAGAAGGGGTGGGGAGAGAGAGCGTGTAGGTGGGGAGGGCAAGGGGTGGAAAGTGGTCACTTTGGATCACTTTTAGCTGTTTTTAGCTATCCTTGGCTAGCTAAAGATTTCATAGGGGCTAATCTTTAGCTTTGCCCATTTAGCTACATCCACTGCTTTACCAGGATTGTTGAGGATTTATTACCTGGATTGTTGAGGATTTATGACTTCGTCATCTGTTATAGATGGACTGGGCTGTCACCGGGCTCATGGGTCGGTCATAAATCATAAGTTCATAACTGGTGAAATTCATCGGGTACAAGGGCTCTCGTAGGATCGTAGCTATACATGTCCTACACCATGACCTACCTTCGCTTAAGTAAGAATCATTCTTAATGCTATTTCTATTTTCAAATATTGGTCTTTCTATTTTCAAATATTTGTCGCTGGTTGGTTCATTTTAAACTAAGCAACATCAAATCAAAAATTGAAGAATGATAATTTTGACACTTTCTGAGTCGTAAGCAGCTCAGTCATCTGTCATGTTTGTAAAGAAGAGAATGCAGAGCCAAGTCAAGCCATTAAAGAAGTGGCCGCCACCTTCTGTGCCACCAGACACGCCCAAGTAATCCTGAGATCCGAGATGGCCAATTGACCAGTGTTGAGGGCATGCGTACTTATTTTACCGTGTGGTCATCGATCAGACAGGAAGGCGTGATGGGTGTGGGTATGGCCGTATGGGTGGGGATGATGTGCTGCATTTCTAAATCTTTGGTATCCATCCACTTCAGAAAATGACGCCCCTGAAGTCGCGTCTTCCTTCCATTTACACTAGCAACGCCTAATCATCCAGAAACCTCAAAGCGGCACATAAAAATGGACACGGCATTGTATAGCAGAGCAGAACACTACCAAGGTAGATCTTTAACTCCTAATTGAGTCCATTGGTTTGTCAACCCATGCTGGAGCATGTGGTACAATCATAAGCGCTAACGGGGGCAAACCTATGTGATATAGTTGGGCCAGCCGATCTCGATGACTTTTGGCAACGTCTTATACCAGCATGGGGTACAATCATAAGCGCTAACGGGGGCAAACCTATGTGATATAGTTGGGCCAGCCGATCTCGATGACTTTTGGCAACGTCTTATACCTACGTATTTCAGCCACATGCGATTTTTAGTGTGTGTTCTTCTAACATCTTAACTTAAATATGTCCACTCCTTTTTAGCGCATCTGTTGATCCTTATGAATCTGAATTTTGGCTTACAAATTTTAATCGTATTTACCTTCATGGAATTGTCATTTTATTTTAGTACGCAGCATGATGCTAGAAATGTCGAGTTTTCATTAGCAAAGAATTGTGCATTATATTTTTTTTCTTCTGAGATATGTTATACAGTAATTTATATCAATAAAATTTATAGTAAATATTTATCTTCCTTAAGAAATCACAAAAAATATTTTTAGAGGATCAATAAATCTTTAAATAAATTAACAGTGTCATTGCTATGTGATTCCTTAGAAGGAACATTTTTCATGACGGCTCAAAATATGTATATACAATTTACTTGGATAATTTATAAACATATAGGTTGTGTACTTTGTATTTATCCAATTTCTTCATGTAATAGGTAATGCTAAAAGTAATCAGGTGCAGATTCAAAGGGGACTTTTTAGTAATTTATAACAAATACTAATGGTGAAGCTAGGTAATTTACAGTAGGTTATTAAAAAGACTTTATAATGGCAAACTGACAAGATTATATAAATTTTGGGGCTCCTTTAAATCTAACTAATGGGCACTAATTTATTTCACCAAAGTGTTTCTCTGACTACAATATTGAATATTTCTTAGGCTATGGATTCCTGCAATCCAAACGGTCCAAAGTTTTTATTCCTGTGTTTTAGATTCCTATAGTTTTCTACTTTTCACTACATTCTATTCTTACGGTTTTTTCCATTCCTCTGTTTTAGATTCCTACGTTCCAAATAGGCCCTAGCATGCTTTTTTAATTTCAATTAGCATGGAATTTGTTATGTTTGTTTGGAATAAAAAGCAAAAAGATATGTTTCTATAGGAGAAAACATAGAAATGAGATAAAGATGTAATGAAATATTATTACCACATTATTGGAAGCAGAAGCATGGAACTTGAGAGAGTAGTAAGCACTACGTTTTGCTTTGACATGCAGCGTATGGATGAATTAATTAATTTATCATTTGTTTACGTCGCCACACTGCAGCTCTTGTACGTGTTGTTCTGTTGCTTGCTTGCCTCGAGCATTCACACAGAAACATTGGTTTGGATTGGATTTTCTGGTTCCTCCGTTTTGTGGAACATAGCCAACCTTTCCTCTAGAACGGAATGACAGATAACTCCATTCCAAAGGTGCCACAGGAATATGTTCCTTTGGAATGTCATTCCTCCAAAGTTCCTCCATGGAAACTTCAATCCAAACGGGGCTAGATGTTACTTTAAATTATATTTCGTAATGACAAAGGTTGGCAATTTATATAATAACTAGAAAAATATCCGTACATGGCAATAGATAAAGGACAGTCTCCAACGACCCTTGAGGATTACGCCTAGTTTAGAGGAGTGGCATGAAAAATGTATACACGCAGGCACGCGCGCGCACACAAAGAATGATGGTTTTGGTTAATTTGGACACGGCGTGGTTCCTCTTGGTCTTTTATAGACACGAGTTCCTGCATGCGTGGACTATCGCACATAGACAACAGGGACAAAGCTAGCTTTAGAAAACTAACAAGATACATTTGAGTTTAAATATTGCAGGGATCGCTAGGGTTGACATTACCAAACAATGAACTGATCAAATTAAAGAAACTTACAATATAGCTAACAGATTAGAAGAAGGCGCAAAATAGCGCGCTATAGAATTTAGCGTTAGATTTCCAAAAAAACTATTAGCGTGAAATAACGCGCTGTAGAATTTAGCGTCAGACTTCCAAAAAAACTATTAGCGTGAAATAGCGCGCTATTTCGTACTGTAAAAACGCTATAACGGCGCTATAGCGACGCTATTTTATATACTATGATTAGAAGCAATACTCCCTTCATCTTTGCTACGTTGCTACGGACAACATAGTGCTCAACTCATGTTGTCTGTAACGAAAATAACTTTTTTTCTAGCGTTTTGCTTTTATACCTTTTGATAAAAGTATTTATTTACTGAATCGTTTTCATATTTGCACTTTTGATGTTTTAACGAACAAAACTAGATCACACATACCATAAGTCTTTTAACAATAATTTTATTTAGTTTTAAATTTAAATCTATGAACTCAATTAAACACAAACTTACCACATGTTGCATTTAGTCCGGTCAAAACGACTAAACAACAATACATGCATGTCTAGATACTGGCCCAGTTAGGCCTGCATCCCACCACAAGCTAGCCAGGCCCAAGCTCCCAGCAGGCAATAATCAATCACACCCTAACACAATCAAACTGAAAACAACATTATTGCCCAAACCACCGTATCAACATCAGAATCGTCCCCCGCCACAGCTAGGCAACGTTGTGCAATGTTTGTATCTCTTTCTAACTGTCTCCGCTCAAGCCCACGGCATGGGCCATGGTGGTGGATGGGGGACAACACGAGGCGTGCAACGACATCTTGGCCTCCCACCTCCCATTAATATATTATGTTTTTAGTTCAAAATTGGAAAATAATAAAACGTCACATTTTAATGGGAGGAGAGAGAGTACAAATATTTTCGTATAACAAAACTAAGACTCCCTCTATCCCTAAAAACATTTTATCAACCAAGACAAAATTATCATCATATTAAAATAATTTACAAAACGAATCAAAGTTTATAACATGGATACACGAAAAATTTATGGATTTCACTTGTCAGTCAAAGATTTAAGCAAGCTATATCAGTTGCCATGTCAAATTTAAGATGAGGTGGAGGAGAGAGGAATGAAAGAAAAGAGAAGTGTGTTGCCACTAATAGCTACTCCGCCTATCTCAAATGACAACAGCGTTGGAGCGGCGGGTGGACGCGCATGATCAACTCCCTTGTCATGATCAGGCTTTCCTTGGACTTGCGTCCATCTTGAAGCACCCGCCTCCGATCCGGTTATGGGCCGCCTTGTTCCCCCTGCCATCGATAATGCACAGAAACCTGCAAATGCAAGGAACATATCAAAAATCAAAGCGAATAAACAAGCCAATGTATGCTGGTAGTAAAATACACTCACGTAGAGAAATAAACGGAGAACAACCTTGCCGGCGTGGGCGGCTCTGGTGATTTCGATGCTGCTGCAGATGCCGAGAAGCTCGAGATGCGTAGCCGCCGGAGTCCGGTGATTGATGGGGAAGGCTATCACAAGATAAGTGACAATTAGTAAATATTTAGAGAATAAAATCATCGGATGATTGACATATATGTCAAATGAATCCTGACTTGCCAAATAAACCACGTACGAGCGATGCATTGAGGTGCTGGCCAGCCAGTCATGTGCTGCATTGAAATTGCGTTTCCAGGCATTCCGCTAATAAGCTAAGCACTATCCGCTATGCAGTCGCACTTAACTTAATTATCGAGGGGCATTTGTATTGCGGTTTTTTTACAAGCAAACCATAGTACATGCCATCCGGCGACGTGTGCATATTTCATCAATGCCGTTGTACGTGAATAGTGTAGATGCAACGCTATGGATCAATAGCAAGTACGATGAGGATGGTCCAGAAGATGCAATGCTATGGATCAATAGCAAGTGCGATGAGAAATGGTCCAGAAGCCGGAACGAGCATTGTCGTATACGGTATACATACCTGCATCATTGTTGCACAATTATTGGAAAAAATGCATGTAAAATACTTGAGCAAAAGCCTGCACTCATTCACCACATGATTATCTCTCATAGAAGGAAATATATATCCTTGTCTTAGGAAGGAAGCAAATTACTGTGAGAATGGAACGTATAGCCGTGAATCAGTCTCCGAATAAAAAAAGCAAAATACAACCCGCAATGCCTATTCAGAGCGCAGCCAACGTGCAAGTATACGTGCACAGGTTAGCCATCGCACGCGCACGGACTAAAAAAAAGGGGAATTAGATTTTTTTTTTTTTTTAAGAAACGGGAAGGGTTTCCTCCTACTACAGAGCATTTATTAAATAAAAACCTAAGTTACAAAGTACACTTCATCATCAACTCTATAAAAATATATATCCTCGTCTTTGGAAGCAAGCAAATTACTATGAGAATGGAATGTATAGCCGTGAATCAGTCTCCGAATAAAAAAACAAAATACAACCCGCATTCCCGCAATGCTTATTCACAGCGCAGCCAACGTGTGCAAGTATACGTGCACAGTCTCCGAATAAAAAGGCAAAATACAACACGCACGGGCTTAAAAAAAGGAGAATTAGATTTTTTTTTTTAAGAAACTGGAAGGGTTTCCTCCTACTACAGAGCATTTATTAAATAAAAAACAAAGTTACAAAGTACACTTTATCATCAACTCTATGAAAAACTAGTTTAATCAAAATATTTTTTCACCTAATCCTTATCTACACTATAAAAGAGCGAGTTTTCTGAAAAAAAGTTTTTACATAGAAAGGCATAGGTATATCCCTCACGCTGGCTCCACTGCGCAGTTTGAAAAAAGTTGAAAAAGGGTGGAAAGGCCCAAAACCCATAGATGCAAAATATTTCATCCACTTTTTTTTTTATTTCTCACCTCATTTTATATCCATACCCACGTGTTACTTTCCTTCTCTTAGTTTTAATGAGAAAAGAATGACGTTAATCAATCAGGTCTCCTTTCTTTAATTCTATTTCTTTTTTCTCTTTTCTATTGCCTCATTCGTCATCTCACAAAATATGTGTGTTGCACGTACATTTATGCTAGTCTAGCTATAAATATACGTGTCCTTAGATTGCTTTCTACTATTTGATCCGGCGATCAGTTGTGTTATATGGGCTCACAAACTTTCTCAAATTAATTATCTTTGGCAGATTTATACTTGGTTGATATGGTCTACGTAACAAAATCTTACGGACTCTTGCTTGTTTCTTACGCGTTTCTGCTGATTTTGTTTGACTTTTGCGTTTCTGCTGATTTTGTTTGATTTTTTTTACAAAAAGTCTTCCACTCGCCTGCCACCCGCTGGCCCTGGCCTTCTTCTCCGTGTCCTGATATTTGAGCCTAATAACCTTATTAGTTTAATCCGTTAATGCCAAAAATCGTAAAAAAAATACACCACAAATTCACTAAATCAAATATTGTAGTGCCAAATCAGCCCTAGACTTTGAATAAGCCTGCAGAAAAGCATCGTTCGAGTGGTTCTCTCCATTTTCTCTTATTTATATTTTCTTTTGTCACCCTTGGGACCAATATATCCCTTCCCCTCTCACCTTCTCCGCGCCCACCATCTGACCAGCACGCGGTCTCCAGCTACCGACTCTGCCATCCCCGGCCAGCCCGCAGCCACTGCTGGTGCCCAGCAAGCTGACGCCTCGAAATCATTGTTTTCTCAAAATTATTCAAATTTGTACTATAATAAATGATTTATTATAATATTGAGCTTTATATTTGGAATGCATCATGCCACATGATATTGAGTTATATTCCCTCTGTCGATAATAAATGCTATTTTAGGACCTAAAATTTGTTCTATAATAAGTGATGTTTTGACTATTTATCAAATAAAAAGATAATTTAGGATACAATGCCAAGTAGTCTAAATTTTTGCAAAAGCAGCTGTTATTGCGAGACGGAAAGGCTACATTATACGACATTTTTTTATTGTCACAAAAAAATGAGTGCAATAAATATGTGAAAAATCTATGTCATGATTAGAATAACTTTAGGCCTTGTTGGGTTTGAGGGATTTTATCCTCTCCAATCCCACTCCAACCGCACAAACCCTAAGTAACCATCCAATAGTGCTACAAAACGGAGGAATCACAACTTAAGCAATCAAATAACAGTTCAATTAAATCAGCACAATCCAAAATGAACCCTGAGAACACGCAGCATTGTACTCATCACAAAAGCATTATATTATTGTACCAAAAATCAATAACACACAACACCACTTGTCTGGCCTGCTTTGTCAGAGACAAATCAAACATCCTGCATTGCACAAATTAAAGAGCTTATAGATCAAGGTTCACTAGCCTTAACCTTCATCAACAACCACTCCTTCCTCAGATTCATGGGTAAGCTTAAAAGAGATCTGAACCGGCGGCCAGGGGCGGAAAGGCCATGGCCACCCGGGCCATGGCCCGGGGCGTGACCCCCACTCGATTTTATGGCCCATATAGCTTCCGACGGCCCAGGCAACAACCACAGGTCCACAACTCTGCGTCCACTCATCCGGCGTCCGGCCAAATCCTCGACCGCAGCCCCTCGCGCCGTCGCCTCGGCTCCCTTCTCGCTACCCGCCGCCCGATTCCCCAGCTCCGGCCTCCGGCTCCACTGCTCCAGGTTGGCTTGGCAGCTCCTCTCCGGCCGTCCCCTCTTCCAAGGCTGCTCCAGTCCCGCCCTGCTTCAGTGCTCTCTCCTTGCCGGCGGCCGACCCCAGCTCCCTCCCTGTCGGGCGGCGGCCCGGAGGGAGACGACCAAAGCTCTGTCGCCCGGACAGCAGCAGCCAATAGGCTGCATGTACGCCCCTTCACCATCCCCCTGATGGCTAGGAGGGAGGCAATGGCCCTAGCCCTGCTGCGGCGATGCGGCGTCCAGCAGGCTGTAGGCAAGCAGCAGTAGGCGCTTGCGGCCTTGCAGCAACAGCTCAGATTTAGACTTGAGAAGGTGGTTTAGCTTGGGTGGTTGGGTAAGAAATTAGAATGCACAACGAATTGTTAACTATACTGTTGTCCATTATATTGTGTATTGTATGGATGAATCGTTGACAACAAATTTGATTTATGTGGATTAGAGGTAGACAATAAAAAAAACTTAGGACTTGGAACAAGAATAAAGATATTGCTTCACTATGGCGATTTTCATATGTTTTCTACTTTTACATTTTGTTGTCATATATATATTTTGAATTATGTGTTTTTGGCATGTTTTTGTCACAACTCTGTTATAATTCGGCCCGGGGCTTCGGCAAATCCTGGTTCCGCCACTGCCGGCGGCCATTGTCGTTGCTAAGAATCCTATACGCCTTTACCTCATCACGACCCAAGCCATAGCTAGGAATCTCTTGAAGTGCTGCCAAGATCTGTGACGCTTGCACACAAGGCTCGCCCAGTGCCTCGCAAGAAGACCGCAGCGTTGGATTGCTGCTAGCATCATCGTCTCCGATCCTACCTGCTCATCATCGTCATCGCCGCCAACGACCACCTCTGGCTTCTCAAAGTCCACCCTTGAACAAGAATTGAAGTAGTCCGATACGTTGCTGGGGACTAGAGTATGTATCGGCATGTCCTCCAGCGACGACACATCTTCAGCGCGTGAGACGGACCGTATCGTCTTGCGTCTCATGTCCACCATGAGCAGGAAGAAGCTTTCGTCCCGGGTGGGCTCGTGCAGGAAGAAGCAGATGACGTCGGGTTCGTAGATGCTGATGAGGGGTTGGTCAATTGGGAGGCCCTTGTAGCCTTGTAGGCGTCGAGCGCCCAGAGCTCGGTGGCGTCGAGCACGGCGTCCTTCACCCACTCCATCTCCTCCGTGCCGCCGCCGTCCTCCATCCTCATCATCCACATGGCGAATGAACTGGCGATGGTGCAGGCGTGGAGCGAGCGTTCGCAGGTGGACGCACAGGCGCCGGCAGTCGTCGTCGACGCCGCCGTCGTCGTGGGTCTGGACGCACACGAACGAAGCCGCCGGGGGCTCGTCGAGGCGGAGTGACACCAGCATCTTGGGGTCGCCCGTGCAGGCCCACTTACAGCCGGGCTGGAGCATCACCCAGCGTGGGTAGGCGGAGGACGCCGAACCTGATGAGGGAGGCTGTGCCGGTTGGGCTTCCATGGCCCTAGACCACCCTAGTCATCAGCGATAGAAGGAGGCAAACAAGGCTAGGTACGTGCAATGGTGCAAGCCATGCGATGATCGAGGCCTCTGGAATATGGATGGCCATCCGATCCAATATGGTGACTGCGAATTTTTCAAAGAGCGAGGCACGAGGACGTACCCCCGCGCGCCCCCCATACGGAGCCCATCCATGCCGCCGCCACTAGCAGTGTAGCACTCTAGGTGAATCAATAGCAAAGGTCAATCAATCACTGACCAGGAGTCTGAAGGCGGTCAATCCGATCAAACAGGATGCATGCACAGAAGAGATTGTTGACTAGTGACTACTACTTTCTAAGTAGTGACCGCATATACGAACCTGCCACTCGAGCAACTACAGCAGCTTGCTGCTCCTCTGACCTCTCAGTCATCCGGGCTACCACTGCGCCTGTTGGCGGATACACCTGCAGACCTGCCTATCTAATTTAGTGTCAACGTTTCGGTTTTTTTCCTCTTCTTCTATCTACCAAAAACATTCCATGTGTTGTGTCGTCCATGACCGACAAAGTGTGGAAGTGGACGCTACTAATAAAAACTATGGTCAACGTATAGTCAAACACATAGATTGGTGGTTTAGGGACTTGAGTGACACTCAAGCCAACTTCGGAGACCCAATTTCCTGGTTCTTATTTTTAAAAAATCATGGACAATGCATGGTCAAAGAGTAGATTGGTGGTTTTGGGACCTGACTGGTACTCAAGCCAACTTTAGGGACCAACTGCCATGGTTTTCTAAGTTTAGGGAACTGGATTTCTGGTTTTCTGAGTTCGCGGTGACCTAGTTGACACACGATACCAAGTTTAAAGACCACATGTGCAATTCACTCCTCAAAGTTTACCAATGGCAATGCAATTCAACAAAATTGGGTGTTTTTGAGGTGTGTGAACTATAAAATCATCGGTTAATCCAACTTCAACATAATAGTAATATGTGTCAGTGCAATTTGACTTTAATGGTCGTAGTTTTCAAAAGTCTAGATTGCATACATTGATTAAGTTGACCATGGCTTAGGTATTGTACATCGGATTTGCTCATGTCCATAGCTCTTTGTCCAGCTTATCTAAAGGGCTAGAACCCACGGGTTGGTTATATATAGCTCTTCAATGGATCATTTGGATCTCTCTTGACACTTAGAGATATTCACTCACATCCACTATAGAGACGTTGTGCTTCATATTTTCATCAAATTCATCAAGAACAACGCTAAGGACTCGATTAGAGAATAGAGAGAGACTTTAGTGCATCATACTTGGTGTGGGAACTCTTGGATCAAGTGAGGGCTCTAAGCTTGTTACTCTTAATTATTTGCATCACCTAGGTGGCTTTGGTGACCGCATTATTCTCTTTTGGAGCTTGCCAAAGGATTATGGAAGCTAGAAGGGAAGGACTTATATACATACAATGGATGAGATCTCCTTCAGGGAGATGGCAAATGGAAATTCTTAGTGAGCACTCTTGCCTTGGTAGTTGGAATGGAGACAATTTTCATTTTGGTGGGTGTATTTAGGGGTGGATGCCAAGAAAATAATACAATGTGAGAAAATTCAGTTGTCTCTTGTCCTCTAATTTACTTTAAGCATTTACATTCTACAACATTTATAATGTTAGCATCTTGATGTCACTTAGTTGGCTTTGCTCTTGGATGGTAGTTCCTTAATGTAGATTGCTCTCCATCATGATTTATTAGTGTGTTTAGTTGTGTGTGTTTTGTTTTCTAGTTGGTAGATGAATTGAGCTTTTTCATAGAATTGTACAGGTAAGGTTGGTTAATTTCAAGTTTGAGTTTGAAAAGACCCAATAATTCACCCCTTCCACATCTTGGTCCATCCATCCTTATATGGGGTCAGGCTACAACGAGGGAGGGAGGTAAGGCAATGACACAGGGGTCAGCTCAGCAATAGACGTGCGGCTACGAAAGGGTTGGCTGAGGTGTGGACCAAGCCTAAGACAGGGGAGGAGGGGTGTTCTAGGAGGGGTTGGGTTGAACCCGGATGGTTGGCCCAAAAGCCAAATGAAATGGAAAAGTCAAGAAAAAACATTCTAATTCTTATTTAGAATCTTAAGACTATAAATTCAAATAAATTTGCATACACTTTTAGCTCCAGTAAATAGTGAAGTTATTCACAAGCATGAATGCATCAAACACCCTTTTAACTATGATGAATTTTGTTAAATATTAAGAAAGGTCCTTAATTCTTAACTAAAGCAGATGAGCCTTATAATTTGAGATTAAAATCTAATAACATGGATTTTATTTTGATTCAAATTAGGTGTTACACCTACACGAATCATGTTGCATGCATATTGATACAAACACTAATAGTGATCCATTTGAATATATAGTTCCTAGGATTTCTAGGAGGGAAAGCATAGAGGATACCACATAAGAAGAATTAGGATAGTGGGCACACAACCTTTTCTAGTTGGCATTTCAGTTCCTTTTGTGCCGCACATCGTACTAGGCCACAGACAAAAACGGATCCACTTTTTGTTGGCGTTCAACATTTCAGTTTTTCCACCAGAAAGTATGTAAAACTTCCTATTGCGTAGTGGTTTTCTAGGAAAAAGTGCATGCGCTCATCAATATTGTTTTCCTATAAATTCTAGCTGGCATTTCTGTTAGTGCCGCAAATTATAACAAACTTCTTAATGTGCCAACGGTTTTAAGGGAAAAGTGCATGTACTTCGCATAATTGTTTTCACATACTTCATAGCCGACAATTCAGTTTGTTGCACCAGAAATTATGCAAAAAAAAATCTTACTATGCCATTGGTTTCATCAACAAAACCAGCTACTATGCCAGCGGTTTTCTAGGAAAAGTGCATGCACTTGGCACCATTGTTTTCCTATAAATATAGTGATCTCTCCCACTTACAAGCCACAAAATTAGCACAAACATTAGTTTTACAATGAAAAGAGAGGCGGTGCCTTCATGGCTAGAACAATTGCTTGCAACAAAATTCTTTACCACTTGCATTAACCATCTCTTGGCTAGTCGCAATGAATGTAACCTATTTTGCACCAAGTGTCAGGCACCACCAGCTGCTTTCTGCTATCATTGTCGCTCATGTGATCATTCTACTCATCGCGTAATCCAGGTATAAATGTGTAATTGTATTGTATACATATGTCATTTAGAATGCATCGATACTTTGAGTAAGCACACACGTACGATATATATTTCTATGAAAGAATGTAGCATTCAATTCTCAATAATTGGGATCTTTCAGATAAGGAGATCTTCCTACCATAATGTCGTGAAGGTTTCAGAGATTGAGGACATCATCGATATTAGTGATGTGCAAACTTACATAATCAATAGTGCAAGGGTTGTGTTCTTGAATGAACGGCCACAACTGCGTGGTTCTGGTGTCTCCATTTGTAAGGGACCTTCATCATCAACACATAACTGTGAGACATGTGGTCGTACTCTACTTGATGCATTTCGCTTCTGCTCTCTTGGATGCAATGTAAGTTTATATGCACAATCTAATTATATGGTTTATGAAGTGTATAAAAGATAAATCAAACAAGTTCCATTATCAAACGTACATATTTGAGCTCAAATATTATGGTTTATTGATTTCTTTCAAAATCCTTTCTATCTACAGCTCGTGGGCATAACAGAGGATGTGAGTATGCAATCCATAGTTGAAACCGGGCCACTATGTGGCGGAAAGGATGATGTGACTAGCATCGATAATGTTGGTTCAAGTACTTGTAGTTACAAGCAGGATAGCTGCAACGACAAGAATGAAGAAGATCCTGCACCAAAAAGGGTTGCTCGTCACCGACGCAAGGGAATTCCACAACGTGCACCGTTCTTCTAATGTGATACCCATGGCCGTATCCATTATGTGTCCAGAGAAATAATAAGATAAGCAAATATTTGTCATGTTTGAATGGATGGAGGAAGGGTGAATGAATAAAAAGGACCCTGTTCTTCTGATCTTCAATTTGCATGTCTTTAATAAACATTATTATTACAGCTAAAAATAAACATTGTTACTAGAACACGATCACATGTTTTTGGACGCTCAATCACTCAAAGCGTCATGATATTAGAACAAAAAGACGCACATCAACGACTAGCGCTATGCACCATGTGTCGATCCCATCTATCACTCTCAGTCTCTCACCGTCCTCTCGTGCTCAGTGCTGCCTTGCACGGCTGTGCTAATGCTCCTCCTGTCCTGTCCTGTCCTGTGTGGAGCAGTTCACGTGTGGCATCAGCTGCTGCATGCGCCTCCTTACCCACGCGGGTCGTGGGACGGAAGGGCTGAACTGAACTTGAAATCACATGCACGGAGCTAGAGAGGTTTCGCCACCACGGCACCACCAGCAGCACCCGCACAACGACACATGAGCGTGATGAAAAGTGGCACCTAGATAGCTCACTGGCCACAGCAAGGAACACTGTCTGGCTTCTTCTCCCAACCGTACGGCCGGTGATGGAACTTTGCAAATCAGGGTCCGTCCGTCCGTCAGTCAGTCCTGTAGCGTGGTTCCGCTGTTTTTTACTTCAGGTATCTGGAGAGTAGTTCTCCGCCGTTCGTTCCTTCCTACTGTTTTGAAGGAACGGCATTTCCATTCCACGCTGCCTCCCTCATGTACGTCTTCGACAACAGCTAGCAGCGTTGGCGATGACTGACAAAAACATGCCCAAGCAGGTCGACATCACGTACGCATCATCACCGTGATCACACCCCCTACAAAATGCAAACCACACCGTTGATGATTTCCTTGCATTTGAATGCAAAGCATCCGGCAAAGAGCTAGAAGAAAAGATGTTCAAGGGAATGTATGCAAAAACCACCAGCAAATTTTTGCGTCAAGTTCGAGTGAAAGGACGCATCGTCTCAAGGAGAGAGGGCACACAAAAATCCCTTTGATATAATAAGTAACTTCATAGCGCAAGAGGATTGCCGAGCATCCGGCACGCTATACCGTGGTTCGGGTGCCCGTGATCTGTGATGGACGACGGTTGCGCTGGCGCTAGAAGTCAACTTAATTCTCACTCATTGTTTTTATTTTTTAAATAAGATGAGTCGTCAAATTCGGTGTTAAAAAATCAAACGACATATCATTTTTGGAACACAAATTACCTCTTATGAGGTAAGACCTCAAATAAATCACAGCCATTGAATTTTTAGAGAAATAAAGTAATAAATAATTAGGAAAAAGAAATAAATATTTTTTTGTTAGAGTTGTCCTCTTTTTCCTTAGTGCTCATGAGCTCATGCGGGAGCAGATAGTGCGCATGCATGGATCTGCTATAATCATGCCGGAAATATAGGAGATCAATATTAATTGTGCTATCATCACGTTAAAAAGGATCATCACGTGAAAAAGGATCAATTGTCATCACATTAGAAACTTAACTTGGGAAAAAAATTTCACATTCAAGAAGAGCACGTATTACATGAATTAAAAATATATGTACGTTCAACCTTGATGATGGCGTACAAAAGAAATCATACAAAACCGGTCTATCACGTTCAAATCTGAACTTAAAAAAACAGGCTCGGTCACATTGTCACAAATGGTCATGGCAATTTGTTATCCATAATTATCCTATTAAAATAGTAAATAATATTTTAATCTATCACCGTGTAGAAAGTAATATCTTATTTTATTCATCTAGATCTAACAAAATGAACGATATATAGTTGTTTTGGGGTACAGTAGTAAATGCCAATTATAATAGATTAAATGGGGAATAATAAAAAAGAAAAAGAATTAGAACACATTTTTTTAACCTAAGATGCAGTTACCACGCTCCTTATTTGTGAATTATCATGCTCCGTAACAAAAAGAAAAAGATCATTTATCCATCAAATAGCTATACCCGTCACGTCTCCAGCGGTGCATGTCGGCCGGCGGCTGCGTCCGTTGGGTTGCACAAGAAAAGAGATCAGATCTGATCTCCCTATGTGGTTAGTTATTGATGATTATCCTATTTTCATATTGAAAAAAAAAGAATAAATAGCTTTTAGTTATTTCGAAGTATTACCTTCTAAGAAGTAATATCTCATTTTAT
This sequence comes from Paspalum notatum, assembly GCA_022530915.1. Classification (NCBI taxonomy): domain Eukaryota; kingdom Viridiplantae; phylum Streptophyta; class Magnoliopsida; order Poales; family Poaceae; genus Paspalum; species Paspalum notatum. The sequence goes on along the minus strand of CM039683.1, from coordinate 67,264,326 downwards.
CTACTCAGATCAACGCCTCACAGTCGTTTCAGTGTAACGTAGCAATTGCCAAAAAAAATTAAAACAACGTTTGCATGGAGACTCAAGCCAAAATCTTGTATAAAAAGTTGGGCGCCTTTCTTTTTCAGAAAAAAAAGTAAGTGCGTCTATTGTGTTCCCACCGGTCAACCATATCCAACGGTTGAGATCCCACCTTATCCACGCACCCACCCCTCCTTTCTTCCTCACGCAGCACCGACTGCCCGAGCGCGGAGTACCTAAGCCCGACGCCGTCTCGCTCCCTTACCTCCGGCCTCGGTGTCCCTTCCTCACCCAAGCTCCCCCGCCGCCTCCGACTTCGGCGTCCTTGCCTCCGCCGCCACCAGCTAACTCGGGGTCAAGTTCCCCGCCTACCGCCCTCCTACACCGTCTCCGGTGGATACCGCCACCGGATCCGGCCCTCCACGCACTGCTAGATAATCCGGCTTCGCCGGAGCGGCACCGTGACGCCTACCCTCCCCAACCGTTGTCCTTCCCCGCCTGACCCACCGCCAGTCTTAGCCACCGGCCACCCCGCCACCACCACCGAGCCGGCCGGCCGCCTCCGGCCCTCCCTCTAAGGCAGGAGGTGGAGAAGACCCCGGCGACGGTGAGGCGTAGGGAGCTCATTTTCCTTTTTTTTTTCTCTGGTGGCTGATGGTTTTGCAAAAAACCAGTCACCTGGGGTTGAGTAAATCTCAAAAAAATAAATAAATGTTTGTGCACTTACAAGCATTTTTATAGTGACATCTTTTCTGACCATATATTCGATCGTCAAATGCATCCTCTATTCCTATCCTATGTGGTCGACCATTTGCCTCCATCGTTTGCAGATCTACGTTTTGATTTTGGCATTCCATCTCACCAGGTCTGCAAACAAAAGCTTTATTTGTCGTCAGGAAGGGCTTCATTTTCCATCAGAGCTTCAGGATTTTTTTTTTCTTTGAGTGGACAGAGCTTCAGAAATTTAGATCTAAACTAATTTGATTTTTTTTTTTTTTGAGCTCATCTAAACTAATTTGATGTTCCCATGTCCTCGGGGTGCTGGTTTACTCTCCATGCCCATACCGGCGGTGTAGTGAACGGGCCGGGCCGGGCCGGCCATGTCGTCCCAGGTAGCCCGTGGATCGGCGTGGGAACGGAGCCCAAACCCTGCGTGGAATGGATTTCGGCCCAAGTCCCTCTCATCGCTTCGCGTGCCTCGCCGCGTCGCTCCCAGTCTCCCAGAGAAACGCCGCCGCTGCTACCTCTCCCGTGCGGCGTTGTAGTCTCCGACCCCGGCGAAGGCAAGTGGATCCCGGTGCACCCCTCCACCACCATATCTCCTCATCTGCCTCATCCCCTCCCTGTTCGTATTCTTCTCCTCATCCGCTTGTCGTTGCTAGGGATTGAGAAGGTGGCGACAACAGCAGCTCTTGGCCGGCCGGCCGGCCGGCATGGATGATTCGGTAATCCAAACGACGTCGGCTTCGCTAGGTGCACATCTCCTTCTCCCCCGTTTGGCCGTTTCCCATCCTCCTCCTCCTCCCCGCTTCTTGCTATGTTTGAATGAACCCTTATATGCTCTAGATCCATGAGCGGAGACTTGTTGCCGATTCACATTTTGGAAACACAATAAATAAATAGTTTAATTAACTGCTGTGATTCACATTTGCTGATTCTACTGGCCGATTCACTGCGCAGCAAGTCTTCAAGAGCTGACTTGCTGATTCTTTTTTTATATATAATAAATGCCAGGTAAAATCTGCGATTAACACAGTGGGGGAGTGGGAAGTGACTTTTTCAAACGAACAGCCATGGTACTACTAATGTATCTGTTGTTATGACACCATGTTTGGTAATATGTAGCGACATTGCATGTTTAGAATTCAGTTTCTTCGCGTACTGATAGCTTTGAATGCGCCTGCATACTGATGATCCACTCTCGAGAATTGGCTAGATACGTTGCGCCGGCTTCCCATTGTTCAAGATGACATAGCAACAGGAAAATCAAATGTCCCTGCAAGGCTGAGCTGTTGTATGCTTGCTTGTAAGTTAGCCATGCGTACTTACTAGCCTGATGCAAGATGGATACGGCAACTAATTCAGTAGAACAGAAACATAGATAATGTGTCGATGGAAATTATGCTTCCGATTGCCCGCTTGTTGCTATCCTCCCTAAGACATTATGCTTGCTATCTTTTGCAGTAGCGATTGGAGACAAATGGTTTACAGTTGCTATCTTTTATGGTAGCAATATCGTGTCTTAGAGATTATGCTTGCTATCTTTTATATTAGAGATTATCTTTTACAGTTGCTATCCTCTCTGAGCTGCATCATATTCTGTCTCTCACACTGCCCTATCTCCCTCTGTACCTCACAGGACACCGTTGCCATTTTGCCCCTCTATTGAACTCAAGCTGGTATGCACTTTGCCTTCTCCCTCCTTAACCTTCTCTTCTTACCACTCAAGCTGGTGTATTGTGTCTATGCTATATTCGTTTTTACTTTCAGATCATTATGATTTGTGAGCTAAACTATTAGGATTACTCTTGTAGACAAAAATGAGTTTGAGAATGGATTCTCTAGCTAGAAAAAGGGTGGAAGAGGACGATGAGCTGTTTCTTTTCATTCTTCCTGCACTATATCAATTGTGTAGTGCAAGAGGGCCTCCAAAAAGGGCTAGACATACATCAAGGCTGTCTGGAAAGGAGCCTTTCCCTCTCTTGGATGCAGTAGAACTCCATGATGGTAATTCATCCCTTTAACTTCATTGCCAATTAAACAACTGAGGTCGCACTAGTGGACATAATTCTTGCTCATACCGATGGAAAAAAATTCTTGCTCAGGTCATACAGCAGATGGCTCCTTGAACATGACATCCCTTGAGTCAACAACATCTGAGCCATGTGTCACGCAAAATGGTGAAGATGAGTATAATCCTCCATATGTGTCACTTGATGATGATGATGGCGACGACGATGAAGTGACGAGCACAGTAAAGCCACCGGATCAAAGTGGGGCTGCTACAACCTCAAAGAGGCCTACTGCAGCAAATAGAGCAAAAGAGCCTGCTGCAGTAGATGGAGGCAAGAAGGTTGGCAAAAGGCAGAAGAAAGAGGTTGTACTGGATATGATAGAGAAATATCTACAATTGAGAATAAAGCAACTTGAGGGAGAGGTCGCCGAGCAAGCAAGGATGGCAGCAGAAGCAGATGATTTCTCTATCGAGAAATGCATCGGTGTTGTGAACACCATAGAAGAACTCTGTAGTGAAGAAAAAGCAGAAGCTTTTGATGTCTTGAAGGATGCACAGAACAGAGAGATTTTCATGACTGGAGAACCAACTGTGCGCCTGATATGGCTGCGGAAAAAAAATGGCAACTTTTGGCCCCCGACCTGTCAATTTATGCATGATAAATGTATGATAGATTTCTCTCAAAAATTGTATGCAGTTTTGGCCTCTGTATCTTGGCAGTTTATACATGGTATCGTGCACCCTGAATGCTAGCTACGATGTTGATGGGATAATTACGGTGCTAACAATTTTCTGGCTAATTACGATGTATGTGAATGCTAATTACTTCTTGGAGTTGTATGTGAATAGCAAATTCGCTGCTTTTACATCAGTATACAGCGTATTGTTGAAGAAGGAAGCCTGTAAATAGATGATATAGAATAGGATACGAGGACCGGCGTTGATGACAGCCACTGTTACGATTTGGGAGTAACAGTATTTGTAGAAAAAGTCAGGTGGACGCACCTAAACAATGCATAAACAATGCATGAGACCATCCCTGATGGTATATCTGTATTCATTGTCTATCTCTATTCATTTACTGTTCCAACTACCACTCTTTGTATACAGCGTCCAATCCACTCAATGGGGGCAGGAGGCGGCCATCACGGCGAACCAGAGATGTTGCCCCCACCACGACAAGCGGATGTCTCTGTTGACAGTAGGTTGATCTATGACGGCGCTCTATCACCACCCATGGAAATCGAGGAGACGCCGCCACTTGTTTGCTGTGCCCTTTCCCTTTTTCATTCCCTTTTCTTCATTTTTTTGTCAAGGTTGCATGCCAGGATTATCAGACATAACATTAATACAGAAAAGAAACGTACAAGTGTGCATAAACAATGATTTCTTATTCCAAAATTCAAGGTTTTCAATTGAACCAGAGCCTCCGTATAGTTTCCAGACAAACCAGAAGAGTGACAAAATCTCTTGCGACTCCTATATTCCTCTGTGGTATACACTTGTCCTAAACGGCAGAGATAACCTACAAGTAACTCAAAGTCTGAACTCCTTTTTGTGGCCTGAACAAATCGTTTGTATAAACCTCTTGCTTGACGCTGAATTCGTTTCTCTTCAGAAACAATCACCCATAGCATTAAGCATTCAGGCGTTCCATGACGCCGATCTCCGCATCGTCGGCTTCACGGGGCGGTCCTCCTCCATCGAGATCATCATCAGTGTCGATGGGTCCTCCAGCATCATGCGTGCGACGAGGTAACCGGCAATGGACCAGGTTTGGAACTTCCTGGCCTGCTTACCGACGAATCTTCCCAGCTTGCCGTCATAGTACTCTGGCCAGCCATCCTTGAGCAGCCTCGACTCGGCAAGCTCTATGGCACGTTTGGCCATCTGTGGCCGACCAGTCTTGATGCAGGCTGCTGTCAGCAGCCACAGAAGAACTGCACGCACAAAAAAAGGTGAGAATGTGAAAGCCTTTGGAGAATCATATGCCTTAGTTCTGGGTTTGTGGCTGTAGCAGCAGTTAATATAGCACAATGATTACATAGCCAAATCTCGACTTCCTAGAGGAATCAGAAAGCAGTGAAAAAGCCTGTCATTGCTCATTCAGAAGCAAGCATATGAAGAGAAATTCAGAAATATTAAGAACCATGTTAAAAAGTGTCTTTTCTAGAAGTACCATGACAATATCTTACAGAAGAAGACATGGTTATCAAGGACTCTTACACTAAACAAATTCTTAGATGGGCTGCATAAAAATTCTACTATGTCATTAATTTCAGAATAAATTTTAATTTAGATCTTTTTTACAATTTCATTAGTGGACTTGTAATCTTCATTATGGAACAAGTAACATATGTCCAGAGATTCGACACTCATCTAATCACTAATGCAGCACATGATGTAGAAACAAATGGTTTTTTTTTCAGAATTAACCCAAATATAACAGTGCAAATTGAAACAGTACCTGGCCATGATCCTCCGTTGTGATAACTCCACCGGGTGTTCTTGGGATCGCAGCCAGTGATAATTCTCCACTCATGATTCTCAATAGCAGGATAGCATATCTTCAGAGGCATCTCACCAACTAGCTCATCCCACCGCTCCTCGATCAGATCCATTATAGCAACTGATTGTTCTGGAGTAGCTAGAGATGATACAATGGCAATGCAGTTTCCAAGGGCAAACCATCGGAAGTCCATCATAGCAGGGCTAACGTTGCCAAGAAAGTAGCCTCCTCGGCATGGCATGAAATCAAACACCCAATCAGGAATGGAATCCGGAATGACATTAAACTTGTTCACAGCTGTGTGGGAATACTCTTCTGTTTTGTATCTGTATATTTTATTCAGCTGTTGAAAATCTAGCCAGAAGTAATTCCTCATGTGGTAGGTTAGTGCATGGAGCCTTTGCCCTATCTTCTCTATGAAGTCTTTCCCTTCGCCGTCTGGCTTGAGCATTTGGAGAGCACATCTTAATGCCATATAGAATAGGGCTTGAATCTCAATGGGATAACCATATATACCCTGAAATTTGTAGTAATTACAATCATGTACTGATGGAAATCTTCATTCCCAACTAAAACGTAATTCAAAAGTAGAACAAACAACAACAGAACTAGTAGGATTGTGTTGCACTACAGATTTCCCTTTTTGCAAGTACTATCTGTTTCTACCTCTGCAAGAACCATGTACTTTCTTGCCCCACTGTACTGATAAGGCTATCAAATATTGCTTTTAAAACTTGGTTGTATGCAGGATGCAGCATGAGAATAAGTGCAACTATACGACTACAATTAAAAACTTGAAAATTCGAAAATTAAGATATCTATATGCACTATCACCCAGTGAGGATTATTTGAAACAGGGTCCTTAATTGCATAAGACCACGCAGAACATGCCAATACCATTGCCAGTTTGCCACCTCAATTGATATGTACTGTTTCTATGGATATGCGCAGTATGAATTAGATGAAGGTGAAATGGCCCTACCATTCGACGATCAATCATTGAGCATCCATCAGTGCAAAGCAGAGTTGGAAAAGTATCAAATCCTTCAGATAAGCAGAGATTCAGTATCAACCTCATGCACTTCTGGCAATCAGGTGATTCTGACAAACTAACATCTCCAGTGTACTTTGTATATGCCCGAAGGAGAATGATCCACCAAAACCCAGAGTCCACCGGCGCCACCCTGCCGATTGCACTCTCACCGAAATCAGCAACTAAGGTTTCAGTGTTCCTTTTTTTGTTGCGGTCCACCTTGAAACTTGCAGGCATTGCTCCTGATCCGAGTTTGAATCGATCTACCATTTTCTCTGAGCTTTGAAGGTGAAGAGTTTTCAAGAGGAAATTCTTCACTATATCAGTCTCGTTGTTCATTAGAAAAGCCAATGCACTCGGAAAAAAATCCCTCACAAAAACCTGCAGTGGTAAGGGAAGAATCAACAATAGCACGACATCAGACATTTAAATCTTCAAGGAGAAATAATCAGAAATAAAAAAAAATCAAGGAAATTCCAGCTAGAGAGCAATCTTAGATCATAAATCCATACTGTTCATGTTCCACGATAGGAGATTACAAGACGGCATTTTTATCAATTAATCCAAGAAAATACAGGACAAAAGCTAAGAACTTTGAACTTGTTGCAAGTGCTACTGTAGATAATGAAAGACATCCCAGTGATAAAAAAAAAAGATATTGTTGGGAAACAATGTGGAATCTACACAAGTGATAGTAGCTCAGGTCTTGTTAATTATGATGTACATGTCAAATAATAGGCTGAAAAGAGCAGAGCATTAAGAAACTACAAGGCAATCTAGGAGACTCGTCAACTAAATATGTCTAGGAACCGAACAATGGAAATCACTAGGTAAGCCAACACACTCTGGGCTACGGTTCTCCAACATGCAAAATAAATAATACTCCAGTAATAATCAGAATTGTACAAAAGGGAACTCGCTTGTGTTTTGATTTTCCACCCACCTGATCATAGTTTAGCACTTCCTCGGACGCATGATCCACGGCGGCGATGGTGCCGACGGGCTGGCCGCGGAAGTAGACCACCGATTTCCTGAGCGCCTCCCACGCCTCGTTGACGAGCGGGTGCGGGCCGCCAAAGTGCGTGGTGCCCATGGAGAAGGGCGAGTCGAAGCCGGAGGGGAAGGCGGGCGACTGCAGCACGCTGTCGAAGCCGTCGTTGTGGCGGTGTTGGGAGAGCTCGCTCCAGGACTGCTCGTCGAAGGAGCGCTTCCGCTCCAGCGCGAACCGCGGCCGGTCGATGACGAGGCGCGACAGGTCCAGGTTGATCTCCGCCTCCGAGGCCAGGGACACGTGCGACGACACCCGCTTCATTGCTGCCGCCGACGCCGGAGATGGGAGGTAGGGCGCGCGGGGTGGATCTGGATCAGGGGCGAGCTCGGCCGCGGCGCACAGGGTGGTGGTGGAATGGAAGGGAAGAAGGACAGGCTCCGAAATTGGGGGAAGAAATCCTGCTCTGGAGAGGGCAGACAAACCCGTTCGACGGATGATGGGCTTCGGGCCGGCCCTTAAAAAGACCCATCCGAGGAACCAAATTAATCTTTTATTTATATTAAAATAAAATCGCCTAATTAAATTAAATTCGTCGTGGAGTTTATAAGGAGCACCTAGAGGTCGCTCATTCCGAAGAATTTAGCATTATTTGGTCCTGTTCTTACGTAGTAGACATAATATACAATAGAGTTTGAATCTGAGAAATACGATGAGTACGTTGTTGAAGATAACCTAGTTTCCAGTAATTCTGGTAATAACTTGAGCGTGGTTTTTCTATATGGATTCTGCATGTCTCGAAGATTTTGAGGAGATTTTAGCTCTTCCGTTGACAAGAAAAAAAACATGAGTTTAAGATTGGATTTCAGCCATTTTTTAGGTAATGGCAAAAGTTTTACAACCAAATACCGCCTTTAGAGGCAAAAAAAAAAAAAAAGAATGTCGAGTTTGGCCACACTTAAACGGATATCACCACGCTATAGAATGGCAACATGTGCGTGAATGAACTCTCTAAAATGTGGTTTCTTGTAGAGTTTTTGTAGGCGTGATTTGGTATTAGAATATTCACAAAATTCCTGCTGATCTCTAAAACTCTTTATCGGACAATCCAGATTTGACATTTTGTGACGGATGGATAAGATTCTGAGCACGTATTCTGCTTCCAAATGTTACTGGTTTCCTTTCAAGATGGAAAAAAGATACTCCTATGGTCCATGGGAAACATACCAGTGATATCGCTGCAAATCTTGCAGAGGATATATGTTTCATATATCCATCAGTAACATTCTTGCTTTGTCGATCACCTGAAACCGCTGATTTACTGACACCTAATGATAACCAAAAACGACTACTGCATATAATCAAGGATAAGATAAGACAAAGCACAAAATGGGTAGTACAATTTTGTAGCAATGCTTTGGAATCTTTTTTTCCGGCGGAGGGAGCCGGTTTCCAGGAAGTAGTGGGGTGGGTACAGTCTGAATCGCCGGCGGGCGGCTGGGGAGTCGTCGTCGTCGTCGTCGGCGACGGCCGTCGGGTGGCTGCTCCGGGCGGCGAGTCTGACCAAGATCCGACGTGGCCACAGGCTGCTAGGCAGCTAGGGGTGCCTCGGAGTTGGTACTGGCCGGCTGCTATCATCTGGCCGTCACCACACACCAGTTTTCAAAGGCTGTGTTTAGATCCGGTGCACTGTAGCGCTGAAAAATGCACTGTAGCACTTTTCGTTTGTTTGTGGTAAATATTGTCCTACTATGGCCTAACTAGGCTCAAAAGATTCGTCTCGCAAAGTACATCTAAACTATACAATTAATTTTTTATTTCATCTACATTTAGTACTCCATGCATGTGCCGACATTTTGATGTGATGGGGAATCTTCTTTTTGCATAGTGGAATTTGGGGATGCTTTTTGGATCTAAACATGACCAAAGACGGGAAAGCGACTTGATTGCACGCGAATTTTGCTCGAAAGCGAAAGGGGTTCGCTCACGTCACTCACGTCCAATCCAAAACTGGTGGTTATTACGGAGGCAGCTTTCAAATAATCAGCCTGTCACGTCTTAATTACGATATGGTGACCTCAATTAGCACTAACAGTAGTTTATGATTTTTAATTTGGTCGTGGAAATGAAACTGCACACAAAGGCATGTTCGATCGTTCGATGTGATGAAACGTCTGATTGTTTCTAATGGCATGGTTGCTTCCCAAACAACTATAAGATCGTAGTATTCTATATGCTTCATTTATTTCTCTCTGCATGGTATTCGTATATATCCATATATTGTCAAAAAGCCATCCTGAAAGTCCACTTGGAGATGTTCTTACGTTTTCCCAGTAGCTAATCGTCAACAAACAACAGTTCCGTGCTTCCATTGGCCATTGGGAATTTTGTTTTCGTATTCAAACTAAATGCAAGTAGCTGATAACAAAGTTTTCTACAGGTCTTAGATGCCATATAATAGAATTCGATATGCTAAAAAGTGCCAATTTGGGGTGTGTGTGTGTGTGTGATCTCAAATCGCACGCCTTTCCCACGATAGTTGACTTGCCTTGCCCACTTTGCACTCTCCATATTTTATTATTTTTATAATATACTCCTACTAATAATAAAATAAAGCTGATATTCAGCTAATAAACGAGGATAACAGTTTGATTTGGGATTTATGTAATCACGTATAATCGTCACTATGTCCCATGTGTCCATTTTTTTTTATGAAGAACCAAGGCTTCCCCTTGCTAACAAGTTTATCTGAAAGCCAAAAATATCTTTAATGATAAAAAAACCCTCTGGTACATTTAGTTGGAGTTATATTAACTAAAGCTGATATATAACTAAAACAATTTCATAATAAACAGCTTACATGAAAATCTACAATTTTGAAAACAATATTAGACAATGGTTATTGAACGAAAGCGAGTAATCAATTATCCCGTGTATATATACCCATACCCATCGGACCTCCGGAGGAGGTAAGCGTGACGACACGCACAGTGCCTGGCGGCGCCGTGCCGCCCGTCCGGAGTAGATGGTTGCACTCTGCGTCGATCTACACTAACCATCGGTGCTCTCCCTCTCCGCCCACCTAGATCCAGCACGCCGTGGCAGAGCAGGCCGGCCGCCGGGAAGGGGCTGCAATGACAACTCCTGGGAGCGGAGGAGTTCAGGCCTAAGCCGCCTAGTGATCTCCCTCTCAGCGTCGATCTACAGAAACGTGAAGAGGAAGACCGATCCTTCAGTTCGGGGAGAGAAGACCGCACCCACCTGGATTAGGCGGACGGAAGGAAAACAGAGGCGCCGTCCCGATGCGCTGCTTCCAGGAGTCGACGGAACGATAATGAATGTGGGACTCCGTTAGGTCGTGAGCTGGGCTAAGCTGCGAGTTGGATAGGGTTGAGCCCTAAATTAACCCATAGGAAATTAATTCATTGGGTCCATTAGAGTGTTTCTCTTTTGCCATTGTAATGTGACGACCAAACACTTTTTTTTATATTGCCGCATTTCAGATGTATTTGAAGAACCATCCAAACGACTATCAAGTTAACACCACTAAGATCCTTATCTCATATGCTAGGGGACGACTTAACACACATGAGAAGACATCTTCATAGGCGTGGGCAGCTTTTTCGAGCAATTTTGTTGTATTTCAGCATTCTAGCAAAAAAAAAAAAGGTTAAAAATGGAAGTTGCTACGTGCTCAAGCTAAGCATTGTAATTTCCTTATATACGTATACAAGCTATCAGAAATAAAAATAAGATTCTAATTTACCTATGAAACAAAGGTGATTAGTTTCGATTCAACGAAGATACGAGCTTGAGTGAACAAACAGGCATTGGCCGCTTCGAGCTCAGTTTGGAACTTTGGATTGGACAAGTAATCTGACTTCTTTCCCTGGGCCTGCTACCTCTTGCATCCAAACTAGAACTTTAAATTTCGGCCTGTCCCGAGCTCATCTGTTCGTTTTCTTAATGGACTGAGCCTAGTGCTAAATGTAATAGGCCTCAAAGCCCAATAACCCATAACTATCTATCACTTTACCAGCCCGGCCCGTCACTAATCATGGGGTGCCAGCCCAGAAGGGCCCATGAGCGCCGCAAACAAAACGGCAAAGCAGCCAAAACCCCCAACAAGAAGAAAGGCCTCCCCTTTCTCCCCTGCGCTGCAGTCACGCACGCACGTCGGCCGGCCCTCGCCTCCTCCCTCGGCCAACCGCCATGGACGCCGGCGAGTGCTCCACCTCCACCCTCCCGCAGGCCTCCGCGTCCTCCCCGGCCGCGTCCCCCGCCGTATGGGCCAGGCTAGGTGCGGCGACACTCCACGGGTTTCTTTCTTTCCTCGTCCGCGCGCTTGGTTTCTTGATTCTCTTGTCCGGTTACCCCATTCCCTCGCAGTGCCCGCGGACTCCGCCTACCCGGAGGTGGAGGTGGCGGAGGACGACGCCGTGGTCTGCTCCCTCGTCGCCCCGGCCGACGGCGCCGGGAAGGAGGTCGCGTGGTGCGAGATCAGGCGCGGCGGCGGGGACGCGCCGTCCGCCACGATTCGGAACCTGAGGTACTTCTTCCCCCTTGCCGCCGGCCTGTGCACTAAGGCCGATCCTTTTCGTGCCCTTGCGGGTTCGTGGAGTGCGCGTTGTGTGGAAAGGGTGCGGTTTTACTTTGGTGCCGTGTCGTGTAAGATTGGTTGCTACTGTGTGTCCTTGCGAGATGAGTGATAATGGGCGAACTGATGGCTGATGGGGACATTTTTTTTTTTTTGAGGAAGTCCCAAAAGTGATGGAGACTTCTTTTCTGGAGAGAGCTGGTGATGGGTACTTTCTCTGAGCTGTGTGCATGGCGGCGTCACTTTCTGCATGATCATATTAGCGGTTCTTGACAGCTTAATTGCTGGTGCTTAGCTAGTCTTTACAGCTAAAAGTGCTGGAATTCATGCGTTGTGGTTAGTGCTTGCCTGCATATCCCAAGTGTTTCACCTGTTTGGCCCCCATCCCCCTCCCAAAATTTTTGTGGTCTAAAAGTAGTTGAGAATGCCCATTTCATATACAGTATATTAGTAGATGCCAATTTTGTGACAATTTGTCTACGCACTTGGCGTGTCTGGTACTCTGGTTGTGCAAAATCAAGAATGAAAATGCAAACTGCTTGGCAATCATTTGAATTCTAGTGGGAAACGATATGGCTTGCAAGCAATGGTTTTATCTTCGTGTAATTTATTGGTTCGTTCAGTAACAATTTTGCATTTGTTGTTGTTGCGCCTCATACATTCGTTGTGAGCTGATTTTGTTATTATTTGTTTTGTTGAATTATTGCTGATTCACATGCTTCTCATGTCCTCCATGTTCCATTACAAAGCTCGGATGCAATTATTGTTGATGGAAGAATTGTCAATCAAGATGTTGTAGACATCAAACCAGGGAGTGAGATTATCTCTGGACCCCAGAAAGAAGGTAAGGTTATTTTTAAGGATCTTGACACCAAATTATCCTGAAAAAAATACACTACCCTCGTCTTTGTGAAAGCTAGAACGAGCTTGAGTTGTTTTTGTATGTTCACATAGCAATGGTATTATCAGTTAAAGATACTTTCTTCGAACAGTGAACAACTAAAAAAATTCTATGTTTCTGGCCCTCTGTAAATCTGAACAGGTGAAATGCATTTGTCTGTAACACATTCATCTTAATTATGCTTCCAGGGCATTTAGTATATACCTTTGAAATTATAGCGGCTAAGGATCATGACAAAACTAATGTCAAGGTATTATTCCAAAAATTACTGTTGGTGTATAAGGATCGTCTTTACATGTTAAATAAATTTTAAATTACTAACTTCTAGCTAAATAATGCTGTCAGATTGTACTAGATATCGACAATGCAAAATGCAGCATATGTCTGAATTTGTGGCATGATGTTGTTACTGTTGCTCCATGCCTGCACAACTTCTGGTAAATTTGTTTCCCTCTTACCGTTGGTTTCTCTGAAATTATTGCTTCTGATCCTTCAGTTTTTGTTTAAGCAATGGTTGTTTCTCAGAGTGGTTAAGAAGGTCTTCATCTAATTCGCGCGATAAAAGCCAGAGCGCTGCATGCCCGCAATGTAGGACTGCTGTTCAATCGGTTGGAAGGAATCACTTTCTACATAATATTGAAGAGGTATGATGTTTGCTGCTAATGACTTTATTCCTTAATTATGTTCCTAAAACTGCTATGTGCTGCAGAATTTATTCGTGTCTGCTTTTTTTTTGTAGGCTATATTGCAAGCCTTTTCATCACTACAGAGGTCTGATGAGGAAATTGCATTGTTAGAGTCGTATGCTTCGGTTAAATCGAATATTGTGAGTGAAGCATTTGCAAATTATCAGTTTTTTCTCAAGATGGTTCATAGAATACTAGACTTGTACTTGTACCAGCTTTACCTGTATACTATGCTTGCTTTTTTTGTCGTGATCTTCTGAAGTTAGTTGGTCAGATGTCTGGATCTAAAAATGTCTCACTGAGCCAAAGTTAGAAGCATGGGACAATTCCTATGTGATCAACATACTGAATTTATGGATGTTTGTTTTGAAAGAGAATTACTCTGCTTTTCTTGAAAGCATTAAAGTTCTGAATTTATGAATGTTTGATGCTATAGTATTCTGTTTTATTACAAGTACATTTTCCTGTTATTCATACCATCTCCCAAATATGCTAAATTCTGGCTGATGTGTTGTTTGATGCCTCAGGTTTTGGGAAAACAGAAAAATCAATCAAGGAAACGACCTTTTTCACGTTCAAGTGATCAAACCAGCAATCCAGATCTGCCATGTCCTCAATGCCGTAAGTGTGGAAATTTCGCTTTGAATATTATAGTATAGTTAAATAAGCCTTAATATAAAGCCTTCTCTCTCTCTCTCAAATCCTTAGTATCCAGTGATCATAAATCCTGTTTGTGATCATGAAATATCATAAGAATATGTTTGTATTCAATTCAATGAGCTGTGTGTGAAGACTATATTATGATTTTTTTCATAAGCCTATTAACGCTCTTTAACCCATGAACCTTATTTTTGCTGTTTATATTTATTAATTAATTGGAATATGGATTGATGGGCTGGTTGGTAACTTGGCACAAGATTTGTAGAAATTATAAATATTCCACAATGTCAGAGTTCTGTCATGATGCATTCATGCTATGCTTCACACGAGTTCGAAGTTAGTTAACTATCCTTCCATTGATATTATAATCGAGGTAGCTTTTGTGTTCTTCTAAAAAGGCAGAGCAAACTGTACATTTCTTTCTCGTAGTAATGTAGCTGATTGGGAATTAGATTTAGCCTTCAATGTCTAACTGCTTCCTGAAAAGCTCTTTTTTTCCTTTTTGTAATGCACCTGAATGACAAGAATATTGCAGGTAACGAATTTGGTGGATTTAGATGCAGTCCAGGAGCTGCGCACTTGCAATGCAATGGATGTGGAGGGATGATGCCGACCAGATCTAATATCAATACACCACAAAAATGTAAGTGCAAATACTGATGAAATGTTCTTCTCTAATAAATTTCGAGAAGAACATAACCCCAAAGTTTTCCATTTAATTGGTTGTTTAACCCTGAAAAAGGCCTTTGTTGTTTAACCCAAGTGGTACCATAATTAAAAATTTGAAATTCTATGCTTTGTACCAAAAGAAAAAAACACGCACACACAGAAATCTGTGAGTTAGCAACTAACGTGGGAAGATCAATTGCACATTTTCTCTAACAAAACCTATGAGCATATTTATGCGCCTTGAATTCTTTTAATTTGCTGGTGCTAAACTGCCCAATTTTATTTGTAGGTTTGGGGTGTGATAGAGCTTTTTGTGGGGCTTACTGGTCTTCACAAGGAGTGAATTCAAGTCACTGTAATCTAATCTGCAACCAGGAAACTTTCAATATGGTAAGCTACTTGCTGATATGTCTTAGGCCCCTTTGTGTTTTTTATAATCATACACAGTGGTGGGCGATGTTTTCACATGCATTTGTGGAATATTGCAGATCTCTCAACGCCATATCTCTAGACTTCCTGACACAGTTCATGGGGGCAACCCATATGAAAAAGATGTAGGAATATTCCATCATTATCATATCCCTAATTTCCCTATGGTCCATATTTTAGTTTCAAACATTATAGTTTCCCCTCTCTTATTTTTAGATTACAGAAAGATGCATACAGCAATCAGGCAAAACATTGCAAGCTGTAATCTCAGAATGGATATCAAAATTTGACAACATGGAAATTGGTAAGCTGTAACCTTCAATATACAATTTCCCTTTCGATGCCCATGTGAGGTACTGATAAAAGTGAAAGAATGTGTATTATAAACGTTAATAATGTGTTTGGTTTGAGGAATTGGATTTCTTTTTTCTCGAACATGCAGGAGAACTGCGCATCTTTTATATTATACAGAGGAAAATGTACCACATGCCCAGCCCAGTCCATTCCCTACCTAGGCAGGGATATTGCCAACAGACTCACTCAGACTTACAAAACACTAGGGCCTGTTTGCTTTGTTCCCAGGCAACCTTGCCCGGCACAGCTTCAATTCTCAGGCTTCCGGTTTTCACTGCCTCGGTCCAGGATGGCTGCCTGGTGTGCATGCTTTGCCTGGGAGGACACGAAGCAAACAAGCCCTAGAACTCGACTCAACCACCATTTGCCTCGCTCCTAGACCCAAGGTCTGAGGCTTACGAGCTCCTGCAAGAACCCAACATCTCATCTCATCTAAGAAGCATTGCTGAGCCACCAACAGCAAAGGAGGGGCACCATCAAAGACACTTGTTTCTATGAATCCACAGGGTCCAGGACCCTAAAATCACCATGCTATTGAAGCCTTTTCTACTCTTTTCAACTTGCCTGCTCGCCGATCTCCACCACTCTGCAAAATTTACCTCTCCCAACCCAGGAGCCAAATTTCCAAGGTCCACGGGAGCAAACAGGTTGAACCAAAATTGGCGGGCAAACACACATGTAGTCAGGAGATGTTGGGCCATCTCTCCCTCTTGGTCACACAGCACACAAGACTCAGGGTGGGGGAGCCCTCTTCTCTCCAGCCGGTCAGTTGTCCAACATTTGTATCAGATAGCTAGCCAAAGGAACATCTTGCACTTAGAAGGAGCCCAGAATTTCCAGTTTCTTCCAAGGTTGAGGAATTGAATGATCCATCATCTTCTCAAACCTCAATATTGTGTTTGATTTATACTATGGAATGGGTTGTTCCATCACCACCCCAGTCCTCATTAGCTAATAACTAATACTACTATTACGAATTCACTCATCCCACCAAAATTTATGTAATGAACTCATGATGAACTATCTCATCTAGCATTGCATGGTTCCTCAAACCAAACATCCCATAAATGTCCCTTGACATGAGGCACATGACAAAAGACTATTGCATTGCAATTTGCTTGCGCAGTTAGAGTACAGGAACCACATTTCTTTTTCATTGACTGGACTGTTAATAACTCTGATCTCCCCAGTATCTCCCAACATGATGTCCTACTCTCCTCATTTTTTGCCGATTTCTGATTAAACATCAATAACAGATTCATAGCAGTAAAATCTTTTGACTTTGTACCTTCCGTTCCTTCATGAGTTGACTTACTTATTTAGTTTTGCTCCATTTATTCTCCTTGGTATCTGTAAAGTTTATAAATATAAATGCTCACTTGTTCAGTTAAATTGTTCACCTCCTGATGTGTTAGCTTTCTTCATTTATGAAAAGGAAAAATCACCTAAGTACTTGGCACAAGGTTTACGCGGGCTTTACGTACATCATGTATCTTGTTTCATGCGCCTAATATTAGACACTGATACAATGTTCTTGTTCCATGTAGATCGCTCAAGGTTGCAATTGAATAATGTGGATGGAATTACTTCCAGGACACATATTTGCAAGTATTAACTTTTTTCTGAATTCAAAAGAAGAACTGTCTGTTCATTCTGTGGTTATAACTCATTTTATGGATTCAAATTGGATGCAGCCATTGCTATAACAAGTTCATTGATTTCCTGCTGTACTGGTTCCGCGTTTCGACACCCCGAAATGTATGTATAGTCTAACACTGCACTATGTTGCAATAAGATGTTGATCTTTAGTGCATATATTACTAGACCCGTTCATATTCTGGGGCTAGACTTCAAAGGTGTGGCACTGAATAGCCAGGAGCAATCCAGCCTGACATGGCTGAGCCTGAATTCTGACCTGAAGCTCAATAAAATTTTCTTACTTTGTAGCAATAATATTATTGAAATATATGCCCAAAAAGTATACGAAAACATTACCTTTTCTTGTCAGAAGCACATGAGAGATCTGACAAACATGTAATTTCTGCAAATGGCTACTATATATTCCACTCACCAACTAAAATCTGTTTACAATAAAACCAACGCAAGGTGCATGGCACTGAACGTAGAGCTGGTATTTTCTTGTTATTAAGGCTTCCCTCTTTCTCAAGTTTAGTATAAGTGTGGTGTCCCTAAGGTAATAAGATCTTTGATACTGTTACATTACATCTAGGACAACTGTTGATGTATGCCAAAAAAATCTTTTTAGTTGATGGCCAAATTTGTGGCCAAAGTTTGGCCATGGCCAATCTAGTTCAAAAGTGCACTACATTGGCCATGGCCCAATTTGGGCCACGATTTTGGCCATGAACCAAACATGCCCAAAATGTCTGAACTTTCATGTGATTGCTTATCTGTTTTAAGACTACTGTTCTTTGCATGCTAATTGAGTTTATTGATTATTTGCATAATTATAATATACTTATTTTTATTCGTACTTGAATAAGTAATTCATGTTCCATCGTGATTAATTTACCAAGCAACGAATTTCTGAAACTTAACTGGCCTTTTCTTTTAACATCCCTGTGCTCGCAGAGAATATTATTTAAATAATGTGCTTAAATTCTTGAACCATCAAACTCAAACACAGTTCTAAATCATCCATGGACTGGTAAACTTTACCGTCCCAGATACCGGTTGATATGATGAGTTGCTTTGATGGTCAAATCTTCACTAGTTGAGTTGGCCAAGGAAAGGCCAGTGCTAACCACCTAACTATTGTTGCTTTCAAATATCCTGGATTAGAATAACAAGTGTTTCTCTTACCAAATAAGATGCCGAAGACTGTGCTCGTTACTTACAAGTTAGGTTCCAGTCTCCTCAGTCGTGACTGAGAAAGAAAGTTAGCTTTCATCTTAAGCTGAATCATATCCTCAGCACAGCACATAACAGAAACATCGAGCACAAAACATATATAGAAATAATTATCTTGAAGCATTATGGCACTGCCTCATTTTTATATTTGATCGACCGATTCTATCGGTCTGGTAATGCCAACTGTGACGCCGCTCTTGTTTTTTTTTTCTTCTTTCCAGCTTCTTCCCCCGGATGCCGTCGACAGGGAGAGCTGCTGGTACGGATTCATGTGCCGCACCCAGCACCACCGGCCGGACCACGCGAAGAAGCTCAACCACGTCTGTCGCCCGACGAGAGGCAACCCCTAGGGGGGGTCTCAAATGTACAGCGATTCTGTAGTAGTGTAGTGTAGAACTACTGATTGCCTAAAAAAACACTTGTAACAGAACCACGTGAGACCATTCCTTCCGTCTTCATCGCCGCCGTCACCATCCGCGACTCGGTGTTCCACATTCAAAGCGGCCGCCCATGTTGAGAACTTGAGATCCCTTTGATGATCGTCCTGGCTGGACCTGACAGTGAAGCTCGTATTGAGGCGTTCTGGAGTGTGGTGGTGGCGCTGCTGCTGCACTGTCGGCAGGTTTGGGGTCTGATTTGGAATGGAATGAACCCCGATCGAGCTTTCACACGCTGGGTGTTCATGGATTGGAACAGCGATGGCGATGCGTGTGCGGGCTTCAACGCGCCTGTCGGGGAGAGGAGAGGAGACTCGCGAGTCTCTGCCGAGAATTTTGTTGGCGCGTCCTTGTCAGGCGTCAACATGGGCGTCCTGTCTGTCTGTCTGTCCACGTCCCAAATATAGACGCAGGTCTGAAACAGCCGCACTTCTCGTCCCATTTCTGTGCAGTTCAGTAATGCCGTAATGGGATCTTCTAAGCTCTTATTGTTTTTTCTCTTTCAAAGTAGAATCTGATTATTTTGCAGTAGGCGAAAAACAAGCGGTTCAATAAAATTCCCCCAAAAAAACACATTGCTAGCCTTTTGCGCGTGGCTTCTCCAAATTTGATGGGTGTTTGTGTGAGGTGCGAGCTTTGAGAAAAAAAACTGGCACATTTTTGAAAAAGCAGATGCTTGCACATATTCAGAAGCTTTTGGCTGCTGCAGCAGGGAAAAAAGGCCCCCGGAAACTCTGCAGCACGAAAGGGAGCAGATAAAAGACAGGCGGGGATGATGCGTCGTCACGTCAGGAGCACGCAGATTTTTACGTAGCGGAGCACAGTACCGAACGTGCCAATGCCTCGCCTGCTCGTGTCACCCGTCTGCCTGCTCTGCATGCATGCACACTCTCTTCTGCCTCTCGTCCTCCTCGCCTTTCTCCCTGCCTGCACCATCCATGGCTTCTTGGCACGCCACCCCTTCCCTTTGCCCCTTGCTTGCAAGACTTGGATCATGTCAGTTGAGGAGATGTTGCTTGTCTGAATGGCCTGGTGCTGCCACTTGACCTATATAGCCGCAATTTTCAGTTTTTATTTCCATTTTCTGGCAGCGGAAAAAAGTTGTGCCGTTGGATGTGCTTTGAGATACGAGCTTTGGACTGATCGACAGGGCGGGCAACAGGGGAGAGAATGGCCCAAACCAAAAGATTGTCTGCCAACAAATCATGGCAGACAATGACTTCTCCATTTGTTATTATAATTTCAGCTCAATGATATATTATAGTGCCCCTCTCCTTGTCCATGTCTTTATTTGTTTCTGATTCGTTTCTCCCGGCCCGGCCCTCTTTACATGTCGTTATAGGATGAGTACGGATCATGTATCCTATAGTATACCTAATTGCAGCATCACGCTTTAGTGTGACCAAAGCTCTACGTGACTGTATATCATTATTATGCACTTGCACAATGAACACACACATATATATGTATGTGTCAAATAAAGCTACCTCTCAAGGCTTTATTTTCCCTCAACTCCGTCCACACGTACGTATACATGGCCACTCCTTCAAAACAAAACAAATTTCTTAGAGTCGCTTAATTAAATAGAGCTTAAACTTGAAGATTATTATTAGGCTTGGTCTTAGGGAAGTTGTCACGAGAAAGCATAGAGGCTACTAGTGTATATGAATGTGACAAAGCCGTCAATCCATTCCATGACATCTAAATACGCAAATGAAATCCGTACGAGCATGACTAGTATGACGAATATGACATACTCCATATGTAACACGTACGCAACAAAATTAAATTCGGGTGTGATCCTACGTGCATCATCAGCCAAACAAAGAAGAGCACACAACCATTACTTAAATTGCTACCAACAATGACGCTACAATTGGATGCACTGTTGGATTCCAAATCAATAGTGGCGTGTCATCCATTCACACACACCGCCCCTGAAAGATACCGCTCGAGTAAGCTAGTCCAAAGACTGCCAATCTGATGCGTCCATTGATATATACATATACTGATTGTTGAATGAATATATAAGGTGTTTATTTTGAGTATATTTCTGTTACTAGCCGGCACCTTCAATGGGTATTAGTCCTAGGAAAAAAGATTATTATTCAAATTCTTAAAATATATATATAGATTTGACTATCCATCTGAGACCGCTAATATCTAGTAATATTTATGAAAAATGATTAAAAATGAATAGTGACCTCTTCAATTAATATATATAAAGTGCCCACTTATTATAAAAGATGGTTAAAATAACCCACTAAATTTCTTTTAAATTACCCACCCGACCCATTCCATGCATTGTTATCTGCCACCGTCTCTATCAACATAAACAAAAAAAATGTCCCCTCCAGGTCAACTGGAAAAATCAAGAATTGCTAATTTAGAGACAGAATGGTCTAAAAATGGTCTAAGAATGGGCCATGGCGAGAGGGGTGGCCTGCCGCCTTTGCATCTACGACTACCCATGAATAACATAATTAGATAAAAGAAACTTGAGAAGCCATGTTATTTGCCGCTTTTGTTGAGTGATGACACATCATATGATTAATATTCAGATTCTTGGTTGTAATATATATAATCCTTTGTGGCTATATTTGGTGACTAATTAATGTTTCATCTCCTCTTCTGAAACTGTTGTAGCTTAAAGGACAAACCATAATGAGCGTTTTACATGGGAAATTTCGGTCGTGTATCTTTCAAACCTTGAGTGATAAGCAGTACACAGACTATACTGAGTGTTATACTAGAGTAAATTAGTGCAAGGGGCCGGGTCATGATGAGAACACCTCATCCACTCTAGCTATTGTTAGTTTAACTAAGCACACAAATCAATATGAGTGTTCTCTGAGCAAATAAACACCACCAACGATGATGATTAACACCCCTTGTGTTTTAATACCTATACTATATATGCAAGTTGAAAGCTGTCCCAGACACAGAACCTATGGTATATCACCAAATGCTATAGTAGATTTTCAGGTGGAAGTTTAGTACTCTAGAGTTCTAGTGAATTCTTTAGTAGAAAGATTGAAGTTAGTTGTGCTGGAGCTATAATTTTCGGTGCATATAGTGGGAGTCCTATACTTTCAAATAAAATTCCAAATCTTTTATTAATCTAAAATTTTGTAAAAATAAGTAGAAGGTAAACGTGCATAATAAATTAATAATGCAGTCAAACCTGCCTCCAATTAAGCCAAAACCTTAGTATATGTGAAAGCGTGTAATGCAAGAGCCTAACCAGCAAAACCCCCTCGTTTCAGCAATATAATTAGGGTTCTAGCCCGCGCGCAAAAGGCACGCAGATCTCGAACAGCTTGTAGGTGGTAGCAAAAGGCAATGACTGTGCAAATCTCTCGGCAATCTTCTTGGCACCATTAAGATAAGAAGAAGAATTGACAGTCTGATCTTTTTCTGATTTAATCGGACCCACAGCTAATCATCACTCCCATCAGCACAAATCATAGATTAATCCCAGAAGAGCAAATAAACTAAAATAATCCTTGAAGAAGAATAAACTAAGCAACCAATGGATCAATAACTCATCACAAAGAGCAGTAGCAATCACCTAATCAAGCCACTAACCCTGCCCTAATCGCCGCCACCAAATGCATGTTTGCAGCACGACCATCGCCATGCGATTCCATCGTCATCGCCGAGCTTCGTTCTCGAGAATGCCTCGGTCGGTTACTTGCTTAGCTAGCTTACTGGGGGCTCGTCGCGGCGCCACGGCCGGCGTCGCCGCCGTTGGCACCGCGGTGGTGCTGCGCCACCTCCGGAGCCTGCCCCTCGTGCTCCTGCTCCTGCTGCTGGTGCTGGACGCTGCCGCCGCTGGCGTTG
Source organism: Paspalum notatum (assembly GCA_022530915.1). NCBI lineage: Eukaryota > Viridiplantae > Streptophyta > Magnoliopsida > Poales > Poaceae > Paspalum > Paspalum notatum. The sequence goes on along the minus strand of CM039683.1, from coordinate 67,241,594 downwards.
AGCGCGGCGAGCATGCCGATGCCGGCGTCCATCGTCGCCGTCCCGGCGGGGAAGCCGCTGTTGCCGCTCCTCGTTGACATGAACTGGAGCGGCGCCTGCACCGTGCTCCCGCCGCCGCCGCCGCCGAACGCCCACGTCGGCTGCATCCAGAAGGCGCCGGCGGAGGCGTTGGGCGCCACGGCCCACATTGCTGCTGCTGGCGGCGCGACGCGGGCCTTGTGCTCCTCTCCCTCGCCGTCGTCGTCGGGGTGCTGCTGGCGCGCGGCGGGGTCCTTGAACAGGTCGTCGGCGCCGTCCCTGTAGCGCTTCCTCATGAACTCCCCGGCTCCGGGATCTTGCTGCGACTGCGCCGCCCCCTGCTGCGGAGGTGGGGACAGGAGCTGCTGCTGCTGCTGCTGGTGGTGGTGGTTCCATCCGAGCATGGCGGCGACCTCGTGCTGCTGCGCCGGCTGGACCTGGTGGTGGAGGTGGTGGAAGGCCGCGGCGGCGCGCGATGCGGCGGACGGGTGCGACGCGCCGGAGCGGAGCGAGACGGCGAGCGAGGAGAAGTTGGCCGGGATGGTGCCCGTGCCCGTGGCCGCCACGATGGCCGGCTCCGCCTGCTGCAGCAGCCACTCGATGGTCTCGCCGTCCGTCTTGTGGCCCAGCTCCCGCGTGAGCTGGAACACCCGCGCCGCGCACAGCGCCGGCATCCGTATCCGCCGCCCGCGCCCGTCCACCTTGGTGTGCCGGTCCTTGGCGGGCCGCTTATTCCCCGCCCCCGCCGCCGGCGCCGCCACGGCCTTCGACGAAGTCTTGCTGTCCGCCGCCGCGGCGCCGGCCCCGGACGACCCTCCTGCCGCCGCGGGCGCCGGCGCCGCCAGCTGCACCGCGTCACCCCCAGAGGACGCGATGGCCAGCGAGCCCATGAACGGCGCCATGCCCGCCGCCGCGTTGGCGGCGGCGTAGTAGAACGGGTGGTGCTGGTGGTGGTGCCCCGCCGCTGCTGGGTGGTGGTGGTGCTGCTGCTGTCGGTGCTGGTGCTCGGAGGCGGCGCTCCGGCCGCTGTTGGTGCTGGTGCTGGTGCTGCTCGACGGCGCGTCCATGCCAGCCCCTAGCTTTCTCCCCACAAATCAAAGGAGCTAGCTTTGCGAGCGAGCTAGCTACGTCCGCCGTGGCCTCCCGCGCGCGTGGCTCATGCAACAGAACGAAGCGCGACGGCTCTGCCGGCCGCCGGCTCGCCGGACGGCGGAGCGGAGGGGACTAGCTAGCAGGTGGAGACGGCGGCGGGGAGTGTGCACGTGCGCGTCAGGCGCGCGGGCTGGTGTGGGGGTGGGGAGCGGAGATCAGAGGTGTGGGGCTGGGAGGAGAAAGAGAAAGAGAGAGAGAGGGACACGGCCGGTCATGGTGGAGAGAGAGAGACTGGGAGAGGGGAGGTCAGAGGAGGAGGAGCATGGTGGTGATGGTGATGAGAGGGGAGGTGGGGTTGGGTCTCTTGTTGATTATGTCATGTCCATGCCCATCCATCCTAAGCAAATTATTCCGTCATCGCTGGGGGGCCCTACTACTACCCTAATAACCTCGCTGGCTGGCTGCATCGGTGCGTGCTCCCGTCCATGGCCATGATCTGAGCTTAACATAGAGGAGGGGTTAATGGATCAATGGACAGCTAGGTAGCCGATGAGAATTGGTGTGTGAACGCGTGCATGGTGACCGATGATGGAACTCGAGAGAGGAGGGAGGAAAGTGTGTAGTGTCCTGCTATGCATACCCCTCTTGCGTGCACTACTCCTTTATTTCCACCTCTCTCGACTGAGGTTGTGTTCAACGGAAGGACCAAAATACAAAATCTGTATTACTGTATCAATATTGTACGCAGAGTGAAATTTAGTAAATTTGGATGGTGAGATAGTCTTTTTTTTTTTTTTGCTGGAATCAGCCTGACAGCACAACATTGCTCGTCTATGATCTATCCCCTTTTCCATATTCATTCCACCCACATGATATACAGTCATCCGCATAGAGAGTTCATTCATGACAGCCCACTCCTACTTGATCAGAATTCCATCAAGGGGTCTGCATAGTGATAATTAGTACAGTTCTTTTGCAAGAACTATTTGGAAAAAAAAAACAAAACAAGATTAGGTTATACCAGTATTGATTAGTCTGCATGGCATGGGAATTGGGGTGCTGCTTGGTAGGCCCATCAGTCGGTGGTGGGTCCTCGGAATGATGAGGGCAAAGAGCGAGCACAGCTAAAGAGGGCAGAGCGGGAGCGGCCCCCTTTTCCCTTTGAGCCGAGACACGGCTGAGAAACACTAGAAAGCACCCCACGCTTGCACCCCCGGCCCTCCTATCTACGACTGCATGACTTGATCCATTTCGTTCGCACTCTGCAAGTAAACACAGATCGTCGATGATCTGGTGCTTTATTTACCATTCAACATCAGTGTTTCGTCCTCTGCACACACAGGCTGTGTTTTACCACTTAACTCAATGCCTGAATTTAAAGAACTGCTACTGAAGAACACTGATGATGAGCTTATTATTACAGTGAAACTGGTTAAATCAAAGCCTGCCCTTTCACCAGCTTCTGAATCCTCCAATACCCACAGGTCACAGGTGTGATGAACTGATGATCATGCAGTGCAGTTGCAGGTGAGGTGAGCTTATCGTCCATGCATATGGATGGATCGACGGAGGATGAGCAGCGCGGGGGTGAGCGGAGCGATGGGTGGGGGGAGACATCGCAGGTGCGGGGTGTCAGAGCGGGGAGCATCTAATGCTGCTGACAGCTCATCCCCAACAGCGCCAACCAGGTCGCTTCACTCACCTCCACACTCACACTCTCACTACTAGCTCTGTCTGCCTGCCCTGCCTGACTGTAGCTTGCTGCTGCTGCTGCTGCTCGTGCTCTCCCCCTCTACAAAGTTCAAACAGATGGAGTAGAGTAGAGGCAGGCAGGCAGGCAGGCTGCTCCTGTCGTCTCCATTTCCAAGGACCATCATGCGTTAATCACAGAACGATGCTCCACTACTCCAGCTCTGAACCTGCTACACTATATAGCCTATATACTAGCTAGTAGTCCCCTAACTAGCGCCACCGGCCTGCCGGCCGGCCAGCCGTCGTGTAGACCCTGCTGATAGAATTGAAGGAAGATGTATCGACGATCAAGAAGGGTACTGCTCGCTACATACCCACCTCGCTCCATGACCATGTGTGCGTGCATTGGCGCCTGATGAGGCTATGTATCTGCAGTTCTGCAGTTACTCCTGGTAATTAGTAATAGATTATGTTCTGATTGTGGTAATAAACAGCTATATCGAAGATGTATCTACATATATTCATTTTACGCCGTCGACTATCGATCGGGGACACCTGCCCCTGCAGAGGCTAGTTTAGGAACCCATCCATTTCCCTGTGAGAATTAGAGGGGAATGGAGGCGAGGTTAAGAGAAAAAAAGGTTTATTTTCTCTTCAATCGTCTTAAACCCCTTCAGGCTCCCAAACTAGACCTGCGTATATATGTTCATGTGTATATATAAATATAGCATCAGTGTTACACGAATTTATCGTCTCATCTCCCTCTGCATATATAGCATCATATATACAGAGTGAATTGTTCTGGTCGTCGCCTATATACACATGCATATAACTGTTGCTTGGTAAATGGTAATCATGTCCACACATAGTAGAAACATGTGTTGTCGTCGCCCCCTGCACCTGCATCAGGAACAATTCATCCCATGCATATCAATGTTAATTGGAGCCTTGCGTTTCAATGCGGACGCGGGGGTGGTGGCGGCAGCAAAACAGCATGCTTGTATGCGAGACATGCCACTGGTTGCACACATACTACTTGGCTTAAATTAAGGCTATCCACTGTAGGACTCTCCAAAGGGTTCCCTAAAACAATGTTTGGCACTGTTTGACATAAATGCTGCACTGTAGACAAAGAGAGGGGTAGTTGGAATAGTGATAGCAAGGAGTGGGATTTGAAGAAGCCCACAGTGGATAGCCTAAGGCCCTCGATCACGTACTCGATCGACACACAGCGCAGAGCAATAGCTCTCTAACAAAGCAAAGCTGATCGATGATGGTCCCGGCGCCTGGTCAAACAACCAGACCGCTGTCGATCTCTGCGGCTGGATCGCCAAATGACAATGTCGATCATTTAATTAATTAACCTTAGTGATGACTTCTACATACAAGGAGAGTAAAAGCTAAGCGTTGCGTCCATGGTGGTAAATCAATAATTATTAACCGGTAATAATTTCCCAGCCATTCCTCACAGCCAGGTTACAATTATTGGTACTCCATCCCAAAATAGCTACGGTTTTAGCTTTATCCAAAGTTAAATAATTTCAAGTTTAACTAATTTATATATAAATGTATTACTATTTATATACTGAATAAATACCGTTAGATAGATAATATGTGTATTTCTACATTATATATAGGAGGTTTGCTTTCGTAAATTCTGATATTCTTCTCTATAAACTTGATGATGACTACTATTAGGACAACTGTCGGTATTTTGTGGGAGGAAGATAATAGTCATTGCTCCCATGCATAGATCTACAACATTCTAGACTTGGGCATTTATCACTCCTAATGGCCGGGTGCTGCTAAACAGCACCCATCCCTACTACCCCGTCTGTATTGGTAAAATTGGAATCAACGTGTATAAGGAATATGTGCTAGCCCGTGATATGGGGCGATGCCCACAAGTGTTACATAAACTTTGGTGCTTCCACACATGTTAGTATTGTTATCAGACATAAACATTGAAAATCAATATATAAAACACAGACCCCGCTTAGTCTTCATTATTTCTCATTTATTAAATATAAAACTTATATAGTTATTTATTGTTGTTATCCATATAATGGACTATAGTTAACACTTACCACTTTAAGTTAGTTTTTTATTATATATTATTGATGGCAAAAGTGAGTAAATTATATATATATATATATTACTGCCGGTATAATTTATATGTATATGTATATGTTGGAAACTTATAAGTAGATTTTAGATGACATTTTGCTTATTTCTAATAATGACAAAGGTGGTGGTTTACAACAAACTCAAATAGTTAAATTCATTAGCTACTATATAATGACATATGTAGGTAATTTAAATTCAAGTTTTGTGAATTGCATTAAATAATACTAGTACTTTAGTTAATATTTTACAATGCATATAAAATATGGGTAACTTATTAGATATAAATTTAGGGGATTGCTTTGGATTATATTCCATAACTGCATAACAATTAACTATAATACATGTAAATTTAGTGGTTTAGTTTAAATCGTCATTCATAATTAGATCGAGTGGGTAATGCATGTAGCTGTAGATATTACTTTAAATCGTCTTTCTTAATGGCATAATAAGTAATTTGTATGCAAATTTAGGGGTTCACTCAAACAAGAAGAAAAGAATGAAACCATAGATTAATCTTTCCACTGTGAATGCATAATTTCATTTGGTGTGGTTTCATAAATAACATGCAAACACAACATGTCTAGGTAACCGTGTATATCCAGTTTCACCTCTATGAAACTCATTTCATCTCTCCCCAAATAATATAAATGCGCTGCCAAGTCAGCGTATTTGCTGACGTGGCACAATATTTAATAAGAATGAAACGCTCACTCATTGACCTTACATCAGCTTTTCATCTGTCATATCAGCTCGCTGCTCGCCTGTTAATCGAATCCTCGGTCTGTTGGAAATTGCAACAATCAGCTGCGTTGCGCGGCATGCACGCGCGTGGAGCTAGCATAGCCAAGGTATAGTATAGGTTATGTAGATTATTGCGTAGCACTATGGTAAGATGAGTGGAAAGCGCAACGACGATGGATCGCGTGGACGACGACGAGCGTGCATGCGTCGTCGACGACAGTGCATGGAAAGCAGCTCCCTAGCTCATGCTCATGCATCGATCCATCGATCGACAGCTCTGCTAGCTCGCCCCAAAGGCCCAAACGATACCAAGATTCCTCTGTACGTGTTGTGCAGGTGTACGTGTGCAGCGCTGAGACTGAGAGAGCCTGTCGCTACTCCGAGTCCCAGTCTCAGTCTCAGCTCGCACGTGTTTGCGTGTGTGCCTGCGCCTGATGACTGAGCACAGCGGATACTGCTAGCTGCTAGGTATCTGTGCATCATGCGTAGGAGTATGCATGTAGAGTGGATGATAGATGCAGGACTCTTGAATTCTTGATCCATACTCTCCCTCGAGTAATTAGTACTGATACATAAAGTCGACGGCTGCTGATATTTTGCAACGAATTAAACCGCACCAAAAATGATTAACTGATTCTGAAATTATCACCCTGTTGAGACGAGTTCGCCGCGCGCCCGGCCGGTACTAATTTTCAGTGCTAACTTGTCCGAAGGAATTCAATTTCTCGTGGGCTAATTTAACAACCTCATTTTTCCAACTATTTTCTCCTCCATTTCCCTAAATTTTTTGGGAAAACGGGGTTGCCAAACTAGCCCGTACTAGTTAAATTTGAATCTGTAGGAATTTAATCCCTCGATCATCCGCTCCAATATATTAGCTGTGTACTAGTTAAATTTGAATCTGTAGGCAGCCTTAGACAGCTGAAAGTCCGTCCAGAGATCCCAAACCTTTGGGCTTTGGATGTTCCAATTAAAGCGTAGTACGTGCGTGTTGAAATCAGAGCCGAAAGAGCGAAGGCCATGCATGCGTGCGTGCCTGCCTGCCTGTGCAGTGTGCCCTAGCTTTCAAATCCCAAAGGCATGGCATGCAGATGCAGGCCGAATCTCTGATCTCGAGGCTGCCGGCCGGCCGGCCGGACGTACGATTGCCCCGGCCGCGCGCTGCCCACCCACCCAGCAGTCCGTTTTGGCAGCCAGCCGTCCTTGCATCTGCAATTCTGCTCGAGGAGCCAACAAAGGTAGTCTGGAGACACATGCATGCCTCTGTTGACTCCTCCATGCATCAATGGCGGATCGGATCGACCACCAGCTGCTGCTGCTGCCTGACGACGACGATCGAGTCGTCGGCGATCGGCGTACGTACGCGTCGAAACCTTGTCATGGTAGCTCTTGCAATTATACTGCTGATTAGCTCTTGCTGCTGCCTGCTCCGATCCAGCAGCGTTTCCTTTCTTTGGCTCGATCTGGCGCTCCGTCGTCCGGCGGCCAGGATCTTCTTCTGCCCCGGGCCGGGGCGACCTTGTGGCCAGCCGTGTGTGTGACTCGATCGATCGATCGATAGTCTCCTTTGCCAACATATAGATTTTTTTTATGCAATTGCAAGGAACAGACAGTGTAAATATATAGGGCTCGTGGAATGCATGCGTATGGAAGCGAGTAGTAGCTCTAGCTCGACGCACTGTGCATATATCTCGTGTGGGTGGGCATAGGACAAAGATGTCACTGTTGCTGTCACTTGCCTCCTCTACCACTACCAGTAGAGTGTCCTGTCCCGGTTCCGAGCTCAGGTGTAGTCAGGCGGTAGTGGCAGTATTAACCAGGGAGTTAAATACTAGAACGGCAAAGATGCAATACAGATCGATCTGAAATCAAATTTGACTGGCCGGGTTGCAGGGTTGGGTACAATCAAGGTGTACCACAGGTAGCGCAGGTCATAAACCATCTCTCTCTCTCTCTCTCTCTGAGTTAGCAGCAAATGTAGTAAAATGATCGGTAGTAGTGACTGTGACTCCAAAGATGAAGAAGAAGAAAAATCAGCGAGCAATGGAGACTGTGTGGGGGTGGGGGTGAGTGAGTAGTAGATGCGAACCACCTGACCCTGAGCAGCCGCAGGGGCAGGCAGCTTGCACGGACATGTAAATGCCACTGTGCGCCAACTGACGAGATCTTCAAGTGGTCACGTGTGTTCGCTCAGTCTGTGCCGCGCATGGCATCCATGGCATGGCATGGCCCCGGGCTGTGGCCGGCCCTGGCGCCCCTGCGCCCTGTGATGCTAGCTGCTGCTGCATCTGCATGCCAAGATTTCCTGCACCACCACCAGCTATACTGCTATAGGTAGCCAAACATATTATTGTTGCCACGCTACCTCCATCGGCATGGCCGCATGGGCTCTGGCCGCTCTGCAATCTGCATGCCGCCGCCGAATTGTGGAACTGATGGGTGAAGTGAAGGTCTGAATGATAATGCACGCGCGCAGGCGCAGCTAGCATGGACGCGACCAGCAGGGCCAGAGATCAGATTGATTATGTAATGGTGTGTATAATATGTGCTGCTTAGGCTGTCTCTAACCGTCGGCCTATATGGACTGCCTATGACACTGTTTGACACTGTAAACAGAGAGGGAGATAGTTAGAATAGGGATAGATAATACATATGGGCTTTGCCGTTGGAGATGGTTTTAGGGCTAGCAGCTACATCGATCAATAATTACTATATAAACCCTCCAAGAACTTTATTTATAAGAATTCAAGAAGCAATACATTAAGGTGATCAAAGATCTCAAAATAGATTTCTGATGTTTGTTTAGCAGAAAATACACAGCCTAAAACTGAAAAAATAAAATAGAAAAAAAAACACACTCTATGGACTCTCTATTCAACGATTAGACAGCCAACCATGTGTCTGTAAATAGATATCTCTAGCCACATGCGCCAAGCATTGCGAAGCCTCCACAGGAGTTCATGTGAGCCTGACTTCTGAAAAATAGCGAATGTTTAATTGCAAAGATAATTTATATAGGGAAGCACATGTTTATCTTTTTAAACACCAAATCATTTCTACCAAGCCAAATTAAATGGACCAACAAGTTGCTGCCGCTCCTAAAATCACAAGCCTTTTTAGGTCCATTGGCAAAACCCCACCTTGCAAAACCACTATAACAGGGTTATTTATATTGTTTATAGTTTGGTGTTTTAATTACCTGATTTCATTTCATAATTCAGAAAAGGTTAAGTAGACAAACCTCAAAATTTTAGTGGGTTATGTAAACTTATTGCTTAGTCTGTAAGATGCTACACAAATAATAGGTTTGGCTTGTTGGGGCAATCCGGTGTGGCTTGGCTTAATTAATCACAAATACTGGTGGAAAAAACCTAGCTCGCCTTGGCTTGGGTCGCTAATATTGTAGCTAAGGTCGTGAGTGAGGGCAAAAAATTGGTTTCATCTAATGATGATACAACAAATGGTACACAATTGTGAGTGTTCTCTTTTTGTACCAAAATGTGGCCTTAAGAAAAAGAATAGTACATAAATACATTACATAGATAATAACAAACTGAGTAAAGAGTAGAGCTAGAAGTAGGGGAATGGATCCTCAGTTGGGCCAACCTTAGCAAAGTAGCAAGTTATGACTAGGGTCTAGGGGTGTGAATCGGTGAGGTGCCTCCATCATCCCAATTTAGTTTGACAAATTGTAATAGCTTTTAAAAACGAGACATTTTTTAGGGAAAAAAAACTACAAATATAATTTGTTAAACAAAGTGGGTACCACCATAGTCGGTGAGGGAGCAGTGGGTAGATTAGTAATAGCAGCGGGGGAGGGGGTAAGTCGCCGTGCCGGCATTCAACTAATCATGGCACCAACCCTGCCCTTACAACCTGAATGGCGGTATGGTCAAACTGTCAGTCCTCGTTTGTTCAATACTATTGTTTGATTTCAGCTTCCATGCCATGAAGGAACCTCACATGTTACTAATGTACGAAATAGCGCTAATACTATTGCAATAGAAAGAGTGTGTTATTGTGCGATATTAGTGTTTTTGGAAGCCTGATGTAAATTCTACAGCGCGCTATTTCGTACATTGCATGTTACCACGGATAAAATTTTGAAAATGAAAAAAAAAAATACTTATCTCAACTAATTTTGGTGAGTATGTGAAATAAAATAGAAATGGCAACCTAAAAAATGGAAATAAAAACAATTTTAGGCTCTATATCATTTACAAGTTTTTTTGAGTTTCACCTACGAATGTAGTTACCGCTCCTTTTGGTCTAAAATCCAAACCAGCTAAACCATTCGACCATATACTTTAAATTACATGTAATCCTTCAATCCGTCGATATAAAGCGTATTTTACAATGAGAAACGTCAACAATTATCAATGCTGAACTATAGGCATACTTAGTGTAAAACAAAACTGATTCCGGACCAATGTCAAGACGACAGTATTTTTATTTTTTAAAAAATACCAATACCCAGGAAAAAATGAAATTAGAAAAGAAAAGGTCTTTCCAGTTCTCACAGCACTCCTATAGCTATCACAAAATACACGCCAATTCAGCAAACATGGGTAGCCTTGCGCAGGCTTGGTCAGTAAACATCTTCAAATATACTTACGTCACATAGTAGATATCTACTAATTGTGAAACTAGCATCCATTTTATTGTTGTTTTGGAATAAATAATGCTCCACATTATAAACCATGGTGCGCTGACCACAACTGACAACAATGCGATCACTTGGGTGCTACAACAACAAACATCCGTCTCCACCATCAGGTCCTAAATATATACGAGCACTAGATTACCCTCACTTTTTTTTCTCATTTTTTTATACAGAGCCGAGGAGCTCAGCCTAAATAGATATCTTACCACATCCAACATACAGCGGCGCTATGACAAAAACGCAAAAAAAAATCCATAGTAAAACCAAAAACACTACGCTCCACAGTTCAGCTGAGACATGTTCACATGGTTCTACAACGTAGCCAGAGAGGTCTAGTGTTGTTTTTCTTCATCACTCTGCTTATGAGGTCGCATAATCTAACAATCTAACAACCCAGCAAGGATGATGCCGAGGAGAGCATGTTGCTACCCTCATCAGCTGATCTCTCCTTCCTCCGTGTCAACATCCATCGAGGGCGATACGCTGTCCATCATTTCATGTTCTACCTCTCCTTTGGAATCTTTCTTCATGTCAAAAACTGTGGATGGTGATACACTGTCCTCCATTTCATGTCCTCCCTGGAAATCGTTATTCATGCCAATGACCGTTGAGGGTGATACACTGTCCTGCATTTCATGTCCCACCTCTGCCTGGACATCTTTCCCCATGTCAACATCCATTGAGGGTGATACACTGTCCTCCATTTCCAGTTCTACCTCATCTTCGAAATCTTCCTTCATGAACAGTCCAAGCCTCTCCAACGGGCTCCCTAGCCCTGGTGGCAGGTCCCCATCAATAAAATCCACAATTAATTTGCCAGGTGGATTCGACTGCCATGCATTGCTGAAGTTCTCCAACTCCTTTAAAAAGTCACTGTTGTCAATATCAACAGTCTTCGTCATCTGCACAAGAGGATAGATTAACCCTTGCCTAACATCAAGCAAATATATGTGCTAATCAGAAAATGATAAACAGACTGTACCAAGCATAGTGCCAGGCGTGCTGCCTCCCTTTCCTGCTCTCTCTTAATCCGCATTTCTTCCTCAAGCTTTTGTTGTGCAGCTGCTTCAGCAGCCTTCACCTGGGCTTCAATCCTTGCTTTTTCTGTATTAAAAAGAAAAAAAAATCAGTAAACCATGCTAGCATCCACAGGAATGCCATAGATCATGTCACGATACAAAAATTACAGCCCCAGAATATGCCACAATCTTAGCTTCTTGAGTGAATGGCTCAACAAGCATCCACTGGAATTAAAGTATATCATGCCAAGAACGAAATGGCAAAAATAACATACAGGCACAGCTCGTTTCAGCGTCTGCGTCTATATTCCCGCAGCCGCAAACCATCCCCCGCCGTTCGATCCAGCATTGTGTGGACCATACTCACCCCGCAGCCGCAACCCAACAAAACGAGCACTCTCACAGATGGTACCCCTAACTACTGATTCTATTCTTTAACAAACCTCACTGACTACTGGTTCTAATCTTAATCCCCAATAATAGAATCTTGCGGTTACTATCCCACTATTCCTCAACCTCAAGATGTATATGATTCTAGCAAATATATGCACATACATCATGTTTAAAGAGCACAGTCAGCTAGATAGGACATTGTCACCGTTACAGATTGGTTGGAAGATAAGAATGTCAAATAGATGCCGTGATAAGAGTAACAGTTCTTATAGGACGTACCAGGTATACTTTGACCATTAATTTCTCCAAAAATATATTACCAATTACTACAACGTATATCTTACTAAAAGACATGTGAAATACAAATATATTTTGACTAGTTTATGGCCTAAGTTTATAATATTGGGCTTCTTCAAATTCTAATATTCCCTACATTATGAGATGGAGGGAGGGGATAACAGCAATAATAGTAAAATGCACATCATATTTCAAGCACACAGATCGCTGATCTTCACACACTCCTAACTGTAACCAGCCTACCAAAAACTACCTCATAAAACCATATGGCCTGTGGAAGTTGGCTGAACCAGATATCAGTTATTGATTACAGATTAAGCCTACTTTCACCAGTTCGGCACTATCCAGCAGATAAAAAAAAGGGCAAAAAGAACATTTTGTATTTTGATACAGTTTTTGCTCCTCTTTATAATTAACAAGGGTCTTAGTGTCTTACTTGGGCATTTAATAGCCTAATGTTTGAATGTGTTATTCAAAAGTCAAAACAATCTATAGGTTATTGAACACCCAGGCCAAAATAGCATAGGTCATGCTAGCATCTTCACCCCTAACTCAAATCAGTGTGGCAGTGCACTAAACACTGGAAAGTGGACACTGGTGACACTTCTCCAGGAACATTTTTGGAAATTAAGGGTTTCTCAAAGCAAATAATCGAGAAGTGTCAGCGTATTTCTGCTTAAACATGTTTTAACTAATATAAAAGTATCCCCTCGCAGAGGGGACCAGCCGCGGAGAGAGATCTACATTTTATTAGATATCTATTCACAAGAATTTTAGAGGCACTCCAAATAGATCCAGCCCACGTAGCCCCAGAGATCCTTACCTTCTTGCTGCCTTTTCTCCAGCCTCTCTTTTTCCAATTGCAATTTCACAGGGTCTATATTCTTCCCCTGGGGTATCAAAACAGCATATCAGCAAGAGCTGCATCACTGTATATGGATAAACTTGTCCTCTGCAAAGGCATAGCCCAATAGCAAACCACAACGTTCAGCACAAATTTTTGAACTATTACATGATCCAGAAGTGCCTTCTGTTGAGCCTTCACAATGGTCCCAGCAAAACGACTCCTGAGCATTGCTGCACGAAGGGCTCTGCTTGGTGACAAAGGTTCATCATGTAAATAACTTTCTTCGCCTGGAATTCACATCAGTGTATGCTGTTAATTAGCAAAGAACTATATGGACAAAATCGAGATTACACTAAGCGCATAAATGTTAAGTTTTTGTTGTTTCTAACTTTCTACTAACAGGGATTAAATGGCAAGCAGATGAATTAAGTACGAGAGAACATGTGACTAACCTTGCCTAGTGGAGGCAAGAGGGGAAGTAGAAGTGCCATTGCAAGACCATGGTTCATTTCCTACTATTACAGGTGTATTAGCAAAACAGAAACACTGAGACAACATTGTGCATAAATCCTCAACATACCAATTGAACTGGAGCTGTGCTCAGTTGCTTGTACCCTTGATGTTTTGGCATTCTCCTGAAGTTATTTATAGATATAGCATTAGATGGGGAATTAGATATTCGTTCATACTGTGAACACACAATGAGTCAAAAAGAACAAGAGAAGGGAACTCGTGCCCAAAACCTTAGTGCAAGGAAGAGAAATATTTAAAGATGCCTCTCTGTTGCAAGCAGGGACAGAATGACTTAAGGACCCCTCTTTGCTACCAGCTGCTTGGACCCCTCTGTTGCCAATATCTGAATGAAAAGGAAAATGAAGAGGCATTAGTAATCACAGCCGTGAGGATCAATTGAACCCTGGAATAGAAGCATTACGCCATTCACACCTTTTGATGAGGTTTGCTCAGAGCTGCGCACGGAAAATTTGATTTTTACCTGTACAGACAGCAGATAGCGGTACTTTTAAAAACACAGTACCATCAGAGAAACAAATCAAGTGAATAAAAGAGGATGTGGTGATCTCACTTTGGAGGATATCGCATCCGTCAATGTGTTCTTTGCAAGTGAATTGGAGCAAGGTACTGGACCTCTAGAAACCAAAGGCTTTGAATTTGAGCATGCAACCAGCCCTCTAGCAGTTGTAGACTTTGAATCCATGGCAGGTCTGACTTTTATGACCTTCATCACTTGCTGCTCTTGTACTTGGTGTCGGCCTCTAAATTTTCTTTCTGCCAATTCCCATTCTGAATCAAATATTCCATTCAATTCTTTAGCGATAGCATGGACATCATTGCCCGGAGGATTATACTTCATAGCATTTGAAAATGTTAGCCTCACATCTGCTGCAAACTCATTGGTGCTTGCATATTGCTTGCTTGTGAGTTTCTTCTTAACAGTACCCAAATCCATTGGGTTGCGGATAACATCAAAGTAATCAGGAATCCCATATAGCACTGGATCAACTGGTTTATTGAAAAGCCAACCACTTTTGTGTTCCATGAGCTTCCTTAAGATATTCCCGCAAAGCCTTATCTTGCTAGTATTCATACTTCCAACCTTGATCTTATAAGATGATTGGTGCTCACATGTCGTAGAAATTGATGCCACACCAGATTTTTGAGGGAGTTTGCTTCCCTCAATATCAGAATCTGTATCTGAGTCTCCTGATTCACTGCTTATATAAACCGCCCTCCTCTTCTTACAGGCTTGTGTCATCATTGTGTTTGGTTAGAGAACTTGCTTTCTTGTCTGACAGAGCACTAACTCCAGAATAGGTAAATGGTGAAGCCCTGTCCAAGAGACACAGAGAACAGCTCCTCCTCAATCAAACCTGTGCGTAGGCATTCATTTAGAAACAAGCGGTTTAACATGCCCAAAGAAAAAGTAGGCCCATAGCACCACATCAAAAATCCAAAAGAACAGCAGCAATAAGTTTAAATGAGTTTTTTATTTAACTCTAACCAACTTAGGGAAAATGTTAGTGAGACTTGCTGACATGTTAAAAACCTGAATGACAACACAAAACTGCATGGTCACTAAAATAATGTTTAGAATTTCAAAAAAAATGAGATAGCTCAAATCTAGAATGAAAAGAGCAAATGTAGAAATTTCTGGAAATGCTAGATGAATGACCAACACAATCGACAAAACCGTAAAACATTGCCTCCCTCATATACATTATGTGTCGCAGGATACTCCAAAAGGAATTCTGGATATTCCTCATTTTAATAGCATTATTGATATGCACAAACACACTATTTAAGTATGGGAATGAATTCATACCATCCAAGTAATAATCAAAAGTCGACAACTACTAAAAAGTTTGCCAGAGAGCAACTCTCGCATTCCACTCTGTTTCCATCTTTATGTTCCCTAAGTACAGGTTAAGTTTACTGCATATAGGAGCCGGCGGTCTACACAGGCCATGATGAAAATACAGCTAAATATAAAACAAAGGAATGCCCATAGCACATAGGGTCAACTACTTGTCTAATTCATAGAACAGAAGGGCAACTTTTAAAAGCCAACATATGTTCCCAATTTAATCAGCCACCCAATCATAAAAACTGAATAGCTAAAAGTTGTGATGCACAAAACAGTATTTGAGTGGTAGCAGTGCTAGTGATGAACAAACTAGGGATTTGCTGAAGTACATATTGCATATCCTTTGTTCCACTTCCAATGCAGGATGTCATCTTCACATCTTGTGCAAAGTTCTAATACAAAAAGGACATGAAACATGGGCGGATACAGAATGATCGTCAGCACATGAAGGACGACATTTTCAACCACTTCCTCCATTTAGCAATGTCTGTCTATAGCACACATACACACTAACCAAGGAAGTACTAGTTCAAAAAGAAGTCAATGTGAGAACATTACAATACTACACTCTTGATATCCTTAATGGAAAACTTTCTGGGACGTATTCCCTCAAGGCCATGGGCAAACATAGTGAAGCAGAGGAAGTATATGAAAACATGGCATGACATAGCAAAATAATCAGCACAGGCATCATGTGCTAATGGCACTTGCAGAGCTTAGAAACCAGATTCCAGGAACGACGGGAATCCCCTCCACATTCTGCAATCCTTCCTCTCTGTGGCCCATCACTCTCCAGCCGCCACCCCTCGACGCCCCTCTTCCATCTCTGGTTCTTCTCTCTCCGTGCACCGCCTCTTCTCCATCTGTCCCTGTCCAACAGCCGTCTCCCATTCTCTAGACTCTGGCCCTAGCCGTCTGATAACACTGCCTCTCCGGCATCCGGCGGGGTGCAGCAGGTACCGGTTGGGCGCAACAGGTACAAGGAACAGACGTCCTGGGCTCCTAGCCAGCAGGTACGAGTACGATGTCTTGGCACGTTCCGTGCAATGTTCCCCATAATTTATGTTCCTCGTTTCAGGACGAAGTTCCTGGAACAGGGAACGGGGGTTCATTGCACGTTCCTGGTTTCTAAGTGGCGCTCTAACCAAGTAAATAAACATTGTTTTCTTGAAGAAATGAAAATATCATGTGATGGTGTTGCTCTTTCAAAAACAGTACAATGTAAAAACCATTCATCACCACTTGCTAATAGCACTGAAAAAAATGGATGTCAATTAGGAAACTCTATACTATCTGATTATGCCACTGATATGTTATGTGCTATTATTTTTGTGATTCTTTTGCCATTTTTGTCTTAACATTATATAATTTATACCCATAAATGGAATCTTTTCAACTTATATGCAATGGGTTCAAATGATGAGATCAGAAAAGGCACATAGTTAGGTGGTTCTTTTGCTACTTGCAGAGTATGTGGTAGAATAATGATGACATTTTGGCATGATTTTGTTCGCTCAACCAAACAAAGCTAATAATCAAATGAATGGCAACAGTAAAAACAGAATAGTGCAGATGAACCAGTAGAAAATGGAAGGTGCGAGTTTTCCGTGGAATCAATATTAGACATTCCTCGATGGCAAATCCTATTCTCTCTAATAGTAACAATACCATTTCCAACTGTTAAACTAACAATATTTCCATTTCTACTGCTGATTACAATTGATATGTGCCATTGATATAAATATCACAATCAGCTCTGTTTCATGTGAGTGTACCCCGACCATAACTGTAGCCTTGCATGAAACAGAAGCTTAGCAGGTGTTGGATGATTGAGAATGGAGACTCAGTTCATCTTTGTATTAACCCTAAAGTTTCAAAGAAAATACCATCAAATCCAAACAAAGCACCTTAAAATCCAATGCTTCTCCCAATAGAGTTAACCAACTAGCCCTTGGTCAGCAATCATCATCTTTTGTTTGCACGCATAAACAACTATGAACCAGGCCAACAACTGAACAACCCATACAGACACCATCTAACTCAAAGAAGGAACCATCAAAACGGGGCTGTCACGCACCACCCACATACCACTGAAATTCTAAGGGGGAAGTTAACGTGCGACCCCTCGCACCCGCCGCCTCCTCCAACCTCCGCCCGCAGGCGGTGATGGCCCCACACAAGCTCCACCCACCGCCCTCGCCCGCCACTGCTGGGCCGGCCTCCTGGCTGGGATGGAAGGCCAGAGGTGAGAGCAGCCCCTGCTCCAGAAAACCCCCTCACCGTAACCCCGCGGGGGCACATGCGCCGTTATGCGTCAGCGGATCCAAGCACGGCACAGGAGCCACAGGATCAGGCATGCAGCCCAATTAGCCAAACCCTAGAATCCCCAACTAGCCCAGAAGACAAACCGACGATTGTAGGTGAGGTCGTGTGGTTCCATAAGGGTGAATTCGGTTTCTTGGGAATCAGGTCCGGCCCTTTCGGATTGGCAAGGAAATCAGTTTTAACTTCCCTGCAAATCCGAAAGAAATACTGAAATAAGACCATTCCCCCACGCCACTCACGGATTCGGCACGCCAGCCCGCACAACCACCCCACCTGGATCTACAAAATCACCCCATCCACACGCCCAGAAACGAAACCCTAGCCGCGCACACGATAGAAGCGAAAGCCTAATCCGCCGCCTCGCAAGGGGGAAAAAAACAGGAGGAGAAACCGGACCAACCTGAGGGACGCTCCCGCGCTCACAGGCGCGAAGGGCAGCGGGGGGTGTGGGCCCACGGGGCTCCCCTTCCCGCCCCTCCCCGCCCCAGATCCTCCGCCTCGGGGGGGAGGAGCGGGGATATTCGAGGTGGGCGCCTCTCACCCACGGCGCGGAGGGATGGGGGGAGCGTCCGCTGGCTGACCCCCGACGCCGCGCGGGTCCCTCTTCTTCGCCGGCGAGAGGCGGCGGGCAGCGCGGCGCGGTGGCGAGAGGGGCGTGCACGTGCCCAGCCTCGGATGGGGGAGTCGGACTCGGACTCGGATGGGGAATGGGGAGAGGAAGGTGGTGGCCGTTGAGCTCGTGGGGAGTTAGTTGCGCGGCCCACGGAGGCCCATAACGTAACGGCCGCCTTTCCTAGCGTGGGACGAGGCCGGCGACACCATTTTTGACCATCTCATTGTAGTGCTCCAGCTTATAAAATTAGATGTTTTTTAACCGTCACTCCAACTGTTGAAAATGGTTTAAATTTAGCCATTGGCTCATTTTTTCAAATTTGTTTCTAAGTTTTAAAAAACCGATTTAACTTCTCAAAAAATAATAACTATCTCAATATGACTTTAGATCATAGAACTATGAAACAGGTACTGTATTTTTCTCTAATACCTGCTTGCTCTTTATTTAAAGTTATTTAAACCTTACTTATTATTGATCCCATACATATAAATTATCATTTTGTTTTGTTTTATGTTGTTCGTGTCATGCTTGAACTAGGAGAAGAAATAAATGGAATTGAATAAGTTCAAATAGAATACTAGCGAATAGATTTTATTTCTAGAAATAATTAAAAAAAGAGGAATATATTAATTTTTTAGTTTTAAGTTAATTAGTCACTAGTTTTATAGAACGCAAAAAAAAGTCACTAGTTTTATATATTAAAGCAGCCTTTATTATTTTATAATAGGGAAAACACCTTTAAAACCATGAGAGAATCAAATTTGTCCGTTTTCAATAGTTGTGCACATGAACAGGTATTAGACCTGTGTTAAAATTTATGATTCCAGAAATATAACTTCAATTTTGAAGTTGATGGCTCTTAAACCAGCAAACTCATCACAAAGTTCACGATCTACCAATGTTTTTACTCTTTATTTTACAATAGCTGTTTCTTATGCAAACAGAAGTTTTTGTTTTTAACAGGGAAAACATAATCCACCACCCACTGGTTCCAGGGTTATGCCAAAGGGCTAATTACTTAAATCCACCCACTTCATATATACCACTTACATACACAAATTTCATATTGCGTACAAATATACTCTGCACGCTAACACACACAAATTTCATATTTGTCAGCTTTCTCATGGACGTTCATCTAGAATGAATGAGTGACGGTGTCTGTTTCCGGCCATGTCCGCTCGGGCCAACAATCCATCGAAGGAGTCAAAGGATAACGCGGCGGCATGCCGCGGTGGGGAGGGCGATGCGGCGGGCAGTGGCGGAACTAAAAACTCGAATATTTCATTGTTAGGGGGGACTAAAAGCACTAACTTTTTAAATTTTATTTGATTTCAAAATTTTTATTGTAAAAGTTTTTGGCCATAGGGGGGCTTACACCCCCCCCCCCAACCCCCCTGTCTCTGCCGCTGGTGGCGAGGAACGGCAGCAGCGGGTCGAAGGAGAATGCGGCGCGCAGTGGTAGGGGAGGCAATGCGGCGGGGGCAGCGCTGGTGCTCGCCGCCGGTGCTGAGAACGTTGAGGATTGTTCATCTTATCCACAGTGGCCATTTTCTCTCCGGCACTAGCTTTGTTGCGTGCAGACCACCATCTCCACATCCATATGAGAACCTTGCTCTGCTCCTTATCACCTTATGTTGAAGTTTCAGAACTTTGTTGAAGCCTTGAAGCCAAAGAAAAGGAACCCTTGCATAGCAAATTACATCACTTCCAGACATGCCCCTATTGTTTCAGTCAATCTCATCAGTAGATTTTTATGAGTACAGAGTTATTCATCATTAAGTGAAGGTGGACTATGACTTGCAGGTGGCAGCACACAGCAACAGCAGGAGATATCTGTGACTTCAACTTTGCAATATGCTTCGCAAGGACAAGATCGCAAGAGACTAGACGCTGCAGTTCGTTCTGTGACAGCTCACCTTGATGATGCAGGTGCTTTATCTTGCGAAAATCACTAGGCAATGGGATAACTTAATATTTTCCTATGTCGAGTTGCATAATGTTTGATTTATAACCCTGAAACGGAGAATTTGTGCACATCAATCAATATAAAATTAAAAGCAACACATCGCAGTATAACTTATAAGATCAATAACTCAAATAAGGCATGCCTATCTATGGTTTGAACACACATTTTTTACTTACTTTACCAGTGCAAATTACGAGCACTCCACTAGTGACGCACTAAATAGCAAAGATTGTACCTTGTTGTGATATAATATTATTCTTTATCTGGACCCTGCAAGAACATGGTATCTCTAACGACTAATAAGAAGATGAACAGGGGAAAATGTTTGCAGGTCTAAACTTTTAAAAGAGCTGAAGAGAACCCTTTTGTATCAGAGATCTTATCTTATTGCATTGTCTATACGGTACTTAATATATTACTCAAGCAGTGACAGTATGCTTATTATTTTGTACTAGTAAGTAGTAACATCTGTCAATGATGTGTTGGTACCCTTTCGGTCTAAAAAGAATCAACCTACCACTCTGTTCACATCTCAAAAAAAATGTACTCATGTAGTCATGTGAACACTTTAAGTATGCAGAGCCATAGTATGGTATGGTATTATGTATACTGCCATACTGGTAATATACAACAACATTATGCAACTCTAGGCACCGTAAATGAGTAAAAACAAACATAAACACCCATAAAACTGAAGCATCACTTTGCACAAGACTTGAGATGTAGGCTTAAATAAAACTCACATTTCCACTTTCCTTAGCCTTGCATATCTTGTCAAGAACCTTCCAGCAAAGGGTCCACATTGTTGCCTACCAAAGAAGGCGGCCATGCCATAACGTAAGGATGAACATGACTGTCAAATTTCCTCTGAAACAGCTTCGTCAGCTCCCCTGTTTCCAGGCAGAAGGTCAAGAACCAGCACGGGAAATCGGCATCGTTGAACGTCTCGGAGGTGGACAAGTACACGATGCCCTCCATGATCTCCAAAACCTTGATCGCGCCATGGTACTCCAGCAATCCCTGGGTGGCCTGAACAATCTCAGTCTGCAGATGGTTCATCTTGTCCAGCACCCACTTGTCGACGCCGTCATCGACGTCCACCCTTCGGTACCAAACGAGCAGCGTGAACTCCATGGCGCAGACGATGCAGGGCTTCCCGTCCTTGGTCTCCCCGGGCCTGAACGTGTGCCCTTGCCCCTGGAGATACGGGGGTATGTCGATCCGGGAGAAGCGCATCGCGGCGGTGTCCAGCACGAGCATGCAGGCTTTGCTCGTGTGCGTCCAGTAGATGGACTCACCCACGAGCTCTCCGGAGTGGAGCCAGTACTTCTCGTCCTCCGGCCGCGCCGCGGCGGCCGGCGGCGCCCACGGCAGGATCCGCCACTCCCTGCTGGCGCTGTCGTCGGAGGAGGAGAAGACGGCGGCGCGCGTCCGTGACTCGTCGTGGCTGGTGCAGACGACGCGGAACGCCCCCGGCTCCTCGTCCGAGGCGACGACGTGGTAGTCGAGGTAGGTGAAGTAGCCGACGCAATCGTCGGCGGTCTCCTCGGGCGGCGGGGGGAGCAGATCCAGGGCGCGCGTGAGGGGGTTGTAGACGGCGACGCGCCCGGCGGCCAAGTTTGTGAGGAGGACGTAGCCGCCGCGGCAGCCGCGGATCTCCCACCCGGGGGCGGCGTCGTCGGCGTCCGGGAGGCGGGTGAGGAAGAAATCGGCGCCCCTGACGGCGGCCGCGAGGTCCGGGTCGGAGCGGCGGCGGAGCGGCGCGAAGGACGGGATGGCGGGGCCGTCGGGGTTGAAGAAGAGGCCCAGGAGGGGCGGCGGGTGGACGGACCGGAAGCGGCGGCGGAAGGTCGGGGAGGAGCGGACGGCGTTGAGGAAGGCGCGGCAGGTGAGCGCGGCGCGGACCAGGCTCGGAAGAGATGGGAGTCGGAGGAAGATCTCGCGGAGGAGGTCGTCGCCGATGGTGCTTATGGTGGTGGGAGCGGGAGCCGGCGGCGGAGGTTGCTGGGAGGCCATGGCTGGACGGACTCCGAATGAAACGATGAACTGATCAGTTGTCAAGGCCTCGTGAAGGAAGGTCTGCCATTATCAATGGGAAAAAGTCTATTAATATATAAGATTACGTTTTTATTGCAATTTACACAAAAAGGTTATATATTAAATCGGACTGAGTACAATGTAATTTCTAATCTTTGATGCGTTGATGGTTGTTTACATCACCCATTCACTTCCTAAACCGCAGAACCAGATATTTTACATATTAAAAGCCAGACAAATAAACACCTAAATGGTTTTGTTGCGTAGTTTTACTTGGTGATTTTGGTTGATGACGCGGCAGTGAGGCACATGTGTTAAGTTTGGAGATTTGTCAAGATAACCCTTTAACCTAATTTTATATTTAAATTAAACCTCTAACTATTTCATTTGGTAGGAGCCACCTCTTAATAATTTTTTTGCAATATGATCGATTAGAATTTTAAGTTCGAAATTTTTAAGGTTATAAAAAACATCATAATTTATTCTAGAAAATATATGATTATTTTATCATAATTTTATATGTCAAACATCTAATTATCAATTTAACATTATTAATATCAAATCGTATGAAAAGTAATGTGACAATTCACAATATATTTTTATAATATAGAATTAACCATACTAATATACAATTGTATAAAAAGTAACGATGGATAATCACAATATATTTATACTCTCCTAGTTACAAATTATAGATCGATTCACCTTTTTTATATCAAACTTGACTTACTCATCTTATTCAAAACATTTCATAATTGTCATTTATTTTCACAAATTTTTTAAATAAGATGTGAGAGTCAAACTTAGTGTCAAAAAAGTTAAATGACCTATAATTTAGAACGGAGACAATTATTTATATTATAGAATACTGTGATTCTTATCATTAGTTTCATACAATTTTATATTAGTAAGGTTAATTTATTATTACATGTCTAGCCATAAAATTGTAACAAAATCATCATACATTTTTCTAGAATTCAACCGGTTCATGACTCTTCAGGAGTAAATAGGACAGTGGATTTATTTAGAAGCCTTTTCTTTTAAATAACCATTATTCACTAATCTACTCTATAATTGCCAGATCTTATTCACTAATCTACTCTGTAATTGCCTTAAGGTAAAACTCTTGCGCCTCTTTTTTCCGATTGTGGTATTTTCGTTCAATCCTGAACGGTATGCAAGTAGGAACACAGTTTGCCTATGTTAACATGATTATATTCCTGTTTCATTGCCTCTGTTGACCTTGAAAATGATCCGACTTGTCCCGTTGCCGCATGATGTTCTAATAACCAATAGAACAGAGTACGCATCTATTTTTCTGAAATACTGTTGTTTATTTCAAACAATGTTTTAAAGTAAGTCCTTTTAAAAAGAAGTTGTGTACGCTGAACAATGAACACCATAAGCATGAGTTGGAAAGTGGACCAAAATCATTCAGATGTATAGTGCACCACACAAACAAAAAATGTGTTCAAAAACATATCAGGTCAGATATCATAAATATTAACTGACTAAAGGATTTGTAAATTATCTAGTAAAACAAAACAACTCAAAGCCTCAAAGGGGCAGAAAGGTTAATACCAAACACAGTATGGAGACAAGCAGACTCATAGAAAGAAGGCTCGCCACAGTTGCTGCAGTCATTCAGTCAACAAAGGCACGATGTGCCCCCCAATTGATAAAATCATTAAATCGTAACTTCCATCATCGATCAGTCGATCACATTAGCTACCGTTTGGGTTACAATTGAGACATTGAGTAAGCCCATCTTCAAAAGGCGACAGCACATCCAACCTAGCGTGAAAAACCTCGAGGCTTTTTGGTCCTTAGTCTCCTGGATTTCCCGAGCATGTATCTTGCATTCTTACATTTGAACGACTGAACCCGAACCCCTGCCTAATTGGGCAATTTTGCCACCTTCATTTCATTTCTAAGAAGACCACTTCAAGCCCGTGAGACGCTTGCACTTGGTCCATCATCTGTGGAGGGTGTTCTCCGCAATTCTGCACAAACAAAAACTATTTGAGAAAGCAATATTAGCCGTCCAGACCCCATCACCCGTCTATAGCAAGTGTATTCCACATTTCCACCCATGTATGTATTGAATTTCAATAATAATGATCCATAAGACCATAACAAGTAAAGAAATTAATTTATATAGGTTGGAACAAAACAGATTTTAATGGAACATCATGAGCAGCTAAGACGTAGAGTACTGAACTACCTAAAGAGACTTGTTAGGACTCCTGCGATGGTTCATTGCCTGGAAAGAAGAAGCTCATGTAGGGGACAACCATGGCGTTGCTCAAGCGCAGATGTTCATAGATCTTCGTTGCCTGACCACACCTTCTTAGATCAACCGTGAAGAGCTGATCTTCCACCGTCACGAATATGACACCGACACCTTCGGCAGAGCCAGCTAAAAAGATCTTGCTAGTCCATTTGGCAGGAAGGGGGAGCACCTTCTCAAGCTCAATGGCCTGCCTCAGCGCCCATCTCGCACCTCCAGCTTCTTCCATTGACCACACACAAAGCCTGGACTTCTCCACTCTCGCAAATCCCAGCCGACCGTCTACTGTAGTTGTGAGCTCGACCGGCCCAAACAGCTTGATGAATGGCTGTGTCTGCTCTCTGGGCAGCTCAATAACAGACATTGCCCTGGGGCCCAAATCGTACTCGAGGATGGTCTTGTTCCCCTCGAACACGAAGTAGAGCGCGTTCCCGACAAGGGCGCTGCGCGGCCGGCCGCCGATCACGTAGTCGGAGTGTGGGCCATAGACCGGCTCGCCCCACGCGCCGGCCGCCGATGAGTAGACGCAGGAGCAGGTGGCCCCGGTCCAAAGCGTAGTGCCCACGAGCACCACGGCGAAGGGTCCGTGGTGGCAGTCCAAGTGGTCGCACGAGCCGTCTCCAGCGGCGGAGGCGCAGAGCACCGTGGCTGTAAAAGTGAGAAGGCCCGGGTACCACAGCAGCGGCTTGGGAAACTCCAGCCGCTCGATTGCGCCCCAGCGGCTGGAGTAGCTGTCGTCGTCGACGAGGAGCACGCGGCCGTCGCGAGTCTGGTGCCCGGTGCGGGATGCGGTCGGCGCGGCGCACGCGGGAGACGGACGTGGGCATGAAGCGGGCGACGGCGCGACCATCGTCGTCGTCGCTGGGGAGGGTGTTGTAGAGGAAGCCGAGCACGGGGGGCGACCGGCGGTGGAACTCGCGGAACCCGCGGGGGAAGTTGGGGTCCGAGAGGAGATGGAGCCAGCGCTTGCGCACGAGGCCCGCGCGGGCGAGGCTCGCGGGGGGTGTTCAGCGGGAGGCGGAGCAGGACCTCCTCTACGAGCTCGTCCGGGAACGGCGGCGGCATGCGGGGCAGATCGAAGCCTCGGAGGAGCGACGGTTTTGTTTGATCGATCGGAGGAAAGGGAAATGACAGGGTGAGCAGGTCTGGTCACAATTCACAAAGGCAAAGATAGAAGCATAGATGGGCCAATTGAAGAATGGCCCATCTAAGGCTGGGTCGCCACAGCACAAGCACAACATATACACAGAAACATATGAGAAAATTCATTATTGGGTCATTCTAAACTTTTTAGTTCCTTCGTTAGCCTCTGAGATTTAAGACTTCCTTATTTAGCTAAAGATTCAATTTTTGTTCCTTATTTGGCCCTCCCATTAGTTTTGAGAAGAGGTAATGGTGTTAAGTGGCACGTAAGCATACAATTTGGCACTTGTTTAGAATGGAAGCAATTGATGCATAGTTGGGTTTGGATATAATTTTGTACCATACGACAATGGTTTTTAGTGTAGTTTCGAATGTGGGTATTTATTTTGGTATGATTTTTTTGTTAGGATGATCTCATTTACATGAGTAAAATGGGTACAAAATGATAGCAACAGAATTTTGACACTGCACACAGAAAATCACTTACAATCATAATAAATTTAAAATAATCACATGATCCGACCGGATTTACCATCACCACCGCACCGCCCTCCTCCTTTCCACTCACCGCTGTGCCGAGCTCTAACCGCCCGCCGCCCTTTATTCTCCCCTATGCACTCGTCTCCTCACCGCCCATGTCTCCGGTCCTGCGCCACGCTGATCCACTGGCTGATAGGGCGAGGAGGCCGGATCCGCCGCTCTGCTGAGGCCTCTAGGGGGCGAGGGCGTCGAATCTATGGCCTCTCCTCTACTCTCCAGCCAGGCCTCGTCGAGCTTGCTGGATCCGCTACCTTCTCCACCGCCTCTGGTCCCATCTTTTATCTCTCTCCTCTCCGCACGGCCGCCACCCTCTTCTCCACCTCCGCCAGACGCGAGGGACGCTGCCCCTCTCCTCTCCACCTCTCCGCACGGCCACCACAATCCTCCTTCTCCATCACAGAGCATAGCCGCCCCAGATCCGCTCGCTTCCGCCCTCGATCCGCCTCTCCTCCATCACCAGTCGTCGTCACCCTTTCTACTTCATCGGGCGGCCCTCTCGTTTTCACCTGGCGTGCAGCAGTGCGACGCGTTTGGCAGCGCGTCCGTCATCGGCGGCGACGACAGAGTCATTCGCTCTTCCATCCAAGCACACAAGGATGGGCCGGTTGCCCGGGCCACGTTGCCACAGTGCATGTCGAAGAAAGAGCATTCCTCTACCTTTGCCGTTTCGCTTGGTCTACGCCACCTTAGTGAGACGGGCAGAGGGACGGGCTATATGTGGGGTTGTAGCGGGATAGTTTGGCGGATGGAGTGCAGATAGCCTTAATTTAGCAATGGCCAACAATGCAATATACGTGCATTTGGTACCCAGGAATTTCACATAAAACATTTAAAAGCACACATAATTCGAGAATTTTTCCAGCAATCCAAAGGACCCTGTATGAGGCAAGCCCCCCATCGCAACTGTGGGTCCTTTTGGAATTGAGGGTATAGGCAAACTATTTTTGTAGGATTCGTTTCTAAGGATTTGTTTCCTATGAAAGCCTTTGGTTCATAGGAAAGCAAAAGAAATATCCCATAGGATTCCAACCATACAACTCAATCCAGCCTATTGGAAAATTAGAACGAGCTCGTACCACTTGGAAGATTTCCCGGTGCGAAAGGAGTGTACGCGCGCAGAACGGTGTCCCTTCGCGGTTCTTGTGGACAAAGAGAAACGGCAAGGTTTTTCTTTTGACAGAAAAACGGAGAGATCTTGAAGCAAACAGGCAGGGAGGGTACTTGTGTGGTCAAGTCTTCCTACAAAAGAAAGGAGACTATATGCTACTTTCCCCAATCTGAGAAATGATACTCTGTGCTACTTTGATTTGGGAAGGCCTGCCTTGCATTGATAGATGGCGTGTTGATATCAATTAGTCTAGGTTGTTGATTTCTCACACTTAAATCGGCTAAGATTATATGGTTCTTGGAGTAATTGGACTGAGCACTCTGTCCAGAATTAGGTCGCAGTTGCTTGCACCGATTCTCAACAGGCTTTGGAAAATCGCAAAATATACAAGTACTCAATTCAAAGGTGCAAGGAGAGTGTATAAAAATATAACGGTGAGGGGCATCAGGGATGCTGTCCTTCCTGTGATAAGTTACTTAAACCATTTGAGAAACATGATAACATGGCTCTGGTAATTAAACATCTCAACGGCTACTTTTTCATATTCAAAATGGATGTACCAAATTCCTTTCCTGTGGTGTTACAGTATTACCAAAGGGCTTGACATCTCTTTTCCTATGTTTTGCATTCATATGTGATTGGAGAAACATTACGTATGTGTTTTTTTCCTATCCTGCATTCCAAAGAGGTCTGAAACTTTTTCCCTTTTGTGCCATTCCGTGTGTATGGCCTGGTTGTGTCTATGACATGTGGACCCAATAACATAAGCCATCTCTCTTTATTGGGCGTGGTTTTTGCATGAGAAAATTCTTTATCCGCCATACAAAGAAAACTTCGTGCCTTTTATGCCGCTGAAAAATTTTGAGAGTCTTATTTGCCATCCACTTAAAATTTTATGCCTCATGTACTGTTCTCCATCCATTGTAACGGTATCTGCAAGTGGTGACGAAATGATGATTTTACCCCTGTGTTTTTGCCCATTCAAGTAGCGTTAGACTCATGACGATGTAACCTATACGTTAGTAATAATGAATTCCCATGTACTACATTTGAAATAAAAATAAAATGGGTTTCAACTGTTACAATAGATGGAGAATGGTAGATGAGGCATAAAATTTTAAATTTTAAGTGGATGGCAGATAAGACTCTCAAAATTTTTCATTGGCACGAAGGGCATAAATTTTCTTTGGATGGTGGATAAGGAATTTTCTCCTTTCGCATACAGGTTTGTGCCTGGCCTTTATGCTCTCCACCGTACTATGGTCTGTCAGGGCCGATGAGGGTGGATCTGCCACGAGCTCAAGGTCACTAGCCATCTAGGTCATGCCCAATATGAATCCAAAGGTATATGAATTTGAATTAGACTTTCTCTTCCCTATCCTATTCAACTTGCTTTACAATGTCAGATTGAGGTAGTTCTGACCACTTCATCAATTTTTTTTCTCACACTATACACAGAATGGACATGCTAAGCGAATAAAAGATCCTAAATCATGTATGAATTCTTTTCTAGAAAAATGATCTTACTACTGAACCAATTCACTTTTGGAAGTTGACTGAATTTGGTTAAGCAATGTCACAGCCAATTTATTTACTTTTGGAAGTTGACTTCTTTTGCCTATTGCAGGCTTTGCAGTAGCATTTGCTGCTCAGGCCAACCGAGCCTTTGAACGGAAGGGATTTCAGGCCAGTCCGCTACATCCTGAGCAGCATGGCCAACACTTTTTTGATGAAGAGTGATGGGGGACTGGAAGGATCAGAACAGAACGTTGTTGGTTTTGTGCTTAAGGGGATTCTGGATTTCTGGTGGTTGTAAAACCGCATGATTTATGGACTGGGGACGTGCGACAATGACATCAATGCAAGCGTGTAATGGTATGTCTGTTCGGAAAATAAGTATCCATGCCAAGTTGCCAGCTGCTTCAGCACGGATGCGTTGCATACCCATACCTGTCTCGTAGTGCCTGTTCAAATTACCATCACAAAATGAGGGTTACAAGCCGTCACGAATAATGATATTTGCTGCTGTAGTGAATGTTTTATATTTCGATTACCCATAACTGTAGTTTATAATGAACCAAAAATAACTAGAAGCCATTGTGACTTGCTGTCTGGTTCTGATGCATGCAGTGTTTATATGGATTTTAATTAACACAACAGATCAACTCACCCTCGGATCCTCTTAGAATATATATACTTGGATTGGCTCACAAGGAAAAACGTTGCTTGATTAGCCACCGCAGGAGAATCGAATTGTGTGGACTGACAGAGACACGACAGCCTTTGTGCGCTTCACTGCTTGATCTTTAAACCTTTACCTTTAAATTCCTGCAGTGACTAGCGCTGTGTGCAAGCAAAGGATCATTGTGGCGACCACCGACACAAAAGAAGCATGCTAGTACTGCTGGATGCACTCATATGCCAAAGACCAAAGTATATCTCTGTGACACCGGCTGCTTTGCTTCGGTGTAGCTACATTCTCTTTGAGACAACCTGGCCCGTTGTATCTCTCCATCAGTCGTTCTCTGTTCGGCATCTATTGGGTTTCAGTCATATCCTACTGGTGCCGGTTGAACATAATAACTGAGGTATGGAACTTAGCTGCTCCCATCCTTTAGTGCAGATACAAGTCCATTTTTAATGCGTACATATGTGTAGATTGCATGCACAAAAAGCTATATCTATAGTCGATGAAATTCTGGATAATTATGAATGCTAATTGTTCCTTGATGCATGCTTGTGTGTTGACCAGGCCCCAGGCCAGCCGAGAAAAAAACCAACCAACTGATGGGTTAGGTCCGCAGTATGTAGAAACGGATCATGTTGCAGTTGAAATGGATGCAGCAGCATCTGCTTTTCTGAAGATCCAATAGTTACGTACTACACCGACACTGTAGAGATTGTTCTTGATCGAGCCAAGCCATTTGGTGCTGACGTACGGCCGGTTCATCCAATCCAATCCATCATGCTTACTGAGGTAAACGATCGAGCTAGCAAGCATATAGTATGCTCTATTTTTTTTGTTTCTTAGTTTCACCACCTTAATTACAACAGCACTGACGCATGCACGCACTACTGCTTGCAGGATATCTACGAGGACAGCATCGATGGAGCTGTTGGAGAAATCGTCCAGAGACTCGTGGATGACAACTATGGCGGCAGCGGCAGAAGGCGCAATGTCATCTACTTTGATGGCTGGGACGGGCTGGGGGCATCTGCCGTCCTCCGAGCCGTAGGCGAACGCCTGAGCGCTGGCTCGGAGTTCTCGCAGGTCATCCACATCGACTGCACCAAGTGGGACAGCAGGAGAGCGATGCAGAGGGCTCTCGCGGAGAAGCTTCAGCTTCCCGCTCCTGTGATGGAGAGGTTCGACGAGCAAGATGAGGAGGACGACTACAAGGGCGTGGGCAAGGGCTCCCGCCACGAGATACCCGAGGTTGCCAAGGAGATATATCAACACATAGAGAAGCAGCTGAGGCGAAGGTTCTTGGTGATCTTCAACAACGGGAGCCGCGAGGAGATCAATCTTGAAAACCTTGGCTTCCCTTCCCTGTCTGGATACTCGAGGAACAAGGTGTTGTGGTCATTCCAAGGGAGGTTCCGGCTGTACCCTAGGACCAAGGTCGACAGGGCCCTGGAGAGCACGAGGACATGGACAGATGTTGTTCTCTCAGCAGCCTTCGGTGCTCGTTTGGAGGAGAAGCAACTCAGGATTCTACGCTGCGAGGCTGAAGAAGCTGCATGCGGCATGGTGAACAACATTGGCGGCAGCATTGACTGGACTGCGTCAATCACCAATTGCTTCCTGTACATGATGAGGCTCTGCGGCATGGGTGGCCACTTGATCGACTATGACTTAGCCACCCATGGCTACAACTACTGGATATGTGATGGAATCATACAACAGCAGCAGCAAGGAGATGATGATGGTGATGATACATTGTGGCTATCTTCTGATGCTCTAAAGCGTGAGATACAGCTTGATGCCGACCACCACCAAAGCCCGCATTTGGTATCTCCGGTGGCAAGGTGCTTGCATCAGGGCACACCGTACTGGACTTCACCAAGATATGGGTCCACGCTGATCCCAACAACCATGGGTCAGTATGGCCGCGTTCCTCAAGGCATGTTTCAGCAGTACGACAAGCTTTGTGTGCTCAAGCTGTCAGCGTGCATGTTCAGCTTCACATCGCCTCCATTCCTCTGCTGCCACAACCTTAGGTTTCTCTGGCTCGACCACTGTCAAGATGATGATGAAAGCAGCAGAACAGATGACGGAGTAGGGAACGAGGAGGACGTCCGGCGGTGCTTCCAGAGGCTGTGGCTGCTGGACGTGCGCTACTCAAGCTCTAAAATCCTGTCAAAGAAGATGATGGATCTCATGACTCAACTCAGGGAACTACATGTGATGGGACAAGAGTTTGACATGATGGCATTGCAGGGGCGGCTGCACAACATTCGGAAGCTCCGAGTGACCAAGTCTAGACATGACGGTGGCGACGAAATGATCATGTTCTCAGGAAAGGAGAAGATGGAGCTTCTTGACTTATCGGGAATTACTAGTTCATTCTACGGGAGGACGGTATTATCTGTGGAAAAAAGCTGCAGCAGCCTTGAGACTGTCATTATTGACGGGTCGAATTATTTAGATAAGATCTCCTTGGAAGGATGCGCTAGGCTGAAGAATCTACTCCTGAGCGGGTCGTTCTGGAACCTCTACAGCCTCGACCTCACTGGTACAGCAGTGAAAACACTAGATCTCAGCGCAATGACACGGGCCCCAAAGCTTGACCAGCTCTTCCTACTTGGCTGTGGGAAGCTTTGTGCGATCCTATGGCCACCCCTAGGTGAAAGCAGGAGGAAAGCATACCTGGGTAAGCTTCGGATAGACACTGCAGCTGGCACCACCCAGAAGGAGGCCACCACCGATGCAGCAGCAGGAAGCAGCAGAAGATCGTCGTCACATGCAGGGTTTGACTGGTACATCTGCGTACGAGATGCAAGGCTCCTTGGGTCGCTTGAGCCCGTCAAAGATTATTTTGGGGCCCACGAGGTGCGCATGGAGATTTCAACAACAACAGCAGTGAAAGTGATGCCACCACCCCTTGCTGACGCTGCAGGTGCTGGTAGCAAAAAGGATGTCGTCAAGAGCGACCGCGGGCAGCAGCAGGTCAAATATCATGCAACGTACCACGCAATTGGCATGCCGCAGCAGGAGCAGATCACCGACGGATCTCCTGCCCCACCAGTGTCACCCCAAGGCTGCTACATGCACATACAAGATAACCAACAGAAACGACACGCAGCTGCTGCTGCAAGCCGTATTATGACCGCTGTGCCGGAGTTCATATGCGACGGTGCTAAGGCCCTGCACGTGCACGATAGCTTGTTTGCTACGGCTGCTCCGTTTGACTCGGCATGGAATCAGCTCGAGTGGTGCCGAGTCGAGCGGTGCCCCAGCTTGGAATTTGTCTTCCGCACTGCCGCGCATGATGCCGTCTTCAGCAAGCTGAGGACAATGTGCGCGTCGCATCTCCTCAATGCACGTGACATCTTCTGGACCCGTGGAGTGCTGGGCTCGAGTGCATTTAAGGACCTGACATTGCTGCAGCTCTACGGCTGCCCCAGGCTAATGCATGTTTTCTACACATACGGGCCTCTTCGCTTACAAAGTTTGGACACCCTCGAGATCATGTGGTGTGGCGACCTCCTTGATATCATTTTTTTGTGGCGACAACAAGATCGCATCGAGTTTCCCAATCTAAAGCGCATCCACTTGCATGAGCTCCCCAAGCTGCAAGCCATTTTAAATGTTGACATGGAGCCAGCAATGAGTCTGCCCACATGGGCGCCCATGCTCAAGACCGTTAAGATCAGAGGTTGCTGGAGCCTCAGAGAACTGCCGCGTGTTGGCACCAACTACAAGGTGGAGTGCGACTGCGAGAAGGAGTGGTGGGACGGACTGAAGCGGTACTCCACATCCCACCTTGACGACTACAAGCCGAAGCACCCACGGTATTACAAGAAGACCATACTAAGGGGCTCCGTCCTCAGGTGATACCTCCCTGTTGCATTTCACATCCAATAGCTAGCTAGTTGCAAACTCACTTCTTTATATATGATCCTCATCACCTGCCACGCTTGACACCATGCATCCCACCAAACCAGAGACAATTGCAGTCTAAGTTAGAAATCAATTTAATACGCAGCTGCAACTAGTTTTCTTTTACTATAAACCCCCAAGCTCCCCACCTGACAGTTTTCTTTGCTTCAATCTTAAAAAAAAAATGTGATTCCTCATTAACAGTACGTCGGATTACCAATCCGTTTTAAATAGATTGTTCGGGGATAATGTGCTCAACAAAACGAGATCCATTGTGACTACATTTGGATATCGTTTCAAACAACTGTTATCGGATTTTTCATTACTCACAAATTGTGGCCACTACTCAATCACTACCTAGTTTAGTATGCCACTGGTACTAGTTACTATTTACTGTAACTGGTTACCACCTAGTTGCAGCCCAACAATTTGCTACTCCCTCCGTCCCAATTTACAGTTCATTTGATTTTTTTGGCACTAAGTTTGACCGGCTCGTCTTATTCAAAAAATTTTACAATTATTGTTTATTTTCATTGTGACTTAGTTTAGCATATAATATACTTTAACTATGAATTGAATTTTTCTATTTTTTCAGAAATATTTTAAATAAGACAAGCCGGTCAAATTTGATGTCAAAAAAGTCAAACGAACTATAAAATGGAATAGAATGAGTAGTTACTGTAGGTATGACCCAATGGCAATCAATTGCAGCAGACTAACCAGACTAACGGTTACAACTTATTGAAATATGTTTTTTATACTTGTTGCAACTGTTTAATACAAATTTGCAACTAGTTACAACTGCAATTGCAGCCGAATGGACTGCTCAAATACAACTTATTCCAATGCACAATTGCAACCTCAGTTAGTAGTAATAATTAGATTTAGTAGATATTGCAGCCACAATTACTAGTAGAAAGCAGTTATTGTTCACTATATGGAGCAATTAAAACTCATGGTGTACTATAATAGCAACTTAGTTTAATATGCAGTTCCAAAATCTAATACCACTTCCGGTATCAAATTTTGTTGCTGGCTAGCTCATTTTTAAACTAAAACGAAAAAAAGGAGGGTGCAGTATAGAGAGGTAGCTCAGTGTGTTGCAAAAACTTATTTTAGATGCATGAACGACATAATAGTTTTCAAGCTTGTGAGTTAGAGGTGGTCATAAGCATATAAATGAGAGCACTATAAATTTATACTCCTAGGGGCCAATTTTCACATTTGCAAACTAAATGCGTTAATAACCTTCATCGGGCTAGATACACCCTCAATCTTGAGATATCTAAATTAGAGTAGCTACACGTGAGAGTAGAAGTTGCAAGTTTAGTTGTCCACTACGGACATTCTTCCCCATTGGGATTCACTTTGGCTTACTTCCCATGTGTGTGATATATTGTATGTGTATAAGCAAGGTGTGTGCGCACACACATTTCAACTTCTATATAAATTATATAGCATATATCGAGTTTGAACCAAGGAACAAGGTAACTAATGTACTACATATAGCAGATCAAGCCAAATCAAACCACTCCCCTCTCTGACTGTCTGACAACTAAATACGTGTTGCTAATGTACATGCTCTCCTCGCTTGCAGGTAAGGCGATACCCTCTCCATCCCCGTCCCCTGCTGGAACTGGAAGTTGATGAGGCTGCGCGCCATTTGCTGCTGGATCTCTGCACCTCATCATCTGCTCGCTCCTGTATTCGCTTCCGCTTTCTTGGTTTGCGTGTGCGGCACACGGTGTGCCATGCTTGGTTGCTCTTGGTTTGCTCTGCTTTGCTTTCCTTCAGTTTGGTTGGTCCAGCAAAGCCCCTTCAGTTTGGTTGGTCCAGCAAGGCCGATTCATCCGAAGTATGCTGTGTTAAGTCAAGAAATAAAAAAACGCGAGCTGAATTCCTTCAGCTTATGCTGCAGCAGCAGCAGCTACAGCTTGAGCTTTCTTATGCTGTTTTGTATGCTACCTGCTGCAGCTGTGCTCTAGTTTGCCTTGTGTGTTGTCTGTGGTGTGGCGTGTGATTTTTCAGTTGTGTGTGGACTGATTGTCATCCTATGTGTGTATCATATTTGATCATTCTAAATGTTACTCATCTTGATGTCTTTAAATAAATGTAAACGGACTGTCGTTTATTTGTGCAACATCCATGGGTACATAACATTTACGGAAAGCCGCTTCCTTATTTGCGATGCATTGATAGATATGTGCACAACCGGAAATAAACGGCACAGAGATCATCCATTACCCTTGCGGCATGCCACAAGCACTAGCCGATGGGATTGCTTCTAGCCAAAACATTGAGAAAAACATGCTGAATAGGTCTCAAGTACCATCCCCCAATGTAAGTAATTTACATGCAAAAGATACCCCACAGGCCCACACTAAACCAGGGGATCAAATCTGATAGATGAAATAGGGACTGGTATTTTCAGTTCCAATGCGCTGGTTTTTCAATGATTCAATCTTTCAGATGAGGATAGTGTAACCAAACAACCTTCCTGATGTCGTATTGAACATTTGTTATGTATGCAACCAATAGATGAACTAAAACCCAAAGTTTTGGAAT
Source organism: Paspalum notatum (assembly GCA_022530915.1). Lineage (NCBI taxonomy): Eukaryota > Viridiplantae > Streptophyta > Magnoliopsida > Poales > Poaceae > Paspalum > Paspalum notatum. The sequence goes on along the minus strand of CM039683.1, from coordinate 67,205,629 downwards.
ACCCTATCGAAAAATTAATTGACTACCTCCCCTGTTCAGGTCTAAGAGGCGGTTAACCCGGAAGTTTTGACCAGTTACAAGTCCAAAAAAAAAAAAAAAAAAAACAGCCACCAGCAACTGTAATGCATTTTTATGTCAGCCTAGATCTAGTGTTGCTTTATGTTTATGGTTTTGCCAAACTGAATAAACTAATCGCAACCACACATCAAGCATAAGAGCAGAAATGAGGCAATCCAAAACAACACGTGTATAAGATAAAGTGATGAAAGCAATACCTTGATCGGCAGGAACCACGATGAAGAAACCTAAGGCAAGCCTGGATGGTAGGCCCAATAATCACAGTCCATCAAACACACGGTAGAACAACCAGAGGCAGCAATCTCTGCAACCTTGGAAAAATACTGACAAGCAAATCCCACATAAACCATCAATCATACAGGTCATCAAGTTTTGGTTCAAACTGAACACATTCACTGATCTCAGGTATGCCAAACCTTGACTGCAAATATACCAAAATCAACCACTTACATGCTACTAACTTTTTTTTCGAACACACAAGAGAGCTGCATATCTTTGTATTAAAAGAATGAACAGTCACGGTCCAACTCCAAGTGCAAGCCTCCCCAATTAAAGGAGAAAGAGCTCAACTTGCACACACACCAAAATAACAGAACTACAACCGCGCCACTAAACAAAAACACATGAACTGACCACATACTACAGCTGAAACTAATCTGTCCAGAGGGATCTAAACAAACACATACGCAGATAAAAGAAGTTCAGCCTTATGGCAGAGCATAAACAGCTGCCTTGTGAAGAACAGTAGGGCTAAAGGGCTGCCCCGGTGCATGAGCTCCCACTTGCGCGGGTCCGGGGAAGGGTTGGACCCACTTTAGGGTCCATTATACGCAGCCTTTCCCTGCATTTCTACAGGAGGCTATTTCCGTAACTTGAACCCGTGACCTCCTCTAGTCACAAGGCAGTAGCTTTACCATTGTGCCAATGCTCCCCTTCGAAGAACAGTAGTGCTATATGAAATAAATGGAAAAACAATGATCAAAGTTTGCATTAAATCAACTGTGGTGATCTCTATTTGTACATAATTGCACATCATAAGTCGTCAGAGTTTTAGACCAAAAATACAAAACTTCTTTGCAGCATCATGCGTGCAGCGTGCCTGTGCATTCACATAGTTATTTGATTAGGTGCCGTGCAGTCTATCGTTGTATAGAACTTGCTTCAGACAGAAAAATGTTGTAGTATAGGGTATTACCCAAAGAGAGTAGGATTTCTTTCTCATCCACTCCAAAAGAATTAATGAACCAGGTAAAAATGATTAATAGATTGTTCTGTGCTATGCTGGAACATCCACATTTTGTGACTGCATACTGTGTCCACTCCATCCAACTCTGTTCTGAATCAAAGCAATAACACCAGCCATCCAAAAAAGGACACAGTTAGTGTTATGCTCTACAAAACTTCAACTGTAACAAAAGTTGAATCAACATAGATAGCATACAGAGGGAATTTGTTAGGAATTATAAAAACTACAAGTACCTTATGTAGGAAATTTGTTTACTTGCGGTTGCCAAGAGTTCATTCCAACACCAACCAATCTGATGAAAGGTGAAATCTTAGACCATCGAGGGATCAGTTCCTGCACACATGGAGCTGGTAGCATCTGGCAACAGGAGAGTGCAGCAGCATGGGCCAAGTGGTGATCATGTGTGCATCAGCCCTTGTTCATTGAGATCAATAAACATTGCGCTTGTGCACTTAAAACATCGCCAGCCTGTGAAGCCTCCGAGAACTGATTTATAGGAGTAGCATCTTTCAAGAGATAAAACAGTTCCGGTTTCTTCCTGTGGGGCATAATGCACTGATCAGGTGGTTCGGTGCCTCATCATCTTTCTCTGTAAAGGATCATATATTCAGTCTGTATTGTCCATTTTATAGGATCATCCAATCAGGTCGCAGATCTTTTTCCTTGGACTACGGCCGCAGCAGCCTAGCCACATATAATGCTGATCGAACTTTCCTCAAATCATTTTTAAATCCTACACTACGAAGCCCGGAAATGACAGCACGCTTTGCAGATGCAAGAACATTGTTCCCTTCATGCAAGCAGATCCGCAAGAATTTGGACGCCATATGGTATCTACCCACCTTACATAGACCGTGAACTAGTGACGTGTAAGTAAAATCATCTCTTAGCTTCATGCTGTGCAATACTTTGATGGCTGCATCAACCTCATGAGATTTGCATAGCGCATCAATCAAGCAATTATACGCAACCACATTTGATTGCATGCCCATCATTTCCATGGACCATATCTGCTTCTCAGCGGCCTCTATTTGCCCCATCTTGCATAGACCATTGACCAAAATTGAGAATGTGTACTCATCGCTCTCCAGACCACCTTCTTCCATCATGTTCAGCAGCTCAAACGCGTCGTCCAGCTTCCCTTCTTGGCATCGCAGGTGAATCAGCGTGTTGTAACATGCATTGTCGAGCCTGGAACCGCTCTGTATCATGAGCTCACAATAGGCATTGGCTTCCTGCATCCGGCCCTTCTTGACAAGCGCGCTGATCACTGTTGTGTATGGGAAGGCATCTGAAATGTACCCTCCTTCAAGCAGGGACAAGAATGTCTCCAGCCCTTGGTCAAACCTTCCATACCTAAAGCAGCACTTCATAACCGTCGTGTACGTGACGGCATTCGGGGCATGCTCGGTCTTCCCCAGCTCCCTGAGGACGCCGCGGGCATAGCCCACCTTGCCCGACTTGCACAGCCCATTGATCATCGTGTTATAGGTCACAATGCTGACGGGGAGCCCCGCCCTCTGCAGATACCTGAACATCCTGTACGCGTTGGTCGCGTGGCCGGCCCTGAACAGTCCGTCGAGCAACGTGTTGTACGTCGTGGCGGATGGTGCCACGCCCTTCTCCGTCATATCCGCGAACACCCGGTAGGCGTCCTCGGGGTGGCCGGACCGGAACAGGCAATGCATGAGCGCGTTGTAGCTCCACGAGTCCGGGGCGACGCCCGCCCTCAGCATTTCGTCGAACAGGTCGAGGGCGCGGACCGTGAGCCCGCGCCGCGCGGCGCCCGCGATGAGGTAGTTGTAGGTGACGGCGTCGGGGCTCACCCCGGCGTCCCGCATCCGGCGCACGACGGCGAGCCCCGCGTCGACGCCCGCGGCCCGGCAGTGCGCCGCGAGGAGGGTGTTGTAGGTGACGACGTCCGGGGGCAGGCCGAGGCGGATGGCGTCGATGAGGACGAGCTCCGCGCGGTCCAGGCCGCCGCCGCGGCACAGCGCGGCGAGGCCGATGTTCAGCAGCCGCGTGGACAGCGCCAGCTGCGCTCGGGGCCTGGCCATGGCTCAGCCCCCTGCTTCCACCCCGCCGCCGCGACTCTCTTCCGGGCTCGGCTGCGCTCCGTTTGCTAGCTCGAATCCCATACAGCTCCCTCGCAGTTTGCCCTTATCGCAACGACTACGAGCAAGGCGGAGGCCTCGTCATGGAGAGAATGCTCGGCAGCGCGTGGCGGCGGGGGGTCGGTGACTCGGGCGGCGCCGCCGCCGCTGAGTGGGGAAACAGGGGAATGCGAAGGTCGCGCAAGAGAGAGAGAAGAGGGCTGCCGGGTGCTGTACTGCTGTGGCTGCTCGTCCGGGCCCACATGTCATCGAAAGTTAAGCACACTGCACTACAGTACATTTCACTTCAGGTTTACTCTTGGAGTGACTCGGAGGGATTGAGGCGATTTAAACCCACCATATATAAAATCATCTCAATTTCAATCCCATCCATTTCAACTACATTTAATCTAGGAGTTGTCAAACTAGATTATACTGCTATTACAAGTTACTGTATATTGTTAGCCGTTATTGTCTCCGCCCCATAAAAATACCAAATCTAATCTTTATAGGACAGACTAGTATTACAGCCCGCTTAGATATGGACATTGGAGCATGGAATTGAGAATTGGAATAAGATTTTATTGTGACTTGTGCATGTAAGCTGGAATTAGAGCCCTAATTTTTTGGCATTGGGATATAACTAGACATGGCATCTCCCAATACCTAGGGTGACTCCTTCGAATTGAGTGAATTGAATTCCAACTGGCATCCAAACAATAATTTCGGTATTGGAACCCATTTCAAATACTGGATGGATTTGGTATTCATACCCAATTCAATTCTAACAAACTCAATGTCTACATCCAAACGGACCCAAGAGTTATTTAACGTACGCGTCAATTAATTTCTATTGACGGACCCAAGAGTTATTTAATGTACGCGTCACTTAATATCTATTGGTTCTAGGCCCTGTTTGGATCCCATGGGCTAAACATTAGCTCCCCCTCCCCCATTTTAGCCACTTTTAGCTATTTGTGGATCCAAACAGTCTAGCTAAAAGGCCAAAGATAAAGTTTAGCCCCCCTTGAAATCTTTAGCTGGCCAAGGGTGGCTAAAACCAGCTAAAAGTGGTCCAAAGTGACCACTTTCTACCCCTACCCTGCCCACCCCGGTCATCCCCACCCCGCACTCTGCCCCCTACCCCGCAATCGCTTTCCCCATTCGCATTCCCTCTCTTGCCGCACTCTCTTTCCACCGCCGCCCCTTCAACCTACGCTCCCGTCCCCATCCGCCACTGCTGCTACCTTCCCCATCGCCACCGACACCACCATCCCATCCTCGATGGATGGCTATGGTGATGACGGCTTGAAGAATTTGTTCCCCCGGTCAAATCCGGTTGTTGGCTTTGACTTCTTCTCCCAGAGCGAATCAAGCCTCGACCGTGATCCCCGGACTGGCTTGCAGGCACTGGATCTGAACTCTTAGGTGCAAGAGTTCCCTAATATCTCGGTGTATTCTGGGATCCTCGGCGGTGGATCTCACGTCGGCGGCAGTGAAGCTTAAGTCACTGGAGGCGGTGGAGATCAAGTCACCGGAGGTCGTGCCACTCGCACCCTGGGCTTGCGCGCGCCTCGCAAGACCACCCGTGAAGGAGAGCGCGATGTAGGTGCAGGCGGCTCGTGCAAGCCTCGCATGGGCACATGTGGAGGAGGTCGTCACGATTTCACAGTCTACATGATTTATTAGTGAACTCATACGGATTGAAGTCAACAAATAAATTCTCATCTATAGAGGCTTTAGGGATGTTCCTATGGATGGTTGGTGCACCACAATCATTTAGGCAAGTTGAGAATCGGTTCACAAGATCAACAGAATCAGTAAGCCGCATATATATTTGATAAAGTATTGAGTTGTCTTGTTAAGCTAGCAGCAGATAACATCAGGCCATTTGACCCTGAATTTTGAACTGTGCACCCTAGGTTACTTCAACGTCGGTTTGCTCCTTTTCTTCAACAATTGTATAGGAGCAATAGATGGTACCTATATCAAGGTTGTTGTATCAGGTAGTCAAGTTGTACAACATACGGGGAGACATGGATACACTACACAGAATGTACTGGCAATTTGTGACTTTGACATGAGGTTTACCTTTGTTGTAACTGGATGGCCTGGTTCAATACATGATATGAGAGTGTTCAACTATGCCATATCCAAATATGGGGACAAGTTTCCACATCCACCTCCAGGTACAACTATCTGAAATGATCTTCATTACATCATGAACTGTATCTAACACTACTTCAATATCTTTTTGACACAAATCAATTCATTTGTAGGGAAGTTTTACCTAGTTGACTCGGGATACCCTAACCGGAAAGGTTATCTTGCACGGTACAAGGGAACAAAGTATCATCTCCCAAAGTTTCAAAGCGGCCCAATGCCACGAGGTATAAAAGAAACCTTCAATTATGCGCACTCTTCACTTAGAAATGTCATTGAGAGGTCTTTTGGAGTATTGAAGATGAAGTGGAGGATATTGTTGGAATTGCATAGTTATCCAATGCAAAAGCAAAGCAAAATCATTTCGGCATGCATGGCAATATACAATTTCATTAGAGAAAGTGCTTTAGAAGATAGGGATTTTGATGCATTTGATAGACCTAAAAATGTGGTTCCAATGGACAACAATCGCAGAATAGCTAGGCGGCGTACAAATGCAGGGGACGAAGAACTCAATATGAATGCATTCCGTGATGAAATAGCGATTGGTCTATTCAATAGACCATAGATTATATGTATGCATGTCTTCTATGTACCATGACATTGAACTGCCCGTTCTTGTAATTGTTTGCTTGTATGAACTACAACCATTATATTGGATATTTGTGATATTTGAGAATATGGTGGAAAAAGAGATGGTGCCGCACCGTACAGAGGAGAAACAAGCTGGGAGGCAGAGGGCGCGAAAAACGGCGGGAGATGGGCATCCACATGGGAGAAGAGAGGGAAGGGTAGGGCAGGGGGTATGGATGTCTTTTTGATACCTATGAGCTAAACTTTAGCTGGGGATGCAAACAACTCCTATGGGCTAAACTTTAGCTAGGGGGCTAAAGTGGGCTAAATTTTAGCTGGGGCTAATGTTTAGCCCATGGGATCCAAACAAGGCCCTAGTCCACTAAATGGTGTGATGCAGAAAAATGCTTAAAATAGCTAGATTGGCAAATTTTTATGGGAAAATTTGTACTTGGTACTTCCATATGACGAAGGCATGAGACATTTCTTTCATGCTATTTGCGAGAGTAAAAAACAATTTAAAACAAATTTCATTTTTTTAAAATGGGAATGCAATGATTATATCTCTATTTAATTGGTAAAGTTGTGGAAAAAAAGTCAACCATGTCGGAGGGAGCACCACACATACCGGAAGCCCCCTTCCACTAACTCCGCGGCTTCTATTTTCGACTGTTTGGGCTGTTTATTTTCTTTCTTCTGTTTTCCATTCCCGTTAAGCGTAAGCAGGTTGGCGTAGCTATAGCGTAACACCCTGATTTTTAACCCTAAAAATATCAACCTTTTAAATGCAATTTATTTAGGGTTTATGTGAATTAGTGTGCATATCACATGGTTTATTGCATTTTGATAATTAATTAAATAAAATAAATCATAGGAGAACTTGTCATGCTGCATTCACGGTGGATCATTCCTTTTCTTTTTTTGCTAGTTTGCATGTTCAAAACCTGGCTCCAATTCAGTTTCATTTTTGAATTTGTGTGTGAAACCGAAAGGCCAAGCCTAAAACCCCTAGGAAAGTTCCTTCCCCCTCCACCCTTCTTTCTCTCTTTTGGCCCAACAGGTACATTACCTGGGTTTCAAGCTTCCCTCCCCCACTCATCCCTCTCTCCCTCAGCCCACCAGCGGCTTTGCCCACTTATTTCACCCTCCTTGCGGCCCAACTCCACGGCCCAGACGAGAGCAACCTGTCCCCACGTGGACATATGAGCTATGAGCTCGTAATAATGTGTAGAATAGTTTAGTAAATCTTTTTTTACCTCTGTTGTCAATATTTGGTGTACTGTTTTTGTTCTTTTGTGCTTATAATTGCTCGTATGCTTTGCAACGTGTAGATGTGGATTAGCCCGTGTTTGGCGAAGATCGTGTTTGGGAAGACTTTTAGCAGCAACCTAAGGAAGTTAGATGTTTTTTGACTATATTAATTTGTCTCATTTACATTGACTAGCGTAGATGTACGTACTATATGCACAAGGTGAATCCAAAGTATCAAAAGAAAGGAAGGAAGTGACTAGCCGGTAATAAAAAAAAAGGAAAAAAAAAGAGAAATAAGGAATAAAAAAAGGACTCCCTTGATTGATATACTTCTTTTTCCATTTATTTCAAAGCAAGGAAACTATCCGGTGGGTATGGGTACAAAATGAGGTGAGGAAATAAAAGACCAAAGGGCGAAAACATTTTCCTTCTATCAGTTTTAGACCATTTCCAACCCTTTCCAATCCTTTCCAACCTGTCAAGCGGGGCCAATGTGAGGGTACGAATGTATTCGTTGGGTGAAAAATTGTATTGCGAAAACTCGCTCTTTTATAGCGTAGAAAGCTTACTTTCTCACGTAACATGACCGCTCAACCTATTATTGTTTTCTTATGCTTAATTCATCTTTTCAAAATGATGTGATGGGTAATTTTTTCCAAAATATAATAGATTATTATTATTAGAAATTATATGATATATTAGATATTTCTGATTTTTGTGGAAACTTTTATGATTGTTCTTTCTCTAGCATGTCTAGTAAGCCATGCTTCTTTCATAGACTAGGATTTATCTTTTTTTTTTCCTAGCTCGTGTGGTAACAAAGTTTTTTCTATAGACTCCATAGTTAGTAATAGCAAGATAAATGATATTTGGAATATAAAAGTGACATCTCATGGAAAGTACTTACTTGTGGTTACAATATGATTTTGTACCATGCAAATGAGATAATGATTAGAGAAACTAGTTCATTAACCCGTGCTCTCGCACGTGTTGGAGTTTAGGAGATATAGATTTAATCTTTAGTACTATTAGAGGTGATATTTTAGTTCTTCCTTTGTAACTGAATTACATGAATGTATATGCAAATTTAGACATTATTTTAATTTATCGGCATATTGGATAATTTATATGCGGATTTAAGATTTATTTTAATTCATCTTTTATAATGGCATGCCGAGTAATTTATATGCAAATTTAGATAGTTATTTAATTCATATTTTACAATGTCATGGTGGGTATTTTTATGCAAACTTAAGGGGTTATTTAATTCATATTTCATAATGGCATGATGCTAATTTTTATACAAATTTAGTGAATTATTTTATTTGATATTTCGTAATATTATGGTGGGTAATTTTTTAGAAACTATAGTATGACTACTATTATTAGAGCTACATGATAGATGATAGAATGTTTCTGATTTTTGTGAGAATTTTTAGAATGTATCTTTTTCTTAAAATAGATATATTATAAGAGTTACATGATGGATGACAGTATGTTAATTACACAAAAAACAGACCTAGTGGCTATTAAGATTTCAATCTACGGTCCATGATATGATGTTTCTGATTATTGCAAGGATTTCTATGATTTTATCTTTTATTTAGCGCATTTTGAGAGGATTAATAAGGAGGCCTCAAAAAAGTCTTCAATTAGTAATAGCAAGATTAGGCACAAAATATCTGTTTTGTATAAATGTTTCAAACATCTTTATGAAGAAAAGTTACATGATCATTTAGTAGTGTAAATTTATAAATGGGAAAGTTTGACAAAAAAAACTAAGAGTAAATTTGAAAATGGGAAGAATTTGTCAAAAAAGAAGAAATTTGCTTTCGTTGAAAGTTGAACTCAAAACCTTTTATAATAATAGGTAATTACTTAGAAAATAAATTTAAAATAGAAAAATCTGCCAAAATAGAAGTAATTTGCTTTCATTGAGAGTTGAACTCAAAACCTTTCATAATGGTTAATAACTGCTATTATTAGAGCTACATGATGGATGATACGATGTTTCTATTTTTTTTAGAATTTTAGGATTTATGTTTTTAAAACAGATATATTATAAGAGCTACATGATTGATGACAATATGTTAATTACATAGAAAACAGCCCTAGTGGCTATTAAGATTTTAATCTGCAGTCGATGATAGGATGAAACTGATTATTGTGAGAATTTCTATGATTTTATCTTTCATTTAGTGCATTTTGTGAGGATTAATAAGTAGGTTCCAAAAAAAGTCTTCAATTAGTAATAGCAAGATTAGACACAAAATATTTGTTTCATAAAAAAGTTTCTAGCATATTTATAAAAAAAAGTTATAGGATTAATTATTAGCGTAAATTTATAAATGAGAAAGTTTGACAAAAAAGTGAGAGTATATTTGAAAATGGGAAGAATTTACTAAAAAAGTAGAAATTTGCTTTCGTTGAGAGTTGAACTCAAAACCTTTTATATATAACAACATAGGTGGATAATTACTTAGAAAATATATTAAAAATGGAAAAAATCTGTCAAAAAGGAAGAAATTTGCTTTAATTGAGAGTTGAACTCAAAACCTTTTAAAACGACAGAAGTGGATAATTACTTAGAAAATAAAATAAAAATAGAAAAAACTGTCGAAAAAGAAGAAAGGAGAGTTGAACTCAAAACCTTTCATAATGGCAGATGTGGGTAATTACTTTGAAAACAGATTTAATGGCTATTAATATTTCAATATGTCAATTCATGGTTGGATGTTTCTGATTTTTGTGAGAATTTCTAGGATTCATGTTTTTTCTGGTGCGTTTTGTGAGGATTAACGTAGAGGCTAAAAAAAGACTGTAATCAGTACCAGTAAGATAAGATTATTTGTTGAAAGCTTGTGTCCTTACAAATGTGAGGGAGCATACATGGGGTGTACAAGAAACCGAACAGCTGCAATTACATATGTCTTATTCACCATCGATGTAGCTCCCTGGGCATTCACATCGCCTGATAGTTTTCATTGTCAACGCTCGAACGAAGTCTCCGCCACGTGCAAGGAAAAAAAAAATGGCTAGCTCTTTGAGTACAGTTCCAGGGATTATTGCTAGCTTCAAGAAGATACAGTTGCAGGCTTCCAGCGATGCTCCGCTCCTTTTCCTTCGACGGGTCATCTAACTCGCTTCATATGTGTGGCATCTGCAAACCAAGCAAATTGTTTGAACCGCGTGTGTTTTGGCCTCTTGCGACAGGGTCTAATAATGCAAGCATGTTGTAAATTCCCGCGGTCAGTCTTCGGCGTTTCACGTATAATAAAATTGCCGCGTTGTGGCCACGCATGGCACCTTGCTTGTGTTCTCGTCTTACCCTAATTTAAATGCTCCACCGGCCCTACATTAAATTAGGCTAGCCTAAGTGTACATGTAAATCAAATTATTGTTTATGACCTACTAGACAGTCTTGATCAATAATGCTCGAATTCACTTGCCTCTCTGGTAATATATACTGCACCCCTTGTAAAGACGACCCTGCACAACTCCTAGTAGCAACTGCAGCTAGCAGCACTTGTGCAACACAGAGAAGGAAGGAGAGGGAGGCTAGCTGAGGTAGTAGCCATGGCTGACCTGGTGATTGGGCTGGCAAAGTCCTCGGTGGAGGGGACGATATCCATGGTCAAGGCGGCCATGGAGGAGGAGGACAAAGTGCAGAAGAACATGAGGCGCGACCTGCTGCTCATCTCGGACGAGTTCGAGATGATGAGGTCCTTCATCAAGGTGGCCGGGAAGCAGCAGCAGCAGGAGCAGGAGGACGAGCCGGGGCGCGCGGAGAACGACATGACGACCACCTTGGTGAAGCAGGTGCGCAAGGTCGCCATCGAGGCGGAGGACTGCATCGAGTCGGTCATCTATCTGGACAGGTCCAGGTGGTGGCACCGCCTGCGCCCGTCGTTCTTCATGCCGCCGGCGCGGCCGCTGGCGTCCCTGAACAAGGTCGTCGCCGACGTGGAGATGGTGAAGACCAGGATCCAGGCCATGGGCCAGAGGAACAAGCGCTACAACTGCATCGCCCCCGACTTTGGCTCCAAGCAGAAGCTCGCTGCCGTCGACAAGGAAGGCGAAGGCGACCACGCGGCACCACCGCCGGTGTATTGCCACGCCGTCGCCAAATTCAGGGACGCCTCCAAGATGAAGCAAGGCGAGGACGGCACACCGAACAATCTCACCGAGCTGATCAAACTGAAATCGGATGACCGTCCACCCCACCAAGTGGTCTCTGTGTGGTCATCTGGCGAGGACGAGGATGGGACGACGGCGACGACGATGACGCCGCCGGCGGCCATCATCAAGGAGGCCTACGAGAACCCAGAAATATGCAGCAATTTTGTACGCGCCTGGGTGAGCCTGCCAAACCCTTTCGAACACCGTGAGTTCTTCCGGAGGTTGCTGCTGAGCTGCCTGAGCACAAGCCGGAGAAGAGGCACCACTGTAAAGGAGGTAGGGGAGATGTTAGAAGACCAACTGGTCGACAAGTTGATGGAGATTCTCGGTGACAAGAGGTGTCTGCTAGTCCTAGAAGGCCTAGCCCGGAGGGATGTGTGGAACATCGTCATGGAGGACCTGTCAAAGTGGAACACCAGCGGCTGCATCATCGTGCACTCGCAGAGCATTGAAATTGCAAGCTTGAGCGCCGGGCATCCAAGCCAAGTGTTAGAGCTGAGGCGGTTCTCAGATGAGCACTCTGTTTTTGCACTCTACAAGGAGGTACGACGCTTGGAATTTATTGGACACCATTAAACACTTTACAACTTTTGTGATTGGAAAAAAAATAAAAGTCATCCATGGTTTAGAAATATGTTGTACTCTGTATCAGCGATAGAAGGTAACATGGCGTGACTGACACCCATATATTTTTATTTTAAATTCCACAAAGAACATAACGGACATTAAAAATTAAAAATAATTGTCATCTCTTGGCAGGTATCATTCCCAGCCACCGTAAAATCGCTTATAATAATTACCTCATGGTTTGCGACGCACGGGTTTGGTATTTATATTCTATATATATATATGAGTTAGTACGTCAAACATAACGCTAGAAATTTATATATAAAATTGAGACGTATAATTAAATAAAATTATCATAATTCAATACCTCATATATTGATACTTTAATAGAACACATATATACATATTTTTATCTTATCTACCTATAACCGACTTTATCTAGTTAATATTTATATTTTATTATGAACATGATAAATTATATTTAAATTTAGGGGTTGCTTTAAATTATCTTTCACGATGGTACAATAGGTTATTTATATGTAAATTTAAGGAACACTTTAATTAATATTTTATAATGCTATAGTAAGTAATTCATGTGCAAATTATGAATTATTTTAATTTATATTTCCCAATGGCATGGTGGTTTTATATGAAAATTTATGGGTTATTTTAATTCATCCTTCACCATGCATGCATGAGGGTTAATATGCAAATTTAGAGGCTTTTGTTAATTAATTTTTCATAACAACATCTTACTATTATTAATTGAATGCTTATTTTGGAGGCACCACGTTAATTCTCATGAGACGCGCTAGGAAAAAAGATAAATCTAGAAATTCTCAGAAAAATCAGAAACATCCGGCTGTCCATCATGTAGATCCAATAATAGTAGGCATTAGATTGACTATATTCTCTAAAAAATTACCCACCATGCGATAATGAAAGATGAAATAAAATAAGCCTCTAATTTTATATAAAAATTACCCACCATGCCATTCTAAAATATGAATTAAAATAATCTCCTAAATTTGCATAAAAATGAACCAACATGCCGTTGTAAAATATGAATTGAATAACCCTCTAATTTGTTTATAAATTGTTCACCATGCCATTATAAAAGATGAATTAAATAAGTCCTAAATCTGCCATCGTGAAAGATAAATTAAAATAACTACTCTATCAACCCGTGCGAGCGTCTTCGATGTATTATGTGTTATAGTACAACATATATAGATCTATTTTTATACTTATTTTTTTAAAAAAATATATCTTGCTACTTTAGATGTATGGTTGATTATTGATTGTGTAATCTTTGATACGATTGCAAAAGTAGGTAATTTTGATATAAATTTGAGGGTCTGTTTTCATTATACTATTGGTCATAATAGCAAAGGTGAACAATTTAGATATAAATTAGAGTGGTTATTTGATATTATCCATCATTATATCAAATGTGAGCAATTAGGTATAAATTTAGGAAGTTATTTTATATTTTTTTCGTAATGGCAAAATGGGTAATTAATATGTAATTATCGGTATTAATCCCTCCGTCCCACAATAAGTGATGTTTTATGATTTTAGGACAGATTAAAAAGGGTATGATATGACGCATGTGCCCTTGATTAACAGATTAATCTTTCCTTTTTGTGGTGTCTGCATGCATGCAGATTAATTTTCCTTTAAAGACAAATACTCTCCCAAAACATCACTTATTGTGGGAGAATTTGAATGCTAAAATAACAATTATTGTGGGATGGAGGGAGTACTTAATATTGTTTTCATAATGAAAGAGGTGGGCAATTACATGGAAAACAAATCTAATAGCTATTAAGATTCCAATATGCCAATTGATGATAGGATATTTCTGATTATCATGAGAATTTCTTTGTTTTCTCTTTTTAGCGCATCTTTTGAGAATTAATAAAAAGGAAAGGAGTCTAGTAAGATTAGACAAAAAATATCTATTCATAGAGAGGTTTCTACGATCTTTATGAAAAAATTTACAGGATTATTTAGTAGGGTAAATTTGTAAATGGGAAGAATTTGACAAAAAATAGAGGTTAAATTTGAAAATAGAAAAAAATCTGCAAAAAAGAAAAAGAAATTTGCTTTCGTTGAGACTTACTCAAAAGGTGGGTAATTACTTAGAAAACAGATCTAATGTTAATATTCTAATCTGCCAATTGATGGTCGGATGTTTCTTATTATTGTGAGAATTTTTAGGATTTTACTTTTTTTTTAGCCCGTCTCATGAGAATTAACATGAAGGCTTTAAAAGGAGCCTCTAATTAGTAATATTAAGATTCTTAAATTTGTATATAAATTAACCACAATGTCATTATGAAAGATAAATTAAAATAATAACCTCTAGTGTTGAATACTGACCCATGCTCTTGCCCGGGTTGATGGAATAGTGTTGAATACTTTATATGCAAATTTATGAGTTACTTTAACTATAATGGTATACTGGGTAATACTTTTTTTAGAATGTACTATATCCAATGGCTATTATGAGAGGCTTCTTTATGAGAGGTATACATTTCTTTCTGCCATGTTTTGTAAGTAGTGCCTTTTATAGTCTGCAATTAGTAATAGTGTAAGATAAAATATGCTAGCAACTGTTATTAAAAACAATCGGTCCGTTGACTTGCGCTCCTACGTGGGTTAGAAGTTCACAAGATATTAGTTGTACTATTCAAAGTTCGGTGCTTATAACTAATTTGCTTACCTATTTACACGTGTACTGTCGCTTTCTTTTATTTTCTAACACAACATACATATAGAGATCACTCGTCGCTATCCACTTGTGATATTACCGATTCCTCTATATCTTTGTTTGCCTAGGCCTTGCTAGGCTCAACGTCACCGCCCGCCAACCGCCTACGTTTAAAATAACATTTGGATATGTTATAATGTTTGCACCAAAACTTTTAAATTTATCTAAAGTAACAATTTCAAATTTTATTTCCATGGGGTGTTGAATAATTTAAGACAAGCTTCTAGTGTACCATTTAAGTGAACATATTATTCCATGATTGTCACCATAAAAATATATGAATAATCGCTCATACGAGTATGCACAATTTATCTCTACAGTGGTACAAAGCATATATATTTGGTTCGAGTGGTAGAAGTTATCGATTTATAACATATACATGCACTCTTTATGGTTGTTATTTTATAATAGCACATACTAGTAATGGAGACGTAGATGTGAAGGTTGTTCTAGCTAGTTTGCTTTCAATAATGATAGAGGTATATATGTTCTTTAGATTCAAAAACATAAAGGGGCTGTGTTAGTTTATTTATCATAACGGTAGACATCAGTAATTTGTATACAACTTTAAGTCAGTATTTGGTTTCAAGGGGATTGAAGGGGTTAATTGGAGGGAATAAGAGCACTAAATAAGTTAATTCCATGCCAATCTCATCCAACCCCTTGGGGTAACTTAACAAAAATGTTATTTCGGATTACTTTTCATAATGATATAAATGTGGATGATTTAGGTGCGGATTGAAATGTTTGTTTTGTTTCTCATGACAACAATTGCGAATCTTTTTTAAACAGATTAGGCCTACTAGAGTTTATCAAATTGATGGCTAGGTGCTAATAAGCTTTGTGATAACTTTATGATAGCACCTTTTATCTCCGATTATAGATACTAATCCAAATACAATAATTATATACAAGTTTTACGATGGTTGAAAAAAATAGAAGCCGTCCATCAAAGAACATCTAACGGTTTAAAAATAGGATGTACTACGGTACTGGTGCAATACGGTAGCAAATAAAAAAGTCCGATACTAAGAATGGTGGAACCGGTACCAACTTTTATACTTTTATTTAAATTCTACAAAGAGCATAAAGGCCACTAAAAAAAACGGTTTTTTTTGGTGTTCTTGCCCCCACCTTGAACTGCAATTGTGATTTTGCCCTCGCTTTTCTAACTTTATGATTTTTTCCTCTACTTTTGACAAGTCAACGTGCCCTTCTTTTTCCATCGATTAGGGGCAAAATCGAATTGATTGTGAATAGTGTAATGGACAAAATCACCAAGTTAGAAAAACAAGTGCAAAATCACAACTACACTTTAATATAGGGGTATGGACATGAGAGCCCCAAATAAAAAAAGTATTTTTTGGTGTTCTTGCCCCCACCTCGAATTGATTGTGAATATTGTAATGGACAAAATCACCAAGTTAGAAAAACAAGTGCAAAATCACAACTACACTTTAATATAGGGGTATGGACATGAGAGCCCCAAATAAAAAAAGTATGGTACCTTCTGATACTAGCGAGTACTTTTCCAACCACTGTAAAATTACCTTTTGTGCCTAATGTACAAATTGCTAGTTTTCAACTCTTCCTTTTTTTCAGGACGGCCAGAAACATATGACGGAGCCTGTTGGCAGACAGACAGATTTGGGCAGGCTTCACTTTAAGATAGCCGTGCGTCGAAAAGAAACAGCGATGTCCGTGTGGGGGATTGCTGGTGTGGGCAAGTCATCTATGGTCAAATCCTGGATAGGTGGCCATCCAAACCTGTTTGATAAGTTTGGTTGGGTGAATGCATCCCATCCGTTCAATTTGAAGGACCTGTCGTGGCGCCTGCTTGTGGATTTGCACCCTGAGTCTCTAGATCGCGAGCACTGTGGAACCCAAGACCCGATTAAAAAATGCCGTGAGCTTCTATGTACACACAAATGCCTCGTTGTTATTGACGGCCTGCAGTTCACAAGAGAATGGGACTTGATTAGAGATGCCCTGGTGTCTGGGAATTCTGGGAGCTTTCTCATTGTCATTACAAATGAAAAAAGTGTCGCTTCGTACTGTGCCAAAAGAATAATGTTCAACGTCAAAAGCCTAGAACATGAAGAAGCCTTTGATCTGTTCAAAAATAAGGTTTGCCGCTTACTCATAATTATTTAAGAAATTATGTTAAATTTCAGACCCAGTATTAATGAAATTGCTATTATTCAATATCGTAATTTATATACATATATTTATATTTTAATATAACATTTATATACATAATTTTTTATCTTATTTATCTATGATAGGATCTGGTTAATATTTATATTTTATAATGGTATAGTCGATAATATATATGAAAATTCATGGATACTTTAAATTATCTTCTATAATGGCATAATAGGCAATTCATATGTAAATTTCAGAGATACTTTAATTCATGATTCATAACGGGATGAGAGGTAATTTATGTGTAAATTTAGGGGCTACTTTAACTCATCTCACAATGGCATGATGAGTAATATATATATAAATTTAGAGGTTATTTTAATTCATCTTTTCATAGTATCTTGGTGGTAATCTATATGTAAATTTAGAAGGTTATTTTAATTCACTTTCATAATGGTATGGTGAGTAATTCATATGCCGATTTAGGGTTACTTTAATTGATCTTTCATAACGGTATGGTGGGTAAGTTATATGCAATAGTGGTTACTTTGATATTTTATAATGGCATGGTAAGTAAATTTTTAAACAATAGATCCAATGGCTAGTATTATTATTGTTGGCTACCAGCCGATAGACAGCCAGATGTTCCTTATTTCTTTGGAAATGTCTAGGTTTTATGCTTTTCTTCTAGCTCGTCTCAGAAGTAGTGCTTCTTTTGAGCTATAAATTAGTAATATTAAGATAAGATGCCCATAAATGTAATTCATGCATTATGTGGTATTCATTTTAAATAAGCTGATGTGACGACCAAATAATAAGCTTACAGTTAAATGGCCATCAGAAAAAAATTGGAATGAAGAAAACGGAAAATAAAGGAGCAATAAGACCGTCCTTAAGTTTTTGAGAAAGAAAGAAACAACCCCACAGGTTGCCTACACCGTACCATATCATCTTTGCGGGAATTGAGTTTAGGAGCGTAGCAGAAACTAAGGAAGGAAAAACACAAAAAGAAACTAGTAAGCGGAGCTTATTATGTAGGCAACTAAAGGTCCATTTCCAATACCTTCCATGTTGTTGTGAGAAAATTTAAACTAATTTTTGAAGCTAAATTGTTTAAAGGTGTGTAACTATGATGTGATTGTAAGGAATATTATTCTTTTCAAAGATATTATATTTAGTATGTTTATTTGGTTAAGAGATCAACTATTAAATAGTTGATTCTCTATATCTTTCTGCTATAGGAAATTTGTAGTGTGGTATTCGTGTAGACTAATATAATTGTCATTCATGGATGTGACTAGCCATAAAATCATTGGAATACATCAATAAATGGTCCTAGTGATTGGCAGTATGACATCTAACTTACCACCATCTAACTTTGTAGATTTATCTATACTATAAAAAAGCGAGTTTTCTAAAAATCTTTTTTACCCACAAAGGCATAGGTATACCCCTCACGCTGACCCCACTGCGCAGTTTGTAAAAGGTTGAAAAAGGGTGGAAAGGCCAAAAACTCATAGATGCAAAATGTTTCATCCACTTTCTTTCTTTATTTCTCACCTCATTTTATACTCATACCCACTTGTTACTTTCCTTTTTTTGGTTTTAATGAGAAAGGAATGACGCTAATTAATCAGGACTTCTTTCTTTTAATTTTATTTTTTTCCTTTTTATTGTCTGGCTGATTATCTCATAACACGTGCATGTTGCACGTACATCTATGCTAGTATTCATAAAATTAACTTAGTAGATTTATAAATGACATGAACATATAGCTTCAAATACAGTTAATGATAATCAATGAGCTTCACTTATATATATAGCCAAATTTAACTCATCTAAATATTCCCCTCTGGCCCTCTCCTTATAACCTTTTCAGCACTTCATAATAATTTATGTATGTCAGTGCATACTGGCCGACTTAGTATTACCCAGCCAGATTGATACCCATAATGTGGTTTTTCTTCTTGTACGTTATCTTCTGCAATTGAACTTGTTTTTGCCTAACCTAGCATAAGTACTTACTATATACTCTTTTATTTCTTTTTTTTTTTGAATTTGTTTGGACAATAAAAGGTGTATGGTAATAATGTGGCGACTGTGGCGAGCGAGGAAGAAAAACAAGTGGTGGACAGTTTCTCTCGAGAAATTGTGGCCAAATGCGGTGGGATTCCCAAAGTGATAATCGCTGTAGCTGACATCCTCAACAACCTCATTGCAACTAACAAGAAAAAAACCACAGAGGGCCTAGTGATTCAGTGCATGAAGCTAAGGGATGAATTCGTGCACGAGATGGAGAAGAAGACAGCTCTACCAGACCTATTTACTTGGGTGAAGTCCTACTTCCGTAACTGTGAGGATTTCCTCAAGCCATGCATCTTCTATCTGTCTATATTCCCTCTAAGGCGCATCATCCGGCGAAGGCGTTTGGTCCGGCGGTGGGTGGCAGAAGGGTATTCTAGGGCTAGCAAAGATCGCACCGCGGAGGAGAAGGCGGAGGAATTTATGTCCACACTCATCAAACTGTCTATGATCCACCCAGTAGAAGTGACCACCTCCACGGTCTACTTCGGTGTGGGGATGCACTGGTGCCAAGTCAACGGTTTCTTCCGTGAGTACATCATGTCGGTGTCCATGGAGGAGAACCTTGTCTTCGAGCTCAAGGGGCGTTGCAAGATGAGCCTGGAACGCATGGGGCAGCACCTCACCATCCAGAGCGACTGGGTCAGGGACGAGAATGTGTTCGATGGGAGCATCGATGTGTCGCGGCTGCGGTCGCTGACAGTGTTTGGAGAGTGGAGGCCATTCTTCGTCTCCAATAAGATGGCAGTGCTCCGAGTTCTTGATCTGGAGGGCACGTCAGGTGTCAAGGACGAAGAGCTCAAGAAGATGCTGCTGCTTCTGCCTCCTCTTCTCAGGTTCCTCTCCCTGAGAGGTTGCAGGGAGATCACTCGTCTGCCGGTGGATTCCTTGGGTCACCTTCGACAGCTTCAGACTCTGGATGTCAGGGACACATCTGTGGTTGCGCTGCCATCGTCCATGACCAAGCTCCAGAAGCTGGAGTACGTTCGTGCTGGCCCCACCATCTCGTACAATGGTGACAAGGGCACAATTGAAATTCCACCTCCACATGCACCATGCCGGTCGTCGTGTGAATCTTCTGTATGCTGCCGCCGGTTGCCATTGGTCTCGAGGTGCCAACCTCGACGACATGCCTACATGGCTGGTGGTGTTGAGGTGCCTAGAGGGATTGGGAAACTATCGGCCCTGCATACACTGGGTGTTGTGAACATCAGCAGCAGTAGTGCAGACGGGGAGGACGTCATGGAGGACCTCAAGAAACTTTCGCAGCTGCACAAGCTGGGAGTCTGTGGAGTCAACCAAAGAAACAGTCAGAAGCTGTGTTCTACTATATTGTGCCACGGCCATCTGCAATCCTTGTCAGTGCAGCTCGACGAGAGCAGCCAAGCTGGCTGCTTGGATGTTATCTCCGAGCCTCCGCAGAGCCTGCAGAGCCTAAAATTGTACGGGCTGGTTGGCAAGCTGCCCGTGTGGACCAAGGGCCTTGTGAATCTCAGAAAACTCAAGTTGCAGATGACGGCCATACTACCACAGGATGAGGTTGATGTCCTGGGGACTCTGCCAAAGCTAAAAACCCTATGCCTTTGGCTCAAGGAGTTTCAAGATGGCAAGCTCCAATTTGGCAGCGGTTTCACTAAACTCTTCGTCCTCGAGATTTCGTGCAACTCGAGCTCCAAGATTGTCTCGTTTCACGGCACGAAACCAATGGCAAGTCTTGAGGTGCTTAAGGTCCGCTGCTGTGGCGTGTCGCAGTTGCAGTTTTCTGGGCTAAATGGGTGTCCAGATCTCACGGAAGTGCGGCTTAGAGGAACCTACGTCGGCACACTCAAGCAACAAGTGCAAAGCCAGCTTGCTCAGCATCCAGCAAGCAGCAAACCTGTTCTGAAGGAGTGGGACATTGTTCTGAAGGAGTGGAAGACTGTTTACTAAGATGGGCATTGAGCTCGAGACTGAAGATGGTCCATGAGCTAAACATCCGTTGCTGATTATTTCTCTATTCTTCCTCTCTATCCAGTCGTCTTCACAATGCAAGTAGGGCTCCGTGCTAGTTGCATCGTGTAGCAAAAGAATAGGAATGTAGAGAGTGTTATGTAATCTGCTGCAAAACCTCATGCTTTTCCTTATCAAATGGAGTGAATATATAGAGATTCAGGGGCATCGAAAATTTGTGAGCAAATTAGGACACTTGAAAGATTTAAAGTATTACCCTATGTTTATGATGCTACTAGAATCAGCCTATTTTGTTATATCTTTCATAGTTCTCTACCACAACTGGACTGCCATACGGAATAATTTATATCCTTACAGCCACGTGCTAGAACTATAGGGAAACTAAATAATAATTATAAAAGTAGTGTGAAAATCAAACGATCTCTAATTTGAAACAAAGGGGATATTTATTGGTTAGCCTTTTACGTATCTGCTCTAGGTACAGAAAGAACAAGCAGCAGCCTTAGCCGCCATTATATGCACTAGTCCATCAACTCGTACTCTCGCACGCGTTTGAGTTTTAGGAGTTATAAGCATTTAAATTGATTGATAACTTTAATAATGGCATCAGTTGATCGTTTAGAAATATATGCTTATGTATATTTTTGTTATTTATTTTTTTAACAACATGGGTTTGTGTTCATGTTTATAGTTTAGATGTTGTGGGAGTCATATGCCCCCGGGTGCCTTATGACGACTATTCGGAACCATCCTGACGAGTGGGCCAGGCGGTTTGGCTTGCCGACCAAAGGACAGAAGACTTGGAGGACGAGGAAGACCAGTCGGATACGGTCAGGGGTATTACGCGATTTAGCAACCCGAACCTGTTTAAATCGATGTGTTTCTCTGTCTGTATACCATCGACGATCTCCTCACCATCTATTCTGATCTCAAAGACCATCGCAGGACCAACCCTGTGGTGGGCTGTCGGGACTAAACTCAGACAGCTGGCACGCCAGGTAGGGGCTGGTGAGCGAGATTTACAGATCACGATGGGCGTCAGTTTCCACATTTCCGTCAAATCCCAGCCGAGGGAGATTCTCTCCTTCGACGCCTTCACCTCTATTGTCGACAAGCATGGCAACCCCATGGCGCTTCGCGACCCGATTCTGCCAACTCGGTCTCCACCAAGCACGGATCAAATCTGATCTGCCCCCCGGGTAATCTGGCCCCGACTCCCTTGGCTCCACCTCAGCAATTGCCAAGGCAAATCTTGTCTACGATGAGGGTTCCGGCGGCCCCAGCTGCTGCCCGGGCCAACTCTCAGAAGCGCGCGAGGCAGACTCCATCGACCACTCGGCAACGTGCGGCTCCCACCCCTATTTCCAAGTACTGTCGGAGGTGGCCCTCCTCGACCACTCGATGTGGTCCGGCCCCGACCTCCTCGACTCGGGCTAGCCACGCGCGAGTCCAACTACTCTTCGGGACCACTCTACGCGGGGACTCGGGGCTTAATTTTTGTGGGTACCTCTCGAGCTCCAAGCCCCATGCGGCGAAGCGATGCCGTACGGAGTGCGTAATTTGGCCACCGCCTACTTCGACGCCTATCGGGCCGTCCTGCCTCGGCAGGGTCCCCCCGCACTGATCGAGGATGACATCTACCACTCTGAGGACGTGCCGATGCCTTTGATGGGCCTCCGGTTGGGGCTCGCCATCGATTCTACCCCAGCCGGCCGAGCCACGCATTGGCGCAGCACTCGATTAGGAGGGTTGCCGACGCCTCCTCCTTAACCGGCTGGGCCGACGGCTCTCCCAGTCCACGACCCCCCACGAGAAGTCTTCAAGGCTGACCTCCGCAGCGGGTGCAACCGGTCCGTCCCGAGTTGCCCTCATTCGTGGGGGAAACTCCAGCGGCTGTTGCAGCCCGCCACCTCTACAATGCCAACAAGCAACGCAACAGTGATCGATGGGCTCATGAGGCGGAGCTACGCACCCCGATCTCTGCCGACGAGGCCTCACGAACCAACGAGACCGCCGGGCACCGCGCCGACCACGTCTGACACAACCAAGACCGCGAACGGCAGCACAAGCAAAAAGCCACCACCGAAGCCGAAGCAGTGACCGTCCTCCAAGGAGCAGAAGGGGGAAGGCGCCTCAGCCTGGCTGCTGGCGCAGTCAGATTCCTTGAAGACGACTTTGATGAGGCCGCATCCTCCTTCGCCTTCTCAAGCACAAAACTCTGCATTGCCACGATGGGAACGATCCTGGCGGACCTCCCTTCCTCCATTCACAGAGAGAAGCTGCAGCAGCTAGCCCTCAAAGGCTTAAAGCTTGGGGAAGAGGACAGAAATGACCCCAATCCCCTCGAGCCTCCTCATGGTGGCGTTTTCACCCCTTAGGGCACCATCGAGAACAAGAAGGACCTTCATCACCGCCTCAACGACAGACGACAGCAAGCTTGGGAGGCTGAGCTCAAGTGTTGAAGAGACTGGGACAAGGAACATGGGATGCTTCTACCACCACTGCCACCCCAAGGAGGACCCAGCGGCGACTACGACCGGCGGCGCAGGGGCAGGCCTCGGCCGAGCGGGGCGCTCCTTGAGCATCACTGATATGACCCTCTCTTCGACGACCCACTATTCAATGAGTACAATAGAATCCGCTCCTTCTCCGCCAGGATCAAGTCGATCTCCTGGCCTTCTACGTTCAAGCTCGTCAACATCGACAAGCATGACCCTAGGGAGAACTTGAAGGAATGGGCACGACTCTACCACGCACGGCGAGTGTGATGTGGTGCTGGCCTATGTCCCAACCATGCTGGGACCACAACCTCTTCACTGGCTCCAAAACCTACCGACCGGCTCCATCACCAGCTAGCCACAGTTCTGCGAGAAGTTTATCACCAACTTCCGTGGCACCTATGACCAGCTGGCGACTGTGCGGGACCTCACTCACATACGACAAGGGCGTCGTGAGACGCTCAAAGAGTACATCCGGTGCTTCTCCGAGCTCTGGAACCAGGTGGCGGACATACCTGATCAAACCGTCATCAACGCCTTCAAGAATGGCCTCCAGGATGAGCGGCTCCTAGAGAAACTCACCAGAAAGCTCCCCAGCAACATCGAGTCCCTCTTCAACATCGCAAACAAGTACGCCGACGCTCACGAGGAGATCCACGACATCCTCACCTGCAACAAGGAGACCACAAGCCACAGCGGGACAACGACCGGCGCTGAGACAACAACGACCGACGCGACCGGCGCCGAGATGGCAACGATCAACGCAATTAGTGCATGTTTGGTTGCTGCCTTGGACCAATTTTGCCTGGGTGAATCATTGCCTGGACCTTGCCTGCGATGTGTTTGCTCGAGCCCTGGATAATGTAATTTCCCAGGCAACCGGTCCTTCCACCAAGCAACTAAAATCGACTGCCTGGCGCTGCCTGGCTCTAATATAGTAGAGTACTTCAATTGTTTATAGATTTCCTCAAGCAACAAGCTTCAACCAAACAGCCGTTGTCCTAGATGGCTAGCCAGGCAAAAGCAAATGTGTTCACAGGCAACATACAGGCAGCATCATTATCCAGGCAAATGATCCAAGGTTGCAACCAAACATGCCCTTAGCGCCGTGACGAAGACAGACGCCCCTGGAAGCGCGGCTACAACAACACTGTCAACGAAGCGGGTTACTCTAGCAAGCGACCTCGATATACGATGGAGGACATACTCGACAAGCCTTGCCCAGTGTAACATCCCAAAAATTAGGGCCGAGAATTTTTCTTCTAACCTCTTCCTAATTCAAAATCAATTTTGAAAACCTTGTTTGTTTGTCTTCGAATGCACTAATGTGAGCTCAACAAAAATCTTCTGAAATCTCCAAGTACTCCAAAATATTTACTCCACCAAAATCTTCCACAAAACCCCTTTCCAAAAATCCTACAAAAATCCAATTCAAATACCAAAAAACAAAAAATGTAAAAGAAGAGAAAAAGGAAGATGGGCTACCTTCTTCCCCCTCTCCCCTTTCGTCCTGGCCTAGCCCCGACCCAACTTCCCCCAGGCCGAGCCGGCCTGCCTCCCGCCTCCTCCCACTGCCACATGGGCCCCGCTCATCAGCCACTCTCCCTCACCCTCCTTCTTCCTCCAGCACGCGCCGCGCATGCCGCGCGCTCCGCGACGCGCGACGCCGCGCCACCACCATGGTCCGCGCCGGCCCCGTTGCAACAGCCGCGCCGCGCCCCTCTCTCTACCACCACACTCCACCTACCAACCGCCCCTCCCTGTCGCCTTCTTCCTTGGCTCGACACGTGCAGCGATGCCGCGTCACAAGCATCAGACGCGCCGCGCGTTGCGCCAAACCATCTCCGACCCCACCGCCGACCCCAGCTCCACAGCGCCCCGCCGTCACGCTGCTCCACCACTTGGACCCCGCGCCGTTCTGCCATCTAGATAGCGCGCTGCGCCTCCACATCGCCGCCGCGCCAAGCTCCAATGGCCATGCTGCCGGCTATAAATAGCCTCCCCGCCGCCATGGCCGCTCTCCGTTCCTCTCCTCTCCACGCACACGAACAGGCTTCCCCCCTCCCTAGCTCTGCCGAGCCACATGCTCACCGAGCTCCTACCCCGCCACCGTCGGCCGAATTCTCCCTCCCCCGACCACTAGAGCTCAATTGACTGTGATCCCCCCGGTGCGTCCCCGTCTCGCTTCCACCCCCCATCTCGCCACCCGCGCGCGCTCTACTCGCCGCAGTGCGCGCCCGTCCCGCCCCGCCGTGGAAGACCTCCGCTCCAGCCCCTAATCCCCTCACCAACCTGATCACCATGTTCGCCACCTCAGCCTAGTGCTCGCACCAATGCTCCCATCGCCAGGATCGCCACCGGCGTTGAGAACCCCCGAAGAACCGCCGCTCGGCCCCGCCGTCCCGGTTCGACCCCGAACCGAACCACCGCCGTCACCTCCCCTGACACCGTTGCCCCCTTTCTCTCGCTGCCGTGTGGGCCTGGCGCCTACCATGTCCACATGCCGTCGCCACCCAGTGCCGCTCATGGGCCAGCCCATCAAGCCCCCCCTCGCACGACGCGCGCGCATTTGGGGCGTGCGGGCCAAAAATCGTCCCCGGCCCAGGTTCCATCTCCCACGGGCCAAAATCTGAGATTTACCACCCTCAAACTTTTCTAGAAAAGTCTAAATAACCCCCTCCATCTCTAAATATTCCATATCTCCTCCGTTTGAACTCCAATTTGGGCTATTCTTCCGCCTAAATTCCTCTAAAATCAAGCTCTATCTGTTAGTCTTTTCCCCTGGCCAGAGCCACTGATTACACCATTGTGATGCCATCCCACAACTACTATATGCCTAGCCTGAGCCGTTGTTCTCCTACATTCCATGAAATCAAGAAGGTCTAGTCTTCCACCTAGATAATGATGACACCAAAAATCATCTGAAAATCTTATTTCCCAACAAATCTCACTCCTCGAATCATCAAAAGACCTTTCCTTCCCCAATATCACCATGCGGCCGCCGTCACATCGCTTTTGTTTTCGCCATAGCCGTCCACTCCCGTTTCCTTGGCGTTACTGCAACTCCCGCTACCGTAAGCGCCAGCGTGTCCGGCAGTTTACAGTCCAACCAATGACCCCTCGCACTCTACCGGGACCACCCCCACTGGTAAAACACCTCCGACAAATCCCCAAATAATCTCCACTCATCCCGAATATCGTCATTACGGTTGAGCTCATATTGTGCTCCATTATATGTATGCTTTCCTTGTTTGTGCGCGTAGGTTATACCGGAAATTCTGAACAACTCATCTATTGCAGAGACCTACGCAAGATTGGAAGCCTGCAACCGACAAATGCAGCAGACGCTATACCAACATGCACAATGGATGAACCATCATCGTGCCTAGCAACAGGCTTGGCATGAGAAGTGGTTGGCACACCATCACGCCCAGTGGATGGAGTACCAACAGATTCGATAGAGGGCATACCCCCACCACTGAGATCAACATCTGTATCAACAAAGCGGACGGCAAGCCTACTAGAATCCCCACTTGATGCATAAATTTTCTATGTTTTACAAACACAACCCTTGACCTAATAATCATAATAAAACTTACATGTTTTGCTTGCTAAGGTAATGTTGACGGTCGTAATCTCACGATATCTACCGTCAATTACCAACCAAATAGGAGTAATGCAAGTAAATAAAAATGGACTAACCCTTCTACTAATGAGTTCAACAAGATGTATATGAATATTTGGTTGCAGGTTGTTGCACCAGGAAACCGACGGGTAGCGCCCTGGAGAGCTTCACATAATAGGGCCGGGAGGTGTACGTGGATCGTAGGGATCATTCCTCCTTGCTGCGACCCACGATCCGCTGAACGGATCAGCCGATCGTCTTGGCTCGATGGTGGTTGGGCGTGCCACCTGGCTGACGACCTAGCCAGGGAGGATGTGGTGGTGGTGATGGCGTTGATTGGCTCCTATTTTCCCTGTACAAACAGACAAAACAAATCAAACGTTAAATACTAGCCGGATCGCTCGGATCGGCTCATCTTGGGTCGGATCTTCTGCGTCGGCAAGGCCCTGCTGTCTTACCAGTAGCATATCCAGATATAATATACAAAGTATTTAAATAAAGGAAGAAAAAGCACGACTAGATCTACTCCAGTCGGCCTAAAATCCAGATGAACGTCAAACACGCCTTAAGATCTACTATTACACCAAAGATTACACAGGAAAGCTATAAAAGCATATGCATCTTTGATAAAATCGATAAAAGGCATGGCAGGGTATACATCGGATCTTCCTAATAACATGTGATCTGTAGATGAAGCTGTGAGAACAGATCTAATCTATGTTCTAAACTTGTGCTAAAGATCATTTTCCAACTGTCTTCAAGTGTAGTCAATCTTTAAGTCTTTAAGTCCGTTTGACTTCTATTTAGTTCTCTCACTTACTTCGCGTTATTATTGATTAGCAAAATTGGCTGCTGGACACTGCCCGATATTGAAATTGGCTACTGGGCACAACGTTTTTCAAAATTTGCTGATGGACATGCCTGCACCTTGCCAATTTGCTGGTGGACACCGCCGCGATTATTATATTCATTTCCTGGTTGAAAGGGGAGAGAAAGGGTAGGAAATATCGTTTTTGCCCTTGGCCCCACTTGTCATGTCCTTCTTTCTCCTCTCTCCTCCCTCCTCTCTACTCCTCTGCCCGCCCTACTGGCTTCCCAGCCCAGCCCTGCCGCCAACCTCGTCCCCGGCGCCACCCACCTCCACGCTGGCCCTGCTCGCCTCCACGTCGGCCCCGCCCCACTGGAGCAGAGGAAGGAGCAGGCCCGGCGTCCCCCTCGTCCCGGTGCGCCGCCCGCCTCCTCCTTGGCCCGCCGCACACCGCCGACCTCGTCCCCGGAGCACCGCCCGCCTCCTCCCCGGCACGCCGCATGCCGCCGACCTCGTCCTCGGCGCGGCCCTCCCATGGCGCGGTGGCACCCCCATCCCTGTGCGGCGTCCCCATCCCCCGGAGCGGCTCCTCGGTCCCCGGCTCTTCTTCCCGGCACCCCGCCATTCTCTCGAGACGCGATGGCGGCCCTGACTCGCTGGAGGCGCGCGCGGATCCGTCGAGGGGTGTCTCGTCGAAGGGCGAGGGCAGTTGGGCAAGCGGCACCCCGCACGGGCCGACAACGGGTATGGCACGACCCCCGTCTGCGCTGCTTCGGTGTGGGGCCTCCTCGCGTCCGGCACGACGCCCTACTCCGAGGCGGCGTGGGAGGAAGAAGGAGGCCGGGGCTGAGGTTGGGGAGGCCGGCAGGAGCAGCGCATAGGCGCAGGGAGAGGGAGGAGGAAGGAAGATGACAAGTGGGGTCAGGGACAAAAAGGACATTTCACCACCATTCTCTCTCCTTTTCAGCTGAAAATCAATATAATAATCACGGTGGTGTCCATCAGCAAATTGGCAAAGTGCATGCATGTCCATCAGCAAATTTTGAAAAACGCTGTGACTAGTAGCTTATTTCACTATCGGGCGGTGTCCAGCAGCCAATTTTGTCTTATTGATTTACATAAGCTCTCAGTTATTATCACATGCATGTTGATCTTGTGATATTTTTGAAGATTTCCAACACGAAATATGCCACCGGTAAAACCACGAGCAAGACTTCATTGCACAAGGAGGTCGTTTGGTTGTATGCATAAGCGTCATTTGCTCTTCCACGGTCTATCACAGGGACTTTTTCTACCACATTATTATCTGAGTGCAACTAACTCAATGTTGAGACTGGATGATTTTCCTTTGTCTAAAAAAACTAACTCAGTTTTTAGATTAGAATATGTTAGATAAGAGGACGTTGCAAGTATCTTCTTTAATTGGTTTATTACATTGCTAGTGTTTCTTTTTTTAGGAGCTTTGGCATTTATACCTTCGTTCTGGAGTGTAATGGTGATTTTGTCCTCATTTTTTCAACTTGTGGATTTACCCCTACATTTTTAAAGGAAAGGCAGGTTTTTTCCATGCTCAGTTAATGCCTCTTAACGGTGTCTATTCACTTATAAAAAGACCATCTTTCCCGGGCGATTTTGCCCCTATTTTTAGTAACTGTTGTGATAATACCCTTACTTTGGCACAAAGGGTTCGAGCAATATTATGGCAGACTACAAAGAGATTGTTACAACAAAAACTGAGGAAATTTGGCATACAAATTTCATAATTATGTCAGCTAATCTTCTCACCAAACCTAACAAAGCATGTACATCCATCTAAAATTTAGATCTATGCATCACGAAAGTGAAGAAATTGGCTCACACTTCTTGGGCTGAGGGGTCGGGGGGAGCCATGCCCGTCGCCAAGGGTAGGAGCCACCATGCCGGCCGGGGAGAGGAGCTGCTGAGCTGGCCAGCCTGCGCCCCCTCGCCAGGTGAAGGAGCCGCACCTGCCGCTGCACCGTGCTCCCTCGGCGGGGAAAAGGAGACGCGGTCGTGAGCGCCACATGCCCTCGGGGGGGAGGGGGGCAGGCCCCTGCCGAAGGGAAGCTGAGGGAGGGAACACGCCTGGGCGAGCTCCGCTGCCACCGCCACCTCCTTCTACGTGTGGGAGAGACAGGGACTAGTGGTGGGTAAAGTGGATAAGGATATGAGGTACGATGTTTTTTCATCTATTTTTCTTTGGTTTTTGTTTTTTCTTAACTCGGCTAGTACAGTAACGGACGTTACAGACAGGGGTAAACGCCAGGTTTGTTTTCAAACCATGAGTAAAATAATAAAGTTTGAAAATTAGGGGTATACTGGAGGGATTTCAAAACATGACACTAGAATTTGCATGCTTTCAAGATTTGAGACCACATCTCAATGACATGTGGGTCGGGGTGTCAAATCTTGAAAGACATGCGAATTGAATGTCAATGGTTGAAATTTCTCTAATCGAACTCTAAAGTAAGGGCATAAACACCGATCTCCTTTATTTTTTTAACTAAGGTCAACTAGCGACCAAGAAACCATGCATGGAATAAACAACAAGGCTACATCTTCCGAGGTCATCATTCATTTTATTATTTGGCTTCTGCATATTCACACAAGACCGCCGCATGCATTCGCACAATTCACACGTAACCTTATACGTACTATACACTAGGTGTAATATGACGCATCTAGCTAGCCTATCATGATTGCACCACAAATGATTGAGGTAAGAAACTAATGCCACTGAGTATCATTTTAAACATTTCGGACAAATTAGACATTTGGTGCTCTCATGTCTATGCACTCAATAAGCGGATGAGGAGCTTGTGGCATTTAGTGAGATGGGCCCGACTTTGATGGTCCCAAAGCTAGAATGACACGAAGCGCGCAATGGCCTCCGATCCCAACGAAGCTAAGATTATATGCTCTTTAATTAATGTAGAAATTTGTCACTAACAAGCGGGAGTATTGTCAACGAGCTGGTGCTGATCTTCTCGATCGATCTGTCACTAGCAAGTGGGATACTAGGCCAACTTTAATTAATGTAGCAATTTGTTACATAAAGATCATTTCCCCCTGTCTTCAAGAGTAGTCAATCTTTAAGTCTGCTCGACTTCTCTTTAACATGATATTTAACTGAAACTTCATGTTCAATAGCAATAAAATCTAAGAATTCGTTGTCTTTTACTTGGTGTTATTATCACACCTATGGCTTGTGATATTTTTTTTCCAAGATTTCCTACAATAAGGCTATTCCCAATCCATTGTTTCTTGTCACAATATCCAAAGTTGCCATGTCATATGTTACTATAGATGATACAATTATCCCAATATCCCAGTACATAGTATCATACTATCATGTGTCGTTGTTTCATAGTCCCCGCAAGACAATTAAATACTAGATTTGTATGAGAATATAAATTATGGGCCATTTATACCGAGTCCAGCAGTCTGGGTAAATGGCCAAGTATAGTACAAAACGATACTGTAGCGACATTGTTCACAGAGAGAAGTGTAGTTAGAATATTGGATAGATGTGCTTTTACCTGAGCTGCTGCCCTTGGTCTTAGTTGGTGCAGGTTCCAATGTCTACGATCTCGTGCCCAAGTAGTATCTCTCTCAAGATACCGCTTTTAAGTACTTTCTCCCCTCTTAACTCACATGCCAAATCAACTTTTTATCGTATATAGCATGTATTAAATGTGTATGACACCATGCACTTGGAATAGCCTAAGAATGCCACCGGCAAAAACCACGAGAAATACTTAGACTGGGCAAGGGTAAGGTCGTTGTGTATGCATAACTCATTGATACTTAGACGAGTTTCATGGGGATAATCCTGGGCGCATATTGTTTCCAAAACAATGAAACTCATTGAAACTTCCATTGAGAATGTGAGAGTTTCATTTCATCCAACTATGCCAATCATATGCATCACAATTAAATATTATAGCATAAGAAACCGTGAAATAAATGTGTGAATTGAGAGACTCAATTTCATTTCTAAATGATAAATGATGTGACACTTTGAAAACTGTGAATTAAAACTTGGCAGTGAGAATGACCCAATGTTTGTCTTTTTTTTTTGGTCAACCGTGACCAAGAAACCATGGAATAAAGCACAAGACTACATCGTCTGAGGTCGTCATTTATATAAATTGGCTATTGCATATTCACGAAACCGTCACATGCATTCGTACCATTCACACTTAACCGATGCTCGGTATAATATTATGCATCTAGCTAGCTGAATCATTATTGCACCACAATGAATAAAGTAAGAAACTAGTGCCTCCGAATATATCATTTTAAAACATTCAGACAACTTAGACATTAGGCGCTCCTATTTGCTACCTATAGTTGTTATTTTCATGCATCATGCTGCTCTAAAGCAGATGAGGAACCAGTGGGATTTAGTGAGATGGTCATGGGCCCACTTGGATGGCCCCCAATCTCTAGAATGGCACTACATATGGGTGGGAGTCGAGGGGGAGCCGCCCCTCGTAGGTCTTAGAGCAGCGCAATAAAATAACTCAGAGATTTTTTGACCAGGGTAGAAGACACTGTGAAGAAGTTAAGTAATCTTACTATAACTAATTAGAAGTTAAAATAAAGCTCGAATTGTGAAGCGCGCTAGAAAAAAAGATAAATGTTACAAATTGCAACAAAAATCAGAAACATCTGGCTGTCTATTAGGTAGCCTCAAATATTACTAGCAACTTGATCTATTATATTTTCTAAAAGTTTGCAATTTTGCATATAGATTAACCATCATGCCACTATAAAATCAATTAAATTAACTCTTAAATTAATACGCATGGTGAGGTAATAATCCGCAGCGATGAACGAACTAGCATTCTATGATCCCGGTTATCGCCTTTTGCCATTTTGTTCTTCTTTTCTGATCGGAGCCTTGATAATTTTGACCGGAGGAGCGCAACAAGCGTAGCGAGCACAAAGCGCAAGCATCATTATGTATCACGATATCCCACTCCATCGGCACAAGGATGCAGGTCGTATGCCAAGATGAAAGCCACATCCGCATCTGTCTTCGAGCGCGTGGTCAGGACAGGTTCCCATTTAAGTTCTTACATGACTGGAGTGCTCACAGCTGGTGTATTTCAAAGAAAATTCCAAGTAACTGTTAGCTGCTAATAGAACCAAACAAGCCCTAAAGTAGACCGATCACGTTAGGATAGATGTTTCATTAATTATTTTTCTCCATTTGATTCCATTTCGAAAAATAAAATATATAAATCTAAATATAATAATTTATCCACAATTATAACATCGTAACATTGAGGTAATAATAAGGCATTCTTTTTCAATTATAACCATTCATGTCTAACTAAATTAACGGTCCAGAACAATTTTGAAGTACCATAGTAGTTGCGTCTAATTCAAACGACTTTCAAATAGATATATCAAAATACATGTCTCTACCACTACTAAAAGTAAAATAACACAATCAATCACAACCTTTTAACATATATTCGTTTTTTTATGATGATATAATACGTGCGAGAGTACGGGCTGATGGACTAGTGAGGATCAATACAGCACAAACTCTATACAACAGTTAATTTAATGCTAGTCTAAATGAATACAACCATGCAGTTGGAAAAAGAGGGTTGAGGGTTCACACTTGGCTAATAAGATAGTATAATGGAAATCCATGACTATTTGGTTTACATATATAGATTGGTGCATTTACAGTACTTATTGGATTTGGAGGCAATGTAATAAGATAGTACTCAAATTTGGGCAGTGTTGTGTTCCTTGAGACATCTTATTATTACTAATTGGAGATTCCTTTTAGAACATCCACATTAATTCTCACGAGACGAAAAATATAGAAATCCTAGAAATTATCAGAAAAAAGCAAAATATCTGACCATACATTTATGCCATGTAATCATCGTAATTCACGTTAATTCTCACGAGACGCTCTAAAAAATAGAAAAATTCTAGAAATTTTCATAAAAGTAAAATATCTATCCGTACATTTATGTCATGTAATCATCGTAACCATCGGATTAACCCTACGTAGGCACAGCCTGCCGCCTGGCCCATCCATCCGGCGTGGCAGTTCCTCTACAAATACCGTGAATGCGTGAGTTCCCGAGAAAAATCAAGCTCCGTCCCCGGAAATAGATGCGCTGATTTGGCCGGCGTCTTCAACGGTTCGACCAGACGATGACGGCGCGAGCACGACGCATCATCACCTCCTCCGCACTCCGTCGTGAGTTGTCCTCGCTCCTCGGCAATCGGCATACCAGGTGGCAGGCAAGGCAGGCGACATGCGTGTGTGACCAGCCGATCAGGGCACCAAGCACCAAGGCACCCAGCGATCAGGGCATACGGCAGCAGGTAAATTCCAATTTCCCAACCCATTTATTTCTTTCGTCGAAGTATATGCATAATGGCAATAATGCGTTAATAGATTAATTAGTGTAGATTTTTTTGTCTATGTATATGCGTAGGAACTAGGAATCAATGCCTTATTCGAATCGAGTTAGAAAGTGTGAGTCTGGCCATCGAAAGTGTAAAAAGAAGCAACGAATTGAGGAACAAAAAAGAATCAACGAATTGAAGCGGTTGAAAACCTACCTACGTTCTACAATTAAACAAGAAAGACTTAATGCATGACAATAATAGCACTTGAAACTGACATGCTAGAGAAGATTTAATATGGATACATCATTGAAGACTTCATTTCAAAGAACACTAAGGGGATGATGTTTTTCAAGTGAACATTATGTAGCAGGTACAATACCGATCATACTGCTATGACATGATGCAAAAACTGGTATATTTAGTTCTTTATTAGGCCTTATTCGGTTGGAGAGATATTGAAGGGAATTAAATCTCTCCCTAGTCAAATTAACAGTTGCAGGAATATATAAATCCTAATCCTGGATATTTCTATTTTTCCTTTGGTGCAGTTGCAGGAATTCATGTCATTGGTCCTAATTGCTGGTCAGAAGATAAGTGTTTGTGCAGAAGTGTACTAGGATGTGGGCGATGAGTGTTGCCGTGCTTCTTTCTTTTTTGTTAATCTTATTTTGTTATGATTAATCTGAAATTATATAGTGCACAACAATTTGTAGTTGTGGATCTAGAGAGATATTGCATCCTTTGGACTGCTGAGACAAGAT
Source organism: Paspalum notatum (assembly GCA_022530915.1). NCBI lineage: Eukaryota > Viridiplantae > Streptophyta > Magnoliopsida > Poales > Poaceae > Paspalum > Paspalum notatum. Next base: position 67,170,426 of record CM039683.1, on the reverse strand, counting down.
GTTTTATAATGTTTCTGTGATTTTATTTTGAATTTTATGTGAATTTTCAGATTGTTCTGAGTATGTAATTATTTTTTTGGATTGGAAACCTATAATTTCGTCGGTTACCAATAACCGATGAATTTATGTTAGTCTCATCGGCTACAATGAGCTCGACGAATTTAAATAGCTCCACGTGGACAAATTCGTCGGTTGGGGGCTGGCCGACAAAATTAATGTAAATTCGTCGGGGCCGACGAAATTATCCGCATAATTTCAAGCATAAGTTCGACGGTTGGCCGACAAATTTATACTAATTTCGTCGGTATAGACCTAATTTCGTGGGTATTTGGCCGACAAATTTTAACCGTATTCTTGTAGTGTGTATAGATAGATGGGATGGACCGGTCGCTCCTAGCGACCATGTATCATATACTGTAACTACGAGTTGATCAAATTTGGTGTTAAAAAAATCAAACGACCTATAGGGAGTAATTTAGATAGATAAATTTATTTTATGGTCATATGGGTGTAGATGCATGTAGATACATATAAAAACCATATGTATAAAATATTGTATGGATCTATCTAAATCTAAAGTCTAGAACCCTTATACAATATAAATGGAGGAAGAATATAATTAAAGAAGAAGATGGCACTGAAGACGTGGAAAAAATAATTAACTCTTATCTAAATGGCCAGGACCTATCCCTTGGGTTGTTTAATTATATGGTCAAACGTTGGGGGTATTATATATTAGCCTTTGGTTCGTAGCTTCATGCCTTCGTCATCTGCTTCGTGTACATCTCACTTATTAATTTCCGCTGGGGGATATATTCGCTGCGTTATTCACGTTCTGATCCCTTTGGCTGTGCATCACTCCCAAATGTCACAATGAAGGCCACATGGGTGCGAAACACTCAACAATGACCTCCTCCGATCCCGGCCAAGATTATATTGTCAACGATAGGGGCGATGCTGATCTTCTCCGTCACTAACAAGTGGGCTAGTAGGCCAACTTGCTTAATTTTAGAAATCAGTATTTACGTAAAGATCATTTTCCAACTGTCTTCAAGTGTAGTCAATCTTTAAGTCTTTAAGTCCGTTTGACTTCTATTTAGTTCTCTCACTTTCTTCGTGTTATTATTGATTTACATAAGCTCTCGGTTATTATCACATGCATGTTGATCTTGTGATATTTTTGAAGATTTCCAACACGAAATATGCCACCGGTAGCAAGACTTCATTGCTCAAGGAGGTCGTTTTGTTGTATGCATAAGCGCCATTTGCTCTTCCATGGTCCGTCGCAGGGACTTTTTCTACCACACATTATTATCTGAGTGCAACTAACTCAGTGTTGAGACTGGATAATTTTCTTTTGTCTAAAAAAACTCACTCAGTTTTTAGATTAGAATATGTTAGATAAGAGGACGTTGCAATTATCTTCTTTAATTGGTTTATTACATTTGCTAGTGTTTCTTTTTTTAGGAGCTTTGGCATTTATACCTTCGTTTTGGAGTGTAATTGTGATTTTATCCTCATTTTTTCAACTTGTGGTTTTACCCCTACATTTTTGAAGGAAAGGCAAGTTTTTCCCTTTCTTAGTTAACGCCTCTTAAGAGTGTCTATTCACGTGTAAAAAGACCATCTTTCCCATGCGATTTTGCCCCTATTTTTAGTAACTGTTGTGAAAATACCCTTACTTTGGCACAAAGGGTTTGAGCAATATTATGGCAAATTACAAAGAGATTGTTTACAACAAAAACTGAGCAAATTTGGTATACAGATTACATCATTATGTTAGTTAATCTACTCACCAAACCTAACAAAGCATGTACATCCATATGAAATTGAGACCTATGCATCACGAAAGTGAAGAAATTGGCTCACACTTCTTGGGATGAGGGCAGCAACTCACTGCTCGGGCTGAGGGGTCGGGGGGAGCCATGCCCGTCGCAAATTAAGGGGAGGAACCGCCATGCCGGCCGGAGGGAGGAGCCACCGGGGGGGGGGGGCTCGGAGGAGCCGCCGCGCCGGATGGGCCGCGCCTTCGTCGGGGAGAGGAGCTGCCGAGCTGGCCATCAGACTCCGGGGTTTGGTCCACCAACCCCGGTTGGACTGCCAGGGGGTTATGCCACGCTCGACCCTCAGCCACACGAGCTCACTTGTTAGCAAGAGCAAGGAGCTCGCCGACATCCCGGATCTCATGCGTGGCGAGTTTCTCCAGCATCTTTTCATCACGGATCCCCTAGCGGAATGCAACGATAACCGAAGCTGGCGCAATCCGAGGGATGGTATGCCGTACCTAGCAGAACCATTGCACAAACTGGGGCAGGGTCTCATTGGATTGTTGTCTCACCACATAGAGATCTGCCTTAGACCTCGCACGCGGGCATGAGCCGGCAAAGTTCGCAATGAACTGCCGACACAATGCTTCCCAAGAGGTAATCGAACCCTCTGGGAGATTCATCAACCAGGTGTGTGTTGACGTCTCTTGGCGTAACAGATTTTACTCCGCAAGCACACGGAGATTCGTTTTAGCTTTTTCACTCAGAGTACTCTGAGTATCGTAAAAATCCAGAGGGAAGCAAGGGCGAATAGGTGGAATGAAATGTCGAACTTTCAAGCAGTACTATAACTTAGATAAAACACCAACTAATCTTACAACGGGGGTAAGATAACAAGGTAGTGTATGGTGGAAAGAGTAAAACAGGGACTAAAGAAGCCAACACCTAGATAGCTATCTAGGAGGACAACGAGTGAGATTTAGATTTCCAAACTCTACTCTTTAACCGCTGTAGAGGAGTATTCGCAGTTGAACTAAGTTAACCAAACACAAACTAGGGTCTTGCATCGAGCGAAATTCCGGCACCTCGAGGGGTCAGGGGGTAGTTAGTTGACCACCGAAGGATACCCGGCTAAAGCCTACGGGCTTATCGAACGACGGGATTAGAATACTGAGACATCTAAAGCTGTCACCTAGAGAGGCTACCAACCAGAGCTACGTGGGTAAGATGGCACGCTATACTAGAGTTCAAGTGAGAACTTGAACTCTAAAGTTCTTCCTTGGTCAGAGGGTGAGAACTAACTTAACCTTAGATCAAAAGTCTAAGACAAGCTTATAGCACCGGCAAGTCTAGCAAGATTCAGATAACTTAAGGACAACACAAACCTAAGCCTTGGATCTAGTGTGCAATAAAGGTACACCACAATAGGCAAGTGTTAAGAAACAAAGTAAAGTATAACAAAAGATAGAGAAAAGATGTATATTATACTGGAGTAACAAGAGTACAAAGATAAAAAGATACAAGAGCTTTACCGGGACTCGAAGATACTCCGAAATCCCTGAGGCAAAGACTCAAACTCAACTCTAACTCCCAGGACTAACCTAGTGCTACTAGACTAAACAAAAGTGTGTTCCACTCAACTTCCACACTCTACAAGTGAAGCCTAGGGGGGGTATTTATAGCTTCCAAGGTCGGTAAGGCAGTTAAATGGCGGTTACAGGCTGGGCGACTTGGAGGTGGGGTCGGGCGGCCTGAGGTGGGGCTGGGCGACCTCCTACCAAGCCGAGCGGCCTAGAGGACCGTCAGATCTACCGCCTCTCTTGATCTTGTGGCTCATCTTCACTCCCTAGGTCGGTTGCATGGCAGTGTGGTGGTTATGCATGTGTTTCTTCCTCAACCATTGATCTTCACTTATGTTTCTTCCTTAGCCGCAGGATTGAAGTCCCTCGGATTTCTGACCTCACCAATCCAAGTGCTGGACTGGTGATGTGGCAAGCCTTCCGGTAATTTACATGTTGCATTCGTGGCTTACACCTTGGAGTTGTGTTGACACTTCATTCTTGTACATGCAGGTCGAAGATGGGTCAGTTTGGCCACTTTGTCAGGCCCGGCGGCTCAGGGTTGGAGTCGGGCGGCCTGGCCCATTTGCCAGTGTTGTGACTTAGCCAAATTTCTCATGTTTTCAGCTGATCTTGTGCCTGGAATCAAATATTCAACACAACTTGTGGAACTATGTTAATAGCATAGGTTATTCCATACTTTGGCATATTTTCCTTCATGTTCATGGATAGTTGATGGTCGTAGGTAGTGCAATAACAACCGTCAACAGTGTGCGCTGCCCCATCAATGCGACGTGGAAATAGTTCGCCATCATGTCATTAGCGCCTCCTGCGGCAATGATGGCAGTAGCGTAGATCTGAAGGAATTCTTGTGGGTCAATGGTGCCATCGAACTTCTCCGGCAGATGGGGACGAAACTTCGCCGGCCGCGGTGCCCGGCGAAGGTGCGGAGCGAGTACCTGGCACCAAGCCCCGAAGTCTAACTCCGAGGGCCCAGGTACTGGGCTACCTGGAAGTCCGGAGTCGGCGCTTCCCCCTGGGGGTTTGGTACTCCATACAGGAGCTGTCCCCCAGCCTCTAGGGCTTCCACCCCAATCTAGGGGTTTGGTGCTCCGTACGGGAGCACGTTCACGATCTCTTGGAGACACCGCTCATGACTTCGTTCAATAGTGAGCCGGGCGTCTTCCGCCGCCCTATTCCCATTCAAGACTTCGCGCAGGTCGCGCGGTTGCTGTTGCGGTGGAGGTTGCTGCTGAGGCTCTGGCAACGGCTGCTCCTGCACATTGCCTTGGGCACGCGGGAGTGGACTGTAGGTTCCTGCTGCGGCGCCCCCGGTCCTTCAGTGACATGGGAGGGACCGGGAGCGGCACAACCAGCCGCGATGAACTTGGCGACATCATTTCACCACTGTTCGTGCACCTCTGGTGCTGCATTTGGCACCGGTGGGTTGCGCAGCAGGGCTTCCGCTGAGTCTAACACTCCGAGAACTTGCTCAGAGAAATCCAGCCGACGATAAGCGCCGGCCAGAAGCTGACCGCTCGGCGGCCCTTGGGGCATAGATTGGTATTTGGCCCACTATCCCATAGTCGGTGCGGGAGGTTAGTGTGGCAGTGCCACCGGCGGTGGGGTATGCTGAAGCTGCCCCAGAGGGATTTGCCCACTAGCAGGCCCACCGCCCACGGGCAGTGGAGGATTCTGTCGGGCGGCTGTGGAATCCGGCCCCCTGCGGAATCTGGGGCCCTACGCCAGAAGTAAACCGAGCGCCCAGGCCGCAACGGCGGAGCCGATGCCACTGTTGCAGAGCTTCTTGAGGTGGAGGTGGTCACGCCTCTCGACCGGCGCTACATCTGCATAGTTGGAGCTGGTAGTCGAGTGCCCAGCTCCCTCCGGTGACTGCTCTCTTACAGCCATCAAGATCAGCGATCAATGCACCCTGCCCCTACCTGGTGTGCCAATGTTGACGTTCTCGACACTGAGATACCGCACAGGTATCCCACTAGTATGAAGAAGCGTAGGAATGTGGACGCTACCACTGAGCTCTGCTGTGAGGGTGAGGGTGAAGAACAAGGTTTAGGGAGGTTCAGGCCACCGGTATGGTGTAACACCCTACGTCCTCTTGACTTGGGGAAGATCTGAATATGGGTGGAAGTGCTCAGTGTGAGGAAGTAGGGGTGTATGTAGTAGTGTCGGATACCGATGGCTGATCCTGTCTCTAGGTGCACCACTCCTCCCTTTTATAGTCCTAGGGGTGGAGTGGTAGTACAAAGTTGGTAGCATAGTGCTACAGTGGTGGTTTCCATAAGCATAGTCCTAGGTATGGTCTTGATAAAGCCTTCACTGTGTGCCGATCGGAGTATCACGTTCCTACCGCACGATGGCCGTGTACGGCGTCCGTACTGCACTGTACAACATGGGACGTACTGCTGCATCCCACGTCTCTGGTTTGAACGGACGGCGTGCTGTCCCATCTGGTATGATCTTGATGCTTTCCGGCTGGAGAAACCTACTGCATTTAATGAAGTGGGCAGTGGATTCGTTTCTCTAGAAGGAGCCAACCCCGAGGGTTAGGCAGCCTTGGCACGTCCATGTGCCTGGGACTTAACCCCAGGCACGTGTCGTTCCTCTCCGGTACGGTCCTCCAGCATGACCCATGGTCTCCGGTGGGCCCTGCTATCAAGTGACCCCTCTTCTTGGGATACAGAGTGATTATTCTAAACTCAGGGGAGGCTCTATGTACGCGTGTCTAAGGTATGGGTCCCCCAATACACTGACACCGATAGGTAAACGTACACCGAGCACCCTATCTATACATGTCAGAATGTGTATCTATCTTGTTAGATGGACTTCTTTGGAGGTCCTGGTTAGAAGCAGATTTAATAATGCTGATCTGTTATATCATGCTTTTAGATAGGTTTTCATATTTGTTTTACTTTAGATGCGGCTTTGGCTATTTTATCCATATTCATATACATCTCACGGACCATCTGATGTTGCCACATCGTCTGACTATAGTGCACAAACCCTCGTGTTTGCCGATCCTAGCGATCAGGCAAGTATTTAAAGTTAAGATCTGTTGTGTACGCTTTTCAGAAGAATAGGAGCTAACCGCCACACTCAACTCACCTTCCTGGCGGCAAGGTGTAATACCCCGAAATTTAGCCCCGGAAATTTTCTTCTAATCTTCCCTTAATTCAAAATTGACTTTTCAAAAATCTTGTTTGATGACGTGTGTTTTAATATGAGCTCAACAAAATTCCATAAATATTCCAAAATATTTCCCCTCCAAAATATCTTTCAAATATCTATATTAAATTCCCCACAAATTTCTCTCTTGAAATTCTCCCAGACTCCATATACAAAATCAGAAAAGAAAAATAGAAACCCACCTTCCTCTCGTGGCCGCCAGCCACTCCCTCCAGCTCACCTCCTTTTTTTCCCTGTTCCCCCACTTCCTGGCCAAGGACGAGACAGCCCAAGCCGCCCCCACATCTCTCATACCGTCTCTGTCAACCGGACCCCATGCCGCCTCTCACTACCCTGTGGGCCCCGCTTACCACCCGCCCCCTTCTTCTTCCCAGGCTCGACGCGCACCGTGCACCGCGCCGGTGCCGCCACGCGCCGCGACACCGCGCGCCGGTCTCTCCCCGGACCCCAGCTCTGTCCCACCATGTCTTAGCCCCGGCCAACTCTGTGTCGTGCCCGCGCAACGCGCTGCCACGTGCACCGTGCACCACTGTGCCACGCCACCACAGTCTCCCTTCTTTCTCTGACTTAAATAGCCAGCCACCACTCCGCCACCCCTCGTCGTCCCTTTCTCACACACGCCGCGCACCCCGCCGTGACCGACACCCCAATTTCCCTTCCATGCCCCTGCTCCAGTGTGCCATTATCTTCGCGAGCTCGCCGCCTAAATTCCTCCTCCACACCGTCTCTCGGCTCAATTTGAGTCGACGTGCTCCGCCTCATTACTCGCCACTGCCGCGGCACCTCACTATCACCTCCCCTCCACCACAGAGCCGCTGCCGCGAGCGCTCAGCTCGTTGACAGTACGCGCCGCCACCGCTCCACAGAAACCCCACCCCGACCACCAATCCACACAACCGACCTCACCAATCGGTTCACCTCATTGTTATCGTCATCGAGGACTTGACCTCGTTCTAGGAACCGGCCAGATCACGGAGAACCGCCAGCGGTCCGCCCCACGATGCGCTGGTTCTTTCCAACCTGACCGCCGTCCATCCCCTCGACGCTGTCTCCTTCCTTCACCACCGCCACGTGGGCCCCGCGCTTACGGCGTTGGACGCTGCCGTCCCGCCCTCCCGGCTGGACTGGGCCGGCCCAGTTGGCCACACGTGCACGCGCCATGCGAGTGGACAGCGCGGGCTAAATTCCACCCCCGGCCCATTTTCCCACGGCAGCAGGCCAAATAGTCTTTTGCCCTAGCCGGAAGACGTCGTCATGCCACCCTGATGCCGTTCTATGCCCAATTAGTGTTTCACACTCGTTCTACAGTTATTGTGTGCCTGGTGTGATGTCGTTGCCCCCTACTTCCTATTAACTCAAAAGGTTCCTCTTTGGTCTATCCAATCCTCGATTCAGATGATGACGATACCGAAAGTCATCTGAAAATCTTTTCCATTGCCTTCCATCAAGTCTCACTACTTACTTCACAAAAGTCCTTTTTCCTCCCCCAACATCACCATGCAGTTGCCATCTCACCGTTTCTGTTTCCGCCATAGCCGCCCAGTCCCGCTACCCTAGCATTTCCGCAATTCCCACTATCGTGCCTGCCAGCGTGGCTGGCAGTTCGCAGCCTAACTTGCTGCATCCCGCACCTTACCAAAATCAACTTCATTGGTAAGTGCTACCAATAAACTACCAAATAGTTCATATCCATTCCAAACATCCTATCATTTCCATCACATCCCAAAATAACGTTTGAGCTCATGTTATGCCTCGATGTGTTGTATGTTTTCTTGTTTGTGCACATAGGCTTTACCGGAAAGTCCGTTCGGCCTACCCCTCATCATGTATTATGCGATGGTAAGAGCCCAGCGGTTGATGAACAACCGCTTCAACAAAGCAAATGGCAAGTCCACTGGAATCCCCACTTGATGCATAAAATTCCTATATTTTGCAAACACAACCCTTGGCTTGTTAATCACTATTAAACTTGCATGTTTTGCTAGCTAAGGTAACACCACAAATTTACAGCCACCTTAAGCCTATTTTTAGATGTAGCGCGCATATAGGTGGGATTGCTCACTTATTTATCTATCATAATCTTGACGTTATGTTGGATTATGGGTGTGGAATATGATGGGCATGGGATGAGGATAGGTGTGTGTTTTTTAAATAAAATGGGGAAGAACCCCGGCAAATGACTCACGGGTCGGGATACGCCATTTTAAAGGGAAGGGTGTGAACGGGTAACTTAGCAGCTCGCGGTTACCCTAGTCCCTAACTTCGTGGAGAAGGCCGGGTAGGTGGATGCTTGCGGTGTCGAGCAATGGAAAGGGGGAATGGTTCTACCTGCACTCTGTAAGAACCGCGTTGATTTTCATCTTGCCTAGCTCTTTTAGTACAACCACTCTTCTGTATAAGGCATTGGCTAGGCCCAAGTCGGAGTGGATAGCCTAGTATCTTTCGTGTTGGCGCACAGGGGGCAAGGAAAGGGGTTGTGTGATGAGGGGGTGTCGAGGGACACCAGGGTGTGGCTCAGAGGCCCGAACCCCTAAGGTACTGCTAGGTGATGAAGCAAAGGCAAGGGCTTAGTATGGAATTCGGACATTTATTTAGCGGTAAGTGTCATCGAGTCCAACTTGTGGGACTTAGTACAACTCTGGCCAGTAGTAAAATCTATTCGAATAGACCGCATCCACTGGTATGGATGGGTTACGGCCAATTAGCAGTTTTTCGTAAACTAAAATGGTGGGAAATGGTTTGGGTTGGGAATAGAATGGTTTTTGGTGGACGTTGAGCTATGGGGTAGAATCCTGTGGCAGTGTGGGAAAATGTGTCGGCTAGAAAGCCTTGAGCCATGTGGACCGGTAAGTCCAGTGGCAAACCTTTTTGGGAAAAACCTTATTTTCATAAAATATAAAACTTGACAACTATCTCGAACCCTGAATACAAAATGATTTTATGCAAAACTTTCTGAGCCCCAGATACATCCTGTATGTAGATATAGCTATAATCCTACTCCTTATGGAGGAAGGTGGGCTTGTTGAGTATGTAAGTACTCACCCTTACTTTGTTGATGTTTTTTCAGTGGAGACAATGAAGTCACCATGTATGCATGGAAGCGGTTAAGGGCTACGACCTACTTCCCAACCATGACATGTGGAAGTTTGGGCCTACGTTTTATATTCCGCTGCTTAGTTTCAGGGCTGCGCCCCTTTGATAGTCCGATCTGTTAGGGCGGATCTATATCACTCTGATGTAAGAATGTGATTACCAAACCCTGAGATGGTAATGAAGCATATTTTAGTCCCATTATGGAAACTGGAGCGCTTCACAAGGTCAAGCTAGGTGGCACGTCCTGAATCCCTCGGATCCACTTGGAGGGTCGACCGCAGCGGCAACGTACTTCCCGGATCCCATGTGTGTCGCTTGTTCGAACTCAAACGGATTTAGGCGACAACAAATCTTCAAAAATATCACAAGCTCAGCATGCATGCGATAATAACGAGAGCTTATGCAAATTGATAATAACGCGAAGTAAGTGAGAAGTGAATTCTTAGCTTCTATTATGTTGACGATATACTTTCAGTTAAATATCATTTTAAATAGAAGTCTATGATTTATCTTTTTTCCTAGGGAATCTGGTGAGGATTAGCAAGGGTTAGAGTTTTAGAAGACATAGATTTAATCCTTAAGAACACATATATATATATAGTGATTGAGGGCGTATCTAGTGAAATGGAAGGTACGTACACGGAATATGCAATGATACTAGACCATCTGAGGTGGTATGTGCACGAGGTTTGTGAGTATACCTGAGGTATGTGGAGATACCCCGTTATATGTACTAATATGAAGGTATTATCAAAATATAATAAAAACAGGGGCTGTTTTGTAATTTTTTAGGTGGTGACATTTAAGGTATCTTAAAATAAATATGTGAACATATTAAAACTGATAAATGAGTATGCAAACATACCCTTATTTGTTATAGAAGATATAGATTGTTTTAATTCATCTCTCATAATATGGCATGCTAGATAATTTATATACTGGGACAGGTGAGTAATAACTTTAGGGTCTAAGTTTTGACAATAACCTTATAATAATATGTCAATGTTGGTACATAATTTTATATATATCAAAATTTATGGTTAAAAAATAGGTAAATAAAAAAGATTATAGTTTACTCTGAGGGTCTGTTTGGATCCCAGAGCAAAATTTTTGCCCCTGTCACATCAGATGTTTAGACGCTAGTTAGAAGTATTAAATATAGTCTAATTAAAAAACTAATTACATAGATGAGGACTAAACGACGAGACGAATTTATTAAACCTAATTAAAACATAATTAGCAAATAGTTACTGTAGCATTTGCCGTTTTACCGGAGGTGTTTGGATCCTAATAGTAAAAAAAAAAGCAAAACTTTTGCCCTTTTGCCATTTGCCCTTTAATCCAAACGGGGCCTGAGACTTCTATGCATGTGTAACTTATGGAAAAGTCACTTGCGAGGCGCAAAGTCCAGACGGAAATCATCCATCGCTGGAGCTCAGTAACTAAAAACCGCACACGTCCATCTCAAAAAAAAAAAAAAAAAAAAAAAAAAACCCGCACACGTCGACCGCTTGGGAGTGGGCTCTGTGAGGCTGTCGGTTGCTCGTTTCTATCCGGATGACCGATCGTTAAAATGACATTGCGCATGCCGACTTCGAGTCGAGAGGCTGCGTACGTATGTGCTCACGTAGTTGAAGAGCCACACAGTTCGGAAGGTGGAAGTATAAAATATACGAAGAGCGATGATGCACATGCCTCGCGCTATCTATTCTTTGGCAGCCAAATATATACATATATAAATATGACCGACGAGGCGACGACGACCGGGTAGAGCACCGTCAAGTCAAATCAAATTAAAGCACCACAGCTGGCTTCAATTTGCCCGCTCAGCGCTCTCCCCTGTCTATATAAACTCGGTTACCTTTACCCGCCAAAATACACCCGCCAAAAGGACAAAGGCATCAAGCTGTGCGACACGGCGTTATAGCTAGAGGGAAAGGCTGCCACCCCTCTTCCGGACATAAATGGTAGCTAGCCTTTCTTTACGCTTATTTTCAATTTTATTGAAGTTAGCATGCATAGTTGTGCTCTCCAACATCAACATTTCAAACTTTGAAGTTGTTGACTTTGGATTTTATGGACATTCCCTTCTCATAAAAATACGGATAGAGATAATTAAGATTCCTAGTTGCGCGCCCCTCTCAATGATGGGATCTGTAAATTTCTAGTTGAGTTTTTATTTTAAGTCATCTAGGTATTACTATACCATGGTTCCAAACGCCAGTAGGTGTGATACTCAATGTGATTCGGTTCAACATATAAGTCATGTTAGATTTCCTATAGGCCAATCCTTTATGCCTTCGCTCATTGATAGATAAAAAAACTATACAGATCAAACAAATTGCATTATTTCCCTATATTGGTCAACAAAGGCCTGCATGTCTATAGGGAGATATTAAGCATTTTAAAATATTCATACAAAATCAGATTTAAAACAAGTATATAAAATTTATATATAGGAAAATTATATTATGCGTGTGCATATACCTACACCCACCTATGTATCTCAAGATTAGGGGCGTATCTAGCTAAACGAAAAACGAAAGGCATATGTACATGAAGTATACACTATTGGAGAAACCTCCATCAGTACCGGTTGGGAAACTCTTATAGTACCGATTTCCCAACAGGTATTATGGAATCAATACTAATACTCTTGGGTCTTAGTACTGGTCGTAGAAACCAATACTAAATCTTGTAAAAAATGATAAAAATTATACAAGTTTTATAATAATTGGGATTAACGTGAGCCCTCCATTTTATGAGATCCAATAGCTTCGAAATTAGGAAGTACTAATCAAAAAGTATCAATGAGTGGTAATTGAGCACTATGTTTCCGTGTAACTAGTAATTGAGCACCCTTGGGAAGTTACCTGGAACTGTTATTCTGTGGCAGATAAAATTGTCTTAAAGTTTACGATAATAAACACAGAGATTTATAAGGAAATTCCCTAATTATTCAATATATATATGGCATGATGGTAGAAGTTATATATTACTTATCACATAACATACACCTATGTAAATATGTGTTATATATTTTATTTTCTCTTTATAAAAGGAGAAGAAGCACGGTACAGAAGAAGTATTAACTAGGTACTTATTCCAAGATTTGGTGGGCATCACCAGCTGTTTCTCTAAAGCGCGGTGGCTCAGCGAAGGTGCCTTTGGTTCCGTTTTCAGGGTAAGCGATGAGTGCGTAGTAATTTGAGATATACATATATAGGCCCTGTTCGGTTGGCCTGTTTTTGGAGAGGATTGAAGGGAATTTAATCCTAACTAGCAAGGATTAAATCCCCTCCAATCCCTTTGGATTTTTCTCTGACCAAACAAGGCGGAATATATAATCCCTGACCTTCTGTATGTATATATTAATCTACTGCAAGAGTTCCTTCATAAGTTTTTTTCTAAGAAATATGTAGTAGCACTTGTTTAAAACCGGATCGTCCATGCATGAGCCGAATTAAGCTGCGAATTTGCATGCATGCATGTTCTTCTTGCATGCAATTGACCCTGCAAAGTGGAAGAACAGGGAGTAGTGCGAGGCGGGAAAGCGATAGGTGTGAAGCGGCTTAACCAAGATGCAAGGCTGAGCGAGAGACAATTTATGAGTGAGGTGACGATTCTTCAGAGCACCCAACACAAGAATATAACCAAATTAGAAGGGTACTGCTACTGTTTGCCAGACGACTCCGATGATGCTGTGACAGAGAGGCTGCTCTGCTACGAGCTGCCAAGGGGGCCTGATCGTCGTCTTGACACGGTACTGTTTGGTGGTACCTGTAACAGTAACAAGCAAGGTACGTACAATCCTAAGTATATGTCCTAATAATGTCCATGTCCTAGTCGATCGATGATGCAGCTGCTAATATAACTGAGAAATTGCACGTACGTTAAAGTAGCATCAGTACGTATACCTGTGTTTCAATAATACTGACGATAGATGGCCATGCAATGCATGCGAATCAACGCGTACCTCCAGGACTTGATTGGGGAACACGCTTCGAGATAATACAAGGGATTTGCCAGGGCGTACAGTACCTCCACAAGGAATGCCCCGACGCCCCCGTCGTTGGTTTAGACCTAAATCCAGCGATTATATGGCTAGACGACGGCATGGTTCCCAAGCTTGGGGATTTCGGCCATTCGCAAGCATTCCTCGAGAAAGCAGCACCACGTACGCCGACAACGAATGCGTTTGGGCCAATAATGTAAGCACCCCCTGGCCGATGACTTTTATTTTTTTCAAAAAACAGTATAATCACACATGACTAAGAGGATTTATATACTTCAATGGAGCTTTGCTAGCGAGGGAGATTTTTATTTTAATTTGCCCCAACGAGGGATTGAACTCACGACCTCGAGATGCCAAAGAGACTCGTTTTAACTCTCATATTAATGACATTATTGATTTGTTAATTGTGCGATATGCAGGGGATACATGGCGCCAGAGTACATAAACAGTGGTATAATCACAGCTGAGTCAGATATATTCAATCTGGGTGTTTTGATCGTGGAGATCGTGACAGGAGAAAAGTGCGGTGGCAATAGAACTGACCATTATTCTGGTCGATCCTTCGTCGAAAAAGTAAGATGATGAATACATTGCCACTTTTCAGTAAACTGCCTCCATTTTTTTTTATGTATGCCGTGACTCGTGAGGTATAGTAGCTCAACTTTGACTTAACCGGCATGCATCATATACAAATCTGAAAGGAGGTAGTATTCCTTAACGTACGCCTGTTCCAATTGCACGCGCGCATATATAGGTACAAAACACCTGGACAGAAGATTATCCCAGCATCTTATCCAAGCATCCGTCACTTGAAGAGCGTTTCATCCCGAAAATAAGGAGCTTTATCAAGATGGGTCTGAGGTGCGTGAAGGAAAGACCAGAAGAAAGGCCTACTATTGACCAGATAATCCGTTTCCTCCGACATTGGTTCCCCAATACAAAGGTATATATACCTACAAACAATTGTTTGGTCCAAAAATAATAATCCTAATATTGGTTATGAGCTCTGAGTTCCGTGGCCAAAACTCATTTCCCTCCATTCTCCGGGATTCCTCTCGAATCTTTTGAAAAAATAGGGTTGCCAAACTATCTCAGTATAGATTAGTATGGAGGTTATATTTTAACCTCCAATAGCATGTCATAAATTCAGAAAGGGAGGTAACCATTGAGGAAATAAATATATGCATGTTAGTTCATCACTGTACATGTGGATGATCGATGATCTTCGCCGGCAGGACCTCACTGCCAGGCAGACAGTCAGTGTGCTGCTGGAGACGACGGAGCCAGAGCCAGAGCCAGCAGCCAGGAGGTACCTTTCAAGACGTCGTCTCGACTACTTCCATAGTACGCCGGAGGGTAGGCGTACGACGACGGAGCCAGCAGAGAGGAGGAAGACGACGACGACGACAAAGCGGAGCCGCGGTGGCGACGAATCGGACTCGGACTCTGAGCCGGCAGGGAGGAGGAGGAGGAGGAGGAACCACGACGAGAACTGGGACTCGGAGCGGGAGCCAGCAGCGGATAGGGGCACCAAGCGGAGGCGCAGCGAGTTGGGCTCAAGCCCGGAGCCACCAGCGAAGCGCAACGGGCGGAAGCCACATTTTGGTGAGAAATTCTCCGGTGAGCCACCAGCAGCAGGGCGGAGCGACACCAAGCTGGACCGCATTAATGCTATCTTCGACGGCTACGGCAGCAGGGGGGACAGCATTAATGATATCTTCGACGGCAGGGGGGACAGCATTGATAAAATCTTCAACGGACAAAGTCCGTAGCCAGGCCAGCAGCAGGGAGCGGCACGGCACCAAGTGGACCCGCATTATTGATGAGAAATACTCCGGCGACGAGAGGTAGCCAATGATGAGAATAATATAACCTGGTGTTGCAGCACGAATACACGGCCCTCCATGTATCCTTTCCATGTGAATGTTGTACTTGTACTCCAGGTATATGGCGCTCTTGTGTAATAATTAAACGGAATAAATGAGTTACACTTACTAGCTATCTTGAGTAGCTAGCTCGTGGTATGTAACTACTAGTAGTTGTATCTAGAGTTTGTTAGACCATTGGACCATCTCTAATGGGTGGAGTAAATTGGATGTATATAGTACTGTTTGATACTATTTGATACTGTAGCGCGCTACCGTAGACAGAGAGAAAGGTACTTAAAACAATGGATGAATATGAATAAGTAATGCATTTAAGCATTTCCATTGAGTATAGTCTTAACGGGCGAGTTTTGTCTTTAGAGTAAATTAATATTAGGACGGCATGCCACAGGTCTATCGGGCTGCGTGACTTTCAGGATTCCAATGATGAGAACCATTTCTTATGACAATTAATATGGAGAAATATTGATGATAATTCTTTATCAGATATTTATAATAATTGGTTGGACAGAAAATTGGTTAAATTAGTGAGCTGAGGACGCCAACAAATCCCATAATATTGGTTAATCGTTCCAAATTGTAAGCGGTTTTAAGCATCTATTCGATGCTATATGTATTTGTATTCAATATATATCTGAATTCATATACACGTGTGTGAACGAATAAAAAAAGTGCTAGAACCCTTAATAATTTAGGACAGATAGAGCACGTAACATTGAAGGATCATGAGCCATGTGCCGTTGCCTAAGTTTAATTGGGCATTTTAAACTATGATGACAGTGAAGCTGACGGACGGAGAAAAATGCTCTGCACTTTAATATTAGTCAATAGATTATTATAATCTGTATATACTTGCATGCGCCCTCCATCCTTCAATTGTCGAAATTCTGGATTTTCACGAGGAACAAACACGACTGCAAAAAATATGGGCTTAGTTGAAAACACACATTATGAATTCGGTTGCATTTTATTCCACTACATTTAGTGGACAACCAAACAAGTTAGGTTCAACGACACCAATGGCGACAAATCACGTGGTAGCTTTAATGAGAGCTGAATATGGAGGCTGCTTCTGTTGACCTTGGCTCATTTGTTAATAATAAATAAATTTCAAAATGAGATAGGTGATACTGTCGATTCCTATTACAGTGGACTCACACAAAAGCATAATGCTATGTTACAAAACAAGCCATGTCGCAACTCGAACCCTTACCCAAAAAACAATGAACAAATCAGCCGCGGTATACATTACAGGATGACATGGCAAAAATGGAAAACAAAAAAAGTGAAAAACATACAACATTATACAGGCGGGCACGATCCGCATACCATACATCACTGTGCTTTCATGGCTTTCTCCTTGCATAGCTGGTGCCACTCCTGGAGCACGGCAGCCTGGAGCGCACGGTGCTCAGCTTCCTCTGCGGTGAGCTTGGAGAGCGTGGATGGGCCCTTGGGGTTCCCAAACCCGTCCAGTTCCTCGCTCTGCTTTCGCTCCTCTTCCTCCTCCTGCTCAGTCTTCGCAGGCGGCACCTTTGGTTTAGCGGCCTTGAGCAGGGCTATCCTCTCCATGGAGATCTTCAGTCGCTCAGCAGCCGCGCTCTTTACCTCATCTTCCGGCATGTATTCTACGGCACCATCAGTGATATCATCCATCCAGCCCTGAAGATCTGATTCAATCTCTCTTGTGATGGATTCATCAGATGCACGCACGACAAACTTGCAGATCATTGTGGTGGTCTCGTCACCCAGATCAACATTCCGGCTGACTTCGCTGGCACCAAAGATCATCATGCCCACAAAACCTCCAAACCAAGTCTTTGCGGCATAACACAACTGTAGGAAATACAAGCGATAAGTCATCACCCAAAATATTTGCTAATTATGCACAGGAAAGGAACTAGATACTGGCATTATGCCATCTAAGTATGCTAAAGTGATACTAGAGCATACAACGCTTACCTGGAATCCAGCTACAGTCCGGATAAAATGAGAGCAGACTTGATGGAAGGGCTTAGAAGAAATTGACTTCAATCCACTGAGGAAAGGAGAGCTATCGTACTGCTGAGCAGCGGTGGCCTTGAAGCCACTGCCTTCGTATGTGTATGTCCCAGTGCACTCCACCATGGCTGGCAGGCTAGGCCATAGCCGGAAATACTCAACTGGAGAGCATTCATATGGCAGTAGAAGCTCAGCGAGAGGGATCTTGTAGGGTTGGCACCGTAAAACAACTGGCTCCCCAAGCTCAGGCCTATGTGCGCGTTTCTGCCTCATCATCTGTGAATCTTCTTCTGCATAATCTCCTTCATAATCTGCAGATCCACCGGTTCCGTAAAACGGGTAATACAAGACTTGAACCCAGAGTGAGCATCTCTCAAAATGTGAAACTCCAACAGTCACACTACTCTGGACAGGATCCTGCAGAATTAATAAGGCATTAGGTGATCAATGATGCCAATATTTACCCAAGCATACAATCCTACAGTAAGTTTTTAGTTTGTCAAAGACCATGTTTGTCTGTTGTTGGACATAACCTATCTGGAAATAAGATATAAAACGTGTGCTTGCTGGATGATCAAGGTAATAGTTCTAAATAGAACTATAGAAGGAAGGAGACAAACAAAGATTGGAAACTTGAACATTAAAAAGCAATGTAAGGAACCCTGGACTTCAGTCTCAACTCTTGACTTATTTTCCAAGTGGGTTATAAAATATTAAGCTTGCAACTGGATGGTGATACTGGGTTGTCTCGCTAAGGCAGAAAAGAGGTCATGACGTTTCCCTAGCTAAAAAAACAAATGTTGTGCATTAAACTATATTGAATCATATCTACATCAGTCTGTAGACACAAATTTGTTGAAGCACCTGGGAAACAAGATTCCGAAGGTGCCGAACAGTGCGAGAGAAGCCATCCATATAATATAGTGCTCCAGACAGGCCAACACGGATGTCCACCCTGTTGAGTTCCAGCTCAGTTAAATTTAAAATCTGCAACAACACACACTAGTCAAAGACATGATGATACAGTTCGAAATCAACTTGAAGTTTAAGCACGCAACATGTGAAGAATCATGCATAATTTTTTCAAAGTAATCTACCATATGGCAAGTGCCCTTAACCCCTTACACTATATGCTGCAGCCAAAACTGAATCTTCATCATAGTGAAGGCTAATGTGGTAAGTGAATGGTGAGCCTTAAGGCCAACAAATGAGAACATCAAAGCTAAATCTTTTTAGGTTCGTCTACTTGCATATGAAGATCAGCTGTGGCCACTCCTTTCAGTATTTTGCCTATTTGTATAAGAACATTCAATCCGCACAACTCATGCAGCAGCAAAAACAACAAACATGTTTTTTATTAAAATCATTCGGCGCTAGAGACAAAATTAGTATAATTAAATTCAGAATTAGAATGTGAAATCCCAAAGCAATATTAGCAGTAAACATGACCAAAAAGTACATTTCAATAAGGCTATTGTTAATCGAACATATAAAAGATGCATTGATCAGGCCATACCTTTAGATGCAGGGTGATTCTGCCATCAGTTGGATCTGCCAAATGATACGCTTCGATGTAACAGGGATCACTGCTGCCAGTCAAAGTACAGGCTTTTGGAAGCTCTTTATGCAGGGCACCAATTCCCTTTGTTTGTAGGAGAGTTAACTGACTGGGATTTGGCCTCCAAAGCTCCCGAATGGCCTTATGAACTAATCCCTCCAATTTCCTATCTTGGGCAGCAGATGCTTCTGAAAATTGAACAGTAAGTTTATGGTGGCTAAACGGATAATCTCCTGTAGCATCACCTACACCAACCCACCTGAAACAATGGAAAGGAACTGATTCATAATCATTCCAAATACATGTTCCAGTATATTCTTTATTCAGGTATTTATCTTTACACATCTATGCAAATACTGCGGCACCCAAGTGACAAAGTTAGTTATGTAAGTTTTGAAATGCACTCACTTATTATCTGGATGATTTGTTACATATTTTATCACTTGCAAGACATAGCGTGACTGATGCTTGCTGACAGAATCTGCTGAAGTACTTGCCCTAAATTCTTCCAATTCTTTACTGAGAAGTTGGCCTGCTCTCGCATTTCTTGCTCCCAAACGTTGAGCACATATTAGGACAGCCTGCACATCTTGTATCCTATTTGATGTAGTAGCAGATGGATCGGTGTTGAATAATATCTTATGCATGTTAGATATGATAATATTCAGCGGATCCTCTGGGTCATCAGCTAAAAGGGGATCCAGACCTTCAAGATCAAAGTGTTCAGATATTGCCCATATCAAGCGTGCAGATATTCGTGGAGTATGAACCTGGAAAGATACAATTAATCACATTCAATTGTATTCTAGATCACTCTAGAAAAGAAAACAAAGAGCATGGGTTTTGTTGAAATTGGTCTCTTATGCACTGGCTAAAAACTCAGGTGCCTAGCCTGCTTAATCAGTGCCTAGGCACTACTATGTGGCACCCACCTAGCACTAGTGTTTTTAAACAAATATTTTATTAATATCTCAAAGTAGGAAAGAATCTTTAAGACATGATGCAGCTAGTATTTACAAGGAATGATGAATATGAGCGTGAAAAGGAAAACATAGTAAAAAGTAAAAACAGGCATAGTCAGATCTAAAAAAAAGTTAAGCTTCAGCAAAGAACAAGCATTTTTTATTTCTATCCTAAATAACATTCAAAGACTTGTTTACAAAAAAATGTCTAAGGTTTTACAAGAGTCAGACTTGTAAAAAAATAGATACTAGTGAAAAGAAAATGTAATGTATATTGAGAGTAAAGTTTATTTGATGTTGTTAGAATGTTGTGTATTTAGGCCTATTGGGCCTGGCTCTGTATTGGCCCTCTGGGCCTGGTAGCTGCGGCAGGGGACCTTCTGTCCCTGCCTGCGCTTAGTTCTCTTGGCGCCCAAGGAAAGGGGCGACGGCTGGACTTGTTGTCCAAGCCGTCTCCTAGATAGATTAGGATGGGACTCTAGCCCCTGGGATAATATACATGTATCTGCTCCTAATCAATCAATACAATCTTTCCGAGCCATATCCTCTTTCAGATGTATCTTGAAACTATTTCATTCACAAGAGAAACGTCATTGGATGTTCCTATGGAAAATACAACATAAATAAACCATTATTCTTTTATCTGGTAGGAAAAGCAAGAACAAATAAAGAACTACGTGAGATCATGAGAATACAGTCACGCTATCATGTTGTGACACAGCAATGAATAAACACACTCCTTATAATTCAGCTAGTACTTGAAAACATAGGAAGGTATAGTTTATTTAACATTCAAGCATAATAAGATGTATAACCTCGCGAAGATCCCTGATAAGTTGCAGCTGCAAATTTCTAAGTCGTGTCTCATTAAGAATCTGATCTTGAGATGCACCAGTTTTAATTGTCTTCACACCACCTCTAGTGTCGTATATATGACAAAGCCTTACAAGCAACTTTAGATAGCAATCAATTGCATATGTACGACCATCACAATCCCAAAGAACACATGGCCTGCAAACTTCCACCACATCCAAAGCAGGTTCTGTCCAATTCAGTGCACCATATCCAGTTCCATAGGCTAATGCTCCTATAACTCTGCTCTCTGTCCCAGAATTCTTCAACTCAGGTAGTGGAAGAGATAGCTGGAAACAACTTTCAACCAGGGAGGCCACTAGCTCTTCTCTGAATAAATTTTTGCTTGTTACACTGTTTAGATCTTCCTTCACCCTCACATCCTCAAAAAGCGATATCACATCTGTTCCTGGAACAGGCTTCTGACCTCTTCGAACACTCTCCTTTGCAAAAAGATCAACACAAAGAGCCGTCCGACAAATACATGCCAAAGCATGCATACGATCTGATTCTGCTCTCAAGTTTCTCACCATCTGAAGCAATCTTTTGAACAGAGATACCTGTGTCATAGTACATGCAAAAATAATCCAGCGTGAACATATATATTTGCAAAATTAAACTGAATTATTCCTCCAAAGTCCAAACACAGTAACACATCTGAGGTTATCCCGAAATGATGCAGAGAGGTAAAGAAGCCAGTAGGATTTGGCAATGGCTTTAACTTTTGGACAGTCCATTTCATGCATAGACGGACATCAGTGAGAGAATAATCCAAACTATGAATGCACAGGACTTAACTGTCAAATACTTAAATTTAATTCGATATCAAGTGTACAATGTTACGTCATTTATGGTTGCAAGTTGCAGAACTAATCTAGCACCAAATGACCAAATTACAGATAACTACACAGCCTGTATATAGGATATAAGCCCAGAGGAAATGTCTCCAGCAATGGTTACTATGCTACAATTACAATGAAACATTACGAATAAACACAATAAACCCTATTACCCTAAACACAATGAAATACGATCATTAACTTACAATCTTGGAGACCGTGTTAATGTCAACTTATATTTGCAACAAAAAGGAGATGGAATGTGATAGCATGATTGCATAAATTTGGTTGCTTCAAGCAAGACAATTATAATTCGAACCTAGAAATACACTTAACCCTAGTGGTATTGCAAATTCAGATTATAAATGCAGTTCATTTGAAGCCCATATATTTTTGGTTCCAGACTTCCAGCGCACTAAAAACACTAAATGGTCAGAACTACTACCTCCATTCCAAATTTTAAGGGGCTTTGGCCCTCATTTTCTCCGTCCATATTCACATGGATGTTGATGGCTCTAGACAAATATACAAAACACATACATGGAATATTGCATTAATATATTCAATTCAAAGCCTAGAACCCCTTACAATTTGGGATGGAGAGAGTACATGTTACTGGAATAAATGAATAAGTTTGCAAATTCTAACAGATAAGACCTAATTGTCATCCAAGGGCAGGCTATGATTTAACTACAAGTTAGATCAGCTAGAAGTATTTATCAAGAGAAAAAAGATCAGCTAGAAGTGATGAAAATACATCGCTGTATACTAGACAAAATTAACTACCACCTTGCCTTATACAAACTAAAAAGTAGAAGCCACTACCAACAGATGTAGTACGAACCCAAACAAAAACCTCCAAGATCCTTTACTTTACATTCTACACAAGGCTAAAAATGCAATAACTAAATTTCCAGTGGACGCATCGATGACTAATAAAAAAGGTTATGCTAAAGTAAGTCGTTATAGCGAGTCATTTGGTACCTGCATCCCAAGATCCAGCAAATGGAGATTGGTCACAACAGCCCTGACAATCGTCTCCCTCATCGACGAGAACTCTTGCCGGTCCCAAAGTGTCAGGATTGCAATAATGGCAGCAGAAGCCCACTCTGGCTTGCCTCCAGGCACATCTGCGAGCGCCAACATATTGATCCCCACTTCAAACACCAGCGGTGGCTCAAGTGAGCTAAGGAATGGCAGCAAGTGCGACACAATGTCTGACACTCCTACCAATTTCTCCGCGCTCGACTCCACGCTATCAGCAATCGTAATGTCCCCTGGCTTGGCAATCCGCCGCAGCGTGTTCACCACACCAGAAGCAACCATCTTCGCTGCATGCACCAGAGGGAACACGGTGACCCGGAAGCTCTCCACAGGCATCACCATGGTGCGGGCGATGAGCATGTTGCGCCGGGACCAGATGAAGTCGATGGCATCGGCCGCCCACTGGGCACGCACCGCAAGCGCCCCCTCCCCATCAACAAGCTTGTCACCGGCAAGCCGGCTCATGCGGCGCCCCTCTAGCTCCTGGAAGAGCCGCGCGAGGGCCTCGAACGCACTGGCGGAGACGGCGTCAGCAGAGTCAAGCGCAAGCTCGGCCAGGCGGCCCCACCACGTGGTGGCGTGCGCCATGAGGGAGGGGTTCGTGGAGCACATGAGTGCGAGATCATCGCGCGGCAGGAGCGAGGACAGCGACGCGACGGCGGCGAGGCGCAGCGACTCGGCGGGCGAGGAGAGCGCGGCGGAGATGTCGGCGTGGGCGGAGGAGAGGAGCGCGGGGAGGAGGTGGGAGGGGAGGGACGGGAACGAGGCGATGGAGGCGGCGGCGACGTCGGGGTCCGGGAAGCAGAGGTCGGTGCGGAGGGAGGTGAGGAGGAGCGGGTCGAGGAGGTCGGGCGGCAGCGGGAGCGCGCGGAGGAGGTCGAGCGCGAGGCGCTTGCAGACGGCGGAGGAGGGCGAGGAGAGGATCTCGGTGGCGGCGGTGCGGGCGAGCGCGGAGACGTCGCGCCCCGCGGCGCACTGCTGCAGGGCCTGCAGCAGCGCGGACGACTGCCGGAGCGCGTCCGAGGAGCGGAGGTCGGTGGTGATCTGCGCGATGAGGAGGTCCATCGCGCCCCCGCGGCGGTGGGGCTCCGGCGATCGCCGGAGCTGGGGGGGGAGAGGGGCGCTGGCCTAGATCTGAGCAAGACGAGTGAGCCTGAGAAGGATCCGGGCTTTGCTGGCTGGGAGCTTTTTGGTGAAGTGTGGTGCGGGCGGTGGGACGGACCGTCGGATCATTTCGGAGCCTGGGCCGGTTAATAGGCGGATTTGGGCCCAGAAGAGGGAATTCGTTTTGGTTAGTTTCACTCCAATTTCCTTCTAAGAATTCACAATTTTGATGCTATATCTATAAGCACCGCTATACACAAAATTTTCTATCCATATATAAATCAAACCAGACTATCCTATATATATACTCCCAACATGCTAAATTATAGATATTTTGCGTGCCGAATAAATTCACAGGTCACAAACATTTTTAACCAGTTAGATGACAATACTTACCTACCCAAAATCATATTGTTTATCTCCCAAAAACAATCAATCGTGGATTAATTGAATGATTAAAAACAAGTTTTAGAACCT
This sequence comes from Paspalum notatum, assembly GCA_022530915.1. NCBI lineage: Eukaryota > Viridiplantae > Streptophyta > Magnoliopsida > Poales > Poaceae > Paspalum > Paspalum notatum. The sequence goes on along the minus strand of CM039683.1, from coordinate 67,146,066 downwards.
TGTTTCTAATAGTAATAGCCCTCTATAGAAGCATACGATTGCTATGATATTACCAATTTTCTGCTAATTAGCGAGTAATGAGCTTTTTAGCTACTAATTAGCGAATAATGAGCTTTAGCTGTTATAAACACTGCTGTCCTTTTTGGTCACTTGGTGCCTATTCCTTCCTTGCGTTTTTATAGTAAACTTGGGCATAGAATTAGCCACCTTGGTTACATAATTTGTGGTATAATTTCGGTTTCTTGAACATTGAATGTGCTATATATATTAATTGATTGTTAATCAAGGTGATAATACCTTTTCACTTTGCATGCACTTGGGACACCCATCTCCTTATCTTGGATCGAGCACTGGATGAGATTGCTCTCCCTCTGCGGGGACCGTTGGAGTTCACATAGGTGTACAGAAATTCGCGGTCCACCCACCCTCCTCCTCTTCTTCCCCACGAGGCCGCGAGCTGCTCCCGCTGTTGCCTCCCTCTCCCGCTGTGCCCGCCGCCTCCCGCTCAGCCGCCGGCGCCTCCTTGGTGTCGCGGCCTCCCGCCCCGCGGGCCGCTTCCACTGCCACCACCCACAGCTGGCTGCTGCTGCCGCCTCGGCGCTCTGCCCTCCCCAACCACCATCCTCCATGTGTTTTCTGAAGATTCAAACTAATCCATGCCTTGAGCAGCCAGGTAAAGCATGCCTATTAGCACAAAAGGATGAATCTCAAACTAGCAACCACATAAATAACCTTCTCACTACAAGCTTGGGAACTTCTGTGCACTCATAACCCTGACCGCAAGAGCACAATGCCAACTGAGACGATGACAAACAATCACGAACACAGTGCAGCGGCAGCTCATTGCCCACCACATCTGCAGCCACCTCTTGATGTCAAATTGTCAATGTAGTATATTACTATAGTGATCAGCTTCCATCAAATTGGCTACCTCCTTTATTTTCCTTCACGTTCCGCCACTGCCTCCACCGCATCCTTACATGGCGCTATATCCCTTACTCACGCATTGCTGCCACCCTCTCCATGATCCTGCCCGCAGCACCGCTCCCACTCATACTTTGAGGTCATCCTAAACATTTAAAACACAAAGATAGTGTGAAGTTAAATAAAAAAGGCATATATAAGTATAGGAAAAAAATCTATATCACCGCCAGACCTATCAGAGTGATTCTACTTAACCATATAAATGAAAAAGGCATATATAAGTATAGGAAAAAACTATCTAAAACCATGTAAATAACCCCATAGGATGGTTTTCTAGGTGGTTTTCCTACGTGGCATTACACATGGATAGTGACGTGGCAAATATATGAGTCCATTTCACCCCCTAAACTATTGATAATCGTTTGTATAACCCCTTATTATATAAATAGGGTATTTATTTATTTAATCTTCAAGTACACAATATCAACTAAATTAGCACATGCTTATGATGGTTTTTTATATTTATTATAGATATGGAGCTCATGCCTTTTTTGAATATCTATATACAAAGTTGAGAATTTAACTTTTTTATTGTGTTTTCAGATAAGTATTCATTTGCTTTTTAGTATGGCGCTTTAGACTGAGACCAACATTTTCCCCTGATCATTTGTGCATCATTTTTAGAGTGGTTTTGACAACCTAATATCACATTTATTCCATTTTGAATTTTTATCTCACATGTACTCTACATCACAAAATAATATAAAAATTGTCATCAGGGATGATTTATATTGCAATGAGCACCGGAGGGACTTAATCTCTATTTTATTAGGTGAGGGGGTTATATAGCCGAGTGTCAATTCTTTAGGGGTAAAATAGACTTGAAACATGGCTTTGCCATATCAGAGTACACATATAGTGCCCCGTTGTAAGGATCAGATGCCCAAGAGGGGGGGCAAATTGGGTTAATTTCAAACTTTTATCGAAAGTCCTTAACCTAGCGACACTACAAATTAGCCCACTTCACCCTCTACACGTAGCTAAACTACTCAACAACGAAAGGAAAGTCTACACATGCTAGTTGAAAAGAAAACGACAACGGACTCTCCCACTAGCAACACCAATGACCGTAAGAACAAGGGAAATACTAGCCAAAAAGAAGACTAAGCATGGTGACTACAAGATGCAATCCATGAAAATACGCAAAGAAGCAAGAGCATCAAGTAGAAGAACAAAGGGAAGAGATAACTAGATTTTTTTCCGTGGTGTCGGAGGTTTGGCACCCTCCCCTAGTCCACGTTGCAGCACACTCTAGAGTGTATTGTTGCCTCCCATGTTTGTGGGTGCTCACTAAGAGTCTCCGTTCGCCATCCCGGCAAGGTGGAGCTCAAGCCTTGTACACCTTTGTTCTTCGGGCTTCCACAATCTCCTTGGCAAGCTCCGAGAATGCACCCCGGTCACCAAGTCTGTCTAGGTGCTGCCAATCACCAAGAGTAACAAGCCGCCGGTCTTCACTTGATCTTGATCCTTACCAAGATGGATGCACAAAAGCCCTTGACCTTGATTTTGCTCTCAAAGTGAATTTGTGAGTGGTTGATGCAAAGAGTTGCACAATGACTCTCTGAGTGTAAGTAGTAGCTAGAGTGTCAAAGAGCACCAAATGAACCGAAGGAACCCATATTTATAGCCTCCCCAAGTTAATAGAACCGTTGGAGAAAAGGGGGCTGACGCAGTGAAGACCGGATGGTCCGCTCTAGCCAAAAAGTATGGACCGGACCATACGGTCCATGTACTTTACCAACGGTCACTGAAACATTGTGTCACTATACTATAGTCCGGTCTATAGTCCGCTCTTAAGGGACCGGACTATACGGTCTATTGTAGATCAAATTCTTCCAAGTCCAATACCACTGAGTTTCTTGGTACGGTCCAGGTATGGTTTCAAGGCCGTCCTATCTTTGCTCTGGTCCGAGGGTTTGGCATCCACGGGTTTTATAGTACGCTCCATGTACAGTCCTCTGAACCGTCCAATCTTTTGATCCATCCGGAGGTTTGCACCCCTCGGGTTATTTGGTTAGGTCTGTGTACGGTTTAATCAAACCGTACTATCCGGTCCAGCATTTTCATTTCTTTTCTTCAATTGCTTGTGCTGAGTTTCTTTGTCCGTGGAATGGTACATAATCACTAGACCAGACCATCCTATTGAACTGATTTGCATGGAGTTGAAACCGTGTATGAAAACCTCTTGTAATAACTTGGTACGCTCTGTCCATTTTCTTTAGACCGGACCATCCGATCTATGCATTTCCTGCTGGATTTGATTTTCTTCAAGTGCTTTGATGTTCCCTTGAGTACCTTTGGACCGTGTACCTTTGTAGCTTGCACCTTTGATGTATTTGTGATTTTAGGCTTGTGTGTGCATCATTAACTTAGTGGTTCACTCGATCAAGCTACTAACCATTGACCCCCCTTAACAGTGCGGACACTAATAATCTAGAAAACCCTATCTAAATAAGGATCCTTCATCTCTTTTGATCTTTGACTCTAGAAGAGTCCTTAACCTTCGAGATACGAATGAAAACTATGTCCGCTTCCATGAAATGAACCATTAGAGTTAGGGGCCCTTCACAATATCCAATGAGCAACCATTTTTAACTTCATTACTAAACCTGCACTCATAAGCTCGTTAGATAACAAATAATCTTGTCAATCAATCACTGAAACTCACCATAGGGCCTAGATGCTTACACCCGTAGGCAAAACCACCCATAAAACCAGCCTAGGGGTTATTTACATGGTTTTAGATAGTTCAGGTGGTACAATATTCGGTTTTATAGATAAGGGGGTTAAGTAGACTGACCATAACAGGTTAAAAGGTGATGTAGGCTTTTTCGTATAATTATAACCATCACAAGCTATAAAAGAGCTAGACATATATAAAACCCAAAACTACAAAATCAAATATTAAACATACCAAGCTTTTTGAAAACCAAGCAGCAAATAACCAATGGTTTTGGTGCGTGTGGGTCACACGCTTTAGCACTATCTATTTTCGAGGCTAGTTGATTCAGCTGTGAATTGTTACATATTCCTTAGCGGATTTAGACTTCCATGTCCGCGTTGTCCTGTTGTTTTCTTTGTGAGTTCTGTTAAACTGCTGGCCTTCTCCATTCTTGTAAATGAAGTTGTTTACTCTTCACATTCCCGTAGCAGTCTATATATGTTGTACTCCTGTAATGAAACAAGTTGAGTTGTGTTTATAAATAATATACACCTCTTCATGCACTACTACAGAAATCGCACTACAGGAGCAGTGGAAGAGATCTCTATAGGAGTGGTTTTATGAAGTATCGCTACTCGTGGGCACTTACAGTCGAACCACTGTAGGAACGGTTTGCGGACCGCTCCTACAAATGGACAAGCAGGAGTGGTGGACGTTTAAACCGCTCCTGCTAAAGAATTAGCAGGAGCAGTTCAAAACGGCCACCGCTCTTGCTAGTTGATTAAAAAACAAAAATTAAACCGCGAGCCCGACGACGTGCTGCGGCCGGGGCTGGCACGGGCCCGACGATGCACCGCTGCCCTGCGGTTGCCACCACTGCCGCACCGCTGGAGCCAGTTGCCGCCGTGCCACGCGTTCCCGGCTGCTGCCACAGGCGCTGCACCTAGCCACCGCATCGAGCACTCGGTGCCGCCGCGCTTGATGCCACCGCCGCTCGCGCTCGATGCCGCTCGTGCTTGTTGCCGCCGCCACGCACGCTTGAGGCCAGGAAGACCCCACGGAGGGAGGGGCGGATCCAAGCATGGAGGTGGCGCATCGACGATGGGGAGGGAGGGGCGAGCTCGGAGGGGGTGGTGGCGCCGGTGGTGAGGCGGCGCCGAGGCGGGGTTGGGGTCAGGGCCGGTGGCATGGCATCAGCGTCGAGGAAGGCGAGGCACAGCGTCGATCTTCAGCGGTTTCAGCACGGCGTTGAGCTTGAGCGGCGGCGACGAGTGAAGAGTGGAGAAGATAAGGCCGACGGTGGGAGTAAATAAAACAGGAAAGTGAACTATTCCTGTAAATAATCTAACAGGAGTAGTTCGTTCGGTGCACCGTTCCTGCTAAAGGGCAGTTAGCAGGAGCAATACACACTGCTATTTTTAGGAACGGTTTGTGCTATGCACCGCTCCTGCTGAGCTTACAGCAGGAACGGTGCACCTCGTGGGCCCGCTCTGAGAACAACAGAAACGGCTCGTTATTGAAACCTCTCCTAATGTCAATAGGAGGCGTTACAAAAGTGCATTTTTGTAGTGACGATGGTATCAAAGCTCGTTGGGATCTCCGCGGCTTTATGCAACGTCCTGGTGTTGATTTTGATGAGGCCTTCGGTCCAGTTGTGAAGACAACCACTATCCACAATGTTCTCAGTTTGGTTCTCTCCAAGGATTGGCCTACTCATCAACTCAACATCAAGAATGTGTTCCTCCATGGCACTCTCTCCGAGACTATTTATTGCTCTCAGCCTTCTGGATTTGTTGACTCGGCTCATCTAACTATATCTGTCGCCTCAACAAATTTCTATGGTCTGAAGCAGGCTCCCTGTGATTAGCACAATTGCTTTGCCACTTACTTGCGGTCTCTAGGATTTGTTGAAGCTAAGTCAGATACTGCATTATTCATCTATTAGCGCGGCTCTGACACAGCCTATCTGCTTTTGCATGTGGATGATATTGTCTTGACAGCTTCCTCCCCTGCTTTGCTTCACCAGCTCCTCACCTCGTTGCAAGATTCTTTCTTGGACCTTTGCAACATTTTCTGGGCATTACTGTGACTCGCACCTCCAGTGGGATGATGCTGTCTCAGCCACAGTACACTCTTGACATCTTGGATAGTGCTGGCATGTCCGATTGCAAGCCCTGCACCACTCCTTAGGATACTCAGGCTAAACTTTCGTCTGCCGGTACTCCTATCACTCATCGTACGCTCTACCACAGTTAGGTTGGTGCTTTGCAATATTTAACTTTTAACAGACTCGACATCACCTATACTGTTCAGTAGGTCTGTCTGTATATGCATGATCCGAGGGAGCCTCACCTCACTGCTGTTAAGCGTATTTTGTGGTATTGTGGCGGAACCGCCCTACTTAACCCAAATTAAGCGCACCTGCCACCTTTGGCTTGCAGTATATTTAAGCTGGGCTAAACCCAGTAGTCCATCGAGTGGCCTTCGGCCCTCGATAACACCAATCCCAGAGAAACCGACATCATACACATTGACCCTCGATGGAGCCACAACAATTACATCATCACAGGCAGTTGAATATAGATAGATAATAGAATTAGTTTACAGACCAGTTCAATTTAAAGTTTCAAATCCAACATAGTCATAGGATAACATAAGTTCTTAAATGTCTCGCAGCGGAAGATAGAATAGTTCAGAGTTCAGAAAATGCAGCGGAAATTGCAAAAGGGAATCAACATCAAGCCCACTGATGTCGTCCTGGTGCCACACACGTCATCTTCTAGTCATGTTGCACACATGTGCCCCTCCAACGCAGGGACACATGAGGAACTCCATACCTGTGAGCCAAAAATGGAGGCAAACCCTGAGTACTAATTACTCAATAGGACTTAATGGACATGGCTTACGGCTGACGCAAAGCATAGCTTACTACTCAATGTGTGTCCTTAGCCATTGATTTTAATCAGCAAAGTGTTAATAGATGATAGCAGGATTTGACAGCTGCTATCCTTCATCATATTAAGAACAGGTGATGATAGTAATATTATCTCTTGCAGGAAAATAAACCATAATAACTTGCATGAGAATAATCCATCATCAGTTGCGTATAAGTAATCCATCATATACACCAAACAGGTTGTGTTTGAAAACATGCAAATTAGCAATAGAATTCAGGTGATTACGACGTTGTCCGTCAGTGATATTTGACACTCTCACACCTGGTGAGCATCAGCGATTCGAATCGATTTTTAATTCCCGGGAATAACTAAAAAAGCCAAGTGATATATGCTTACTAGCCATCGCGTTCCACACATATATCCCTTATCTCCACCTGTCCCGTCCCAAGATTCACAGCACCCCCACCTAACCCTTGGGAGTAGCCGTCTCAGGAGCGATACCACGTGATCGGGTCAGCCCTCCCTCAACTTCCAAGCACCTCCCAAGTCCATCGGCCCCCTATCAGTGGATGGACAGCACCATGAATAGTAGGACGGGGCCGGTAAGACTTTCACCGGTCCCACGACCCGGATAAGCACTCCTAGCAATGTTGTGTCAATCAGCAGGCGAACAGCGAACAGGCCTTATGCGACAGGGGCGGAGCCGGAGAACAACAACGCACACCACGAAAGTAAATTTACGCTCCGCCCCGCCTCAATTTAATATCAACATAAATAGCCATAATTTGCATCATAGTAAGGTTTCTGAGGTTTTTTGAAATATCACCTACGCAACGAGTGACAGTGCTCACTCGTGTCTACTCGTACCTAGCATTTCTAGGCATACTCGTCCTACGAACTCTATTCATAGGATCTAGGGCCAGGGCGGCCGGGATGTCTAATGCAATTGGTTTCAGTCAACTCCTAATGCATATGCGTAATCAATAAGCATCATTATATTAGCTGGGTAGTATGGTCCTGCCTACCTTCTCCGCTCGGGTTAGAGGGTGCTTCCGCGGCGGTGTGATCAGCAGTCGCGTGCGGGTCTTCGGGCTCGTCCTCGGGCTCCTCAATCAGCAGTTGATCCGGTGGCAGCTCCTCGTTCGCGGGATCTATATGCATGAAAGGTGCAGGCATGAATGCATACGGATGCAAATGTATGCATTTGTTGTAGATGAAATGCCAATGTTAATGTGCAGCAAATACTTTATGAGAAATGATACGTATGCAATAGATGAATCACTGTACATGTATGTGCTTAGAGTAAATCATGCTCATTTGTGAATAAAATCATGCCTCTGAATTCTAGCAGTTCCACTAACTCAAATGGTACCAAACTTTTATGACAAGCAGACACTTCATACTCAAAGCTACTGTCAAAATTTCAGCTTAATTGGAGTTATAATTATTTTATTAAAATTCCAGCAATTTCTCAGCCCTACACCTTGTCAGAATTTTCATAAATTACTGGAAAGGTTTCTCAAGGTGAAATTTTACCAATGAGCTATACTTAGTATGAACTACCTGTACAAAAATTTACAAGCTAAAACTCCTAAGTTTTGACAGGACACCTATTTTCCTTATATAAATCCAATGCAATTTAAGTTGTACATATAAATAGTGAGAGTAGCTTCCAAACATATACTTTCTGGATTCTACTGCACTCCAATATGCTACTAGAATTTTGGTAGAATTTATCTTGCACATTAGGACCCATTTTTCCATTTATCAAGTTCTCCAAGTCAAGATTTGTCATTTTCAAATCACCATCAAAACTATACATGCAGGGCTCATATTTTACCAGTGGTGTTCACAAGCTATATAGGACCTGAGAAAAACACTAGTGAGCCTTATTTCACATATTTTGCATGGATCCCATTTTCAAGTTATCAAATAATGCATAAAGTACATATAAAACGGTAAAACCATGAATGAACAGTAGGGTATTGAGTCACCAGAAATTACCATAGTATCAAAACACCCTAAAAATGCTACTGACCAAGTTTCGTCATTTTTGGATTCCATCTAGGCCATGTTTCCTATTCTTCATTGATTTATCATGCATATTTAGAAATAGAGGTAAAACCGTACATGCACATCCCCACATCATACCTACTGTGTAGATCTATTTACCAGGAGTACAAAGCAACTGAGTTTACCTTTTTACGATTTTTATTCGATTTTATATGAATTTCTAAAGTTTCAGCCGAATATAGAAAAAAAAATGGAAAAAGGATAGAACCGAGGGCTAGAACACAATTAACCCTATACTCCAGGGGCTAGCACGTAAGAATGTCAAGACTCAGTAAACAGCGCGTGAGTTAAAAATGTAAATAAATCACACTCCGGGGGTAGCTTGCAAAACCCCCCGGCCTTTCTTCCTTCTCCCGCCGCGCGCGCCGGCGAGCTTGGGCTCGCCGGAGCCGCGACGCGACGCGCATCGGGTGCGCGGTAGCGCAGCGCTCAAGCTGGGCTAGATCTCGGCGGCGGGGACGGTGAGGGTCAGTGAGGGAAGGCGGTGAACCGCGGGTGCGTGACGGCGGCGGTGGCGTGGCCACGACGTCGGGCGGCGGTGGATCTAGACGAAGGGTGGGTGAACGGCGACGAGGCCTAGTGCCTCGGGTGCGCGGGAGCGAGGCGAGTGCGGTAAGAGTGCTCTAGGGACGCGAGGTGGACGGACGGCGGCGGCGCGAGCTTGAGCTCAAGCTCGGCCCGGCCATGGCGGGCGCGACGGGGCTCGGCCCGATCTAGGGAACGAGGGGGAGAGGGACGACGAGGTCTACCTCGGCGGGTGAGGCGAACCCGGCGGCGGCGGTTGGAGGCGCGGAAGCGGAACAAGGAGGCCGGCGTAGCGAGCTCTCGGTCGGCGGCTATGGCGGGCGGCGCGCGAGGGTGGAAAGAGAGCGAGTGAGTGAGTGAGCGAGGAGCGGGGGAATGAACGCGGACGGCTTCGCGGCTAGGTAAAGGCGCGGCCTCGGCCGAGGGGGGCGATCCGCGTGCGCCCTCTGTGAATCGCCATTTTGACCTACTTAGAAGCCGAATTTGGAAAAATGGTAATTGGATGAAATGTTCCACTCTTTGAACTCTACAACTTTGTCAAAAGGTTCCAACTCAAATTCGGTCTAGAAATATGAATTCCATTTGAATTTGGCTGACAGCTCTAGATGGGGCAGAGTACCTTTATTTCTTGTGAAGGGGAAAACTCCCATTTCTGGGTTTTAACTTCTAAAACTACCATTGACAAGTTTGTTTATAATTTAATCATATATATTTCATTCCATTTGGGTTTGACATGAAAATGGCTTTAACTTGGAGAAAAACCAAATTTACCAACCGGTCAGATTTAAACTGTGTTTCTAGGCTGACAGAAAATGGCTCAAATCATTAACTAGAATTCATTTTCTAACCAGAACCCAATTGAAAAAGTTGCTCCCTAGATCATTACCTACAACTTCCCTGATTTGAGCTTTGCATGAAAGTGGCTGCAGGTCATAGTAAATTTGGAATTTCAAATCAGCCCCTATTTGGACTGGTTTTCTGTACTGACAATAATTGACCCTAATCACTTTGCAAACCTCATTATATGACAAGACCCCAATTAGGAAAGTTGTTTATATCATGTTGACCTACAGTTTTGTCAATATGGACTTCACCCAGATCTCAACAGAATAAAAGATATGATCATGAACATAGCATCACACATGAAATGACAAAGTTTTTCACTTAGTAATATAAACCAAACTTGTTTCCAATGCACCCACACATGATATGCCATGATGCTCAAGATGAATGCTTCATGTAAGATGAGTGATTATGCACTTGAGATGCCGGAGCATCACAGGTATCTTCAAGGCACCCGTGACCTTGGCTTTTCCTTGGCCGCACGCCACCTTTAGCTCACTGATGCTGACTGGGCCGGCTGCCCCGACACGCGGCGCTCTACCTCGGAATATTCTATTTTTCTTAGTGATAATTTTGTCTCTTGGTCCATTAAGCAACGGCCGATGGTCTCCTGTTCCAGCGCGGAGGCTGAGTATCGTGTTGTCGCCAAAGGTTTTGCCGAGGCTTCTTGTCCCCGTCAGCTACTTCAGGAACTTCACCATCCTCTCCATCGTGCTACTCTCGTCTTCCGCGACAATGTGAGTGCAGTCTACCTCTCGTCCAACCCGATGCAACATCAGCGCACCAAACATATCGAGATTGACCTTCACTTCATCCAGGAGCGTGTTGCCGCTGGTGCTGTTTGTGTTCTGCGTGTGCCGACCTCCTCTCAGTTCGCCGACCTCTTCACCAAAAGGCTCCTGTCGACTGCTTTTTCCGAGTTTCGGTTCAGTACGAATGTTCGCTGCACCGATGTTCATGCGCAGGGGGGTGTTAAACTGCTGGCCTTCTCCAATCTTGTAACTGAAGCTGTTTACTCTTCACATTTCCATCGTAGTCTATATATGGAGAGAATTACTTATTTGGCCCAAAATAAATTTGGCGCTTCCTTTTTTGGCCTAGAAAAAGTTTTTGTTCACTACTCGATCCAGAAATTTTGTTTCGTTCCTTTTTTGGCACTTCCGTCCATTTAGAGCCATGATGGTGTCAAATTGAGTAATAAGAAAATTCCCAAAAATACTTTCTGGTCACTACATATAACCAACTTGCTTCCTGATTTTTAATGAAATTTATTACGATAAACATTTCTTTATTATCTAACTTTACTTCAACATCATTGTCATTTTCAAAACACCCATTAAGCTTTATATGCTGAGGTTCAAACTTTTACAATGAGCTATATATACAACAAAGGGAACATACACATTTTTGTGTAATATTTAGAGCACTTTTCCTATAGCAAGTATTTTCCAACTCAATTTTATATCTAAAAACAAAGACAAGGGTAGATATGTCATTTAACTATAAATTCTAGGGCTGCAAAAATCAGCATAGAGCCAACTTATCGTATGAAAACTATTATCTAAGTTTCATAATTTTTAGAGCTCATTTAGCAAATTTTTAGCATTTCTTTTGTTTTAGATAACATGCAATAAACTGAGGGCATAAAAATCTTTTTATGGATCCCATCTTTACCATTCTGTAGGTCTACTAACAAAGAATACAACTAAATAAAGTTTAGATTTTTAGCATTTTTATTTGATTTTTAATGGTTTTTAAATGGACAGAAGTGCCAAAAAAGGAACGAGCAAGGAAATTTTTTTCTCGGCCAAGCAAGGAAGCGCCAAAATTTTTTGAGCCAAATAAGTAATTCTGTCGTCTCTCTGTATATATATGCTGTATTCCTGTAACAAAACAAGTTGAGTTGTGTTCATCAATAATATACACTTCTTCAAGTTCCACAGCTGGCCACCGAACACGCTTCCGATATTGAATTCGCCAATGCACAAGAAACCAGAGCCAGCTGAATTGTAAATATTTATTTGTCTTCTTCCTCCTCGGCCGGCTCTCGGTTGCTCTGCTGCCGGTGGCTCCGCCGCGGCGCCGGCAGGAACATGGGCGGGTGGGCGGCAGCGACTAGCTAGCGCGCGCGGGCTGCGGCAGCGGCCAGCGCACAGGCCGGCGGCGGCGAGCAAGCGCGTGCAGGCGGGCGGGGCAGCAAGCCCGCGCGGCCCGCGTGTGCCTGAAACAAAGCAGGGGTAATCTCACCCGCGCAATGGATCTTTGCATTAGCAAGATGGGCAAGCTACTGCCCAAGAACGGGCCTGTTCGATCGAGGCTGGCGTCACCGGTGGTCCGGTTAGGCGCCGGTGGAGGGACGGCATCGAGCGGGATTCCACGAAATTCGATCATATATTCTGCATGCCACTGGTCGTCGTCTTCCGTGATGTTCGCCATCGAGAATGATGTGGATCGACGACGACGACGACGACGAACGATATTACCGGTGTCCATCCGGTGCCAGGTCCATTGCAAGCACATCGCTGTCGCCGCTCGCTCGCCGCGTTGTGTAAGCAGGAGAGGAGGTTCGTCGGGGCCGACTCGGTCACGAACAGCAATTTCGTCAGCATGTGCAGGTGAGGTGAGGTTTCTTCGTTTTCTTTTCTTTTCTTTTCTAACCCTGCAGGGTCTCAGTTGACTTGATGGGTCTTCGGTGCCGCTGCTCAGCTCAGGAGCGAGCATCCTGCACGCATCGCATCGCAATATAATCTGCTCTGCTCTGGGAGTCCGCGCGCGACCTTCCTGCAGTGTTCCTCCATCCAGGCAACACCGTACCGGTAGACAGTGTTTTGGGTCGATCAGCTGGATTATCCACTCCATTTGCACGAGTGTCTGTTCATCTCTATTGGTGGTATGTGTTTTCTTTCCCCAATTTCTTCTGAGGGTTTATTGCATTTTCTGCTTTCACGTCTCAGGCTACAGCCTAACACGTGATCAGTAGCCTCTAACTTAATTAGCTCGTTGGTCTCTGGACTTTCCCCCCTAGATGTAGTACCACTTTTAGTCCTTGCAAAATTAACATATAGCAACATGTTACTACTCTACCTCTCTTGCTATGTGCACTTCTTCAAATCAAATGTATATGTAAAAGAAAAGGCTCTATTTAATTGTGATGCTATTGTGTTCTATGTGCAGCGAATGAATACAGGCTTGGTCTCATCTACACAATTTCACAATATATAAACAATGGATAACCAAATCACTACCGAACATAACCTGGACAGGAAGCTGCAACTGCCGTTGCAGTATTTCAGAGACGTCACAGATAACTTCTCTTCTGATAGAGAAATTGGTAGAGGCGGGTTTGGAGTGGTTTATAAGGTATATATATTGCCGTTTTTCTGTCAAAAAAAAGACTTATTTTCCATAATTTCTTTAACTCTTTGTATGTCAATGAAAACTTAGCTAGGAATATCAACAAATGCAGCTTTTAACTAGAAAGGAAATACTATTAACAAGGGGAGTTATTAAACAGGGAGTTGATGCTCAATCTGGGGCTCTGATGGCTGTGAAGAAGCTCAGACCGATTCCAGGCGCACGAGATAAGCAGTTTAAGAATGAGGCCAATCTTCTAGCAAGAGTCGATCACCATAACATTGTAAAGTTAATAGGCTACTGTGATGAAACAGAAGAAAGAGTGGTGTATGTCAAGTACCAGAAGAAGTATGTTGTGGCTGAAATGCAAGAGAAGTTACTGTGTTACGAGTACCTTCCGAAAGGAAGCCTTGACAGTATTATTTATGGTAAGATGGTGCTGCATCCCCCATGTAACAAATCTGACAGTATGTATTCCACCTTTCATTGGTAAGTACTAAACTTACGTTTTTTCTTTGCAGACGAGCCATGTGGACTAGAATGGCGGGACCTCTACAAAATAGTCGTTGGCATTTGCCAGGGTTTATATCACCTCCATGAAGGACTGGATAATACTCCTATTATTCATATGGATCTAAAACCAAGCAATATATTACTTGATGATAGGATGGAGCCCAAAATTGCAGATTTTGGGCTGTCTAGGCTCTTTGGTGAAGAACAAAGCCTAACTTGCACCGACAATCTTATGGGGTCAATGTAATATCTCAACTTCTCTCCAGAGATTGATTGCCTTTAACCTTTTCATTTTCAGTTTAGCCAGTCAGCAGTTTTATAGGTACACTGTGAATCTGGTTCTCCAAATAGTTGTGGGGAGAGTACAGATCCCGTTAGACTTTTTTTTAGATGATGGAAACTAAAGTTCCCGGTTTCATCTCCACGAATGGAGAATCAGACCAGCATTATTACAACCACACGACTCAACTCAAAAATGCGTCTTACAAAAGCGCACCAGTTCACCCACAAGACTCATAACAGGACCAAAGTCAAACAAACAGGTAACTCAGACACTAGAAATTCTGGCCGAGGTTTGCCAACCAAACGAATTGAAGATTCGCAAAGCCGCCACTTCTAAATTATGTGCGCCTTGCATCAGCCACTGGATCTGATCTTCATTTCGCTGCAACTTGGTTCAGTGGCGGAGCTAGAATGTTCCCCTAAAAGAGTACCTGCAAGAAGTTTTTTGGATGTTTCCTGTCAAAAACAGAATCATTTCTTTACAGCCAAATTGCCCAAAACAAGGCCGCAGCCCCCGCCGGGAGAAAGGGTCTATATTCACTGTTCCCTGGCTAGACCACTGGTTAAAAAGATGTGCTGTGTTACGGGGTGGAGAGAGACCATAGTGTCATAAAAACAATTCGCCAAATAAGCTTGGTTAGGCGACAATCAAAAAAGAGATGTTGAATACTCTCATTACTATTAAAAAACAACAGCCTTGGTAGCCATTTTAATTCCTTCTGGCTAGATTGTATTTTACTGATTTGAGTTTGCTCTTTTCTTGTCATGGCAGAGGATACATGGCACCAGAGTACTGGAACAGAGGCGAGATCTCAACCAAGTCAGACATATACAGCCTTGGTATTCTAATCCTAGAGATTGTTACAGGAAAGAAGAATCACCAAGTTATGGGAAACAAGTCAGGCGAGCACTTTATCGAGGATGTAAGTAGAAATAAAATGAAATTCATGCATTGCGTTTTTGCTTTACTCTTTTTTACTGTTATACTTTGGTTATCTGTTCTTAGGTACGTAAAGTTTGGACTCACATGTCTCAAAAGGCATCCAAGAATCTATCACTCGGATCAGACTGCCTCCAGCAAGTACATAGATGCATTGAAATTGGGCTCTCGTGCGTCGAGGCTGATAAGGAAAGAAGACCCACTTCAGGTCAACTGCTGTCGCTAATACTTTCTGCTGGGGGATGCACGCACAAGGTTGATGAGGTATATTATGTTAGTTATATACAAATACACATTGCAGGTCCCTTTCGTTTCACAGTTTGTTCCTTCGCTTATAATGATGTTGTGCAATATACAGAGTTTCCTGGACACATGCATCCTCCATGGCAGTTTTTTTTTCTTTCTGACATGAAGGAATAAAGTAGCTTCAGACACAAATACATGGCGTTTTGACCGACTTATGAATTTTTGGCAATAAATAATTTTAAAATGTTTAATTTGGAAGCCTAGCCCATTTGGGCAAATTTGTCCAGGAAAATAATTTACTGGAGTATGTTGTAATACAAATAGTGGTTTAAGTTGCCTATGTTTTTAACCCGAGGGGGTAATTGTTTGGACCAGGCCCAAACCCAGTGACTCATAGCCTACCTTAATGTCCCTATCCCAAACCCACCCTGTACAATCCCTTTCTTTGGGAACCAACTGAATAGAATAGAAGGCTTACTGCACGGTACACAGTAGAAAAGGCTGAGCCAAGTCTAATTAGCGGCAACCTAGTGAATAATTTATACAAGATTTTCATGTTAATTGAACTCGTGTGTATGGCCTCTGCTTGTCCTACAGGATCCCATGCTACAAGGGAGAAGGGTTGTTGCTGCAGAAAAAACAAAAAGGTAAATTTTCATTACAGAGTGAGTCTTTACTGATTTTTTTCGCGCTCGCACACACACAAAAAAACTCAACATGTGGGGGAAGAACCGTCTCCACGGTATTGTAATTAAGGTAAAAAAGTCCAACTTTAAGTGGTTGAGAAAACTCTCCTAACCCCGACTTTCGCCGATGAAGGAGATTTTTTCAACAGCCAACAACCTTATGTTCTCCCACAAGGAGTCAAACTCAGGACCTCAACACCCCCAAAGAGGTGGAGTACCATTGGGCTACAAGCCCGCTGGTCACGCCAAAAACAAATGGCTTTGTTGATAAGTGACATTTGGGCGTAACACTACTATTCTGCCCATCGGTGTCGATACTTAATTATTCATGGTCACAGATAAGGGCACGGCACATAGGAGACTACTTAATACATGTTGTAGCAAATTCTTATACTCAAATGTCTCTCTTTGTGTGTATCTGTAATCATGTGGTAATCAGTAACAAAACTAATTTCATCACTTCCTTCGGTTGATAATGTGTTATATGGCGGAATGATATCTTGTCACTAATAACTAGCATATCAGTAAGAATAAATTGTTTAGTCACAATTAGCTAGGCAAAATTTGTTTCGCATTGATATAAATTGCATAATTGTGAGAAAAGATGTTATGGTCACACATCATAGTAACTTACTATTACTAAATGGAGGCTTTTTTTTTAGCCTCCACGTTAATCCTTAACAGATACGGTAGAAACCAAAATATAAATACTAAAAATACTCATAAAAATCAGAAACATCTGGTCATCCATCATGCAGCTTTGATAATAATAGATATATTATATTTTCTAAAAAATTACCCACCATACCATTATAAATATGGGATAAAATTTTTTAGAGTTAAAGGGCACCCACCCTGGCCTTTTATTGAAAAGACCACCAACATAGTATCCGACTTTACAACACAGCAAGTTTTATATAGTCCAACCCTTACAGAAAGACCATCATCAGGATACACCAACAAAACCAGAGACTATATCCAGCAAATCTTTGCCCCCTGAAGGCAGCTACCTCGCTTCTTCCATCAAGCACCTCCAGCTCTCCAGCTGAAACTTCAGAGCAGAATAACCTTGGAGTCGGTTTTCTTCTTCACCGCCTCTAGACAGAACTCCAGATCCTTCTTCTTCTCCTCCGGACAAAGCACAATCCAGTTCTTCCCCATTTTCCAAATCTGCAACAGGAGATGGTCCATACTTTTCCAAGCCCTGAACTGAAAGAAGCATTCATTTCTTAGCTTCCACAAACCCCACAAAGCTGCCGAATAGAGAATATTATGGACCAAGAACTTTTTATTGCTTAGCCACATCTTTCTTTTTGATGTAAAGTCATTACCAAGATTAACACCTAGGATCTCAGATAAAATCTTCCACAATTGTCTAGCTACCACACAAGCAAAAAAACAGGTGTTGACAAGTTTCCACATCCGAGCAAAACAAACAAGATTGATCTTCCACTTTCCTTCTTTTTGCTAAATTGACTCTAGTCAAGACTTTATCATTAGCTAGCAGCCACAGAAAGAAATGTACTCGTGGCGGGATCTTCAACTCCCACACACCAGACATATGTACCTGATGAATCCCTCTAAAATTAATCACTTGTATAAGGATTGTGACTAGAGACTATATCCAGCAAATCTTTGCCCCCCTGAAGGCAGCTTCCTCGCTTCTTCCATCAAGCACTTCCAGCTCTCCAGCTGAAACTTTAGAGCAGAATAACCTTGGAGTCGGCTTTCTTCTTCACCACCTCCAGACAGAACTCTAGATCCTTCTTCTTCTCCTCTGGACAAAGCACAATCCAGTTCTTCCCCAATTTCCAAATCTGCAACAGTAGATGCTCCATACTTTTCCAAGCCCCGAACTGAAAGAAGCATTCATTTCTTAGCTTCCACAAACCCCACAAAGCTACCGAACAGAGAATATTATGGACCAAGAACTTTTTATTGCTTAGCCACATCTTTCTTATCGATGTAAAGTCATTACCAAGATTAACACCTAGGATCTCAGATAAAATCTTCCACAATTGTCTAGCTATACCACACAAGCAAAAAACAGGTGTCGACAAGTTTCCACATCCGAGCAAAACAAACAAGACTGATCTTCCACTTTCCTTCTTTTTGCTAAATTGACTCTAGTCAAGACTTTATCATTAGCTAGCAGCCACAGAAAGAAAATGTACTCGTGGCGGGATTTTCAACTCCCACACACCAGACATATGTACCTAATGAATCCCTCTAAAATTAATCACTTTGTATAAGGATTGTAAGGAATAAACTCCAGAAGTAAAGAATTGCTAGATTAGTTCATCCTCTTCCTCTGAGAAGACAATAGTTCTAGCCAACTGTTTTATTTCCAACCAAACAAGGTAGAGATCTCTATTAACAGTCCTCCTAAAGGTACATTTTAAGCTTTCACCATCCCAGAGATCAGCAATTGTACCCGACTTTTCATTCACCAGGACATACAAATCCCAAAACTGGATCGCTAAGCTCGAAGATCCCAGCCAATTATCTTCCCAGAATTTAGTTTTTCTACCATTGCCCACTTTCCATCTAAAGCTCATCTTAGCCACTTTAGCAGCATACATAAAACCTTTGAAAAACTAAGAAGCACCCACATCTCTGGTAGAGAAGATGTTTGGGTTATTAGTGTGATATTTAAAATCTAAGAGCTCTCTCCAGAGCTTCCCACCATCATGAATGTATCTCCTCAACCATAAACCTAATCACAAATATTCAAATCCCGCAAATTGGGGACACCTAAGCCACCAAACTCCTTGCACATGGCAACAGACTCCCAAATGTCACTCCACTAAAGATATGAATTACCCCCTAGATTTATATAAAAATTACCCACCATGGCATTATGAAAGATGAAATAAAATAATAAATTTATATAAAAATTACTCGTCATGCAATTATGAATACAAACTAAAATAACCCCCTAAATTTGCACAAAAATTACCCATCACTCCACTAAAGATATGAATTAAATGCTCCCTAAATTTGCATATATATTACTCACCATGTCATATATTACCCAATATGCCACCATGAAAGATAAATTATAATAATTCTTAAGTTTGCATATAAATTACAAACTCTAATGTTATTAAGGATTAAATTTATATCTCCTAAGACTCCAACCCGTGCGAGAGCACGAGCTGATGGAGTCGTTCATGATAATCAGTGACGAAAAAATATTTTGTCCCCAACATGTTGCGTCACTGATGCTTTGTTTCTTATTTTGGACAGTTCATGGTCACTGGCGGAAACGACCCTGAAGATTGTCATACGATTTGTGGCTTCAGTTCTCATCTTACTGAACCTCAATCGTTCACGCTCATGGGCGATAACAGCCCTAAAGTTTGTCACGCCTCAGGCAGCCTCAATTGCAATAGGAACGGTGGTTGTAGTTCTCGTCCTTTACCTACAGAAGAATCTGAGCAGTTCATGGCGATGGGTGATTTTATTTGCCATAAGAATTGTGCTGGCTGCAGCTCTCTTCCTATTGAATTCAAGCAGTCCATGGTCATTGGTGGTAATAACCATGAAATTCGCCACAGCCGCTCTAGGATCTTTATTTACCAAAACAATTGTGTTTGTAGCTATCATCCTATACCTACAGAATCTCAGCAGTTCATGGCGACGGGTGGTCTTATTTGCTATATTTGGTGCCCTGGCTGCAGTCATCTTACTGAAATCCAACAGCACATGGGTGATATCAACCTTGAAGGTTGTCACAGCTCTGGTGTTTACATTTGCCATAGGGATTGTGTTTCTAATTCTCGTCCTCTGCCTATTGGGTCCCACGGATTTATGGCGTCAACGGGTGGTCTTATTTTCCATTGGAGTTGTACTGGCTGCAGACGTTCTTGTTCTACTGAATCCTAGCGGTTCATGGTCATGTGTTCTAATGACCCTGAAGCTATTCAAGACTCTCATGGCTTTATCTGCCATTGGAATTGTGGTTGTAGTGCTCGTCCTTTGCTTACTAAATCTTAGCAGTTCATGGCAACAAGTGATCTTATTTTCCATAGGATCCCTACTACTGGCAGTTGTCGTCGTCCTATTGGATGCCAGCAGTGCATGGTCCTGGGTGGTAATAACCATGAAGTTCACCACAACTCTGGTAGCTTTATTTGCCATTGGAATGTTAGTTGTGTATCTCATCCTCTACCTACAGAATCTCAGCAGTTCACGGAGACTGGTGATCTTATTATCCACAGGACCTGTTCTGGTTGTAGTTCTGGTCCTACTGAATGGCAACATTCCAATGTCATGGGTGGTAATGATGGTTCTGAAGCTCGTCTTAGCTATGGTAACTTTATTTGCAATAGGAATTGCTGTTGTGTATGCTGTCCTCTACCTACTTAGTCCCAGTGGCTTATGGCGACGGGTGGTCTCATTTGCCATAGGAGCTGTGCTGTCTACGTCTCTTGTCCTATTGAATCCTACAAGTCCATGGTCATGGGTGTTAA
The DNA here is from genome assembly GCA_022530915.1 of Paspalum notatum. NCBI lineage: Eukaryota > Viridiplantae > Streptophyta > Magnoliopsida > Poales > Poaceae > Paspalum > Paspalum notatum. The sequence continues at coordinate 67,125,586 of CM039683.1, read as the reverse complement.
TGACCCTGAAGGTCACCATGGCTGCGGTAATCTTATATCCCACAGGAGTTCTGGCTGCATATCTCATCCTACACGTACTGAATGTTGAAAGTTTCACGTTATGGGTGGTCTACTTTTTCGGTATGAATTATGGACTGCAGTTCTTCTTTCTTTGTAGGGACATCAGCCGCAGTTGTTGTGGCCATGAATCACCCAAATCAAGATAAAAGGACTACCGTACCATTGCCATAATATCAAGGGCTATATAATTGTATATATTTATACTTATTTTGTTAGTAATATGCTGCAAGAAATCAGTAGTAGCTACTAGCAATAAGCACCGGAGCTACAATGAATGTATCATACGATATATATAATTATATATATATATAAGGAATCCTTAGCATGCCAAATTTCTTCCCAAATTTGAGGTTGGGACTTGTGAGTGAAAGTAGACCATGACGCCAAGAGGGGGCATGGGATTTGAATTAGGCCATCTAAAATCTAAATAACTTATCAAAAAACCCGTGCAATAAAGGCGCCTAATTTAAATGTGCACTAAGGTTTTTGCAACCTAAGGAGGACCAATCATAGAATCTAGTCTATATATGAAGCTAAACGAGTAAGGTATAAGAACACAATTATACGAGCTCAAGAGTGTGGAATGAAAAGAGGGAGGTAAAAATGCAAACTTTCAGTGAGGAAGATGGCGTGCAAACTAACTTTCCCCATAGTACTCGTTGGAGCCGCCCCTCGCAAAGACCTTGTCATCCATGCAAAGATCAGGGGCGTATAAGAATGTCCGTACAAGGCCAAACCCTCCGCCGGGTGACTGCGTAGATACTATCGACTTTTCCCAGCAGCAAACATATATTTAATAAAAACAAAGATAATTTTATGGGCTTTTAACTTTTGAGGGGCCGTCCGGTTGCACGGCCCGCTTTTGCCCAAGAACAGGCCTGCTCGGAGCCTCGAACTTAGTGGACCAATCAGGGTGAGCTATAACGCTGGTGAGCTTTGAGCAACCAGGGAATGAAGCGCAGGTACAAACCATTTATAGCGGATTTATCAGGATTTGTTATGTTCCATTACTTGTTTAGCTTTAACTGTCCAAATATGGTAGCTTTGGAGGTTTTTGACCAGTCTATTTCTGTGGAGTTGGATAGAAGATCGTTGTACAGAGTTTCTGAAGAAGCATCATAATTTTCATGCACTGAAAATATGCTTGGGGGCTCTTCTGCAGCTTACCCCTGGCGTGGAGTCAGCTCTCCTACAGCAAGTATTGCAGCTGACGTCCGAGCAGCTGAGTTCGTTGCCACCAGAGCAGCAGCAGCAGGTGATTGAACTCCAGAAGATGCTTTCAGCTGGCAAATAGTGCCAGCTGAAGTAGGGTACCAAAATTGCCGATTAAGAATGTGGCACAGCACAGCATGACAACCAGGGAAGCGACGACCGATGTATTTATCGAGTTGACCTGTAACCTGTCAATATTGTTGGCGTCTCAACGCCATCAGTTTTGCTCATAATTCTTTATATGCCTCAGATCAGGATAAAGAATGTGATGGGAGAAGATAATGTGAAGAAATGGGTAGAAATGACCCATCACTAATGTATCATTATACGAAAAAGAATAATCTATTCAGAAAAGGAGATTCTTTTTTCAGCCTTTTCCCAAATGTGTTGCAGCATCAGATACCTGTCCTCAATTTTTTTTCGCAGCAGTTGCAAATAGGAAATGGATTTTGTGTAAGCTTCTGGTCTTGAAATTCGTTATATCTGCCATAATTTCCTCAATTTGATGCCTGCATGGAAAGCGCAGCATTGCTGTTCAATCCTATTGTTCTTCCACCAGCTATCGCAGTCCACAATCTTTCAGCTCATGAGAATGCATATGAATGCTTGAGGTCATGAAATATCACGACGTTTATTCGTTCAGCCACACAACTAGCAGTGATCGTACAGCAAAATGGCCATGTAAACAACACTGTAATAGGTGTGAAGTTTACAATGGAGAATGGCCAATGGCCATGTAAATAACACTGTAACAGGTGTGAGGCTGAAAATAGAGATAAGTATGCTGCTTGTGGTAAGCATAGGCTGATATCATCAGCACAAAGTGGAGTATGAAATATAGACAATGGAATGGATAACGGGTGAGCTCAGCCTTATTTACTTCGACAAAACAATTTTCTATGGCAACAACCATCCAAAACCTTGTCAGTATATCATCGCATTTGCCACCCGACAAGCTTCACTTAAATTGCTTGGCTGCATTTCTCCTATCTTGATCTCCTATCTGCATAATAACGAACCGATCTACCCTAGGAGTTACTTGGTTGTGGAGGCTCTGTCCTATTCTCCTACAGATAAGAGACACACTTCCTTCGCCTAAGGTAAAAAAATCACACTAGGATGGTGTACAGATACTGCTCATTACAGATACAATGAGTTGGAAAACATGATACCCCGACGCAAGCTCTCACTGGCTTTCTCAAACTTCTTCTCGAGGTTAACCTCCCCAACAGCTTCAGCAGCAGCCCTCAGCTGAGAACAAGTTCCAGAGTCAGTAGGCTCAAACGTGGAACAAAAGAGCATGCACTATGAAAGTAGTTGCAAATAAAAGAGCGCACATCATTAATAGACATGGTGGGCACATCCACGATCCACCTATCACTCTCTGAGTAGCAGAAGCACAAGATGTAATTTATATTTTTGTAGCAACCGGCTGTAAGCCTGTAACCAGCCACAGGTAAAATTGTAGCTCACCCTCCTAAGCCCCTCCTGAGGATTATCCTGCACACCAAAGTGCAAGGCAAAAAACAGAACACATGTTCCAGTCTTCATGCCTAAACATTTATGCGCCCCTAGCAATTACCACTTAATACTACAACCAAGCCGTACTGGATTGCATGTGAACTCCAGGCTTTAGTACGGGTTGGTGCAACCAACTGGTACTAAAGGCTTTAGTATAGGTTGGAAGCACCAACCTGTACCGAAGCCTCTCCAAGTGGTACTAAAACCTTCTGAGCACTTCAAAGAAAAGAATAGCATCATCTATGTAGTCATATGGGATTGTGTGGTGTAGCGGTAAGGAGGGATTGCATGTGAACCTATAGGTCTTGAGTTCAAGCGCCGAGGGGTAAATCGTGTTTACCCTTTTTTTCGAACTACGCAAGACAGCTGCGTGTCATTCCATTTAAGGAAGAAAATAATACAGTCGGCGAGTTAACATAACCCAGCCCAGGTACATCACCAACACTAACGTTTACACAGACCCAATACCAACGCCCAGGACGAGCAGAGCCTAGGCTGCTGCCGGACTATGCGACCTGCTAAGAAGCTCCTGAAGATAGTTAGCATCAGCCAAGCACCACAACAAGCCCTCATCTCTGACTGAAAGGAGCCTTTGGACGTTTGGTTGAGAGCCTTCAAACACGCATGAGTTTCGTCCCTTGACTCTCAGATTTCCCAAGCGACCAGGATGACAAGAGAATTTAGCCCTTTCGCATTTCTTTAGGCCTTTTTTACCCTTTTTACAAGCTTTAGTACTCGTTTGTACAGCTGGTACTAATACTCGAGAGCATTAGTACGTTGGGAAACCAGTACTATAGGGGGCGGGCTTCCCAACCAGTACTGATGGGGCTTTCTCCAGTAGTGAAAGTACTCTGACAGCTTAGAGTGAACATTTGCCAAGCAACCTTGCCACATTCTGATGGGCATGGACATTGAGCCTAATACTCAAGTGACTTGGAAACTGTGGAAAGCGGTACAGATGATGGTATACCTGATTCAGAAATTCATCCAGCCTTCTAGCAAGCCTTATTACACTTCCTTCAAAAATGTCGGTCATTTCCATCACCTCTGCGAAGGTGGCTCCCTGCATGAGATAATTCACACAATAAGATAAAATTGATGAAATCACAGCAGCCTTTCCAAATAAAATTGTATCTTATGGGAAATTAGATATAATAAGAACCAAAAAACTGGATATTAAGATGTTTCTGAGGTCAACAAATTTTCAAAAGGAGAACGAATTTTTTTCAAACATCAGGAGCTGTACAGAGCCTCAATCTCACTGACCCTTGACCAGCAGTATATTACATCCATGAGGTAAGGCCTGCAGGTTGATTCAACATATTCCTCCACATTTACTTCCAGTTTGCATTCTCGTTGTACCTGAAACAACAATGATAAACCAGATAATCAAGTAAGGAAGATGACAAAATATATGAGGCTACAAATATGCACTTTGATCTCCCTGCATCTAAAACAATAATGGAAATTTACATCTCAATAAAGTTCAAAGAGATCAAAGTTTAAAAAATGCATGCACCTCAGCTATTTTTCTCGCAGCTTCCTGAAGTTGCATCATTGGCCTAGAAAGTTCATTTCTCAGGCGTATTTGCTCACTTGATTTATCACAAGGTACAAAGCAGCTAGCAAGGGAAGCAACTTGGTGATGGTCAAGATCATTAAATGTACCTAGGCAGATAGAATATATTAAAGCGATACTGCAACTAGTCACAGAGAATAACTGGACATAGGAAACCATACAGAATGGATACCATTGAACATAAGTTCAGTGATAAGCAACTCATCCCCCGTGTCTATTAAACACGCAGCACGCCCCTTTAACTGGAGAACACCATCAGCGTCAATATGACCAAGTATCTTCAGAACACGTGACCGGTTCTTAAGTTCATCTCTAAATTTTTGCAGCTGAATGGAGAAGTAAAGAATTCATTTAGTTGTTAGAAAGGGTCCAATGGGACCAAGGTAAAATAAATAAACGAACCTGTGAATCCCGCATCTTTGACTTCAGTTGCTGAATTTCACTATTCAAATCTGCTTTTCTTTGGTACCATGACAGTTCCTGCTCGCTTTGACCAGACTAAGACACAAAAATAGCACAGAATAAGTCAGTCAAAAACAAGGGAAAAAATTGTTCCAGATGTTGATGCAAAGGTGATAGCATTACATACCTTATGAAGTCGGTGAGAGCATTGTTTCTGCTCAAGGTCCTCAAGTTTATGAACCAAGTCAACTAGCTCAGGTTCTTGAATACCCATGTCCTGTAAGTAGTATTAAGAAAAATCAAAACGAGTACATCTGCTTTACAAGAATTTTTCTGTAAAATGCTAGAGCATTTATTTTAGATGCGCATACAAACTGGGTAATAACTGGCAGAACTGCAGTTGAGTTTCAGATATGCTTGGGGGGAGTTTTGAGACAGAGAGGGTGGAATAGGCTGCAACACTTGCTGTCTGAGAAGTGTGGCAAATATACAACAAGATCATTGTATAGAAATTTAACTTTTGGAGGGGCGAGGGACAGACACATGGACTGTAGAGTTCCTTCAAAAGTTAAAATTTTCATGTGGATGGGTTCATGATAAAATTCAATCTGTTTTCCAGCTAAAGAAGCAGAAGTGGAAGGGAAAGGCAAAGGTAAAGTGCAAAATGTGTGGGGAAACCGAAAAAACTAATAACTTAATTCCAGTGCCCTGTGGTTTTGTTCTCATGGACTAAGAGCAGCCCACATACTCCGTTTGAAGCTGTACTATCCCCTAGGCCTCTCTAGGCCCCGCCTAGGCCCTGAGCCCTCAACTTACTAAGACTAAGAGAAGAGCAAGGGCTAATTTGTTTCGTGTGTGTAGATATGATGTTGACACATACACAACGTCGCAATGACATGGTCTTCAATGACAAGTTCCTAGTTTCGCCTGTGGTGGCGGTACACAAGAGATGAGGGTTCCCCAAGTATTGGAAGCGCTGCAGAACAAGAAGAGTGCCCCAAGAGTACATGATGAAGCTGGCAAGTGGGGTTGATCCAGGCATGGGCGTCACTAAATTGAGATGCTGTAGCAAATCTGTGGGGTTCTTTTTGGCGTTTTGGTGCTTATCTGAAGTTTGTTTCTATCTCAAAAACTGTGTTGTACCAGTCTTGGCAAGGTGTTGGTTGTCTTGTAGAGGCTTCTAAGTACTCAAGACTATCATTTCTGCTGTTTTGGTCCTACATTGTAAGCTGTTGATCCCAGGAGTTGGATCAAATATATCCTGTTAAGCTATATAATAAAGTTGGGCAGATGCCTTTATTCTAAAAAATAACTGGCAGAATTGCCAACAGAGGGTAGAGAGGAGGCATCATTAGTCTGTGAACATGTAAGGCTAAATGGGGAGCTGATGATTACATCAATATATTTGTTCTCTACACATCAATATATTTATTCTCTACAGATATATTACCTGCACACAATGCATTCAGGAGTCAGGAGCAAAATAAAACCTATTCCATATATTTGGAAATGTTAGAAATGTTAATTGCACAAGGCACCTAAAAAAGAACAACACCACAAGTCACAAGTGTGTAATAAGATGAATACTAGTCTCATGTCCAACTAATCATGGTTTGTATTTCAGTTGGCAAAATTTTCTAGAACTTCGGCCACAACAAAAATGGCACTTCAGGTGCAAAAATATAAAACTTCAAACCAATTATTTGTAGGAAGAAAAAAAGCTTTCATACTTTGATTGGATGTAGCTTGGGAAGTCCTTGGGGATAGCGCTTTCCTAGTTCTTGCACCGCAAAAAGTATGTTTTGTCTTGCTTCAGGTGGCCGTAGATCAGGAGGAATGTTGATTCTAACACTGCTTAGACCAGATACTAAAGGTAATGGTACAGGCACCTGAAAATAGCTCAAGATTAATCTGAATGATATTTAACTACCCTAAGATGACCATCTAAAGTCTAACATGATAAAATCCTTTGTGCTTTAAAATTCAACTCACCACATGCATTTCACCCTTCTCCCCTTGGCGAGGTGGGCATGGCTTTGAACGCAATCCATTCTCACTGGAACTAGAAGAGCAGTGAAGCAAGGTATCCACTGTATAGTTATTACTCCGTGATGCACTTAACGCAGGGGGGAGACTCCCAGATGCTGGAGGTTTCTTCACAACATTTACGACCACACCCCATCCCCAGTCTGTTGAACCATCCCTCACTTTAACCTGCCAGAATGCAAAAGACTGAGTGGGAAGAATTTGTACAGTTTTTGTAGAGCCCACAATAGAAGCAATAGCTGAACAACAGTCCATCAAAAGATAAAAGAGTTAGCAGAAACAGAGAAAGTACTTCTGCACTTTCTAATCATCCATATAAAATGGTTCTGACAACCAACTCATCCGCAAACAGAACGGAACTTGTAAAAAAAAATGGAGTTACCTACCAGCCTTCCAGGAACCAAATACAACAAGGCCCTCTCTGGTCTGATCATTTCAGACATTATTTTCTTTTCAAGTTCAGATATATCAAGCCCCAATTTGTGATATTCAGCAAGATCGGTCTGTACAGGGAAATATGCTAGTGAAGTAAGAGCAACGATTACGATGAATCCACACTAACAATATTGAATACTGTAATTAAAATAGCATACCTCTCCAGAAGAATCAAGCAAGGTTGCTTCATTCTCCAAACTTGTAATCTTTTGAACTATTTCTGGCAATGCCTGAAAAACGTGGATTTAATATTTACAAGTATATAGTTATACTGGCAGTAGAAGCATCAATAAGAGGTCCTCAATCAAACCTTCTCATACTGAAACTGATGGAATGAATTCCTAATCACATGCTCAGCGGTAAATTGGCCCTCCACACGGCTCATTAAGTTCAGAATAGTGTAATAGCTCAGCCGGAAAGTACTGACGAGAGGTGCTGGTTTGCCTAACACCATGTCCTTGATAACACTCATTTCCATCTGCAGAACTGACTCGTGTTAAGTCTGATAGAAAGTCATGGTAAAAGAAACAAGTGAGAAGAAAGATCAAAGTGCTCTAAGATAGTTGCAACAATCACCTGCATATGAAACATGAGAGCTATTTAGTTCTTCATACTCAATACAGCAAGCAAAATTGAAGCATAAGTTTGGAGCAAAACCTAAAGTTTTAGGGGAGAAGTTTCAACAAAACACTATGAATCTTTAAGCTCAACTACCCAGAACAGGAAAATTGTCTTTTAAATGCAAAGGTTCAATGCAGTCTCAAAGCATGCCATGGATCATGACGACTTAGGTTATTAGCCAATAGCCATAGATGTAACCATTGTTTACATATGAAAAACATTGAAATTGATTAGAGAAAAGAACAAAAAATGGAACCCAATAAATATCTACGGTCAGGAATTTAGAATAAGAACTGCAATCAAAATAGCAACAAAATTAAATAAAAAAAGGAAACCAGTCATTAATTCTCGCATCAAAGTTTGCCAATTGGACACAGAAAGACAACTGCAGAGTCAGGATGCGCTGCAATAAATTGTTGTGTTCTTCCCCAAAGACAAACTGAATACCCTGTCATGAACACCTTGGCATGCTATATGAATTGTACTAATAACACAAAATGTGGGATCTTACCTTCTCATCTATCATTATAACACAAATGCCACGTTCATCCTTGCCACGCCGGCCAGCTCTTCCACTCATCTAAGAATGCAGTTCATGTGAAGTTAAAAGTAAGAATGAGTTTGCAATTGTTGCCTCTATAAATAAACTTACATGTATGAATGTATGCCTGACGTGCATTTCATATATAAACCATAAAGAGATTTACCTGTATATATTCTCCAGAAGCGATATAGCGGTTAGTATCGCCATCCCATTTTTTGACAGATGTGAAAACAACGGTTTTTGCAGGCATATTAAGACCCATAGCAAACTGAAGCAAAAAATGATATTATTAGTTATCAAATGATTGAACCAAGAGTCAAACATGTACTATACATAAAGCATAAAACAATATTTCTCTTAGGCCCCGTTCAGATCAAGGCTGTTAATTGTTAGCTGGTAAAGTTAGAACTAGTGAATCCAAACACCCTAGCTAATAGCCCAACTAATAGTCCAAAATGAACTGCCCTGCTAATATAAATCAATTAGCAGGCTCCCCCCCAGCAAAATACAGCTAACTATTAGCTAGAAGATCCATACAGGACTAAGCTTATAGCTCCGCCAAGAAAGCTGTTAGTTGGCTTCTCATCGTCAGCAGCTAATAATTAGCAGGCTGAACTTTACCTATTTGAAACAACAACAATATAGTCTTTTAATCCCAAGCAAGTTGGGGTAGCTGAACTTTACCTATTTGAAAACTAAAGAAAAAAAATCCATTTTAGAAATGGAACTCAATATTATTCTAGATGTAAAGAGACAAAAAAGTATAAGTTTTTTTTATAAGGAAACAAGTACAAAGTTAAGAGAAATAATCAGGACAAAGGTCATACTGTCTCAGTAGCAAAGAGAGCTTTCACAAGGCCTTCTTGAAAGAGCAATTCCACCAACTCCTTAATTATTGGAAGTAGTCCAGAATGGTGCACTGCAATACCTCGTTTAAGAAGCGGCAACATCAACTCTATAGCAGGTAAACTTCTATCTTCCTCGACTAAACAACCAATAGCATTACGAAAAACCTGCTCAATGCATTCCTTTTCCTCTTCGCTGTTGAAGTCAAGTTTTGACATAGACATGGCATGGTGCTCACATTCTCTTCTACTAAAGCTGAAAATTATGACTGGTTGAAACTTTCGCTCCATAATCATCTGAAAGTTGACATTCACTCAAAATTAAGCATGGCCAAGGATATGAGTGGCTGAGTTCCAACTAAGATACCAACAATTTAATGGTTAACATATCTACAAGCAGGGGCGGAGCTCCAAGCCCCACTTGCAGCCCAACAACTACAGTACACTATGTTTTTTTTTGTCTAACAATTAAAAAGTAGCACAAGAGCCTAAGTTTTATATGAATTGTGTCTCTTACTTGCGTAAAAGAATGTGCCATATATACTACAAAGTACTAATTAATTACTCTTTTAAAATTAGCACCCCCCCCCTTCATCCATTTCTGGCTCTGCCACTGTCTACAAGTGAGATGTCAGCCATGTCTAGTCCTTTAACATAGTAGTTTTTAGATTAGGTAATCATATGAGAATTAGGACTTAAATTAAGCAAGCATATGGGAAGCAGAATTCAAATGATATATCAACGACTGTAAAGTAACTATTTACTACTGAGATGCCAACTTTAGCCTACTCATTTAACACAGCGTATTTTATTTTAGATTAGAAAGTCAATGCATGTTCAGACTGACAAATTCAAAAAGCAAATTAAGCTAAAGAATAGAGTACATCTTGCACTTAGGAATGCAAGTGGCTGCTACCTTAACGATTCTGTATATGTCCGAATTTCCAGAGGCACTTCCACCTTTTGCAATTCGACCGCTCGCTTTAGGCCCACCACCTTTCCTTCCATCCAGTTGATTATTTTGCTTAGCGAATGAGTCTTGTAGCTTTGCAAAATTATCCTCTCTAAATTGGCCAGTTTCATCCACTACGAGATAAAGACCGGAACCACCTATCGGAAACATATAATGCTGCAATGGTGTTGGCCTGAAATCTGTATACACAACGTGGCAGGGCTGCTTGTGCAGGCTGCATATCCACTCAGCAAACTCGGTCGCATTTGACATGGTAGCGGAAAGAAAGACCATCTTGATGGCAGGGGGCAAGAAAATTATGCTCTCCTCCCACACGACTCCCCTCTCGCGATCCTTCATGTAATGTATCTCGTCGAATATCACCCAGGCAACCTCCTTGATCACCTCGGAGCCCCTGTACAGCATAGCCCTGAGGATCTCAGTCGTCATGACGAGGCACGTGGCGTTTGGGTGGAGCGTGACGTCGCCCGTCATCAGCCCGACATCAGTGAACTCTTGGCTGAGCTCCCTGTACTTCTGGTTGCTGAGCGCCTTGAGCGGGGACGTGTAGATGACCCGCTGCTTGTCCCGGAACGCCATGGCGATGGCGTACTCGGCGACGACAGTCTTCCCCGCGGAGGTGTGCGCGGAGACAAGCACCGACTCGTTCCTCTCCAGGCACGCGATGGAGACGCTCTGGAAGGGGTCGAGCTTGAACGGGTACTCCTTGGCCATGTGCCCGTTGAACTCGGGGTTCGCCAGCGTCCCGTGGAACGCCGCGTCCTTCGCCGACTCGTATCCTTTCGGCACGGCCACCTCGTGGACGCACGACCGGGAGAGGTTCCGGCGCTTGGCCGCCGGGTCCCCCTCCCCCTCCTCCTGCGCCTGCGGAGCCGGAGCCGGAGCCGCAGCCGCCGCGAGGCTCGGCCGCTCCTCCTCCGCCGCTCTCGATTCCGGCGACTTGCGCTTGCTGGTGTTCTCCACATTCTCCTCCCCCATCGCCCCCCGCTCGTCGGAGACCTAGCTGCCGACCCCCACACCGCGTCAGAGAACGCCACCTAATTGGAGAAAATCCAATACGAGCAAAGGTTAGAGCAAGGGCTCCTTACCCTGTTTGCCGGGGAGAGAGACGGCGGCGCGGGTTCCGACGGCGGCGCTTCACCGGCGGCGGCGGGAGCGGGTGACCTAGCCTCGCGGTGGCCGCCTCTTCGGCTACTTCACCGCGAATGGAGGGCGCGCGCTGCACAGCCCGGAGTCAACTGCGGCCGTTGATCTCCGCCGCACGAATATTGACGCCGGAGAATGGTCGGCAGATGGCTTGGGCCGCGTGGCCCTCCATCCGGCCCGGCCCGCTATCGTGATTCGGCCCAATTAGTTGCTCGCCGTCCTGGAAAGGGAAAAAATGTTCCTCCGCCAACCGCCATCCGCCTACATATACCAGACGGCCAGAAGCCGCGGCGGCGCTTCCATTCCGGCAAGATCCGAGTTCTTCTTCCGACCAAGAACCAAGCAAGAGGCGGTTAGCGATCCGACCAAGAAACCAAGAACGAGAGGGCGATCGATCCCACCAAGAAGAAACCAAGAAAGGAAGGGTGGTCCGGATAGGCTGACCAAGAAACCAAGAAAGGGTGAGCGAGCGAGCAATGGAGGGTTGGCGGTTCGGCTTCGCTCCTATGGCGGGGGGCATCTTCGACCCCACCGACGAGGAGCTCGTGGCGCACTACCTGCTCCCGCGCGCCACCGGCTTCCCCAACCCCCACGCGCACGCCGTCATCGAGGCCGACCCCTGGAGCTGCCCGCCCTGGGAGCTCATGCGCCGCCACGGCCACGCCGACAGCGCCCACGCCTTCTTCTTCTCCGGCCCCGGCAGCAGCAGGACCAGCGGCGACGGCGGCGCTTGGGCGTGGCACGCGAGCTCGGCGGACGTCGAGAGGAGCCTCGTCCTCGCGCGCGGCGCCGCCGGCACCTGCCTCCTCAGGTACAAGAAACGGGAGTTCGCGTACCGCCCGAACGACGGCGGGGGGCAGAGCAGGGCCACCGGCGGCGCCGGGTGGGTCATGCAGGAGTTCGAGATCACCGACCCGCCGCTCCCCGGCGCCGTGATCTCGCGCGTCCAGGTCACCGCTACGGCCAACAAGAAGCGGCAGCAGCCCGACGTCGGCCCCAGGAAGCAGCGGCGCACAGGCTGATGCGGGTTCACGGGAGAGACGGCCGACCAATGCTCTGCTTTGCCCGGGCCATGGAGGACGGCGGCTCTCTGGGAGAGACGCCTCGCAAGGCCGGCCAACGTCGTGAGCTTTCAAGAAATGCTCGATCTTTTTTTTTTCTGTGTGTTGCATTATGAGTCACTGAGATTACTCGAGTGAAATAGTATGTGATTTCTGATGTTTTCTGTGAATATTATTAGCAGCTTCTTGGAAACAGTATCTGCAGTCTGGAATATACCTTGGACGGATTTTTTTTTGAAGTTTTCTTGGAAACAGTATCTGCAATCTGGAAATATAACTTGGACAGAATTAGCCACCGCAGATGATCATGGTTTGTGAACTTACACAGCAAAATCAGGGGTACGCGATAGAGATGGATCTGACCAAATCAAAACACAGCTAATACCATCTGAAGTTCTGAACATTCAGAATTTTTTTTTTTTTTTTTTGAGGGGGGAGTTCTGAACATTCAGATGCTTGGCACTGTGCATTTGTTTGAGTGACAAAAAAACCCCTCTCCCATTTCAAAAACAAAAAACCCTCCCCAACGGGCAATGCACAAAACTTGATTGATGGCGATTAGGAGTACAAAAGAACTCTTTATTATGGTCTGTACTCCTTTCAAGCGTGAATTGTTTGTGCGTAGTACTTGCTCCGTCCATAAAACAATGAAATCCTAGTTTTGTCCTAAGTCAAATTATCGTAACTTTGACCGAATTTATATAGAAATCTAACAACATTTGTGATATCAAATATGTATGATAAGAAAATATATGCCAACAAAAATCTAATGATATTAATTTGGTAGCATAAATTTTAATATATTTTGATATAAATCTAGTCAAAGTTACGATGGTTTGATTTAGAACAAAACCAAGATTTCTTTCCTTTTTTTGGACGGAGCGAGTACAAAAACTCGCCGTCGTCGTTCTCTCCCGCATGCCGGCACGAGGTTCTTTACTAATGGGGTGTGTGAGCCTGTTAGTACTGCTGATCAGGCCCAAGAAAAAGATCAATCGGAACTGTCGGCCCGGAGCTTCCGTAACCGTCGGCCCAGTGTGTGTCCGGCCAGCATGGGAGCCAAATTTTCTATCTATCTTCCGATAGGATAAAACTCCACCTATCTTCCACTGTTTGAGATTTGTGCACACTGTCTCCACCGTCCATCTTCCACCTCCCTCTCCTCTCTCCTTCTGGGCTCCCCCCGCGCCGCCCTGCTCGCCGCCGCCGCGGTCCTCTTTCTCCGCCCCTGCTCGCCGCCGCCGCCCGCCGCCTCCGCCGCCCGCCGCCGCGCCTCCATGCCTCCGCCGCCCGCCGCCACACCTCCGCGCCGCCCACCGCCGCCGAAGACGCCGCCCCTCGTCGCTGCCAGTGAGATTCAACGGTTTTTCATCATTTCACCAACACCAATTCAACATTCCACCAACACTGGTTCAACATTCCACATGGATTGATTCAACATTTCGTGTACAAATTGTTGAACTAGTAATTGTAAAATGTTAAAATCGGACAAATGAAATGTTGAATTAGGCTTTTACCATTGTTGAGGTGACCCAGGTTGAAAACAGAGAGATGCTATTGGGCCTAATGGGCTTTTTAGTTACATAACTTAACCATCTTCCACTGGATAGATAGAAAGTCTCCATGGGAGCAGGAGTAGTTGACTGCATATAGACAGGAGAGAGTTTTTTTTTTTTTTTTTTTTTTTTTGAGAAAGGAGATAAGGAGAGAGCATGTGTGGGGAACGAATCAGTTTTGTATCGAACAATATTATTCCATCCTGAATCCCAGCTTCCTCAGTCAATCTCTGCGATCTCTTCCCCCTCGTTCTTCCTTTGCTACTCTGTAAGCTAACAGGGCCAAGCTAAACGTTCGCTTGGATGCTAAGATGCTCCATCCAGAACTATCGCCCTCGCCCGTCCATGTTCGCTTTCATGCTCTGCACGGAACCCACCAGTTCAGTCGTTGACGTCATTGTTGGGATAGATTCTCGCACCAAAACGACCGGTATGCAGATGTATATCCTACGGAAAACAAGCAAAATATAAATAAATAAATAAAATAAGGTAAATACGTAAGGCCGAGCGGCAGTATAATCGGCACGCACACCATTTCAGGTGCTTTTGTGTGGCCTCCCACCTACATGGTAAAATCCATACACATTAATGCAGATGGGTCACTCACGCCAACTCCATCGTCCACACGCTTGCCATTCAACGCTTTCTGCATCTCTCTTCTTTCCACCTGCTCACCTAGATCCAGACCAAGAACAACCACCTTCGGCCTCGGTGGCGCGGCGTCCGATGGGAGCGGCGCTGTGCAGGTAAGGACGCAGGGGTAGCAGCCGCTTGTCGCGGCCACCTCCGGTGGGGGCGCTGTGGCCAGCGCCACGGTCGGCGGGGGAGCGGCGCCCGGCGAGGGTCACGACCGAGGCGGCCGTCAGCGGTGCCCGCGGCGCCCGACGGGGAGACACGCAGGGAGGGATGCGAGGTGCAACATCCGCTCGTCGTGACGGCCATATCCGGCCGTCTCCTCCCCTGCACAATGTTCATCCTAGGAGCGGCGTCCGATGCGGGGCGCGCCCAGGCGGCCATCGGTGGTGCCCACGGGGCCAGGCGGGGGACAGGTAGGGAGGGACGCGGGGGGCCGCTGGCGTTCGTTGCGACGGCCAGATCCGGCCGCTTCTGACCCGGTGGCGCGCGCCCGACGAAAGACGCACCATGGCGGCCGTCAGCTCCTCCGCCATGCTCCTCCTCGGCGGCGCCGTCTCGTCCTGCATGTTGTCCTCCTAAGGCGCAGGCCTGCGCTTGCGCAAATCTGTAGGTTTTCGTTAGGCGATTTTGTTGATTTTCATTAGGCAAATTGTTAGTTTACATTAGGCGCAAATGTTGTTTTCATTAGGCAAGACAATAGTATTTTTGCCTAATGGGTAGTGCTATCATTGTCTAGTGATATCAGTATTATTGCCTATTCGCAAATTCTGTTTTGCGGGATTTTTTTTTTTTTGCTTCTTTGCGGAAGATCAACGTGCTCAGAAAGAGATAATACATGTGTGTATATCAATTTGACCAAAATAGTAAAGGTGGACCGGTGAACCTCGATGTTGCCAAAAATAGGGTGTGCCATAAGGTAAAAAAAAAGAGACCATGCATGCATTAGCCACTCCCTTAGTTACAATAAAATTGAAACATAGCGGCCGAGTCTAGGTAGTTTGTTAATTCTTTTTTAAACGAACTGGCAGTAGAGCTGCCTATTTCTTGCCTATTATATTAAAAAAAAGGGAAACCTAAGAAGGGCGGGACTGCGAATTGAATTCAGCAAACAAAATAGACTGCACACAAAGAAGAGTCCAATTTGTGGGAATGATACGCATGTTCCGTAGGATTTATCGATTTCGCCGGCGTCTTGTGGTTGTGGCCATATATATAGAGGTGAGCGAGTGTTCTCTTTGCGAGGACAGACACCGTGGAAATCGCCTAAGTGAAGAGAGGATTTTTGGTGGAGTCAATCGACGCCATAGTACTCCTGCCCGCACATACGTACTGACCTTCCGGGTGGGGGAGGGCACACCAAATTGTCAAAGCGACGAGGACAGAACGAAGCAATCTTGTCTATCTGGTGGACTGGTATAAAGAAACTAAGAACGGCATCATGTCAGCGGTCAGCCAGCCTTGTGGAGGTAGACCGGCGGTGAGACCTGAATGAATGACTGTAGCGCAGGGTTCGTGTGCCGGGTATGCCACGCTTCGCAGACTTAACGTGCAACCCGTACACGATAGTCCGTTATTGCGGTCGTAAAATGACAGACTTCGTCGTAACTGCCCATCGCGTGAGACCCGGTATTGGCTCCTAGCGTAGAACAGCAAGTCTACATCACGAAATTTCATGGTTGCACGTTGATGTCGGTACAAACCGTAAGTTTATTAGATGAAAAATGGTTTTGTAGACAGAAAACAATATTTTTGAAATAAAAAATATCTGTCAAAACAATTGGGTTCATCATATCCTGTCTTGCGCAGAGAAATACATGATGCGTTCACATGGCTATGGAATTCCTCACAAACACAAGGTCTTTGTTAGCTACTACTTTCTACAGGATAGACTCAGTACTAGAGAGCTACTCAAAAGGGAAAACATGGACTTAGCCTCGTACAATTGTGCTATTTATCCAAAGGATGTTGACGATTCTGTGGCACACCGGCCTCTTCTTGCACTGCGGTTTGGTCACAGAGTGCTGGTCACTTTTCAATCTTCAAGTTGCCCCGGGATTGAATCCGTTTCAAATATTTGAAAGCTAGCACCAGCTTTCCCTCCTTTTCTTTATGGAAATTATAATTACCATGAGCTGGTGCATCTGGTACAGCCAGAAGTTCAGAGATGCAAATACATGTGTTTACTCAGGTTCTGCTTAGAGTAAAAAGTAGCTATTCCCCGGCTATTGATCAATGGTTTTTTGTAAATCTGCTTTTTTACTTAATTTACTCCCTTTTATTATTTTCTGTTGTATTTTTTCTCAAGGCCTTTAGGCTGACCCCATAAAAAACATATGTTGCCATAAAAAACATATCTTTACGCTAGTGAACTCTTTCCACACCTCGACTCCAATGTCCTCATAGGAAAAAATATTGAGAGAATTCCTTCCTTGGCCCTAAAAAAACTGCTGGTTCCTTCCTTGGCCTAAAAAAATTTTTCATTCCTTTCTTGGCCTAAAAATTTTACCAGATTCCCTTCTTGACATTTCCATCCACTCCGTGAGTTATTCCGTTAGAGATAGGATTGAATAGACCAAAATGCCCCTCACCTTTTCAACCCCATCCCAATCCAATCGGGCTTCCAGCGGTCCAGCCCAGACACGCAGAGCAAAGGGAGGCGGCGGCGAACCCTAGATGCGGCGGCCGGCGTCCGCAACGGGCGCGACAGCGCTGGCTACCGCGGCCCGCGGGACGCCGGCGTCCGCGACGGGCGGGTCGGCGGAGTCTGGTGCTGCGGCCGCAGCGAGCGCGGCTGCGCCCACGAGCGGATCGAGCGCGACGGCGAGGATGGCTGAGGCGGGAGCGACGGGCGCGACGGTGACGGGCGGGTCGGCGCGGGCAGGTGCGGCGGCTGGAGCGTCCACGACCCCTGCGCCCGCGACGGGCTGGTCGAGCGCGCCGGCGCAGCCGACCGCCTGCGCGACGGCGAGTATGGCTGAGGCGGGAGCGACGGGCGCGACGGCGACGGGCGGGTCGGCGTGGTCGGGGGCGGCGGCCGGAGCGGGCGCGGCTGCGCCCACGAGCTCCACGACCCCTACGCCCGCGACGGTCTGGTCGAGCCCGCCGGCGCAGCCGCCCGCCTGCGCGACGGCGAGGGTGGCTGACGGCGGATGCGGCTCAGGCGCGGATGCGAGGTGGGTCACGGCCGGGATGGTGGCCGCTGGCGCGGCCGCGGCCGGAGCGGTGGCTGATGGCGCGACGACGTGCTGGGTCGCGGCCGGGACGGTGCCAGCGTTCGCGGGCGTGGCCGAGACCCCAGGTGCTGGCGTGACGACCGGTTCGGGCGTGACCGGGACGGCGGCGACGACTGGTTCGGGCGTGGCCGGGACGGAGGCTGTGGCCTTCTCCTCCCAAGCTGCAGCTACAATGGAAGCGACGACGGTTTCGGGCGTGGCCGAGATGGCGGCTGCGGGGCAAGCTGCTGCCCGAAGGGCATGGAAGTATGCGACCGGGCACGCGTGGAAGGGAACTGCGAGCACTGCCTCTACTGGAGAAACCAACCATGGCGAACCTCCATTTGTGGTTCCAGAAGGGTGAGTCAATCTGTCCTAAGATTGTTGGCATGAGATGAATACGTGAATAGATTTACACTTTGAATATGGACTGATGCATAGGTTTTTGTATGTCACTTAGGATGGATCCAAATACCTGTTTTGAATTGAAAATCAAAGTGGTTGGTAATCGTAAGAAGGCAAGGAAGGATGTGGGTTGTTGGTCGCTAGAGAAGTTTGTTGATTCGGACTTAATTAACATTAAGGATCTTGTTGAATCTATCGTAGTGGAATGTCCTCCTGGTTATTTGGAAGTTGCACATGTTCAATACTATGATGCTGTCATGAAAACCTTTCCACAAGTGAATTCTGACCAAGATTTGATGTCTATGTTTGCAAAACACACAGCCACAAAAGTTGTCACCATGTTCATCCAATATTGTGATCCATCTGAGCCATTTATACCTATCACTGAGTGGGAAATAGATGATCACATGCAGCAAGACAATAACACTAATGTAGATGATGATGATTATCTTAGGAATTATTTGCCTGAGAATGAACAAGTTGGTGTAGATGATGAGGCCATGTACTTGGAGGGTGAACCTATTAATCATCTTTCTATGGTTGTGCCCTCTGAAAAAGAACAGGACAAGGACTTTGTCCCAGAGGATGATTCAGAGGATGACAGTGAGGATGAGGGTGGCTCAGAAGTTGAAATAGAAGAAGATGAAGAGTTGGTAGGTCATGAGGCAACTCACATTCCGAATTTTGAGTATGATAGAGAAGATCCACCAATGGCAGAAGGCAGTACTTATCCTAGTATGAATGAGTTTAAGTTGGCTTTGTCTATGCATGCAGTCAAACATGAGTTTGAATTCAAGACAGACAAGAGTTCACCCTATAGGTTCAGGGCCTATTGCAGAAGAAAAGATTTAGATAAGTGTCCATGGAGAATTTATGCTTCTACAATGGATGACCAACGCACGGTTAAGGTAATTTATGTACCTTTTGTCATTATTATTGTCTGATTGTTGTGCCATTCTCATAGTCATGGTGTCTAATTGGGATATCACTTCTGTTTTTTAGGTGAAAAAGAATCGTTGTGCTCATGAATGTTCAAGCACAAGAAGGAAAAAGAAGGTGAAGAATGTCACAAAACATTGGATATGTGAGAAGGTAAAGGACTTCCTCATAGATGATGCAACTTTGAAAGCTAAGGCACTGCAAAAGAAAATTAAAGAACGCTATAAAGTGCACATCCATTACAAGAGAGTTTATATGGGTATGATACTTGCTTTGAACCAACTTTATGGTGACTGAGACAGAAGCTTTGATAATTTATATAGGTTGAAGGCACAAATTGAGACTTGTTCACCTGGTAGTATAGTGAATATTGATCATTACACCATAAATGGAAATATCAGGTTTAGAAGGATGTTCTTTGCATTGAAGCCTTGCCTAGATGGGTTTCTCAATGGATGTAGGCCATACTTGGCAGTGGACAGCACTTTTTTGACAGGACGATTCAAGGGACAGTTGGCTACTGCTTCTGCTGTTGATGGACATAATTGGCTGTATCCTGTGTGCTTTGGTGTTTTTGATTCAGAAACTAATGACAACTGGATTTGGTTCATGAATCAGGTTAGACAGGCTATTGGCTGTCCAAGGGGGCTAGCCATACATTCAGATGCTGGTCAAGCAGTAATGTCAGGGATAGGTGAAGTGTTCCCAGAGGCAGAAAAAAGGGAGTGCATGTTCCACTTGGTTAACAACTTCAAAAAACAACATCGTGGGAAGGTGTTTGATGACCACCTTTGGACAGCAGCTTACTCCTGCAATCCATATCTTTTTGAGAAACATTGGCATGCAATGGAGAAGGAAAAACCAGCAGCAACTAATTATTTGAGGCAATTTCACACTAGGTTGTGGACAAGGAGTCAGTTCTCTCCTTTTTGCAAAGTGGATTATGTAACCAACAACCTTGCAGAGTGTTTGAATAATTGGCTCAAGCACTTTAAATCCTTGAACTTGGATGATTTGATGGACAAGATTAGGCAACTGCTTATGATAAAGTGGAACCAAAGGAGGAAAGTTGCAAAGAAATGGGAAGGAAGGGTGTTGCCCCATATAATCCATAAGTTGAATGAACAGAGTAGAGAGTTGAGTTTGGAAGTGGATGAATGCTCAGAGGAAGTGGCTGAGGTAACGGCAATGGGAGGAAGTGGGTTTCGATTTGTGGTCAATTTGGAAGAGAAGACATGTTCTTGCAGAAAATGGCAGGTTTGTGGTATTCCTTGCAAGCATGCTCTTGCATTCATCACTTCACTTTCCAATGCTTCTATAGAGGACTATGTGCATGAATATTACCACATAGACAAATTTAGAGCAGCTTATCATCAACTCATTCCTGCCATGCCTGATAAAAGTCAGTGGCCAAAATCTACTCATGGTTTTCATTTGTACCCACCACTGTTAAAAGCTACAGCTGGTAGACCTAAAACAGAGAGATACAAAGGGTGCAGTGAAAATAAAAAGAAAAAGGGAATGCACCAATGTCCTATTTGTAAAGATTATGGACATCATTGGCATAGATGCAAGAAAGGAAATCCAGAAGACATCGCTGCTATGATGGCTATTAGGTATTGTCCCACAATTTACTCTATCCTTTATGGCTTGTCAAATTATAAAGCTAACCACTGCTGAAAATTTTTGTGCAGAGGACCACCAAAGAAGAAGGCAAAGACTACTCAATCAGCTCAGTCATCAATTGTGGCCACTGAAGATGATGCCCCTGCTGCATCTATGTCTTTTCCACCAAGGTTTGGGATTTAGACTCACAACTACTTCTCACTTGTGCCATCTAATGATTCTAACTTCATCTACAATTTTTTGCACCATAGTCAAACCTTGGATAGTACATCTAAGATAAAAGGAAAGCAAATCGACTCTATTTCAGGAGGATCAAAATGGTACTTCACACTAGTTCTGAAATTTATTTCACACTCAATGAACAACTTCATTTCCATGCTCAGTAGTTCCCTTCTCATTTTTTTACATAGCCAAAGCTTGGAGACTACATCTAAGACAAATGGAAGTCATGGCAACTCTAATTCTGGTCCATCGAAAAGGTAACTTATGGCTTGTTTGCATGTATGTATAGTTCTGAATTTTTTTTATCCAATGAACAACTTGATTTCCATTCATGTACAGGCGCATGTCTAGAAGTGGTTCCAACCAACCTGAAACAATCGCTGTTGATAGACCTCCACTTAAGAAGGCAACGGCTACAAGGAAAAAGAAAGATAAACCTAAAGCAAGCATTCCAATGCTGCCATTTGATAGCCCTGCAATGGGCACAAGGAGCAAAAGGGTTGATCCTGCTAGCCCTGCAATGTCCACACGAAGCAAGAGAAGGCTTAGCTTGTGATTTGTAATAGTCTGTTTACTTGCAATGCATGTGGAGTTGTCTGTTTCAGCTCATCTATCATGTATGATCTGTACGCTTCGATCTATTTTGTGGTCACTTTTGAACCTGCAACCTGAATGTGAAACTTGGATGTGTGTAACCTAAATGCTAAATCTTGGATGTTGTGTTACATTGGATGCTCAGATTGTGTGCATTTGTGGTCTGTATGTTCATAGACATAATGTTGATTCTGTATGGTTTGGATGCTCAAATTGAAAATATACTCATTTTATGCTGAACCTATTGCATTTTTTTAAAGAAAATAACATTTATCCAGTCAAAATAATGTCAAAATATCATATAAATAAGACAATATACTGGTTACGTTTGTCAAATATTACAAAAGCTGAAATAAATATGTAACAGATCCTAATACATAACTCATTTTATAACTGGACATCTATATGTATACAAAGGGCAACATCGTCTTTTCACTGCCTCTTTAACACCGTTAACTCACAAAGTGGACGGAAATGTCAAGAAGGGAATCTGGTAAAATTTTTAGGCCAAGGAAGGAATGAAAATTTTTTTTGGGCCAAGAAAGGAACCAGCAGTTTTTTTAGGGCCAAGGAAGGAATTCTCTCAAAAATATTCCTTTTGGTGGGGAAACATCCTCAAACTCCTGGAGAAATTTAAGGATCGTGCAGCAGTAACCGTGGGTAATGGCTTCATTTGCCTCAGGCTGTCCCCAATGGGAATCCCTACGGGGGGTTCCCTAAAACACTGTTTTGCACTGTTTGACATAAATGCTGTACTGTAGACAAAGAGGGAGGTAGTTGGAATAGTGATAGAGAATGGGATTTGAGGAGTGTTGTTGGGGATAGCCTCATGTGGAATGATCTCTGAGAAGGACAGGTTCCTCGAAGAGCCTTTCCAGAACCGTACTCTTTTGCTAGAAACAAATCCATCTCTCTTGCCAATGCCAAACTCCATGATAACTTGTATCTCTGTTTTACCTACCCCTTTCAGTGCAAGCCCATCAGCAGTTTATCTCCCTGGAAAACACCTTGGATAAATTGGAATTATCTGATTCAGAAGATCGGTGGTCTTTCATTTGGAGATCTAATTCTCTGTCAACCAAGAAGGCATATAAATTTCTGCCTGGTCAAAGGCAAGTACATCGAAGCTTCAAGTGGCTATGGAAATACTCTTGTCAACATAAGCATTAATACAAGAGAATTACTTCTCAGGAAAACACTACAGCTACCATCCTTCAACCGTGTTCTATGCACAAATACAATAGCCTGGTTGAGTCTTGTACTCACTTCTTCTTACATTGCAGCTTTCCATCTTATTGCTGGGGAATCCTTGGTCTGATAGTCCCTCAAGATGCTTCTCTGATGACAGTATTAGAAGAAGGAATTCAAGCAACACCTAGGAGTCCCTTCTTCATGGATATCATCAGAGTATTTGGTCCTTAAGAAATATATAATTACATTTTTCGTGGTATTTTCTGTAAAGAATTCGCCCTATGTCTTAATAGAGCTAACTAAATAGTTCGCCCACACCCAAACCTGGCGACTCCTTGTATTTATAGTAGTGTTACTCATGTAAACTTTTTTCCTCGATAAACTTCTTTAAAAAAATGCTGGGTCACCCACGCGATGGGTCATTCCCAGATGACCGCAACAGCAGATTATTACTGTGTGTACTACGGCACGCACACGTTATTATGGCCTATTTGGATCTTTAGGCCTAAATAAAAATTACTAAATGTCTGGTTCTAATCTTTTTTCTCTTCTGTTTGGTTCTAAGGACTAAACCAGAGACCATTTATTACTGAAAAAAGACCTTAATACCCTTTTTTTCCTCACCCTTCTTCCAGACTGCTGGCGAGGCGGCGCGCGGCGCTGCCGGCGAGCGGTGCGGAGGGGCCTAACCTATGTAGTTCTTAGTGTTTGGTTGTTTAGTGTCTTTTAGCCTAAACTTCTGATCAATTTGATCTGGCCAGGTCGCTGCACCGTAGCCATGCACACATACGCTGCACCGCAGCCATGCATTCAGGTTCCCGATAGCCTTTGTTTAATTAATTTATACACGTCCAGACGAGACTTTGTTTAATTAATTTATACACGTCCAGACGAGATTAATTAAAGATGTCCATGTCGCTTCCCCGGAATCTCCGTGTGCGCGCACTGCATCCGGCCGTCCCTCTCGCGCAAAGAGAAGACCCAATCAAATCAACTGGTCTATATATCACTCACACAACAAGAAAAAAAAAACAAAAATAAAAGCACTCCGAACAAGGCAAGCTAGCTAGATCAACCAATTTCGGAGGCCAAGTTTCGAGTTGGTCGCACTTGCACTACACACGCACTGTACGTTTGATAGATTCGTTTCTCATGCATACGTACGTTCATACTCACATAGATACTGTATGCGTTTAATTATTTGTCTGTTTTGCTTGTTTTCCGAGCGCGCAGGATACATGATCTACCTACTGTTTTGATCGATCGATCCCAATGACGACGACGACAGAACTGGTGGGTTCCGTGGTGGTTCAGGAGGCATGCACCCAAGTCCTATCCAGCCTGGGCGACAGGTACCTGCAGGGGAGATCAAATGCAAAGGATCGCATGGAGAGGATGGAGATGGCGCACATCAAGCTGGAGGCTGCCCTCGAGATGTCCGGCAGGTGGAACGTCGTCACCAGCGTGCCACTGCTGCAATGGCGGACGAAGCTCAAGCGCGCCGCGCAAGAGTGCGACAGCGCGCTGCGCAGGCGCAAGCGGCGGCTCCAGAAAGAGGAGGAAGAGGCGGCGGCAAGGAGCTCCTCCTCCTCCTTTCCGAGGTGGATCGCTCGCGGTGCCAAGTCATTCCTTTCATCTCTATTTACCCGTGACGACGACGACGACGTTCGGCGGTTCGAATGGTTCGCAGAGAGTGCCAGCGAGTTCATGAGGTTCGTGGAGCTTGGCGGCGAACCACGCCGAGACCTATTCTTCGACCCTCTTGTGAGGCATCTTCTTGCTGGCAAAAGCATAGAGCATAGCGTTGTTCTCAGAGGCCAACAACAACTGCTATTTTTCCTACGGCCCTACCGTACCCCAGAGCATGGGACAGAGGGGCGGCTGCTGTTTATACTGATAGACGGGAATGCACCGGAGAACAATTTCCTTCTTGGTCTGCACTTGAGGCTCCATGAGAGCACGGATGTGGTTGGGGTTGCGGTTACATGCCTGCAGCAGTTGACGCCTCGCCACTTCAGGCCCGGAGCTGAGGACGTGGAGACACGGCTCACGCGGCTGCCGACGCAGGACTTCTGCTGGGTGCCATCTGATGACTCCAACCACCACCACAGGGAACACTGGAACATTCTTCATGCCATCTTCTGCAAATGGTTTCGGCCAAACCCGTCCTGTTGCCGCCAGCCGGCTGCGCACCGCCATCGGTCGTCATCGTCGTCGTCGTCAGAATCGTTTCTGCCATGTGGTGGAGGAGGTAGTACATACTTAGAACCAGTTACCCAAATGTATTTGCAAGGCCACATCCCATGGCTCGCTGCCATTGATGGCGATGATGCAGCATGCCCCGCAAGAGGCCTCAAATTTGGAGTCCTCTTCTCACCCCACGCCTCTTCCAAAGACCTGCCATCGCCTGCGGCGGGGGGTTCAGCGACGGAGATGATCGACGGGGATGCTTCAGATCGTGGCTTGTATGCAAACATCGCCTTCCGGCAGATGGGGGAAATCATGCTGCCAAAGGCTGCGGAATGCCTTCGCCGTAACACGGGTGCGACTGTGTATCAGATGCTATGGAGGTCCAACCATGGCGGCGCTTACCTTCGGGTTGAGAACACTGCTGCGCAGAGAGCGAGATTAAGCACTCGGAAAGAGAGGGCTGCTGGAAACCGTCTCAAACGGCAGGCCAACAAGTCGGGGATTTGGAGGCTTTGGATCGCTGAGTTCATCGGATCCTGGGTTGCCCATGCGCCTGTCCAGTTGCAGAGCTGGATCCTGGACTGGATTAAGAAAGAAAAGGATATACAGTTAGCACTAAAGTAGCCTATACTCTTTTTTTTATGGATAAGGTACTTTTCTGTTTGAGAACCTCGTACTACCTCTTGTTGTACCTTGTTATTTAGTTAATCTTAATTTGAGCCTTTTCAATTTTGTGTCCTTTTTTGATTATTCACTCTCGCGTGTCAGCATATATTCGCGGTTCACCTTTCCGGACTGGAATTCCAGAATTTCGAGCTGAAATTTCGTTTCCGGACCACAACGAGAAGCAAATTTCGGTTCGGAAACCGGTATTTTCCGGTTCTAAGTTCAAAAATATGAAAGTCAAATATTTTGGTCAAACCAAAACTTTGCTACAATGAAAACGAAAAGATGAACCCTGCATATATTGCCAGAAGGCCGAGATGCTTTTCCATTATTTAAAAAATGTTATTTCCTAGTGGCGTATTCACTATTTTAACTAAGGGTATGTTGTACCAACAATTGGATACACAATTCGGTATAATCTTTTAGAAAATAAGGACCAAAGAAGTATAAATAAAATTAACGAATGATGACGTTTTTTCTTTAAAAAAATACCACACCTTTCGTCCCAAAAAAACAAGTCGTTCTGGAAATTTTTGGATAGATTAGTGTCAACGAAAAATGACGTTGATGCCCTCTAAAATTTAGATTCTTTAGTGGAGAGAAAGGAAAGAAAGAGCGATTTGCATACAAATGTAATTAAAACTACCCGAAAAAAAAATGTAATTAAAACTGGCATGCACGTGATGACAAACAGATCATCGTAAATGCACCGTGTCATTAAATTAAGACATGCACGGAATGTAATCGCCGTGGACCAACGGATCTTAAAATAAACATACCTATTTTTTGAGAAAAATCTTCAACCCAAAACAATTTATTTTCTGGGACGGAGCGAGTACTGTGGCAGCACGGCAGCGAGTACATGCAAGCAATGGGGATGGTCGCGTGGAAATCTGGTGCCGCCACGCACGCAAGTCAAGCGGAGAGCACGCGAGGCCTCTCGGGCCTGCGACAGCGAGCGAGTCCAAGCCACAAGTCCTGCGTGACGTGACGCACTGTGCAGTTCTGTTCCAGTCTCCGTATCGCCACGAGGTTGGAAAACAGAGTGGCATGCATGCCATCTCATTGTTGATCCATCTTTTTTTGTTCAGTTTATAATGCGACGATATGTATCATCAGAGTATATATATATATATATATATATATATATATATATATATATATATATATATATATATATATATATATATATATATATATATATATATATATATATATATATATATATATGCACCTGAAACAAGTAAGGCACACATACACAAGTAGTAGTACGTACAAGAGTCCAGTTTCATACAATACCACGTACGGCTCTACTGTATATGTACTCCTACGTACGGCTGCTTATACCAGCTACAGAGCTACTGCCTTTGCAATCCCTTGAAGAACAAAAGAAACCTTTCAAGCAGTTTTCAGCACGTACGGCCGTGAGTACGCACGGATATATGCAATTATGCATGCATGCAGGGCTCCCCGACATGGCGCCGGGGCTGGGGCCCGAGTCCTTGATCCCGCCGAGCATATGTCGTGCCCCGCCGTCCCGACCACCGTGTCCATGTTAACCCAACGGCGACACCGGCGGCGACTCCACCGTGTCGATGCAAAACTTGTTCCCGATGATGACCTTAACCAATGTTTATGCTCCCACTGACAACTGAGACTCAGGAGTAATTCCTGGACGGTTTGCTTGAGCTCCTTCCACACATCCATGGCCCTATTAGGTTGCTTGTGGGCGACTTTAATATCCCGCGCTCCTCTACTAATTAACAAAATCAAATGTCACACAAGCTCGCGCCTCTGCACCATCTTTAGTGACACCATTGAGAAACTTGGCATCTACGTAGGAGTTCCCTCTCTAGCGATGCCGTTGGGGAGAAAATGGGTGGATCCGCACTTACCCATCCCCAATTATCCATATCCAAAGTAAGTGGATAATGCTCAGTGGGTAACAGATAAACCAACGGGTAATAAAGTGACGATGGGGAATAGAACAGAGCAAGCTAGCAAGGCTGTACCTGTAGCTGTAGCATCCGCATCGCCGCCGCCAAAGTGCTGGAGTTTGAAGGCAACAGGAACAGGCTGCTGAGTTAACGTCCCTGCATGCTCGCTCGCCGGTCGCCGCTACTGTCGCCGCCGCCGCGAACACTCGGCTGCAAGCTCGCTCATCACCGCCACCGCCGCCGGCAAATTCATCCGCTCCGCTATCTTCCGGAGCTCGGGCACACCGGCGTGTGGACAACGCAGAAACTTCGTCTGCATTTACCTCGAGCTCCTCGAGAAGAAGAGCACTGCCTGGAGCCTCTCGTCGAGCTCGCTGGCTAGTGTGTGATTTCTGATGTTTTCTGTGGATGTAATTAGAAGTTTCTTGGAAACAGTATCTGCAATCTGGAAATATAACTTGGACACAATTAGCCACTGCAGATAATCGCGGTTTGTGAACTTACACAGCAAAATCAGGGGGTACGCCATAGAGATGGATCTATTCTGCCCAAATCAAAACACAACTAATACCATCTGAAGTTACTGAACATTCAGATGCACCAACCTGCTTGGCGCTGTGCATTGGTTTGAGTATGAAAAAAATCCCTCTCCAAGGGCACAAAACTTGATTGATGCATCTGAAACTCTTTATGTACAGTAAGATGTGGGGTGCTGGTACTTTCTTTCACACATGCACCGGTCGTTGTCACAAAAAAAAATATTAAATTTTACTAGAATGAATTCATATCGGCAACCATTCGATTTGAATGAGACTATACTTTATTCCTACACATGCCAAGTGTGGCTTGGCTATTAAGGCCATAATTGGGATAGGGAAAACATTTCTTATTGAACACAAACATGCCTAAAGATGGAACATGTCTAGTTCCTTGCTGTGGACACATCTTGCTGAATGTTGAGTCAGGTGTTCACTAACTGAGAAATCTCACTGTGCCACACTGCCGCTTTATGCCCTGCATGCATGTGGATCTTGAAGCGATCGCATCTTGCAGTAAAAGAATATAGTTACATATGTTCCTCTTTTTCTTTTTGCAATATAAGAGGGTGTTAATTCACTTCGATAGTAGGTGGATGAGATAATATATAGAGCTAGCCCTGATACTGACTGAAGATTATTCCAAGATTGGCACTGTTAAGAAAGTCATTGCAAACTCCTCAATTGAGCTCACATGTTTGTACAAGTGTCCAACTTATTGCATATGCTACTCTATACAACCAGCAGATACATATAGCATAATTATGGAACCTTTTGCAAACTGACGATTGAGATCAAGTCTGACTTCAGTTCAAAACTTCAAATTGCTAGAGGATAGACTTTGGAAGCAGTTTTCCATTTATTTTCCAATGAGAATAGTGTCCTTGAAATACACACTATGCACCTTCGTAAAAAAAAAAGGAGAAGAGTTCTACTTTTATAGAAAGCCATGGAGGCATGGAAGCAGGCATCCATAATGGGGACATTGTCTTAAGAGTTTCAGTTAAACGCAAAATATCTTTGGAGGATATAACAAAGTTAATTTGAACTTAGAGAAGAAGAAACAGACAATGTTGTGCTCTATTTCTCGCTCTTCCAGTCAATATAAACATGATGACTATACAGTTAACACACCCAGCACTAAGAAAAGCAGTACTGTACAGTGAAAAGAAACAAGTGTAAACTCGACTTATATGTACTTGAGAAAACGTATAAACACAGGGGCATATGATGCTAACTTCATTTATTAATATTTACAGAACCAAATGTTAACCAACTAATGAATGGATAAATCAATAAGCCAATAATATACAAAAAAAAAAGAAAGGGAAAAGAAAAATGATGCATGACCAGGAACAACACCTTCTGAATCGAATGGATGAATACATCAGCAGTTCAGCACTGGTACTCTAGCATCCTCTATAAGAAACGAAACCAAAGGAACCTATATATAAAATTCATAAGAATGTGGTGGCCTAGCTACTACCATGTCGATACGTATCTACACACATCCATCACAGCATGTCTTCGTCCATTGCTCTCTCCCTCGCATTCTTCTCACTGAGAGCCCTGACCTTCCTGTCGCGGTTGGAGTGCTGGTCGCTCCGGAACCCCGGAGCGTTCAACGGCCGGTACTCCGGCTTCAGCTTCTCCGGGTCCTGGTTGAAACGGATGCCGCACGCGTTGCACAGCGTGCCGGGCCCCTCCGGTCCCGCGCGCCACTGCGGCGTCTTCGGGGTGCCGCAGTGGCAGCACAGCCTCTCAGCCTGCCTGTTCCTCCGCCGTGCCACGAGGCGGCGGCGGCGGCGGACGCCACCGCCGTCGGCGACGTTGTTGTCTGGGGCAGCGTCGGCGACCGGCGGCAGCGCGTGCAGCGGGTAATCCAGAGACCAGGGCCGCAACTTCTTGATTGGTGCGCGCCGCCGCTTCCTCGGCACGACACAAGGCTGGGGTCGCGAGACAGTTGTTTGCAGGCCGCCGGAAGATGACGTGGGGGACGCTGGCGTTTGCGTGCCTGACGACAGCGCCGGCAACGGTGACGCGCCGCACGCAGGCGTAGGCGGTGGCGCGTCGTGGGGGAAACCGCCGTCGAGCGCAACAGGACACGCGTACGTGCGATGGGCGCCCGCCAAGGGCTTGGGCGCCGCGCACGGCGGCGGCTCGGCGCTGGAGGCAACGCCGCCGCCCCACGCAGCACCGCACTCGTGGACGACGCCCCCGGCGGCAACGGGCGCCGGCGCGTCGCAGGGCCGCTGGTCCGTCGCGTAGTCCGCCAACAGCACGCTGATGACGTCGGCTGGCTCCGCGCCAAGCGGGGCACGGGGGCCGAAAGAGTCCCGCTCCCTGACGCCGCCTCCCGGCGCTGCCACGGCCGGGCCAAGAATCCAGCTGGCGACTGCATTGCCATTGTCCTGGACCGAGTGGCCAGCCCCGGGGAGTCGCGGCGGCGGCGGGGAGGCGCCTATCCCGAGGGCCACCAGGGAGACGTCGGCGGCGTCGGTGGCGGGGAAGAAGTGGAGGACGAGGTGGAGCGGGTCGTCGGGGCAGCACAGCCCGCCGCCGGGGCAGCAGTACCACTCGCCGTCAAGGACCGCCGGGTACTGCTCCCGGGGGACATCGTCGTCGCGGAGCCAGAAGCTCAACTGCGAGCTCATGAGGCGTCGGCGGCAGGGCTAGCAAGGAGAGTGCTCCGGTAATAACTAATTAACAGCACTAGTTAATTAACAAGAGCAGCGGCTGCTTAATTAATTAACTCTAGTGCTGTTTTTTTCCTCAAACCGCGCCGTTTGCCTAGGGTTTAGCATCGTCGATCAGCCAGGCGGCCGGGCCAAGATCTCCGGAGGGGGGAGAGAGAGAGGCGGATCCCGTTGTTACTGGGGCTACCGCGCGCGTTTGGTTAATTGGTTTTATCTTGATTACGACGTGTTTTTATTTCTCTCGGTGACGTGTTACAGTGGAGGTTTGGTTGGTTGGAGCTTCCGGCCCACTTCCATCGGCCAAGGAGCATAGACGTACGTACGTACGTACGCTGATCGATCAGGCCCTTGGCTATGCTCAGTTCTTGGGCAGCAGCCCTCGGTCTCTGTGTGACCGAGCCGGGTGACGAGATGCCGATCGATGCAGGCCCTGCTGTTTCTTCACCTCATGGATGGACGCTCACGTGTCGTTTGATGATACAATGTGCATGATGCCAAAAGTCTGCTTGTTCCATCACACACATCGGACGAAGTGATATAGATTGGTAAATGGGCAGGGTCTCCCCTTTTTTTTTCCAAGCGTCCGGAAAGACCTCCCGCATATTCATTAAGAGGATATAGAAAAACCAAACAACAACACAACAGCCGGTAAGCGAGGCTTGCCATACACTCACACGACACCAAACACCGACAGGACACCAAGGCCCAAACTACAATAAAAGTTTATATTACATCAATAATTGGCGATCCGGGAAGCGATCACGACGACCAGTTTCTGGTTTTACGCCACACAAGGTGACGAATCCTCCTCCACCCAAATAGTGCTGGCAAGAACTCACGAATAGCCGCCAACTTTTCAGGCGACAACAGCTCACCAAACTTAGCACGGCACGCCGTTAAAGCAGCCTCACCAGAAAGCACCTGAGACAAGTCATCACCAAGCTTCTTTAGCAAAATGTTCCTCGCCTGCACCTCGGCATTGGCGGCTCTAAACTTACTTTTGGCCGCCAGGCGAGCGCTGCGACGCAAATTCTCCCCCCAGGGTGATGACCTTAGACACACGCAACCTAGGAGGACCCTGAATGAGGGCCGGTGCAAGAGGGGCCCGAACTCGAGCCACGAACTCCTCAACCAGACGGGAAGGCGACGCATCAGGAGGAAGGTCCGAGTAGCCAGCAGGAGTCTGGCTCTACAGTAGCAGTGTCATCGATCCTGAGGGCTAGAGAGCACGTTCTGACCATGGTCGCAAACGGCTCATCAACTGCCTCCCCCAACGTGTCGACGGCATCTATCGCTCGACGCCTCTTGCTGCGGCAGGCCGACCCCACAAGGGAAGGATCGTCCTGAGGAACCACAGACCGGAGTCTGGTCCAACATAAGCGACGACCCAACATTAGAAGCGGGGTCTGAGCCAAGCGCCACTCCCTCAGACTACAAAGGCGAGGAGGGTGCCAGCTCCACCATTTCCTTTTCCGCACACCGAAACAAGGGTGGCGATCTTCCGTGTGTTGCACCAGCGATGTTGACAGCCTCTAGCTCGACCAGCATCGGGTCAAAGCCATGTCCATCCGTGAATCCCGAGCACAGAGACCCAAGCGAGCAGGGGTCAGGAGGCCCCCATGCCCCAGCAGACGCCGGCGCGCCCATGCCGGTAACGTGCACCGCGCCAAAGCGCATGCACCCGGTCCATGACCAGGCAGCACCCCCAAGATGCACCATCGACAAGCCGGCGGCCAACTCATTCCCCGACGTCACCAGAGCCGATGAGGGAGAACAACGAGAACGCGGCTGAGGTACTTCAGAACCTGTGGAGACCAAGCGTCCTAAAACCGTGTCGACGGGACCCGGCGCCGACCGGCAAGGGCGCCGGAGCCACGCTGCAGTAGAGCGTCGACGCTGTCGGCGACGAACACGCCAGCACTCGCGCGCCTGATGCCCTTCCTCATTGCAAAGGATGCAACGCGATGACCCACGGCAAGCCGCGGCCATATGGTCCCAAGAAAGGCAGTGGAAACAGCGACCCACAAGTT
Organism: Paspalum notatum; assembly: GCA_022530915.1. Lineage (NCBI taxonomy): Eukaryota > Viridiplantae > Streptophyta > Magnoliopsida > Poales > Poaceae > Paspalum > Paspalum notatum. The sequence goes on along the minus strand of CM039683.1, from coordinate 67,092,705 downwards.
CCGGTGGAACTGGCCGAGCCTCCCGCCCATGTCAATGCTCAACAGGGCAGCCAGCAGATAACTGAACACCCGGAGTGGCAGCGACGACGATGAACCACAGTGGTCCACCCATCAGCAACCTCCTCTGAGACTGAAGTACCACGCCCTTGAACCACGACCTCGGACCTGATGCGCCTGGGAGATGCATCACCAGGACATCGGAGGCAGTTCCCCGGAGACCTAGAGCGACGGAGAGCAGGGTCCCCCAGGCGGAGAAGGACGGATGTACATCCATGCGGCGGTGCACCAAGAGATGGCCACCGTCCTCCGAGCACACGACCTTGGCCGTCTGCGGCCCGCGACGCCTGTCGCTGCGATGACGACGACGCTTCTTGGTCCCAGCAGCGTCTCCCCGATCCGTGCCGACCTCGCTACAACCAACCGGCGGCAGGAGCACAGCGCTCGGGGGCGCGACGTCAAGGTGAGAGGGAGAGCCCAAGAGGGCGTCCCGGTAGGGAGACGGCGAGCCCTCCATGGACCTCTCACCCTCCTCGGGGTAGATATCCACCCAACGCAGCATCTTGGACCGGCCAGCCGAGGAACGAGCAGGGAAGAAGGGTGCTGCGGCAGAGGACAAAGGGGATGCAGTCTTACCTTCGAAGTCAGGGGTGGGCTGGGTCGACGCCCAGGCCGGAGTGGCCGGCGGCGTGGATCGGAGGCTGCGGGGGGAGACCGATGCCGGCGCGCCCATGCCGGTAATTTGTGGCAACATTGGGTCAATTCCATGGCATAGACAAAATTTTCAGTGATGGAGCATCCGTTGATGAAACCTGTCCGATCAAGGTCAATCAGCCTGGGAATTACACTTTGCAGCCTTGTATGTAGTCAGGACTTTTGTGAGGCAGTTGGCACTGCTGTTTTGTAGGCTTATTGGCCGGAAAGAGAATGAAGCGTTTACAAGCTGATTGACCCAAACATCGACTTTTTTTGTGTGTGTTAACAATAGTGAAGTGTTTGGACTCTCTTGCCCTGTACCATTATGTACCGTGTAATCCCACCGCATCCAAGGCACCTCCACTTCCATATCCTTGCGCGTGACGCTAGGACTCCTCCATGGTTACTCCTTCCTTCCACATCCCATCTCTTTCCTCCCAGCTCATTTGATTGGAATGGATTGGTGGGAGAAAATGACTCTCAACTCTCAACTATATTTCATCTCTTAAGCTTCCTCGAAGCAGCAATATGCAGAGAACTAATTTCCTCAAATTACAGTTCCTTTCATTTACTATTACACTATGCAATTTGGAATATCACTTTGGACAGAACGAGCCCTTAGTAGTTAGTACAGATGGCTCCAAATTTATTTTATACAATAAAATCAGTACAAAAAACAAAGGAGTAATAAAATCTTTCTAGTTTATGGCATCCACAACAATGGAATGATAAAATCTTTATCTCTACCCCTCAAAAGTTTACAATGTCCTTCCGTTGGTCCGTCGCCCACCGCCTCCGCCCCCGCACCGCCTCGGCGCCTCTCGCGCGCCCGCCCGACCCCGACAACCGCCGACCCTCCCACGGTCCCACCGCCCGAGCGCTCCAGCACGGCCCGCACCGCCACGCCGCCATCCGCACGGATCGACTGCGGCGGGGAGGAGGAGCGAGCGAGCGAGAGAAGGCTGTGACCGCGGCAGGGAGATGGCCAGCGAGGAGGCGGTGCGGAGGGGAAGGCGGCGGATGTCCGGTCGGAGGTGGTGAAGAAGGCGGTGGCGGAGCGGATCCGACGGGGAGGAGGTGGCTAAGGACCTGCACACGCCAGAGCTTCTGTCCCCTTCGCCTCGGCACCTGCTGCCTTCGCTCCCGTTGACGCCCCCGCATCAGCGCGCCGCCGGCAAGCCCTTCTCCTCCGCTTCCGTAGCGCGCCGCCGGCACGCCCTCCTCCGCCGCCGCAGCAGCGCGCCGCCAGCGCCAGGTTGGCCGGCGCCACTGTCTCCACCGAGCGCGCCCAGATCCGCCCAACCGAGCTCCGGCATAGGACGAGCCGCTGCCACCGGAACCGCCACCTCCTCCTCGCACGCACCACCGGGATTCGCCCCCGGCCCAGCGTCCCCGCTCTGGTCTAGGTACAGTACGGCCCCCAGGGATGGCAACGGGGCCCCGACGTCCTGTGACGGCGGGTGGGGAAGCCATGGGGGTGGATTGGCGAGGTCCGCTGGGAGACGAGGAGGGAGCCGGCCTGGGCGTCTGGCGCGGCGGGTAGCAGAGACGGTGGGGAGCCAGGGATTAGGAGGCAGAGGTCGGGCGAAACGAGGAGGAAGCGGCGTGGCGGTGGCTCGAGGGGACGCTGAGACAGGGAGGAGGAGGCGGCTAGGGCAGACGGGGAGGAAGCGGCCTGGCGGCGGCGGCAGCTAGGGGAGGCAGCGAAGGCGGCCAGAGGAGACGACGAGATGGGGAGGAGGCGTCCTTGCGACGGAGGCAACAACGTCCGGAGGAGATGCTGAGAACGGGGTGTTCAGTGGTGGCCTGGTGGGTCTTTTGGGCTTTATGCATTTAAACTTTTGCTTCCACAGCTAGAACAGTTTTTATCATGACTTTTTCCTACATAAATTTGAAACCAACGCGAATAATTGTTATACAATTGCATGTTATTAGATTTTATGGCTTTGTCGTTATTTTTAACCAACGATAAATTTTGATGATGATCCATGATCAGATTTGAATTAGTTTCTTTAGACTCTTATGTTTTCTCTTATTTTTTACGGATTACGGACTTTTTTTTCTTTTTTTGCCAATCGTATAGATTTTTTATTCAAAGAATATTAATTAGAATGATAATTATTTTGTCAAATATAAGATGTTCGTAGCAACGCATCGGCCAAATAGTAGATGCTCGATCCTTGCGCTGACTCGAATTGTAGACGAGCATTAGTTGTCGCGGAAATTGTAGAGGTCAGCGCCGAAGAGGACAACAATTGCGAGACGGGGTCATGTGATCCGGCGGGACGGGCACGAGACGGCCTCCTAGAACTCAGTCACTGCACAGGTGCCGTCAGCAGGCATTTAGTTCTTTTAAAAAAATAGTTTTTGTTCCGTAGCAACGCACGGGTCAATTGCTAGTGTACGGCAAAAATGTGGTACTCACCTTCTTTCCAAATTACACTCAATGATGAATCTCTGTGTTCATATCAACTACATTATTTTGAATCTCTCTATTCTCTTTCTACGATCAAATCCATACATTTCCTTTTTACTTACTGTACATGTTCATGTTTACTGTATAATTTACAAGGATGCTATATATCCTAGGTCATGGTTCATCTTGTTGACACATGCAGTCAGGCATTGGAAGGTTATACATGGATTCCTGTGGTTTCCTTATTCCGAAACCTTTCATCTCACTGTGCCGACGCATGTCCTGCATGTGGTGCTTGAATCGATCCCATCTACATACAAAAACGAAAAACAAAAGAATTTAGATATACTCCTCGGTCAGTTGATGACATGTTCTGCCCATTGCAGCTGTTTGAAACTAATAGAGTAATCAGTCACATAGGATGTAAATGTATGTTAAGCATACATGTATGAAGCAATCACAGTAATCTTATTACTACTGATTGGAGGTTCTAAAATTTGCACCAATTTCAAAGGGCGCTAGAAAAAAAGATAAATCTAAGAAATTCTCACAATAATCAGAAACATCCGACCATCAATTGGCAGATTAGAATATTAACAGCCATTAGATCTGTTTTCTAAGTAATTACCCACCTCTGCCATTATAAAAGGTCTTAAGTTCAACTTTCAATGAAAGCAAATATCCTCTTTTTTTATTATATATATTTTTCAAGTAATTACCCACCTCTGCCATTACGAAAGATCTGAGTTCAATTCTCAACGAAAACAAATATCTTCTTTTTTTTTAGATTTTTTTTTATTTTCAAATTACCTTCAGTTTTTGTCTTTTTTCCATTAAAGATGCTAGAAACATTTCCATGAAACAGATATTTTGTAGACTTTTTGAAATTTTCATGTCAATCCTCACAAGATGCGCTAGAAAAAAATAAAATTATAGAAATTCTCACAATAATAAAAAATACCCTATCATCAATTAACATGTTGAAATCTTAATAGCCATTAGATCTGTTTTCTAATTAAGTAATCACCCACCTCTGCCATTATCAAAATAATATTAAATAACTCATAAAACTACATATTAATTACCCACACTGCCAATATAAAGGAAAATATGAAATAACACCCTAAATTTATATCTAATTGCTCACATTTGCTATTTTGATAGGATAATACCAAATATCCCCTTTAATTTATATTTGAATTGTTCACCTTAGTTATTATGACTAATAATATGATGAAAGTAACCCCTCAAAATTATATTAAAATCACCTATTTTTGCAATCGATCAAAGATTATCTAAATCAATTAAGCATAAATATAAAGTAGCAAGATATGTTATTATAAAAACATAAGTATAAAAATAGATCTATATATGTTGTACAATTACGCATAACACATTTAAGACTCTAACCCGTGTGAAAGCACGGATTGATTGACTAGTGTTTATAAAACAGGGGTGATCTTGGAGACTAGGACACAAGAAGGGTTACATGTGAATGAATCAAGCCATGTTCATGGAAAATTTATTGAACTGTATGAGAACTAACTGAAAATATACCTAATGTTTGGATTGTCAAAGAGTTGAACTAGTTTCCTTTTATCTGGTTTTATTGTCTTTGCATGTCCTCCATACATATAACGTCTGTGCCCCATCAGAAAGTGAGGAAAATTGCTTCCTTGTGTCATCACAAACACTTCACTGTGAAGACAGAGAGCATAGTCCAATGCTGCCAGTCTTGATGAATGTCCCTACATAGTGTAAGCAGGCAAATTTAATCTTTCATACCTTGCTTCCGTTCCCTGATGCAATACAAGCAGGGTAAAGAAAGGAGGCGTACTTTCTGTTATTCATTAGAGCAATAGATTAATCAAGGAAAAAGGTACCTTGAACTGTGCAAGCTCCTCAGGGGTAACTAGAGTTTGTTTTGTTTGTAGAAGTGGGAACAACTGGCGAAGAGGAGTCATATACTTATCAGCATCGTATATTTTACCAGATGCAATATAAATGGAGGTAGTATTGTCAAATCCCATTCCTCGCAACATCATTCCAACCTGTACAAACTGAACTAATAAGAAAATAGCAGTTACGTAATGCCTCAAGCAAATATATATTCTCTAAATTTTGATCAGAGACAAAAGTTAAATCTTATAAATTAGGCGCTGAAAATTATTCGGAAATCTAGAAACGATCTGCCAAGATAACCTGGCACTCTCTGTCTGTGATGTAACTAGTGGCCAACTACAACTCAGAAATATGGAATGGGCTCTAAAAAAAACTACTTCAGAAACAAGCACAGATTGCAAGGAACAAATGTTGCAACCTCTAAAGGTGTCAAAGGGCATCTCCCATTCCTTCGGTTAGCCTCAGGATTTATCACTCGACCAGGTCGGCGGAACTTCCCTCTCCAGCTCCTTTCCCGAGCATTTTCCATGGCATTGTTCTCCTTCGAACCACCACCATATGTGCAGCAAGAGAAAGCTACCATGTCCTAAAAATAGAGCACACAATTATCATAACTTATAGAAAGAAGTAGTAATATAAGTCCGCATAAAATAAACTTCATAAAACCTCTTCAAAGCGAAGATGCACTGAAACGTACTTCCCACTGGTTAAAAAACTTCGCTTAATCATTCGGTCAACCATATTCTCTGCAAGAATTCTTATTGGCTCAGAAAATCTCAATGCCTCATAGTTTGCCAAACATCTCAATGCCTGGATATTTGGAGGAACTGAATGGGCCAATCTGTTTGAGAAAGGAGCAATACGCACAACCCTGTGTCATATAGAACAGAAATAAATGAAGACATGGGACTACTGGACCAGTAAGCTCCAAGAATCTGACACTACTATGAAACAAGGAGACAAGGAAGGGAGAATGTACCCTAGCTCCAACAGTTTTGGAAGCACCAGTTGCAGGTAGTAACTTGGGGGTGAGAAAGCTTTGGTTCTCATATTTGGTATTATGCTGATGTTATGGTCAAATCGCAGGAAAACATCTTCAGGAAGATTTTTTACAACCCTTACATATTTTCTGAGTAACTCAATGAAGTGATCTTCGTCAAATATATCACCAAATTTGCTGAAAGAGTGAAAACACGTCCTCATGAAACTGCAAGAACACATCTAACACATACTACCTCCATTCTCGAATATTTGTTACCAGCTAGTTGATTTTTGAACTAAGAAGCATAAAAAAAAAAAACAGAGGGACTACCAAATTGTAGTATCACATAATAGACGTTTTTGTTATCAAGTTTTTAGGTGTTGCAGTTTAAATTCTCAAAGGCATAAGACATGTAAATCAGCAATTTTACATGATTTTTACGTGATAAAAGGAAAGGGAAGCTGATAGGATACATGGGTGCTGAATGAGTATATGCTTAATCATGACCGAAACCAATTTGTCAAAATGCATCTCTAAAATGGAAGAGCTGATGCTTTAAAAGTAGCAAAAAGGCTGATGTACATACAAAAAAGGATATGAAGAAACATAATGTTTCTTCTTTTCACAGTATAAAGGACCATAATCCATTTTACTTATTGGCTTGAACCTCCTTATGAATGATTGACCAGAGAAAGACTTGTAAAAGGAGACTACTGGCAGAAGCAAATTTTGCATAGTCTTGGAAAAAACTTTTACAAAACTAGTTTCCAAGACAAGATAAGGAATGCATATTACTTCCTCATTTTTTGTTTGACAGTGAGTACTAAAAATTGAATTAATCAGCATCAAACATAAAAAGAAACAGAGTACCATATTTCAGTTATTCCTAATACATCTCTGGTTAATGGTTATGTAAGAAATAAATTGTTACCTAGAATCACGCCAAACACTATTCAAATGAAATGCTGGTGTCACAAGAGTTGCATTAAGAATTCTGGCCACGGCAATAGCATCACAAATCTGCATTAAAAAATGTATAATAAGGTAGCCACCAAAAATACATGCTGAAAAAGAGGTAAAATATATTGAACTTGAGGTGCCATATCTATGGAGGGATCCATATGTGAAGATTAGTAGCAAAAAGAACTCCATTTGCTATTGACTAGTCAATCAACCCGTGCGAAAAGCACGGGTTAGAGTCCTATATAAATGTATTATGTATAACCGTACAACATATATAGATCTATTTTTATACTTAGGCTTTTATAATAGCGTATCTTGCTACTTTATATGTATGTTAATTGATTTAGATAATCTTTGGTTGATTGCAAAAATATGTGATTTTAATATAATTTTGAGGGGTTACTTTCATTATATTATCAGTCATAATAACTAAGGTGAACATTTTAAATATAAATGAAAGGGGATATTTGGTATTATCCATCAAAATAGCAAATGTGAGCAATTAGGTATAAATTTAGGGTGTTATTTCATATTTTCTTTTATATTGGCAGAGTAGGTAATTAATGTGTAGTTTTAGGGGTTATTTAATATTGTTTTGATAATGGCAAAGGTGGGTGATTACTTAATTAGAAAACAGATCTAATGCCTATTAAGATTCCAACCTGTCAATTAATGATCGGGTGTTTTTAGTATTGTGAGAATTTCTATGATTTTATTTTTTTCTAGCACATCTTGTGATGATTAACGTAGAAATTTCAAAAAGAGTACAAAATATCTGTTTCATGAAAGGTTTTTAGCATCTTTAATGAAAAAAGAACAAAAATTGAAGATAACTTTGAAAATGTGAAAAATCTAAAAAAAAAAAGATATTTGCTTTCGTTGAGAATTGAAATCAAGATCTTTCGTAGTGGCAGAGATGGGTAATTACTTAGAAAATAGATTTAATGGAAAAAAGATGAGGATATTTGTTTTTGTTGAGAATTGAACTCAAGACCTTTTGTAATGGCAGAGGTGGGTAATTACTTAGAAAATAGATCTAATGAAAAAAATGAGGATATTTGCTTTTGTTGAGAGTTGAACTCAAGACCTTTCATAATGGCAGAGGTGGGTAATTACTTAGAAAATAGATCTAATGGCTATTAATTTTTCAATCTATCAATTGATGGTCGGATGTTTCTGATTATTGTGAGAATTTCTAGGATTTGTCTTTTTTTTAGCGTGCTTTGAAATTAGTGCTTCTTTTAGAACCTTCAATTTGTAATAGTAAGATAAGATAGTTCCATGTAAGATAAGGTACATTGCACGCAATAAAATACCAACTATCATGTTTATTGAGGAAATAGATTTAACACATGTATATGGGGAACTGCAGAGCAAAGAAACAAATCTCAGAAAACTTGACACCCTTACCAAAAATCATTGATAACCTGGAAATTCTAGGCTGAAATTGGATCCCACCAACAAAAAGGGCAGTAGTGCAAACTGCAAACACCAGTTGTTGCTGAGATATCCAGTAACTGCTAGTTACTGGACAGTTATTTTACCCTGAGTATGGGAGCTAATATGGCACAGTGAAATCTCACTATCTTTTGAGGATGGACTACTGAAAAAACATTTTGATACCAATGAATTTTAGCGGGCATGCAAATAATGATAATTGAGCGTTTATATCAGACTATAGAAGTGAATTAGACTATTTATATCTAGTAGGAAACTAGTCCATCAACTTGTGCTCTCGCACGGGTTAGATTTTTAGGAGGTATACATATTGAAAGTTGATAGATAACTTTAATAGTAGCCATAATTGATAATTTAAAAGCATATGTGTGTATGCGTGTCTATTTTTGTTATTTTTTTATAATAACATATTTTTGTTGTTTAGAGTGTTCAGATGTTATTTTATTTGTAGAATATTAGAGGTGATTATTTAATTTCATCTTTCCTAATGGTATGGTGGATTTAGCTCATCTTTTGTAATGGCATGGTGGATAATGTATATGTAAATTTAGGGAATTATTTAATTTATATTTCGTAATGGCATGGTGGGTAATTTATATGTAAATTTAGGATTATTTTAATCCAATGTCTATAATGTCACGGTGGGTAATTTATATGTAAATTTAGGGGGTTATTTTAATTTATATTTGATAATTGAATGGTGGGTAATTTATATGAAAATTTAGGGAGTTATTTTAATTTATATTTGACAATGGCATGGTATATAAGAGATCCAATGGCTAGTATTATTGGATACTACCTTATGGAAGGCCAGATATTTCTAATTTTTGTGGGAATTTCTACAATTTATCTTTTTTTCTAGTGCGTTTCGCAATTAGTGTTTTTTTCAACCTCTAATTACTAATAGTAAGATTATCATACAACTTACTGAAATGCGTTGTTGATTCAGGCCACCATTTGCTTCAATTATGAGGAAACCATTAGAAGGTGGTAACTCTGAAAAGTGTAACGTGTGCCATCAATGTCAGCTACCAAGTTATGTTGTCTTTCCCAGCTTATATTTACATAGAGGTAAACAAAGAAGAATTAGCATCTGATTTGGAAGTTGGTATGCAAACTACAATCTTAAGTTTCTGTTACCTGACTGTGTCAACCCCTTTCTGATACAAGGTTGCCATCGTTTCCCAGATTTCTTGTAATGAGTTGTCACCAACTACGCAATGGCGAAAAGAAAAAGGAATTTTGTCACATACATGTAAGGAAATCTAATTTCCTAGCATAAGCTGAAAAGTTTCATAGTCCTTATTAAGAGCGAAGGCAATTTACAGGAACCACAGTTGAACCAATGGTTATTGAGATTACTAGCATTGTAGTACTGATCAAGAGAAGATCAGCATTGTCATTCTCAACTATGCGTCAATGTCACAAAAAATTCTTCTGAAACTTAAGTTAACCGATACATAGTCCTACGTTAATAGATATGAAAACAGGGACACGACAAAATGACATCAAGAGGTTTAAAGAAATCATGTGAACACACACAAACACACACACACACACAAACTGCATTTTCACTTCCATAAGATTATTCTTCTGCCTTGTTTGAGGTCACACAAATAAGACGCCGAAAGAGTGCTTATTTCAGGGCACTGTTGTACATGGTAATGATATGTAACAGAATAAGCAGAAGCTACGTTTTTGATAACATGTAAGTTGTGACAGTGGCTAGGCTCTGTGACTATAAAACGTGGTGTTGGAACTTAGAACAACTTGTTGTGCTCTCCTCAATGCTTAGTCTTGTGATCTCCTAAAATATGCGTCACAAATTGTTTGAAATTTAAATTACAAAACATGGAAAGGAAATTAATGACGCCATCAACACTGCCTCCAATTTCTAGGGCATACTCTATGCCTGCCACATGAAGGGTCATCACCTTTCAGACATTAAAACATGAACAAAAAAGCAGCACATGCTACAATTTTGCAAGTAAACTACACTATTTAAGATGGCCAAACATGTTTCTTTAGCCTCATGAAACGTGATCCACAGATTGTCCAATTTGCCTATTTTATTTTAGAAGCAACCTGATTTTCAGTGTTTCAAGCCAAAAAGACTCAAATCTAGGATACAAATGTAAAAGGAAATGTTACATTCTATATTTTGGTTGCCCCAACATTTAGGCAGCACTGCAGAAACATTTATGGAATATTTCCATGGCAATGACATGTAGGGTGATATTAGCATTTAACTAGTGCGGTGTAGAGTCATCACAATTCTCTTACAGGAAACAGGCTGCTCCTACAAAAACTATCATACAACTATCAACTATGCAGCATGCACATCACATTGATGCCTCGCATTTTCACAATCAAGTAACGACCGTCTGATAAAAGTAAGTTACAGGCTTACAGCTAAAATTTGTTGAATTCAAGTGATTGGAGGTAAATTAGTCGTATTTTAAGCAAAAGGGGAAGTGGTTAAAAAATTCTGTTCGTACTGCAGCAAAAGAATTGTCGTATAGGCAGGATGGAAATAGGGACAAAAATCAGGAAGGCTTCAAACCAAGAAGGAAGGCAATCGTTCCCCTCTCGAGAATCGAGATAAACCAGGAACTTCCGCATGCAAGAACCCAATTCCGACCCCCACAGAATTCAGAGCCAAGATCTTATAGCTTTCTCACAGGACAACGCAAAAAAATTCCAACTTTCGGACGCTCACCGGGTTCGGACGCGAGGAGAAGGCGCGCATTTCCGGGAGGAGCCGCTCGAACACGAGGTAGCTGCGGTACACGGACCCGGGCGGCGCCGGTTGCGCGCGCCGCCGCAGCGCTCCCGCCACCACGCCGCCGGCTCCGGGCCCCTCGCTGCCGCCCATGGAGAGCATGAGCATCGCCGCCGCGTACGCCAGCGCGAGGAGCAGCAGGGCGCCCCGCCGCCGGCGGCCGAGCCGCCGCGCAGCAGCCTTGGCGCCAGCCGTCTCGGTGCCGCGCATCGACGCCGCCGCGGCTGCCGCTGACATATCCTGGAGCGCCACCGCAGGACCATCCGAGGCGAAGCTGCGATCCTTTGGTGGAGGAGGCGCGAGGCGGTGGAAGCGGGAGAGGAGACCATGGCCAGAAATGGCAAATACTATGGGAGAGAGAGAGGGTCTTCGGCAATCGGCAGGCACCAACCATGCCCTGGAGGCCTGGAGCTTGTTGGATGGATCCAAGGAGTTCTCTGCCTCATCAGTAGATCTCAAGAAACGAAAGTCGCGCGAGTGAGTTCTGCTACCGCGCACGCTGAATATGCATGCGTTCTAGTAATCCCTTATGCTGTTGCAACAATTGGCTTTTTATGTTTCATACTTCCTCTGTGTTCACAGATGTACGGCGCGGTTGATTTTTTTCTAAAACTTCGATCATTCCTCTTATTTAAAAAAAATTATTCAAACATGTAAAGTAGCACAACTTTTACTCAAAGCATGTTTAGTAATAAAACAAAGGCAAATCATAACAAAATAAATTATCTACTCCTGCTGTAGACCGATTTCTCCATCTCCCTGTGCAGCTCCTCCTGCAGTTTTTTCAGCTGCAGGATCCACATCATCATCCTTATGAAATTTGATCGATGCTGCTACGATTGGATACATGTACAGCGTAGGCATCTTCTTCTTGGGCTTATCTTTCCGCAAAAGCTGCAGTGGTACACCTAGAGATAATTAGACATAGTAGGATGTGTACTGTATTATATAACTTGTTATACCATACATGATGTATATCAATTGCAGGAACTAACTGTGGCCTAGAAGTTTGAATAGCTATGACAATGCAGATAATAGACCGTTGAATGCCGACCTTCTTGATTGTAGCTTTCATCTTCCGGCTCAGTGTGCCTTTCTTTTGCGACACGTACTCCATCCGTTCTTGGCCCACCATTGCTTCCATCTTTGCAATCTGTTAATGAACAATTACTTATGGTTCTACTGGTGATACAATCCTAACTGGTTACCTGCTTAGTTTGCTTGAAAATTGAAACACATGCCATTTGTTTGTTTGCCACAGATGAAGGAAATTATACTGTTTGTTTGCTAAACAAAGGAATGCAAATTCTGTAAAAGTAACACACTAACACACCATGTACAGTGCTGTTACTTACCGTGGCCTCGAATTCCTCTGCTTCTCTCATTATGGTCACACGGGATGCGTCGGTAGCATCTTTCTTTTGTTCCAAAGATGGCACCTTCTGGCCCTTGCCTCTGTGAGCCATACTAAGTACTTAGTGATCAAAGGCTTGTTGTGTTTTGAAATCTGACGCTGAGGACTTGTGGCTTTGCAAATACTTTAGGAATGATCAGGTCTATTTATAGGTGATCAACGTGCTTTAGAACTTTCTCGATAAGTCTCACTTATTTAAACAATATATACTTTCAAGAAACAAGTCACGCTGTTTGTTCAGTCCTTTGCTTGCAGCCACCACTAGGATTTTGGCAGTTTTCAGTTTTTACCAAAAATGTGCTGAAATAATTCAAGATTTTCTGGAAGCAGTTAAAGGTTATACTAAATAATTCCTTGAGCCAAGCCTGGTATGGTAGCATGATTCTGTTTGTTTAGTATGTTATTACTACTTTCTTTCACTTAGCATGAGGAGAAAAGGCGCACAGTTATTTACCGCTAGTTTTCAGTCCCATCGGTTATACTTAATTTCTGCTAATAGAGCTGCAATCTGTAGTAGTTGTTGCTTCTTGTTAGGCTCTGCTCCTAACTTATGTAATACCTAGTATTCATGAAAGAGGTTTCTTTTATGCATTTTCAAGTTTGGTTGTGCTTGTTTTGTAACAGCTACTTTATATCCCACAACATGCATGTGATATATATCTTTAATCACTGAATTATATATACTCATGTCCAGTTTCAACATAGTTATTATATATACTCAAGTAACAGCTACTTGTGCGTTGTAGTTTTGTACCTCCATGCTGATCGACGAATTTTCATCACAAGGAGATTGAAACATTAGAATATTTACTTAATTCACAGCAATGTGACATTGTGATTGTGTGACGGCTAGAGATCGCACTATGTTGTTCTCATTTCTGAACCCTAGTTCAAGAGAGTTGTCATGCTCATTCTTGACTTCTTTACTTCACTGGAGAAAAAGCAATCTCTTATAACTCCTTTCTTTAACAATTCAAATTCTATCTCAATTTGGATGCTTATAGCACAAGCACAGGCCATTTTTCTTGGAAAAACATGCAGCGACTGCAGATACTGTTGTGCTAAGGCATGCCAATTCTGAATAATACTGAAATATTACATTCTCAACTCATTTTGCCTACCAAGTATCACACTCTTCCCCAGTGAACCCTAGCTAGTTGCCAAAATCATAGATCATCATATGATTTAGATCTTTACAATCTTGATAAATATGTCTAATTATTCTACAATTCTAGAAAATATGATCATTGTTTTTTTCTTGAACTATGCAGAGAGCTGGGCGTCATTTAAAGGAAGAAAACAATAGAACGGCCAGGCGAATTAATATAACCCAGTCCGAGGACAACACCCACACTCAAACATGTCACACCCGGTTTTAGAAACAAAACCAGATGACACCGTATGTGTGCCCAGGATTAATTTTCCACACATACAGCCGACTTCATTAGTGAATACCAATAAACAATGCATTATATATAAACGAATACAACTTACAAGTAAGGAGTATGTCTTTATCAGAGTATAGCGGAAATCTATCTCTCGTAGCGGAACTCCATCTTCACAGGAAGATTGAATGGGGGTACGTACGCCTAAACACCATACAACTTCTGGATCCACTTCGTCTTCATAACACCATCAACTTGTAGAGAGCGGAGCTATAGTTTTGGGAATAGCAAGGGTGAGCACATGGCGTACTCAGCAAGAATTCATAAACATAATTGAATACCAACATTTAGCATTATACCTGATGTTAATTACCATGCATAGGAGGGTCCAAGCCGCTCTTAACCGTGAGCACGGCTGATATATCAGTTTTATATACTCTCAAGAGGTTGTATATCTTTACCCACAAGCTATGATTCCCATATGCCAAGAGGTGGCCAAACCCTATATATTCACTATCCTTTGATGAATCGGTAGGGTTTCATTACGAGATCTTTACAAAGAATTCCTAGAGTGGAGCCGCCCGTTCCAGATTTCCATTACAAGGCATAAAAGTCCCCTCCCGAAGGGTGACTGACAAAAAACAAATAAGCCAAACTGCACTCACTCAGGAGAGCGAGTCTTATACCCAGCAATGCCCCTCTTACGCCATCTTTCAGGTAAGCAAACCATCCGCTCTAGTTCATCTAATTAATCAGTCAAGGGCGTCCCATTCCACCCCTTGTGGTTGTACTGTTTTCCTGAGTGGTCGCTCCATATTCAAATTAAAATCACGTACGCAACCAAATAGGTAAAGCAACATATTTAAGAAAACTTGCCTGTATTCCCAGATATATAGCTGCTCAAAGAATTAATTGTGGAATTTGGCAGAACTTGTTCTTCACACACCACGATCGCTGTAGCTCTTGTATTGATCTCTAAAGGTTGTGTTCTACTCTCGTTTCGTACGCAACAATCATCCAAGACAAACAACATGCAAGCAAACAAGCATATACACATAAGAAACACTACACCAATCATAGGAAAAGCTTTTATAAAACATGCATGCTCGAACGAGAGGGCCCGTTGCTAGGGCCATGTGAACGAAAGAAACATTGAAAACAAACCTATGGATGAAAAGATAAAGCTAACATGAGATTTGCATTGTTGATCAACAAAGAAAAGGCTATAAGTTGTATTAATTTTAATTAATAAAATGCATGGCGATGGACATTTCAAAGAAATAACCAAGTTAGAATTAATCCAAATTATATTTAATTGAAAACCATAGTTGAACTAATTATATTTATTTTAAAAAATGTTTCATGGAAATTATACCATTTAAACCATTAACTTTAGAAAGACAAATATAAAAGATTATCTAATCAAGATTTAACATTTACTATGTTTTGACTAATTGAATTATAATTAGAAACACATTATAATTGACATTGCTCAAATTAATACAATTGATTATGGGAAGCTGAGGTATAAACTATGCATATTTTAAATTAGAAGCAGGTTAACATGCATTTAATACAAAACCAGGGTTTAAACCTAAATTAGCTTTTATTGTAGAACTATTTGAATAAGAATTAGTCAAATTATCATATGTTTAGAAAACCGATATTGAACTCCAAATTGATTTTATCTATAAAAAAATAATGACAATAGCATTAATCCAATTAATGTTAATATTAAAATCAGAAACACATGATTAATATGGTTAACGTTTAACACTAAAGCCTAGGTTTCATCGCTACAAATTTAATGCAATAAGAACAGCATAAAAACAGATCTAAAATGCAAAAGACATGCGGCTGGAAACAAACCAGGGATTAGATCGTGATTAAGCATGGACTGTAGGGCTAGCTGAGATGATTAGCGAGACTCATGGAATGGTGATCACGAATTGACCGGAGGTTGGATAGGTTTCGATCTGCAAAATATTGCGGGTGGGATTAGATTATTGGATATCAAGTGTTTGCACGAGGCCATAGGTAATGAATCAAGACACGAGGATTAGATATTGAACCTTCGAGTGCATCTGACTGAACGTGCAGCTGCTGGTCCTCTTCGCGTGGTCTTCTTGGAACTGATCCTCCGTGGCGGCTTCCGATGGGCAGATGCTGCAGGTTGCAGGTCCTCAGCTCATTATCCATCTCGGGGAGACTTCATGGCCGTGGAGAAGAAGGCTCAGGGACTGGTGCAGGTGGAGCGCAGGGCGCCGTGGTCTGATCAGGTGGCCGACGGGCGACGCATTAAGCAGACCCATCGTAGCTTGGACACCCTGCGTGCATGTGCCATGCGGGCTTGGGAACGTCGGCTGGACTTGCTTCCGGCTCATTGGGGAGGCCACCCTGGCGCAGCGACGACGAGCGGCATCGGTGGCTTGGGATAAATCGCGCGACCTGGGGTCACGCAGCGCGTGCAGATAGATGGGCGGCTGGCGGCGACATCAGTGACGAGAGGCATGCGGTTGCGGCATCTAGGGCACAGAGACCGAGGGCTTCAGGTTTTATAGGGGCGACCAACCTTGGAGTGTGGGCCATGGCAGGGTAAGACGACGGGTATAGGGTCTGGACACTTGCGCGAGAGTCCTTTGCTGGCGCCTTGGGCTGGCCAAAGTGATCCATCTGGTTTTCTTTATAGGATGATAAAGGGATTAGTCGTTGAGCTGACAAGAGTCCATAAGCTGTTCGATTAGCATATTGCTTCCAACGGGAGACCGAAAGGAGTAGTACACAGTACGTGACTGCTGGTGGCCTGGTCGTGTTTATGAGAGCAAGATTAACTAGGCCTTGAAAAAGTGAGAAGTAAAGGAAGGGAGAGATAAGAATTATGACTGTTGTTTGTATGATACGTGACTAGATGACAGCATGCCTCTGGATAAATCACATGGGCATGGATTATCTCCATGGTGAGATTAACAAAGAAATTGAAAAGGAAAAATTATAATGGTCGGTTAGGTCTAATGTTTGACCAGATGAAAAAGTTCTAATCGAGCAGGAGATTCAAAGAATTTTGAAAGACAAGATATTGAGAAATTTAATATAGCGAAACCATTCTGCCCCAAGTGTAATCTAGCCGTATTTCTTATATCGTTTAAATTCATTTATTTTGCAACCAAAACACCATGCAAAGCGGCATGAATGCAACACACATGTTATTCCTAAGTTTTTATTTTACTTG
This sequence comes from Paspalum notatum, assembly GCA_022530915.1. NCBI lineage: Eukaryota > Viridiplantae > Streptophyta > Magnoliopsida > Poales > Poaceae > Paspalum > Paspalum notatum. The sequence continues at coordinate 67,075,481 of CM039683.1, read as the reverse complement.
ATTAATTAGAAAAACAAATAGATAAACAGGGTGTCATGCATAAACACATAAATCCTAGTGAATTAAATTATTTTAGCATGGAATTTTCAAGTGCCGAAAATCAGGGTGTCACAAAACACCAGATTGCTTATACAGATCGACCCAACTAACACCGATGACCAGGACAAGCTGAGCCTAGGCTGCTGAAGATTGTCAGCCCCAGCCACACACCACAACCTGCCCTCATCCCGGACTAAAAGGAGGAGCCTCTAAACATTTGGCTGAGAACCTTCAAACATGCATGATCCCAAGCCACTAATAAGATGATGAGTAGAGAGTTCATCCCCTTGCGCATTTCTTTAGGCACCTGCTTACTGGACCGTGCTCAGTAGGAGATTAGATAGGAAGAGAGCCGGCCGTCCGCCGCCATGGGTACAATGTCAGCCAAACCCAGAGACTGCAAAATTAAGGACCAGATTTGCTTGCTGAAGACACATGAGATTAGAATGTGATCGATTGTCTCCTCAGCCTAGTCACAAAGAGGGCAGACAACCAGATGGGGTAGGCCTTGCTTGGTGAGACGATCAGCCGTCCAACTCCTCAGTTATTGATAATGAGCCAAATGAAAAACTTACACCGCATCATTGCCCAAGTCCTCCAAATCCTCCTCTAGGGCCCAAACTTGATGGTTTCCACAAAAAAAGCAGCATAGGCGGACTTACTGTAGGAACCAGACTGAGATAGCTTCCACTGGTGCTGGTCTGGTACATCCAGGTGAAGAAAAATACAATCCACCAACAACCAAATTAGCAGAAACTTAGTCAAAACACGCACGGATAGTGCCCCTCTGAGATCTGCTAGAAAATATGTTTACAATCTACCTTAAAAAGCCTGACATATATAACTCAAAATTTGACATCACATACCATGTATTCTGTTCTCAAAATAAATTTGTTTGTGTGATTATGGCTCAGATCTATTTGAGGTCTTACTTTCTAAGAGGTAATTTGTGTACCGTAGCGCTACCCTTATTCGTATAAACATCAGAAACATAAATATAAAATTATTTTATCAATTACATCTTTTAATCAAGTAATATAGCGAAATAACATGTGTGAAAAGTAGCTTTGATTTCCATGCGCGCATGCAACCAGCACCCACCGAGCCTGCGCATGCAACACATTTGTAACAGTGCTAATTTTTAGATCACACATCCTCTGGAATGCAAATAATACAAAATCCAAAGTGCCAATAAAAAGCATCCATTGATAAAATTCATCATTCTCCCTTTTCATGCACCGCTGGTTTATAAACTTGATCACACAATGATCACTACTGCCTTTAGTAACATAAAAAACCGTACACTACTCTAATAATGTGTTCTTGCATGTTACTTTTGCATAAGCTCTATAAATCTATTGCAACGCTCATTGCTACCATGAAGGTCACTAGTACACAGAAGAATGCCTATTCTTGGTGGTGGACATTCATGGGTGAACATATGAGCATCGACATAAATCCAAGGAGGGAATGAAGAACCTATTATTAGTCAGTGGTATTAGCTGGAGGACATGTAGCTTTTGTGCACCACCAGACTTCATGATCTTAGGTATGTAATCCATTTTTTGCACGTTTTAGTAGGATATTTCTGCTTAAAACATGCTACATCTACATATACTCACATACATGTATGTACACAACAGCCTATCAACACATACATAGACACCTAACTGTTGTTTACCATTTATTAGCTAAATGAACTCGATGCCTCTCCTCTATATAAGCAGGGTTCAGAATCTTGAAGTGAATAACCCATGTAGTTTCCTTTCTTGCATTAGTAAATCTGGAAACGACTATCTATCATCTTATCAAGAAAGAATTATTTATGTTTGGTGATATACTCAATTTTGTTATCAAGAATGAATTATTTCTCAATAAGCAGTTACATATAATCTACACCATATGAGACATTTTTAGACATTTGGAGAAATAGCCGATCATTTGTGCTAGGATGCACATAACACTTTTACCTTGTTTATAAATATGTGTACCATGATTTGGGCCATATATATCGATGGAGTCATGCACCATCAACTCCACCATCATAAAAATGGGTGCACTCATATTCTCTCAAAAATTATACACAAATCAACAATGTATTCGCTCTTATTTTATCCTTCATAGCATTTATCCCCTCTTCACCTATTTGTGGTGCTGTGCCACTATGCACCTTTGCAAATTAATATGGCAGTGAACAACATGCCACCACCAGGCACAAGTTCTAATAGTAAACATTTCTATAAACTGGTCGCATGTAATAAAAAGATCATGATGGTATGCACTGGTTTAGGCTTTCGTTTTTAGGAAAAAAATCGGACCCCGGCGATAGAACCGAAAATCGCCGAAAATCGAAAATTCTAGACCATTGATGAATTTGGATCAAATTTTCAAAAACTTTGGAAGAATATCATCCGAAAACATTCCGAAATTGCGTATGTAATATTTACCGGAGCAGGCCGGTAGGACTGAAATTTGCCGAAAATCGGGAATTTCGGACCGAAATTCTGAACATTTTGGTATAAATATGGGACTTTTCAGACTAAACAACTCCTCTTTACTTATTACGTGACAAGAGAGGAACCCCCCACCTCCACTCCTACCCAAAAAATATCTGCCTAACAACATCATCCTTGGAGCATAGAGGGCATGATTTTACCCTTACATTTTAGAAAACAAAACAACAAGAAATGAAGATAGACTTCAAAGTTTCAGAAATAGGCACAAACCATGTTAAAGATTACCATCTGACAAAAACACTATGTTGAAACTCTAGGCTAGGTAGAAGTAGATGCAATGCTTGAAGATATTCCATGCACATCATTATATATATAGAATCTTATTCACAAAATAAGGAAAAAAACTTTAAAGTTACAAGAAAGCAACCATTTCATTTATGCAAAGCCTAATAATCAGTCATGACTGTTCCAAACACAAATGCAGCTTTATTGGAAGAAATCAAGGATACAATGGAGAGGGAACTGAAAACACCAACTGAGCAGCTGACAGTAAAGTAACTGCACAAGAAAACTGTATGTGTATCTTTTTTTCATTTGTCTAAGAAAAAGAATAACATATATACTTAAAAACCAGCGTGCTATGATACTAGACTTGGTTCAGGAAATCCATGTGAACCTCCTTAAATTTAGTAACCTTCAACCGCCTCCAGAAATCCTATAGTAGTTCAGCATATTTCCTGTAAAAACTGAAAACTGCAATAGTGGCAGCTGCCAGCAAAGGAATGCATAGTGCTGAACGAACAGCATGACTTCTTTCTTGAGAGTACACATTTTGATGAGTGAGGCTTACCAAGTGCTGAGCACACTGCTTATAAATAGGCCTCGTAAGTCCTAGAGGATTTGCAAAGCAACAAGTCCTCAATATCAATTTCCAAAACAACACAAGGCTTTGATCACCAAGTATTGGAATATGGCTCAGAGAGGCAAGGGAGAGAAAGTGGCATCTTTGACAGAAAAGAAAGATGTTACCGATGCAGCACGTGCGACGACCATAATAAGAGAAGCAGAGGCATTTGAGTCTACGGTAATAAGAAATTCATTACTTTCACGTGCGCTACAGCGTGTATCAACGCGTTACTTTCACAAAATTTGCATTCCATTTGTAAGAAGATCAGAGTGTCCCAGCAAACTAGAGACACATGTACGTAATAGTTTGCCTCATCTGAACTCTTTCCAGCATATGTTTCTTACACGGCTTGTTTGTTAACAGTGTTCCAAGATGGAAGCAATGTCTGGACAAGAACGAACGGAGCATGTGTCCAAAAACAAAGGCACAATGAACTGCAAGATGAAAACTAGAATTAAGAAGGTCTGTACATAACAGTCTATTCACTGCTGCATCATAATATCTGTTCAACCACCTAACTTCTTGCCCTTAGTTCCTGCTATGATATGGTGCCATCTGTCATGTATGATATAATAAATTGTAATGTATGGTATGTCTCATTACCTTCAAATGTTTCACTGCAGATTTTGGGGAAAGATAAGCCCAATAAGAAGGTATCTACACTGTACATGTATCCAATCGTAGCCGCGACACTCAAATTCCATGTAGACGATGATGTGGATCCAGCACCTGAAAAATCTACATGAGGAGATGCATAGGAAAATGGAGAGTTTGATATTGATTACTGCTGAAATCCATGTCCATCCTAGTCATCACGTTCATGTTATTGTCGTGCCAACCTATCTGCCTTTTATGCTTGCTATGTCATTATGTGGATCCTCTATTATATTGCACCATCTGTGTTGCAAAATATGTTTTATTGTAATATCCTAAAACAAGAATCATTTGTCCATTGCTTCTCTTCAGACGATGTTTCCTTAGTGCAGTTTACACATTTTTGTAAAACAAATGTTGTTGTTAAGCAAACGAAAACATGGTTGTTAGTGGACTTGGACACACCAACGGCATCCACATCTAGATTAGGTACGTCCCGAGTGAGAACATTTGCTTCGTTGTTGTTAGCGGACTTGGACATACATTTTGTAAAACAAATGCTGTTGTTAAGCCTTTGTTGATTTGCTTGTATGTGTAGAATAATTCGGATTACCCGAACCCGAACCCAAAATTTCGGGTACGCAATCTTTTGGGTTACAGAGTAGTTCAGGTACATTTTGGGTGTCATTTTACCCGAAATCTCCAAAACCCGAATTACCCGACCCGAAAAAGTCGGGTTACCCAAACACCCAGGCCTAGTAGAATTTAAGGATTCATAAAGCCGTCCTCCGCTATGTAAGTGTAGTAGCTATCTTTTTATAGTTTGATCAATCATTATTGCGTCAACACACATTTTCAATCCTGGTGTTATATGCATTTTCTTTCCATGAACACAAGTTCCCAGACACAAAGATACTATTTTAGAGTTTTGAGAAACATTTTGCTATAAGTGTTAAACAAATGTGACTCTTGAATGGATGTTGAGCAACACCCTAACTTAAGTGAAGCAAAAGTGATTTTCAGCCTTCTTGATAGTACAACATTTCCTAGAACAAAATGGATTAAACCACCTGAGTTCCAAAGAACACCATTGATTTGAAATTGAGGGTGTCAAGAATTGTGAATGGCTAGTTAGTTACACGGTTAGAGTGTGTGTTCGTGATCTTGATCCTGCGTGATCTGTTGGGTATATGAGTATGTGGCGTGCGTGAGCATGCAAGTCCTAGTCAAAAGAGTGCCCATGGCGTGATCGTTGCATGGTGACCATGTACTACGGATGGCTCGCTCCTCCTGAATTTGTGGATCTTGATGTACTCAAACACGATATAAATAGAAAGGATTCCAAGATGACCATTGTGGCTCCAAAATCTAGTTGTTAACTTTTACGTACAGAGGGGCCTTTAAAGCTTTAAAAACTACATCAATGCTGTAGCTCTCACACATTTTTACATTTTGTTAACAAAAGCTCTCAAGACTCATGTCTGAGGCATTTTATTTCCATGAGCTATATACAATTTTTTGGGAGGATGTATGGGTGGCTTTATTACACTCTTAAATCCTAGACATACACATAACTACTGCAAACATACGCACAATATCGTCTTCGAGTCCTTTGGATTATTGTATTGCTTCACCACCTGTGGGAGAGGGATGTTGGTGGGATGCAGCTCCCTGGTAGGTCATCACAGTCAACCTGACCTCCTTGGGGATATCGTTGGGTGAATGCCAATCCTAGTGGTTGACAGATCTTATGCGCTGGAGATGCCTCGTGCACTCCTACATGCAGTGGATCACGTAAACTTTCCCTAATGCCATCACTGCCACCTCTTCTCTCCAGTTGTGCGCAAGACATCCTCCACACGAACCTTGACGTGATCCACCTAGTGCACTCAATTTCATGTACCGCCTGTTCGACCAGGAGTCAAACCAAGGGTTGAAAAAGCATGAGAAATCCCATCCTGTTCTGTTTTCAACCTTTGTCCCATCTGTTTTTGTATTTACCGAAAAATATAGAACTAGTATGGACATGGAAGAGGGTATTTTCTTTTTCTGCACGTTGTCAAAGGATCCCATTTTTAGCTAGGGACAAACCCATACTATTCCTGTTTTGACCATATACAGGATATGTCCAAGAACATATACAAACTTAATTAAGGACTAGAGAGAGAATTTCCTTAGATCTAGTTATCATATTTAGCAACTATCATATCTTAAATATATAATTAATCCACCAAATTAGAAAACTTACAAGCCTCACACTTACTCAAAAGTACCAAGATATGCCTTGATATGCTCTCTAGCACTTTGGATAACTAGAGCTATAAAAAATATGTCTCAATACAAGATTAATGATCCTCAGCTCCATGAGCAAGCATCAAATGATTGGGTGGGGCGGATTTTATAGCCCCCAAGATTTGGACCGAGGCTGAAAGATTTTGTAATGACAGGGCAGTACAGTCCTTGTCACCTCGATCTGCACATATCAGATAGTCCAGTACATTGTACTACCTCTGTCCCAAACTACACTAGTCCGTCTTGTTTCCAGCGTATAAAGGAAATCGTTCATCTCATTCATTTTTTTTGAAAATGCTTTTAAATTTATCATTTTATTTATAGTCACAAGTATTTCAAACCTAACTTGAATTTTCTAATGTATTAAAATTTTGCAGAAGACAAATGACTTGCTTTATGCATTGAGTGTTATCTGTGTCTGTATCCCAGTGCTTGTTCAAGTTAGCTTTACCGTTTTTCTTTAGCTGAATAAGTCAGTCTGTTAGTTAGGACGATCGAGTTTGTAGGCCTGACGTGTGCACGTTCACACGGGGCATTCCCTGGTCTCTAGGAAGAGTGATGGCATCCTCGGGGACGTGGGATGGCGCAGCCAGTAGTGTGGGCATGCCGTATTTGAACAATATACTCTTTGAATAATGTACTCTTACTATACCTCTAGGTGAAGTCTTACTATACCTCACGTATTCAAAGAGTATACCTCACTATACCTCACACGGGGCATTCCCTGGTCTCTAGGTGAAGTCTTACTATACCTCAAATATTTGAACAATATACTCTTTGAATAAACAAGTCATGCTGTTTATTCAGTACATTACTTGCAGCCGCCAATACTTCTTAGCAGTTTTCAATTTTTACCAGAAATGTGCGGAAACATTCCAAGATTTTCTGGAAGCGATTGATAGTTATACTAAATAATTTAAGAAAGGTTGAAAGGTTTCCTTGAGCCTAGCCTGGTATTGTAGCATGCTGAGCTGTTTGTTTAGTATGTTACTAATTTCTTTTGCTTAGCTTAAGGAGAAAAGGTGCACAGTTACTGCCAGTTTTCAGTTCCTCTATGGATTATACTTAATTTCTGCTAATAAAGATGCAGTCGGTAGTAGTTGTTGCTTTTTATTAGGCTCCTAACTTAAGTAATATGTATTATTCATGAAGAGGTTTCTTACACATCTTTTAAGTTTGGTTGTGCTTTTTTTGTGCATAACACTTGCTTTATATCCCACAATATGCATGTGACATCTTTAAGCACTGAAAGAGCTATCATGTTCAGTCTACCTCAGTCTTGACTTCTTAATTTCACTAAAGAACAACAATCTCATATAACTCCTTTCTTGAACAATTCAAATTTTATGTCGATTTGGATGCTTATGCACTGACATTTTCTTGGAAAAACATGCAGCAACTACACACGCCACTGTGCTAAGGCATGTGAAATCCGAACAATACCAAAACGGGTTTTTATTAGGGTACTCTCAAATCACTGTGGTCTATTCATTTTGATAGAATAAAAGAAGAAAATCATAATCTCTTGCCTAATAAATCTAACCACAATATATGCTGCTAGCCATTTTTGGACCAAATCGATTTAGATCTACTTAGATCTCCTTTTTGATAAAGGAAGCTTTATTAATCTTAGTTGGTTACATCAAGAGGATACAAAAGTACTAACACAGCAGAAAAAAAAGGAAAAACAAGAAAGGCAACATTTGCATGCCAAAGCGATCTACAACACAAAACTTAGTCTTCAATCCTCCCACCATCAAGATGAAAACCTGAACCAAGATTGAGACTCTCTAAAAACACTGTCTTTAGGAAAATCACAACACATATGTGCACCACTGTTGCCATGACCCAACCAGTGAAGGCTAGATCATGGGTTTTCACCCTAGAAATAAATACCATACTTCAAACAATGCTTTCAGTATGGTCAATGTCAGGCACAACCAACTAAAATCGGACCAAGAGATTTCTCCCTAAAGTCAATGATTAGGCACCCATAAGTACCACCAAATTCAAAGATACCAATCTTGCCCGCACCATCTTTCCTTGATTTGGCTGACATACCACTCATTCTTGGCGAATATCGAACTGACATGAACTCTATGACAAACAAAATCTTTAGCTAATAGCGCATACCAATGTCTATGCGATTCATACAAAATTTGAATAAAGCAACTGAGTTAGCGATTCATGTATCAAATGCAAGATATTATCTAGCCAGTACGAAAGTATTAACCAAGAGATCAAGGAATACCAGGACAAAAGCGACGACGCTCGAACCTGTAGCAGCAATCAAAAATCATGGGCAAAGCGCCAGATATTGACAGCCTTGTTGGGGCCACTGCTAGTGCCCACGGTCTGGACCGCCATCATGGCCGACCTCTAGATCCAAAGCACTAGCGTCAACATGGCCAACCTACCACCACCGAAAGGACAGCACCGCTGTGACCAACCCCTAGCCACCATATCAAGATGGAAGAAGGGCAGGCCCACTGTTGATGGCCCACAACCTGGACTCCAGCACAAACCATCAATGCCACCAACCACACCATCCTAGATCTAGCCCTTGCCGCCATACACTGCCATGGAGGTTGTGCAACGGTGCTCAGGAGTGTGAGCGGGCGGCGGCGACTGCTTTGCACTGCAATCCACAAATGGCATCCTCACTGTGTACCCTCCCCACCCACCACATGCTATTGTGTCGCATGCCTCACAACACCACATCGAAGGGGCACCACACCCAAGCGGTTGGTCTCCACCTAGGTCAGCCCACTCCACCAAGAATCTAGGCGATTGGATCCCATCACCATCATCCTAGCACTCATACAGCTCCTGCGATGTGCTCTAGTAGTAGAGAGATCAGGGAAATACACCGCCGGCCATGGAGGAAGACGAGGCGTAGTGGAGGCTGGCGACAGCAGTGTCCGTCGCCATCCAAGTGTTGCTAGGCCTCCGGCGGCTCCCTCTGGTAACAATGAGGGAAGGAGGACGGGTGGTGCCAACTTGTTTGCTTTCTTTTGCATGTAAATCTTTTTTATATCATCATCATGAAAGTGAATAATCTACATGGTCACTGGCCAATTTTTTAGCATAACCATTTTTAACCGGACAAGGTTCTATGGTTCTTTTTAATGTGAGCTTTTGTTTTGACATGCATGCTGGTAATCTTTTGGAACATGACTGTTGCCAATGTTTTTTATGGAAGTCAATTTTTTCTCTATGTGCTATGCATGTTTCTTTTGAACATGACAATACCCTCTAACATTTTTTTGCATTGTGTTCTGTCTTCCATGGGTGTACAATGAAAATTAGGATGCCCCTCCCTGATGAGTCCATGACAGATGGCCTTGAAAATGCAGCATTTAGGTTTTTCCGTCGCTGCTACTTTGAGGGATGGGCCGAGATGTTTAGCACATTTTACTTTTCCTTGTTATTAATTGCATGATCAATTTAAAAAAAATCAAGGGCTATGATTCTTTGAGCTTTATTACTTGGGAGGTAATTGGAGTATCATAACACTGTCCTACTGAAATATCACTTTCTCAACTGATTTTGCCTACTAAGTATCACACTCTTCCCCAGTGAGCCTAGTTGCCAAAAATCATAAAACATCATATGATTTAAGTGTTTCCAATCTTGATAAAAGTTTCTAATTTTTCTACCATTCTAGGAAACATAATCCTTATTTATTTTTGTAAAAAAATATGTTTGCAATCTACTTTAATAGCTTCCGATGTAACTCAAATTTGACATACCATACTAGATTTTGTTCAACATAAATTATTAGGCCACACATATTTCTTGGAATGTTTAGATACCAAGAGGCTAAAGTTTAGCCCATTTGTATCCAACCAGGCTAGCTAATGGAGATGATAAATTTTAACCAAGCCTTCGGATAATTATTAGTCTACTATAGTCCACACAATCCAACTAAAGTGTGCTAATACTTCCTTGCTGCTCACCAGCCAAATCCCCGCATCAACCCCAGCCTGCAGCCCACACATGTGGAGGTGGGGATGAGATGCACACACCTTCCTTGCTCACCAGCCAAATACCCACATCATCCCAGGGTGGATCAGCTGCACAGGACGCCTGCTGCTCTGGTGCGTGTGGCAATCAAGGCTGGTGCTGCCCATGGCGATGCTGCCAGCCCTATTGATGGATGTTTGGTGCGGATGATGCCGACATTCCCCTTGATTTCCTTATCCCCACCATTGAGCTAGGAGTGGGAGCTGAACTTCACGGCTTGTATGCTCCTCAGCGTGAACCTACCGTTGCAACCGTTATAGGTGCCCGCGTGCATCAGACATTGTCCCTCACCCAACGACCCACACTATGTGGCTTGATGATCCACCGTTGCAATGCATGTGCCATGCGGCCACAATGGAGACCGCATGCGCTGTTAGCGGAGAGCGGTGCTGAGCAGCAAGGAGCACATTGCGACAAACCTGTGAGAATTCTATCTAGAGAACAAACCTGCTCTGTCTCCCACCAACACTCTCTGTTTTTGGTCTCCGAGGGATGTGTGAACACCTAATCATGAGGTTCCCATTTATGTGCTACTGCATCGCCGTTCCAAAGCTGGTCATCGCCTTCTGCAAGCTGCTCAGAGTGCCATTAGAGATGCTGCCCTGCTCTCCATTGTGGGGCTGTGCCACTTCTCATACAACAGCGCGTGCTGCGCATGCTGCTTGTTAGACAAATCCTGAGGAGGTCAAGAGCTGGCACCCTTCCATGGAGTATGGCCATCTCGTGTCCGAGTAGCGGTTGTTGCTGCTTTCATGAGAGGGCCAGTGGAGAGGCAGGAGAGGTCGAAAGGAAAAAAGCATACGTGAGATGTATAAAACATTAGGGGGCTAAATGAAAAAATAAAACATAAAACGAAGAGGTATGGACATGTGGTGGGTTCACTTAAAAAGTTAGTGGACCTCAAAATACACTTTGAACGTTGATGGCCTTAATCGACACAACCAAACAAGTTAATGGACTAATGGTGTATTTCACTCTTTTTTATAAGTTTTTACTAGTATATTTCTTTTTAAAACATGGTACATCCACATATAGTCACATGCATGTGTGTACGCTAAAGCCTATCAACACATGCATAGACACCTAACTGTCACTTAACATTTATTTGTCTAAATGAACTTCATCTTTCTCCTCTACATAAGCAAAGTGTCCAAACCTGGCATGGGCCAGGTTAGAGATAACCATCTAACAAAAACACTGTAGGCTAGATAGTAGATGCAATGCTTGAAGAAATTGCGTGCATATCATTGGATACAAAGCAACTAATTCACAAAATAAGGAAAAACAAAACTTTAAAGTTACAAGAAAGCAATCATTTCATATATGCAAACCCTAATAATCAGCCATAACTGTTCCAAATACAAATGCAGCTTTATTGGCAGAAATCAAGGATAATATGGACAGGCATTTTTTCCCCTTCGACTAAGCTAAAGCAACATATATACTTAAAAACAGTGTGCTATGATGCTAGACTTGGCTCAGGAAATCCATGTGAACCTCCTTAAATTTAGTAACCTTCAACCGCCTCCAAAAATCCTGTTGTAGTTCAGCACATTTCCTGTTAAACTGAAAACTGCAATAGTGGCAGCTGCAAGCAAAGGAATGCATAGTGCTGCACGAACAGCATGACTTCCTTCTTGAAGAGTACACATTTTGATGAGTGAGGCTTATCAAGTGCTGAGCACACTCCTATAAATAGACCTAGTAATTCCTAGAGGATTTGCAAAGCAACAAGTCCTCAATATCAATTTCCAAAACAACACAAGCCTTTGATCACCAAGTATTGGGATATGGCTCAGAGAGGCAAGGGCGAGAAAGTGGCATCTTTGACGGAAAAGAAAGATGTTGCTGATGCAACACGTGCGACGACCATAATAAGAGAAGCAGAGGAATTTGAGTCTACGGTAATAAGAAATGCATTACTTTCCTGTGCGCTACACCGTGCATCAATGCATTACTTTTACAAAATTTGCATTTCTTTTGTAAGAAGATTAGAGTCCCTGCAAATCAGAGACGCATGTCATTGTTCGCCTCATCTGAACTCTTTCTAGCATATGTTCCTTACAATAAGCAGCTAACTTGTTAGGATTGTTCATTAACAGTGTGCCAGAATGGAAGCAATGTCTGGACAAGAACGAACAGAGTATGTGTCCAAAAACAAAGGCACATTGAACCGCCAAATGAAAACTAGACTTAAGAAGGTCCGGCACTTAACAGTCTATTATTCACTGCATCATAATATCTGTTCAAACTAACTTCTTACCCTTGGTTCCTGCTATGATATGGTGCCATTTGTCATTTGTATGATATATAACATTATACTGCATGCTATGTCTCATCATCTTAAATAATGCATCACTGCAGATTTTGGGGAAAGATAAGCCCAATAACAAGGTATCTACACTGTACATGTATCCAATCGTAGCTGCGACGCTCAAATTCCATGTAGACGATGATGTGGATCCAGCACCTGAAAAATCTACATGAGGAGATGCATAGGGGAATGGAGAGATTGATATTGATTACTCCTGAAATCCATGCCCATCCTAGTCATCATGTTCATGCTATTTCTGTGCCAAACTATGTGAGCCTTTTATGCTTACTATGTCATGGTGAGGATCTGTTGTTATACTGTACTGTCCTTGTTGCAAAATATGTTTTATTATAATATCCTAAAACAAGAATCAATTGTGTTTCTGTATCTTCAGATGATGTTTCCTTAGTGCAATTTAGTAATTGTTGTAAAAACAAATGTTGTTGTTAAGCAAACTAAAATATGGTAAATATATTTTTTCCAAACATAATATATTGACTTAACATGGAATGGATGAAATAAATGTGTTATAGTGTGAAATGGACATTAACATGATCGAAAGAGTTTACAATTCAAACTTTTAAGTGGATATATTTGAACTTGTTTTATATTTTCCACTAGCTAGCTTCTGTGGTCCACATATATGGCAACAAATGAGGGGCCAATGCAGATTGAGATGCACATAATCAAATCAAACTACTATATCTCTTATCTCCTCTACATAAAACCTGAATCTCTCTTCGAATCTCCATTGTAGTTCATCTATTGATATCCACAGCGTAGACGGTGTCATAGGTTGTTAGCCGACCTGGACACATTAACAATGACATCCACATCTAGATTAGGTACCTCCCGAGTGAGAGCTTCAATAACCTTTAATTTGTTGATTTGCTTGTATATCTAGAATTTAAGAGTTTAATAAATTGTTCTTCTTTACATAAATGTGGTAGCTATCTTTTTCCAGTTTGCTTGTAAACCTAGCTTTTATTTACTAGGAAAGTATGATAGTAATGACTGCTTGTGGAACTTGAGAATTCTAATAATCCAGTTTTCTACTGAAAAGTATCGTGCGGTTTTGATTCCAATCTACGCATTGATCAAATATTATTGCGTCAACACACGTTTTTCAATCCTCGTGTCTAAGGCATTTTCTTTCCATGAACGCACAATTTTGGGGTGGGGGTGGGGGGATGGGGGCGGAGGGAGTAAATCTAACTTTATATACTCATAAATTCTAGACATAAACATAACTACTGGAAACATAGGGACAATATGTTCTTGCAGACTTCATTTATGGCAAGAATGTGTTAAGTTCACGTTGTCTTGCCTTAAACTTGATGCATTATCTCTGTTAGAACACACACTGAGTCACTCTATTCTTTAAGTGTTCCAAATATTGACTCAGCCTCACTAGCTAGCTCGTCCCTCTATCTCGATTCACTCAAGCATATGTTTGATAAATAGCTAGGCACGGAATTTCTACAGTTTGGTTCATAACTTCTATGCAAAACTACAAAACTTTTCTAGTAAGCAAAATTTAAAGAACTGCAAGCAAAACAAGTTCGAATTGCAGATCTGAGTTTACCATTCCTTGGGGTATGTAGAGTTGTTTCCACATTTCTCACTTGCACTTATGTCTCAATAAATGCATATATCGAGCACAAACCGTAGCAAGGCACTTGAGCAATAGATAAGAGAGCAATACAAGCAAAATCAACCATGCAAGATACACAAGAATTTATGCCTAAGGTTCAATCACACTACAAAGGTGTCCTACTTCCCATTGAGGGCACACACAAAGAGTCAGGTCTCTTTCAACCCTGGTCCTCCCCTCATCAACCACAAAGATCAAGATAATAAGGCTACCCAGACTCAAAAAACTTTTTAGAGTTCTGAGAAACATTTGGTTGTTGTGCGGGTGAGAGAACGCTAGCATGGGAAAGGGTAGATGATGACATGTGGGCCCTCATCGTCAGCTCGTGTTAGGACCAGGGACCAGATTGGAACAATTTATGAGTTTGTGGACTGGCTTGACAAGACCAAAAAGTTTAGGGACCATGAATATTACTTTAAAACTTAAGGACAAGAAGAGAGAATTAAGACCCTTAGTTTTAGTTATTATATTTTGCAAGTATCATATCTTAAATATTATGATTAATCAACTAAATTACATTGATGCATATAATTGAATACTTAAGGACACTACATAACATTATCCCGCTTAAGTTTTTTCGCTTCATCCCATTCTCATATACCCATATATATTGACCGCGATCTCATTCCCATTCTCGAATTTTCTGACCCGCTACTACTATTCTTGTGATAAAAGTAATAAAAGGTAAAAATGGAAATGGTTGAGGAGTTTTTCTGTTCATTGATCCCGAAGTCGCGAACGAGCTGATACAAAACCATTGTACTCTAGCATACATCACTGACTACCCTTTCGCTGTTTTACGGCCCCAACGGACCTCACTTGAGGTTCACCTCAGTGCAGTTTAGTCACTGCACATGGACATGGCCCATCTATTGCCTTTAAGCCCATAGAAATGGCCCATATCCCTTTCCCTTCCAAGCCACAGGAGCGGTCCCTAATTCTTAGGCAGAGCGCGTTGCAAGCGTACACGCCTGTCCCGTCTCACTGACCCCGCATAGGCGCCCGCAACGCGCACGAGGCATTGTCTCTCGGAGTGGTCAACCCGAGATCAGAGTACCACCGCCGCCTCCCCACTTCCCGGCCTCCGCAACCTGAGCTCGCCGGCTTGCTTGGCCAACGCTCAACGGGGCACGTGGGCTGGCGCGCCACAGCATCGGGGCCGAGCGTCCAGGCAGCTGTGCAGGGGTACAGGGCGGTGGCGCGAGCGGCGGGCGCGCGCCGGTGCCGTGCATAGAGGTGGCGCGGCTGGCAGGCTACTTGCTGGCGTGTGGTAGCGCTCCAGCCAGCCAAGCATCCGAGCCTGTTGGCCGTGGCCTTCTCCCGTCTGCAAAAAGCTACATCGTCGGTCTGGCACCTCCCTCTCCCTGTCTCTCAGTCTCTCCAGTCTCTAACGCTTAGGTAGTGTGATTGTGAATTTGTGATGTGCTCCACTCGTTAATTAATCATCTTTGCACTTGAATGGTTGAACACTTGAATGTATACAAAATATTTAATCTTACTATTACTAATTAGAGGCTCTTTTTGGAGCCTCCTTTTGGAGCCTCCATGTCGATTCTCACCAGATGTACTAGAAAAAAGAGAAATCCAAGAAATTCTCAAAAAACAAGAAACATCTGGCCGTCCATCAGGTGATTTTAATTATAATAACCATTAGATCCATTGCATTTTTCTAAAAAATTACCCACCATACCATTACGAAAAATGAATTAAAATAACCCCCTAAATTTGCATAGAAATTACCCACATGCCATTATGAAAGATGAATTAAAATAACCCCCTAAATTTGCATAGAAATTACCCACCATGCCATTATAAAAGAAGAATTAAAATAACCCCCTAAATTTGCATAGAAATTACCCACTATGCTATTACGAAAGATTAATTAAAATAACATCCTAAATTTTCAAAGGAATTACCCAACATGCCACTATAAAAGATGAATATATCCCCTAGATTTGTATGATTTCAAGTGAATCTCTTATTTGTATATAAAATATCGACTATGCTACTATGAAAGACAAAGATTAACTAGAGCATACGTGCAGTATGTTATATGCTATATAGATATGGTAAAAAATGTATATAGATTTTCTATTAAAGTATAAATAAATGAGAAATAATTAGTAAAAAAATTTATTATGCATCTTAAAATTATACAAATTTGTAATATTTAGGTTTGATAACGATACTAGCCCGTGCTTTGCACGGGTTGACGTACTAGTTATTCAAATTAGAGGATGAAAATGTCTGAACAATTAGATCTATTTTTTCTCCAGCGGTGACCCCTACAACTTAATGTATGTATACACTCTGTTATTTAAGACACAAGCAGACCATTTTCGCACTGAATCTGAATGTGATTTCACCTTTTAACTATGTCTTTTTTTGGGCATGTTTTTGCCACAACTCTATCGTAACTCGGCCCGGGGGTTTCACGCAACGTCACGGGATCAGCTTCCCTTAGCGTGGCGTAGCTAAGGAACAAGGACCGCAGGAGGTGCAGGTCTGCGCGCTAAAGTTAAAACATGTGGGCAAATCCAGTGTTTGCCTGCTTGCTGCTTCAGTGATGCCATGGCTTCTTCAGTTCAAAACTCCAAACTTGGGATTAAGAATTCTGTTTCTTTTTTTTCCCTTCTTTTTGGCTGGAGACACTACCTGCCTTTCTTATCTTGATATCTGCAAATTAACGGCGGCTCGGGCGAGCGCAATCGCCGTCTTTTTGATGAACAACGCTTGATGTTTAGCTGTTGCTTTGTGGGTGGCAGTGCACCAGTATCTGGTATATTAGTACCACTGTAATGCTTGGACGGCGCACGAGCAAGAGAAGCTCAGGGGTACTTGTGAAGCAGCACGGCGCGGTGAGCGTCCCGTCCGCCTGCTCCTCCCCGGGCGACGACTGCTCACCGGTTCCAACCTTTTTTCACGGGAGTTGCCCGATTGTTGAGAAGTTACAATCCCCAACACCCTTGGATTGGGGACAAACCTTCCTTCAGCTTGTAATTTGTTGCTGATCTGATAAAGCTGACGTCATTATCAAAAAAAAAAAAACAGCAGCCGCCGCACCGTCTCTTCTGCATCAGCCTCCGCCAGTGGCGGCTGAAGCAGGCGGCGGCTACGGCAATGCAGAGCAGCGGCGGCAGAGGAGCAGCAGCAGCAGCAGCGCCACCGGCGGCAGGCACAGCGCTAGGCACGCCGATGCGCTATGCGCGACTGGCCTCGTCCAAGCATCCACGGCAAGGGAAGGGAAGCCTAGCGGCACGGGAGGAAAAGGGGTCCCTTTCTTGGCTCCTCTCTTTCGTAGGAGCATTAAGGAACCTCATTTCTCTGATCCGCCCTGTTCGCCCGGCTTCACGGGGAACCTCGGCTCGCTGTCCCTCCCACCTCCGCCATGCCTCGCCCGCTCCTCCGCCTCATCTCCATCTCTCTGCTCTTCCTCGCCGCCTCCGCAAGTCCTCTGCCTCCCTGTGATCGAAACCCCCCGCACCTGAGACAGAGGACTTGCGGAATGGGAGTGTTCACGCACTTGACTGCATTCGTCCGATCCAGAGACAGTCCACGCGTCATGAATCGGTATGGGGTAACCACACGAGGCCGAACGCTGGACGCCACCACCCAATTTTATCCCTTTCAAGAGGTAAGGAAGTTTGGCACTTAAGTGCATGTCTTTTTCACCTAGTGCAGAACCTTTGTGCCAAAACATGGAGCGCATACTCATTTTTCATGAGTCAACAAAACTATGGAACTTCCGTGCTTGGTGTGGAACTTCTATGCCAAAACAAGGACCGCAAACCTCAACCTATGTGGGATAAGAAACCCACATAACTTCTGCATCAAAACATGGAGCATGTATGTCATCTTTTGTAGGTTAAGAAACATGTAGAACTACTGCACACTTGTATGAACTTCCTTGGCAAATGATCTCCACATGCAGTGTGTTCGGAACTTCTGCTATTCCTAGGCACATAAACAATTTGTTCAATTTGTGTGAAATTTTTTGCTGAAATTGTTATGCCAGTGTTGTCTCATGGATGTTAAAGTTAGTGAGCCCTAATCTAACGGAAGCTAAAGGGATTTTACCCCTCTTGAAAGTATGGTGTTTCCTATAGAACTCAAATTCAAAATATAAATCAATTAAATCATGTTAGCTCCAAAGAACCTAATGATTTGAAATTCAGGGGCTCCCAAACTTTAAAAACTTCATGAATGTTTTAGGCTTGTAGGCAGCAGAATGCAATCTATCTCGGTACCGATGAGCCATGGCCCACCAGGCCCATATTCATCAGAGCACACCACATAAAGTCTTAGGTCTAAATCAATACAAAAGACTAGTTCGTTAGGTGAGGTGTGTCCCCACCTTATATGTTCCACTCCCTCACCATCAATTATTGGTGTGAGACTAAACTTAACAATATAATCTCCTCTATCACACATTAGGCCCAACTCTAGTGACTTCCAAAAACATTATATATATGATGTGCTCGTTCACCATCAACACCGGTGACCTCCGAAAACATTATCCTATTGACATGAGTCTGAACCATCCCCCATGCCACAGACAACCCTATCTAAATCTCTAGAGATGTCCCTAGACTCCCTATCACCATGTAATCCTGGAGAGTTTCTCTAGAGATTTCCCTAGACTCCCTATCACCATGTAATCCTAGAGAGTTTCTCTAGAGATGTCCCTAGACTCCCTATCACAATGTAATCCTAGATAGTTTCAACAATGGGCTCAGATACCACTTGTTAGAGTGACGTAGTGGAATCCGACCCATCTCGCTCAGTACCCACGAGTCGCGGCCCACCAGTCCCATATTTACTAGAGCACACAACACATAAAGCCTTATGTCTATCTCAGCCCAAAGGACAACTCTGTCAAGTAAGAACTACCCTCGCCTTATATGTTGCATTTTTTTTCACTATGAATAACTGATGTGGGACTATACCCAACACATTGCACACTTTGCATATTTCAAAAGCTCATGCAAAGCATTAGTAAAATGATTGTGTTGGCCATGAACTCCAAAGCCTAGTAGGAGGGAGCTTGTTGCACTATGAATGATTGGACACAAGAAAAAAGTTTTATAACATCGTAATATAACCTTCAACAACTTGCTTGATCCTCACAATTAGCTTACACAATAACTTACTACTCACTCATACATGGTGCTTTAGAGAGGAGGGTTGCTGCCTTTTTTTTTTTTTGGACTTCCAGGATGGTTGCTACAGTGTCTTGGCCTGGAAGTACACATCTTACATAGTCAAATGTCCTTGCTAACTAAGTGATCTAGTGGTACAGCCAGAAGTAAAAACAAATTTCACTTCATTTTAAACTTTACTAACATGCCCAGCTCCTTCCATTCATGAAAGAGGTGTATTTATTTTAACTTATTGTTTCTTGCAGCCACTATTTAGCAAAATGTATTTTGACTAACTAATACTACTGGTGAATTGATTCACTGCAAACTTCATGCATCTCCCCATGCATGTTAACAGACTAAAACATCCACAACAAGATTATTTTCAATAATCCCATTAGGTCATAGGAACGAGTTGGATGTGATAACCCAGAGGAATCAACATCTCCCCAAGACGTAATACTTCTCCTCCTTTTATCTCGTTCCATCTGCAGACAACAGAATTCCATATCAGTATGTGTGCTATGAAAGAGTAGTCAGGTCGGCTCGTATGACATGACATATGTGACATAGTAGAGAATATTTGAACCTGTAGTTTGACACTAAAAGGTGGAGGAAAAGTGAAATAAAAAGCTTGCTAAAATCTGCCCCGAGACAAAGCCTTATGCCTCCTCCAAATGGCATGAAATTCTTTTGCTACATCCTTCGTTTTGTCTCGTCCTGGGTCTGCAGACAGAGAGAGCGCAATGTGTCATATATCTATGCAAACAAAACAAAAGATTCCTTTTCAATTTAGAGCAAAGTACGTAGCGCAGCGTTTTGCTACTTACCGTCCACCTCCATGGATTGAATTTGAGTGGATCCTCGAACAGTGTTGGGTTTAGATGAGCCGCCATGGGGCTAATCATGACAAGCCATCCAGCAGGAATTGTATAGCCTGCAGCATTTGAAATGAAATGATTGATCCAATGACTACACATTATGCAACTCCAAGCTGATAGCAAGTTCCCTCTGAAAACATTCTATGTATGTAACTATGTATATAAACATACCACATTCACTTGCACATCCATCAGAGTTTTCCTGAAAATTCCAGGTGCAACGTTGCTCAGCCGACTGATCTCATTCATAACCTTCAGGTGGAACAAACTCAACCACGTTAAAGGCCAGAGAAGCTCTGTTGAAAGCGGCTCGAAGGAATGATAATAATGCTGAAAAAGACCCCAGCTTGCTTGTACACGTTTTGAGTTCAGACACCTGAGTAGTGAATTTCAAGGACTTGTACTCCTCCCATGTGAAACCGTCATTCGTGTTTTCTCGTTTCTTCAGTATTGCTTCATGCTCCTCCTGGAAAAGGTAGAATTTCAACAACTATAGCATATGAGTTTCTGTGCTTAATTAGGGGTTCTTTCCCCGACTGAGGGGATAGTACGTACAATTTGAATGAATGTATAACAAATAACCTTAAGCGTTTTGACAACTTTAGGGTTGTCTGTGAGCAACTTAAGACCCACGGTGAGGCTTGCTGATATCGTCGCAAAGCTGGCAAACAAGAGTGCAGCGAGTGCGTCTATAGCAAAAGACTCATCTATCACTGGCTTGTCACTACGTAGTTCTTCAACAAATGGGTCAAGGAGGTCACCATGTTTCTTCTCAGGTGTCCTTAGCCTATCTTTCAACAGATCAGTCAATTTTCTCTGCACATTTCTCCTTCCCTGCAAGAGAAAATAATAATCCATAGTCAGGAATCGTGATTAATTAATCTTCTGGATCGAGTTATATTGATATTACACGTTAATTCTGACTAACTGATTAACAAAAGTTCAGATACTTGTAGTTTTGTACCTTCATGCACTTGTAAAATGATGTCCCAGGAAAGTATATCGGGAAACAGAGGATCCCCTTGAAGAAGTCTTCAAAATTATTTTTGAGCACCCTTGACTCGTCGGGACCCATGCCAACCATCTTCTTGGCGATCATATCAAATATCATCTGTGATGCAAGTTCAAATCAAGCAAACATCCATTGTAATGACATGTTCTATATATGATGCATCCTTGGTCGCGCTTACATCTGCTACAGCATCCTTCACGTCGATGCTCGGCTTGGCAGCCCACGCTGCAAAGCCCTGCTTCATGGCGACCTCCAGCTCTCGGATCAGTGTCTGCTTGAGGTTTTCAGAGCCAAAGAGCTTGGACGCGAGACTCCGCGTAAACTTGTGGACGGTGCCGCTGTACCTGGTCACGCTCTCCTTGCCGAAGATTCTGTTTGCCGTCTCCGGGTACCAGCTCCTGAACATCTTGCCCTCTTGCTGAAAGATGAACCGGTTCAACTCTGGATCTAGCGAAATGACGACAGGCTGCCCAACTAAGCTGGTCTTGAACACGGGGCCATACCTACATATATAGCAACGGCAGTGCATATGAAAAGTATAATGAAGTCGATCGTTTTGAATCAGTACTGATCGATGCATATCTATATATGGCCAAGTAATCAATGGTGTGGGATAGCTTCCATGCATGAGTCATCTTAATTAACTGAAAACTTTTATCAAGTCCTTAAGCTAGACCATCCTTCATCTCCTGAGCTCGACCGTGTCTTTCTCTCTGAATTTCTCGATCCCTAGTTAATCCCCTAAACCTATAGGTGAACGGAAACCATCCGTCCACCCACTCCCTCCTACTTTTTCACTTATATTGCCTTTCGTTCAACTTGTTTTCGGGCCGATCCATTTTTAGTTCCAAATATATTTTTAACCCAAAGAAATAATAATATTTTATATTTATAAAAAATACTCTAAGTTCTAAAGAAAGATATTTTATATTCATAAGAGAAGTATTCTAATTTAATGGCAAAATATTGTAACTTCATAGGAGATTTATTCTATTTTCACAGAAAAACATTATAAATTCAGAATACAATATTGTAATTTTGTGAAAAAATCTAACCTCGCGAGAGAAATATTCAAACTGTACATGAGTATATTCTTGACTCATAAAACATATTCATAATATTCATAAAATTAATAAATGAATAATGCAAAATGAAGATATAAGAAAAGTCAATACAAAATAGAAAAAGGAGAATGAGGTGGAGCGACCAGGGCAAAAATAAAAACAAAAGGTTCATGGAAGAAACAAAAGGGCAAAGGAAAATAAAAGAACAAACAAATGGAAAGGTCATGATTCATGAAAAACTAATGAAAGCTAGGCGGCAGAGAAAAAGAAAACAGGTGACTCCGTGGTGCACGGACGACAAAACAGGATTACATGAAAGGAAAAAGCAGAAAGGAAATTTTTGGATCTTAATGGACCGAATTAAGCTTAACAAATAGTGTTGGAAAGAATAAACGGGAGGTTGTGTGTGGATGTAGTTTCCAGTTCACGTGGACCACAAGAATCATGTGGAGCTAGCCTCCCTGTTCTTTAGCACGCATGTAGGCTTGTTTGGTTGGAACCCTATTTTGCCTGGACTGACAATGTGTTTGGTTGAAATCCGGATTATGTTGGATAAGGTAGGGTGCTTCTTGGGTTAATACAATCATGAGTACATGATCTTGTCTCTTATGTTTTTTCTTGTTTCACAGTAAAGGCGTGAAACAATGTTTAATCAATTGTTGCACAATATTTTTGGCCAAACATAACCTCTCGATGGCAGAGCACGAGTTTCTGCATCATCATATAATTCGTGTGGTCTGTTTCTGTACCATGGGCTCGACCACTAATATCAATAGCTAGATTTGAATCGTAACTGCATTCTAGGGTTAGAGGTGTGTAATTTAAAAGCTATTGGTTCTGAATAGTTTCTTTTTTTACTCGCCATTTTATAGTCTAGATATAGATACACTAGACTACGTAGATAATAGATATAAGACAATGAAGTTCTACATTTTATGCGCATACATTTTAAACATGGGGTATTTACATGGTCGCGCTAATGCAAGAACGCCACAGTTAAGATAACAAAAGCCTGATTTCTCATATCACCTTTTCAGTCGTCGCTGGAAGTAGCTTGGTATGCCGATGGAATGGCTTATTTTGAAGTAGTGAAGGGTCTCGCCTATAATGGGGAAACCCATGGAGCCAGGGGGGAGTCTCTCCTTGCATGGGGGACTACTCACCCATTTGTTGTGCGCCAACTGAAGAAACGTTGCAATCACTGCCGTAATAACACAACAGAGAGCTGCGTATGGAATGATCATCAGCAAATTCTCCATCAATGATTCTATGTACTGAAATGGATTTCTCTTCCAGGTAGGAACTGGTGTTTTCAAAGCTAGCTATAGTGCTCAGTCTGTTTTGCATGTACTGGGGAGAGACCTCCAACCAACAGCATATATATAGGGGACGGCATGTAGACATGTAGTGTGGCGTGGAAAAATAATTAACTCTTGACGTGTTGACCGTGCTGGATTTCACTTCCTGCAAGCTGGAACTGTGAATATTACGTTCCTATTTTTTCTAATTTGCACGTGCAGCACGCAGCATAGCGATTGATGATCTTTGCTATGCCACTTTTGATTTTGCATATACTACCAGAATCAGGAAATTTCTTGGGTGCCGAAAACCACCAAGGAAAGCACTAAAACAGTCAAGAAAATGAGAGCAAATTCCGCCAAGCATAGAGGGCAAGGGAAATTCAATTTCCTGGCTGTTCACCGCCACAAATGAAATTCTTGGGGGTGAAAACCGCCAAGGAAATTAGGTCCATGGCGATTTTGTCATCAAGACAAGGAAATAAACTAGCCGCCAAGTAAATGTTATTCTTTGACGGTTCACGAGGAATCAAGCTTCTATCCACCGTTGGGTTTTGTGTACGTGTTACATTATTCACGGTGTACCTATCTTACTGTTATCACTACACCACGACGACACCAAATTAACGTCCAATATCGGTCGGTAAAATAAATAACTTATCATCAGTGAAGACTCCATTAATGGAGAGAGGGCTATCGGTACTGATGGTTCGTAAAAAACATATCTCCATTGGGGCTCCAACTCGACCAACATCACGCGTGATCCATCCAACCACTACAACTCAATGTCACATCCAACTACATAAAAAATGTTTTTTCTTTTATTGTAAGTGCCTTGAAGGCTTTTAAACCTCTCCAGGGGTAGGACATTTTCACCTAGTACTAATTCTTTCATATGTACTGGTTGCAACTTGTTTCGGTGCCGATTGTTGGGACTGAAAGCCATTTCTCTAGTAATGCTCGGTGCATTCAAGATAGAGTAAATTAAAAAAGGTTCGCATAAAACCAGCCATCAATTTGGTACTCCCTCCTTTCACAAATGTATAACGCGATTGACTTTTTTCTATGACTTCAATCATCGTATTATTCAAAAATATCACTGTTTATTATTTATTTTATTGTGATTTGATTTATTATTAAACATAGTTTGAGTATGAGTTGTATTTTTAAATTCTAGATAAAGTTTTTGAATAAGACGAATGATCGAAGTATTGAAAAAGTCAAAAATATCATATACTTGTGAACGGAGGTATTATATTCTAATCATCATTAATAATAAAAGTCACTAGATTTATTCCTTTGTTTACAAAATTACTTTCCTCTGCTATTAAGAAGATGAACTAAATTAATTGCTTAATTAGTTTTGTACAAAAATACTCTGGCTATGTTATTATAAAAGATAATATAAATCAAACACCTAAATCATCTAAATTACTATTGAAAATGAACTAAAATATCCCCTAAAAATACTTCAATTACCAATAATCTCAATTACCAATATTTCGAATAAGACAAGTTGGTCGAATTTTGTGCCAAAAAACTCAAACGACCTAATTAATTAGGGTGGAAGTAGTAATTATTGATTTCAAAAAACATTACGTACTACTCTATTTGTTTATAGACGAATGGATTATGTCTTCTCTTAAATCAAACCATCGTCAATTTGATTATAAATGTATTTTATTATAAATGTAATGATACTAACTTTTGTAGCATGAATTTTAATAAAAATTTAGACAAAATTTTGATGATTTGATTATAAAATTTGAATTTTATTTTCCTGTGGATGGAGAGAGTACTTAGCTTATTGTTGACTTGGCAGTACGTGTGTTAGATCCAACTGGTCTTCACTAACTTGACCGCGCTACATGTGGGAGACAGCTACACTTATCCCGCGCGTCTCGTGTGGACAGCGATTCCTACCGTATTTGTTTGGACGCCACCATATTTAAGAAATAAAGCTTGCATTTGCTAAGTGTGAATAAGAAAATTCACCCCGTTGCTGGAACCTTACCGGAATTCATAAATAAGAGATATATATTGTGGGGCTTGTTAGAGAAACAAGCATGCAGAATCGTCGGTAATCCAACTGATATGAATGTGCACAATCACAGACGATACCTAAAACATGATATTTGTTAACAAGACGACCAATCTTATATCTCAAAACAAGACTACGGAAACTCCTCTTTATATATAAACGGTGGCTAAATTACTATATATGCGGCATCTACTGGGCGCACCGTGGCCACGCCTCACAACCGCACTGGCCACCTAATCCTATTTGGTACCATAATTTTTAGATACTATAGTTTCAAAATACTTTAAGCTTTTGATACTATAGTTCAAGAATACTAAAATATTTTTAAAATACTATGGTTTTGTAACACCCTAATTTTTACAACATGAAAATCCTTTGCAAAATAGTCCAATTTGTTTAGAGTTTGTTTTCTTTGCATGACACTATATTTATTTTGTTTGCTTCCAAAATTAATCAACTAAAATAAATCATAGGAACTACATGTTTGAGCATTCATGCCCTTGCATAATTTATTGGATGTATGTAGTGTTTAAAGTTTGATTTCAAATTCATTTAAACTCTCCAAATATTCCTCAAAACCCTAAGACCAAATCTGAGAAAGTTTATTTCTCCTCCCTCCTCTTTTTTTAGCTGGTTTTTGGCCCACCTCCTTTTCCTCGGCCCAGCCAGCCACGGCGGTCTTTCGGCCCAAGAGCAGAGCAGGCCCAGCAGCCAGCCCAAGCCGCGCCTCCTCTCTCTCTCACTGACATACCGAGCCCACCGGTCATCTCCCTCCTCTCCTCTCTCTCTTTCCTTTCTGTGCACACCGGCGGACGAGCTCAAGCCGGAGCTGCGCCGTAGCCTCGGTCCCGCACCCTCGCGCTCCGCCTTCCCCGTCCCATCTCTGAGGATCACGTGCCCGCCGCGCCCCGCCTTCCTTTTCCCCGCCTCTTCTTTTCCTTCTATGCGCGCGCGGACAAGAGTCCGAGGCGGACTCCAAGTCCGGCCGACCCCGGACTCCCTCACGCCACCCTTTCCTTACCTCTCCCGCAATCCACGGCCTCCGGGCTATAAAAGGGCACCGACACTGCCGCCTTAGACACCAAAAGTTCAAGCCCTAGCTGACCTTTGCCCTAGCTTGTTGCGCTCGCTCGCCGCGAGTTCACGGCGAGTTCATCCTCGGGTTTCGCCTCTACAAGCTTTCATCGACAACGAGATCAATCCCACCACCATCGCCTCGAAGTAGAGCCTCTAAACGGCTAACCCCAGCCTCTATCTTGCCTGGGTTCGTCAGATCAAGCTCACCTCGCCATCGCTTGTGCCCGCAGAACCGCCCTGTCGCCACCGCACGTCGCCGCACACCGTCGCCGTCTCTCCGTCGACTACATCTACACCAGGAGCTTCGCCCCGAGGTGAGGAACCTATCTAGGCTACCCTAGTCCTCTATCGCGCACCGAAGCTCCGGCAATTGCTCGCCGGAGTTTAGTTTCCGCTCCGCCTCGCCGCCCGCCGCCTACGGCCGCTGCGCCGCCACTCGGACCGCCCCGCCTGCTTCGCACCGCCGCCCGCTCGCTCGTGCGCCCGACCTCGTTAACCCTAGGCCACCGGAACCGCGAGTCCGCGTGTCGCCGGCGAACCTCCGCCGCGCGCCGAGCCCATCGCTGGTCAACCCGCCGCCGGGTTTCCTCTCCCTCCCCAGATCTGATCTGGACCGTCCATCCCAGATCCAACGGCCAGAGCCGCGCGACCCGGGTCAAGTACAGGTCAGCGCCGGGAGTTTTGCTAAAGAGCCCCTGAACTTTCCGAGAATCAACCCGCTGTCCGAATCTTTTAAATTTAGGTTCCTGGTTTTCGCAGTTTAGCCCCTAAAGTTTCAAATCTCTTCTATTTTAAGCCTTTAAATTTATTTTAATCATATCTTTTACGTTGTAACTCCGTTTTGAGCGATTTTCGAATCTACGGAATCGTAATAAGGTATAGATTAATTTTAAAACCTTTCTAACTTCTGTTCACGATGTTTGGTGTACTGTTTTAGTCAATTTGTACTTATTGATTGTATGTGTACGACATGTAACCGATGCTCCGTTCGAGTTTGCTAAGAATCCATCTTGGGAAGTTTTTGAGAAAGTTTTTGCTGAGGAAGGCAAGTATTCTCTGACCCATGTCCTATTTATTTTAATCACATGATCTAGAGCCTAAATTTGCATGCTCCTATTAAGGATGACTAGCTTCATATTCCTTTACATGTTTTTTAACCTGGGAGGGCTGTGATGTTGTAAATTAATTGCTTCCGCTCAACTCACTTTATTTATGTTGCTAATTGTTGACGCGGCTTATGAACGAAAATTATACATCATTTTATATTGTTTTTATCTATTATTATGCGTCAACTTTGCCTTTTACTAACAAATAACATAGATTATTGTGGATTTTGCAATATTGTCTTGGAAATTGTCTACTTGTAATTTTTGCAGGTTTTGGGCCAATTTTAAGCAAAATTCATCAAAGTCTACCTCGAGTAAAAAGACCTCTGAATATTATTCAATAATGGAAGAAGAAGCCCAATTAAAGACCCATCAAATGAAGCCCAATTCTAGAAGACTCGACAAGATCTCGGGATACAGAAGAATCTGGAAGGTTTAGAGTCCGAAAAGGACTCCACGAAGATTTATAGAAGAATTATCTCGAAGCCCGCAAAAGATGGAAAGAAAAGGTTGCAAGAAGAGTCCGGGTCGGCCGACCCTGGGCCCTTTGGTCGGCCGACCCCACCCCCTCCCGAAGGCGGTTGAAGTTTCCTTTTCGGCTACGGCATCCTCAGGGTATTTAAAGCGAAGCTGAGCCCCTGGTCGAGGCATCCAATTCATTATCAAGGCGACAAGACGACGACTTGAGGGACACAACTAGAGGAGAGCAGAGGGTCGAGTTTCTAGTCTAGGTTTAGATCTTCTTCTAATCTCTAGAGGTGATTAGAGGCCTTGCACGGCTCTCTAATTGTCTAGATCCGGAGGTCTAATTGTATCATCAAGGGAAGGTATGATCATGGTTGTAATTATGATACAGTTAATTAATGAAGTATTGTTCTTGTCTAATTATCATATTCTTGTTCTAATTATGGTTGTTCTAGCTGTAATTAAGTTTATGACTAGATGCATCTTGATTAGACCATGTCATTAAGGGTGATGTTTATCTAGCGTTCTTGATCTTTGATCTAGTTTACTAGTAATATAGTTTTGGGTCTAGTTCTTGTGATCATGGTGATTAGAAGTGCTAGTTGCTCTAATTATGTTATTAGACCAAATAAAAGTAATTGGAAGTGCATTCTCTAATTACGTGCCTGTTGAAAGTTCTTCGTCGATTACCTGGTTACCAGTGACAGTGGAGCCCGGGGAAAGGTTGAGCCGATCTAGGGGATTAGATTGATTGATCATGATTTAATTATGCTATGATAGATGTGCTTGAACATGCTTATTTGCCTTGATCTACTAGTTATCTCGCTGCTCTAATCTCGTTCTCTAATCTCGTTGTGAAACTTTATCTATCGTATGCTTTGGATCCGATTAGAGCTTGATTAGAACCTAGTTAATACCCTTTGATTAGAGTTCTATTTATGTTTCTAATTGTTTATCTTATATATATATAGTTTAGTTTATCTCTTTTACTAGATTAGGCTAAGGATTGGTTTAGTTTAAGGATTGGTTTAGAAGTAGATTAGATATCCTTTTTACCCTAGTTTTCGCATAAACTCTTGTTAATTAGATCACGATTAGTTCGTTCCTTGGATTGACATAAACCTACGATACTCATCATAGGGAAAAGCTACACACGATACTGTCGCTTGCAGTATAAGGTTTGCCATGCTTAAGTGCTGTCAACAAGCTTTTCTGGCGCCGTTGCCGGGGAACTAATTATTAGGGTTCTAGTTGATTAGAGTTTATGTTTGTTGTATGTATTTAGCATTTAAATTCAGTTTTATTTCTTTTATGCATTTAGATTTATTTTCTTTTTATTTTAGGCGCAATAATTTTATTTTATTTTTTTTATTTATTTTTTATTTATTTTATTTATTACTGTTCTTGCGCCATTTTTATTTTTATTTTATTTTTCTTTTTATTTATTTATTTTCTGAATTTAAATTTTGTTTTTAAATTTTTGGATTCAGGACTAGTTTAGTGTAAATTTTGTAGAATTATTTTTGCTTTGTATATATTTTCTGCCACTAACCTGAGCAGGAATGGATGGACCACGATCCAATAAACCATCTAATTATGTGGATGATCCAGAAAAACTGCTGAGAAAGAGCCGAAACTCTGCCAAATTTTCTCGGAAACAAGAGGAAACTCTGCCGAAGATGGAAGACCAAGAGAAGAAGCTTATGGAGCTGTGTGTGCCAACATCAGCAGACTTGAAGATCAGAGACTTGGCACCACCACCCAGAGCATTTGAGATCAGGAGCTCAGTGATCAACATGGTGCAGAATCAACCATTCAGTGGAAAGGAGGACCCAAATCAACACTTGAAGACGTTCTTGCAGATTTGCAACACATTCAACGTTGAAGGAGTCACTAACGACCAGATCAGAGCAAGACTTTTCCCATTCTCTCTGATTGGGAAAGCACACCAGTGGTTGGCGACACTACCAGAGGAGACAGTGAGCAACTGGCAGAGTCTATTACAAGCATTCATCGCCAAGTATTTCTCACCAGGGAAGACTCAAGCTTTGCGCAACAGGATCTCAACATTTGTGCAGTACCCCACTGAGACATTCAGTGAAGCTCATGAGAGATTCAACGATTATGTGTCAGCATGCCCTCATCACAATTTTCAGAATTGGGACATAATTCAGAAATTCTATGGAGGACTCAACGCAGTGTGCAGAGGTCAAGTTGATGCATCATCCGGAGGATCAATTCTCAGTCTCACACCCACTGAGACCGAAGCCTTATTCAAGAAGATTGCAGAGAATGGAGCATGGGGAGCAGATAGAGTGACGCCTACCTCACTGGAGCAGCATACTTCCACTGGAACAGCGAAGAGTGTGCTGGAGGTAGACAAGATGGAGATCCTTGGTGGAAAAATCGACTCACTAATGAGGAGGTTCGAGAAGATGGAAAGTGGCAGAGCAGAGGAAGTGAAGTCTACAGATTACATGATGACTTGTGAAGAGTGTGGAGAGTATGGTCACTCAAGTGAGAGGTGTCCGGAGGAAGCTAAGGCTTTGGACTATGCCAGGAAGGAAGGTTGGATTCCCCCGTCCAATTATAGACAAAATAGACAACAACAGTTCACTGCCGGATCAGCTATTCAGAATGTCATTCCTCTGCGGATTCAGCTCAAGGACTTTATGGAAGAGCAAGCTAAAATCAACAAGGACACACACTCAAAATTCAAGGCTGTAGACAAAGTGTTAGAAAGCATTGATGGCAAGATCACTACTGTGGGAAGTTCAAATCAACAGCTCATGGGGATGATGAAGATTTTAGAAAATCAACTATCTCAGTTAGCAGAGCATCTCCCAAACAAAAATGAAGGAAAGTTGCCAGGACAGCCACAGTCTAAAGAGTCACTCAAAGCAGTTACTACCAGATCCGGGAGAGAGACTAGAGACCCAGAGTTGACTACAAAAATTGCCAGTTCAGTGGAAGCAGAGAAAGAGAGTGAAGACGAACCAGAAGTGATAGTAGACGACACAAGAGTGTTACCAGAAAAGTGTAGAGTTCGAGCTAGCAAGACGGATGAGCATTTCAACAAGTTCATTGAAGTGATCAAGCAGCTATATATCCACATGCCACTATTGGATGCACTTCAAGTACCCACTTATGCCAAGTACTTCAAGGATATACTAGCTAACAAGAGGGAAATGCCATCTGAGTGTGTCAAGCTGACGACTGAGTGTAGTGCAGCCATAATGGATGTCCCTTTACAGAAGATGGCAGATCCGGGATGCCCCACCATCCCATGTTCTATTGGTGTACTCAACATTGATAAGGCTTTGTGCGATCTTGGAGCAAGTGTTAGTGTGATGCCGAAGTCAGTGTTCGATAGACTCAAGCTGCCTAAACCAGAGCCTACATCCATGTGTCTGGAGCTAGCAGATCGTTCAGTGAGATATCCAGAAGGAGTAGCTGAGGATGTGCCAGTGAAGATTGGAGATAATATTGTACCAGTTGACTTCGTTATTCTGGAGATGGGAGCAAGCTCGAGATCACCACTGATACTTGGAAGACCTTTCCTAAGGACTGCTCAAGCCACTATTAATGTGGGGAAGGGAGAAATCAAGTTCAACATCAATGGTGAATCAAGTTCATTCAAATTTCGTCCGAAGTTTGAAGTTTGCCAATCAATTGAAGAGGACGGAGCTTGAAGAAGAAGACTCGTCTGCAGTGTCTACACAAGACATTGGACAGTAAAGATTTGAAGTTGGGCTGAAGGACTCATCTCAAGCGCTATTGGGAGGCAACCCAGGTATTTAGAGTTTTTAGTTTAATTTGAGTTAGTTTAAATTGAGTCAAAACTTTATTGTTAAACATTAGTTAAATTAATAAAGTTTGAGTTAGTTTAATTTAAAGTTTTTAGATTTAAATAGGATAAGATAGCTACTCTCACTTACGTAGCTATCTAAATTTTGAAAGCCACGAAGACTTTGCCGGTTTAAATTTGGTTCGATTTTATTCGGTTTTTAAATAAAAATTAGAGTAGATATGTTTTTCTAGATTTTATCTATATTGTTTGAATTTCAAAAATTATCTCTCTAATTTTATTCAAAAACTAGGCGTTTAACCTAAGCCACGCTAAAGAATTGAAGTTAGTTTATTCAATTCAATTAATGAATTGAGTGACTATCTTTATTCTGAAATTAAATCGGTTGATTAATCGAACATTTGTTTTTAATAAAAACTTTAAACATAGGTTTAATTTTCAATATGCTAAATAGGGATAATCTTTAATATGAAAATTAATTCTATCTTTTTGTGTGCTGAAATTATTAAACCTACATTAGTAGGGATATTTATATTGCTTATACGCATTAAGGACTAGAATTAGTGAAGATTAACATCAATCAAATAAAAATTAATTAATTAGGCAACATTGGATCCTCTTTTGATCTTGTAGCAACCAGCCAAGACATAGGAATAGGATAGGATTAAAACTTTTTAGGATAGCCACGATGAAGAAACATTCAAGGGGACAAACTTATGGTTGATTGAAGTTTCTGTCCAAAGCTGCATGCACGACGTTCAACTTGCAGTAGAAGCTATCCAAAAGTATCAGGAATCCAATGGGCATCTTGCAGGAGAAGGAGGAGACCCAGCAGAGCCAGCACAAGGCCAGCTCGGCCGAGCCACCCCCCCTGGTCGGCCGACCTCAGTAGACCCTTCACCAGATGCACCTCCCCTTTCAGCAGAAGCCTTGCCTATAAATTCCAGACCTTTGTTGATGATCTTCACCACCCAGAAACCATTCCAGAGCCAGTATTTCGAGAGAGAAGAGCAAGAGTAGTAGTTCTTGAGAGTTCTTGAGAGGAAGAGTTTAGAAGATGAAGAAGGCGGCAAGCTTCATCAAGAAGACTTTCAAGGGTTCTTCATCAAGGAGCAGCTCTCAACCCCAAGACGACGATTCATCAAGACTTTCATCAAGGAGACACTCTGTCTCTGAGATGGGGAATTCCGGTTCTGAGCAGAGTCTCCGTCGGGATCAAGGATTGAGAGGATGTTCTTCTCGCTTCTCTGTTGAAGTAGAAGATGTCATGGAGCCGGTGAGGAGGCCACGCACTCGTTCTCAAAGTCAAGTCCCTCAACCGATGAACATTGATGATGATGATGATGATGATGAAGAGTGGAAGTATTCTTCAGAAGGATTTTCTCTCCGTTCAGCTATAGAAGAGCAAAGGTACAACAGTTGCAAAGAAAGGATTAGGTCCAATCTTGATTTAGATCATGATTTCATGAAAGTTCTAAACTTTGATTCAAGTATAGAGAAATCATTTCTTAATCTTGGCTGGGGTCCTTTCATTCATATTAGTGCTAGTTATCAGAGTGACTTAGCACTAGAGATTATGACTACTATGGATATAGTTTAGTCTTCTGATGGAATCAGCACTTTAAGGTTTAGACTTAAGGAAAACTGGACTGATATTTCTTTTGGAACTGTTGGAGCTTTATTTGGATTCCACACTAATGCACCAGAAAGTATAGAAGTTGATAATACTACACTAGAGAATTTTTGGTTGCGTATTGCTAGTGGACATTCAAAGGAGAGAATGAAAATTATCAACCCCATCCTTCGCATCATTCATAGATTCATGACAGTAAGAGTTTTGGAAAGGATGGATGACACTAAGGTGCAGATTGCTGAATTGAAATGGCTATATATTGCACTGTGTCAACCTACTTGGACTAATCCCATTAATGCAATGATTAATCATTGGATAGTCCAGAGAAATAGAGCAACCGGATTATTGGGATATGGACATTATCTTACGGTGATTGCCTTCTCACTGATACCCAATTTGGTTTCTAGCCCCGCATACACTGTGCTACCAGCTAGTATAGATGAAAACTCCCTTAAGAAAGGGAAATACATTTTTGGGAATTCATCTACTGGATTTTATGTGGCTAAAACCAAGTTTAGAATCCCAGATAGAAGGTTGTCTCTGTTTATTCAGAATAAAACTGATTGGTTGGAGAAGTTTATGTTTGAGGAAGAACCAAGTCAGCAAACATCATCAGAATGGGACGCTTGGACTACTCCTAATCAACAGTTTCCTAGCAGTCAGTTTGGAGCAGGTTCATCACAAGGGCCAGTCTATCAAGTCAGACCCATTAGCTCTTATGATCCAACCTCTACTCCTGTATTTCAGCCATCAGGGAATATTCCTCCACCTGCAGTTTTTATTCCTAGAAATGCAAGATCCTACGATCCAGATTTCATTGCAGCTCAGCAGATGCCACACAGATCTTATTATGGCATTGAGACAATGACGGCAAGGAATTATGGTATTCTTGATCATGTTCGGGAAAATTTACAGCAGTACGAGCAAAACACTCAGAATATTGAGGAGCAATTATTCAACCTGAGGCTGTGGGACCAGAACAATCAAGGCAATCAAGAGTGAAGCTCTTAGTGGTTTGATTTTTTTTTATTTATTTATTTTAATTTCGAATTTATTTTATTTTTTTTTTTTATATATTTTGTATAATTATGAGTGTTTAATTCGAGTTAATTTGAGTTTTATTTGAGTCATGTGAGTTAACCATGTATCACCTCCTTTGTTTAATTGAATAAAACTTGTGTTAATTTGTGTTCTAAAGTCTTTTGATTAGACTAAGTTTATGCTCTCAATTTAATGCATTTAAATTTGAATTTTGATTTGCATATATGAGATAGATTTGATATTTCATAAAGACCCATATGATATTAATATTTTGATTTCAGATTTATCATATTGAGTCTCCTTTTTTAAAAAAAAATGATGATTTTATTTTATAAACTTTTATGATCAAAGTTTTTCTTGTGATTATTTTATATAAGCCCTTCCTATTTAGAGCCTTATATTATATAATACACTATAGTTTGATCAAATTTAATTCTTGATTGAATTGAATTAGGATTTGAATCTAGGGTTTGAGATTTCAAAGCTGGTCATTCATATTTGATTATCTTTTCATTTGCTAGCCTTTTTATCCATGCATTGTATATCTCTACATTGGAGAAAATACAAATTTCGCTGGATATCCCTCCTGAAACCAAAATATCGTCAAAAATATATCTATCCTTACCACAACCTATTTGTTTTCTGGAGTATATCTTAAGTTTATTTTCAGCTGGACCCCTGTTCCAAAAAGTTAAAATACTCGAGGATGAGTATTATTCAAGAGTGGGGGAGGAAAGCTTATTTTAAAATTAAAATTTTTATAAAGTTTTTGAGGAGGCAAAGAAAAAAAAAAAGAAGACCAAGTGGTCGAAAATTGAAAAAAAAAAAAAAAAGAGAGAGAAAAGAAAAAAAGGCCAAGTGGCCGCAGTAGAATTAGGAATAAAAATATATATTATATTTATGCCCCTCAAAAATCTTTTATATGAGAGTTGGTGTTTATTCAATATATATATACTCCAGAAAATTTTCCAACCATATGCAATCCGATATCAGGGACTTCATTTGTGCCTTGAAATCATTGATTTATTTGCATATGTCCACCATTCTATATAATTTTTCTTTATCTTTTTCATCAATTTATTTTCCATGACCTTTTTGAGAAATCTCAGTAAAACCAGCAGATCCTTTTCCTAGTTTGATAATATATTGAGATTAAATTTTGATTAGGATCCTTACCGAAAACTCCAGATATAAGCCTACACATATATAATATGATTATGAGATAGTTTTTAGCCACATATTGAGTGACTAGAAAGATGAGTGGAGTTTTGGGCTTTATATAATCTTGATCCTTGAAAACTTTGTCGAAATAATAATTTTTGAAAAGAAGGAGATTCATTTGTGATAAAGTTTGATCTCATTTATCATACATTGTGGGATATGCTTACATGAATATCTATCTATTTTTATATTTGTAGATCCAAACACTGAAAAATATTGAGAGTATGAATTTAGTTTGATTATTTGATTTTAGTTCATAAGTTAACTATATTTTAAGTTTTTACTTACTCGAGGACGAGCAAGGTTTAAGAGTGGGGGTGTTGTTGACGCGGCTTATGAACGAAAATTATACATCATTTTATATTGTTTTTATCTATTATTATGCGTCAACTTTGCCTTTTACTAACAAATAACATAGATTATTGTGGATTTTGCAATATTGTCTTGGAAATTGTCTACTTGTAATTTTTGCAGGTTTTGGGCCAATTTTAAGCAAAATTCATCAAAGTCTACCTCGAGTAAAAAGACCTCTGAATATTATTCAATAATGGAAGAAGAAGCCCAATTAAAGACCCATCAAATGAAGCCCAATTCTAGAAGACTCGACAAGATCTCGGGATACAGAAGAATCTGGAAGGTTTAGAGTCCGAAAAGGACTCCACGAAGATTTATAGAAGAATTATCTCGAAGCCCGCAAAAGATGGAAAGAAAAGGTTGCAAGAAGAGTCCGGGTCGGCCGACCCTGGGCCCTTTGGTCGGCCGACCCCACCCCCTCCCGAAGGCGGTTGAAGTTTCCTTTTCGGCTACGGCATCCTCAGGGTATTTAAAGCGAAGCTGAGCCCCTGGTCGAGGCATCCAATTCATTATCAAGGCGACAAGACGACGACTTGAGGGACACAACTAGAGGAGAGCAGAGGGTCGAGTTTCTAGTCTAGGTTTAGATCTTCTTCTAATCTCTAGAGGTGATTAGAGGCCTTGCACGGCTCTCTAATTGTCTAGATCCGGAGGTCTAATTGTATCATCAAGGGAAGGTATGATCATGGTTGTAATTATGATAC
Organism: Paspalum notatum; assembly: GCA_022530915.1. Classification (NCBI taxonomy): domain Eukaryota; kingdom Viridiplantae; phylum Streptophyta; class Magnoliopsida; order Poales; family Poaceae; genus Paspalum; species Paspalum notatum. Next base: position 67,038,356 of record CM039683.1, on the reverse strand, counting down.
AGTTAATTAATGAAGTATTGTTCTTGTCTAATTATCATATTCTTGTTCTAATTATGGTTGTTCTAGCTGTAATTAAGTTTATGACTAGATGCATCTTGATTAGACCATGTCATTAAGGGTGATGTTTATCTAGCGTTCTTGATCTTTGATCTAGTTTACTAGTAATATAGTTTTGGGTCTAGTTCTTGTGATCATGGTGATTAGAAGTGCTAGTTGCTCTAATTATGTTATTAGACCAAATAAAAGTAATTGGAAGTGCATTCTCTAATTACGTGCCTGTTGAAAGTTCTTCGTCGATTACCTGGTTACCAGTGACAGTGGAGCCCGGGGAAAGGTTGAGCCGATCTAGGGGATTAGATTGATTGATCATGATTTAATTATGCTATGATAGATGTGCTTGAACATGCTTATTTGCCTTGATCTACTAGTTATCTCGCTGCTCTAATCTCGTTGTGAAACTTTATCTATCGTATGCTTTGGATCCGATTAGAGCTTGATTAGAACCTAGTTAATACCCTTTGATTAGAGTTCTATTTATGTTTCTAATTGTTTATCTTATATATATATAGTTTAGTTTATCTCTTTTACTAGATTAGGCTAAGGATTGGTTTAGTTTAAGGATTGGTTTAGAAGTAGATTAGATATCCTTTTTACCCTAGTTTTCGCATAAACTCTTGTTAATTAGATCACGATTAGTTCGTTCCTTGGATTGACATAAACCTACGATACTCATCATAGGGAAAAGCTACACACGATACTGTCGCTTGCAGTATAAGGTTTGCCATGCTTAAGTGCTGTCAACACTAATATTGGTTAATTAATGATGAACATGATGATAAAAGTTTGGTTTTAGTAATATGGAGACTTGGGCATGTTTTGTTGGTTTTGTTCAAGTGCTTCACCCTAAGGATCGGTTCGCCGAGCGACCACCCAGGAAAACAGTACAACCACAAGACTTACATGAGCACTAGGCTTGACTAATTAATTAGATGAACTAGAGTTTTGGCTTACTTTCCTAAAACATGGCGTATGAGGGGTCTGGGGGATATGGGACTTTGCCCTTTGCCAATGTGGTGCAGTTTTATTTGTCACTCTTTGGAACGGAACTCTCATATCTTTAGCTAACTGGAGAAACCTGTAATGAGTGGGCCATAACTCTAGGAATTCTTTGTAAAGGTCTCATAATGAAACCCTGCCGATTCATCTAAGGTATGAATAAATGGGGCTTTGCAAACCTCGGGCACAATGGAAATCATGACTTGTGGGTAAAGTTGTACAACCTCTCGAGAGTGTTTAAAACTGATATATCAGCCGTGCTCACGGTTATGAGCGACCTGGACCCTCACAGATTAGAGTTTCATATTCAAGGTAAATGGCTTATGGTGATCATGGTAACGATGATGGTTATAGTTATGGTTCATGTTTATCTATTTAATATGTTTTTGCTGTCTTTATAATAAAGGGATGAGTTATGCTAATCATTGCTAGTAACTAAAACTTAACCAACTAAAAGCAACTGCTATGCCTGCCCACTGTAAAGCCAGTCCACTTTTATCCTAAACGGAATACTTGCTGAGTGCGTCATGTACTCATTCTTGCTTATTTTATACCCGTTGCATCCATTGCAACCGCTGCTCAGATCCAGAAGGGAGTTGTGGTGATCCTAATCAGGAGTTCCAAGACTACGACGAGTTCTAGGCTGGTGTGCCATCCGTCAGTTGCCTGTGGATCATGGTCGTCTTCCGCTGTCGTTTAGTTATCTCGTTTTCGTTAAGTTATTCGGTTTCGTTAAAGACATTTATGGTCTGTAATATTGGTTATTACTCTTAAGTTAAAGTACTGGTTGTGTTATTATTTTTGTTTATGTTGTGTATGTGGTTAAACTGATCCTGGCACATACATGGTTAGCACTTGGTTTTGTTTCTAAATCTGGGTGTGACAAAAGTAGTATCCGTGCTAACCGTAGGACGCAAGCCTATAATAGAACTGGTCGTTTTTAAGGATTTTGCTTACCTTTTCTTGCTTTCTCCATTCAAATACTTGCAATATATGCTAATTTGATATCTGTATTTGTCTATTTCAATTATGACTTTCTATATCTACTTATCTATCCTACAATAGAACTGTTTCTTATGTTTGCTTACGTTGTGGGTCTGCAGATGTCGACTTTCAAGCGCACTGCCCGCATGCATGTTGGTGGACGTGGCTATGGCGGACCCAGCAGGATCAGGTTGCCCACCCCAACACCACCTTCTCCACTGCCACAGGAGTGGGTAGACCTGACCGAGTCCAAGGAGGAGGAGCCAGAAGAGCTTGTCCCTGATCTGCCCGAGGATGAACAAGGAGAAGAGCCGCAGGAAGAGCCCCTGGAGGTGCAACCACAAGTACCCCCCTTCGGCGTCGCCGTAGGAGCAACCCCAAGAGGAGCCAGAAGATCCATCTGTTGATCTTGAAGACCCAGATCAAGACCCGGACGATGGAGACGCACCCCCATCGGACGATGATGAGGACGACGATGAAGCCGGACCCGTGGTCATCACCACCCACCGCTGGTTCGACTACCCGCTACCTGTTCCTCGGATGCTGAGGGAGACGTTGGAGATGCTTCACTACGATCAGCCGTGGATCACCTATGTGGGGACTCGCTACCGCCATCCCGTCCTACATGATGATTGGGACATGACAGTGGAGATTAGCATCCAGGATGAGTTCGGATCCCGTCGGGGCATCCATGTCAGGCATGCACCTACTCGTCGCAACAGCTATGAAGCCGCCATCAGTGATGCTGCCAGGGAGGCCTTGACGACGCTGTGCCACACACACCGTGAAGATATGGCCATCACTTCACGCCGGTACTACCCCTGCCGTTCGGTCGAAAGACTTGATGCCTGGATCGCCAACCCGGAGGCTGAACAGAACCCACGCCTGGAGTCCACTATTGAGTACCTCGCTACCCTCAACACCGACTACAACGCTGCCCTGGACGAGTTGGACATGGTGAGGTACGAGAACCGGAAGCTTCATGCATGGGTGGCACATGGCGTGGAACCCGCAGAAGAAGAACCTGTAGAAGATCCCGCTGATGCTCCGCGCAGGAGGAAGGCCCGCTACAATGATCCGGAAGCTAGGACCTATATACGGCATCATGAGGACTAGGATGTTATCCCTTTTGTAATAGGTTCTATTAGTATCGCTTAGTTAGTTCGGTTAGGCTTAGAACGATTAAAGGTGTGCTCGTTTGCTTATGATTGCGTCTTATGGATGATTTGGTTCTTTGTAATGAGTGCTTAAGTTGTGGGGTGATGTCCACAACTTAGTCTTTTGGTTGGATGCTTAATAAGTTTAATAAAGTTAGTTAGTTTGGGGAAAACCTTTTGGTTGGATGCTTAATAAGGTGTCTTAAGTTGGATGCTTATTAAAGGTGTCTTTTGGATGCTTAAGAATACTAAAATATTTTAAAAAATACTATGGTTTTCTCATTATACCAGTGTAGACGTACATGTAACACCCATGTTGTACGAGATGACCAGTAAGGGAATCAAGGAAATAAAGGAAAAAAAAAGAAACATGTTTGATTGGTATTTTCCTTTCTAATTAATTACAAGATAAAAAGGTATACATAGGTATGGGTACAAAATGAGGTGAGAACATTAAAGATTAAAGAGTAAAGGGTGGAAACCGTTTCATTGACTAAAAATTCATTGGAAATTTGGAATATACGCGAATCAAAATACACCAAGCGGCAGGAGACGTGACCGTCACGGCCTCACAGGCGGGGACACCGGGTCTGGTCGTGGGAAATGGCGAGTGAGGTTTGGGAGTTGGAACGCAAGGTCAGTGCTGGAGTCCAGACACGAGGCCATGGCAGGAGCAACGGAGACACCGTATGCGAGGTGACGAAATGCCGACGGCGCCAGTCGTGGGCGGGTAGCGTGTGTGGGCGTAATAAACAAGAGGACGGGGAGCGTGGTGAGCGAGGGGATGGGCGCGTAGGAGACAGGGTCACCGCGGGAGCAGTGGCGGCGCAGGATTTTCGATTTGGCTATTCAAAAGTTAAAAGAGCTTAAATTTTTTTTGACAGCATAGAAACTGCTATTTGACATGCATGATATCTTATGGTGGTATATACCGGTAGCAAATATATCACATAATTGAACATAATTAAATGTATTCTCACAATCAATCATAACGTAAAATTGTTTACCAGTTCAAGAAATCAATGCGGTAACATATGGAATAAATTGCCTAAAATTTAGTGCAAGTCATTTATCTAATGAAATGGCTTGCAATTGCAAGACTCCATCTTATCTTACTATTACTAATTGGAGGTTCTAAAAGTTGCATTCATTTGGAAATTCCAAATAGCTTTCATGTGTTGGGTTTTGAATTAGCTATGGGCTTGGGAGCCCATAAGTTTTGTGGCAGTTTGGACATTTTGGCCTTGTTGGAAATACACAACATTTGGATATATTTCGGAGTTTGGGTTGTTACTGAGGTTTGGAGGTCTAGTACAGTTTGGGAATTCATGGGCAGTTGGGTGTTTTCTGACGTTTGGAGGGCTTGTGCGGGTTGGGAAGTTATTGGTGGTTGGGTGTAACCTCAAGTTTGGAGGACCTGTGTGGTTTGGAAACGAGTAGGCGGTTGGGAAACAGTCACAGTTTGGATCTGTCGAGGTGGTTGGAATGTGGCTCTGGCTTGGAAGTATTGTGTGCTTTGGTTACAAAGTTGCATTCATTTGGAATTTCTAAAAAGATTTCATGTGTTGGATATTTCATGTGTACGCCTAGTCGGATTTTAATACGCAATTGGGTACACCTAGTCGGATTTTAATACGAATATGATGCGAGATGGATATTATAGTAATCTGATGCGAGATGGAATATTATAGTAATCTGATGCGTGATGGATATTATAGCGCATCGGATGCGAGACAGAATATTACTGTAACCTGATGCGAGATGGATATTATAGTGCGTCGGATGCGAGATGGATATTACTGTAACCTGATGCGAGATGGATATTATAGTGCATCGGATGCGAGAATATTAATAGCTACCAAATACTTTTTGAATAAATATTATGGTATTCTTCAATATTACTATTACTAGCTACCAAATACTTTTTGAATAAATATTATGGTATTCTTCAATATTATTACTATTACTAATTAGAGGTTCTAAAAGTTGCACCAATTTCAAAGCGCGCTAGAAAAAAAGATAAATCCTAGAAATTCTTACAATAATTAAAAACATCGGACCATCAATTGGCAGATTGGAATATTAATAGCCATTAGATCTGTTTTCTAAGTAATTACCCACCTCTGCCATTATGAAAGGTTTTGAGTTCAACACTCAACGAAAACAAATATCCTCTTTTTTTTATTATATGTATTTTCTATGTAATTACCCACCTCTGCCATTACGAAAGATCTTGAGATCAATTCTCAACGAAAGCAAGTATCTTTTTTTTAGATTTTCCTATTTTCAAATTTACCTTCAGTTTATGTCTTTTTTTCCATTAAAGATGCTATAAACATTTCCATGAAATAGATATTTTGTAGACTTTTTTTAAAATTTCCATGTCAATCCTCACAAGATGCGCTAAAAAAAATAAAATCATAGAAATTCTTACAATAATAAAAAATACTCTATCATCAATTGACAGGTTGGAATCTTAATAGCCATTTGATCTGTTTTCTAATAGGTAATCACCCACCTTTGCAATTATCAAAATAATATTAAATAACCCCTAAAACTACATATTAATTACCCACTCTGCCAATATAAAAGAAAAAAAAGAAATAACACCCTAAATTTATATTTAATTGCTCACATTTATTTGCTATTTTAATAGGATAATACCAAATATTCCTTTTAATTTATATTTGAATTGTTTATCTTAGTTATTATGACTGGTAATATGATGAAAATAACCCCTCAAAATTATATTAAAAACACCTATTTTTGCAATATTATCTAAATCAATTAAGCATACATATAAAGTAGCAAGATATATACTATTATAAAAACCTAAGTATAAAAATGGATCTATATTTGTTGTACGGTTACGTATAATATATTTAAGACTCTAACCCGTGCTTTCGCATGGGTTGATTGACCAGTTGATTCCAATCAAAATAGCATTAGCCAACGAGCTATAGAGACCAAGTTGTACTATGGATGTCTGCAATCATAATGAAATTGCAATAAACTACAAAAGGACCTGCATTCCGCAGGGCTCAAAGTTTGCTGACCAATTGCAAATAAATTTCACAAATTCATATTCATTCAAAGTTTCAGACACAGACCAGATAAAAAAATTGCAGCAGAGAGCAAAGTAGACAATACACGGTAGGTGCCGGCACAATGCACACCGAGATGGCGCCGCGCGTTGCAAGCAAAGCGGCAAGGCACTCCGGCTTCCGTGTTGGACAACTGCTGCTGCCTGTGGCTAGTGGGCTGCAGTGGCTTACAGAGTTGTGGGCCGTGGAGAGAGGCAAAGGCCCAGGAAACGATGAATTGACCTCATTTGCTATTTGGAGTCTAAGTAATACACGATTTTTCCTATTATTTGCACATACATATGTATTGTATTCTGTATGTATTTGAATTTTTTCAAAAAATCTTGGATATTCAGATTAAACTGAATACCCATGAATCACAGTGGGCCTGCCCCTGCGCGGGAGCGGTGAAGACATAAGAAAACGTTGGTCTAGACCTATATATCCCATACTGTATAAATAATGTGGTTTTATCCCGACTATGGTTTTTAAAAATAGAATTTTCCAATAAACTAGCTACCAAATACTTTTTGAATAAATATTATGGTATTCTTCAATATTATAGTATAGCCTAGAGTTGATTTGGGGTTGCAGCTTGACGTCACATTCATGGCTTACAGGTACAAACACCGCAGGGAAAGAGTATTTTTTCCAAGGGCTGAAAATCCATGAAAATAGCATAAAACCGATGTAAATAACCTATTTTCGTCAGTATGTCCACGAAATCTTTTAACAAAAGTTAGGTCCGACAAATTTTTGGAAGTAATTTCTGCAGTCCCAACAAATTTAACCTATTTTTGTCATCTTTATACTAACCGATGAAATTACTTCCACGGTAGGCAAGTAATTTCCTCGGCCACGTATCTGACGAAAATAGACTGCCACATGGGACAAAATTTTGTCAGCCATATCATTAACTAGATGAATTTACCATGCGTTGCTGCAAAAATTTGAGTGCTAGCCCATGTATATGCCACGTAATAGTATTGCATGCATGTAACCATAGAAAATATATGGAACATATAAATTAATGGCCAAGTGGAAGGTGACGTGGCTTACTACTAAGTGGACCCCTTTGATGATGTGGCTTCATATATGTTTAGAGAAATCTCATAATGGAGTGTATTTAGAGATACAAGATTTTCATCGGCCTAAGTGACCCATGAAAATACAATATTTTTTGTTAAAAAATAATAAAATACTTAGAAAATTCCAATAAATCACAGAAAATTCAAAACAATTGCAGAAAAAGTATACAATATAGTTTAGTCCCATACCCTCCTCCAATTCAACATGACATATATATGATAAGGGCACAAAAAAGATGTAGCATATACATTGTCCAACAAAGGTTTGCATAACAAAAATTGGAAAAATAAATTAGGAGCATCGTTGCACTGCTCTATGACCAAACTAAATTACTATAGCTGCCCTACAATAGAAGAAACATAAGTACATAACCATTTGCATAATATGAACTTTACTTTTATTTTGTAGTTGCATAAACTAATGAAACAGTAGTACTAAGTTAGGAGTGGTGTGTGGAGGACCAAGTTGCACTTTGACTGGGGGCTCCAACAGCTACTTCTACAACCTGCAAATGCAACAGCTACTTTTACAGCTTTCATTTTCAGGCTTTTCACTTCACCCTAATATAGGAAACCCACCAACAGTTATTAACCAACCTCTTTCCTAAAACAGCAAGCATCATTTGCATTAGCTACAAACACCAAAAGGAAGCGATGGGAGCAATAAAAACTTTGGAGACTGGAATGTAAACCAAAGATGACTTATAAATTTCAATAAATATGTTGTTCTTGAGCTATCTGAACTTATTTTTTAGGTTTGTTTAGAGCTAGTGATGGTCAGTTACCCTCTGCTTTGTACTCCTAACTCTCATTACTTGGCCACAACCAAAGTTCAAACACTAGCATTACAGGTGTAGTTCTCCCACATGTAAAAGTGAACAAAAAAAACATACATATGCATTTACATATGAGAATTCGAATATCAACGTCAGTGTCAGAGTGTGAAGTTTCTACTCAAGGATTTACTACTAAAGTTCCACTTGTCTAAAATCATTCTGCATTTGTGAAGTTTCCTACATCTCAAGGAAAAAGTATCATGATGAGGTCCAATGTTTTGGAAATTACCTAAACCGGTTATCAAGCTGCACAACAAAATAGAAAGAGAAAGCAAAAATAATTAGAAGTTGAATGGTTAGCACATACAAAAAAGGTAGTATGCATCTGTAAGAGAAAAATATTTTTGGACCTAAGAAAAAGGAAGGATTGGCTATGTGCCTAGGCCTAAGAAGATATCTAAACCAATGTAAACAGTTTGAAATTACTTGCCTAACTACAACTTAGGGTAGCAGTGATGCAATTTGCACAAACAAAAGTCTCCAGATTACAGTAAAACTACAACAACTCTATATTAGAGAATAAGTTGGAGTTTACGATCAGAAGAACTCGACTACCATGAAGATGAATCCAAGGTCAAGCTGCTTACCCCAGGATAGATAATAAGGTGCTTCAAAGCCCCCCCCCCCCCCCCCCCCCCCCCCGTCCTCTGTCACCAAAGACGGATTAGCTGCATCAGGGGCTTGTGCGATCCTGGTCTACCAGCAAAATGGCAAATCATTAGAACCTAGGAAAAATGCTAATTGTAACACACAAAAAAAAAATCCCAAACTGCAATGAAAATTTTGTTTAATTTGGTACGAGTTGCACCTTGTGAGCCGATGTGTAAGAATTATTTTTTACACCTCTCATGTACGCCCACATACACCTACACGTACAGGTACACACAGGTAGAAGATCGTGTCGCTCCACGCATGAGAGGCAACAGATTTTATTGGAGACTGTATCCGGTGAGGAACGTGGGACGATCAGGGATCAAACCCACGCTCCGCCACTCGCGCACCTGGCGAGCAAAAATAAGAATCTCTCTTGTCTATATCTTGTCCCTATGTAGTAAACTGATCGATCATAGTGTCTGTAGCACTTGGCTATTCATGTACACAGCTGCTATAAATTGTATGTAAAAAAATGTGTAATTTCATTCCTATTCGATTTGGTTTGGTTTGGTTGTGTGGCTGTGGCTCGGCCCACGAGCCTCAACCGAGCCGAGCCCTCTGACTCTGATACATGACACCCCACCCTTATCCTTTATATCCCTAACGCATATCGTAACATATTTTTATCAGATAAAAACTTTATCGTAACATATTTGTTTCTCCTAAACACAAGACATATCCAAACCCCAAGACCTGAGAGCTCTCTGCCCAGCTGCCTCTGCCCTCCCGAACGAAGAATTGTGGTGGTTGCTTTTTCTCGTTGGAGATAGATACTTAGCTGCCTTTCTGATATCTGGAAATCGATAGCTCTGGCATGCGCAATCGTCGTCTTTCTGATGAACAACGCGTCTCGACACGATCCAACTGTATACTTGTATGCAAGAACCAATGATTGTCAGGTAACCGTGAGGAACGGCAAAGTTTTCGAGCAACACGGGGACGGTACCTCTTGCTACTACATGATACCAGTATATCACTGTGCTTGGACGGCGCTCGAGCAAGAGAAACAGAGGACGACGGAGAGGAGAGGATCAACAACTGAATGTCTGAATCCATTCAATCAACTCAGGAGTTGGGTCAGTCAGAAGAACAGCTTCTCTCACACAGGTCACAAACATAAATCCTCTCTACACAAGGAGAATCCTAAGAAACAAAATCCACCCAAGAAGAAAAAAAAAACAGAGCGACGCGTGGAACACGAAGCCCACAAAAATCCTCTGATGATCGGCCGTAAATCTCCGAGCTCAGCAAGCACCAGCTCCTGGTCCTGGGCCAATCACAATCACCAGCTACGGCTCTTCGCCGGCTGCGGATGGCCGCCGCTGCTTGGCTGGGACTGGGAGCCCACGGCGTCGGCGTCAGCGGCCCCGGCCTCGGCCGCGCCCACGAGCTCCATCTGGTCCTCGAGGTACTTGTGCAGCAGCGCGGCGCGGTGCGCGTCCCCGTCCGACGCCCGCTCACCGGGGCAGCCGCCTCCCCGTCTCTTCAGCAGCAGCCTCCGCCGGCGGCGGCGGAAGCGGGCGACGGCGACGGCGACGCAGAGCAGCGGCAGGCAGAGCAGCAGCAGCGGCAGCGCCACCGGCAGCAGGCACAGCGCCAGGCACGCCGACCGCCACGCCGGCACCGGCGCTGCGCCTGCGCCTGCGCGGCGGGCCTCGCCCATGCATCCACGGCAAGGGAATTAGGGAAGGGAAGCCTAGCGGCGCGGCGACGGCTGCTGGGGCGCCCGCGAGGCCGCCGCTTCCATGGAGACTTGGAGAGGGAGAGGGAGGTCGTTGCCGTAATGCCGTCCGGACCCCGGGACAGGGAGAGTATGGGAGGAGGAAAAGGCCGTCCCTTTCTTGGCTCCTCTCTTTCGTAGGAGATGAGAAACAAATCTGATTAATATAAGGAACCTCACCTCTCTTTAGTTTCTATATATACAAACTAAATAATTATTTTTGATTTAAGTACTTTGATTTGATGGGAAGTGTCTCTCTGGCCTCTTGTTCTATGAATCTGCCCCTGATATTTTGAGCAATTCCTGTACATGTCGCTTTCCACTCTTTTTATGTACACATTTTTATCGCCACCCATGTGATGAGATATTGGAGAGACCACCATTTTTCTGTTCCCATTGGATTTGTCTGTTTATTTATCTTTCATATAGAAACTAAAGTAGCATGCATAGATTCGCTAGATTGCATGCACCATCCCCACAACAAGTACACTCTTAGAATTTCTTTTAGGAAAGGCAGTGGTCCTGACAAAATGACCCTGGTGCCTCTAATTAAATTTCTTAACCATCCATGCGTCTAATAAAAACTAAACGTTGGAAAATAAAAAAAGATGAACAGTTAAATTCATATGCTTCTTAGGAACAAAAATACATTGGCATCTTGGAAGGAAGAAAAAACATGCAATCAATAGCCCTTTAGTCCAAAAGCTACAACCTTTAAGTGTTATCTTTTGTCTAAGAACTTTACAAATAGGCTTATTGTGGGTGGAAGGGAGCAAAGAACACCAATTAAGACGCTGATGCGCATGGTTATGGACAATAACACGGATGTAAAAAGGAGAAAAGAAAAGATGGCCTATGACCATGTGTTCAATGATGGCTGGTATAGGACTGTCTGACCCGTGGTCGGCCTTGGACCGGGAATCAAAATCAAACACAAGTGCAGTGCAGGACACATGGTTGATCACATGTTCCACACGCTGATCCGCCGTGGCTCGCGGATCAAACGACTCATTTTGCACGGAGATTATCAGGATATTAGCGGCACAAGGTTCTGCGAAGAGATTACTATTTTTTGGGCTATTGCGTTTGCGAGCATGGAGGGATGGGAGATCTTTTTGCTTTTGGTTTTATGCAATTTCATTATCAATATCCGTGCACTAATAATTCTATCACGCCACGCCACGCCACGTATTGGCACTTGGCAGTACTCGTCCTACCTATTAATCGCTGTGCACTGATTGATGGCGACGGATTAGCGGGATTAAAATAGTCACGACGAACATGGAGGAGTGCAGAGAATGCTAACATGATTGACAGGATTTTTTTTTCCGTTTCACCCTCCCTTTTGTTTTCGGCAGCACGAATCATGGTTATGGATTTGACTTTTGTTAACCGACTGAAAAAAACAATAGATTGTCTCCTTTTACCGTACGGGGCGGGCAGAGCAGACGGGGACCACAAGTGATTGGCAAACAAGACGGGGCCCACGCCACGTCGACCTGGAAAGCGCAAAGATTGTTTAAAGGGCCGCCGCGTCAATGCCACGTGAGACGCACAAGCAGATCTGACACGGCTTGCACTTTATCAAATCGGGTTAAAAGATCTTTTAAATTAGCCTGATTACTACTAGATCCGAATAGACAGTCGTCTGTGATCTGAAACCCGGGACACACAACAAAAATCGCATGTGTTACTTATTTAGGGCAGGCAGGGACCACTCGGAAATGTGTGTTGTGCGTGTCACCAAATGAAATGACGACGACAGAAATGTCGGTTTTGCGTGTTGTTTGTTGGCGATCCAATAATTCATGATCGGTAGTAGCGACACATTATTAGGACAGTATATCTGATATCATTAGGGTAACAATCGTCATGGGCACCATGCCGAGTTCTCCTCTGTTGCTGTAATACCTAGATTGCCCACGTCATTCATGGTAACAAACACACGTGCCATGCTGTAATTGGCACTATTAAAAGCAGTTTGAACAAGAAAACCCGGCGCAACAAAACGCAACGTCACATTACTCTTAGGCCTGGGAGTTTCACGACACAATTACCAAGCAATGCAAACGTCGTTAAACAAGATTTTGGCATTCTAATTTCTAAGAATTGTATTGTTATAAGACATGATTTTCTTTAGGTATATAATGTATCATAGTATGTTATACTATGAAACTCTCCCTCGCTCATGCCAACAAACACACTGATGTGAATGAAACCCCAAAAAAACACCCTTAGGCCTAGTTCGATAGTCTTGGATTGAAGGAGATGATGTTGATTGGAAAGGATTAAAGGAAATTTTATTCTATTGTATATTTAAACATATCTCCGGTTCAAGAGAATCTAAACTAAATTTCATTAAGAATGGCCTTACAACGTGTTTTTTTTTACCTTCTTGCTGTGCTTGTGCTTGTCCGGCCGTTAATCCGTTTGGCCTTTCTACAGCCACCGTCCACGCAAAAGCAAAGCTTGTGGCTAGAATTGATTGGCCAGAGAGATGCACCATGTTGCGCGTGGGCCCTACGCGATGTTGGCTTCAAAAGCTTGTGGATAAGAAGCCAGCTGCGTTGAGTCCACGTGGGACGGCGCAAACCTAGGACAGACAAGCGGGGTGGGCCCAACCTCACGGAGCTGCATAGTCTGACGAGGCATCAGTTCTACTGTAGCAAAGTGCATAGTGACGCCTGCATTGCCGACCCAACCACAACAAGGCTGCTCACTTGCTGTTTGAGAGTTCACCAGCGCGCCAATTGAACTGCGTGAAATAGAATGTTTAATTTTTCGTCGCCAGCAGTGCCATGATATCATCTCGTTCTTAGCTTTTTCTACTATGTATAATACTTTGCTAGCCATGCATCCAAACACTAGAGATGGTCAACAAACCTCTTAATTTTTAACTGCCACAGGGGGATTCTCATCTGAATTTTATTAATCGGCGCGATCCATAGGATTACATCAAACAGAACAGAGATGACAACAAAGGAAGAGAAACAACAAGAATGACGAGGGCTTGGTACAGCCCATATGATTACAACGAAGGCAACTTGAAACCAGAGCAAAACGATAGTGCCAACCAAAACCACTGCCAAGCAACACCACTTTAGCAACCTCCATTCCCCTCAACTGTGAGGATTCAAGGATAGACGACAGTCGTCATACATCACCTTTGGAGTGCCCGTCTGGGGTCTAGTCGAATAATGCCAACGACCCTTGAGGCGAAGAAGCCTCCGGTGAGGGAGGGTCATCTAACGGAGAACTAGAAGGTCCAAGAGAGGGGACCATGGTCTCACAAAGCCAACATTTGATGAAATAATTTGATCAAGGACCTGGAGAATATCCAAGGTAGAGTCACCGACAACAGTAGCGAGAACATCAAAACCTCCAAAGCGACACCTACAACTAGGATGCGACGTCATAGACGATGTCGTCGCTCGTCCCATGAGGCCAAGACCAATTTTCACAATGGGGGAAGGCCATGGCCATGGAATGACGCCTCCAAGGAGGATTTCGGTGCCCGCAAACGTCAACGCCATCATAGAGGTCTTCACCTATGACACCTGACATTGACGAGGGACAAAAGAGATGGGCAACTAATGGAGGCATTAATACTTACAGAAACTCATGAACGAGCCCCTAGCAAGTCCACAGGCCAACGACCTGCTGCAAAATTAGTGCCCAAAAAAGTCGACGATCACATCGCCCACCGGAGCACCAGTTTGGTCATGTGCCTGCTTCGATGTGTGCAAGACTAGAGCCAAGTGGAGGTCAGGTCTGTCTGTAGTTAGCTGCATGGGAGAGGGGCAAGCAGACCAAACAGAGCATAAATCGGGGAGGGGGGGCGGCAGCCGCCTTTGCGAAGCTTGAGGCAGGCGGCCTTAGGTGAGCGGAGGGAGGGCACCGAAGCTTGAATTCAGCCTCAGATTACATACCTTCTGCCAAGGTCCCTTGGACAAGATTCCAAGGCCCTTGGCTCTACGTCAAGTGATGGAGCATTTAGCCTTCGACGACTTGACTGTTCGGTAGGCCCCCGGATGGATTTCTAGGGCCGTTTGGCTTTATGTCAAGTTTCGAGGCATTCAACCTCCGATGACAAGATTGTTTGTCAGGCCCTCGGACAAATTTCGAGGGCCATGCGTCAAGTTCCAGAGCATTTAGCCTCCGACGACATGCCTTCTACCGGGGGGCCTAGATGAGAGACTAGAGATTGACATTTTGGGGCCCCTTGGCTCCACGTCAGGTGTCGAAGGGTGCCCCTAACGACATGCCTTCTATATGAGGGGTGAAAGGATCAAGATGTCCAAGAAGGGGGTGAATTGGACTTCTAATTTCAAAACTTGAAAACAAATCCTATTGATGAAGTCCCAATTCACCCTAATGCCTAAAAGGTGTGTCTAGAGTTCTACACGATATAAAAGTTTTGTAACCTAGAGCCAAGCATGCAAGTCTAGGAATGTAAATTGCGAAAAGTAAATGCGGAAAGTAAAGAGAGCAAGAAGTGACATGACGATTTTTTTCCTGAAGTATTGAGGAGTCGCGACTCCCCCCTAGTCCTCGTTTGGTGCCCCTCGCAAGGCTTTGCTCTCGCGGACTCCTCGCAAGGATCCCGGCACCAAACCTCGCAAAGAGAGGGGTTGGCAAAGTGATTTCCGTAGGAATCAAGTTACCTCTTGACCTTTGCAAAGATCAAGTGCTCTCTTCTTGATGCTTTTCTCCACTCCGGAATGGTGAGCTCGAACCGCATACAATGTCTTCGCAAAGGCCTTCGTCTGCTTCTCCCACAATCTCCGGGGAGCACGCAAAAGGCACGGCCACAGCCGTTAGGTGATCGCGATCACCAAGAGTAATAAGCTTTGGCTTCACTTGATTCAACTTCACTCAAGAAGTTCTCTCCTTTCAAGTCTCTTGCCCAAAGCTCAAAGATTTGTGTGAATTGGTGGTGCTGGTGACCTTTGAGTGTATGGAAGTGTTCTCAGGTCGTAAAGGTGGTAAAATGAGAGAGAGGGAGCCCTTTATATATAGGCCAGCCCAAAAACTAGCCGTTACTATAAGAAAACATTTTTCTGCATATCCATCGGACAGTCCTGTGTGATGCCACCGGACAGTCCAGTGGTGTGTATTCAACTAAAGCCCACAAACATGCCCTCAGTTTATAATGTCCGGCGGAGGCGCCGGACCATTCGGTGGCAGTGCTTTGAATGCCCTGGACGCTAAGGAACAAACCCTTAGTCTATACTGTCCGGTGGAGGCACCGGACAGTCCGGTGGCTGTCCGGCGGTGCATTTGAGCATAGGCCTAACAGTGAAGGCTTCAACACCATTTTGACGCCACCACCGGACCGTCCGGTGGTGTATAAAAACTTGCTTTTCAGCGGTATTTTGGAGGAAAGACTTCGTGATTTTTTGAGGCTATTTTTTTTATTCAAACGACAGAGGTGAGTGGTTTTTAGCACATTTTAGTAGGTTTGAGCTTTAGGACTTAGATGCACTTGAAATGATACAAACTCTACAGAGAAGTGCATCAAGCTACTCACCTTGACCCGTCTTGATAGTACGGCCCATCTAAAACTAGCAAAGAAACCTCTAAGTGCTCTTCTTTCGACTTTGTGGCACTTAGAGCTGGCAATCATTGATCTTCTTGCTAAAAATCGAATACAAGGGCCATCCTTCATGAAAATCGAATGGAGGGGTCTCTTTTGGTCAACCAATGAGCACAATATCGAATATTATCCCTTCATATCATGAACTCATCAGTAACAAAGTTAAGTTGTCATTAATTACCAAAACCTCTACCTTTTAGGGTCATGTTTTTCACAGAGGGATACCGGACAAGATACCATAGCCCCTTGGCTCTATGTCAGGATACCAGAGCCCCTTGTCGGGCCCCCATACGGAATTTTGGGGCCGTCCGTGGACCCCTTGGCTCTGCATCAAGTTCTAGAGCGTTTAGCCTTCGTTGGCATGCTTTCTGTCAGGGCCCCACGGACAAGATTCTAGGGCCCCTTATCTCTACTACTTATTAAGCACGCAGTGTAGGCGTCCACAACCTCGTGCCCTCGCCTCGCCCCCGCCCCCACCCAACCCCTGCGTGCGGCCCCGCCCCGCGATCTCGTCATCCACCCCCTGACCTAGGCACCTAGCACGCCCACATGCCTCTGCCCCTATCCTTGTGGGCGCTGCCACCCCAACCCCCTGGCCCCTGCCTCGCGCGACAGAGCGATCCAACATCGCTGAGACCGGCCGTCGGAGGTGGAGCTGGGCATCGCCGTGCTTGGGGGTCGTCCTCGCCTCCTCTTCCTCTTGCTCCTTGCCCACGCGGCCATGCCAATGTCACCCACATTGCCTCGGATTTGCTGCTGCCGCCACCCCTCTCTCCCTCCCGACACCCCTCCCCCACCGGGCTCGCAACGGCGGCGGCTGCGCATCTCGTCCACCGCGCGTGTCCCGGCCGCGTCCCCATCCTTCCCCGCCCACGCCCGCCAGCCAGCCGCCTGGAGTTGCCATCGCCGTCGGCTTTTTTTTTTTTTGAACGTAACCATCGCCGTCGGCTCCCGCTCACCGCACGTGTCTACCACCCTCATGGCCTCGCGCCAGTGCCCCCATTCGCCTGCCACCATGACCCATCACCGAACGGCGTGCTCCTCCCGTTCCCCCGTCCCCGGAGCATCGCCCGCACACCACGGCCGCTCCCATCCATGACGCCTCGCCGTATCTCTGGTCCTTTGCCTCATTCGCGGTGCCAAGCCCCATGCGGCTGCGCCGTACCTCCTTCCCAAGGTACGCCACAACAACCACGTCGTCGGGACACATTGTGGTTGTGTCTGCTCATCTGGGCCACCGCCTTAGGGTCACCACAGATTGCTGACACATCAAGCTCTACAGCGACGAGTACGTCGACTGAGCGTGCCCCACACTCTTGCTCATAGCCAAGGTCGCCATCACCAACGTGGATAGGTGAGTTCAGATTTGTTTCATTCTACCATGGTCCAGTCCTTCACGGCAATTGGTTATTGGATCACAGGACAGGATAGCCCCAAATGATTGAAATATAGCCATCGATGGAGAGTGTTTTGAAGTAAATGAAAGACAAGATGGATGTTGCCTTATGTACTTTGCAATAGATTTTAGAATTTGGAAATGCATTATATTTGAGCAATCTGACAGTACTTGCTTAAAGGAAGCTACCGATAGTACGCAGTACTATTCTACATGGATCTTGCAATGAAATTATTAGGTTAGGTAGGATGGTTAGTGAGATTTTCTAGAAACCTGATTCCAATTATGCCAATGAAAAGTGTTCTTTTAATTAAAACAAAGATGAGTTTTTGTTATATCCACTGTCAGTTTGTTTAGCATTTCTTTATATTTCAGTTAAACAAAGGTAAGCTGTCGATGAACGACTGAACAAAGCAATGCTCTCAGCTATGTCTTTTAAAAATTAATAGCTATTCCAGTGGAAAATTCTGTTTCATTACAACCATGATAATTGAGATCCGTGTAACCTGAACACATGCTCTGTTCTGTCAGGAAGAAAGATGGGAAATAAAAGAAGTGAGACTGACTGACTGAGACAAACATTCTATCAAGCAGCATGCAAGTAAATCTGTTGGATTAATGACCTGATAGTTTATCTTTCAATGTTGCCAAACGATTAGTGCAGAATGCAATCTTTTTTTGTTTGCAATTGATTTCATGTGCATTGCCTTTGTTAACATTTACTGCTCACCTTATAGATTTGACAAAGTGATTGTTTAAAATTAAAACTTGGAATTTCTTATAATAGGCTTTTATATGGTCTGAGTTCTGATTGTATAAGGACATAAGGTTTTGTAATAGTGTATTAACAAAATGCTTAAATTTTTTTGGTTGCAACTTTGCTTAGCATTTATTCATCATCAGCTTGAAGACTCACATCTTACAGGAGACCCAAAGCATGGGGAGCTTGCATTTTTGTGATGCTTGGCACAAATATTTTCTGTTGCTGCATCATGCTAGATGAGGACTGCAGGAGAACTAAGCCACTTACCACGGTGTGGCACACGAGAGGTAAGGAACTCACCTCAGCATTGTACGGTGCCTGCAGGTTCTATTCTCCTCGTTACTGTACACTTGGTGGAAATAGAAGCATCAGATTGGGGAAGCTGCAGCAGTAGATCACATAGTAAATGTGCCATCTTGTGCAGGTACAAGATCGTCTGAGGGTCTCTTGTTTCATAAAAATGTTGGTTTAGAAGATCAATATTTTTTCTTTTGTGAGCTGCATCCATAAGTCAGAATGGATGCTCGGAAAAGAGAGAGGAGGATTGACAATTCAGAGATACCATGAGGACAGCCGATCATATTAATTATTGGCATGTCACTGATCTCCATATGCATATTTTGTTGAAATTTCTGCTACTCAGATATAGTGCCAATTTTTTCACCTAAAGTTTATGGGGATGATTATTAAATTGCATTGGTAGCAAAACTATTAATTTATCTATATCCAACATAATTAGCAGAGTGGATTGTTTTAGTTGTCAAACTACTCATAATAATATATTTCTATCCAAGTAACTCTGAACATTCACACCAGCCATCAGAGCTTTATATAAATGAAAAAGGTTCAAGGAACTGGTCGACCCAGACCTTGGAGAATGGAGATTACCCTCACGAAGTGGTACAAGAAGGCTGATCTCTTCTGCATGCATTTACAGGAGGCTGTGGCGTGGCAGCTGTCTATGCTCCTAGCTGGTCTCCATGCTACCAAGCCCTTCCGGATCAACAAGAGCGAGAGCGAGCTAGCTGAAGGCATGCGGATACATCCACGAGTACATGAACGTAAGCAAGAACTGAGTCATGAAGGAGGCCCTCCAGTTTCATCAAAATAAAAGCGAAAGCAACTTTTACTCAGGTGAGAGATCAAACAAACCTTATTATGTCTCTGGTTAGTAATATATCTGAGCTTATTCCAAGTTATACTAATTGCAGGATTTCATTGCTAGAGGAGGGAAGAATATTCCATTTAACAGGTAAGACAGGATGACAGATTGTGTTCAAAGATCAGATTGTGCTGATTCAGCATTAGTTGTATACTAAGAATTTTATTCGTAAATTATAAAGTCCTAATGGAGATATCTGAAGTGCTATATCTACGTGTTTGGATGGTTCAGGAAGTGGAGAATCTGTTAGCAGCTCAGTGGTGGATTGGAGAAGAAGAAAGGGGAAGGAGCAGAAGAACAGCTCAGGATAGGAATGAGGATGCTTGTGTTTGTTTCTTTCGTAATGTTCAAGATGGTCTCTCCACTCCCGAGTCTCTCCTTTTAACCATATTACATGGGCCTTGGCCCGTTTCATGTCTGCAAGCACGTTACCCACTCTTTCCCTGTCACACGCTGGTTGGGTCGGCGTTCCCTTGTGCTCGGCCCACGGTTGATGTTGCTGACATTCCCCGGGGTTTGAGATGCCGCTTGACCCCAAGCGGGCGCTTTTGGAAACTCCTGTTGAAGACGAATGCGATTTTCCCAGGTAGCTAGGGTGACCGGCCAGTGTGACCATTTGACGAGAACTTGCTCAACTGGAGTAGCTCCATCATGCGACCAACGGTGCTGCAATATCTTTTCAGGAAAACGAGGCAATTCCATGTCAGAAGGTAGCTGTGTAGATACCTGGTCAGAAGGGGTGATCGCCTTCTTGAGTTGAGACACATGGAACACTGGGTGGATGCTAGAAGATGGAGGTAGTTCCAGCTTATACGCCACTGAGCCAACACGATCAATCACCTTGAACAGTCCAAAGAAGCGAAAAGCAAGCTTCTGGTTAGAGCGTGGGGCGAGAGAAGACTGCACATACGGTTGGAGTTTCAAGAAGACCATGTCTCCAATGGCGAATGACCGTTCAGAACGATGATTGTCGGCTTGTTTCTTCATACGAAGCTTGGACCGAGCCAAATGTTGTTGGATCAATTGTTCCATAACTTTGCGGTCCTGAATCCAAGACGCCAGATCTAGTGATGAGCACTAAGGAAGCACATCCAGTGAAGAAATGCCAAAATGCTTGGGACGATAACCGTACAGGGCTTCAAAAGGAGAAAATCCTGTCGCTGAATGGGTGCTAGTGTTGTACCAGAATTCTGCAAGAGGCAACCACTGGAGCCACTGCGAAGGGCAAGCATTAGCGAAACAACGCAGGAAAGTCTCCATGGTCTGATTAAGGCGTTCCGTCTGCCCGTCAGTTTGTGGGTGGTAACTAGAACTCATCGCGAGTTGAACATCAGCCAATCTGAAAAGCTCCTGCCATACTTGACTGATAAAGATACGATCACGATCTGAAACTATCTTGTCCGGCATACCATGAAGACGGTAAACATTGGACAAGAAAGCCTTAGCGACCACAAGAGCAGTAAACGGGTGGTGAAGAGGAATGAAATGCCCATATTTGGTAAAAGAGTCCACGACCACCAGAATACAGTTGGCCTTACCAGACAGAGGTAAACCTTCAACAAAGTCAAGAGAGATCACTTGCCATGCTTGTTGAGGTACGGGCAATGGTTGAAGTAGACCTGGCAGACGGTTGCGATCCGGCTTGGCTTGCTGGCAGGTTGTACAGGATTGAACAAACTGAGTGACTGCTTTCTTCATGCCAGGCCAAGCAAAGAGATGTTTGATGCGTCCATATGTAACTGGAATGCCGGAGTGCCCACCAATTGCGCTGCTATGACAGGCTTGCATAAGACGATGTTGTAATGAAGGGTTAACACCAATCCATATGCGGTTCCTGTAACGAAGCAGACCACCTGATAGTGAGTAACCAGGAACAGCCGCAGGTGAGATAGACAGTTTCGCCATTACGTCCAGTGTATGAGGATCATTTGCATAACCATCAGTCACCTCAGTTAACCATGATGGTGTAACGGCAGAGATAGAATGACAAGAGCTGTCATGTACTGCTTTGCGAGAAAGTGCATCTGCCACACGGTTCTCTGTGCCTTTCTTGTAAATGACCTTGTACTGGAGGCCAAGAAGCTTGGAGAAAACTTTTTGTTGCCATTGGGTGTGGAGACGTTGGTCAGTAAGTTGGACAAGGCTCTTCTGATCGGTATAAATAATGGATTCCCCATGCTGCAGATAGGCACGCCACTGCTGTACTGCAAGCAAAATGGCCATATACTCCTTCTCATATGTAGATAGACCCATAGAGCGTGGGCCAAGAGAACGACTAATGTAGGCCAATGGGTGGCCGGCTTGAAGAAGAACTGCACCAATGCCTATACCGCTGGCATCTGTTTCGATGCAAAAGGGTAGAGAGAAGTCAGGTAATGCTAGAATAGGAGCCTAGCAGAGAGCTGACTTCAGAGCTTCAAAGGCAGCGGTATGGTGAGCTGTCCACACAAAGAGAGTACCCTTCTTCAGTAGCTCATTGAGAGGTTTTGCAATCACACCAAAATTACGAACAAATTTTCGATAGTAGCCGGCTAAGCCCAGAAAACTGCGAAGTTCCTTAACAGTGGCCGGCCATGGCCATTGAGCAATGGCAGATATTTTGGCAGGATCAGTGGAGACTCCTTGTTCACTAATGACATGTCCCAGATAGACAATATTGCGCTGGGCGAAAGCACACTTGGATAATTTAACCAACCAGTGGTCTCTAGCCAGTAACTCAAAAGTGGAACGTAGATGAGCTATGTGTTCTTCATAAGATTTGCTGAAAATAAGAATGTCATCAAAGAAGACCAAAATAAATTTCCTCAAGTAAGGTCCCAAAGTGGTGTTCATTGCTGACAGGAATGTGCCTGGAGCTCCAGTCAACCCAAAAGGCATGACCCTGAATTCAAAATGACCCACATGTGTTTGGAAAGCTGTTTTATGTTCCTCCCCAGGTTTCATGCGGATCTGATGAAAACCTGACCGCAAATCCAGTTTAGAGAACCAGCTGGCAGAGGACAGTTCATCCAAAAGTTCATCAATAATAGGAACTGGATATTTGCCTTTCACAGTCATTGCATTGAGATGACGATAGTCAATGCAAAAGCGCCAAGTGTTATCTTTCTTTTTCACCAATAAGACAGCTGAAGAAAACGGGCTAGTGCTTTTCTGAATGACACCAGTGCGAAGCATTTCCTTCACTTGTAACTCCACTTCATCTTTGAGAGCAGGTGCAAACCTGTATGGACGCAAATGGACCGGAGTAGACCCTGGAATCAAGGGAATAGAGTGATCACAATCTCTAGCTGGCGGTAAAGAAGTTGGTTCCCTGAATAGGTGATCGAACTCCTGTATCTCAGCAGGAAGCACATCCATAGTTGCAGCAGGTTGAGAGTCCACCTGAGACACTTGGAGCAATGAACAAACAGGTAACTCCGGTAGAATGCCTTATAGAATAATTGTGGATTGCTGGTATGGAATTGCCAACCATTTTTGCTGCCAGTGAACTTGCATAGGGCTATGCTGATCTAACCAGTCAAGACCCAAAATCATGTCATAAGCTGACAATGGAAGCAGTTTGAGGTCTGAAGAGAATGAATAACCTTGAACAGACCAAGTAGCGGCAGGAATGTGAGAAGTGCACTGAAGAATCTGGCCATTAGCCACTTGTACTTTCATAGCAGAATTCACCGACTGAACCCCAGATAGTGACTGCGCCATTGCAGAGTTAACAAAGGTGTGAGAGCTACCTGAATCCACCAGTATCTTAATCGAGTGCCCCTGCAATTCACCAAGGAGACACAAGGTTTTGGAGTGAGAATGCCCAGCCACTGCAGCTACAGAGAGGGTGATATACAACTGATCAACAGGGTGATCTGTGTCACCGGAGTCAGATACTGAATCAACATCCACATCAAGTACTGCAAATAATTCTTGCATAGCGTGCAATTGGACATGATCAGCACATTTATGGCCTTTAACCCATTTCTCTGCACAAAATTGACATAAACCTTTGGCACGACGAAACGATCGTAAAGCAGCCCAACGGTCTTCAGTCGGACGAGCCCTTGCTTTGTCCTCCGGAGGCTGCAAGTGTTGCGTGCCTGGTAAAGGAGGTAGAGGATGCGCGTTCTTGAAGGTCTTGGTGGCAGCAGGAAGCCCATCGAAACTCCGGAAATCCCACCGTTTGGGCTGCGCCACCACTTCTTCCTGCAAACGGGCAACAAGGCAAGCAGTATCCAAATCGGGGGGCCTCTGAATCAAAACAGCAGGCTGAATTTCCTCTTTCAACCCCTCAACAAAACGCATAGTATATTGGATAGGATCATTTTGGGACTCATACGCAGAGATTTGATCTACTAACTCTGTAAACTGCTCAATATACTCAGAGACCGTGCCCAGTTGTTTAAGACGAAACAACTGACGCACTAAGAGTTCATGGTGCTCTCTGCCAAAACGATCTAAAATCATCTGGGTGAATTGAGCCCAAGAGCTCAAGTGCATTTTCCTTTCTACTGACTGCAACCATCGAGCAGCAGCAGAGGAAAAATGCATAGAAGCTACCTTGATCCACATGGAAGGTTCTACCCCATACAGCTCAAAATAATCCTCACTACGGCGGATCCACAAACAGGGCTGAGAGCCATCAAACATAGGAAACTGCAGTTTGGGTAAACGACCTACAGAAGAACTGCCCTCGCCCGACTCCCAAACATGACGACGATCATCCGTATGGTGAATAGTAGGACGAGTAGGTGATGGGGGAGTAGTACGCGTACCCTTGACCGGGTGTGGGCATAGAGTCGTGACGACCCCAAACCCATCCACCCGGTGATATTGCTCTTGGCGGTGCCCGGAGGCCGAGTCGGCTGTGGATCCGGCAGGTGGGCGCACGGCAGTCGACGGAGTAGCGCCCATGATGCCCGGGGCCGATGTGGCCTGGTCCATCACCGCGCGGTCCCAATGCTTGGAGAGTTTCTTGACTTCGAGGCGGATGTCGTCGACGGTACCCTCCATCTCTGGCCGCCACTCGTCGAAGGTAGCTGCAGCGGCTTCGATGCGCGAGACACGGGCGTCGGTGTCGGAGGAGATCGTCGAGAGTCGATGCGCCCACTTCGCATCGAGATCCGAGAGGCGCTGATCGATCTCGCTGTCGCGGTCAATGAGGCGCTGCTCCAACTTGGTGTCGTGGTCTGCCAGACGCTGAGTGAGCAGAGCATCTTGGTCATCGAACCTCTTAGTCATTTCGTCGAGCAGATACTTCATGTCCGGGTTCATGGTGGCCAAGTTGCGACGGAACCGAGTGAAGTGATCGTGGGAGATCTGATGAGGCTCCAGCACGAACACCGATTCCTCGAATGCGCAGCAGGAAGGGATTTACAGGATGAAGGAGATCAAGGCTGTCACATGAAGAACAACCGATCCACTGCAGAGCCAACTGTATCCATTGCCGCACGAATCGAAGGAAGAGAAGAAGGCTGCAAGGGAAGCCCCGTGATCGCGACTCTGATACCAATTTGTTAGCAGCTCAGTGGTGGATTGGAGAAGGAGAAACGGGAAGGAGCAGAAGAACAGCTCAGGATAGGAATGAGGATGCTTGTGTTTGTTTCTTTCGTAATGTTCAAGATGGTCTCTCCACTCCCGAGTCTCTCCTTTTAACCATATTACATGGGCCTTGGCCCGTTTCATGCCTGCAAGCACGTTACCCACTCTTTCCCTGTCACACGCTGGTTGGGTCGGCGTTCCCTTGTGCTCGGCCCACGGTTGATGTTGCTGACAGAATCATGTGTGTGCGAATGCAGCGCCTAACATTGTTGATCTTTACTTCTAGGAAGATGGTTTACGCCATTGCAAATCACAAAGAGCATTGAAATCTTGCTGCAACGAATGTAAAAGAACAATTATGATGCCTAGATTGAAAATCTTCGCTGGCTCTCTTATCAGTCCGGATCTCAAACAATCCTTTAACTGATGTTATTTTCTAGCGTAGTAATACCTAGAAGCTTGGGTACCTAGCCAAATTTGAGGTAGTGCCTCTACAAATTTATTTTAGAGTAGACCACCTGATATCTCACATTTACCGAATTGGTTCTTCTAATGGAGCCAGGGTGCAGGAAGATATATACACTGCCTTTCGGAACATTTGTCTTGTGTTAATGGAGTAGAGACAATGTTAGAAATCGTATCATATATTGCTAAGGTACAGAGCATCCCCTTTTTTTCATTGTATCTGAGACAAATTATTGCTTTGTAGGTAGGAAAAAAAAGAAATAAGGTGAGTTGTTCTTTTCAGAAGTGAGTTGTTCTTACTTCATTATAGTCTCCTATTTAGTCTTCAGGTGTCTAGGACAGTAGAGCAATAGAGTAAAAAAAGTTAAAAAGGTGTGGACAGTCCAAGCACAGGATGGCTCAAGGAAAAAAAACTTTTGACAATCTTGGCAAAAGTGGTCCTATGGTTGTAGGTGTCTTTTCCTTTTGCAATTTTATACTTAATGATATCAATGTTGCAGGGAGCAATATGGAAGAAGTTGATCACCAGCTTTGTTGATCTTTAATGGTACATCTAAAGCAAGACTGCCTTACACGTGGAAGTAGTATTTGTACCATAATGTATGACACCTATAAAATTTGCATCTGTATTCGTAATTGTTGCCCCGTGGCGAAACACGGGCATAGACCTAGTAGCTCTGTGAAGTATCGAAGCGTTCTGCACCCATGCGGATATGCAGTCTGCTAGGGCCTCGGATGGAGACTTAAAAAAATGAAGGAAACATTATTACTCCGTCAAATAAAGTCGAACCTTCATAAACCGGAGGCAATGCGTTGCACCATGCAGCGTGCAGCGTATGGTAATGAACAAACGGACTGAAAGAAGGCATTAATTTGGCCCCGCTCGCCGTCTGCGACTGGCAAGCGGGCCCGGGGTGACTAAAGCACGCCTTTCCAGCACAACAAAGTAACATACCTGCGTGAAAAAAATACAGCGTCATGCGAGGCACCCAGGGCCCCATATCATCGCCACATGGCCAGCCCCCGGTGCAGCCTCGCGCCTAGCCTCCATCAGGCTCTGTGCACAGACTGGGGTAAACACCAACTCGTATGCAGTCTGCACCTACTCTGTACTTTTTAGCCACTAACCATATCTCATAAATTGTTAGAACACATATGCATGTAACCTGAGCTACACTTTTGTGTTATACTGCGCACTAGATGGGCAGGTTGTTCGGATGCTCCAGACGGACTATTTTTCCCACTCATACGCTGCTTGGCAGACCGCTCGCACGCACTACTAGCTTCTGCTATATTTCCCATACACGCTTAGGCTACGAGCTGCTACTCCAGTTTCATTGTACTTTAGTCTCATACCAAAAAATTACCACAAGCAATACAAACACCACTGAGAACATAGGGTCACTACAAGAGATTTGCCATATAATGACGATTCATTTATGTCACAAAAGCTAAAAATTATGTCACAAATCGGTATTTATGACAATGGCGTGACAAAAATTCATTCGTCACTAATCCTGTGTCTTTATTTAGAATAGTGACGAAAACGAGCTTTTTTGTCATAAACATTGTGACGATTATTCTTTCGTCATCATAAGGCTGGGCTCACTAGAAGGCTCAAATGAGAGTGACCATACACTGTTTAACACTGTAGACAGATAGAGGAGTAGTTGGAATAGTGGATGGGCGGAGTGGGATAGGCTCATTGGTGAGCCCAGTCTAAGAAACGTCATAAACAGTTGCATGGGCGATTGCCATGTGGCTGATGACATGGCCTCGTGACATGGATGCTAACGTGGCAGTTGACATGGCAAATGACGTGGACAAATTTGATGACGAATTTAATTGTCATAAACTTGTTTCGGGCTGATTTTTTACAGCCCAAACATTTGGGCCTAGCTCATTAAAAATGGTTTTGGGCTGCTTTTTCACATCGGCCCATTCAACACACAATACAATAAAGCCCATTTGAAAGAAATCGACAGAATTCATTAATTAACAACTTCATATCACCCTTACATTTGCTTTACATAAGATTAATGTCTCTCATAACATGCATAGAGTAAGATAAAACAGTAGAGCCCACAAATCCTAAGTACACATAGAGTAAGATAAAATAGTAGGGCCCACAAGTCCTAAGTACAATTAGAAAGACAGAATAGATTGCCTTGCAAGCTGCATTTGACGTCAAATTAGACCTCTAGAGTATTCATGGTCAAAACCTAGATAGCAATCGAGCATCAAAATCAGCTTCATCTCCTGAAAAAAATCATCAGAGCATTTAGAACCAAACTACCTTTTACAAATTCACATAGATTCTATGACTCAGAACCAAACTACCTTTTACAAATTCAGAACCAAACTACCTTTTACAAATTCACTTAGGGCAACAGATTAAC
This sequence comes from Paspalum notatum, assembly GCA_022530915.1. NCBI lineage: Eukaryota > Viridiplantae > Streptophyta > Magnoliopsida > Poales > Poaceae > Paspalum > Paspalum notatum. The sequence goes on along the minus strand of CM039683.1, from coordinate 67,010,471 downwards.
ACACTTAAGGCTAATGAGATAACACCCAAAATGCTGAATTAAACACAGACTGAACTAATTGCAAAAGGACTGCAACTGAATGGAGCACATCCATATCATTTTTGTCAGTCCAACTACTAAGAATTTTCCAAGATTATATGATGGCATATGTTCATTGCAGATTAGTTGCACACAGTAAAGAACTATTAGAACACTAGGTGTATTGTTTTGCATCAAGCAGGAGGTCAAGTTATTCATATTGCAATTGTTGGGTAGATACCTTAAGGCTGTTTGGTGCCAAAAATGCAACCCTGCCATACAGAACTTAAAGAAAACAACCTACGTATGCAAGAAATATAAAAAAGGAATTAAAGCAATATAGTCTGACCAAACCGGTGTTACGCTCCGACGACCCGGACCTCTCTAAAAATCACGGTGTCTTCCTTCTCCGGTGTCTTCTCTCCGAAGCTCAAGTCATAGCAAGTGCTAGTCACCCTACTGGCCAAAATAATGCTCTTAGGGCCTGGAGTCTTATTAGGACCCCGTATGTTGATTCATCAACAATTGTCCTCTCTTAATAAAACAAATGTGACCATGTAGTGTAGTGGTAGGTGGAAGTTCCTGGTTCGAACCCCAAGTGGTGCAAATATTTTTGACATTAACTAGATGGTACCCTACGCGTTGCTGCGGAAATTCTTAAATTATTTTTTAAAGTGAAATTTGAAGGTATAAACACCAATACGATTATAAGGATGATATCATTGATAGCAAGTTCATCTTAAGATGATACTCATATATTTAGACTAATAGTTGCATGCATGGATATTATCGGTCACAGAGAATCGATGGAAGACATCAATAGAGGGTTTTAGTGGATAATATCATGGCATTTAACTTAGTGGACTCTTAGATGATGTGGACAGCTTGCATATTGAGAGAAATAGAGTTAATGAAGGTTGGTGGGCTTCACTTATATAGGTTATATACATGCCTAGAACCCTTAGTCGTGGTGAGGTAGTCGCGGTGTGGAATTCTGTCTTAAAAAGGGGGTTGAGAACCAGTGTTAAAGACCATATGTGCAGCAGTGGTTAATCATTGTTGTATGCATAAAAGTACAATGGAAATACAAGAAAAAAATGTAAAAGCTATATTTCTCACAAGTTTATTATTTCGTTGTTCCAGTACATTTATTGTATTTTTGTAAAACACATATGAAAAATGCATTAGAACATTGAAATGTAACCAAAATTCATTGAAACTTGATTCAAAATTAAAACATGTATCGTATGAGACATGATACAGTGCTAGTGCTTGAACCATCGGTTCCTCTCGGCCAAAAGAAATGGATAGTAGATGCAAGGCAAAGCCAATTTAATTGCAACAAGGATATTTTAGTAATTGTTGTTCTGTATCCATCTGCACCAATTCAACACCTTTATTTTAGCCATCAAATCTGGACCAACAAAGGGTTACAGTTAACTTCAAGCAATGTAAAATTTCTACTATCATAAATAACAGGGACATTGTGATTCATTGGTGACTGCACTGGCGAACGCCTCATTCCACAATGGGTGCCTCCAGGTGGTGGCCACCTGTGACAAATTCTATATATCAACATAGATGGAGACCACTAAAATCATATCTCAACATGGAAGCTATTCACGTCATTATACTCTAAAAAGCCATATCATCATCCACTAGGACACACTATTAATGTCATTCGCCGATCTTCTATGGCTAATATCATCCATGTATACAGCTATTTGTCCTTTTGATCACTTCGCCATAAAATTTCCACAACATAAATAAATACACAGATGATCAATCATTTAAAAGTCAATATCTCTCAACTAAAATGAATAAGTTATCAAGTATAATATGTTTAAAAAATAGTACATTAAAAAAAATAATGTGTCACAGATGATCAATCATTTAAAAGTCAATCTCTCTCAACTAAAATGAATAAGTTATCAAGTATAATGTGTTTAAAAAATAATACTTTCAAAAATAATATATTTAAAAAATGTCATACCATGATCAATCATTTAAAAGTCAATTTTTTTAAACTAAAATGAATAAGTTTAGTATGATGTATCATATTGGAGACTCCAACGACCAAACTTCTGATTTCTGCTTATCAGTTGGTTGATCATTTATGATTAAGGTGAATCATACTTTCTATATATTATTTATTTTTCTATTAGCCTAAGTTTTCTACTAATAAGGATTTTCAAATATATGTTCAAGTCACTCTGCTCTTCGGTTTACTATACAACTATATATTTTGCTCACACATATATACACAGATGAACCCATCATACTTTAGTTATTGTAATTCATTTAGTAGTAAGTTAAAGTTATACCTTACATCTCACATACATTCGTGTATTAATGTCGCTATACTTTCTAAATGTAAAACTTCGAATTCTATGAAGGCACTTGCCTTTCTTACCCAAATAATTATGTAATACCCTCTTATGCAGTAAAACAAGAGATAAAAAGACATGCAAATGGAGTTTTTTTTTGTAGCTGTTTGATTCACGTATTGTTAGAAAACACACCCAAAGGTAATAAGTTGTCATTACTAGAGATGTGTTGCTCATGTCATAATGAAATATCCACTCCACAAATCTTTTTAGTAATTTTAATTGCATAAATTTAGTAGAATTATTGTTAGAGGCTGAGTAGTGATAGACCTATGACAGCTCCATTGTTCTATTTTTTCTGCCAAATGAACATTTGAATCAATACTATTTATTTTTTAAAAAATATTGAAATCACTTTTTAAATTCTGCAACAGCGCGCGGAAAAATCATCTAGTACCATTAGATGTTTCGCACACAAGACCATGACGATGGCTCCTGGGAGGAAGGCCTCAGCACGATGTCCATGAACCATGGAAGGTAAATTCCATGTAGAGGGTTCGGTTAGGAACAGGGCCTAATCCCTTCGATAGAAAGGATTGACAGTTTATTGATGGATCGATGCATGGAGTTAGCTTAATAATTCGTTACTCACAGCTAAGCCCTTAGAATATAGTATAGACATATGCACGGCTGCTCCGGCGACCTAATTAAGTAGCTGCAGTCAGTCGTACTCGCAGTTGGACAAGTTCGAAGAAGGCGCGCTCCTAGTGTTGGGATTCAAAGTTGTCAACTGCTATATATGCTCATCCTGATGGACAAGCCATGCTACGGTGCCCAGTCTATCCCGTCAACAAATATCATTTGGTACTATCGGTGTATGGGTCACATATATTTGACTTGCCAGTGACATATATTTTTGACACACATTAATGGGATTTGGCAACCTCCATCTCTATGGGATTTGGTGGAAAAATGTTAGGAATGGAGACAAATCGCATCGAAATGGAGGTCGCCACACTAGCCCAATGTGCCACGTCTAACGGTGCAAAAATTTGGCAAGATAGATGTACCAAATGGTACCGCGTTAGGACATGTTGACAGTATAGGCTGGCGCTATAGCTTCTCTGTCATGATGAGCAAACATAGCAGTTTACTACAACTTTGAATCTGAACCGCCCTTGGGAGGCCGGCATTTCCAACTTGTCCAATGGCGAGTACCGAGTACAACTGTGACTAATGCAGCAGGTTGGGTCGCGTATTGAAAGGGCATCTGTGATCAACGAATTATTAAGGCAACTCCGTCGGTAGCACGCCTCGAAAGTCCATGAATGCACTGTCAGTCCTTGCTATCGAAGGGAAGTACTATAGGAATCCTGACAATTTTAGACAGAAAAAATACCTAAATTAGGGATTTTACCGTCCAAAATAAAGACTTTCATTATGCTTAGCCTTATTTTCGGTTGTTTTCCGCAGTCAAGGATTGGCTGAAAGTTGGCTTAATTTTCTGTGGTTACCGGTTTTTCATAGCTGCTGAAAGTTAGTGGCCGGGGGATCATAATTTTCGGTGGAAAAAAAACAGCCAAGAATACTTAATTTTTGTGATTTTTCTAGAAATTGGATTTTTTCAGTTGTTTTTTCAATGGTTAAATTTCGGTGGTTTTCCCGGCCTATATTTAGGTATAATAAAGCGCATAGAGATTACCCTTTTGTCAGCGACTTAATAAACTTTGTAGTGAGGTCTTGAGAAAACACAGCACTATCATGCATGGAGGTCCTCACAAGAGCTCAACCAAATCAATAGGAATCATCGAAAAAGACGACATCTCGAATCTAATGCGATGTCACGGCACTTGTTTCGGGCCAAAGGCCTTATACACCGTAGGGTTGTTTGTCTAACGCCTTTGTTGCCCTAGTCCTCTCTAAAGGTATATATTGAGTAAATATCATTAGATTAGATAGAATTTTCTTAGGTTATTCAGCTTACCTAGTTTCTTCGTTGATCGGTTCGTGGAACATTAACTCATAAGCGAAATAAGTTCTTTTAGCAATTTCAGATTGCTTCTTATGTGATTTTCTTGTGTATAACCATTGCGATGAGGTTAGTTTAGGAGTCTGTCTATACATCAACCGGGTGTTGGAATGACCATTGGATTTTGGATGAATGGCCAGGATTACACTGTAATTATAGTGCATGTACACTGTACAGTGTAACCCCCCAACCCCCACCCCTACCCGAGCTCGCTCGCTCGCTCGCCCAGATCTGCCGCAATGCTCCGTCCACCGTGCCTCCGCCGAACTCCGCCGCACCCCCGGCACCGCGCCTCCGCCTCTAGCCCGCCGGTGCGCACCTCCTCCACCTCCTCCTCGGGCCCATCGCCTCGCCGCCGCTGCCTCCGCCTCCAGCTCGTTGCCCGCGTGCCGCCTCCGGCCCCGCCAGCGCGCATGGTGGAGAAACCGGGTGATGGAAAGGCTTCCATCACCCGGTTGAGTTTTAGCTTTTCTCTCGTTTACTCATGCATGATTGGTCTATCATATGAGACCTTGTCTTATGATTGCAGGTTTCAGATCGTGCTGATGGGAAGATAGATCATGTGATCTAAATCACACCAAATAGGGAGCTACCACCTTTGCATCGCTAACTTCCCATATTGTCTGTGGCAATAATTGACCGTTTGGTTCCATCCGTAGCTTGCCTCGCCCCAGTTGCGGTCGCACCACAATTAGGGCGTGCTTGGTTGGCGCCCTGGCAGACTTGCTTGAGCCAGGCAAAACAAATCCTGACCCCAGACGACCGAAATCGGACACCTAGGCGAGTTGCCTGGGCGTCTGAACCAAACAGGCCCTTACGGCGTCAGAATTGGCCGACTCATCTTCGGCAATGTGCGGCGGCAAAATTGAACTGGACGAGCGCTAAGCTTTTGCGGCACGCTGGAAACTGCCATAGAACCAAACGGCTGGTATGCTAAACAAACTAGTTGATACCCCGCGCGTTGCTGCGGTAATTTTTAATCAACTTTTAAATTGATATTTTAAGATAAAACACTGAAGTTATTGCATAAAAATATTATTTTCAAGTTGAAGATAATATATTTGATCACATATTCACGTTGTTGAGCGTTCACGGAAGAAAATATTGATGTGGGAATAATTCTAATAGCTAATGTGTCTCAATGTATAGTCGGTTTTAATCAATAATCTTTGGTGTTTAGTGTGTGCGCTGAGGTGATTCAATGGAGTGATTGATAAATAGTTAGTGATATGATTCATATAGTGAGAAGCAGAAACTAAAAACTAAAATTATAAAGAGAAGTATGTGGGTTTTGTACATATATGAGTGATGTAAGTAAAAAAACCCATAGAGGTCATTAGACAGGGATAGCTTGATGGTAAAGAACATTGATATAGTGGTGCGTGTATGTTTTTTTTTCTTTCTTCTGAGCACATGCATGAGTGTTGTTGGCCACAGAAAATCGATGAAAGAAATTAATCAAAGTGTCAGTGGAGTCTTAGTAGATGATGGGGTGGATAGCTTGAGAGTTGAGAGAATTACACAGTGGATTGCATCTTTATATATATATATATATATATATATATATATATATATATATATATATATATATATATATATATATATATATATATATATATAGAACATATAGATAGATTCATCATGCTGCTTCAGCGGCAGGGCGTTTGCGGCGTTGACCCAAACAGCCCTACAATGTAACAACCGATAGTCATTTTACCTAGCTACCTGAACGCTGAAGGTACGCATACCCCAGCCACACCTATGCTAGTCTCTCGATCGGTTCTAATCCACCGCTGGGCAGCCAGCTCAAGCGTTCCATGAGTGAGTAGCTCTATCGGTCACCATGGATGATCTTGTTTGCGATGCGAATGTTTTCTTTTTTTTTTCAAGTCGAAAATATATGTCTCGATTATGCATTTCCGTTGCCTAGAACCGTACGTACCATTGGTGTGATGTATCTGGCATGGCCAATGGCTATATATATGTGCTCTGGTCGAAATGTTTGTTTCAGAACCGCTGCGAGAATGACCAAAGAATCACCAATGACCCGCTTTCCCCAACGAGCTGATGGCTTCGCAAATGTACTGGCCATCGGGACTGCGAACCCAGCCAACTGCGTACTGCAGGAGGATTATGCGGATTGGTTTTTTCGTGTCACCCAAAGCGACCACCTCACCCACCTCAAAACCAAGATGAAGAAAATCTGTAAGATTATGTTATTACACAAGTTGTTCATATGTAATTGTTTGATTATTGTAATTGGTTCGATTTTCTCCTAACCACAGGTGCCAAATCTGAAATCAGCAAACGCTATTTCTACCACGACGAGGACCTAATCCGCAGAAACCCCAACTTCCTGGACAAAACTCTGCCATCCCTCGACGCCCGCCAAGAGATCGCCGCCACCGCGGTCCCTGAGCTGGCCGCCGCCGCCGCGAGGAAGGCGATCGCCGATTGGGGAAGGCCAGCATCGGACATCACCCACCTCGTCTTCTGTACCTTCTCCGGTACCCACATGCCCGGCGCCGACCTCCGGCTCGCGACTCTGCTGGGCCTCCGTCCTTCAGTGCAGCGCACCATGGTGTACTACATCGGCTGCAACTCCGGCAGCGTCGCTCTCCGTCTTGCAAAGGACATCGCCGAGAACAACCGCGCGGCGCGTGTTCTGGTCGCCTGCGCTGAGATCACCCTCATCATGTTCCGGGCGCCAGAGGAGGACCGCATCGACAGGCTGGTGGGGTCGGCGTTGTTTGGAGATGGTGGAGGGGCAGTCATCGTCGGCCCCGATCCCGATGCAAGCTCCGAGGAGCGCCCGCTCTTCGAGATGGTGTCGTGTGCACAGGAAACCCTACCGGGGACCGAGCATGTCCTTGCCTCGACGCTCGGCGAATGCGGGTTCCTCTATGACCTCTCCCGCGAGCTGCCATCGCTGATTGCCACCAACATCGAGCGTTGTCTTGTGAATGCACTGTCGGCGGCGGCGGCGGGTCTCGACGAGTGCGACTGGAATGACCTCTTCTGGGTGGTGCATCCCGGCGGCCGTGCTGTCTTGGATGGCATCCAGGAGACGCTTAAGCTGAAAGAATCGAAGCTTAAGGTGAGCCGCCGGGTGCTCAGGGAGTATGGTAACATGACTGGTTTGACCATCATCTTTATGTTGGATGAAATGCGTCGTCGTTGCCAGCAAAAGGCAAACCTGCAGGATGGTGGCGAGGCTGTGGAGAAGGAAGAATGCGAGTGGGGTGCCATGGTGGGGCTCGGACCAGGGGTTACTATTGAGACCATGCTGTTGCGCGCTATACGCAATTAGAGGATTATTAATTATATTTATATTGTTGTTAGATTTTGTGCAGAGAAACGTGTAAAAAGACTGCATACATATTGTAGTGCTATTGTATACAGAGAAAAATATGGTTAAAATAGTGGATAGACGAGTCAATATAGGCAACCTGCTGCACATAGTCTTAACTACTCCAAATAATGTTAAGCCAGCATGCACAACTGAGAAATCTTGCCAGCTGGCTGTTTTCTTCCACTATCTTATGCATTGCACCCTATAGTTGGATGTATTTGGTTCTAGTTATATGATTCTCGCTAATTTGGAGATGACCTGGTATTGCAGTTTATGTAGTATCGAATTTTAATAAACTATAATATATGTTGCACAAGATTAAAAGCTGCTTGGCATATAAGTGTGACTCTCCGATATAAGCATTTGTGTTTGTAAATGGATATATATTTCAAATTTAGTGTAATCATTTGAAGAGTTTATTGACTCATCACCTTCCTTCAAAATTAAAATAAAAAGAAAGTTGAATTTCTAGATTCGTGGTTGCAGTACAGTTCTTCACAGGTCTCTTGGTGCCCCTAAGCGTAGTATCAACCTCGACCACTGTGTCATCCGACCAGTGCTCGCTCTTGGTGTCTCTTCTCCGTTGGCACTCCCCTTATTGACAGAAGTACATAAATCATTGTAGGGTCGTGGTGACCGTATGAGCGGTCAGGTGTTGCTATTAGCTCAAAGGGGGATCGTTGTGTTCGGTATGCTGCAAGCCTGCAGTCGGAGCGCCTCCTGCTGCCCTTAGTCTCCACTTGCGTTTGCGTGGTAGATGGCCACAAGACAACAGAGTGGCACAGCTACACAGGGAGGCTTGGATGTGCAATGGCCTAGATGTGCCGGCGAGTATGCTGTTCTTGTGTGTGTGCTATTCGACGATAGACAGTTCTCGTTGGTCTCAGTTGTTTTTTCCCTGCGTCGCATCGTGTTGTTATTATTTTCTTCTTTGTAATTTCCGTTTCGTTTGTTGTAATCCTACAGACCGTTTTGGACCAATGACATCCTAAGAAAATAAAAAAAAATAAGTGTACACATATAGAGCCCTATGGATTGGAGATTTGGCGCATCACAAGAAGAACACACGATGAACAGTGCCAACTCTGAAGCCTGAACTGTACTGAAGTAAGGTCAATTTCACTAAATCGATCAGCACTAGTATACAGTACAACCATCTATCTACGCGCACGCTATTACAGGCTCGTACGTGCTTCTCATAGTCATATGGGCAGCATGGCATGTACAGTACCTGCGTGAGTGAATGAACAAAAATGACCGGAAAAATGGAGGAGGAAGAGAGACGAGTGCTCGCAGTGCAAACAAGAATGACGCCACTACTTACTCTCGATGATCAGTCAGTCACAGGTCACAGCACGTCGTCGGTGTGCAAGGAGAAGTCCGGCTCGTCGGGCTTGGCGAGCTTGGGGAACTTGATGGTGGACACGTCGTCGATCCTCGTCTTCTGGTGCTGCACGGCGCCGCGCTCGGTGTTCTTGGCGAACTTGGACGCGATCGAGGAATGTGGCGCCGAGGTGCGCGCCGGCGCCGGCGTCCGCGCCCGCAGCACCGTGCTCCCCTGCCGCCGCTCCGTCCTTGAACTCCCCCAATCCCAGCAGCGTCGCGCCGTCTTCGTCGGTGACGCGCCCGGGCCCGTCGCCTGTCTGTCTGGAAGCTCGGGCCTGTCTGTCGCCAAGGAGGAGGCTCGGCCCTGTCTGTCCGGAAGCCAAAATGCTCGGCACCGAGCTCGCGCCAAGCACGTCCGTCTGCCACATCACCCTCAACGGTTACCACGCCAAAATATAAGGCGCTTGCACGGCGCCGTTCTAAAACTGCACTCCTTTCCCATAGGTTCCAACTGTTAAAAAATTGTTCAAAATCCGAATAGAATGCCCCTCGACCCACCTCTCACTCTCACATCTTTTCTCTGCAGATCCTCTTCACAACCCTGAACCTCGCTCGCATCTTTCTCGATCATATAGTGTTGAGCACCAAAAATGGCAGGCCAAGTCTGGTGGACGTTACAGGATAGTTCGGTATTGTCGATTGAATATGAATAGAATCTGCGTGCACATGATTTAGTTGAATTTCGACTTGTACAAAGGTCTAGACCTCATTCACTATAAATATGAAGGGAGCCGATTGAGGCATCACTCAATCAAACAAAACTGTTATATTTTATTTTCCTTTCATGTTATCTCTTATTCCCAAATTCTAATTCTCCACCCAAACCCTAATTGCTTCATCTCTTTGACTCTACGTCGACCTGAGCGGTTCTAGTGTCCTACCGACTCTAGAACAACCCTAGAACTCATCCTCTCCGACGAGGTCCCTCCCGGGAGGTTGAATCTAGGTTTTACCAGGCTCATCGTAGCCATCGCACTAGTCCGACGCACCGCCGGACAGTCCATCACCCACGGCCTGACCCCAAAGCATCTTGTTCGTCGCGTGGAAGCCCTAGGGTTTTGTTAGTATTTGGCCCTAACTTGCAGCAACATACTTTTTGCGACTCCACTAGGAAAGAAAGCAGTAGATTTGAAGAAATCGGCTCAAATGGCCTGTATTACTGATCCGCTAAATGTTTCTCCAGACAATATCATAAGGCTGACTTTAATTTTGAAAAATTGTCGGTCGCCCAGCAAAAGGAATTCGAGGACTACATGAAGAAACTAGATGAGGAAGCCCAACGACGCCATGCACAGGTTCACGAAGAAGTGAAGAACTTTCTTGCACACTTTGTGAAGGACTACAGGTGGAGCTCGCTTCCCTGGTCCTTCGCTCCAGCCTACCACAGTAAATAACATCAAATCCTCCCAAACCTTGCAATATCTTAAGACTTATATGATCAGCGGGACGATTGGTTCAAATAATGCATTATTTGGGGTTCAGAAGATTCCATAACGAAAAGGTTTACTCATGCACAAGAAAAATCAGTTGTACCTAGCTTTCCCTCACACGAGTCAAATGCTAGAATAGCTATGCCTAGTACATCGATAGTAATGGTATGTTGATGAACTCGGAGACAGGGAAACCACTTCCATCGCTTTTAGGCAAGACGGTTAGCCAACCCTAGCCATCGGACAATCCAGCGATCTCATCAGACTATCTGGCGCTTGGACTGTCCGATGCCTCCGCCGAACTTGCCTGGTGCGCACACTGCTCGGACCAAAGTTGCGCTTACACGCACTACTACCCCCTCGACTTCGGTGGAACGTAACCAAAGTGCGATTATCGGGATAGGAGGTGTCAAATACTTCACGCCGCCTAATTAGAGGTGTGAGAAACATGACTCTACGAGGTAGAGGTTTCGGTGATTAATGACAACTTACCTTTGTTACTAATGAGTTCATGACATGAAAGGTCTACATTAAGTATCGTGCTCATTGGTTTGATGAAAAGAGACCCCTCAACTCAAATTGCATGGAGAACGGCTTATGGATTGGTGATCTAGCGTGGAGATCAAGTTTCTAGTGCACTAAGTGTCATAAAGTCGAAAGAAGAACATTTGGAGTCTGTTTTGCTAGTTTTTAGCTAAGCCAAACTGTCAAGGGGGTCGAGGTGAGTATCTTAATGGACTTCCTTCAATTAGTTCTTCACATATTCGAATCCCACTTGGTCCTAAAGCTCATATACTTAAAATGTGATAAACTCACTCTCTTTCATCTGTTTCACCTAAAGGAACTCCCTAAAACTTATCTCTTCTTGAAAAGAATCAAAACAGCGAAAAACCCAAGTTTTTGTACGCACTGGACCGACCATTCGATGCGTTATAATCTTCGTTGTAGTCTACCTCTTCTGTGGTATCGCATGTTGTGCGGACCGACCGTAGTCCGGTGGTTCAACCACAGGACCGTCTAGTGCTTCACCGGACGTAGTAGACAGTGGGGGGCTGTCTAGGCATCCCTGTGTTGTTTGTGCACATCGGACCGTCCAGTGGTTCCACCACCAAACCGTCCGGTGCTCCACCGGGCGTTATAGACACGGAGGTGGTTTTGAGCTCGGTTCGAGGCGTTTGTGCGCACCAGACCGTCCGATGCTCACAACAGCACTTGGCGCGTTTTGGGGGAATTTGAATTTAGTATGCATCGGACCATCCGATGGTCGCACAGAAAACTGTTTTGTACAGTAACGGCTAATTTTGGAGCCTTTGCCTATAAAAGCAAACCCCCTCCCTCCATTTTACACCTTTGCAATCAAGAAGCATACACACACCTTCAAAGGTCATTCTAGCACCAAAATTCATAAACTCTAAGAGCTTTGGGTCAAGAGACTTGAAAGTGAGAGAACTTGTTGAGAGAAGTTGAAATGAAGTGAAGATCGAGACTTGTTACTCTTGGTGGTCGCGATCACCTAGACGGCTGTGTGTCGTCTCTTCCGCGAGCTCTGCGGAGATTATATTGTGGGAGAAGGGAAGGAAGATCCTTGCGAGGATATTGTGCGCGGTTCGGAGCTCCGTTCCGGAGTAGAGAAGAGCATCCTGAAGAGAGCACTTGGCTCGTGGATCAAGGGGTTGCTTGACCTTTGCGAAGGTCACCTTGTCATCCTCTTTACCTTGCGAGTGAGAGGCTGTGGCTCCGTGTGAGCTATGCGTGAGCAAGGCCTTATGAGGGGTGCCAAATGAGGAAAAGGGGCAGTCGCGACTCCTCGATACCTCGGGAAAAAGATCGCCGAGTCATCTCTTCCATTTACATTCCGCACTTACTTTCCGCATTTACTTTATGCCTTTATTTTTCTAGAATTGCATGCTTGACTATAGGTCGCAAAACTTTTGTTATCGTGTAGAACTCTAGGCACACTTTTACGCACTAGGGTGAATTGGGACTTGTGCGATAGAATTTAATTTCAAGTTTAGAAATTAGAAGTCTAATTCACCCACATTTTTGGACATCTTGATCCTTTCAAGAGGGTTTTGTTCCACCATACACCAAGGTTGCATATCACACGAGACCAACTCCCCTTTCAAGAGGGTTTTGTTCCACCATACACCAAGGTTGCATATCACACGAGACCAACTCCACTACTAGGCAGTGGTATACCTAAGGGCCCCTATCCTAGACGCCACATACGATCATATTTCGTTGGAAAGCCAGTACACTACTCCCAGGGCACCCTAACCATATAGTCAAAGGGTCAGTGATTTATCACAGGTAGCCGAAGAAGATCTGGGAGGAAGTAGCTGGCCTCTTTAGGTGTAAGCTTGGGGTTAGCGTCACGAGTCCCAGCTCCTTGTATCATAATCCCTATGATTTCCAATTTGACGTGCACTCTTTTTCCCTGGATTTAGAGTGCCGGATTTTGCAAAGCTCTCTAGCGATGATGTAAATAGTACTAGGGAAGACATTAACCAATTTGTTTCTCAGTTGGGGACCTAGCCGATTGAGAAGCTTTTAGATTTCAGCTCTTTCCATTATCTCTCACAACCAGCGCCTTCGCTTGGTATTCTGCGCTGCCCCCTAACTCAATTATCACATGAGACCAGATGGAACAAAAGTTCCATGGACACTTTTTCTTTGGGGAATATGAGCTAGATCTAGTCGATGATTCGGCTTCACTGTACTTTGGCAAGGGCGCGATGAAACAGTTCCTGATTATTTGAGAAGATTCAGAGATACGAGAAACAGATGCTTCCAAATCAATGTTGGGTTAGCTTTTGGTGGGTTCTGTATCTTAAGCGAGAGCTGAAGGCGCTTTTGATCTCCTATTGCAACATAAGGACATTTTGCTAGTAGTTATTAAAGATAAAAGAAAGGCATAACTGAAAATCATATTTTCGTATAGTGGTACAAATAACTTGTTTACTGAGTCAAGAAACTGGGTGTAGTGATGCACGTTCAATTTTGTGGAAATAGCAAGCCTTGAGAATGACCTGAGGGTTGTTAAGGCCACCCTCAAGGTGGATATATGTAGGCATGCATGATAAGAGCACGTAGACGAGATCAACTGGTAGACTAGGACGACTTCAATCTAGCTGCCGTGTTCTTCGCTCCTGCCTCGATCAACCGGCCGGTCTTCAGGCTTTGCGCTTTTTAATTCCTTCTACGACAACGTCTATTTTGGTACAGTGTAAAAGGTGAGATTAATCATTATGTAGAGTTAAAGAGCACTATAATATAAGTAGCTGCACGACTCATTCTAACAGACTGGGCCGCCCTTCATGGAAGCCTTGAACAAGTTTGAAGGATTTGGTCGTATTTCCTTCAGGGTAAATATTAGTATTAGCATCAAGGAAGTCAAGTTCTTATAATTATACTATGATGAAGCGTAATAACGATCAAGCACGTGTGGCTTGGGAGCTGCATCATCCTATAACCATCTATATATAGCCTCCTAGCGTTCTTCCACAGCACGTACAGCAAGCAAGCAAAGCAGATACGTACACACTTTCATACCACTGAGAATACAAATGGCGATGGCGGCGGGCAAGCTTGCTCTCTTAGCCCTCATGGCAACAACCTTCCTCGTCGCCGGCGCTCATGCCCATGCGGCGGCGACCAACACCGCCGTGGGCTTCCGAACCAGGATGATCCGAAGGGAGGCTACGATAAACTTCACGCGGGCGGCGCAAGCCTCGCGGGATCGGCTATCGATGCTCGCCGCCCAGCTTGACGGCGGCGCCCCCGGCGGCGTGAACACCGAGACCCCGCTGACGTCCGACCCTGCCTATGGGGAGTACAACATGGAGATCTCCATCGGCACGCCGCCGCTGCGGCTGCAGGCCCTCGCCGACACCGGCAGCGACCTCGTCTGGGCCAAGTGCGGCGCCTGCTCCGCCTGCACCCCGCAGGGGTCGCCGTCCTACTACCCCGACATGTCCTCCTCCTTCTCCAAGCTCCCGTGCTCCGACCCAATCTGCGGCGCTCTGCCGACGAACACATCGTGGTGCACCGCCGGCGGCTCGGAGTGCGACTACCACTACTCCTACGGCCTCTCCGGAGACCATTACACCCAAGGGTACCTGGGCAGCGAGACGTTCACGCTCGGCGGCGACGCCGTGCCCGGCGTCGGCTTCGGCTGCACCACCGCGTCGACGGGCAACTACGGCTCCGGCTCCGGCCTCGTCGGCCTCGGCCGCGGGCAGCTGTCCCTCGTCACCCAGCTCGGCATCGGCGCCTTCTCCTACTGCCTCAGCCGTGACTCCTCCAAGCCCAGCCCGCTCCTGTTCGGCTCCCTCGCCGTCTTCACCGGCGCCGGCGCCCCCGTCCAGTCCACGCCGCTCCTCCAGGGCACCACGTTCTACGCCGTGGACCTGCAGAGCATCTCCATTGGCGCGGCGACCGGCGCCGGCACCGGAAGCGGCGGCGCGGTGTTCGACTCCGGCACGACGTACACGTTCCTCACGGAGCCGGCTTACACGCAGGCGAAGACGGCGATCCTGTCGCAGCTGCAGACGACGGGGCTCCAGCAGGTGGACGGCAGCAGCTACGGCTTCGAGGCGTGCTACGGCGCCTCCATG
Source organism: Paspalum notatum (assembly GCA_022530915.1). Lineage (NCBI taxonomy): Eukaryota > Viridiplantae > Streptophyta > Magnoliopsida > Poales > Poaceae > Paspalum > Paspalum notatum. The sequence goes on along the minus strand of CM039683.1, from coordinate 66,995,313 downwards.
GACGACATCTCCGACGCTGCTCCGCCGATGGTGCTGCACTTCGACGGCGCAGACATGGACCTGCCCGTGGCGAACTACTTCGTCCAGCCGGATCCGGGTCAGCAAGTGGTGTGCTGGGTCGTGCAGAAGTCGGCAACACTGTCGATCATCGGCAACATCATGCAGATGAACTACCAGATACGGCACGACGTCGCTAATTCGGTGTTGTCGTTCCAGCAGGCCGACTGCGAGAACCTCTAACTAAAATAAGATGCACTACAGAGTATATGTACAAAACATATACGCATCGTCTACATCTATACCGTACCGTGTGCAGTAATTTAGAATGAGGCGCTTATGTAGAGTGAGCAGTATATATGCCCTAGATCGAGAACTAGCTCTGTTATATAGGCACACAGCAGGCAGGCAGCTTTAATCATCATCGTATATATCGTCCAGCCGTGTGGTGTTGTTTGAACCTAGCATCCCTAATTATCATCATCTACACTATAAAAAAATGGGTTTTCTAAATATATTTTTTACCTACAAAGGCATAAGTATACCACTCACGCTAACCTCACTGCGCAGTTTGGAAAATATTGAAAAGGGGTGGAAAAACCCAAAACTCATATATGCAAAATGTTTCATTCACTTTCTGTCTTTATTTCTCGCCTCAATTTATATCCATACCCATCTGTTATTTTCTTTCTCTTGGTTTAATTTAATGAGAATGAAATAACGCTAATCAATCAGAACTCCTTCCTTTTAATTCTATTTTTTTCCTTTCTATTGTCTGCTTGATTATCTCACAACACGTACATGTTGCATGTGCATTTACGCTAGTGGTGGTAAATAGTCCGGTGGTAAATTGCCGGCTATATATAATCTGGTAATAATTATACGTACACAGTAGCCCTCTGACATAAGAGAAGGACACTGCCCCGCTGATTCAAAAACAAGCATATTCCTGCGCACTATTGCCACCGTATCGATTTAGAACCAGCAATGAAGTGAAGCATCCCATCACACTACGGAAAAAACTATATTTTTAGGCAAAAGACTCAAAAAAACGTGGCCCTCGCCGCACACCACTAAAAATAATGTTTTTGTCAAAAAACACTATAACTCAATGACTATATTAATCCTAATATTACTAATTAGAGATTTCTTTTTTGAAGTCTCCGTGTTAATCGTTATGAGACGCGTCCCTAGATAAAAGATAAAATTTTAGAAATTTTCACAATAATCAGAAACATCCAACCATCATTTGGCATATTGGAATATTAACAACCATTGGATCTGTTTTCTAAGTAATTACCCACCTCTGCCATTATAAAAGGTTTTGAGTTCAACTCTCAACGAAAGTAAATTTCTTTTTTTTTTATTTATAAATTTATCCTATTAAAATGATCCCATAATTTTTTTATAAAGATGCTAAAATCTTTCTATGAAACATATATTTTATGTCTAATCTTAATATTACTAATTAGAGACTCATTTCCTCCTTATTAATCCTCAGAAGATGCACTGAAAAAATTGTAAAAGTTCTCACAGTAATCAGAAGCATCCTATTATCAATTTGAAGATTGGAATCTTAATAGCCATATTTATTTTCTATGTAATTGACTATCTCTGCATTATGAAAACAATATTAAGTGACACTAATAACTACATATTAATTACCCATTTTACCATTATGAAAGAAATATATGAAATAACACTATAAATTTATACCTAATTGCTCACATTTGCTATTACGATGGATAATACCAAATAACCTCTCTAATTTATATCTAAATTGTTCACTTTTGCTATTACGATCCATGTATAATGAAAATAGACCCTCAAATTTATATTAAAATTACCAATTTTTGCGAGATATGCTATCAACATGCATATCGGCATACATCTAAAGTAGCAAGATATGCTATTATAAAAAACTAAGTATAAAAATAGATTTATATATTATACGATAATACATAATACATTTAAGACTCTAACCCGTATGAGAGTACGTGATGATAGACTAGTTAGCTACTAGACATAACTTATATAATAATATGTTCTTACTAAACAGGTAACAATACTCATTTAAAAGACAAGTATGTCTTTGCCGCTTGTAATTTGTCAGTGTGCTTGGAGACGGCGCGGTCACTGCCTCACTGCCGGCGCCCGGCAACCAGCCGGCTCGGCAAGGCGAGCCACGAATAGCCAGGGAGGCAGGAGACAGCCGGCAGGTCCGTGGACCATGGGGCGCATATACGGCGCACCGGCCCAGGCCACGGTTAGCGGCTGCGCAGTGCACACGCGGCGTGTTATTGGCAAGCGCTTTAGCGGCGCACCGGCAACTGGCTAAGAGCCAAGTTAATAATAGAAGCCACTGTAGATTCTAAAGATTTGCCATATCATCCAGTGATCACACAAATACTACTTATATAATAAGGTGGGTTTTAAAGTTGGTTCTTAGATTGCCATTCTATCTCTTTTATCTCTTCTACTTTTGTTTTAGAGTCTGTGTAGAGGCTGGTGCTAGTATGAAAACCCAAACCCATTCTCTTGGCTCTTAGATGTCTCTCTCCTCCATATAGACAAAAGTGTCATGTAAACAGGCTTAGAGACTATTATTATACCTGCTCTAAACAGTGCTGTGGGGGCAGCCAGGCAGGGGCGCCGGAGCTTGAGGGGTAGGAGCAGTGAGCTTGCGGCCGTCATCGTTGGCACCGACATGCGTTGAGTCGCTGCATGCCGGGGCATAGGGATGTCAATGGAGATGTCCGTGAGCTACCAGGGTAGGAGCAGATCCACCACCAGTAAGGCAAGGTCCGGTGGCCACTCTATTAGTTTCGGTGAATTTACGTATTTAAACTGTATTGTAAACATTTTAGATGAAGGTATACTTACCGGAAATAAGGTAATATGTTGATTTCACGCTATCTAAATTTCTAAGCTAGCTCTGCCACTGACCTGCGGTAACAGGCGCTTTAATTACGACTTCTAAGCTCCATACAATGATGCAGACTTTGGCGTTGGCTGGGTGGCTGGCTCTAGAGTGGACGGTGTTGCACCGCTGTGCAACATCTATCGTCGGTCTTTTTCTTCTAAGAAAACACAGTACAATACAGGCGACGTCGTATTTAGGTCTGTGCGTGTGCACACACGTTCGGCACACGGCTTTGACCGCCGTGATCAGGGGAGGCACCGCACCGTATGCGGTGCATATATACTTGCTGGCCAACGGACGAGACCGACCGGGGAACCTGAGGCTCGGCCTCTCCGTTTCCCACTCTCGCTTCAGCTGTCTGACCGGGCAATGCAGTGGTAGCGACGCGCAAATCGTGATCGTACATGCATGGCACGGTGCTGAAGTTGGGAGCAGGTGGTGGATGGTCAACCAAACGTATCGTGTCGTGTCGGCCCCGGGTTCGCGTCCACCCACCCAGCACCACTCGCGATTTAATTTTAGCGCGTAGCGCTTTCTGTTTATTGGGCTAAATTTTTTTTGTGGCCCAATTTTTTAGTCATCAAATTTTTTTCATTCACGATTCCGTTCCATAGCTCCTCGGCTGAATTCGCGTGAACCAACCGATATTTCTTAACATATGCTATCATGACATGGACCCCACATGAGTTTGAAACTATAAAATGTTATATCCGCAAAACAATAAGTCTAAATCAAATTCCGATTGCACCATCGTGCTCCTGACAACAAAACCTTCAAAACAAGACCACACTTGAATATATTTAGAAAAAATTAAATTGATTTTTTATGATAATAATATATCTATACACAAAAAATGATATTCGACATGTAACAAAAAATATTCTAACTTTACTAAATTAATATTCTATTTTAGAAATAAGAATATTCTATCTCGAAAGAAGAATATTCCAGATTCGGAATACAATATTCTATATTACTTAAAAAATATTCCATCTTCACAAATAAATATTTCAGAATTTAGAATAAAATATTCTATCCTCACAATAAAAATATCTTGCTTCATAAATAATATATATATATATATATATCTTCATGAATAAAATTTATAGCTTCTTCGATAAATATTCTCTGTTACTACTTCCTCTCACTAATACACGACATTTTATGTTAATTTTAATCTAAAAATATCATATGTTAGTGACTGAGGGCATGGAATAATATTTACAGTACTAGAAAAATATAAATAAAAACACATACTAAGAAAAAACAAAATAGAAAGAAAAGAAAAGGAAAAAAAATAGAGGCACACACTGGCACACCTCCGGTCTATAGGAATAAACTAAAAGAAAAAGAAACATAGGCACACATATGCTACGAAACGAGAAAAAGGAGAAATGCGCGCACATGTCGAAAGATCACCGGTTGTCGCCTATGACGCGATCTCTTCGCTTGTACCTGACTTGATAGGAATCTAGGTGAATTCCCCGCACATTGTTACGGGAATTTGAGGATAATTTCGGATAAGCATTCGGTGATTAATTAAGAAAGAAGCAAAGTAGCAAGTATATTGGAATTAGAGGCATATTACATTAAATATATAAATCGCATGTGTAGTAAGTAAATAATATTTTTTTTGCCGTTGGAGCCTTTTTGATCGATGATGACATTGTAGTATGATTTTTTTTCTTTGATGTATGAAATATTTATAGCATTATTTCTAAGTGGCTGCTATTTACTGATATTTGTACAATGGCATTTACCCGTTATAGTTACACAAACTTATGAATTTATACAATCTAGTAGTTATTGCATGCACACATGTATTATATGCATTTTTTTTAACCGATGATGGCATGGTGGTATGATTTTTTTTCTTTGATGTATGAAATACCTAGGTGGCTGCTACTTACTGATATTTATACATTGACATTTGCCCGTTATAGTTATGCAAACTTCTGGATTTATACAATCTAGTAGTTATTGCATGCACATATGTATTATAGGCATTTTTTTGAAGAATCGACTGAAAGGTTATGAAGATGATCGTACGATAATGTAGACGACATCTCATAGGATATGAGTTGTCTATGTGTTAGCAGATTGGATATGATGATAAAAAAATATGAGATTTGTTTGATAACGAAGAATAATATTACACGTGTGTATCCCATATGAAAGCTTAGCATGCATGGAGCCACAAAAAATCGATGAAAGATATAAATTAAGTTCTTAGTGGATCTTGACATGGCATGCAAGTTAGTGGGGTTTGAGATGATGTGGCTAGGTTGCATGTTAAGAGAAATAGACAGTGGGCTTCACTTATATAGGTTTTATAGATAATGGTCCACCCACCCACCCACCACGCATTTCAATTTATTTATGTGTCGAATCTT